>CM036941.2:35627961-38027961 GCA_020352615.2 Yoshiicerus persimilis | reverse complement strand
AATACCTAGAAATGAGGACCGCCGTAGACTGTAAACGGCAATAACCAATATTATTGCAGTACACAAAATTAACAAATAAACATAGTTGTATGCAGTCTAAAATGTAAACATTGGAAATTCCATTTGGAATTAATGATGAAGGGTAGAATAAAAAGAAAATGGAAAATGTTAATACAATTGAAGGTTTATCGAATATATATCACTTTACAAAGGCAATACGAATCAAACTTTCATGATTTCTCCTATAACAAAATCTGCAATAGAATCGCCTTCGGCAATCATATCATTATTTGGAACGTCGATTTTCAATCTAACGAAACTTCCTGCAGTAGCACCTTTAGTCAAACGCTCTGGGTTTACAACAACTGTTCCATCAACATCTTTTATAAAATGCTTTAAATCTGAAGGTATTATTAAAACGTGAGGAGTGAATTCCATTTGAGCTTCATCCGCCCAATGTTCTACATCGAAAGGAACTGACTCATCTGGAGGATACAATGGGTAGAAATTCTGTTGCCTTAATATGTAACGAGCCAAACGCCCCATGCGATCCAAACTCATAGGAGACCTACAAAATAATAAACAATATTACTTAATGATATAAACATATTGTAAAAAATACAAATTGAAGCAGCATTTCGTAGATAGTTTTGAGGCATAACAATTCAATTCACCGTGAAAACTCATTTCTGCTGAGATGCATGAGAATGTCCGTTGATGTAACACCAATGGTCACTTCGCCAACTGTAATGACAGCAGGATCAGGAGCAAAAGTCACAGAGCAGTTTTGAAATCTGTAAGAATTTTTAAAAGTTATGAATCACGCGAATTATTTATACTCCAATTTACTGGTGGGCAGATCACAATCAGTTAGTTTTGCAATAACAATAACGATATAATGACTTTAATAACAGCTTTTGTTTGTAATAACTTTTGTTAGTAATCTAGCATGGAGCAATATAGTGATGTTTTGTAAATATAATTAACAAACTGACCTATAAGAAGCATATGGAGGAGTTGGATAAACGTTATCGTGATGTGCATCTTTAAAACTGGAGATAAATACCAGGTGCGTATTGACACCTGTTAATTCGTCGTCCATATATTTCATTAGTTCAAAAAACTGAGTATCGAAAGACTTAGCGAGGCATCCCGATTCAATTAATGGATGATTTGTATCTAAGAAAGGGCCAATCAAAATACAAATCTGCGGAGGTGTAGCTTTGATGACTTTGAGGAGATCCTTCAGTGGCTCGTAGTGCATGGAATCGTTAGGTGTAAACGGACCGGCAGCAATGAGCAAATTTAAGGGACCTAATTGTATTATAAAAATTCGATTTAATTACATAAAATTTTACATAATTGATTATCAATTTAAAATACATTATGCTGCGATTTACACAGGTCATTAATATCAATCTCAATTATTGTAATTCTGACATAATAAACTTATGTAAAAATACTCATTAAGTATTTTTCAGTGTGAGCATTGCTTCAGAGTGAACACAAATGATGAAATAGAAGATAGATATAGGTATATCAATCAAATTTTGAAAACTAATTTAAATACCAGAGCTTGCAGCTACTTGTACAGGTGCTTTCGGAAAAGGAAGCTGAAGTGGCAAGTGAAGATTGCTTACTCTTATTATATTTCCCAATGTGTTTTGCCCTATGACTGCAACCACCTGTTGAACATTAAACTTGTAGTCAAACTTCAGGCAACAACTTCAAGCAACTACACGTTTAACATTATTCATATATAGAAGTCATACATGTTATACATAGTTATACGTACATATAGTATTAATTAACATTTGCAAATTAACAAAACATACAAAGTTGCTGCAATACTTCGAGATATATTGTTTACTACAAAGTATACCTGTCCAGGGAAAATGTGAAATTCCTCCAATAAAGATAAATCAAGGTTAATAACATGTCCATCGCTTTCTTCTTTAGTGCCTTCGAAGTAAACTGTTGTTTGCGATAGCTTCCCCTCAAAGTTACGAATTCTTCCAATGTAAACCGCATCTTCCTGTTAGTATTTGATTAAATTTAAGCCTACAGTACACATTATCTGAGAAATGCAACAATGTTGAAATCGTTAAATATTAGCTTACTTACAGTGCATGACTCTCTCAAATCAATTGGATTTTCCAAACCAAATTTGTCAATAATTGGCAGTGCAATTTTGGATATGAATTCATTCAATGCTAAAGATGCCTGTTTGTAATTTTGAAACATATACTGAAAAAATTAAAAATAAGGGTTAACATTACCAACATAAAGAATCTTGTGAATGTGAAGATTAAAAAAATGATGTTTTTATTTGCGTACCTTATATGACCCGTCGTCTGCTACTGCCCTTTTCGTTTTAACTGCAACTTCAAATTTAGAATCATTTTGTACAACATTCCAATCTGTTGAATCCTTAGAACGATATCGGAATGAAACACTGGATTTGGAACTGTATCCTTGTGATGGCGTTTGCCTAATGAGTAAAAACCACGAGTAATTAAGTATAGAAAGTCACAGTGTTAAGTAGTTAATAAAAACGAAACACTACAGATACAGGCAAATAGGCAATATGCACTAATTTAGCTTAGGATGTTCAATGAATGTGCAAATGAGACATAAAAGACTTACACACTAGGTGAATAGCCAGCCGGACTGAATCCGACAATGGGTGATGAAATGGATTCTGAGTTACAAGCATTTCTCACAACAGTTTTTCTTTGAGGTGTTTCAATTTTCGGAATCTGGAAAAGAATTAAAATACAAAATGTTTTCACTTACGCATTGAAACGAAAAACAAATGCCAACCCCTGGCCCTGTCTAACCTAGATATCTTATTGCTCACAAATACTGAGGTTACATTGATATTCTTAAACGTTTCGTTTGTAATTTTACCACGACACTCTCAGTGTGACCGAACCAAACGAAAATAGCTTGTACACATTTGTCATTTCTCAATTTTTATCCAAAATAGCGAAAATCTTTAAATGAAATCTTTTAAAGTACCGTCTCAACTGAAAAAACGATTAATAGTGGTTGTCATCAAGTAATGTAGTTTATGTTATCGTAATCTTTTTTACTTAAATATCTGGATTATGAACCTCATTGTCATTGCTGAGTTTTGAGTAGGTATAATGAAACCAACCTACAATGTTCTTCAAATTTCCGTTGTGTTTCCCATCTAAGTTTTGAGAGTGCCGAATTTATTTTTCATACTCATGATGTAAACGTGTTTAGTATGTAATTAAGCCATAGATGTAACACTCATGCAAAACGGCAGTCGCACCGTGATAACCCGGAATTCGGATAATTATTAGGCTCTGAGAATGGCATCGGAGTTGGATTGAGTTCTACAACTAATAATGTCATTGTACAGGTAATTGTTAGCGTCCCCTTATTAAAACTACCTATAGGCGAATGATAAGAAATCTGATTCACCCTGTGCATTTAGGTTGTATGGCAATGCAATAGGTATCGAAGTCACAGACGCAGACCTAACCTAAAATGAAGTGACGCTACCAAGTTCATTAGAAAAGAAGCGAACACGTAATAAGCTACACATACTACACAATAATATACCATGTCTAATATACGGATACACCTAACCTAAAGCAACAGCTATGCTCTGCCCTGTAGTTCCATTTCCATTTAGACAGAATCCCTTTTAATTCCAGCAACCTACAAACTTTTATTCCCCCAACGAAACGCTGCACGAATCCTGCATCTGCCTGCATGGAACATCTTAGAATACAATTACCTACAATCATATATAAGAGAGGACACCATTATTCTATAGATTTTGGCATTGGCTTAGTTTACCTTTAGAGATGAAAAGGGGCTTTGCACTTGAAAAGAGTATCTCCTTAAGTGTAAAAACAGGTAGACACACTACAATACAGACATGAAGAACTATGGCCTTGGTATTATGAAGTATGGCTTTAGCTTGTTCACAGTCAGACTGAATACAAGGGGAGAATTTTGACCTAAGGCAAACACCGTACGACTTTGACTATATCCATCGAATCGAAGCAGATGCTATGAAACTCTATTCAAAGGCCAGACTGGACCTGGTTTAGTTAGCTTTGCTCTCGCATGACTTTCCTGGGTTACGTATATATTTATCAGTTCTGGTGGTAGGCAGAGGCACACATATTATTTTGTCATAAAAGTGTTTCTTATGTGCATAGCAGTTGTAGAGGCTACGTTAAATACACTACCCCCTTCTTCAGAAATGAAATAGTCGAAGCTTGCCCAGTCTTCTGAGTGTACTGAGAAAACAGAGAATTCTTAACAGGCCACGGCAACAGCAACACATGAACACGACTAGCATGTATAATTTTCCAAACGGATCTGACAGTCCCAGCTAAGACTTATCTGAAAATGTTAGGGACGCGGACGCTACCTTTACCTTACATATACATATACAGCAGGTAATGACAGTCATAAATATAGCTATACCGCACTGTATTTTATAGAACCAATAAGAATCCCAACTACTATTTGTAACTGCCTGAATGAAGAATGACGATACGTTACCTAATATTCATAGTTCTCCGGCTGCCATACCTTTAGTGCAGCACCATATAACGAAATAACGAGCATCTACACCAAATTATAATACACTGCCCAATATCCATCCCTAAGCTTGAACTTCTGAATATGAAGCTGTCATTTATATTATCCTTACTTCTCACAAAATTATAGGAAAAACCTTTGATTATTAAGCAATAGCGTACGACGGTGATTAATTAAAACATGTTGAACGGTCAAAGATTGTTTACATTAAATATTTCAGACTGTAAATCTATTTATTCCACGGAGAGTTTTGTAGTACTAGATTCCTTGTTCCGAGAGATTCATCAGAATTTCCCAGATCACCATTACAAATCAGTATATATATAGGTAACAATAGTCAAAAATAAAATAAGTGTACAATTTTACATACAATACAAATAAATGCACAGTTAAAATTAAAAATCTACATGCAACAAAAAGTAAATTGTAATACAGTAACACACAAACTATAAAGATGTAGAGTGCACAGAATTTGATAATTTTTTATAACAGTGGTGACCGTCTTAAGAATTGGTAACTTCCAGAGGTGGGACTGTGTGACGTAGAGATTTGGACTTCTTTAGATGAGTATGGATCTAGTCATGAACAATGTCACATGCACTAGAAGCCCACCCACCTATAGAAATCATCATCGTTGACACACAGACATAATGTAGAAATCCAGACATCTGCAGCCATGAGCTCACCGGTATAACTTGAGTAACTTGCTCCCTAGAAAATGGGAAGCGGATGACTGACAGGGAGATGTCATTTTGGATAACCAACGTTGGTGCTTTGCCTTTACAAAAACAAATGATAAATGTCGCATTATGCATAAAGTAGTTTAAGAAAGCTTACAACACTAATGTGATACAGTAATACTTATTGACGTCCTGCTACTAAATATTACACATAAAAACGAACTGGAACTTGAACAATAGATTTACAAAATCACAGATTAGATGATAAGAAATTCTCATACAATTATTTCGAACATATCCATACGGAATGTAGATATTGGCTTTTACAGATAAAACATTTATTCAAATACAATAGAAAAAAATCGATACTTGAATAGCTGATAAACTGCTGAGATTGGTGATGAAGATGGGAATAAGACAACTTAAGCACTGCTGATTTGAGATCCGGAATTTGATGAGTGTGGATCTAGTCACACTGTTAAATAATGTGCACTAGATCCTAACCCACCAAACCACGGATCCTGTTTCAGTTCCCGCTCATCACTTGTTGCTTCGTTAGCTTTGCAAATCCAGTTTTCATTTCTTGTACGAAACAATTTCTCACTCACTTCAACACAAATACTTGTTGGCTTGTTATGTAATCGTCGAAACTTGTCGCTTGCTACTCAACGCTGATTTAACGAACGCACTTTATCCACAGTTGATGAAGTAAGCTACTTGTAATTGCAGAAGGAAAGACTTCATTTATGTGATATAACCATGATGATTATAATCTAGACTCAGTTTCAGAGGAAAAGCAGAAGCGAAGTTACAACTACGAAATCGTAAGAATGAATGAAGTCAGCATTTAGTTGAAAAATGCTTTACACAGAAAATGCACCAACGGAAATTGGCAGAATGCAATGAAAGAGAAGAAAGAAATAAGAGCGAGACCAAGACTGTCTCTTTATTGGCTGCAAGTACGATGAAAAGATTTTCCAGGAACAGCCCAAGACCCTTTTCATCCTTCCAAAGATAAGCCAGGTGCAACTATACAATCAAAGCAAAGCCATTTGAGTCATGCACAAAAAGAAAGAGAAAAAGAAAGGTAAGCTAAGGTAACAACTTTTAGGAAGTTAAGGATGCGGCTGGATTTGATTGGAACTTGGCTTGGCTTTTTTTCTTCTATACCGGCCGGCATATACCGACTTCTTTAGCCCACCTTTCCTCTCCCTCTTAAATGCTGCTGCGTCTGTGAATGTGACTTGAGTACCTAAACCATACCCAACCAACTCTTCTCACACAATACAACATCCCTGCAACAGATTTATCTGTAACCGTCACTCGCACTCCACTACACCGTCTGTCTTGTCTGTACATTGAACTCCCGACTCCAGAAAAGCGACGGTTACTTAACAGAATACAAGAATAACTCCAGAAAGCCGTTATCAAGAAAAGGTGCAAATGCAGACGACACAAGTCTATACAGCTTGTTAAACGCATTCAAGAAAAACGGTCAAACCTAAATAGGGTAGGGCGGTTGAAAAATATTTTCGTCAAAGAGGGTCTCTATCGCTTCTACCCTGTTTCTTATTATCTTCCTACTTCATACAACTACAAATTCTTTCCACAATCAGTCCATCGTCCCTATTTCTCTCCTCTTCAACAAAGTAGGGAAATGTAGAGTGAGTGAACTAAACTTCTTCCTTCTATCAACAAAGAGATGGATTAGAAGTAGAAGCTTAGGAGTAGGGGAGAAAAATGCCAACTAAAGGGTCTGCTGTTCAATGTTCAATCTTCTCGAAAGTTTTGTCTCCTCCTGCTCGCATCTCTTATGTAAGATTTGGCGCGCTGCTGAGTACAATAATTCTGTGAATAAGTCTGCTTCTGAAAACGAGTCTCATTTACCCTCACCCCGGTCTTGTCAGCAAACACAATACTATAACTACACTAAAACCAACCAAACTTTAAAACAAACTTTCGTCTTCCTTGTTTTCCTCACATAGGCGTACATATTTTCTTCACAGAAAACAGCAAGTTTAAACATTAAGCAAACCCAGGAATTACTTCTAAATTAATTCCTAAATAAGTATACATAAAAACAAATGATCATCATTTGTATTTGCAATTCAATTTATCTGGTATTTTTAGCCTATCCTTAACCTTAACCTACCCCACTATTTGTTTAGCCTAGCCTACATTATTGCTTTCAACAAAACCGATCTTACAATCTTATGTTTACGCAGGCACTCCTATCCTCATCTGATAAGTAGCCACTCTTACCTACATATTGAGTAACGTAAATATACAAATTATAAACATATAAAGATATAAATAATAAAGTACTAAAAGTACACGCACTATGATCAGCACAATAATATTACTATGAATGATCCATAATATGGGCTCTAGAGTTTGCAGTCAGGGTATGGTTATATTATTCACCAAAAGTTTTATAAAAGACAATATGCTGCACTGAACTTATAATATTGCCAACCAATATTTCTTATCAATCACTAACAGTTCAATGGAGCATGTTTGAGGTGATTTGATATCACAAGCTGAGTAAACTACCTAACTACCAAATATTGTACATTGCATATAAAAACTGACGAATAAAAATATTGAAATAGCTAATGAACAACGAACAGCAAAATGATTTCTCATATCATAACACAACACATTTTAACTTCCTGTTTTATTTATCTAAAGTATGCATACCTATTGATACGCCTGATACGCATACGCATAAAGCGTCACTAGTGAGAATGGCATTTTATCCTAAACTATAAATGGTGTTTGGTGTACGTAAGCCTTTTTATATAATTCTAGCTACATATTCATATTTACTGATTTGCAGAGCGAACTACCAACCCCTATCTGTTGTATTAGTTGAATACTAAGATGCGATAATAAGATTGCTAAGCTAAGTTACTTCATAACTGAACGAGCAGAGCACACTAGGCCTAATTACTCTTTCGTACAGTGTGTACATGTATACACAGCATTCCGATATACTTAATATATATTATATGAAATTCCATGAAGGGCTGAATATCGTGGTGATCGTGTCATGCCATCACCAATGCAATGTAATAGTTACACGTTTAGAGCGAATTTTACTTGTTGCTATTGCCATGCAGTCAATTCAACTCCGTTAGTAATGGTATCATATACGATGACGATAAGCATCCCGATCCCCATAGACAGATCTACCTATTTGGGTATTTCCCACAAATAGGGTCTAACAATTAGTAGACGCTATGTATATGTGAGTTAGAATATAGGTACATCAACACAAATTAATAATATTATATTGGTTGCATTACGGTATGGCAGATATATAAAGTATGTATGTATAATAAAAGGCTGTCTGTGATAGTGATTACCATGAAAAGTGTATAGAGATAGAAAATAAATGAAAGGGTTGACTTGTGGAATGAGTGGAGGGAAATCCTCCTGCTCTTTGCCTCCTTATATTCCATACATGCCTATGTACGAGACGAGGATACCATACCACAGAATTCATCTAAATTCTAACTCCACCACTCAAGCTTTCTTATGTAAGAATCATGTAATGTACAAATCAAGTAAAATAAGTGGTTCTTTCTGTACCTCCTAACTAACTATAAATGTGTTGGTAGTTGAAAATGTGTACAGCAACAACGCTTGTTGGCTGCTGCCGTATAGTACAAGTCTGAACATAAAGTTGGTCGAAAACTTGAGGGTTTTGCCACGCCACGGCCACATAGAGAACAGCTCAACAACGCTGGCTAACCCAAACCCACGCCAACCTTGAATTTTCAATTCCTCATCCACGCCTCCACATACTAACAATGAAGCATAGGGATAGGAAAATGACGGCTGGACATGGACACGACACGACACACAATAACCACCTATACGGAATATAAATATGTGTAATAGTCGTGGTCGTAGTGTGTACTATTATATTCTTTTATATAACAAACGAAAGTTTTGTTAACTATAATAATATCCATTCGTCTACTCCTATCCTATACATAACACAATAGAAGCTAGAAGTGGAATACAATAAAATTACGTGTATGTAATGAATGTGTAACCGTGTAGCCTTACTTGACTGTTGTTATACGCTTTTACAATAGTGAAGCTCAAATAGCTACGTTTCCACAAACGCTGGCTGAGGAAGCCTCCGGAGCCCGCCATGCCGAGCATCTTTTTCAGCCACCACAGACAACGCTATCCTATCCTAACCCTTTTCAGATACTACTGCATGCCACTGCATCCCCATTTGCTTCTGTATTATATCATCTAAACAGCGTAAGACACAATACCTGACTAACATGAGTAACATGTAATGTAGTAGAACAGAATACAATAAGTGATCTACTAGGAAAATGTTATGCATAGCTGTTGAGACAACATCCGAGAAATCCCACTTTAATAGTGCCAATGATCTCAATTTCAAAGACCTTTGAATACGGAATCTGCGTTTCACACACCTGATAAATTTACGAATAGTAGTCAAATTGGTATCATTGGTAAATAAATCTAGCACCGACACAGACAGTATGGTGAGTAAATAAATATGTTCAAAACTGTACAAACAATCTTTAGATTTGAACTTTTTAGTATACATGCATTATGATATGTATGACGAAAGTTGTATACATGCGTTTTAATCAAAAGACAAAATTTCTCTACATCACAATTTATGAAGTGAGCACTAATAAACACCACAAATGTTATGTTTGTGTAACTAACACGAAATGTTATGTAAAACTCGGAAATGATTGGTAAAAACAGAGATAAAGTAATATTTTACGAAAATTATGGGTACACAAAGAAATTATATTATGTATGCAACTACGAATATGGTAAAGTATGGTTAATTTCAATGCACGTACAGGTCCTGCACCTTTATCCCTCTTTTACCTCCACAACGTACATACTAACGTAATAAAATGCAAGCCAAACCAAGCCAAGGAAAGAAAGAGCGAGGGCAGAACAAAGAAATTGCAAAATTCACCTGAATCTTTCCGTTGTAAATAACGCTGACGTGAAAAACGTTGCAAAAACAAATGCGAAGACTGTTGCCAATCGAAGAACGATAAAAATTTACGAAATTTCGGGTAAAATATTGAAAATTTTCTTTTGGACGAGAGCTACAAGACACAACTCTAAGACAAGATGCGGTACTGGCAAGCAGGACGCTATCCAGACCAGACTCTTCTGACGCTATGATCTCAGGTAAGAAAGAAAGGAATTTTTTGTACCTTAGCTTCCCCTCAAACCACTCCATCCATACCTTTGCATTACTATACCTTTTAGGTTTCTTTAGCTTAAGAATAAGCAAGAATAGTATGATATGCATTATATTACAACAGTGAGTGAGGCAACAATTAGGCCGACCCCTCTCTTATGTCCTAACTAACATACCTTTTGGTCTCCAGGTACCTTTTCCAATCTTTTTGTGCTTCTACAAGAAACGCAATGCCTCAGGCACCCTTCACACACATAGATACAATGCAGTATACATACATACTATTACTTTACTATACACAATCTTACTCACTTAACCTATAATATAATATTGTAATATTATGTGCAACTGTGCAATATACAATATATTTACCTTCAATTCAAACACTATACTATACTACAACACATCACAACACAGCACACAAGACAAGACGCTTGATTCTTCTGTTCTACTTCGGATTGTAAAACTACAACACTAAATTCCACACATTATACGTTAAGGCAATGCTATTGCATAAACAACAGAGCACAATGCACAAGTATAAGATAAAAGATAGATAAGTAATATTACTATATACATACCTTAATTACTCGCAGAGTCTATATACTAACAAGTGTGTAGCTTTACTGTAAATTTCATTGTAATTCACATAACTTAAAGTAGAAATAAAATATTTGTACCTATTTCTCTTCAACAAATGTATAAAAAGTAAATATGTTAAATATGCAGTCTTGCCGAACTTAATAAAGAAACTAAAATTCAAACACAAGTTTAATTATTTATTGCTAGGCCAAGCAGGCGGCATATGTAATGCTGTTGCTGTACTGCGACCATAGACTCAAAGTCTCCATTAGTCCTCCTCTTCTTAAATATAATATAATTTTCTCCTTCACTCTCTTTCCATCGTTGGCTAATAGTATGTTACGTATTTTCGAAGTCGCTCTGCAGCCTACAAACAGTTCATCCGTTCATCAACAAGACAGACAGAGACAGACAGACAAAGTAACCAGTCGAGTCAGAGTCACTCGCATAGCAGACCAATATTAGTGAATAAGTAGGAAAAGGAGCATAGGCAGCAGCAGACAACCAACCATGTACGTACAGCCACTTACATCAAACAGACTTAATGCAAGTAGAAGAACAGGACAGACAGATGAAAAAAGACGCTACATCACACAACTCATAATCAGGGTTTCAAAAACCTGGGTGTTTCCTTTTACTTACTTGACCCAGTTAAGCTTAATTTTTCAAAAAATTGGGAATCGACTCTTAAGCGTATTAGTGCAGTAGTGCAGAGCAGAACGGTCTGTATTTCAGTAGAACCAACTACCAAAATAAACTGTACTTAAATATCGTACGTAGCAGACATAATTTATTATTTACTATACGTCTTACGTCAAAATACGACATCACCAGTACAAGATATTGAAGTCACAAAGAATAAAAGTCCAACCAGCTTTTACAGAAGCATAATATAACGGAGCATTTTTTATCTTTGAACGTCATGAAATCCCAAATTACATCTCATAATAGAGAATTTTTCTAAATTGGAAACCCTAATTGGTGGAATTAAAACGGCTCAAAGTTCAGTGAAAAGAAGAAAAATCCTACTACTCAACCCTGTATGCAATCAATACGTTCATTGCGTTACTTCACTTATTCACTTCACTTGGTCGTGTTATAGAAACTAACTCCCCTAGTTTCTAACGATGATGATAAGTCGCACTCTTGTCTTTATGTTACAACTTCAATAACGTTGAACGTCTCCCGATCTCATCTCAGCTTCTCTTCTATGTACAGTCAATAGCCACAGATCTACTCTATACTTTCATCTCCCCTCTCTTCCTTCGAAATCAAATATTCTTCCAAAGAGTACTATATACACTACATTTGCTTGTGAGAAAAGACTGGAACACTCATCTCACAGATACAAAGAGAAGAAACGCTGAACTAACCATCATCCCTTCCTTCCAAAATAATATAACTGTCAGTACAGCCTGAACTCTGAACATAGTATTACCTCTATAGCCTGATAATGGCTGGTGTAATATGAGTACTAGGAATATAGTGGCTGTAGCTGTGGTACTTACACTTTACACAAACAAGAATAATATGAGTGGAAAATATGCATGTTATCTTTCACTGAGATGAGAACTCTAGGTCTAGGGGATGCATTACACTACAATATATCTTGTAAATTAAATATACATCATAATTATTATACATAAAGAAAAACGAATTTGGATGTATATGTATAGGTATACCATTTAGTATTCACTGTGTCTATTGTGTCTACTATTAGATACCGAGTTCAAGAATGACAATACGCATAGCTAGATTGAATGAAGTAGGTACCACTTATCAAACAACTATTTCTAAGCCGATTTATTCACGTTTATATGATTTAATTTATTGATAGCAGTCTACCCCAAGTCTGCCCTTCGTTGACTAAATCCTCTTCATTACTTTACCATTATATTAACTGTATCCTTTAATTCCTATGAAAGGATATCGGAAATGAAACAAAAATGTGATTCATTCATGCCTTAGAGAATTGACATGTCCTAACAGCTAAGGAACATCAAATAAAATAAAGAACCCCGTACTTATTTCCAAACATTTGGCCTACAAGAGAATAATTTGAATTTTTTATATGTTGTACCCCTTAAAATGGCGATCAATTTTTGTCCTTTGAATTTTTTTCCTAGGTCGCATATTTTGACCTGTGGAGGCCTGCAAAGTTCAACTTTTTGAGTGTTTCATTTTGTACATGGGCGCATAACTTCTGTTCTAATCAAGATAGCGCCATGAAACCAATTGCAATCGAGTTTTCTCTACACACTGATTTCATTATACATGCCACTTTTTGTCCTACCCCCATTTGGGGAAAAATCCCCCAAAATCAGATGTTGTCAAAAACGGCTCATATGTGGACATATTGCTCTTTGAAACACTAGAAACATCATATAAATGTTGTGTACTGATTGGTAGGGCCGTTTGACTTTGAAAAATGCATAAAGTTTACATTGTAAGTCAATATGGTACTATAACTATAAGTAGGGGTAGTCACACTTTGTCACAAAAGTAATCAAAATCGGCGTTCATGTAAATGTAATTCTATTTATTTAACAAGCTAAAATATGTACATCCGTATTGTATTATTACGAAACGATATCACGTCATAATGCTGAATGAAAAACACCCAATCAAAAAATGCCGAAAGATAAATGCCGAAAATGAAAAATACCGAATAGAAAAACACCGCAACAAAAAATACCGAATAGAAAAACACCGAAACAAAAAACACCGAAACAAAAAATACCGAATAGAAAAACACCGAAACAAAAAATACCGAATAGAAAAACACCGAAACCAAAAATACCGAAAAGGAAAAAGACCGAAAGTAAATAATGCTTTCGGCATTATTCTTATTCGGTGTTTTTTATTTCGGTGTTTTTCTTTTCGGTATTTTTTATTTTCTGTATTTTTCGTTCGGTATTTTTCGTTTCGGCGTTTTTCATTCGGCATTATGACGTGGAACCTTACGAAACAATTAATGCGATTTGCGACATGTGAGTGTGTTGGCTTGAGATTAAGAAGTGTAAAGGTAAGTCACTTTTATAGCAGTTCCTGCAAAGAATTTTCAGACGCCTTTGCATTATTAAAGCAGGTACAAGCCATTTGAGAACTGAAAACTTATTCCTGGAGAAGGCTGCAAGCTGTAGCATTACTATATCACGAAATAAACGACACTTTTGAAATCATAGTTAGCAAATCTAACTTACTTTTTCGTAATAATACAATACGGATGTACACATTTTAGCTTGTTAAATAAATAGAATTACATTTACATGAGCGCCGATTTTGATTACTTTTGTGACAAAGTGTGACTACCCCTACTTATAGTTATAGTATCATATTGACTTACAATGTAAACTTTATGCATTTTTCAAAGTCAAACGGCCCTACCAATCAGTACACAACATTTATATGATGTTTCTAGTGTTTCAAAGAGCAATATGTCCACATATGAGCCCGTTTTGACAACATCTGATTTTGGGGGATTTTTCCCCAAATGGGGGTAGGACAAAAAGTGGCATGTATAATGAAATCAGTGTGTAGAGAAAACTCGATTGCAATTGGTTTCATGGCGCTATCTTGATTAGAACAGAAGTTATGCGCCCATGTACAAAATGAAACACTCAAAAAGTTGAACTTTGCAGGCCTCCACAGGTCAAAATATGCGACCTAGGAAAAAAATTCAAAGGACAAAAATTGATCGCCATTTTAAGGGGTACAACATATAAAAAATTCAAATTATTCTCTTGTAGGCCAAATGTTTGGAAATAAGTACGGGGTTCTTTCAATTATTGGATCTTGATACCTATGAATATTATGAGGCTTGTGCACCACAACCACAACTTCAACGTACTGTCAATATAAATATCGTTCGAGTCTGCGTCTGTATCACAACATTACAGAATGACCTCTCTCACGCAACCCACATATCATACCTATCATCTATCAATTTTGAATTTCCAGCTTACAGAATAATTCAAAAAAGCATAAATGCAAAGCCACGTTAGCTTTAGCAAACGAAACAAAGGTCTAGAAATTACATTGAATTTGTTCAAATTGCCTAAGTAGAAGTAGTTCAGTTAATGTAGAGTGTAATGTCAATTGATTTCATTTACTTAATGTTTTCAATTGGACGTACCTACTCCAGTAACCCCAAACTAAACTACTGACAACCTGAGTTCGTACTGTGTATGCCCATTTCTCTAAACTTTAAGTTTGGAATACTTTTCTACCAACCTAGTTAATCCTTTTTAATTATTTTACGAACCTGTGGCAATGCTGCATTAGGAGCGCTGTATCGCTTTATAATATCCAATGCGTCATCATCGTCAGTAGTGCTGAGATTCGGCCATTGTTCAATTGTTCATTATCCAGATTCCCAAGTACAAGCAGCAGAATTAAACAAACCATGAAAGCGTATTAAAAACAAAATCAATTACTTTTTTCGTTAACACTACTTCCGTTACTCCTTTACAAATTTATTTGATTTAACATAATATGTAATATGTCTATTCTACCTCATGCCAATTATTTTCAAAGGAGTAAAACACATTATGCATAAAGACTACCTTAGTATATTTGTTGAGCTAGAATCTTCTCCAAACACTTTTAAGTGCATCTCAGAATGCCGAATTTGCTTGTCCTCCGTTTCTGTCCCATTACTTTTCATTTTCGACAAAAGGGTTTTTCTAAATTCCGCTCCAGTTTTTGCTTCGTTACTGCTGGACGATTTTTATAAAGTGTCAAAAACTATGAAATGAAAGGCCAGACTTGTAGAGCATGGATTTGGTTTCCCTCTTGACTGAAAGTAAATTATGTTGACTGGCTGAATCAACTACACTCTGACAAATGAAGAGAAACACAAAGGAATAAGAGAACTGGAAACTGGAAAGCAAGCTGTTGCTTCAGGTTCTTGTACCGCGCCAGATCCTTCACAGTTTCCTGTGTGAAGCTTTCCCAAAGCATGTCTAGGTATTGCTGAATGCCGAGAGGGAGGAGGAGTTAGTGAGAGGATAAGCAGAATCTGTGTCCGTGACATGACTATTTTTACTACTCTGCTTTGTTTCATTACTTTTACAGTGTATATTCCGCAGTGCAAAAATGCATAAAATCTTTTTCTGCATAATCCACACTACATACATTACATTATAGAGATTTTACCACAGAAAGGCTACTTTTTGCACTCTGTGCACAGAAAAACAATGTATAATGCTCCGTTGTAGCCAATACCCGACAAGCAACATAATAGTATGCCGACAATAGATTGATGTAAGCTCATACTAAACTTTTAACATATTAAGCGTCATCGCGTCAAACGTCATGCTAAATTATAATACAATTATAGAAATAGCTAATAGGTATACGGTATTCGTATTATACTTTATACTATGCGAATCCTTTTCGTTTAGTATGGCAAACAAATACATTTTCCATACATGAATTGGAATAATGACAATGACATAATTTAAAAACTTAATGCCCTGGGCGATTTCATGCTCCTTCCTCTTCCCGTTTTGAATGTATCATGAATAGTTTTCGAAATGGATTCCAAAAGCAAACAAAGCTACAGCTGTTTTACCTTTCTGACCCCTTTGCTTCGGATTTCGACTGAGTTGAGTTTTTTGTGTAGAAAACTCTTGTGTTTGACCAATTTGACTATACAGTTTGCTGAAGCTTGATTTCGCGGGAAGATTTTTCATTACATGGTGCTAAATCTTGGTCTTTTAGAGGCTAAATTCAAATTATCCGGTTACCACAAATTTTAATCAATGTTTTGGCATTTCATATTTCATCTATTATAGACAGATTTTCTGTTGTACCTCATCCTACGCCTAGGAATTTTTTATTAGGTCTTGTCATCTTAACACTCACTATGTTTAAAAGGAAGTTAAAGGCTTTAGAATATCCAGCGATGGATACCTTTGATCCGACAGGTACTTTAGTTATTATTAAATTATAAATAATCTTACGAACATAACATATATATATATATATATTTTTTAGATGACAAAAAGTTCAGAGAGTTGGTTGTATGGCTAGAAGATCAAAAAATACGACAATATCAGCAAGAACAAAGGGAACCCCTAAGAAACATAAACTCTGCACAATGGTCTGCTGTATTTGACAAATACATAAAGGATACAAACATGCCTTTACCGAACGCTCAAAGAATAGAAATAATTGACTGGCTATTGGGAATGGCAGTTCGTTTAGAATATAGTGACAACGGTACGTATTTTAGTATTTTACGTGCATGAAATAATGTTAATCTAATGTTTCGAAAGCTCAACACGATTTCTGAAATTTTTACAGTTGAGAAATATTCCAGCGCATCAGCTGATCTAATAAAAATGAAGTCACAGTTGGCTCCTGCAATGGTTACTGCAAATCCTCTTGACAAATTAGATTGTAAATACGTAACAAAATTCATTTCAATTGGAATCGTAATAGATGTAACGATAGAATAAGATCAATTAAAATTGACATATGTTTTAATTATAATGGTCATAGTACAATACTTCATGCGTACTCTTTCTCAGGTGAATAAAGGTGGCATTGGAAATATGGAAATTATAATGTGTTGCATTTTTTAAATTTCTAGTCAGCAGTCCAGAGTTTGTGGCTGGAGTAAATTCCCTCGCTGACAAATTGAAAGTTTCTAAACACAGTAATCACCTTGTTACTTTAGAAGCTCTTGCCAAATTAATCAAAGCTAAATATAACAAGGAAGCCATAAAAAGTAGGGAAATTCCATGTAAACAGGTAAGCTCATTTTTTGAGTGTTCAAATAATTACATTTACATTGAAGGTTTGAATTAATTTAGACCAATTTTATTTTCCACATAAATACCCACAGCAGTCTAAAGTCTAATAATGTCTCTGTCTTATATTCCGGCATCTGATTTCTTTTCGGATTCGCGGATGTCATCCGTGTACGGGCGCCTGGTGCCCGGGTGCCACAGGGGGACTATTTGGGCGCCGGGGCGCCCTAGATGTGCAAAATAGTGCAAAAGGTGGTAACATTCCATTATTTTGAACTCTTTTTGTGCTCCCGGGTTCTATCTAAGAAAAAAGCGTAAATTTTGGGTGCCGGAATTTCTTTTTACTCCCGGATTACATCCGTGACACCATCCTAAAGGAAGAAATCAGATGCCCGCTTATATTACAAATCTTAAGCATGCTATAAGTCCTTTTGCACTAATTTACCAATAATTTATTGGGGAGTCCCCAATAAATTATTGGTAAATCCCCAATGGGGACATGCGATTGTGCCAGATTGTTTTATTTTATAGAAAGCTGCATTCTTTGTGAAATTCATTCATTCATTTACATATATGTACCATAACCATAATAGCATATTTGCAATTTTGTGCATTTTTAGGAAGAGCCTTTCCCTCTTCACGAAATTGACTTCGGATTCGATAGTGGAGACCGTGTGCTTAACCAGGCGTCCAGAGTAATAACCTTACAACCATTTACAACCAACCATCTTATCTTATTGAATTTGTATCCATAAGACTTTTACATCCTAGTTGATTGGATAAATGTAGGTGTGAATTTTGTTATTTTACAGATACTTCGCCTACTCTACATTCACGATTTGCGAGACCTCCAGACAAAAATTAATGAATGCATTGTATCCATACAAACAATTACAGCTAACCCAAAGACTGATACCCGGTTGGGCAAAGTGGGATTCTAAGGCCCAATTGCATACTACTTACTAATTATTAAAATTGTACATTATTAATGTTATATTGTTTTCCATATTTACTTACCTCATTTACCTCAACTTATTTAAACATAAACATGAAAAATTGTCTAAAGGAACTCTCTATGCAAAACTGAATGATTTAATAAAGCAGAATGTCGCTTTAACACCCACTCTCCAACATTTTAATGCTTATAATCCAAATAGTTATTTAAGGTTTTGTGTGACCACCACACCAGAACATATTCAGTAGTGTAGGTAGGCTCTGTCATTAAAGATTCCAATGTGCGTCAAAAAAGAGGAAGTTGCCCCCAACGTCCCCTTTTTTGAAGCACATTGAGTGATTCAATAAGTGTTCATGTAATTTCTCCTCGAATTTAGTCCGCATATTATGAATGGCTTACAAAATTATTTGCAATTGGATAGGAAGGAATTTTGGGTCACTGTCTACGTTGCTATGACCGTTTTAATCTAAAAGTATTTTTAATGAAATTGTGATATATACACAAAATAAGCAAAATGATTCGGCGGGGTGATTTAGTTTATTAAATTTTCTCTCATGGTATTGACGGTTTTTAAAGTTAAAGTTCATTAGGACCACAAACCAAATTTCAGTATAGTAATAATTATTATTAAATCAACAGATACATTAATTCCAGACATCATTCCGTGGGCGTAAGTAAGTTTAATGTTTATTTTGGGACTAGAGTAATAACCCGATATTCTGAAAGCATTATCTAACTCTGAAATAAATGTTGGATATTCTAGGCCTATGTGCTTCATAGGTGATTCCACCACTGTTTCCGTGACAAACAGTGAAACTGTCACCTAACAGCTAACAGTCTTTAGCTGACAGTTTTTTGGAAAGACTCATTTTCTCCTTTGATCTGAAACTGTAAAGTCGAAATCATCAATGTCATCCAAGGTATCCAATATCATGAGCCCTACGAGCTCGGAAGTCAATGCCTTGGAAAAGAAGGGGTACATGATTTCTCGTAAGATTGGACAAGGCTCTTATGCTACAGTACATTTAGCAGAGTATAGCGAAGGGGGGCGAAGAGTTAAACTAGCATGCAAAATCTTTGACAAGGAAAGAGCTCCGAAGGACTTTCTGGACAAGTTCTTCCCTCGCGAACTAGATATTTTAACAAGAATTGAAAATCCACACATCATACAAGTCCACAGCATATTGCAACGAGGACCTAGAGTGTTTATTTTCATGCGATATGCCGAAAATGGAGATATGCTGGATTTTATTCGTCAAAACGGTTTAGTCCCAGAAAGGCAAGCTAAGATTTGGTTTCGACAAATGGTTCAAGGCCTACAATATTTACATTCACTCAATGTAGCTCATCGAGATCTTAAATGCGAAAATATTCTCTTGTCGCGTCATTGGAATATTAAATTGGCAGATTTCGGATTTGCTCGATTTTGTGTTGATACCGAAGGTAAGTTCACTTTCATATTATTATCCAATTCACAGTACTATTTTGACATTGATAATCTTATGTCTCCTAATTAATTAATGTCCCCATTTATGCAATAGTTAGCTCCACAATATTATCCATTAAATATCTTGATCATTGTTGTATAAAACTATTAGGAAAGCGTGTATTGAGTCAAACGTATTGCGGATCTGCTGCTTATGCTGCCCCAGAAGTGGTCAGTGGCACACCCTACAACCCTAAATTAGCAGACGTATGGTCTATGGGTATCATCCTCTACATCATGGTTAATGCCACAATGCCTTTCGATGACTCGAATCTGAAGAAGCTACTCAAGGATCAATTAGCTCGAAAATGGGAATTTCGTTCTCGGGTTAAAGACGTTTTGTCCCAAACTTTGATTACTTTGGTTCGCACGATTCTGGAACCCGATATTACACTGCGTATCACCCTGGATCGCATTTCCAGTCATGAGTGGGTCCGCAGAGATGCACAATCAGCGTCTCAAGCAACAACAGATGTTCATGACACTCCTGTTCCATTGCAACTTACCTGATGCGCCGAGAAAGATGCTTTCCCTGAATACGATTCTGTCATGGAAATGCTCATGGAATATCCCCACAATATCACTTGAATGACAGTTCCTATTTCCCATCCATTTCTAAATTTCTCGTTAGTAACTTTTGTACTTTACACTTACCAGAAATTATGTATATAATAGATTATTTACTTGGCAAAGAATAATGCAAGCAACTCAAGCAAAAGTATCTATTCTCTACGTGAGTTCTCTCTATCTTTGTATTGCTCTTGTCGAGATTGAGATTTTTCTTGAAGTTTGAAGTACACATCAAAATAATTTTTGCATGCGAAAAGCAGTTTAATGCCATTTTTCTTTCATTATATATTGAGATTTTGATTGAGGACCAAAAGGGTTATTCTTTCTCAACGAACTATTCAACTAATCTGAGATACCAAGATATTCCATGCATTTAGTTATGGTGAACACTTACTTTGAAGATGATATAATTGACATGATTTATAATTGCTTTTATTTTACAGGTTTATAAATGAAATTGGATTAGACAAACGAAGAGTGGCAAAGGAATATGATAGTACACCCATTAATTTCAATTCAGATTATACTTGACTCATTTCACCCGTTTACATAAATCATAGAAGCATGTAACTATATCAGACATTATATAATAATACTATTATAAACAACTATAACTCTAACACTGAATTATGAATCAAATTTATAGTCATTTCTTCAGTAATATTAAAAAATACAGAAATTTTCATGATACAATGACTACTTTCTAAATACATAGTATCGTCTAATCTTATTTGAATATTTTAGCATCCTATTCAGAAGGATTTTTATTATGGTTGTGTTTAAATGGTGGTAAGTCTAGCAATCTAGCTACTCCAAGACCTAAGAGACCTACAGAAAAGTAAATAAATGCTGCAGATTAGTATCTCAAATTCCATATGCTGAGCATATTCTAACAGAACATCCCCTCTAATCCCCTATAACAATTTTATTTACAATATGCTTACCAGATCCAAATATCCCAATCAAAGCCTTTTCGGTGACAGATCGTTTGATTATAGCAATTCGAGTAACATAAATGCCTGCACAAAAGAGCCCTCCCCCAGATATTAATCTGCATGACAAACAGTCATTATCTTCAGTCATTTTTGGCAGATTAGGTTGATTAACAAACGGATAGTACGACTTTCACCACAATAGCTTTCACTTTTGGCCAAGAAGAAAATAGGTAATCTAAAAAGCATAAAATGGACACATCTACAATATTTACAACATTACAACTCGAGTAAACTGTACTGTACTGTACTGTACTGCATAAATATTAAAAATTGTTGATACATGTAACACCAATCGGAAACTTACCTATTATGTCAAAGCTGAAAATGTAAGTACTAAAGGTATTTTGAGAGTTATTTATTTTATATATGTAAGCCATAAAAATGTGAGATTCGAAGTTGCGTGCGTGTGTGGGTGCGTGAGACGAGAGTGAATGAAACTGTAAGTGAAGTCAGTGAAGTGAGACTAATAATGTTCCCTTCAAGAAATGTAATATGTAAGATATTTAATTCTATCAATACCCCATGTCTGGTGCACGTACACTACATAGGAAAGGAACATAAGTTCTTGCTCATATGAGGGACATTTAAAACTCAAATAGTTGCACGCTGTACTGTGTTCATTCAGACACGCTGAAAAACTACCTTGCAATAACAGTAGCAATTTATTGTATGTAGCAGTGTCATAAAAGTCAGCAGTGACAAACTGGTATACTTTTATTCAGTTGTAAACATTTTGCAGAAATATTGCACTAATATCTTTAATAAATTTAAGTTGTGCTGGGATTCTAAAATGCAAGGTAAGTCGATTTTAATATCCAATCTGTATATAAAATTCTGAAAAGTTAGTTATTTTATAGCAGATTGTGTGGACAAAAATTAATACACTAATCACTAATGCACAGGAAAGAGGACTTAAAATTGGGAATAGCAATGATTGTGATTAGTTCATTTAATACCTGGTAAAACTATATTGTAACTCTTTTGATGCGATGTAATGATCTTGTTTATGTGCACATTCAGCGAAAGGAAACATTACCGCTACCAAGAAGCGGGCACCAGTTCAAAACTTATCTGCAAGTAAACCTCACAAAATCAAAAAAGTTGATGAGCTTTTAGAAAATGACGAGGAGGAGGAGGATGTTTCTGGCAGTTCGGATTTGGATAATGACGAGGGGGATATACTTAGTAGCTCGGAATCGGATGATGAAGAGGGGGATGGTGATGATGACGCTGTTGAGGATGATGAAGATGTTAGAAATGGCGATCAAGAAGTTTCAGATGAAGATGTTGAGGATCACGCAGAGGACAATAGTGACGATGCTGACGTTTCTGATGAAGATGCTGAGGATAACACCGAAGAAATTTCTGGTTGGGCAGATTCTATGGCTAGAATATTAAATAGCTCTAAACCTAAGCACAAAAAAGTGCTTATACTTTCCAGAGCTAAGAAAGATTACGAGGTAAGGCTTGTCTTGCTTATGAAGCAGTATAAATATTTTTGTTGGGCAAATATTTTGGATCTTCACTTTTTATAAATTATCCTAATCCCATTTTAAAACATGGTTGGGTATTTATATCTTTTTAGATAAAGCCGACCGTGCAGAAGAAACCTACTTTAGAACAGTTGGAGGTCGATGGCATTCAGCCAACTGAAGAGACAGTTAAGGAAGAAAGTGACACTAAAGACCCTAACCCTACTCTGTGTTTAAAAACTCAAAGAAAGTTGGAATTAAAGCAAAAGAGATTGGTGAGTTACTAATAGATAAAGCATTTCAATACTGTTAGTTATTTGTATTTCCAAAGTATGTAGGTTTCAATTTCTTGGATGCGTTTTGTCTAATTTCATTGACTTGTTTCTTAATAACTGATAACAATTTTGTTTACGTAAATTAGCATGCAATCCGAATATTGTTTAAATATTTAAGAATTTTATTGTGCTGAACAAGAAATATTTTACTAGCTATAGTCGAAATAGTTTCTTAAATATTAGCAAAATGTTACTTAAAAAATTAATCTATGCCAACTCTACAAATAGGAAAAGGAATGGGAAAATCTCCGGAGAAAAAAGTCCGAAGATTGTGACGTTCAAGTGGAAAGATCGTTGCTCAAAATTGCTACAAAGTAAGCGATAACCTTTTATTGAACTTTCAAACAGAACACATTTGTCTTAAGTTATAAATAATCAAATTATGCATTTTTCGTAATCCTAGGGGTGTTGTCCAGCTTTTTAATGCTGTTGCATTTCAACAGAAAACTATAAAAGGAAAATTAAGAAAAGTTCGACATTCTGAGTTTAAAAAAGACAAAGTGCTTTCCCAAACAAAAGAAATGTTTCAATCAGTGTTAAAAAATAGTAGCGGTACTGTAAGCGACGATGACGTTGAAATTAAAGAAGAAATTGACGAAAGTATAACCGGAAAACCATTAAAATCAGGATTAAGAAACAAAGATCGCAAAAAACCTGCGTGGCAAGCTCTTCAAGATGATTTTATGTTAGATGCTAAAATGAAAGACTGGGACAAAAGCAGTGATAGCGATAATGACGAGCACATGTAAAAATAATGTAGGTATTCGAATTTTAATAAAATATCACTTTTAATTTTTTTAAATACTTTTGTAGCGTATGTATTGACAGTTGGCATTGCATTAAATATTGTTTGTAATTAAATTATGACATAAACACTGCTACCGTACCCTTTGAGAGATTTCATTTTTAGAAGACCTATCGCCGGAAGTTGATGGATTGTCTTTAGTAAGTAAATCTTCTATCCAGATATGCAAGAGATTTAACTCATTCTTGCAAATGTCATGTTTCTGTTTAGGATGGGAATAAAACAAGCCATCTACACCACAAGTACGAAGCTTTTTAAAAGTACCTTTGGCCCAAGTTGGCTTAACCAAAGGATCTTTAAACCCCTGGCTCATGAATAGTTTTGGCAATTGTGGAGTCTTAGGTTTGTCTTGTTTGCTTTTGGTTAAATACTTGTCGATAAATGGCTGCATAAAATCGTCACTAGGCTTGTGAACGTCTTCAGAGAAGACTCCGTGAGTGTCAACATGGCCTTTTGTAGCTGTGTCACTCTTGCTTTGTTTTTCTGCCAGTAATGGTTTTTCCGGGATTCGATTTTGTTCTAAATGCTGTCATAAAAATGTCTACTTACTAATCCTTGTTTCACTCAAAATAACTAGTAGACATCATTCCTCGGGTAAATAAGTAAATACATGTGAACGAAATGAAATTCATACCTCAAAAATAATTGAGTTCATTGGAACATACGATGATAATGCAAAAACCCCGGCAAGCTGCGGGTGAAAACGATAACCCAAATGTAATGCCATTGAACCACCACTAGAAAATCCTGAAATCGCAAACGAATATATTACATATATGTGGGCACTATAGTACTGTACCTAGATTTTAGGCTTTCATTCAAAACTTTTTTTTGTACTGCATGTTAGTTTCACCTCCAATTACCATACTCGACAAAGGAATTCCAGATTTACTGTTTTCCTCTATTAACAGCTTACTCAACTCATTAGCAGTTTTGTTGATAGAACCCAAATCTTCTGGTGCATCATGATCAAAAGAAAGACGGTTAAACCACACCGATTCATGCTGTCCCCACATAAGCATTGTAATTTAATATTTTCAAATTATGTGATATTTTATGTATTATTTCCTGAAATCGAAGGTAATATGAACCTATGTGGGTACCTTATTTTCATGTGGATGGTAAGGCAGCTTTGGTGCAGATGGATACAAGACACGATAGGTTTTAAAAGTAAAATCTTGATCTAGAATTTTGCGCAACCAGCTTTTTAGTCCATGACCATTGTCACCTTTTCAAAATGTTAGCAATCAACTTTTAAATACCTAACAATAAGTGTACCTAAAGCCATTTAGCTATTATTATTTACTATTTACATCAAAATAAACTGTAATTTTCTTACAAGACCCATGTAGAAAGAATACACATCCTTTTGTTGTTTTCCCAGTGGCTTGAGTGACTTCTGAGAGGGTAGTAGAAGCTATACGGTGCATCATTGTGTAATTGGTACGATTTTATTACTAGTAATTTTGAAATTTAATGTGGTCCGAATTAGAGGTACATGAATTTAAAAGGTTTGTCTAGTAATCCGGCATTTTTATGCACGTTGTGTTACATACTATAAATAAAATTATTTCTGTATATGAACTTATCTAGCAAAATATATTTTGGTAGCTTATTTGTACCATATTTATGCAACCTTCTATTATTTTAGTAGGTAACCAAGGACCCATCATTGCCTTGTCAGATTTTGAAGTTCGTCAGTTGCACCTTTCTCCTTGACTTTCTCCGACCTTTCTCCATATCAATTTTATACTTAGCATTTTTTAAATTAAAATAAATATCTTTGAAGATTTGCAACAAGTAAAGTTTATTTACAAGTCATTATTAATTTACATAGACACACATAATGAAGTTATGAACATCTTTACCATCGGTACATGTTAAAGTTACTATGTTGACTACTGAGTAAGCGTTGTTCTTTTATTTGACACAATTTTACTTAATTTCATGCTTCACTATCTCTATAATACAACTTTTGTTGGCATTTGGCATAGACCTTAGTAAATTGGCTATTTTTGTCTGTGTTTCGAGTTTATTCGTTAACATTAGACAAAAGGCTACAATTTCATAAACTAGTAGTATGCTGTATCCATACACGCATTTCATATAATGGTATAATTTCAGATGCCTATTATAGCATTTATATGCAGCTCTCTACACATTCCATTCCACATTTCAATACCTATGTACGAATCTTTACTTGTAGCATAGATTCGCAATAATTTATCATACTTAGAATTATTTCTTAACAATTACTTGTATCTTTCATTGTTAACTATTTACTTAAATACTAATATTTTAATGTACAATATTTGACAAAGGTTACTGCACAATCTCGGCAAAACACTGGCATCGCATTGCATTGACTTACATTTTAGCAAGCTTCAATCCACGTGTAATTAAATCTACGTCTTAATCATACCTTACCTTACTAGTTATAGACTAGTTATTACAATAGTGAATAAATTCACACTTTTATTCCAAATTACTCTTCTAAGACTACGACCGGAATGTTCACTTTATACCCTACACTTACACTTAGTGACCAAAATCTGTACTTAAAGCTACAATTACTTACAATTCAATTAGTCTGACAGTTTACATTGAAGATGCAATCATTCTAAGAATGAAATGGTGCTTCTGACTGTTTTCCTAAGACATGACTAGATTTCACTCAAGACTGGAGTCAACCTGTGACTGGCAGTTACTTAGCTAATTTCTTTCCTTGCTCTAAATAAATCTAAATATTCTTCCATCGAGGAGTCATCCTTGTTTTATTTTCTCCCTGTACATTCTTCCTAGCTTTTCCCTAAGCACTAATGGTTTTCTCTCTAAGCCTCCATAAATTCCTACTTATGAGATACAATTACATAATTCGTATACTGTAATCCTATTCAATGGTATATTAATGTATCAGTGCAGCAGTGAAAGCAAGAGCATTTTTGTCTCCTGAAGGAAGTTAACCATTTATGAGCAGACTTTCTCCATCTGCTGCCTGCTTTCACCGCTTTCTCCACTTTCTACAGCTACATTACCATTTTAATTTTAACAACACAAACACACATGTCTGGCCAGACTTGTTTTCATTCATTCTTAATCCTACAATAATATTATTATTACAATTACACACTTAAAAATGCACACCCAAATTGTATTCAAAGAAACTCAAGATGAATGTTTAATCCTGATGCCTTACTGATGGTGAGTTTCTCTCGATCCTGGAATCATACCTGAGCTGAATTGAAAGAAATGAATATATTATATTCCCTCATTCAGAAAATCCTTATGAAAAATCAAAGAAAATACTATAAAGAATGGATCATTTCTGAATAAGGGAACCTATAATGGACCCGTGAAACATAAACCCAAGTTAACTAACCTGCCGCAACCTAAATCAACAGTAAATGAAAAGAAATGCACCTACGACACTCCTAACTGAAAGATGAAAAATTCTAGAATTCTTCCTATCTAAATTGAC
The DNA here is from genome assembly GCA_020352615.2 of Yoshiicerus persimilis. Taxonomy (NCBI): domain Eukaryota; kingdom Metazoa; phylum Arthropoda; class Collembola; order Entomobryomorpha; family Tomoceridae; genus Yoshiicerus; species Yoshiicerus persimilis. The sequence continues at coordinate 38,000,031 of CM036941.2, read as the reverse complement.
TATTTGGTTTCATTGTTAATGATTGTAAACAAACAAAATGACTAGTCATGCATTTAAATTCCCCATATCCTATTATACTCTTTTCCTAACTAATATTGCATTTTCCTTTTACTAGATTATACTCATTTGACTAACATAGTTTGACTATTTTAAGTCTTGACTAACTTACCTCAGTATCCTAATTTTGAACCTACAAATGAATGCTCTTCTATGTAGGTTCAACGAAGCATTATTATCTAAAGCCGAACCATACCTATCATTGTCAATGCGAACCGCTACTTTTCCTGACTAAATACATTGCACTTAGATTTACATTTAACTTGCAAGGGATGGATATCCTAGACAATAACAATTGGAAACGTATACATAGTTAAATACAGTTATAATTCTCAAAAAGGACGACGACGGAAAGAATACTGTCTGAAGAGTGAGAGAGCGAGCGATGGAGACAGGCACGCCGCTCTCGCAAACAGAGATCAAGTACTCGAAGAGACAGGAAGTAATAATCCCGCCGCAGAAGCTTGATGCATCATTAATCTCGCGGACAATGATGATGACAAGGGAATCAGACTTCCCTCTTCTGAATCATGGCTATGACTATTATGACTTATTGTTAGATGATTGGCTAAAGATGGCAAACTAGCAAAAGTGAGTGGACAACGAGGGCAAGTGAAAATATCCCTCTCGGATGAAGACTCCCTGGTTTTCGCCTCTCTCTCGATTCTCATTTTTGCTGATTCTGTAGACGATACGGAATTCAGTGACAGCGGAGAAAGTGGCGTTACCATCGAATGATGATTTGGCGAACAAGGGTTACTTAAAGATTGCTCTTTCGAAATGGATTCTTCTGAAAATCCAGGGTTGAGATGAGAGGAAAGATGCAATTGAAATTTATTCGGGTCATTAAAACTTTTTCGGCAGATTACACATGTGAAAGGAGTATCCATCGGATGGTAGTTTGTTTCATGGCTTTCTCGATCTGCAAGTAAATAACAGTAAACTTTGGTCAGTACAAGAACAAAACAATATTGTATCTACTTAATATTTGACTATTGTTTACTATTAAAATATTGAAAAAATTACCAATGGTTCCTCTTTGAGCCAAATCAACTGGTTTCTCTTGATTGTTATTATTTCTATCTTCCGTGTAAGAGCTATCCCAGGAAGTTTCAGACCTTGGAGATCGTAACACCCAATCCTTTGTTTGATTACTTTCTACAATCTTCCCTGTTGGGAGTTTTTCAGCATTTGTTTTTTTCCCAACTGAATTGGTACCTTGAGATCCATTCCTTGGCCGATGCCATCTTCTATGAGATGCCAAATTAGCTGGACAGCTGAAAACCTTATCACACTCAGGGCAACGATACTCGACATGAACAATGCAAGCGCATCTGTGTCTAGCTAGCCCAAATGCGTCATCGTATTCTTCCATGCACAACCGACAAACATAAGCACCTATCTTATTTTCAATTTTAGACAGTTCTTCTCGGGCTTCATCGGTAACTTCAACTGTGTTGAATGCAGGGTCGATATCACCACGGCGAGTTACCTGAAAATCAGATAGTTTACTTTTACAGTGCTTTGCCATTCCTTTGTTTCTGTCCTTTGCATTGAGGCAGCACAGCCGTGAGAGAAAATCTCGTTTTACCCCAGAGAAAATTATTTTTACATATTAAATTTGAATTATCATTTACCTGAATGCCTAAAGATGTTTCTTCGTATTTGCTATCGTCTTTTGCTGCCAAATTCATTGAATCACGAACAGCGACAATATCTCTGATAATGGTTCCAGAGACTGGAGAAGATTTATCATCGTCAAAGTGTAGGCGCCGTACAGCTTTACTCTTCTTTTGACATTTGAGACTCTTTTTCGAAGAATCAGGAGTGCCAGCCGCCGCCCCAACCACCTGTTAGGAAAAGAAGTCCAAAGTTAGATTCTACCAATGGGTTAGTTGAAGCCTAATACTAGGAGAAAACTCCTCACTTTGACGCAGTTGCAAAGTGAGAGAGATCTGTCTGGAGCTATGTAAGGTTTAAAGGAATTCAATGCTTACTTCAGATTTGTCGGATTTAGTCAAAGCTGCCTGTTTTCGACTGGTGGAATGTGTTTCGGGAGTTTGTGGGAGGGGCCGCTTGCGTGATAAAGACAAATCCGAAGGACTGTTCACCCCCGTTTTGACTGAAACCGAAGAAACTTTAACGGAGAGATCCAGTCCGTTTTCACTCGCTGTAGTAACACAGGGTAAGATTGGACTTGGACTCATGGAATGAGATGATTTATCATTATTAATATTAGCATGGCAGTTGATTCCAGGAATATTATTGTCGTTAATATTGACACAAATGCCCCCCATGTTTCCATTAGCTAGAGAAAGGTACGTGGGCGAATGAAGAAGTTGTTGCATTTTCAAAACAGTCATATCTTGAATGGAATTTCCATATGGGAAGAAATCGACTGGAGATTTTGGGGAAACTGGGGAAAATGCTGAGTTGGGAATTTTCTTGGCTGTCGTCAGTGCCAGTGGAACACTTTGAATTGGTGGTGACAAAGGAAGGCTATCCAATGTGCCCATTGTACTTTGTTTCCATATTTTCGCCCAGTGGAGCAAAGCGGGATGAATCGGAGGAGCTCCTACAGCGGAAGCCAATTCCGTCAGATACAACGGTCGAGGGGTAAGGAAAAGTTCCGTTAGTGATTTATCCATTATTCAAATGAATATTATAATTATAATTTTCTTGGAAGAAGTTTTGTTCTTGGATCTGAATCCTAAGAGTAGTAATACTTAAGTGTTAAGTGATAATAACTAAGTTGTTAACAGATTTTTTGTTTCTGTATTGTTTCTGCCTCTTCTTTGCGCAAAGTAATTGTGGTTGGATTGGTTTTGGTTGGATGATTCATAAGACATAACGCAAACGTCACGAGAGAAAAAGAAAGGGTTTCCTTCTCAATCAAAGATTCATCTGACGATGCTTGCTGTAATGTTGGTATGTTACATTGCTTGTGTCTCGTCTGTTCTGCAGGTGAAACGGAATGATTCACTGTGCAGGTATTACTTCCTAGTCGAGTTACCTCAACTTGTCTTCGGCTATGGCGTTGTTTTGTAATAATATTCCCTTGCTTTTCGTCTCTACCCCTCTCGTCTCTTTTATACTTTATTTTGTTTTGTATATTTACTGCAGTGAAGGCAAACGTTCCCTATAAGTGTAAAATGCCCACATTCCCTCCAGACCAGACTACCTGTCTATATGTTTACGTCCGTCCGTGTGCAGTAAGTTGTCGATTCAGCTGCTGATAGGAACGAGTCTATAATAAAATATAACAAAACGGAGGGTTAGCTTTGCGTACCGCTGATATGTATTCAAGAAGGGTGAATAGTGAGTTCTGAGTTAGTGATTGACTGAAAATAAAATTCTCTTTCCTCTCCTTTGCTTTTGGAATTACAGGTACCCTTTATTACAAACCACATTTATACACAGATACGCAGTATGCCATAAAGCATTGTAGAACTAGGAAGAAGAATATTTCTTTCCATACATATGTGTATTATTTCTGACTTTAATTTTACAAAGGTACTATTGCCTAATTGTTAAAAGGGTATCCTTTGCATGCATTTTGAAATCTCTATCCCCATGCCGGTGCATGGCCTGAGAGTGAGTAATGCGTAGTAGACGTAGAAAGTGTAATGGGTCTACGAAATATTTCATTACTAAAATTGCAATAAGGAGGAATACCAAGAATAAATGTACAATAGTGTGTATACCGTGTGTATGTATGTGCAGTTATGTCTTACCCTTTAGGAGTGTACCCATGCAAAATGTTTATGGAAGTGACCCAGCATGGTTTGATGAAATGACTGTGGTCGTCTGTTAAAGTTAACGTAAGTATAGAGTTACTGCGAACTATATTTATAGGTTCAGATTATTTTAGTAAAGTACAGTGTGTACGTGTGTTCAGAAAATGTGTGTAGATTGCATGTAGAAATAAAAGTAGTCAATGCAATATAGATTTTCTGTTTTCGTTTGTGTACATGTATGTACTTACTGCGTGAGTTGATAGTTAGGTAAGGTAGAATGTGTAGTAGCAATAATAGTAAAGTAAATTGCGTTTTGCGTACCTGTGATGTGAAGGTTCGTCGTCTGCTCTCACTCACTCCCAAAATGATTCATTCATTTTATATGCCGACTGAGAGAGTTGAGTTGTTGAGGGTGGCTGAGGCTTTTGTTAGCTTGGCTTGGCCCTGACCAAACTCTACTTGCACTTGACTGTGCACCACAGCATGCACTGTTCTAGTAAAGTGATGTTTCCGAGGTAAGTAAGGTAAGCCAGAGATGATGACTAAACTCAGTTGAATAAAATCAATGAATGTTGGCCACTTCCTTACTTTACCTTTTCTTCTCACTTCAAATGTAAATACAATGAAGCGTATTTGCTTGTTTTACTTCAATTTTCGAAGTTTTTAACTTTTTCTTTTAAAGTCTGTAATTCGTAGGTGACTAGTCACAGAGTTTGGGTAAACCTCTTAAGTTGACTTGTTTTGAGACTTATACGTTTGATCTAAGGATGACAGTAATATTGACTTGAAATGACTTAGCTTGACTCGTTGCAGAAGAGACTTGCTTCCTGTTTGACTGAATAAATTGACTTGTTTTGGACTAGGTTGGATAAATGGGACTTTTTCTGACTTGAATATGGACCAGTTTGGATAATTGGGACTTTTTCTGACTTGAATATGGACTAGTTTGTTCAATGACTCAGATTTTACTAGACTGTTGACTAAGTATTGTTGGCAATAAGACTTGACTCTTGACTAAATTCTTGACTGATGCTACTTGCTAAGTTTGACTTGAATTTTGACTAATTTTGTTAAGCATGACTGAAATTGCTTGACTTAGATCTTGACTATCAGTATGTATGACTGGAAAATTACTGGACTTGACTTGATTTCTTTTGTTAAGTACGACTAGCATACTTGGCTTGACTTAAATCTTGACTAGTATGACAATGACTAATACGATATTGCTACGTATGACTGCTTTACTAAAATACTGACTAATTCTTTTTGAAATTGACTGGAATCACTTAGGAAGTAGGTTGACTAATTTTGTTAAAAGAATTTACTTGACTCGAAACTTGACTAACTTTGTTAGATGACTTTGCTTGACTCCTTAATTATTAATTTTGCTGTTTGACTGGAATGACTTGACTTGAAATTTGACTAATTTTGTTAGACAAGACAGAAATTACTTGACTTAGTTTAACTTAGACTAGGTTTGAAATTACAGATTCCTATGTATTTTCAATACAAAAGTATTTCTATCTGTATCTCAATTAGGACTGACTAGGTGTGAAACTAGGAGTGATAAAGTTTGTAAACTAACTTGACTGTTCTGTTGACGTGACTATTAGTATACAGACTTACATAGAAAGGAACGATTGCGTTGACCAAGGTGTCTCTGCTATGAGCTGTTTCTTGCGCTTTATAGGTAATTCTTACGGTTGAGTAGTTCTTTAGGTAAGAGTTTCACCCTGGATTGCTGAATACTTCCTGGCTGTATTGCGTGTAAGAAGAGAAGTTTAAGTTGATTTTAGCGTGTGCGAAACACGAAACCGATGTACTGCAACTGAGAGTAAGTTTCGCTTAGTCAGTTTAATTCTGCTTGATGAGTAGTAGAAACAAAAAGTGACTTGGCTTGAATTGACTTTCACTTTCTTTCACAACACAATTAGATTTGCAGGGAGTAAGTATAAAGTACAGTTTGAATGTATCTATTGCACTGGGGCAAATGGAAACACGGCGTCCTTTCTCTGACTCTACTAGAGGACTTTCACTTTCGACTAGATGAATAACTGCAGTTGACTAATGTAATTTAAATGACTAGCCTTTCTATCCTATTGACTTAATTAGACTAGAGAATCTTAAATAACGAAAAACCTAAATAACTCTACTTTGTAGTAGAATTGACTAGTTTCCACAAATTATTCTAAATCTTATTATTCTAAACTTATTCTTAATATTGACTTGTACTTTGCAGGTAATTACTTTCTATTTAACTTATTTGTATTTAAGGTAAGGTAGAGAAATTGTAGATTTGAGTTTAGGGGTAGTAAGATAAATAGGGAGATTTGATTGCACTTTGGAGTAAGTAAGCAGTAGAAGTAAAATAGAGTTTAGGTTTAGAGGCCAAGTGTGTGGTCGTGTGGCCAGGTTGACAGTTCAGGTATGACTGGTTGTTCGGTGAGAAATGTAGAGGCTTTTGGAGAGATAGTTTGGATAGTGGGGATGGTGTGGTGGATCGACGGAGTGTTTCGGAGCGGATATGTGATGCGGTGGCAGAGGAACGGAGCGAAGCCAAAGTACAGGAGAGCCGAAGCCAAGTTATTGCCAGCCCCCTGGAATGATCCAATGGAGAGTGATCCGCCGGTTGCGTATAGGCCTTCGTTTCAAATGCGGGTGGGACGCTTCTGAATGCTCACAGTCTCTATTGGCCTTCCTCCTCTCTTCCTACTCGGCCCAACATATCCTCACTCACGTCTCCTCTATCATGTAAACTATCGCATCTCACCACCAGACTCTTTCTCTTTCCAGATCCAGGCCAGCACACCAAAGGTAAGCCAACAGCACAGCAGTAAGTCAGATACTCGGTTTATCTTCATCTCTAATTCCAACCAGCAGGTAACAACACACCAGCCGCACTTCTGCTATGCTAGATGTAATAAAACCTACTTTTCCTACTACCTACGTTTATCAGATACCTAGAAGTGTATTTATCTTACCAGACTCTTCAACTCCCTTATAGATACTTGTCGATGACCTAAATGTCGCTTTATATGCATGATTACAAGTAAACTTTCATGGGTTTACTCTCATTTTCCTTAGTTTTATAATAGCTTTTGACATACGGTAGGAAATCTTCTGTATGCTCATGGCTTAGTGTACTTACAGAATATCATTGAATTTTGTATGCTATAAGTCATCACATTGGTATGTAAAGATAATTACATATTGCTGCCACTACCTATAATATACGATGTCTTACGATTGTCGACTTTCTTGGGATGTTGTGATGGGGTAATGCAGAATGTGGAATGATCTGTTATGTCATGTAAGTAACTATATTTGTAATGTAAATAGCATGTAGTGTAGTGTTAAGTCCAGCTAATGATGTTGGGGTACAATTCCTGTTATGCAATATCTATAGTTTTATTTAGGATGTTTTGTGAGTAATCTAATATTTATTTTAGAAATGAAGGTGTTCCACGTAGATATATATAGGAAGAACTAAGAAGCTTGTATTCAGATAGAAGTGCAATATTTTAGGCATTAGTGCATTAGCGTGAGTTTATTAGTACTTTTGTGCTATTTACTTTCGTGGGCCTATATTAAATAGACAAAAGACTTTGAATACACATGTGTGCCCAGTTTCTAATTGTTATGCGATTGGAATGTTATCCTTAGTTCGTTGCAAAAACCAAAGTAATAAATGTAACTAATACGACGAGGCTAAGATTTACGTATTCTACAGTCATAACATGATTCAGTATCATGCTTTAGCTAACCTTCAAATAAAATTCACTCTGACACATACCATTCGATTATAGCATCCTTTAATATTATACAATTTTGCCTTTTGTACATAGAGCTATTATGATTATGGTCATAGTCCTGTTCCTGTTCTACTTACATTCTAATTCTAAATACATTTACCTTGCTACATTCTTATTACATGAGTAATTCGTCAACGATGTGCGGATTGTAGTAGTACAGCAGTAGTGGTTAGAAAGTGTTACTTCGGGATGCGCACATGGAAGACTAGCAAATAAGTGTGTACCATAACTTCTTAAAATGATATCGCAGTCGATTTTTGAAATATTGTCAATACCACTAATTAGAAAGATAGTTAATTTCACCGTACAAACTCCTACCTAAGCTACTGGTGTTTGTAAAATGTACAAGTATTACAAAACTACCTTCATTCTTCAGTGTTTGGCAAAATGAATGCAATATTAACTAAGGCTTTGTAATTCACCCCTCCACAATGTTTGACCGTTTGTTGGATCATTTCAGTTTAGCTTACTTTGATAGACCAGTGTGGGATTTTTATTTGTCCATTATTTATTTATAGATATGAGAGAGAAATTATGTTTGCACAGGATATTCCTCTACTCCTCTTCTCTCGACAATCCTTGTGTAGCATGAACATGAATTTGATTCTGGACGAACATTTAATAGCGTGTCACACTACTTCATGTCATACCTGTAGTAGTGTAAATAAGCATTAATAGTGCGCTGCATGTGATAGGGCATTAGATGACCTAACGGCAAATCATTCCTCCGGTCGGTGCAAATGGTTTTATTAGACATACTGATACATACATAGTGACGGGAAGTAATGCAAATACAAAACAAAGCTTTACTCTTGGAAGAAGGCTTTTATGGGCTTCAGCAATCGGAATGGCTGTGTATTATTGTATCTATTTTTCAGTAGTAAGCAAATTATCGGAGTTCAAAGAATTATATTGAGTGAGACCTGGATCGGAGTTTTTAACAGGATGCAGAAATTCGTTAAAATATCGATTTGATTTGGAGGACAGCCCCCTGCTTTACAATTTCCTTTGTCAAGTTCTAAAGTTTTAACGTCTGCTGTATCTGTATGTGTCATGTCAGTTGAGAGTAATGAATCACACACAATGCAAGAGATAGTAACCCTGGACCATAACTGACACTCGTCGAATGCATTACAGTATTACTTTTGTAGGTAGCATATCCTTAGCATTTTATCTTCTCTTATTATTGTAGGCATGCTTCTATTGTTATACTCACGATCAGACAATTTAATAATTTAACCCAGTAGTATTTACTGATGTGTGCAGATGTGTTGTGATAGTGAATGTGGTGTGTAAGTGTTTCTGTGCATGTGTAGGTATCTGTCTGTTGAGTAAGCGAAGATAAATATTCAAGACTAACCTATTAATGCAACATAACACAACACAACAGTGATCGAATGAGAAGCGCGACACATGCAGTGCATTTATTGTTAGTTAGCGATTGAATATTCAATTCACCAGGAATAATAGGGGAAATGATGAAACAGATAATTCTGTTCCAGTAGAATATCTATACCGTCTAGGTAGAAGGAAATATTCATGTGTATGACATAACAAAGCACAACAGAACAGACAACTGCTAATCATCAGACATGAGATTCACTCACGACGAGGATTATCTCTATCTTTAGCACCATTCTAGATATATAAGCATTTTCGTGCATCTTCCGTAATTCAGACAATAGGTTAGTGGAGTAAGAGTAAAGAATATTACTCTACTCCTGCAGTTTATGCTTTATTTACTATCAATGCCATGTTTCCCCTTTCATTCCTTTATTCAATAATCCAGTAATCATTCTTAGGATTACGACTTCCCATACTAATAATGCAGACACTATTCTGTTGTAGGTGCCCCAGTTATTTTTTGATCATATGAAAAAATAGTTATAGTATAGTGAAGAAAACGATCATCATTACTTCTAACACGTAATGCTACGAACAAAGAACATAGTAGTTTCATTTTCACAATACATAAAGTATAAAGACGCTAAGGTAAAAAAGAGTTGAACAGTGAACTCAGCTTATTTAAACCTTCTGTTTTATCAGTATGGTCCAGATGAAACAAGAATTAAGTGTGGCCTGGCCTGGCATACCTAAAGTAGTAATGAAATTCTGCCACTATGTAGCTAAATAATACTTATTACTGCAGTATTACAATTTACCAGGTAACTGCTGGTTTATTACTATTACATTGTGTGTCATGTGTAACTACACACATAAATATCAAAAGTATCTACATGTATAATAATTGTTATGAATAAGACCAGAGCAGAACGTGGAGAGAAGAACGGAACAGAGAAAAGAGCTGATTGCCTGTGAGCAGATGGGTTAGTGGAGATAGTAGAGTTCTTCCAGCAGAAAACAACAGAGCAGCTTCCACATTTGCAGCTGCCTTGACTGGACCAAAAGTGATGTAGATGATGTATTTGGTTGAGCTTGTTGTGTGTTGTGAATTTCTTTGTTTTCCTCCCCCATACGCTCTGTTTGCTTGCTGCATGCTATGATGTGATGTTTTCTCTGTTCCACACACTCCACTCAACTCTATCCTTGTTGTGTTATTTCTTCTCTCCTCTATTGTACTAGTAATGAGTAGCTTTCATGAAATAGATAGGGTAAGTAAAACCAAACTAAATCGTGTCACTCTTCCGAATTCTTATACACAACCTAATTAAGGCATACAGTTTCGCATGAAGCCAGGATTAGTTGGTAGTTGGTAGTACACATAGTTTATATGGAGATCGTTTAAGTGCTATTCTGCTATGCACTTTTACATTTTCATCCAGGAAGCCTTTGAAACTTCCACATGGTAAAACGGTTCAGCAAACACACTTAATGCAAACTCAGTAATGTGACTCAGACTTATATCAAGTATTTGAAACCAGAAACGAATTCCTACATTATCTGCAGCTATTTATCTAAAACTATGAATAATTTGCCTACAACTTATTTAATAAGGTTTCATGTGATAAGAAAAAAGTAGTAATGACTACTTTTACCCTATAGACTTCATTAAATATACCTAAATAAATCATACAGGAGTATAGGAATTCGGAACAAACGATACCAACTGTTAAATGATTAAAACAATGTAAAATAAGATAGTTTATTTACATGTTTATTTCAAAGAGTGTATTTAATCCTGACTCATGAATAGTGACTTAATTACAAAGTTCGGGAGTTTTACTTTGCTTATAAAAAAGGGCTTATAGTAAAAGTAAGGTTTCTGTTTCTAGGCATGTGAAATAGACAAATGAGTTAGGTATATAACCTCGATGGGCTTTTGAACTCACAATTGGCGATACTTTTTATTGGTCGCGTTATTTTCATTATAGTTCCCTAATTAAAGAATTTTGCTGGTTCTAAATTGCATGGTCTTGCCCACGCTGCCTTGAGGCAGCATGGCATTGCTTATGAACTGGGAAGCATAAATGCTATAGACTTTACTTGAGCAACTACTATAGGATTTGCGTGTACGGTAACAACTACGAAGAATAAGAATGTTGATTACACATGTTGACATATTTGTGTTCATCAGCAGATTTCAATATCGATGGCATTTCTCTTTACGGTCTTTAGAGCTTGGTTTGTATGTAACCTTATCCATTCCTCTCTCGCAATCAATGCTCCACTACCTAACTACATCTCCAATGTGTTTTATCCAGCATCCAGAGACTTGTTTTGATTTGATTGGTATCCTTTCTCTGCTGGCTACTGTTTAAGATGAGGGATCCATTCATTTGTTGCGAATTACAAAATGCTTTGAGTATAAATCTTGATATGACATAACTCAGGCAATTAAAAGAGCTTTTAGCATCGCTCTCTAGCAGTTCATTCAGTGAAGCGAGAAGAGACTCATTAATTACACCTCTTTGCTTCAAGGAATTCAACTAATTTTGTCATTTAGCAGCGGTAAATGCTTCCTATAGAAACACTAATCAAGAACACTTTTCCCTTCAAGAGTTGGTGCTTGTGTTTCGTGCTTCTTGTGTAACTCTTCTGATAAACAAGGTTATTCAAAATCTGTCTACTGAATACCTTAGAATTTGCTAACTTCTTACATTCTTTGAATGAATATCAGAGAAACTATTAAGTGAAAATATTATTTCTTTAGAAATTGCACTCCTACTTTCTCTTTATACCTGGAAGTTTCTAAATGTTTTAATTATTTTCAAATATTCTTAATTATTAATGACTTCTTTCATAATTTTCAATGTAGATCCTCCACTGTTATCATTTTGCATGCAATCAAATCATAATTATTATAAAGGCGAGTAATTAAGTATGTATATCCTCCTATCTTAGATCTCGTTCAGGATTCATAGTTTCCATATTTAAAATTACAAATTACTAGTACTAGATTAAATTTTAAAATGATTACTGAAGTGATTTAAAATGTTACAATTATTTTTTCTTGAAATATCTACTTATGGTGCATCATTATGATATAACGTTTCAAAGCAATTCATTTTTGTGCCAAAGGGGTATATTTCGTAAAGAAGTTGAATTACGTCGTTACGAATAACAATTAGCAATTCAGTGGAGTCATGCTAAGTTTAATTAATGAAGAATTTCTTAGAAGCGTGTTTACCATTAAACTCTAGAACTATTATTGCCATTGTAGTAAATACTGGATAGAACGCGTGTACATTATGCGTATGAAAATGGGTATTCAAAACATAAAACTTTAACATCCATACTACTATACTAGTAAATTAGTGTGCTTATCTCTTGAATTATAATGGAACACAGAAAGCAGATTGAATTGACTCACACCAAAAGATATTAAATAGCCAACAAAATATATGTAGACATTAGTCCAAATGAGTTGTACCTCGGGTCGCGTGCCCTATTTTACCTGAGTCATCTGTAGGCTTATCTTTATCTTACCACCGCATACACTGATAGAGTACATGTGTGTGCATGTGTATGTGATATCACTTTTATTATCTGAGGCACAAGCAGCCCTGGAGCTAAGCGTAGAGAATGATAATCACATAACCAGAGATTACCTTTGCCTCGCCTTTCAGGAACAAAGCAAAGCCAAGTTGAATTATTTCAAAGTGGACATGTCAGAAGAGAAGAAGAATGGGTATGTACAGTCTGTACCACTCTCGTACTCAAATCGCCCGTATAGCTGGCATTGCAGAAGGGAGAAAGAGAAAAAATGTTTTGCTATGTCATACAACATCAGTGTAGTGCACCGCAATATAAAGTAAGGACCGTAGTGAAACAGAGAGTAAGTGCAATCAGAATTCATGAACAGCAGAGTATAACAAAGTAGCTAGCTGCATGGGTCCGTACTAAAACTAAACCACACTTTACTAGTGCCATGTTAGGAAAGATATCTAAATCCGGACTTATATATTTAACACTTTGAGTGAGCTTGCTTAACAGAAACTTGTAGTCCGTGCCGTGTCATGTAAGTAAAGTACCGTATTCAGAACATATACTTACATTTAGATGTGCGAGATGAATAGGTGTACATAAATACTAATATACGAAGTAATGTTGAGATCGTAATAGCAGCATAACGTAACATCTGTCGTTCTGTGACTGGTTTGGCTGCCCTTTAATAGGCTTCTGAAAGTGTTCGGAGCCCTGCAAACACACCTGCACATTTCCATTTTTCCATCCTCACAACCCAAGCCAAACCAAGTTGAAAGAGCAGAGCATAATACCAAACCTAACCTTAATACCAGACATAGGACTACTTATTTATTAAAGCAGACACAATGCTGCATCATATATACACACTCATTCTTCATTTATAGATTATATTGAAATACCTACCTTAATTTGTAAATGGGTATGTTGTCTCTGAACATTATGTATAGGGTCTGATTCAAAACATTACAGGTAATATACAGATGCAAGCGTCTGAATTTAAAATCAGTATGCATTCATATGTAGCATATCTGTTAGAGTCGCTCTTTTCTTCTATTGTGATAATTCTTTTAATCCACGTGCGTCGAATGTCAAAAACCTGCTTTGGGGCTTCCCTTTTATCTAAAGTGACCCTTTTAGTCCGATCTGACCGAAAATATTCTATATAGTTGGCTTAGTTTGCTCTCTGAATTTTTTTGACCAAAGAAGCCAACCCAAGCCAAGCCACCTTCCTTTTGTACTCAACTGCATTACCATACTACGAGCATTGACATTTTTACAGCTGACCCTCATTCAGCATTCCGGTGCATTACACAATACAATAGAGCAGCTCTATTGGCATTCGGCTCACCATGTGCTGGAATTTCATTGTGTGCTAAAATCTTGATTTTACCTTTCTATTTAGGATTTTGTAGACACCTTTCATTCCAGGGCATACCGGGATGTTTTTGTTTACAAATGTAAATTGTGCGTCTGCCTGCACTGCTTATTTTATGACGCTCGTGTGCCTTTCGTAATGTAAATTGATTCGATCTCTATTTCCTCTGTATATCCCAGTCGTAATTGTAGTAAGGGGTAATATGAGCGGGAGATAACTAGCTAAGTTCATTCTCTTCAGCATGATTCACCTTTTTTGCTTATCGTATCATGTCACCATTTACCTGGTACCGGTGATAGAAATAAAAACCCTCAGTGAAGTCTGAAGAATGTATTATTCATTTTAATTGTTCGTACGCACTTTATAGGAATGAGGTATTTCCATAAAACACATCTGCCTCTTTCACAGATTACTTTTATCTGTATACTTGTTTTTCATTCTGGTGTTGTCGATACGGTATCCGATTATATACAGCATTGTTTGCTAGTGCATTGCAAAATGACAAATATCTGTATTAGAATTCAAAGAAAGTACCGTTTTCAGTTTTCGGTTCATTTTCCATTATTATTGAAATATTTGTTATAAAATAACCCGTTGATACTGTTGACCAGAATTCGATGATGGGTATGACCTGCAAAGCATATGCATTGTAATGTTTCCCTGCTCAAGAAATGCCATTTAAATATTATTTTTCGTGCTTCATCTCTACCCAAATAAGTGAGGAACAGAGCAGCTGCAATTATGGTTACCTTTTGACAAATGCGACACAAAAATCCGATCCCGAACAGCAAATACAAAAACATTTGGTTTTGAATGTATTGTATTTGTATCTGCATGGAAATCGTTACTTTTTGACATGAAATAGTAGTTGATAGATTGAAAGAGTTGGACACTCAGGTCTTGGATAGGATTGTGTGCTACCTCTATGTGGTACAGTCCTGTTGCTATTCTATCTGTGCATAAACTTACTTAGACAATATATGAAACAGATTTATCATAAATAATACAGTGTCTCAATACTACACACAGTTACATAAGTGCCTAAACGGTTATTGTTATTCATAGCAATTTTTAGAAAGGGTAAAATAAAACGGGATACTTGAGATTAATAGGAAATGCAAATGCAATCTGAATCTCAGCTGATTGTGTTTTGAGTTGAGGGTCGAAACCCTTATTGTATGAATAGAATTTGAATCGCGACAAAATCTATTTAGGAAAGATTTTTATGTATCTGTGCTGCACTTCACTAATATTCTATTAACTACTTGCACTGCACTGCATGTGAGTCCCCTTAGATATTCAAAGAAGCATTCATACTTAAAGTACGGAGTCTGTATTTATTACTAACCTACTACTATGGGGTTCCTTTTACTATACTTTATGTATTTACCATTTACTACACTGTTATGAACACAAATTCATTGAATAATTTCTTCCCAGCTGACATATACTAGAGACGACCTTCTTTACAAATAAGACGGGGTTCAACTACAAGTACATGTTAAAAGGGCATACTACATCCTGTGAATTTCTTTCATCCGGCCAATTCATTCATTCAGAAAAGAAGGACGCCTTAAATATAGGAACCAGAATAGAGTAGACCGGTTTTACAAACACTACATGATCCTCACATCAAGTGTACCTACATATATCAAAGTACAGAGAGTAAATACTATATAAATAAGATTAAGGTACTTGTACCCTTACTGATCGTAGTTCCGACCTTTATCTTTTTCTTTGCAAACACTTTACGACGCGACAGGGCTGCGATCTCTATTTATCTCTCCATTCAATTCTTATTGTAAAGACACGTCTTTATAAAGGAAAAGAAAACCAGTGAGTGTACTTTACCAAACCTTACATAACATTACATTACACTTACTCCAGACATTCATTGCTAGTGCTCTATTCAAGAATTTCAATAGAAAACAGCAGGTTCTCTTGTATTATCAGATTTTTTAGAGAAACGAACAGGTATCACATAAAACTTGTCGCGATATGCTTTCTTTTACAAAGTAATTTATTCACATAACAAGTATCACTCATACATCCTCATTATTAACATGGGTTTCTTAATGACGATATTGGTGGTCACTAAAACTCTTAAGTGTGTCATTGAATTCAATACAATATTGTGTTCCTTTCAATGAAAAAGCTTTGATGCAAACTTTAAAAGCAGCCGATAACACTATAATTATTATTCCACTTGAGATTTACTATTCAATTCATATTGTTTGCAATACATACATATGAAATCTACTTAGATGAAACTAGACCACACATTCACACTACTGCTTTTATATTTGGTCCTTACACTTACAAAATTATTCCTCACAACTGAGTAAGAGGATTTGCCATCTAGAATATTCAATCTCGATAAGAAAACCTTTTTGTATATGATAGTATGATTGTGTAATAGAACGAAATTATTTTCAAGTATCTACCACTTTCACTTTCTCATTGGATTGTCTAAAATTAAGACTGGAATTCAATGAGAACTATTTAGAGTGGTTACAACATGTTTAATAGTAAAATACTTTGGAATGAAATTATACATCTTTACCACCAAGAGCGTGCAAGATATAATTGATGATAAAAATTACTAGACACACAAAGTAAAACCATTTATGATTGTGGCAATTGAAAATCTAAAATTATTTCATGTCTATGTATTCTGTTTAGGTACACTGTATACAAGTGCAGCGAAATGAAACCGATGCAATATGGTTGCCTAACAGTTATGGTGAGGTATGAAGTATTAGGAATAGCTATAGCTCATGTAACGTAAGGAAAGGCATAGGTATGAGAAAGAACGTCATAGAATTTGAAATGTGAACCGAGACGACCCGAGGGACTTCAACAGATGTGCAAAAAATGTTATCGTACTCAATTGTCAATGGTTTCGCATCATTTGGAGAGATGATCATTACCCGGGTCTCTCACGTCACTACCAAAAGCTTGTTAGACTCGCCCGTTCTCAAATAACATCATTCTTTCTTCACCCTTTGTATGTAAGTGCTTATACTTATGCTGTGCTATCTCCGATTCCGACTCTCTCATTCTATCTGAAATGGAACTGTAGACATTTCTATTATACAACAATATCTCCACGAGTGCTCACAATAACAATGTCAGCTTTTATAACTGTTGTTATAACATGGTAGAAGAGTCCCCTCTGGAAATCTCTGCAACGCAACAGCATTTCTCTATTGTGTTTGTATGTACTCCACAGAGCCTATTTGTACTCCTCTTCTCTTCTTGTGTACTTTTGTTGAAAGCCAAAGCTCAAAACGGGAAAGGAAACGTTGCTGCTAACTCACACAGACAAGACAAGGAGAAGCATCCGACGCATTCAAGAAATACTCAATCGGATTTCTCACTCGTTTCTTGGAATGGAATGGAATTGGAAGAGAAATGCCAAATGAGGAAAAGTCCTTCACAATGGGATCCTATGGAATTATGTTATTAGGTGGCTGTATCTCCTATACCTCTCATCCAAACCACTTTTCTATACTTACTGCACTTACATCACACAACAGACGTCACAAAATAACAACCCACACCACCGACAAGGCAATTGCATTGTGCCCACCTAAAATCTATCGAAATTGTAGCAAAGATGTGAATTTCTCCGTTTTCTTCAGCTCAAGGTATTATATTTCCTAAATGCCTTTCTCCTCTAAAAAGTATGCTCTTTCAAGATCGCTCTACACAATATACCAAACAACCAGGTAAAAATCCCTTATTACTGCCCTCCCCTATTAGACTGCTGTAAAACAAATATTATTAGAATGTTTTCACTATATAAAATTCTCTTCTTCAATAGAGTATTTATTTATACTGCTTAGGTAATTAGGTATTTATAAGTTGAAATATTCCAAAAACTTTGTTCTTTTGTTAACGTATTTTTTGGACTTAGAGATTATTATGCAGTACATTTTTTGCACTAACATGAATTCCTTACTGAAATTTTTTTGCATGATAGAAGATACAAGGTAAAATAAGATTAAGGTAGTGATCAAGTCAAATTTCATGATATGAAACTTTTACTAAATTAGTGGGATGAGTGGATGTTATGAAACTTCTGGTCTTACCAAAGGGAATTTTAGACAAGCTAATTGTCTATGCAATATGTCATTTTTTCTCAATTGATGGGCGATTTAATCTACTTATGTTAGTAATACCTTGTCATGTATCAAAAAGCAATCCACTCGCATTTTTAATGCATATCCAAGTTGGCCCAATAAAAACTCAAATAGGATGCCGTATGAATGGATACAAGCTTATTAAAGTTCGTCTTCAATCTTTCTCCCTTCTTTCTGAAATGATTACCGCTTCGTTGCCCCTGAGTTTGAGACTTGTTATATATCATACCATAACATAACATAGTAGCAATACTTTACCTTGTGTAAGAAACATAATTTACTTATATAATGCACATTCCTATTTTCCATATTCAAACTTCAAAAGACTTTCTGGTATTTTCTTAAGGTTATAGCTAACTATCCTGTAAGTACTGTAGTTAATGTGACAGAGAGCTTATCTACTATTCGGAGGGAAGATTTCATTTCTGTCCTATATAAAACGAGCTATTTGGAATTTTTTGGTAGAAGATTACTAATGTATGAATAATAATTAAGTGTGAACCATGATTTGTGACATAACCTGACATCTTTACTTTGTTAATGTAATGTGACGTAACTACAAATTGTTTCAAGTCACTTTGAACCTACTTATGACTGATAAACATTTACTAATGGAATTGATACAACATCAATTGATGCCGAAGACAGGAAATTAACAACTGTGCAAACATTGTGGTATGCTTGTTAACGCTCATTGTATTACATTCTTGCAGGTCGAGAAACTATTACCATAAAAGAAATTCCGAAAGACGAGTATTTTGGGCCAGGAAAGCATCCTAGAAAGAAGGGAAAGTAAATATTAGTTAGTCATTACATTATTTAACCAGATACTGTTTGGTAAGGAAACTATCTCTATGTAACACAATCTTAAGTAGGTAAAGGAGAAATCGATATTAGTTTCCGACACACGTAAGATAATACACGTTAAGCATACAAGACAACATCTGAAGATTGAATACCTATACGAATACCTCTAGGTGCTTTTTATGACTAAGGAAAAGCAAAAACTTTCTTTTCTCTTTCCAAACCCTTTTTATTCTTGTTTCTGGTCTGCATTTTTATTTCAATTTTTATTCCACTCTCCTCTTCGAAATTGACATTAATTCTTTGAAGCAAACCATTCCTGAGTAGTTGGAAATGATTTTACTTGATTATGTATTGGAAACTTATACAATATTTTTTATACATTCTCTAGTATGGTCACGAAGCAAATAGGTGCATAAAGATAATATTACGAATGCAGGTTGCAGCAGTAAAATGTGAATGACAATCAATGGTTGGGTATATTTTTATAATTGCTGTAATCTCATTTGACCCTCATGATGACATCATAGGGTTAATGTACGTATACAACCAGAAGCAGCAATTATAGTTTCCCAACATTTATGATACACATATACCTATACCTAAGTATTTACAAAACATATTCTCTACAAATATAGTTAGTCAACTATGGTTTGTGATTGTGACTGGTACCAGACTAGTTTTCGTACTTTGTGTTGTGCTCTTAGATATAACTTTTGTTTATTGGTGTATTCCAGGAATTCTACTGTTGCAGCAATCGTAATGGAGAATTGGTATATCTAAATAAGTATAAATAGTTCCAGGACTTCCAATCCAGCACATAACTATCAAAATGAACTTTAATTTGAGTGCACTAAGCAGTACTGCAATGCAGTGTATAAACTGATAAAGTTTGTCTAGCGTAATGCATTGCCCTGTGTCTACAGTACAGAGCTTAGCGTAACCATCATTTAATTCAACTCTATTCTATCATCAACTAACATAACACTACACAGTAGAAGCCATGTGCACTATTACAGAGTAAAGTAAATATAGTTTGTAGTCTTTATTTAGGGAGTAGTAGACTTGGAGAGGAGAGCAGGTTAAGGGCTGATTGCATTTATTTAGTTTGGTTATTTCCGAGGGTTCAGTTTTATTCTGATTGCATTGTGATGTTGTGAGCCTTGTCTAAACGAAAGCCCATCCATTTCGTTGCATGGCATCCCACGGAACTCCGGCACTGTATTGGCAAAAGTAAAGCTTTGGTGGAGAATAAAGAAAATGCAGGCTCTAGGTACATGGATTGTTGGAGACTGGAGATCAGAGGAGGGTGTGGGCCCTTGCCTTGTCTCCGGCACGCGCCTTCATTGTGGATACCCACCTGGCTGTCACGCGACAGCTGACTCACTAGCACCACGCACCGAAATTCGGAGAGCTCCTTCATCTCACTCACTGAACTCGCTCAACTGATCCCTTTTTGCTTTGTTTGGTCCACAGCAGACCACTTTTCATCCTCTTTAAATCCACACACGTCCATACACACATTCAAAACATATTCCGACATATCTACCTACACTACGCAATTTTACAAAACCTTAGTTATATGTACCAACAAACATCTACAAGGTACATTCGTTTACACACACTATAACTACGTGCATCACATCAACATTGTTCTGCACTTTTTCTCAATAATTTAACTCTGCTAGTATTCACAGTATTACTGAAGTAGCTTGTTTTTGCAGTTTAGAGGGGATTATAAATAAAATCATGAAAGCATACTTCCATTTCCGATGTAGCGTCAATATAACTTCAACGTGCCTTGAGGTCCATATAGACTATAGACTCTCCTTAACTTTAAGTACCGTTAAATGTACCAAGGGAGCAGTTAACTTTCGCAAATTAAGCTTATCGCCTTTATTTTAACCACATTTGAAATTCGGTCTTACTACGGTTACGGTGGAGAACCGAAGTGTATTAAATACTTTTTTATCATCATTACATAAAAGTATGCCAGCACTTTCGACTAATGTCTTCTGCAGGTGTTGTCTGAAATTATATGCATAACGAGAAAATAATATTATGTTTCACTTCTACAGGCCAGTGCAATGAATATATTGTAACGATTGTAACACATACATAGAGTACAAAGAAACATAGGAATATATATTTGTACATGTCCTTCCATACCATATGATCAATTTCAGGAACATAAGAAAAATACCTTCTAGGTAAGTTGTATTTAAATTTCATTTGAGATGTTTTTACACCACAGTTACTGCATTTTAGTTTTTTATTTACGAAAACAGAATGCTTGCATCTAGTTTTGTATTATGTTGATAATGCAGTTTTGATGCTCCACAAAATTACTTGTACAATAGTTTCGTTTTATGCGTACTTTAAGCATGTAACCTACTGGAGAAGACGCAATGACACTCTTCGGTTATGTTGTTGATATTAGGAACAAATGCATCGTACATATCTGCAGTGTTAGTGTGCCAGTATTATTATTGGATGTACATCGCAATGGTCCAGGCCCAGAGTGCACACTTTGATAGACAAAACAGACAACGCAGATCCACATATGCATAGTTACACAATGAGATATAAACTAGACACAGCTGCTAGACAGACTGCCTTGTGCCTCGCATGCTCCCTATTATCATCTCAAAGAGAGAAAAATTAACGATGCTTTTCATTCCATCGAATCTGGTCTTTGTGTTGCGATGAACCCTTTTCAATGGATCTGTGACACTGCCTTTGGGATTTGCTCTATTCACTTTACATACGTTCTTCCATCACCATACATTGACATTGGATGGCCTCATTCCCTTCATTTTACAATACCCATGCAATTCAGTTACCATTCCTCTATTCTCTTTGCTTTTACTGCATTTCAGTGTACAACACCACGATTCGTCTACTACAGATTAGAATGAAGTGACATTTCGGACTCTGCAGGGAGGTTCTCCTCTATCTCCACTCGCACTCAGATTTGTAGCAACTGCATTACTATTACCACAACATTTATTAAGCACTGAAAAGTCCCAGTTGCACACACTACACATACTACATACATAGTACCCTTTCTACTGTATGAGTTAATGCACTATCTATTAAATAGCAGTTTAGAGTACTACTAATATAAGTGTATAGTACTCGTACTTACGATGTAGCTAATATATATTTTTGCGTATACGCATATGGGAATCATTGCAATTTTCGAATACGTATATTTTTGTTAGAGGTTATAAAACATAAGTTCCATTAAACTCAATGTGTTTATTAAACTGTATTTTATATCCCTTAAGAGAATACTTTGTATGTACTGACATTTTGTTTTAGTGATTCCCACGCTTGGTTATTTTAGTACTAGTACTAACTAATGGGTGCTTATTCCCTTTTAATGATTTTAGTCTCTTTTCATTCCAGTTGTTTTTCTAATGGATTTATTATTTGTAACTTTAATGGACATACTAAATGTAAGTCCAAAATTGCACACAAACAATGATAAGGATTGTGCATTCAATTGGCTAGTGAAGGAAGAAACATTGAAAACGTAATGATAAAAACATATAAATGTTTAGTGTACACTGTATTCATAATATGAATTTGGCAGGCAAACAGATGCTACCACAAGAGCAGACCATAGGAAAGGTTGTCGCATGCCAAAACATCAACAGGTGCTTCCTCATATTTCTACTATAATTCATTCATTCCTTTACTATTGATCTGATGATCTGGGGGAGATATTTAAAAGAAGTTGTATAATACATGATGCATTGTATGCACTTTTAATAGAATAGTTGAGGTTGTTCGAAGAAACGAAGAAAGATTCCTTTTAGGTCTCCGACCTTTAAATTCTATAAATAGATCATGTTATGCTATATTAAGTTTGACGTCATTTCCACACTACATCTCATTTGTAAATCAATGAGATTGAGATAATTAACAATTTGTCAAAAGGGACAATCTCAAGTTTTTTTGCTTCTCTTGTAAATACAAGATAATCTTTTGGATTCCTAAGAATCTTGTATGTGGATTTGAAAAAATGAGAATATGTCATCTAAAAATTTTGAATGATTACATATTACATGTATACCGTCGAAATTAAGATGCTTGTATTTCTACATACACAGGCATACATACTTTACTCCTGGATGGGAAGAGTATTGTTTATAATATGGCATACAGGGCCGATGGGAAATATTGTATTTATGAGAGTCAATGATATGAATATTTCATTTGAATGTGGTATAAGATACCTTGTATGCAGTAGCAATTGGAAATACATATGATGGAAAAAAATTCTCTGATTTCCAAGCGCGACTAAGAGAAAACGTGAAGTTCTCCAGCAGTATCCAAACAAACTTACAGTATCTACCTTCGTAAGTGAAGGTCCAATGCTAACCAAAATGCAACATCCTAAATATTCCCCATACGATAGTGACACATGCACATGTGAGTGTGATGTGAAGCATGGCATCGCACACTGTACAAAGTCTACGAGTGAAAGACCCAGGAAGGCTGTCCAGGTAGCTTTTAGAAGTGAGACGTAATTTTAGTCAGGAGATCATCAGGGTTGATTTGCTTACTAAAATTGGAAGGGTAGAAAAAGCTGCTTGGCATCGACAATCCAGATTGAGAGTGAGAGAGAGTTTAGAAAAGACTGACTGCCGCCAGTACGGTCGCCGCCACACCTGGATGAGTCATCTCCAGTTTTTCTCTGCTGCTCCTGTCTATTTTATAATACTCCTGCTTTGGTTTTACTATCTAGGTCTACAGAAGGTTCTCCATCATAATAAAATATCTGTCCTCAATGTTTTAAGGTTGGATTACCCCACAGCTCTAGCTTATGCACATTATCAGCGGTTGCTATCTGTATGTGCCTGAATGCAACTTTAGAATATATAATAACATACCTAGATGTGAAATGCTTAACAAAATTCTGTTCGGGTATCGGTTAGTAGGTAGTATGTAGTAGTAAATTGCGCTGATACTTATTTTATGTGCTTCTGAAGTATTACTATAACTAATAAAGTATGTCGATCTGGATTACAGACCTCCACTCTGTCCCGGTTCGGTGTTCAGATCAAAATCTATGTAGGCACATACGGCTAAGGTTAGGACTGGAACTGTCGGAACAGTCCTTTTACATGTACTGGACTTTTACGGGTATTTTACAAGTACCTACCTCTACCTACATGAATGCATGTACATAATTCATGTTTTTAGTACTAGTGCATTCGTGGAGGAGACAGAACCATGCCATTGCAATGCTAACAGAAATACTACAATACTACGGCATGGAATTACAAAACAAGCAACCCCTAAACATTTTTCCACCCTCCATTTCGATCCGAACTTCCAAACTACCGATCTTTTCTTTCTTTCGTATACAATTTCATTTGTGCTCACATTACCTACTGCAATTACTACGTTAATATAACCCCGTATATTGGATGAATATTCCATGAATATAGATGATAGATTCGATGAAATATTATCAATTTATATGGGAACTGGGTATTTTACCTCAACGCAAATACAGTATGTGTATTCTTACTGCTTCTATGTTATGTGTGCATACCCTTTTAGGTATGAAAACCAGGAACTGGGTTCCAAACTTTGTAGGGATGGTATTTCAGATTATGTGAAGATGTGCATGGTGGTCAGGTTTTAATCACACGTTTGTATTTGTCTCTCTTGGCTTTTCGTAAGGGTAGGTATTTATACCTAAAGTAAAACACGAGGTAACTGTGTACGTACATCGTACATCGTGGGTATTAATAATTTCAGGGAAAGTACTTATTATTACACAGGAGATTTTAGTGGGAGAGAACAGCCGGAGTCGTCCTCAGAAAGATATTTATTTTGTCCCGTACATTTACAGATAGTTATCTGCAGAACTTTTACTGTAGGAGGCTCATTGCTCCGGATTCGGTTGAGTGCATCTGTCTAATCAATACAGCTCTCAACAGTTGATGTTCATCAGAGAGAGGTAGTTTCTACAACACTATTTAATACATTGGCTTCTTCCTACTTTTAATTCTTTCTTTTGTTCTCTTTTACTTTTTACTTACTTATACATGTTGCAGTATTGTACATACTTTTTATACATATGTTTGTTGTTTGCAGCAATGTACGTACAACAGATTTACTTTTTTCTTTTTTAACATTACATAGCTGTGTGATATTTCTGAATGACTGAATTTTAGTCTAGACTACTAAATTGAATCGTGCTTGTGCTTTTTAAATAGAATGTACATATAGATTTCACAATGCGAGTTTACAATTTTTAAATGACTACTAGAGATATGACAATGCAATGTGTTTGTACTGTACTTAACTTCGGTACTACGGTGAAACCGATATTATTGTTATTTTTCGTGGCTTTGTACGCCACGTTCAGTCAAATGGATCTGAATGAAATCTTTGATTCAAAGAGACAGTTTCATTCTTCAGCTTGACTATAACAAAAGTTCAAAGTACGTAAAAATAAGGTGTTTATGCATTTAATTTAATTTATACCATGATGCTTTTAAGCAATATACTGTTTGTTTGTAATGTAGCACATAGTGTTGTTAAATTTGTGTTGACAAGATTACCTTTCTCTGAGTGAACATTTTCCCATCCTCGCTACGTTATTTATTACTTGAATGCAAATGGCAATGCTAATACATGAAAAGGGGCTTCCAAGTTCTTTTAACTTGTAGAAACTTTCTCTGATTCTTCTGTTATAAAGTATTTACTTAGAACTACTTACGCTTAAAAGAATGGAGAAAATGTTTTCATCATACAATTTCTGGCATGGAACACTCGCGCGCTTCGCCATCCCTACCTCTACAGAATCGTTGTTTTACAGCTTCACGAGTATGAGAGAGCAGAAATTTTTATTACACGATTGGAGGACGGTTCACAGAGGGCTTGGATAGCCTGCGCTTCAGTAATGATGTATAATTAAGTAGTAAAATTAAGATTGTTGTGACCTATCGAAACAGAAAAATTAAAAGTTTAGAATGCCATAATGTTAATAATTTAGAAATTGTTTTTGATTTGATTTTGGACGTGCATAGCAGTACCGCTTAAAAACTAACTTTGCAAACAAACTTTAGAAAGTGCAAATGAGTATTTGTTTACTCATTGTGTTTATTTTATTCTGAGCATTTTTAGTTCAGTGGTGTTTGCTATTACATATTGCTTTCCCATCCCATCACTACTGTTTTACTAAATAGTTGACACTCCGCCGTAAGGAAACTTAATAATCAAATGCTATCTAACGGGATTGCATTCCCCTCGCCTATCGTCACTCGTGGCTGACACCAACAAACAAAGTAAGCACCTAGCAGTTTTATTGGATGCTTGATATAAGGCATTTTGCGTCGCATGCAATTACGCACGAATCTTGGATGGAAGTGCATTTCGTTGTGATTGTATCGGTTCTTACTGCAAATAACCTCAGCTAAACTGCCGGTCATGCTGAATTCCACGGATGCCACATGCAGGAGCCCAACATCCATTACAGGGCGCCTCTCTTCAAGATTCATCTTCAACCTGTCAACTTTATCTTGTGATACATAAACACATTTTTTGATCAAAATCCAATCAACGAACCCAACATTCATGCAATTCCTCACGCTTTCGCCAAACTATTACTTCCACCCAGCTTCGGACAAGTACCTGCATTTAATACACTGAACTATGCATTGCACACTTAATCCGAAAACTATATAATGCTACAGACAAATATAAAGCCAGCGAAGAGCTACTATTGAGAATGTAATAGGAAGTCGAACTATAAAATACCAAATACCCCAGTGTAATATAAGTGAATTATTTTGTAAAGTATTTCATATTAGCTTCTCATCTAATCGTTTTTTAGATCTTGAGATGGAATTTATATTACATTTCATATGTCATTCATTTATATTACCTTTTCTTACTGAGATCTGGATAAGGGTAATATATTATACATGGGAAAGAAATACGGTACATGAGGGTAACAAATAATGTTTATCTACCTATGCCTATAAAATTACTTAGTCAATGTAAATGTATGTGAATTAGTGTCTGTATGGATGTTTCTATATATGCTATTCACTTTAAACTAGTTTATAGTATTAAATGTATAGCAGTAATGAATGATTCCATTGAATTAACTGAATTAAGTGACACCAACAAATATCCTGTGTATGCCAATGTGCATGAAGTATTAGTATGCGTGTGCTATCTGTACTACTCTACATGTTCTAACAGAGGAAGTGAGTTATATGGTTAATGGTTATTATTTTCTGTGCAGTATAGTATGGCTGCAATAGCAGCTCCCGGAAACGATGTACAGAGCAGGTGCTTCAGATGTCGAGAATGTCTACTTGAACTGAGCTGAACTTCCATACGGAATCATGGATTCTATTTAGCTAGATACTCATACTATAACATGTAATACTGGCATGCTTGCAGTACCTTAAGTAGCATTCATTCACATACATATAGTACTTTGCTTCTGTAACCTTTAAAATTCTTCAGACGGAGTGATCTCTAAGTTTAGTTATTCTCATAACATATGTATAATAGTATAATGAATATATTTAGTCTTTAAATCCATATCACATCACATCACATGCTTACTTATGTTTGCTACAACTTACTGGAGTATCCAAGTTTATCAAGTTTAAAATGTATGGTATAATAGTTGGTTTTTCCAGAGGATAACAAAGAAGGGCAATGTGAATCGGAATAGAATGAGATAGCATAAAAAGTTTAGACATCTATGTATTGTTTGACCTGTATGTTGTTAATTAACCAACCTATAGTTTAAAGTAAAAGGGTGGAAAGTAAAATATATTTATTTAAAAGCATTTAAGCAATTACAGGGATACATATGATGGTTTACTATTTAGAGTACGTAGCAGAGTCCGACGCCGATAAAAATTCAGCGGCGGCGGCGTTTTAAAAATTGAAAATGATCGGCGGCGGCGTCATCGGCGTGGCCGAAATTGTCGGCGCGCCGAAAAAGCCGCCTTCGGCGGCGTTTGCACAATGTATTAAGTGCCTGGCTTAGCCTTCGGCGGCGTAAAAATGGCGGTCAGTAAATTTCAACGGCGGCGGCGGCGTCGATTTTTGGCTCGGCGTCAGCGGCGCGCCGGCGTCGGACTCTGGTACGTAGTTGATTTCAAGAATTTGAAGACTCATAGTGAGTGCATTTGCAGTTTTGCAGTGAGTTGTATTCCTCTTTTTCAAACTAGTGTGCAATCAGCACGTTTTCCATTGTTGATATAGGATTTCGCAACACATGCCTGAAAATGGAACATTGTATTCAAGGTTATTCCACAGCTTCTAATGAACTTGAATTATATTATAATTACAGATAGAACAATGAATTCTGTTTTGAATGTGGAGATGAGAGGTGGCAGGTGATGTAGACATAACAAAAAGGCACTTAATGCGCAACCAAAATTCTCATACACGTAGTAATATTGCTAAAATACTGATAATTCGTGCTGCTCATAACAATTTTTTTGTTGTATTATGCTAAACTAAGGAACAGTAATTACAATAAGTAATTAGGATTACTTATCCCTATTAATTATGCATATGCATACATAATTGTAAGCAAGCATAAACTTCAGTAGTAAAATAAAATTTCGTATGACAGTAAGAACATTTTTCTACAAGAATAAGCATTAATGGATATCGCAACAAGTTGATATCAAACTATGCGGTTTAACTGGGCTAATTATCTGGAATCTATACACACAACAATGCCAACATTTTTATACAGACGTAAAACAATGCACAATTTACATCTTTCTACGTAGTAAATACGAGTATTGAATTTTTTTCCACTATTCCATAAAAAGGAAGCGCATATGTGCGCTTATGTCTGTACTAAAGGATTCTTTGTGTGACAGTAGCGTTTAGATTCATTGTAATGACGGTATTTGTGTATCTACTACTTATACTAAGAACTAACATTGCCTTTCTTTATTTGAACAGTAAATAATATTCATGTACCACTGCGAGAGAATCAGTTTCTACAAAAGATTGATTTGCATTTGTTTATCAGCTAATATTAATAATTGTATTGTTTTCTCTCTTTTATTATTTCAGCAACAGTTTCAGGGTTCACATTGATGTCATCGTTTTTTGGGTACATTTGGGTACATTGCAGCATGGAGCAAGCAGAGCTGAATTGCATGACAATACTACAGATTATGCTAGCTAAAGAATTATATAGAACCGAAAGGCAAATAGAGTCCCAGATATTTGTATCTATGTGTCATTATCTCAACACAATGTATGTTGATGTCATTACTAGTAGATAAGCGTATGTAAAGCTCTATGTATAAAAATTGCTTTCTCTCTAAGGGAGATATAATATATTATACATTCGTTTATTCACAGACATTTAGCAGAATTTTGTGGCTTTGTAAATAAGGTACTTAAACTATCAGGCAAGACTGTCAGAATGGCAGATGGATTAGCTTGTTACTTATTAACCCAAGGATACTATGCAAATAAGGACAAAGGTTGCTACAATTCCCAGTAACGGATACCGTATCCCTCTTTATTGTTTAGAGATACAGATAAATAGTTAATACAAAGGTTCTAGACTCAGAATGTTTCATGAATTATAATATTATTATGTCATACATCCCACCACGTCAAAATGACCGTCCAGAAAATGCTTTAGTTGAAATATTGCATGCTGGAAATATTAAATTGCAAATCCTTTGAGCCTTAATATACAAGTGTTATAAAGGTAGCAGAATATGAAAAGGACTTGCTCCATTATTACCTTTTCGGCCACTGCATATATTAGTAGCAGGACCTATAATGGTTCAATACATTAGCAATAACCGCATCTAACTTACATAGGCCCTGATAAATACATATTCCAGCAAGACTCTGATTACTATTTAATCTAGGGATTAATTTGCATTACTTACTTTTCCAAAGTACCTACAAATATTTGCTGTGACTGTTGCTACTGTATGAAAACCCTAAGAAAGGGAGAAGAAATGTAGACAAAAGTCTAAACAAAAGGAGCATTATGAACTAATACTGCATAGATGTCTGGTTTACACTCACCAGATTTATTCTACACGTGAATAAAGGAATGATGGTTAAAGACAGGATTAATGAAGGGGTAGATCATAAAGAAAGAAGGTGCGTAGGTAAATAAGAAGATGTATTTAATGACATGAACCCTACTATTGTGTGCCTACATGGGGTATTCAGTGAGGCAGGGCAGGGCATTGATTCAAAACTGGAGCTTTTGTAACTAAATGCAGTTATCCTCCTTTAATTTAGTTTACTAAGTTAGTTTACTATCAGTTACATACAATTGGTACATTAAAGTGCATAGAATCACAAATCTGTTATACTTATAGTTGTAAAAGGATAAATCTGAAGTACATTTACTGTGTATACCTTGTTATACTTAAAGCAAACCAATATAGTGAACACGAGCACGCATTGCGTATAATAATATACTGAAAAGTTATACAGTGCTTCTTAAATGCATTGCTATTGCTGCTGTTAAACTAAATATATCAATGTATGCCATGTCATGACAAAGGAAATAACAATATGAGAACGCGTTATGTTTCTCCATTGTTTGAGATATTCTACCTTAACTTTAACTATGGCCACAGTATATCTATTAGAAATAGATTTCTACATATGTAACAATAGTAGAAGGTTTCGTGTTTCACACAGTCATTCAATACGTTTTGATATTAAATAGCGTAGCTATTAAGGTATAGAATAGCGATGGGGGAAGATGAAAATTTGGATAACTAGCGACATAGAAATACAAACGAGAGTTTATACGTCGTGTTCAATAGAAATGCAAAGTGCAGAAGGAGAGTTATTCCGAATTTAGTTGACTAGATAGAGAGCGAGTGGATGAGAGTAGTGAATAGTTAGTTGGGAATGAAGAAGAGGATCAGATCAGATGGAATGAGATGAGATGAATGATAAGGTTAGGGTTTAGCTTCTAAACTGGGGAAATGGGAAGTAAAAAGGCGCTAAATCCTCCTGACAAGCCTAAACACCACGCTATGCACTGTCATCCCCCATTACGTCGACGAATACCTAAACGAAGCCAGGCAAACCAATCCACACCACAGCATATCACTGTGCCATGTCAATTCTCCAGTTTTTCATTGCTATGGTTTGTCGGCTTCTCAAAAGAGTGGAACTGGAACACAATGAGAGTTACGAGCCCAAATAAGCCCCGGCACGCTCTCACCCGAATTCTCCGATCCGATTCACTCCAAGTATATAACAGTTTTATACTTATTGTTAACTACCATTATTTCATACAGACTTTTCGGACTTTATTTATACTATTCTCAATCTAGTATCTAATAATACATTAGTTATATATGGTGGTGTTACAAGTATTGTACACAACACACTACACAGTGTAAAATCATTAGGTACCTTACCTAACTATATGGACGGATACCGGGTATTATAAATGGTGGTACGTAGTTTGCTAGGGAGTAGTGAATTTATTCGAGTTTCTTTTGAATCGAATTGTCATCCCACACGGCAAACTGCCTAAAATCATCCCTATATTTTTACTCTATATGTTTTATACTGTTATGTTATTATTTATCTTTAGGAAATTATAGCCTACACGTAAGTAGGTATAGAACATAAATAAAATATAACATTAAGTTCATAAAGCTTAAAACAAGTCGTGCAATAGTAGCTATACACTAAATGGTACGGCACACAAAGAAAGCAAAGACCAACAGATAGAACATTACATTAGCCCGAATTTCCCAGTGGTTATCTTTATATGTGAGCAATCCAATTCTTGTATATTTTGTACTTGTATCTAATAGCTTTCTGTTTGGAAGTAGGGCTTATGTACTCATACTATTACTAATAGGGTAAGTATACTGTGTACACACATTTTGCTTTAATAGTACTACACTTTGTCATTTGGCTTGCGTCTCACTGCGGGTGAAAGAGAGAACTCTTTGACGCTTATATTAATGCCAACTCACGCTGATAGTTACAAGACGCACTCTTCAGTTTTCGATGGGAGCCAATTACTAATTATTCCCAGATAGATTGATTGAACAGATAAAAAGTACAATATTTTTCAACTACATTATGTTTTGTAACTTACAACTCAGTGTGCAAAATTGCCATCATATAATCTGTATTTTTTAATATATACTGTCTTTCAATGTAATGCTTTCATTTATGGTAAATGGAATTATCGATGAATACGTATATGCAGTATTGTAATAAAAGGTTAACCTAATTTTTCTTTGGTTTGTTTACTCTGTAATTTTAGAAAATTTGATATTTTTCTGAAACAGAGCTGGGGGCAGTTTAAAATACAATTAGGTTCCGTGTAATTCTAATGCGCTCCAGATAAAAAGCATTGAACTTTAGTTCTAAAGTCAAGCCGATTTTATTAGAGTGTGCCTGACTATTCAAGCATGAAATTTTGCGAGATGATTGCTCTGAATTTTCTGTATAGCGATGATATCTGTAGAAATCTGTCACTCGGAAATGAAAGGAAAGTGTCAGTTGCGTTGTTGTGTCGTGTAGTTGGTTTGACTGGATTGATAGAGGAATTGCTTTAAGCACTGATTCACTGAATTTACTCCCTCCCTTGAGATTCCATGTATTCAGACGGTAATGGCATTCAGTCGCCGCGATAGCCAAGTGCTCAGTACTCAGTGCAAGGTTCTGACCAAAACAGAATGATGTCGACATGATGGGTACTGCAATATCTCTACAAAAATCAGAACATTTGTAAAAGGAACAAAGGCAAAGAGAAATGTGCTGTGATCGAACAGATAAAAGTTTTGCCTTTCTTTCATTCTTTCCCCAACTTTGTGAGCCATTAGGCTCGCATTCGTAGTATCGTATAAAAGTAAAATAGTGTGAAGTGTACTATGCTATCCCAAGTCATCATGCGACTGGGATTATGCGATTCCAATTCAATTCGTAGCTGTGCTCGATAGAAATGGGAACACTAGTTGATTCCGTACACAATATCTGCATACTACTTTACAAACCATTAACAAGTCAAAGATTCAAATGATGTAAGTCGTATTTACTCCTTTTAAACAGGTATGTAAGCAAATTGCATAATGTAAATTGTAATTATCTATAAATTATTGTTTTAATATCCTTTTCTCGCGAAGAAATATTTCGGTAGGAAATCTCTGTTGTTATAATGTATAATAGCAAATATTTTGTTCACAATCGTAAGCCAAAATATTCGTCTATTGATATTATAAAATCTCTTTGTGAGACTAGTATTTAGCAAGCTTAAATAAAAGTTCAGTTTTAGTGGCCTTGTAAAATTTCTAGTGCCGAAAAAAAGCACAGGGAACGGAGCCCATAATTCACTCACTTTTATGTTCTCTTCTAGTATTTTCCCGCATTGATGACATATAACCATACATTTTTAAGGGATGAATATAAATTACGTGAACCCCTCCTGGGTGCAGTCTTATGGTGGATCATTCATTAGTGCACATTTGGGATTTTGCTATCAACTGAGATATGTGTAATGGTATGTATACTAATATCAATAACTGTTAGTACTTCTGTCGGTAAGTGATAATCGTAAGTTTATCCCAAAAGACTTTCCCTTGTGAAGGTGATTATGAGACAATTCGTATCTAGCGAACAAGTACGATATTTTTGGTCTTCAAAACGGAGCGGTAAAATAGTATATTGTTGAAACCTGTATTTTATTACTGACATTTACAGTGTGCCAAATTTTAAATATTGAAATTTAAAATTAAGTAATTTCATAAAATACATAATTTAATTACTGCCCCATACTGAAAGGTATAAAATATACTGTACATACCAACAAATTCTAATTTATGCAATGGTTTAGTCATGTTTATGATTGTTGTTCCCTAACAAACAACGAAGCAATTTTTAGTGCAATGGCAGAAACAGCGATATAAAATTGAATGAATAACATTTGGTGAGCGTACCTAGAGGCTCAACCCCGAATACGTTTAGAATGGAAAGTTTGATGCATACGGTACGGTACATACATATTGCACGGAGAGATAATGGAAAAGATTCCCGAGAAAGTATGAAATGATTTGTATTTGGAAATGCTGGTTAGATTTGCATAGACGATGCCACACGATGTGAGCATGCCGGAGAGTGAAGTACCTTAAGTGATAAAGAATGAGGATTGGGAATTTAAGTTGTTGCGGCTGGAACTTTTCCAAGTAGGTTTGGTGTGGCTTTTCCTTTGCCTGTATAAGCCGCTTGGCTTGGCTAACTCAAACTATCTACATATTTAATGGGAGTTTGATGGGATTGTACTTCAAACTGAACCACACACAATAGAAGATTCTATTGGCATTGCTAGCAAGGCATTTATGCGCTACTATTTTACAATGCAGTATTCCACAAGGCGGAGAGAGAGAACATCTAACTATTTGTGTGTTGTGATACAATACACAGAAGCCGAGAAGCCTGAAGAGACTTGAGATGACTTGAGGAGAGTTTGTTCTTTATTCCTTTCGGATGACAAGGTGATTGAAATTTTAAATATGCGGAAAGCCCATTCCATCCCAGGATTTTCCATTCTGGCTCTCCTGACTTTGCTTTAGCACATCACCTAATACTTATGCAACACGTACATTCATATTCATATGTACGTACTAGAGTAGTAGCTCTTTTGTGATCAACTCTCTCTATCTCTTGCGGAAAACTCCCCTAGGACGAGAAGATTTTTATTTCCTCAAATAACTCATCACTTAAATCCTTTGAAAACTCTTTAGTCCTCGGTTGGCGTTTCTCTTTCATGTGTTGTATAACTGGTAACCATTGTGTCATGGCTTAAGCTCTCTCTCTCCGAAACTACCAGTAATATTATGATGTCAAATAAATGGACACGACATGACATGACTTCGTTTTCGTTTGCATAACCAAGAAGTAATGAGAACTTAAAACTAAACTAAAGAAGAAAGTCTTCTTGGCTTGGATTTCCACAAAGCCCCATTAGTCCACTTATTACCCACAGAAATGCAAACAAACTTTCCACAAAGAAATACTTAGGTTTAATATAAGCTTGCGCTAGATGCTGTGCATGCCATTATTTCCTAATGCATTAATAATGAAACCTTTCAGAATACAGATACACCAAGGCAGATCTAAAATGTGAGTACATTAAGTCTCAAACATGGCTGTGCAATTTAAATCCTTCGATGAAGCGAATTTATAATATAACAATGCAATTCAGGAAGTATTATCTTTCTTATTACAGTTATGTCTATGTATGCAAGAGACCAATGAAAAGATAAAAAGTAAAGCTCAAATACAACTGAGTATATTTGTGGATGCATTAGAGTAGTTCCTGTAATATAACATCAGTACCAATACAATGGATCTTTTGCAGTACATTTTAATAGTTGGAAATGAGAGACAAGGTCGAGTCACGATACAAGAGTCTATTCGCGCCAGGTAGATATCAATTTAGAATTTATTAGATTGTGACACTGATTGTGGGTAGAAAACAGGCGACTCACAAACTCCTACATCTTTGCTGTACGGTTGACAGGCGAAATAGCAGCATTTCTTTGTTCCTGCGTTATATAATTTTTTAGTGTTCAGGTAATAATTTACTTATTAGCATATAGTGCTACTGCATCTTGTTAGCAGCAGCTTTATGTTTTCGTTGCATGCTATACCTGGACATCCAGTATCTGAACGACATTGTGCGGCATCGTTACTCAGTGCCACGCAATTGAGTCCTGGAGCAAGTGGAGGACATTTTCCCGGTTTCTTTAGAGTTGGATACGGACCTAATGGGGGTAGTGTAGGAACCGTCGTGTCTTTTATTGTGGTGTTCGTCTTTTCTTTTACAACAGTCGGGTTTTTTAGTATTGGATCTTTAGGTACGCTAACTAAGACCGGATCTTCGCTTTCCTTCGTAGTACTTGAAATGTCAACTTGGGATTTCTTGTGCACTGAATTGGATATTCGGGAATTCAAATTCGTGTTCCTATCTGTATCAGCATCCTCACTGTTGGTAGAGTTGTCTGAACACCATCACGAGTCACGAACGTTTAAAATTTAATTAAAGCAAATGAAATTTGACCATCGATTCCATCTTTAAAGGTCAAACCAATTACCCGACACTATTTAATGAGGTTTAAGTTTCATGCAACCTTTGCAATTTGTCTAAAATTAGAATGCAGTATCAGAACTCATGCTTATCGTGCAACGTGTAGTAAAACATGCAGCATATTTTTGCATGCACTTTTTTAAACATGCAAAATATACGGGGACATGCAAATTTTTTCTTAATTGCTCTAAAGGGTGTAAATAAAGGTAGGCATGCAATTTTTGTTAAAGTTCATGCAATTGAACTAGATATATTATTTTCACTTTTTTAAGTAAGAATGACTCTGTACACAATGTATATAGGTACTAATGATAAAATATTACTAAACACTTTCCTTGTTGGTGGAAACATATTGGGTGATGTGTAAAGGAAAGGTGCCTTAATTTCCTTTGGACATTTTACCATTATCAGTACTTGGCGAATCAGGCATGGGTGTGGATGTGTATGTACCTCTCTTTTTTCGTCCCTTACTAGGTTCGGATTGAGGTTCTGCTGACGGCATGCTTGTGGAAGCGTCCATGCTTGCTTCGGTAGATGTGCAGTTTTCTGTGTAAATTTAAATATGTGTAGGCATACTTAAGTTCTCATTCAGGTTTTTGAAAGTCAGTAGTATTTGATAAAGACATTAAATTCACTATTTGGTCAGAGAATGATAGTTTAATAGAAATCCAACTGCCATACCTTGAAGATTTTGAGGAAATGTAGAAAATGATCCTTTGCCTTTACCAAGTCAAACGGGTAAAGTAAAAAGATTTGTACACAGTCAGTGTGTATCATTTGCAGAGGTAAAAAGATTTATCTTTAGGTAAATTTTACAAACCTGTACAGGGTTTTCCAGTACTCTTGTCATCTGTGGCAGATTTGATTTTTGTTGCTGCATTGTTCACTGCTTTCTTTACTGTATCTTTAACTTTACCGGCCCCAGACTTAACTTTTTCCACAGCACTTGCTGCTCCATTCTTAATGTTGTCTCCTATATTTTGGAAAAATCCCTTTTTCTTTTCTCCTTGCGTTGCATTTTTATTTCCAGATTCTGGTTCGGCCTCTGGAGAAGCGGAAGATGATTCAGCTTCCGGCTCCGCCGACGCCCCCGTTGAAGAATCAGTCATACGACTTGTGGATCCTTATAATAGCAGCACACAGTGTGATTTCATAGCACATATCAAGCCAGATTGTAAATACGTTAAAATTTTAAATACCTGCTTCTGCCTCTGGCTCAGCGCTAGCAGTAGACATTTCTGCTTCTCTTTTATGTAGCGAATGTACTTCATTATCCCAATTTAAAAAAGCAGGAGAACTGTTAACTAAGGTTGCAACACTTGCAAAGCAAAATAAGACTGCGAGAACCGTGATTTCAGATCTCTGCAATAAACAACACTACGATTATCTCACAAACTTTGCAAAAATATTTAGAAATATGTTAAGAATTTGCAAATATGCACATTTTGCAAGAATTTTCAATGGTTAAAGATATCAATTCCGGGGATTTATGATAAAGACCAAATTTTAGGTTTGTTTACCATATTCATTGTGTTTCCAAATCTATAATGTTTCAGCACAACTTTAAAATAAACTCAAGGTTGATCCTTCACAGTTTGTGGTAATGGACTGCTATTTATTTGCGTCTCTCGGTTGATATTCATAAAGTGAGTTGAAAATTTAGATACATTTACGTTTTAAGGATTTTAAACTATAGCTTTAGTATAGCATTCGTTGGAATAGACGTTTTACTATTCAATGTAGTAACTATCTGATCGAAATCAGACAAATAATCCAAGAACACGAAAGGATATTTTATTACACATCTACAGAGATACCTGCAAAGGCATATACAACTTTGTTCTCATGAAAATAGATTTGATTGTTCGCAATGCGTTGTCGACTAAAACCAATTCTCATTTAAAAAATGAAGAGTAAACAATAATTTATATGCGTGACAGTAATTTTGGCACAACCATACTAAAAACAAGAGTCCATTCGATATCCATGTCACGATGACAGAGGTTTAGGTTTATTGTCTCCTTGCCCTGCCGAACGGATGGAGGGAATACAATATAAACGAAAAAAATCCTTTGTACTCAGAATCAGTTCCGCCTCATCTTCTGATCATCTAGTTATAATAGTGCAGCGATAATTGCCCAGTCATTTATTTCGCAGGATTTACCTGATTATGATTATATCCGTTCACATTGGTTTACCCTTATGAGTTCACAACGACAGCCTTTTTATTATAATACGCATACACTTGGACATCGACATAGCAATACCATATAACATCGTTAATTTACATTGACTAATCCAAACTTTCTGATTAAGTTTTAGGTCTACTACTATTACCTAAATGGTTTCCGGTTGTAGTATACGTTACACCAAGGGAGACATGAATGTCATTGTAAAATAATTTTTCCAGAATTTTCCTTTGCAAAAAATAAAGTACATTACATATCCAAATTGCAGACAGAAGTGAGTCATTGTCTATTTTTCTATTGTATACGTACAAAAGTCTGTAATACAACGTGCATAATGACTTCTTTTCAATATCTATAAACTGGTTTCGTGCAAATCGTTTTGAATCAGTAGTAAAATCTTATAAAAACAAAGTTCTTTAGAAATATATTTTTAAATTGCATTATTGTAAACAGCTTTTATTGCTTTTACTTCGCACAAATTCCTAATTGTGGACCATGTTTACCTACAGCATTGTCT
This sequence comes from Yoshiicerus persimilis, assembly GCA_020352615.2. Lineage (NCBI taxonomy): Eukaryota > Metazoa > Arthropoda > Collembola > Entomobryomorpha > Tomoceridae > Yoshiicerus > Yoshiicerus persimilis. The sequence continues at coordinate 37,961,386 of CM036941.2, read as the reverse complement.
TAAGTATCATTGTATGGCACACTATTTACTTACCTAGTTACATTAAGCATTATTGCGGTTTTGAAAACAAAAATTTTGCATTGTGGATTGGCATTTATAAAAGGCTTGCATGGCAGTGATGGCAGCAAACGAGCAAGGTAATAAATTATATAAAAATATCTATTCTGTTCATCCAGGTCATCCAGTAACACAATAGTGCACCCTAACTACTATGAAAGCTATTTTTGTTAGTTCATTACGTGACATATGGCTTGCTAGGTTACTTCATCAAATGAATTCGTTAGCTAACTATTTATTGCCTAACACTTTACAATACCATACCCTTTCATGATAACCAAGCTGCACTTCAAGCATTTTCACTGTCATGCAAGCGGAAAATTCTATAGAATGCATTAAACTGGTCCAAGAGAACGCTTCATGTCTGCATATAAAAACATCGCTTTTAATAATTCACAAATATATAATCAAAGCATAAGGAAAGCAGAGAAATTCTTGAAGATGAGGGGACAAAATTATTGAACTCTTGACTTCCGATGCTACTTTTACAGAATACTGTTGTTCTGTATGCTTTTTGTGTCGATGTGCGGATGCACTGCGATGTATTTTTACACACAACTTTTAATTAATTCACATCATGCTCATCTTTAAATGTAAAACCAACAACAGTTCAATCTCGGGATACCACAATAGACTTTACATTTAGCGCAGCGTAATTGAACTCATTCAACAGAAGATTGCAAAGTAAGCCGTTGTCTGTTGAATTACATGTAATTCAATAGCACATCGTGGAATATTTTCCTATATGTGGACATTTCACCCTTTAAAAGCGAGTTTTATGAAAGCTAAGAATTTCTCCTTCTGATATAGTATAAGCCCCCACTTCTGGGGTTTGTATGTACACGGATAATAAGGACGCGGTAAATTATGTACAAAATTCGAAAGAAAGGTAATTTTAGTGCAAGCAATCAAGTTTGCTGCCCACGTGTACAGCAAAAGTGAAATTGAGAATGAGCGAACGTAATTCTGCGATACTGTTTGTAATCATAATGCGTTATTAAATAGAACTGCCCATGACGTGACCCCATTCGTCAGCTCGTGTCCAATAAGTTTCAGAATGAGATTCCTAGTTTTGCTAACCATATGGACCAAGCTTGGACCAAATTCTTATGTTATACATAGGTAGCCAAATAAATAGGCGCACATTCTGGCTTTCGCTAAACGAATATTACATGTTCATACAGCCGGACCATCTGTTGTGCTTGTCTAAATAGAGATAAAATTTAGCTGCATATGCTCAGATAAAGCTATTCAGCAGTAAACGTAAGGTGTGATTTAAGTAATAAAGCAGAAAATACCTTTATCAGTTTCATTACTTCACTTTCCCCTTGAACACATCCCTATTCTACATTGAAAGAAGTGAACCTATTCGTTCTGTTGATAAGAGGTTGACATGACTTTGGTTTTAGCAACACGATCGCAATTTACCATTAATCACTCTCTTGCTTTAAATGCATATCACATGAATCAGTATGTACACGTATACCTTCATCCTGCACGGATTTGTCTGTTTTCAATTACATAAAAATGGAATATGAAATACTAACAATGTCTAGATTGTAATTTCCTGAAAGAGACTATATTTGCATTGTAATGCAAACAGTAAATGCCCATTCCACCTTTTTGCTTTGGGTGTACTCATGCTTTGGATTCATTTTGCGGTTGAAAGCAATAAATGTCAATCCTTTGATATGAAAGAACGCACACTATGAAATGTACATACGCAAACATAAGTCAAATAATAGGAAATTACGTAACTCGTTTTCTAAAAATAAGTGTCATATTGACACTGCTTTGGACACATTCAAGAACTTTTGGAACAAAATATTTACAAATTTTAATTTTGATCGAATATCTTGCAATCCCTTTCCAGAAATGCTGTTTTGTTTCTTTAGTTGTACCCATTATTGACAATAGATGAGATATACAATAATAATTGATAAGGCATTTGCAATGTAATATCTCTGAACGGGGGTGTATAAAAATGGAGCTATGTGAATGTTTAAAACCAGGTTTCATTTCAACTGTGTACTACCTTTCTTTCGTTCTTACCTTTGTAAGAATAATGGTTGTACAAATGTACTAACACCGTAACACCTACTGTAAAGAAATCCGTAAATTGCATTGCTATACTTGCAAAGAATACACTCTCTGTTTCCATTTCATAAATCAAGAAAGAAAAGCAATTCAACAAGATGGGGATGTAATTTCATGGGTTGTTTAGCTCAGTTAAATAAAATCCATTTACAATTTGTGCAACAATGAGGGCGAAATGGGCAACAAACAGAAATATATAAGAGTTCACATTTACATTTACACAAAAGTGAAAAGCTGTATTAACCATTTAGAGCCCTATTAGCGACAACATGTGCATAACACAACTTGTAAACTAACAATTTATGCCTTCTTGCAGTATTACAGCATTTGTACCTTTTAGAAATTCTTTATCTACTTAGATAGATTGTTTCTGACAAATTGGTCAAATTGTATTTTGTACAAGGCATAATAATAAGAGGGTAACAGAACGAATTGTAAGAAATAAGGTTCAGAAATAATGTCTAGTTTTGTCTTTGTGATATTTTACTTTGCAGAATGGACAACTCGGAAGAACATGGTAACAAAGGAGAGAGTCAAAAGATATTTCCAGGGAGCATAAAGCATAACACGCTTTAATTCAGGGAATGGGTAACTTTAAGTGGACAATAGGAAATAAGTAAAGTAAAGAGGGTGAAAAGAGCGGGTGAGATTTTGTCTATCGCACTCTCTCACTTTGCTTTGGTTTGGACAGAGTTATATTCACTACGAGTATAAATCTAAGAGAGCACACTTACTCTTAAGGCAGTTCCATTTGATTGCAGAGGCGGTCACTACCACTGCTCAGTCTCTTGTCATGAAATAATTTGATGGCTTTGCCATGGTTTTCTATTTTCCTACTTTTCAAAGAAGCCTTTTCAGACGATTCGGCTGCTCCCTATAAAAGACAACTTGGAGACATACTTAGGTACTAATAGATATTCTCTGCCAAGTCATATACAAATAGAGGCTTCATAAATTTGCTTGCCGACTCTTGAAGTTGATGATGTTAGTGGACCCCTGTCGAGCTCTTCTCTTTACACGCTCTATTTCACGACAAACCAGGCTTCACTTGGCTATTATCATTTCATGCCTTGTGCACAAATCTGATTTGAATTTACAAAGCTCACACTTGTGACATTGTGACTTCACAACTACCGAAATAGCCTTTGTTGCGTAACTGTAGTTAGCCAGCCATGACATTTAAAGCTCAAGTGCTAAGTATACGCCATAGTGGTACGCTTTTGGAAGCACATTACTTACATAAGCGAGTGGACAAAGCTTAAGTGGTTTCCTAGCTAGCTCTCTTTGGAATGTTCTTCTATTAAGAGGGATGATACAAAGTGTGCAGACCGATATAGTGCATCAATTACTGTTGTAAAAGATGAAAGCATTCACTGTTTAGTAAATCGTATTACTGCCTTTGTTATTTACATATGTGACATATAGTGTACGTCTTTACTTACTGATGATTCCATTGATCCCTAGCATTGATTAACTGTCAATAGACACCTACATTCATTTGGAGAATAAATTAAAGTTGCTCTTGTATTCATTTTAGGCAATAAGTATTTTACCTGCGTTACAAAAAGTATTACTTGATTTACAAAAACGCACATGATCATGCTAAATAGATTTCCGATAATATTAATTTCGTATTTGCATTTAAAACCTAATTATCAGATTTTACAGGTCCATCCGCATTTTCACTTTCAGTAACCTTAATGTCACCATTGGAAAGTTTTAAAGTTGTTTATTTAGGTATTTGCTATGCAAGCACTTATGGTATATACTAAAGTTTTTGATTCCTTCCCAATTCAATAAAGTATTAATCAGAGGTATCACTAAACCGAAGTCAAAATTGTGTTATAACAATATTGATTGCTGGGTCGTGAGTTAACGCTTCTATATACTTAGCAGTGTACAAACAAAAGAATACGCGTAGAAGAATATTAATGCATGCGTTTACGTATAGGGAGTACAGGCATCCATTATGTTTCCACAGTTTAGGGTAACGATTTGACTCCAGGATGCAAGAATGATGGCACTTAGAGAGGTCACTGTTTTATTTTAGTGTCCTACACTGACCAAACTTCAAGACTGCATTCGAGTAATGGATTTTAGTAAAGGTAAACAAACTGGACTTGGATATCATTGTTTAACTACATCTTCAGTATCTTGAAAAATGAGAAAGCTTATTGAAGCTTCACAAGCACATGTACAACACTATATGAAGAACAAAGAGCAAGTCCGTCAAAACGAACAAGTCGTTGATTCTCATTCGAAAAATATGGTTTCTTCGAACCTATAAACTTTACATTAAACAGAGTTACCTACTCTGTCAAAATAAACTCCCCAGTTATTTATCGATTTACTAATATCACCTCCAAAAACATCTTACTAATATTTAGTTCTAAAAGTACATTTATGTAGTATGTAGGTACCGATCTCCTACGTGTCGCATTAAGAATCGGAATAATATTGTAAAAGTTTTGTAGGAGAGGAAAATGATAATATATTATTTTTATTCTTTGAAAAAATGTGGGCTTTTTAGACAGTAGTACAAATTCTTCCAAACTTGAAAGGATAAGGCATTTAAATTTAAATAAAGTAATTATATATTATTGTTCTGACTGGAGCACCTAATACTTAATTAGCAACGGTAATAATTTACACGGTGGTCCTTGGTTAGCTAGTCAAAGAATGATTTAAGCGTAGTAAGGAGGTTTAAGAGTTATAGTAGGATAAACAATAGTGTATTACAATAAATCTTGATAAGCGAAGTAGAGCTCTACAGAAGTGGCCGAGGTAGCTGAGGTAGGTAGGGCAAAGAGATTTGTGTCAGAGAGAAAATTGAAAAAGGAATTGAAAGGAAATCCTAAGGGATCTCGTTATTCTCTGCCCATTGGGTTTTACCAAACACTGTCGTTTACAATAATGGTATTCTAACCATCTACAATACTTTATCTACATAGCGGTTGATCAGATCTTTGCTCGTAATAAATACATCCTCCAAAGGAGAAACTCGGATATTGTCCAATACACTGTATAGTTAAATGTTATATGTCTTCACTTTAGTGAAACTACTTTGCTTTTGAATTGGGCTCCTTATCTGTTTATCTAAAGGTAGAGGTAGAACTGTGGAGACGTCATGATCATTTATAATGAGGTACGTATACAATATTCTCACAATTCTATTGCAACACAACAAGTGTACAGACAATGCAGGAGTTCGGAATAGTCCTATATATAAATACGAATACTATGTGAATCGGAATAAGATATAATGCTTCGAAGCGCAGACAAAACAGGTAGCAATAAAAGCCTTTAGGTAACTCAGTTATGTAAGTATGACGGAAACGATGAGATTACAGTTATGGTGGTGGTTAAGCTTTGCGGCCAATGCTTTCGGAAAGGAGGACTAAGGACAGAAGAAATAACGAGAAATGGAAGTTGTAGTACGGAGATACTTTTCTCCATTGACAGAAAAAGGCAGTGAAAATCCAACAAAGATGAACATCCTGACAGTACCTGTTTGACGTAGTATTAGCATTATATGTATTTTCCATTATAATACGCTTATTTCAATCAGATGACTTTCTGCTCTGTATACTATTATTATCATTCTTGGTCCATATCTGTCACACGAGTATTTATGGCGATATATCTGTAACTAACAGAATTGGATAAGGTGTAAGCAGTTGATACTATTATCGACACAGCCTGAAGTCTCGATGGTGTTGTTATGGTCGTTGTCTGTCAGTCCAATCCATTCCGCTCGACTGGCACTCTTCAGGTGTCCTGTTGCTTGTTAGTGCCTAATGTTCAAGAAACAAGACAATTTTCTCGCGGAAAATATATCGATTACATCAGGTCTTGTCAAGGGGTGACTTATTCGTTATGGCTAAACGTCTGACAGTTAGGCTACCTTTTCGAATTGTGATTTCAAACAATGTTATTGAATGATCATCTTGATTTTCAATAGTTCGGATAAAGTCTGTTAGAACTGATTGATGAGATCCAAGATTTACTATAATGTAAAGCAACACAGTATGGTCAAATTGTAGCTTAACATCCAAAAATGAAAACTTTTATTTGTGAAGTAAACCTTTATGTTTGGTGGCTTGCAGTAATATTAAATTGAGTCTGGCCAAAACCAAATCAACGCTAGTTTGACAAAGACCTGCATATTTTCTCTTTTCTCCGTTAGTAAAATGTGGCTTTTTAAATTAAGAGTCAACGAAATGATTTTACCTTTCTCAGCATTTGTACACACACATTATACAATGAATTAGAATTCCTGGTACACAGTTTTCTTAAGGATTAATATACTCTTTTCAAATCAAACTATCTGAGGAACCATCATATTTACAGAATTGAAGTTTAATTATTTTAATTGGAAATGTGTGACTTAATTGGTTTAGAAAAGATAGTGCTGGGCTGCAATAAATATGCAAATTAGATATGTGCACAAAATGTGGGCAATAACTTGAATTTCAGAAAATGTAAACCTCAAATTCTATAAAAACTGTACTCCGTGGTTAGTCAGTCATTCTAATTTGAATCTCCGTGAATTGAAGCAGAATCACCTACTATTACATTTATAAAAATAATTGAAGACAATTCTATTACTATTTTGGCGTAATACTATTTCTGTTCTACATTGTACGTCTCTTAAATATTTCATTTGCTTTCACACATGAAAAAGTCATGGGAAAGTAATCATCATAGTACTCAATACCGTGTATGAACACTGAGATGAGTCGCATTATAGAAAGACTTACACAATGGAAAAGAAAGTTCATCCATCTCTTCATTTTTTGCTTTGTATGCTCTATTATTAATATTGAAAGCATCCATCAGATCTCTTGGAAAGCCAGAAGCAATTTTTACAGATCAAATTGTATTGTACTTCTTACAAAACCTGTAGCTACATTCAACAATATGTTACTAACAATAAGTATAATTGTGCCATTGTTCGTATGTTTAGTCACAGAAGAAACAAGAAAGTACATGTTGCGTTTACTCAGTAGGTATACGGCACAGAAGACACATGATAAGATTCTAAAGAAAAGAATTTCTTTTGTCAAAGTACATAAGCATTTACGGGTATTGGATTGAACCTACTAAAATAAATGTACAGACTTATGCTTGATCATCTTCACAAGACGGGACGAGGAAAGACCACATCAAAAGAGCATGTGATCTCACAGACAAAGTCAATAAAAGATTAAAGAAGTGGACTTTTGGATGACAGAAGAGAAAAGCTAACATTTCCTTTTGTACTTTGCCAACACAAAAATCCATCCCGGATAAACCACAGGCCGTATTTATTGCGTCCCAGTAAAATAGGTAGGTTCATTGACATACCTAGTTGAAAATATTAATAGGATGGCTGTAGCTTTCAGATTTGTTTCCATTTCCATGCTGGACTATTGAATTAATTCCTAAGTTACCCATAAAATGATAAAAACTTAGGATGCATAACCTATACTAGGCATGTACAAAATATATGGAAATTTTTTATGGGTTTTCCCCAAGAAAATCAAAAAATTGAAACCGGTAATACGATTTGCAGAAAATGAAATTGTGATGAATTGATTGAATAGCTAAAATTCATTGCTGTCATTCGTAAAAGAAATGTTTTGGAGACAGTGTATATTCTATGATTTGCTTTTAAGACAAAAGATTGTGGGGACATTAATAGGTCAAAGACTTTCATGAGTAGTGAGTTCAGTAAGCTTTCGGAGGGACAAGGGAGCTGTAGAAAATTTCGTTCATTCCTATAAAAAGATTGTTGATTGAAGAAGACCTCTAAAGTAAGGGAGTATTGGTTGGATCAGGCATTTGGGCTGTGTGTAAGTACATTCAACAATGTTTGGGCCTATAGTAAGTCTTTGTCTGCAGTTAATAGAAATAAAGCCAGAACATAATCCCACATGACATGTAACGTTAGTATTTCATTTTAGCAAGTGAAGTTATTGCAGAGAAAGGGAATGTAATCCCATTGGACTTTCATCGTCTGAGGCTCGACAAAAGAGAGCTGATCTTCCGATAAGCTTACTTACGATTACCTTCCTATCCTATTGTATCTCTCATATTATCTATTATATAATCACATCTCATCCCGTGGACATGCATAACGCCAACACACTCACAGATCTACTTCCTATCACTTATTACAGTTTAGCCCAACGTACTTCGTAACAAAATACTAGTATCTTTTATCTACCAAAGTTATAATAATAACTACTAGGTAGCTTTACTATTTATACTGAGCTTCATATCGAACAGGTACAGTGTATGGAACGAGAAGGATCATTCTGCACTTGTAAGGCACAAGAAGTCAGCTAACAATAAGCTTTTTCTGGGTGGGTGTGCCTTAATTCTCGTCGTTGCAACTTTCTTTTGTAGACATGACATAACATTGCGGATCACAAAGGAAATTGATCGTAATCTAGATTATTATTCTCGGAGGAAGTTCTGTAAGTAAAGTATTAGCAAAAAGCAGGAAAATATAAATATAAATCCCTCCTACATACTAGTACTAGTAATAATGCTAAGTACACATTTAAGGTGCAGTCTTTTAGCGTTGTATTGTATGCGTCTTGAAATGCTATTTACAAAAAATTACAAATTATTTCCTTAGAAATTTTATTAGAATTTGTGTTTTCCTGCAATTGTAAATTAGTGAGAGTACGTTAATTTTTTCACGACAAAAGTTATGAACGAAAATACTATGGAAAACTAAAAAGGATTATGGTTAAGGATTTCCTAATTACCTAAGCACTCTAAGTATTTAAATACTGCAGGGTTATTTTGCTTGTATTACGAATTTACTGAAAAGCTACGGTCAACCGGTAATATATTCTCCACATAGCTCTTTAGTAGACCAAGGGTTAAAAGACACCCCTGATAACATGAAATAATAGAAATCTTACATCGAATCGAGCTATGTATGAACATTATGTGAAAGGGTAAAATACAGTCAAGAGTAGGAGTCAGGAAGACAAGTGGTGATTTTATTTTGACTAGAACTAGTGTAATTTCGATTAAGTTCCCTTCATGAGAGTCTCAAGTGGTCACTTTCACTCTGAATCACAAATCGGAAAAGTTTGGCTGCCGAAGAGCGTCTAACGTTTAACAATAAGAATGTCGGTAGTCAATGGTAGATAAAAGATCTTTATCTTTCGTATCCTATTTGTATATTCCTCCATTGGTGTTGGACAATTCTATTAAATTTCCCATATCTTGCTTGAAAATTGAATGGTGAATGGATTTAGAGAATTTTTCCAGGATGACACTTGAGTGAATGCAGTGGAGGCGGAAAGTGGGAAAGGGTGTGAGAAAGAAAAGGAGAGCGGTAAGTTGATGAGAAGAACATAACACGCAATCCCCTTCTTCCTTCCTTGTTCCACCAAATCCATTCCAGAAAAGTAAAGTACCCGATTCAATATGCATAATCTAATCGAATGATTTCATATTCAGTTTATACTCCGCTGTGTAATTGAGTGAGTGATTGAGAGTCTCCCTGTCTATGCTGTGTCCTTAACTAGGTGGAAGGTAATAATATGGTGTGCACAATACAATACAGTTATGAAGTTGAGATTTCACTTCAATTGGCTGACACTGCCAATACAATGCAACCAAACTGACGGAGTTAAGAATATTTCACTCGTAAAACTCGTAAATTGGACATGAATATGATTTTATCATTTAACCCATGCATAGGAAGAGGAATACACAAAACACAAATGCAGTGGTACGCACTGGTACAAGTATCTTTAGCTGTCTCAACAATTTCAAATGCTATGTCATGTCAATTTTGGTTATAAGTAAGAGTATTTGTAAGTGTATTCTCCATAGAAAATATTCTGCTACAATGGATTGTTGAATTCTGCCTTGTCAAAACTTATTGAGCGAACTGGGAAAGAAGAGTGTAAATACTTTTATCTTCAACACTTACCTAACTTGAGAGCGAAATTTTCCTATCTGTACTCTGATTTATAAACAAATAAGTGTATATAAAACATTAAAAGTTAAAGTAAGAGTATAATGCAGAAAACTGGATCAGTTCACCTACATTTCGTACTATATGGACCTTTTTAATGTAAAAATTTAGTTTGGCATTACTTTATCTAACCGGAACTGTGACAGTATGTATTTTATGAGGTACCTTGCTTAATACACCGATAAATAAGTGTTCTTTCATAATGGAGAAAATTTTCCTGGAGGATTGTGAAAGCAATCACTCAACAAATGGTGCTACATCCGGGATGAAACTTTATTCCTTTATATGACTGAACAACTTAGCAGACCGATAACTAAGGCACATTGTTAGCATAAGTAGAGTAAACATAGAAAATTGTTAAAGGCTTTTCGACTCAATTTCCGTTCGTTTACTTACCTGTCAACCTGAACAAAATTCTTTCCACACGGTAAGCCATGCCCACACACATAATATTTACAGGAATATTACCTTTATTATATTGTAATTGTTTTTCGCAGACATAATGCGCATTTAGCATTACTATTTTTTCCTAGGAGTTGGTTACATTTGCCGACGTTAGCAAACCTAATATCGGTAGCTACAGGGCAAAGGGAGACGAGAGTTTTTGGACGGTATCTCAAAAGCTAGGCATAAACTTTTATAATTCGGATAGCTAAAGTAAGAGCATTAGTTTTCCATTACATAATTCGTTGGGATGTGCAAAAACGAATTTAATTTAATCCGTTTATTAATAATTAATAAACGTAATGAATTGTTTTTCTATCGTAGCATGCAGGTAGTTAGTGTTAGTGTTAGTACTAAAAAATTTCCAAAATACTTATAAACAATTTAAGTCCGTGATGTAATCAGAGCAAAGTGAAGTGCATGTACCTATACGGTCTAACTTCAATTTAAAAGAAAGCATAGCGTTCATTTCTGTACTCTGCTATATAGATTATTTAAGTAAAATATGCCTCAAAGTCAAAGCTCACACCAATATTTAAAATACCATATACATAATAGTAATAATATACGTATATTTGTTTTACCCTACTAAATTGCTAGCATTTGCATTGTCAATGGTGTCAATTTCATATCGGTGGCATTAATGCATACATGTTCTACTTGGCTAAACTGCTGTTGCTACGTTCGGTGTTTCAATTCATTGCACGGTTTCAGTTTTCTCTTTGTTCAGCAGGGTGGGCAGAAAAAGAAAAAATGCCGAAGATCAAATTGCAGCACGATCACTTTTTTGAATTCACACATTAATGAATAATTTAAATATCTAGCAAATGTGTGAGTATGGTTTGGATCTAGGTAACCTGTGTGCCTTTCCTTTCTTATTCAACATAAAAAATTGTTACTCACTTTCTCTCATTTCCTAATGGCTGAACCTTTCGGTGGTCAAATTACATTTCTATACTGCTGTATTTAACGTGGTTTTTACAAGTTTACAACCATACTTTATGTAGTTTATTACTATCTGGACCACGTATGTGTACAATGTACTTTTTCCGGCTTCAAACCGAATTGATATACGCTATCGTTTGAAATTGGGAATAGCTTGGAAAATTCTGCATTTTTGCACAATGTACGGCAGAATGGTTGTCAAGTAACTAATAAGCTACCCAAGAAAAACAAAATTCTGTCCAAATGTCCACTTGAATGAAAGCATCCACTTCGTCAATGACATAAAACTATTTATTTTATTCCATGCTCTACACACACCATTTGAAATCGAACGATTGGAACTATTCTTATATAAATTCATCAAGATGTAAATACTCACACAATATAAAGTATTCCTTCACACGTTCCTATTAAAGTGAATTCAAACGACGAAGCTCTTAATTATTGTTAGCGGATAGTGAATTACTTTTAATGTCGTATCTAAATTAAAGCGAGAAAGAATCTACATTGAAATATTGGTACGTGAACCGAACCTAACAGTATAAATATTTGCGTTAGTTTGCTGACTTAACATTTCATGTATCTTACCCAAGCAAGTAGCCTATTATATTTGGTCTTACATTTGTCTGCCTATCAGTGATAAAATTAAAGTTAGTGTTGAGAAACAGGCATAGCACCCGCTAGCATTGCAACCCATATGGAAATGGAATAACATTGGTTGATCTGAATATAAATCAATTGTTTTAGCATTGTCCGCATCTCAGCAAAATATCAGAATCTATAAAATTCTTCATTATCAAAACGTGATTTTCATAAGGGACTAAGGTTGCAACTTACCTTTACGCAATAGTTGATGAGCTTGAGTCTACTAGCAAAAATTCCCAGTAATCATGTTTATATCTTTTGATATTTTCGAAAGAATAGCTTAGACTGTCAGGGACATAATTAAGGAAATTCTTTGTCAATGTGTAATATCGGCTAAGTCAAATTAGGTAAAATACTTTCTTTGTCTCACAATGAATAAATTAGAACGGTTTCTTAGAATGATTTTATATTTCCATTTGTAGGATCTGTTAATACTACATATTAAATGTTTACACCAATAATCTTATGGTCAATAGACTGCTTGGTAATGCCTAACCATTCTTAATTAACTGTTGTTAAAATATTTCTGTTTTAATACTATCTTATTTAGGTTGGCAATAAGTCTATGTATAGAAACGAAGTTTAAATGGATGCCCAAAGAGCTGAAATGATTGTTAGCAGTATGATTTCTGCTAGCCTATCAAGTCCTGAACCACAAGAAGGATCGCATTCCACCAGAGCTACAGTATCTTTACCCCCTCTGATTGACGATGGATCGAACAAAGTAAATAGTCACATTGCAGATGCAAGTTCATTGAATTCCTTGTACGATCATATCTCGATTGTGTTTTATTACACAACTGACAACGGAAATGAGTAAGCAGTTCAAGTGTTCAAGCCTTGCCTTGAAAATACATCTTTTTAAAAACTTACTTTTCTCTATTGCCGACATGTGTAATCTCTTTTGTAAAACGCTTATTTAGAGCACACTGTGTATGCAAACCCTATTCACCGACTTTCTCCTGAAAATTTTTGTCATCCTGCAAGTCTGTTATTAATGTATTTATGTATCATTAGATATTTTCTCCACCAAACGGAAAAAGGGATGACGCTTTTAGGATTACAGATTCAGCCAAATGATTCTTGGTTTGAAAAACTTCAAAAATTCTTTACAAATGTTGGAATACGTACTGTTCTGATCCAAGGTATTATAAGATTGGATAGAAGATTTCACCCAGACACAGATAGAATGATTATACATATTGTCTATGCTGTTCTTGTTTCAAAGGAAACGATGTTAATCATACTTGACGTGAGATATCTCAATCTTAGCAAAATAGCTGTACAAAGATAGTTTTACAATTGCATTGCATACAAATACAAAGGTATGCTTTTAATTTCGCAATATAATTTTAGACATTTCCTGGCGTCTGGGCACAAATAAACGTTATCGCAAAACTTCATAATGACAAGCAAATAGTATCTCGAGATATATACGATATTTTAATAAAAATGGATAGAAACGATTTTCCGTTCGCTAGTCAAACCGAACTTACAGCTGAAAGTACATACATTTTGTCTCCTGACCCTTCACAAAAGAAAAAATCTGGATTTGAAATCCTAGTAGAATCTGCCCAATTAGGTCGAAGAGGTTTGAAAACTAATCTACCTAATATTATTCTATAGCTTTAATGGGTTCAAAACAGGAGTTTGTTTACCAAAAATGTCATCCAAATGAAATCGAAGATTTATAGTGAATATTTCTATAGAACAAGAAGCTCTTTACAAAGAATTCATTGAAATGACTACTCCTTTCTTGTCTTTGGGATTTGTCGCTTTCTCAAAATTCATGAAGAAGTTGGGTTGGGAAGAAGATACAACTGCAAACTTATTCAGGTAAATTAGATTGCTTTTACGTTATAATTTCATTTCATATAGCATTTGTATGGAACAATTTAATGTAAGCTTCACTATTATCTTCAAAGGAGTTTCGACTTCGAGAGCAAAGGTGGATTGACTTTCCAGCATTTTTTGTATGGTTTAGCAGCCATAGATCCAGCGACCCAGCATGGAGGTCCTTCAGCTGAACTCCGCTGTCGTTACATATTCAGGTATAAAATTTTGAAGGTATCCTTTTACCAGGTTGTGAAATTTTGATATTTTTTGTGTTGTGTCGCTGTGATGTACAGATACTATAATCAAAATAACACTGGAGAATTGAACTTCTCTGAATTTGCCTCAATGTTATCCGATATTAAAAAATCTCGAGGTTTGACAGAACATGAAGACAATGCAGTAATCGATGTTCAAAAAAGTTTGAAGTAAGCAATTTTATCTACGAAATATTAGTGATTTATATAAGTAAAATCTTCGATCTTCTTGCTGTATTCGTAATAAGGCTTACAACTGTTCAAATGCAGAATATTTGGGGATAAGAAGAAGAATAAACTTCCTCTAACGGAATTTCTTACTGCAGTGGGGCAATTGAAATTCAGAGGAACATCTCACTTGCTAAGGTCTCCAATTTCCACATCAGCATATTTTCACTCTAAGATTAACAAAGAGCCCCAACCGGTTATCAAAATGAAGCATTCGGGAACTAATCTGTCTATGAACTTGGAGGAAGATTTAGGTAAATTACTTCATACATTTGAACTCAAGGTAGTTAGTGGGTACAAATAGAATATTTTAAGCTTTAGAAGCATGCTCAAAATTGTTTGCAAATACATTGAACAAGTTATTAAAAATACTTTACTACTTTCAATATTGCTTTTACAGATACACTAGGACGGAAAGAGTGGAATTCATATGACTTAGCAACACATTCGGTTCGTGTAAAAAAGTCCGGAACGTCAATTGATATTCATTCCTTGTGGGATGTAGAGCGTAAGTACTACATCTTTGTGTGGTGATTCGAATCAACCATATGCAGTAAAAATAGTGTATCAAATCAAAGAGAACCTTACCAAATATAAGAAAATTAGAAAGTAAGTAACAACGACGATGCTGATGACCTCGTTCCAATTTGTAGATGGTATGTCGGTAGGACAAACTGAGCAACAGAAAATATTCGTGAACCAAAAGGCAAACAGAAATATGTCAGTAGATTCCTTTAAAAGGGATTCACAGCCTAATGAAATGCTAAATGGGCTAAAATATTTCGAAAGAGTTATGGTAATGAACCCGAATCATCCGACATACCCCTCGAAACCCGCTTTTGATTGGGGCGCAGTAGAAAGAGGGTCTCTGGCTAAATGCTTACTATATCTATGCACGGCACTTGAAGAAATCCTCACTAATGAACCAAGACTTTTAGAACTAACGTCACCTGTATACATTTTGGGTTAGTTTTAGATATCCATGGAACAAACAAATAAATGCTATAATCTATTTTCACCATAAATTGTTTACATGTAATCACATGTACGCTTTTAATGAATATTTTGTACGCATTAGGAGACATACACGGAAACTTTCCGGATTTAGTTTGCTTTGAAAAGGCTCTTTGGCGTTTAGGACCAATTCTTACACCTGCAACTTTCCTGTTTCTTGGAGATTATGTAGACAGAGGAGCTTACGGAGTTGAAGTCATAGCATATCTTTTTGCACAAAAAGTCATTTCACCAACTAAATTTTACCTGCTAAGGGGCAACCATGAGATAAGAGAAGTCCAAAAGATGTTCTCATTTTATAAGTAATGCTTTAGAAAGCAAGTTTTATCAATGCCAATTCACTTCATTTCACGAAAATTAAAATGTGCTTACAATTATATTATTGTTAGTGAATGCCTTGCCAAATTCGGAGAAGTTACTGGAACTGAAGTATGGGAAGCTGTGAATTCGTGTTTTAACTGTATGCCTATAGCAGCCGTGATTGACAACAAGGTAATCCTTTATATTCTTATTACCTACATTCTTGTACAAGCTCATTACTTAAATGAAAAAAAAATGCATTCAGCAATGTTATAAATTTTCTTACTGCAGATATTCTGTGCGCATGGTGGTATTCCCCCGCCATGGCATGGAGAAGGAAAGCTAGAAATCATCAATTCCATTCCTTGTCCACTAAAAATGCCAGAGAAAGAAAGTCAACTGGCTTGGGAATTGATGTGGAGTGATCCTATTCATGTGGAAAATTTGTCTCAAGAAGACAAAGAGCGACTGCAAATGGTAGAAGGCTTTGGAATAAATTTGAGAAGAGGAACTGCTCATGTTTTCAGTTTGGAAGCATTAGATACATTTTTAACCAAAAATAATTTATCTCATGTTGTGCGGGCTCACGAAGTTCAACAAGCAGGATTTCAAGTATGGTTTACTGTTTACCTTTACCCAAAACAGAAATTATTGTTACTTTCCCAAAGCGATTCTTTTTAAAACAGAATTTTGCTGTCTTAGGTTCAACTGGGTGGTAAACTTTTAACAGTATTTTCCTCGTCAAAATATTGTGGTGGATCGAATGAAGCTGCCTGCATATTAGCCGATAAAAACAAATTAAGAACGATTCGTATTGAAACGACTTGAGATTATTGAGCATCTCTTTTAACAAATGGTAATCGATATTTGTTGAGTGAATGTTAATTTATTGAAATTGAATTGCATAAATTGTTATCACAGAATTAATATATTTACAACAAAATTAACAAGTTTTACTGAGAAATAATAATGGATTTACGCAAGGATTATATATTAATACAAAAATTATTTAAACCACTTTAAAAATTCCATACAACACCCACATCAAAACATTGCTTCATCAAAACCATAAGTGAATTAAATTATTAATTGCTTAATGTCTTTAATAATAATGATTATTTTACAAATTCTTTAAACGGTTGATGATGTATTGCGTTTCAAAAATATTACTTTACCAGCGAATTATTAAGGTATCCCCTTCTTCGATAGAGTATTGCGTAAGGTCAAAGAAATCATTTTCGAGTACAAAGGAAACACTTGGATTCTAAAATGAAATATGCGAATATGTATTAGTATTAAAGTGTTGACCTACCGATTATTGTTGTGCCTAGTAGCAAAAATTGCTAATATTTATTTTATAATTTCACGAGCAAAATCTTACCCTCAAGCTTATAACTTTTAATTCAACAGGGGCTCTCGCAGTTTTAAAAGTTCGTTGCAATAAGGCTTTTAGCTTTTGAACAGACATTGTGTGAATAATTTTCTTTTGGCATGCCTTCAAATTAGAATTTTCTGGCTTCAAATTCAAAGCTACACAAATAATTTAGTTTAGATTATCTCTTGAGTATCCATATATTATGTTCACACTTTTGACTTTTGTGTTAAATTGGTTAAATTGAAAAACGCCTTACTTATCAGATTGCACCTCATGCTTTTCGTGGTTATATCCAGCTCTTCTTCATCACTTTTCCCGTATTCTAAAATATAATATTTACTTTCAGCTTGTTACAATCAAACAAAAACAATAATATTATTTTAGTAATAGAAAAGTAGTACTTTTAACGAGTTCAGCATAACGAGGATGCTCGATACTAAATTTTACATCCGTTCCTTCAAGGTTCCAATTTGCAGCATGTTTTTTCAGATAATCTACCTCTGCATCCCTTCTTTCTTGCCGGGTAATTTCCCCTCCTTCCAGTTTCTAAAATGAAATAACGCAAAGTAAACAAGCCAGATTTTGCATTTGTTAGTCATTAAGATGAAGATCAACAATAATAACAAAATCTTTTAAAACCTTAAGTTTTCCTATACGAGCTATTGTCCATTGCCTGTTGTTCACACGAGTGTCGCTATCCAGAAAAGTATTCGTTTCAATTCGTAACTCACATAAACGTTGAAGTTTATTCAGTTCGCTAACCGAGTTCCACTGAAAATTCAAACCGATATATAGTTCCAGTCGAACCATGCGTTACAGTGTTGTATCTACCCATGTTACATGTAACTAAATAGGCAATTTAATCATTATAATATAATTAGCCCATTATTTACAAGTTAAGCAATTCTATTTTCTAATAAATTGCAAAAATTGGGTTGGTAAATGCAAAAGTATTCTACAATCTTACATTTCGTATAAGATTTTCACTTATGTTAAGCCTTTCGATCTTTGAGAAGAGAAGAGTGGTTGGAGAACTTTCTTCGGACTCACTGTTAGTTGGAAAGTGAATATGGATGATCTTGTTACCACATAAGTTTAGGTATTCCAAACTGTACAATCAAAATAATGTCAATAAAAGTCCCCACAGAATGGACCCTTCTGAATAATATTATTATTAATTATTTCTACAACTATTTTTTGTAACAATTAACTCACTTTTCTAAAGCAGAAAGCTTGATAACTTCGTCCCAGCTTTGTATTTTGTTGCCTTCTAAGTCGAGACTCGTCAAATTAAGTAAGGTACTTAGCGGAGTAGAAAGTGTCGAAATGTTGTTATACTGTAGCTGTATTCATTATCGGAAACAAAATAACAAAATCTTAAAACTTTCATAGACATTACTTGTCAAGTTAAAAATAAATGCAATATAAATAATTACAACCAATTTATCAAGTTACCTGTAGATTTGTTAATTGAGGCCAAAGTACAGACACCTTCATAACTTGAAACCAATCATAAGAGACTTTTCCAAGAATGAGATGCTGCAACATTTTAAAAGAATTCTTAGCACTCTCGACTTCTTCCTCATTTGGTTCATACAAAAGATTTTCGCTGAAGATAAAATTATAAAAATAGATTTATAACCAAAATATATTCAAAGTAAAGTAAAGTAAATAAATCTACGACTTAAACCTTAGATCCAGTCTATGAAGGCAAGTTAAATGTACACATAGATTGGCAACAGAGATCCATGAAATTATCATGTTGTCTGCAATATCAAGGTATTCCACATTGGGACACAAATCTGCAAATTCTTCAGTCTTTCCCAAGTCGTGAATTTCACGCGAGCATAAGTCCAATACTTTTAACTGACTGTATCAAGAACAGGAACAAAATAAAAGATACCGTTTTACGGATAGATAATTATATAAGCCTGAATTCCTGTACCTGAATTCTATATTCTTCTTTTCCAATCTGTTGTCAATATCTTTCAAGGAGCTGATAACCTCTTGGTCGTAGCCATACCGCTCGTAGAGAGCTTGAAGAATGGTTTTAGCTTTCTTTGCCTTGTGGGGACGAATAAAAGAGGCAGAATTTATTTTCTCGCTTTTAAAGTAGTCAACCCCATCGACGCTCCCAGAGTGTTTTCCTCTTGAGGCATCGTCCCACTCAATTCCTAACCAGACACCGTTATAAGGACTTACAGTACCTATATATTTTATTTCTCCGGAATATTTCTCGCATCTGATTTTGTCCCCCACAACAAAGTCCAATTTTTCATTATCCTCTTGATCAGTAGAACTTTTTGATTGTGGTAAGGTTTCGTCTATTTCAAACTGAAACATCTTGACTTGACAAATATTTGGGGCACCTGTTGACCTTTAGTATCAAAAATGTTTGTTATGCATAGTTAAGATGGTTTACTCAATATAATATGTGTTACATATGACGAAATGAAAAACAGTCAATTACAATGTATATTACGTATATCATAGAACATGTAATCACTACTTCACGTTCACATACTGTTCACTTCACACATGTGAGGTCTACATGTAATACTTTACGTTATTCAAAAAGTCCAAATAATTTTCTTACGAATAATGCTTTACCCTTTAGAAATCAACGTATCGTACAGTAAGTAGTCTTTTTTGGAGTCTTTCAAAATTTACAAGTTTCCGTTTAAGAAACAAAATTCTTAGAAAACTTATGCAAAATTAATATCCTGAAGTCGTTCAATTCAAGTTAAGGTAACTCCCGCCACAATTGTGAAGAACTTTCGCTATGATTTCACTTCAAGAAGTAGGTATTCCATTCCGACGACCTTAGAATCGTAACGAGAGTAGAAGTATTCTCATGCTACCTTAATTTACCGAATTTACCTTAATATAACTGATGTGGCCTTTCATGTTGTTTATGAACATGTAATTTATTCGTACGTAAATAAAACAATATAACAATAATTTCACAAAGAAATAAGCCTAAAATGAAATTGGTTCTCCTTTCAGAACGCTGACTTTCTAAAAAATACACATGCAAGCAGAGATCAAGATGCAAATAATTTCAGAGGATATAAATCAGAAACTGTTTTCCGTTTATTCGGCAAGTACAACACTCAAAATGTTATTATTGTTTACATTTACTTTTCGCAATTCCTAAACTGAAAGCTCAAACGTATTCTTTGGAAGACGCGATCTTAGATTTCAGGTGCTTCTCTAAATATTTTCTGCCACTAGCAATTACAATAAGGTACCTTTAAACACTGTAGTCAAGAAAAGTAAAATGTAAACAGCAGAAGTAATCATAAATAAATTAGTAACTCCGTCCGAACAGAGTGTAGTATTGGGGCTTTTCGCTACATTTTGGGTGGATACATTTGGTAGAAGATTCGATGTTCTTGGGTTGTTTGAATGGAATACAAAGACTCTTTGCACCCATAGCAGGAGCACCTGGTTCACTTGGCTCATCCCTAGCACTGTCCTTTTTGATCTGCTCTTCACATTCAACTTTACCACAGAATGGTGACATTATTATATTCTTTTTGTCCAGATCGGTGCAAAATTGCGTCCAGTCTTCAGTGACGACAACATGCGCATCTAGCTCAGATTTTGCTCTAAAATGCAAAAAACCTCAATTGAAATAAACCGTGACAATGTTTGCAACTGCGTTTGCAAAACTACTGTCTAGATATATCCTTACTTGTCGAACATACTCTTATGAATATCAATAAGCAAATCAGCAATTTCGGTTTCTAATGTCGATTTTTTGCCAGTTAACTTTTCTCCGTTATGTCGTCTCACGGCCACGTATTGACTTTCCTTTAAATCTCTGGGTCCAATTTCGACACGAATTGGAACACCCTGTAACGCACAATTTAAGAAAATACTTTAGGCAAGGTAGCCTACTTTTAAGATATTACAGCTTCCAAAATTTCTAATTTACTTTTAATTCCCAATGATTGAATTTCCAGCCAGGGGAATAATTATCCCTGTAATCTCCTTTCACACGTACGTCGGCCTTACTTAATCGACTTTCGTACTCTTCACATTCTTTAATTAAAGCAGCTTTATCAGCATCAGATGAACTAGCAGTAATACCACATGGGACAATAACAACTTGGTAAGCTGCTAATCTCGGTGGTAAAACAAGACCTTGGTCATCTGAGTGGACCATAACCATTGCACCTTTAAAATAAAAGTCGCGTATTGTACTTTATTAAAGATGTCCCATTTGTTCTATAAGCTTTCATCTTGCTGGTAAATAGTATTCATAAAAAGATGGAAATTAAAAAACTATGTACCAATAGTTCTAGTTGACAGGCCCCAAGAATTCTGGAAAGCAAATTTTTTTTCCCGGGTCTCTGGATCTTCGAAAACTATTTCAAACATCTTAGAGAAATTTTGGCCTAAATGATGTGAAGTAGCTCCCTAATAAATAAAATTTAAATCAAAATCACGAAATTTTAGCTTATGTTCTTTTCGTTTACTTGAATTATTGGAATACCTGCAATCCCCTTCCAGATGCAGAAACGAAAGCTTCCACAGTAGTTGTATAATCTCCTCCGGGGAATTTTTCTTTTTCTGTTTTCTTTCCTGGGATTACTGGTATCGCCATAAGATCAGTGTATACTTTTTCATATAAACCTGAAATGCCATATTCACAGCATAAGCAACGATTTTCAATGCTCCATTTTATTATTTCTTTAAAATTCATATTTATAAAAAACTAAAATTTACCGTACCCAATATGTCGTACACTTCCTTTTCAGCTTCCTCGTAAGTGGCAAAAGCAGAGTGGCCTTCCTGCCATAAAAATTCTCTTGTTCGAAGGAACGGCTGAGGATGCTTAAATTCCCATCTCTAAATGATGATTATAAAAGTGCAGTTTTGTTAGTTACCTATTCACTTAAGAAGCACAGTACATTTAGCAAATCAGTATAATAGATTACCACAACACTGTTCCATTGGTTCAACCTAATAGGTAGATCTCGGTAGGATTGTACCCATTTTGCAAACGATGGGTACATTACTGTTTCCGATGTTGGACGAATCGCAATTGGTTCAGCCAATTCTGTATCTCCACTTTTTGTTACCCATGCCACCTGGTTATAAAACAATAACATAAAATTGCACATCCATGTTAAAATAGGTAACATCTTGCTTGTCATGTGCATACCTCAGGAGCGAAATCAGCAATATGATTTTTCTCCTTTTCCAGAGCACTTTGACTCACAAACATAGGGAAATAGCAATTCTGAACACCAAGCTTTTTGATCTCTGCATCAAACCATTTCGTTATAGCTTCCCAGATTGCATAAGACCAAGGTCGAAAGATGTAGCACCCACTGACGTCATAGTACTCAATCATTTCACCTTTTGTAATAACCTATAATATAAAAAGCTTTCAATAAAATTTGCAAACAAATTACATTTTATATAAAATAATCAAACAATCGCACAATAATAAAAAAGGGACTATGTGAACTGCAGTAACAATAATTGAAACTTACCTGAGAAAACCAATCGGACAAATTTTCACTTTTTTTAGCTTCTAAACCCAATCGAGTTTGCTTTTTCAAATTTGGATTGGTAGAGTCCACCTTTTCTTTTTCGGTTTTGACTGGAGGTTGGGGAGCCTGCTTTTTTGGTTCCTTCTTGCCACCACCACTGCGCTGATTGCCACCCGGCGGAGCATAATCTTTCCCCGTTACTTCTTTAAACTTGGTCTTCAATGCAAGTAATTCTTTAACCTCGGCATCTACAGCTTCTTTACTAGCTTTAGCGTCCTTAAGCTGCCGAACTTTGTTTCCCTGAGCTTCGATTTGGGCTTTGATTTCATCTTCTGCAGAATTGTTGTTGGCGGTATCACTCATTTTAACTGCGACTGGGTTTTCTGTTTTTACTTCAACGTTGCCCCCTGAGTAATTTAAAAATACATGAATATAAATATATAATGGTACTGGCATATGATATAAGATGGTTAAAATATAACCTTCTGGTTTCCAATCTTTCCCTGCAGCAGCTTTAAATTCTCCCTTAAGGGCTAGCAGAGTCTTGACAGCTTTGTCGACCTCGTCTTTCGATGCTTTTTTTGCTTTTAGATCTCGGACTAAGTTGCCTTGTGCTGTAATAGCGTTGTTAATATCGGCCAAAGACTTTGTTCCAGAATTAATTGGTGCAGCAGATTTCGTCTCAACGTTATTTCCTAAAGTAAATTAACATTATATTACATACATATTAACAAATTAACACTTATTACTTTACACATTTAAAGACAAATCACTTAATAAGCGTTAAATAGCGTTTACCTTTTGGATCCCAATCTTTGCCGGCAGCAGATTTGAACTCCGCTTTCAAAGCTAATAACTGTTTTACAGCTTGATCGATTTCACCCTTCGATGCTTTCTTGGTTTTAAGATCTCTGACTTGGTTCCCTTGAGCTGTTATGGCACTATCAATATCTGCTAACGATCTTGTTCCAGATTGTGTTGGTGTCGGTGTTGACGTTTGTGCAGTTGGCTTTGCTTCAATGTTATTTCCTAATGGACAAATTGAAGATTTTGAAAAACTAAAATTATTTGTTACAGATTTCATAAACACACTAATTACCTTGGGGACTCCAGTCTTTACCGGCAGCAGCCTTGAAATCGGCTTTCAGAGCCAATAATTGCTTTACAGCTTTATCGATTTCGTCCTTGGATGCCTTTTTGGACTTTAGGTCCCGTACAAGATTTCCTTGAGCTGAAATTGCAGTATCAATATCTGCTAACGATTTTGTTGCAGAGCTGGTGTTTGATGCAACCACTTTAGTCTCAACGTTGTTTCCTAAAATTGAGAATGTCTTTGTTTTCAAATGATTATCACCGAATATGCATTGGGTTTTGTTAGAAACGCAATTAATACCTTGTGGATTCCAATCTTTACCCGAAGCAGTCTTGAACTCAGCTTTAAAGGCTAATAACTGCTTTACAGCATTATCGATTTCGTTTTTAGATGCTTTTTTAGACTTAAGATCACGTACAAGATTTCCTTGCGCAGAAATAGCACTATCAATATCTGCCAATGATCGTGTTCCGCCACTGATTGGCGCAACTGATTTCGTCTCAAGGTTGTTTCCTGAATAAGGTAAAATGTTCATTTATGCATTCATTTCGATAAATAAACAAATTGATCTTGTCACTGTAAAATATTACCTTGTGGATTCCAGTCTTTACCGGCAGCAGCTTTAAACTCAGCTTTTAGGGCCAATAATTGTTTGACAGCTTTATCAATTTCGTCTTTAGATGCCTTTTTAGTTTTAAGGTCGCGCACTAGGTTGCCTTGTGCTGAAATAGAACTGTCAATAGCTTCTAAAGATTTTCCACCTCCCGAAACTGCGATGTTACTGCTTGAATCAACCTAGAAATCAATAAGGACATAATACTAATTTAATAAATTAATAATCCAATTTGTTATTTGCTATTTTACAGTAAAGGATTACACACGGATGTAATACATGTTATTTTAGAAATTAAGGTATTTGGATGTAGATTAGATTGCATTTCGGTATCTACAATATACATGCATAGTACAGAGAAAAAAGGTTGCATCGTTACGATGAACGTTACTGATGAAGTAAAGTGTACAAAACACACGATGGATCATAAGAATGCATATAAGCTTATATATTATAGACTGCTTTAACTTGTAGACTGATGCAAGGTTCTAAAGATTTTCACTATTGCTTTTAGCCTATTTATTTATTGGATCCCTCAGTACTAAATATAGTATATAGTTGTGCCATTTCACACTAGTAAATTGTTAACTATCTGCTTAATTAATGAACACTAAATCACAAGGTCCACTAGATGAGACTTACAAAGAGAGTTTGAGCATTAGGAATGAATTGAGATTGAGACTCCACGTGTTTTTTGTAGGTGTTTTGTTTTCAACTAGCAATAAGTTATTGTAACGCAAAAATTTGGCTCAATGAATTAGGAAAAATATATTTTACATTACAATTGCAGCAGAAAATATGCTTTAAAATTGCAGTAATGCAGAACAGCTGCTGTCTGCTATTGACACATAGGTTAAAAGCCGCTTTCAATGCATAAAAAGAATATTAGCGAAATAATAAATAAGATTGGAAAAATTAAATTCAAAATACAAGTAGAAAAGGGCATATACCTCACCTGAATATCCTGGTGTTAGCCAACACACAGAAACTAGTTTATAAAATGAAAGTTGTAAACTGAGAAAGGAAATTCACCGACATACAAAAACAATGCACATCCATGCGTGTGAATATTATGCATACTTATTAAACGGTGAGTCAAAGCAGAATAAACTGGCTTCGTGAGTGAGAGCACTACACACTGCACACCATACTGTATGATAGTCAGTACATACCTGAACTTCCACATCACTGTCATAATAACGTAGAAGGATAATATTATACGTGCAACAGATTCTAAGGAGAGGACGATGGACTTAACGACTTATGCCTTTAGGCTTTTATACACCACAATCACCATATCCATGACGCAAAGCACAAACCATGCAAGCAAGGCAACTCTACTTTCTACAGTTCATTCCATTCCATGCACCTCATTATTACTAAAGTAAATTCATAGTAGCACATGCAATACACAACGTTGTGTTATTATTCTTCTGCCATAAATGATATCTATCGGTATTTCAGGGATTGGAATTACAAAGGTAAATATATCAGAATCCTGTAAGCTTGCTATACATAAAATTAATCCCCGTAGGCAAAAACCCATTTAAATACTGCAATTTAACGGCACGTTTAAAGTTGATCTTACGGTTATATTTATTTGACCGCGAACACAGTATTAAGTGCTTTCCTGGAGATAGGAGTAGCAAAATCATAAAAATACGTATACGTACTTTACTAATATTACAACAAAGTAACTTCAAAAAGTTTTCGACTGTGTAGTAAGAAAGCAAGAAATATGCGTGCCATAGTGCCAAGTGTCTCATTTCTCAATTTCACAGCTCTACATTTATCATGGGGTGCACCGCTTCTATAAATTACTGTCATTGCACATAGATATTTACTATTCACTCAAACAATCGCCATTCAAAATTACAGACGTAACATCAGTAACATGATGCAACACAGAAGAATATAGCATATAGTAGAAACATAATAAACATATAGCAAATTAATGCAGTCATTGTATGTATGACTCTAAAATATCTGGAAATGTCAATTAAGCTAATTTATGCAAGCCTCGGCCTTGGGATGAAAATTATTGCTTTCTCAGTTAAATGTTAGATACATAAAAGTGAAAATTAAATATCCGCTAACGGAAGTATTATTATATTATTTTACAGCTTAATGATTACAGTCAAACAGGTATCATCCTTTTGGTTGGCGATTTAGAAAGCGAGACAAAATGCTACCATCTGTGGCTATTTATAGTTAGGATTACTACTAGACTAGGTACCAGTACCAGTACTGAGTGATATGATGGGTATTAAACCTTAAGTTCTAAACATACTGGTCGAGCTACATGTGATTTTACAAATTGTCTGTACTTTTACTTACAACATAATAACTCACGTTTTATGAAGCGATGATAAATAAAGACAATAACCCATTTAATTGAATTGAAACAGTATTTAAACTTGAATAGGTCTGACCTGCTTTGAGGGCAATTTTGCTGTTGGATTTTCTTTTGTTTTACCGTCAGGGATAGCAATCAATACAACTGGGTCTTCTTTGCATGTATGAGGGCTGCCAAAAAATTATACACGACTGTTACTACAAACTTTATAAAACGAAATTAAATAATAAATAAAAACAACAATAAAAACAAGAAAAACACTGCACACTGCTCTTATTATCCACTTTTCTGTGTCTTTGAATGGGCTCTATAATGTCAAACTTAAGCTTACCTTCTTGCTTTAAATGGAACGTCACAAATGAAAAATCCTTTTCGTTGTAACTGGACAATGTCTCCTTTCTTCAGTTTCTGAAGGTCTCCATCGCCAATCATATTGACCAGAATCTATATTTCATGTTACTCTTATATAATGTGCAATACAAAATGAGGAAGTTTTGCATGAGTAAGAAAACATAAAGTAGGTACCTTTGTATCTTTTCCTATATATTGTTTGAAATCCTCTTCCGGACCAAGTACTGACTTTGAAATGATGTGATCGTAATAAACTGCCGTAATTGGAGTCAATGGGGCAGCTTCTGAGGAATTGAGCCATGTAATTTTCAATGTGTTTTTATAGTTCTTGTCCTCAAGGTTGAGAGATGCTTCAACACTTTCTACCGATCCATTCGTTTTGATGACTTTGTTAATTTTTAAGTTTCCCCAATTTATGAAGGTGACA
The DNA here is from genome assembly GCA_020352615.2 of Yoshiicerus persimilis. Classification (NCBI taxonomy): domain Eukaryota; kingdom Metazoa; phylum Arthropoda; class Collembola; order Entomobryomorpha; family Tomoceridae; genus Yoshiicerus; species Yoshiicerus persimilis. The sequence goes on along the minus strand of CM036941.2, from coordinate 37,933,857 downwards.
TTGTCTCCCTCTTTAAAGAGAATTGCATCTTCTTTCTCAACAAATACAACTGGCGATGTTTGAACTGTACGTTTCCCAACACTTGCATTTTTTGGATGGGCATCTACCACATGAGAAGCTACTACTGCATCCTTGACATTCACCGGAACTAAAACATCTTTTACTAAACCAGTGTGACGTGGAGCTATAGGATCGATCACTTGTCTATTAAAAGCCCAGATTTTATCCCATTGCATCATGACCACTGATCGAGATGAACCTTGGGCAACAATAAATTGCTTCAATCCTTCTACAGTCATACCCCTACGTAACACTCCTCGAACGGTAGGAAAACGAGGATCGTCCCTATTCAAATCAAGCATCATTTAAAATTCAAAAAAACTTTGGAAGTTAAAAGGCTCCAGTTTTAATCCATCTTTTGGCTTACCATCCATCAACATATCCTTCATCGACAAACCAAGTCAGTTTTCTCTTTGATAAAACAGTATTCATTAAGTTAAGTCTTGAATACTCATAAATAAACGGTTTCCTTAGACCAAGAGCGTCAATAAACCAGAAAAACTGATCATCTCGATCATGATATTCTGTGGTTCTTAAAGCATGAGTAACGCCTTCTATACTGTCCACGATTGGGCAGGCAAAATCGTAAGTTGGATACACCCTAGAATGAATGTTTATAAATTAAACGAACAAGGTCCTAGTTGATAACACACGGAAGTTGAAAAATACAAATACCGTACTTATATTTAGTTCCAGTACGTGGATGGGGTTCATCTTTGCAACGATATATAGTAGGATCACGCATACAACCATTTGGAGAGTTCATATCTATCTTTGCTCGTACGCAGCATTTTTGTCCACTTTCGGTTCCCTTTTTCATTTCTGCCCATAGTTCAAGGTTCTTTTGAGGTGCTACAATAATAGTCGTGTAAGCAAATAAAAAATCATTCGTTAGTATAAAAATTTAATTAACGTATCGTATAATTATTATAGTCATTTTTGTTATAGTTAATAGATAAAACTGATAAAAGTTTACTATTGTTTCTATTTTTAGACTCAATCTTCTTAATACGTTCGTCCCTCATAAGTTCTCCTTCTGTGTCATCTACGTATGCTTTTCCTTCCTTCAGTAGACGTTCACAGTATTCCAGCATTAAATCAAAACTGTCTGATGTGTAGGTAAAAATATCTGGCTTCACTTCGAGCATTTTCAAATCTTCGAGAATTACTTCTTCAAAATAGTCCTTTTCCTTAGCGGGATTAGTGTCATCAAACCTCATAATTAGTTTTCCTTGAAACAGCTGCTGATAATGTTGATTCAGCAATGCAGCTTTAGCGTGACCAATGTGAAGGTAGCTATAAAAAGGTAAGATAGTAATGAGTAACATGACAATTAATTTTTCTCAGGAAATTACAAAAGCAAATTAAGGCTATGCAAATAATCTTAAATACTTGCAAAACTCTTGACTTATGTTTTATGTAATGATTACCCAGAAGCTTCAGGGGGAAATCGTACAATAACTTTCCCCAATTCAGCACCCGGTAGTTCCACAAATTTGCCTTCATCTTTTTTCTTTCCTTTGTCATCGCCTTTGTCCTGGTTAATTTTATTTGAATTCGAGTTTTTGGTATTGGAATGACTGGCGGGTTTTTGTGAACTTTTATCTCCATCTCCACCACCACGGGTTGGTTTCTTTTCACGCTGTGGACTAGCATTGTTAGTATTACTGCGCTTTGAAATTGAAGCTTTCTTAGCAAAGAATTCAACCGCCTCTTTGCTGTACACCTCGGCAACCTTGTTCAAATTATTTGAAACATTTTCTGGAAGGGGCAGTGAGTCCCGTAGAACAGCTTCAATAAAGTTATACCATCGGTTAATATGGTTGTACGGCTTCACTTGATCTCTCGCAACTGAAAAAATTGAGTAAATGATTTTTAGTATAATATAGTATACAATATCAGTATAAGTACTACATAATAAAACTAGGCAAATTTCAAAACATAATTGCTTTTCCATCGCATAGAACTAACAATACCTATTATTTTGTCAAATACAGCCAGATCGGCAACAGTAAGATGATCTCCAACTAAATACGAAATTTGTCTTAAGGAATTATCCAGATATTGAAGGCTTGTTGCAGACGGTTGTAGTAATTCATTTCCAGCAAAAGCAAGCCAATGATCAACCTTCAAAATTATATCAGAACATTTATGATTGGCATTACACTTTTGGGCAAATGTTCATTGCAAGAAAAAAATTCGAGACTTACCAAAGTCCTCTCCAATGGAGTCTTGCAATACAGTTGGGTTGACTGTCTGGCCAAAATCTTATATATCAATCCAGCCGACGACGCTACTCCTTCTCTCCACGATACTTTCGTTTCGGTGGACCATTGTAAGGAAAGAGATGGGTCATTAATCACCCGGGTGGCCATTAGCACTCCTACACAAACCAATTTTTTGCTTTGTTAAATCTTGATGTAACTGAATTAGCCACTTGCCCAATGGTCCACTGGACGTCTTACAAATGTATTTATTTACATTTGTAAGCCATCCAGTGGACTATTGTGAAACAGGGTAATTAGATTCTTTAAAAAAAACTTATAATGCTCATATGAGGTCATCTAACAAAGTACAACTACACCAATAGATTTACATAATAATAATTGATCATCTTTTCTTTGATTTTCTTATTCAATTAAATAACATTTCGCTACTTACCCAGCAATGGGTTGCTTTCGTCTATTGACACATCCAATTTCATGTCGGTAGGTAGGTATAGTTGGCAGGCAGGTTAAATGGTTCCAAATACAGATATGATTACCCGGTAACTTGATAACTCTTCTATATGCTGAAATTTTAAATCCAAAATGAATTTCAAATGACAAAGACTACTCAAAATCAAAATCCAACACTAATTTTTGTGATGCAATTTCTTGATGAGATTGCCTCGATCAATAATATATTGATGTTTTTAATACTTCAAATGCATATGTGCAACACGCAGACACAGAAACCGTGAAATAGCTTTGAATTTCTACCGCGGAATGACAGAAGCAAGGAAACTTGATGGAATCTTTCGTACCACTTGAACCTTAGCAAAAACGGATTTTTAAAAATGAAATGAAATACGTTGTATTAATTATTATAAATATATGTAGAAATGTAGACAAAATTACATCACAATACATTTTTAAACGTTATTTATATTTCATGATCCAGTTATGTAAGCAAATTACATGATGGGGTAACATTAACTTTTTAAACTTTTAGATAAAGCATGATAAAGATATAGTATTTATAATAACAATAGTAGATGTGTATGTAATTTGTAATGTAAGTAGATTTAGTAGATGTGCTTTTGGAAACTGTAAATAAGTAATATGCGCAACCACTAACCACTACACTGTGTATAACAAGAATACTACAAACACTACAAAGTGACAGGGTATGTGATGTTGTGTTGCGGTAGTATGTATAAAAGTTATATTTTTTGCATACATTCTTAACAATTAGTTATTTTTTCTATGTATATCATAATCAAGAGAACCCACTGTAAACTAGAAGTATTTTTATGTAATTACGGTAAAAACAAATAATTTAGTAGTAATGTAGTCTTGTATACATTATCATCAATTTTTATACCTATGCAACGATTTGAATAGTAAATATCACAGAAAACATTTTAAAGCAATAGAAGATAGAAATAATATACTATTGTACATCTTATAATAACCATCCTTTTAACATTTAAGTTTCATATAAACTGTTTTTCTTCACATTCCCAAAACTTCATAAAGTTATTGTGGAAAAATTGCCACATTCCTGCAAAATAAGAATACCTCAGATATACTCTACTAGTCGATTACTTGAAGACTTGGCTAACACTACATCATTTTGGAATTCATGACTATGACACAAAAAGCAATTAAGTTTCTTTTTCTTCCATGCTACTACAGATCATCTAGCAATTCTTCCAGTAAATCGCTGTCTGTCGTATCCTCCAGAAGCTTTTTACGCTTAGGCTTACTATGGTCGTCTGTATAATCGTCGTTGTTGTTTTCCTGATTGCCTTTTTCTCCAGAAGGACTCCTCTGGTCGCAGTCATCTGCCTCTGAAGGAAGGGAATTACTATACGGCTTCAGCAAATATTGGGAGTAATTTTCTTGCGACTGTGACTGCGACAAGTCTGTGTCACTTCCGTCATCTTTTTTCTTCATATCAGCAGTGTCAACAAATTCCTTAACTGGCGATTTCTTAATTATATAGGCGTCTTTTGATGATAGCGGACCGCTGTTATTGTCGCCGTCAGAATCGTCTACGTCTGTATCAATGTCATACAGTTTGTCACTATTTTCTTCTTCTGAAGAGGTTTCGGCTGATTTTGTCCTTGTCCTTACTTTCTTGTCATTTTCATTTTTCTTAGTATTCGTGCCTTGGTTTTGAGTTTTCAGAATCTCAATCTTCTCTTCTAACTCCTTTATTCTCTGCTTTTTAGCGTTTAGAATTTTCGTGAACGACTTATACACTAAATACTCCAGTGTATTCTTGTCCCTGGTTAAGTCCTTTAGGGCGCTCTTCAGTCGTTCGTTTTCTTTAAGTAAATCTTCCGTGGCCATGATGGAATGATCTCTATGACTGCTTTTAGCCAACCTGTATTTAATGGCAGTCTTTAATATAAGAATTGATAGATTATTTAGCAAAAGAGATCATATTATACTTATGTATTATTGTACTCTAGCGGTTACAAAGATACTATTACAACTATTAACTGTATGCAGCAAAGTATATTGAAAGTCTGATTTTATATATATATAGGATCCTTACTGGTTCCTAAACAATTGCTTAATTTTATTGCATGCATTTTGCAGATGTATGTAAATTGAATGAAACATCTACCCATAATATACATACTACCTATGAACTTGAACGTGTGAGTAGATATTAGGAAATTGCAATTATTTTGCATAACGCAGTTTATCTATTGCTTCATATAATACATCCTCTGAAAACCCTAAATTAATTTCTATTTCTATATTGCTTATAGTACCTTACTACTGTAACCTCAACGTTATTTCAAGCCACGGAGAACGTGTCTCATTAGGCAACTTAAAATTTATCGTTTGCGTGAACGCTAACGCTAAATTCAGCTTAGCGTTAGCGTGTACGTAAAGGCTCAAATTTTCGTTTAATATTTACCGAGTCTTTTCAAAACCTAAGATTGGCCGCGAGATTTAATCCTGTGATTTATTTGGGATTTTGTAAGCAAACATGTCAAAATTACTTGAAATTTTACCGGTTTTATTTGACAGTGACAGTGACAATGATGAAGACACAATTATTACTATTTTCTACTAATATTGACAAAACGTCAAATTGTTGCCTAAAGCTGAATCTTTTGATTTCAATTCTTTCAGTGACGACTTTTGTAAGTGTCACTTTCGTTTTCCTAAAAACGATATTTTATGACTAAAATCCTCTTTAAAAATTCCATACACTGTTGTGACTGATACTGGAATAAAAGTTAGCAATGCAATGTCTAATTCTACATTTGATTTGAATGCAAATCTTTTTGGTGACATTTTGACTGATGCACTGATTATTATGGTTATTATCACTACTAATGTAAACTAGAGTGCTTTTTTAGTCCACAAATTTCACAAAACTGTTTTACCTAGTAAAAGACACGAGTACTAGATAGCTTATTTTTGATGCCTCCTTTTGACAGGATATTGGACTGATTTGAAGGGCAATAGAACCCTAGAATTATACTTCCTTAGGTTAACAGTATACTGAGGTATTTTTCAAAAATATATAAATATAATTTGGTCTCACTAGCTGGAATTACGAGAAAAACGCTAATTAATATTCAACGCTAAACATGCCAATTTAACGTCGGAGTTAGCGGTACGGTGCCGTTAACTTTAAGTGAAAGTACTTCGCGCGCCGCAGATATGAAAAAATGGGGCGTGACTTAGACTTTTTCTCTTAACGGAGACGTAGGACGATAAATATTAAGTTGCCTATTGTCATGTCATAGGGTCTATCATTCTTTTTTGCATTTGCATTGCTCAAAAAATTTAAAGAGCTTTAAAAATCAATTACAGAAAGAAGACATTTCAAATCGTTCAATGTACATAAATGTAAATGTAAGAAAACTCCAGTGAGTAAAGGTGAAAATTCTAGTTTAAAGTTTAAAGCGTACGTAGAAAGACTTTCACGTACATTTGTTTAAATAATCATAATTTTAACTTACATACTTTTGTAGAAACTGTCCACTTGTCTCACCCTCCTCACTTCTGATCTGATCTAAATGAATCTGAAGTTCTCCGTCTGATCAGTACTCGTGTCTTTTACTAGGTAAAACAGTTTTGTGAAATTTGTGGACTAAAAAAGCACTCTAGTTTACATTAGTAGTGATAATAACCATAATAATCAGTGCATCAGTCAAAATGGCACCAAAAAGATTTGCATTCAAATCAAATGTAGAATTAGACATTGCATTGCTAACTTTTATTCCAGTATCAGTCACAACAGTGTATGGAATTTTTAAAGAGGATTTTAGTCATAAAATATCGTTTTTAGGAAAACGAAAGTGACACTTACAAAAGTCGTCACTGAAAGAATTGAAATCGCCACAATTTGACGTTTTGTCAATATTAGTAGAAAATAGTAATAATTGTGTCTTCATCATTGTCACTGTCACTGTCAAATAAAACCGGTAAAATTTCAAGTAATTTTGACATGTTTGCTTACAAAATCCCAAATAAATCACAGGATTAAATCTCGCGGCCAATCTTAGGTTTTGAAAAGACTCGGTAAATATTAAACGAAAATTTGAGCCTTTACGTACACGCTAACGCTAAGCTGAATTTAGCGTTAGCGTTCACGCAAACGATAAATTTTAAGTTGCCTAATATTAAGTTGCCTATTGTCATGTCATAGGGTCTATCATTCTTTTTTGCATTTGCATTGCTCAAAAAATTTAAAGAGCTTTAAAAATCAATTACAGAAAGAAGACATTTCAAATCGTTCAATGTACATAAATGTAAATGTAAGAAAACTCCAGTGAGTGAAGGTGAAAATTCTAGTTTAAAGTTTAAAGCGTACGTAGAAAGACTTTCACGTACATTTGTTTAAATAATCATAATTTTAACTTACATACTTTTGTAGAAACTGTCCACTTGTCTCACCCTCCTCACTTCTGATCTGATCTAAATGAATCTGAAGTTCTCCGTCTGATCGTGTTTGTCTGTATCCTGTATGTACGTGTACGTGCTTATGTGTGCAAGCCAGACATGCAACTTTGGCCCCGGCGAGCCGAACCGAGCCGAACCAGTGGCTCCCAAAAATTTGAGCGAACCGAACCGAACCGAGCCAGTCCCCCAAAAAAATTTTAGCGAACCGAACCGAACCGAACCAGGCCCAAAAAATTTTTTAAACGAACCGAACCGAACCAGCCCCCAAAAAAATTTCAAGCGAACCGAACCGAACCGAACCAGACCTACCAAAAAAATTGAGCGAACCGAACCGAGCCGAACAGGTTCGGTTCGCGGTTCGGTTCGGTTCGGAACTTTGGCGAACCACTCTGATTCGCCATGTCGTTATTTTACATTTTCCCATCCCCAAACAAAGATATTTCTATGTTAGAATAAATACAAAGCATTGATTAATGTTGTATTTTAATTTCCTGTTGCCTATCACACTTTTACTGCACCAAATTGTGTACTACATTAGTTTACACAATGCTTACAAAGGTAAACCTTTTACATGGAGCTCGAATTTCGAACCCAGATATGAGATTAATTTTATCCCACCAATTCAGCTATGTAGATTCACATCATTTCTATTGTGAGTACTTTTGCAAGTGTACATTCACTTACTACTTTCGTTTAGCGAACCGAGCCGAACCGAACCAGTCCCCACAAAAAATTTAATCGAACCGAACCGAGCCGAACCAGTTCTCAAAAAATTTTGAGCGAACCGAACCGAACCGAACCAGTCCCCACAAAAAAAATTGAGCGAACCGAACCGAGCCGAACCGGGTTCGGTTTGGAACCGGTTCGGTTCGCTGTTTTATCGAACCACACTGGTTCGGCGAACCACAAAGTTGCATGTGTGGTGCAAGCACTGTACTATAAAAGTACTCAGTGCTCTATAACTATAAGCAATGGTTTTCATAATATAGCTCAAGTGAAGTATGCCAAATGTCAGCGTTAAGGTAGCCGATTTAAAGTCTTCCCAGCTGGACCTCAGTTAGTATTTAATTTTGTTGCATAATACTGTCAGCATCTCGCTATACATACGGACCATTTTGCAATTTTAACATTTCATTAAATCACTACATTGTACTTTTTAATTTATTCTAACTTTTAGTGCGTGCAGTCAGCTTGTCAGTCAGGAGTTCAGGAGCACAGTATATATAAAGACTAAATTAATATTATTATTCATGATGGGTTTCATAAGTTGCAAAGTTGACACAACGCGTCGTGTCGACAACAAATTATTGCATGATGATGATTTCATTTATTTTTGAGAATACATAAAAATTAATTAAGAATTCGGTGCATACAGATAGCTTCCTCTCATATTAGGAATCCTCATTATCATTAATGCTGAATAATTGGTACAAACTCAAATACGACAATAAGAAACAATTTTTCGATTTTTGATCATGGCTGTAATGCAATGTAGATTTTACGAATGTTACAAAATAAATGTTGTGAATTGTGAAATATCTTTAAGCTTATGTCGGATGTATCGCATAATCTTGACTTGTTCTTTCAGTACGCCTAAACGCGGTTTAATTCAAATTTTCGTTCATGCTAATGCATACAAAAAGTCAAAACTTGAAAGTTTGCAAAGTTTTTAGTTTTTATCTCCGCCAAGAAGTCAAAGTCTGAAAAATTGAATATAAGTTTTATAGACACCAAATCTGTATGTAGCAGTAGCGTATGGCGTATGTAGCAGTATCATCTAAATGTCAATGAATATTGTTGCGTACTTTCTTTTTATATCGCATTTGTAGACAAACTTAACATAATATTTGTATAATCGATTTGGTAAATGTGAGTAAAATAGTAGTACGGTTATCCATTTCCCATTGTTTTTGGTTTTACGTTTTTGTTAAAAACTTCCTCCATTTTATCAATCGTCAGTTGTACTCCAGTCCAGTCGTTGGTCTTAGTTTCCATCTTGGTAAGTAGTGAGTCGTCAGTTTATTTGGTTTTCATTAACTATCATAAATTAGATCTTCCAAGTCTAAATCTTTACATTTCATATTTGGGTAAACTGGATTTCTGTTTTCTGACTTGCTCATCATTTACGTTTCACTTTGTTATTTATATAGCATACTGCCCAACGAAATGCCTCGCTGGTATTATGAGAAAAAAGAGTTACGGCAAACTCCGTCAACTTTAAATGGCATGGATCCCGAATTAGAGGCCAGATATCGTCGTGAAGGTGCTAGGTTTATTATTAACATGGGCACAGAAATGAAACTCAGTTTGACAACAATGGCCACAGGAGTGGTGTATTTTCATCGATTTTACATGCAACACACATTTCAAGATTTTCCGAGATATGTAAGATATATTTTCCATATGTGATTTTATTCAGTTATTACGGATGCGTTAAAAATGATCGTTTTTTAGCCAACCGCTTGTGCCTGCTTATTCTTGGCTGGAAAAGTTGAAGAAACTCCAAAAAAATGTAAGGATGTTATTAAATGGGCGAGAGAGTTACTACCCGATAACAAGTTTGCCCAGTTTGGAGCAGATATACGAAACTCATTTGTAAGTAAATAAATATGATCATTGATGAATTCATATTACATACCTATTAGATATTCCGATATTCGGATATAATACTACAACATATTAACGCTGAACTTTTTGCGGTTTCGTATTTGTATAATAGATCACAGCAAATAAGTACCAGAGAACGAATATTTATATTAGCTATGCTTTCAATAACTCCTTCATGGAGTTTTGTGATTCTTCCTCCGGTGTCGGCATATTTAGACAATATAGAATTTTAAAACTTTATGCGGGTTGCTTTTGCTTAGACTTTGAAATTATGGATTGTGAAATTGTGGAATTGACCTAAATTGTAGTCTTTAGATAATACAAAAAGATAGTCCATATATATTACATGCCGCAAAAAACAAGTTCTTTATGGAAGTTTCGCGAGCGGATTTTAACATTTTATTCAGCTTTTTCTGGTCAATTTTCATATTCTGCCAAGCAAGGCTAATACACAATTACACTTCTCTGTATCACAATTTCGCATTCGGTATAATATTTACTTTGATTGTTGGACTCCTTAATCTTCTGTATTACAAAGTAACATGAAGGAACTAGTAGTAGTAGTTAGTAGTAGTAGGAATTGTAGTAAAAAGTAAATAGCCTTTGTATTTTACTTATTTCACTCTGATATGACATTGACATAATAATAGTTCAAGGAAATATCTTGTGCTAAAAATGTTGCAGTATAACCATGTAAATGAATTCACTTTCTGGTAGCGCGCAGGATTATTTCCTTCACAAAATTAATTGATGTAAATAGTTTTGTGAAAGTAGCGCAATAGTGCCAATATTAAGGGCCTAAGGGCAAAATATCACCCTCATGATTTTACTCTTTGCTTCTTGTTTGGGGAGGAAATCAGAAGGATGTATTTGTAATGTGCCTTCGATTAGTTAGTACAAGTTTCACTGTAGGAACAAAGTGATATTAATGTTTTTAAAGGTGACAGAATGAGATTGAAATATAAATGCTAATATAATACATATAATATAGTAATTGATAAAATGATTTTTACAGGAAGAAGTGATGACGCTGGAACGTATTCTTCTTCAAACCATAAAGTTTGATCTTCAAGTCGAACATCCTTACACATTTCTGCTTCAGTATGCTAAAGGTTTGAAAGGAGACAAAACGAGACTTCAAAAAATGGTTCAGATGGCATGGACATTTGTTAACGACAGGTATGCTGTAATTACAGCTTTCAAAGATTCCCTAATTTGACAAATGAAGAAATGAAGTCTTTGGGTTTATTACATGCGACAAACTACGAGTAGTAGGATGTAATTAATTGATATTGGAAATGGTTTGCAAATCTTAAATGAAAATGGGCTTTTCCATGACCGCGTATTTAGTTTTCTTTATCACATTTGGTAACTAATAATTTCTAAAGAGGGGAGAGAAGATATTCGTTTAATGAACTCTTTAAAGACGAATTTTATAAAATGCTTTTCATATTTTTGCAGTCTTTGTACAACATTGTGCCTTCAGTGGGAACCAGAAATCATCGCCATCGCTTTAATGTACTTAGCAGGAAAACTAAGTAAGTTTGAAGTCGTAGATTGGAATGGAAGAACAGGTGAGCATCTGAGATGGTGGGATATGTTTGTTGAAGACATGACAATAGAACTATTGGAAGATATTTGCCACCAAGTTCTCGATTTGTATTCTCAAACTCAAAACCCAACGCCTAGTGAATCACCTCCCCCAAAAGTCGCAGGAATAGGTCATCATCCTCTTCTTATGCATTCTGCACAGAATTCTCCTTTGACTGGTCCAACTACTCCAATAGGTATATATTATTTTATTGCACCAAAACAGTGGTCTTAATTGCGCTTATTGACCTAAATTTGATATATCTTATGTTGCAGCAGGGTCATCGAAAACTTCCACACCTGTAGCTGCAATGACGCCTACAATGGCTGGAGCAGTTCCTCCGCCTAGTGGGGCATATCATAACGCTCCTTCGGTGCCCTTTACATACCCTCCGCCGATTCCCTTTGGAGCAGCCCTTTCAGGACCCCCCGTTCCTGGCACATTTGCAAAAGGAAACGGTCCTCCGCCAATTCCACCTCCCAATTATCCTTCTGGACAACCTTACTACCCGCCACCTCCATTGCCAAGTACGAGGAGTTACCAACCTCCGCCACCTCCTAAGTAACAAGTTTAATTGTGTAATACCTAGGTACCTACATATTTGATTTAGGAGTTACACCATTTGTATTCGTTGATTACATCATTCACTTTTATTTATATACGTAAATGCTTTGTACGCTCACAAGAACGAATGCATTTACGTTCGTGTATAGCTATTTAAGTCTCTGCGATTTTTGCCGCAGGACTATGTCTGTATTGCGCAAACAGGAGAAATATATGTCTTTACAGCATCACTAATTGGAATTTTCCGTGCGTTCTTGGGCTTTGATTTTTACAACTCTACGTTGTTTCATTGTTTTACTGGATAAGGTAGTTAGTACTAAATCATTTTGTAATGGGTGGTTAGGTGGTTAGGCAATTATATATTTTAAGGTTTGTCCTGGTTTTGTTTAGATGCATGCATTGTACTTTACCTTCCTTTCTGTTAATAACTTCCTCTCTACGGAATGCTCCTGCCTATGCCAAAATTAATTAAAGAATAGGCTTCTAGTCTCCATAGCCTCATCTTCATCGTTTAAGCTATTGCGGCACTATTAGTGTATTGTGCCATCTAATTTAGATTTCCATTAAAACAGTGACATTTCATAAAGAATTTATTGAATGCATTTTGGTGCAGTCGTTCTCGTTACTAATGATATGGGCTCAAAAGAGTCGTATACCATTATGAAGTACGAATCTTATCAATTTATAGGAGCACAGGTACCTATTCCGCACAGTATACCTCAATACCTACATAATCGCTCGATATCTATTCTATCTGCGAAACTACGAACGAGATAGTCCGTTTTGCAGGGACACTTTAACACTGGATGTCTGACTCGGGGACATACATTGAATGAAATCTGTTGAAATGCAAGCCGTAGCCTGTGAGCGAATTTGGTATGTATCATGCATACTGTAGGTTACTTAGAAGGAAAGAAGGCTAACAGATATTACTACCGAACAGACAAACTTGTTAGAACACTGTACTAGTTTAACTCATGCATATTATACAGGAGTGTCCGTACTTTGTCTGTCTTGTCTTGCACTCATAAAATAAAATGTTGTAGAAGGCTAGCATATGTCTCGTTTCATTGTTTGGGCAAAGGGCAACGTTATCGAAAAATATTACAACGATGATTACATGGCAGTGTCAGATTTAAGGTTTGCTTATCGCGAAGGTGCAATAAAAACCTAGATTATTTGACATAGAAATTCAAGGGAAAATAATTAAGCATGAATACTACATAGTATCAGAGGGCTTAGTGTAACAATAGTTTATTGTATGTATTTTACGTATCAGTCCTGGTCTGGTCGTACTGGTTGATATCTTTGTGGCATGTACTTTATGGTACACGAGCACATATCCTCAGGTAACTGCATTCGATAAAATTAAACGTGAGTGTGTTAGTTTAACCGATATTTGGGTACACATGCAAACATGTATTATGTAGTGTACTAATAATAGCCGACAAACTCGGATCTGACTGACTGTACTAAATGCGCTTCTAATATTTAGCATAAAATGTGCTAAAAGTTTGCTAAGCTCAGTGACATTATTGCGGTAAAGGAAAATTCATTACAATGTTTCATTTCGTATCAGTACACAAATCCAAGATACTAAAAATTTATTTTATTTTCTCTAAAGTTTACATGAATGAGCGACAGGATTTTCTTTTGTTTTTAGCGTGCTATGCCGCCCATTAAACGCTACACATGAATGATTCTGTTGTGTATTGTTGTGAAATTGTTTAATTTTGCGAGATAATCCGTCCGTTGTTGGCTCGGCTGAGTTTCTATGCTCTCCGGTTTACAATTAAGCATAAAAGCATTAAAGGATAGTTGTATGTGTTATTTGATATTACTTAAGCCAGATGCTGATGTTAATGCAGTGTTAGGTCTGCAAGGGTTTCCTTCGCTCGTCCTCCCCCAACTCTGCGGACATAAATGGCGCATTGGGCATTTCGTTTGTAGTTTTGTAGTAGTAACTCTCTGCATGATGCAGAAGTTCCTAGCGGACATCCTTTACGATCTCTGGTCTTTAGTTTTTATGTATTTTCCCCCGTCCGATTCGTCTGACTACTAATATATACATAAGTGCATTGCATTCCCTTCGCCTCGAAAGGAACCAGGGAACAAGGAGTCAGAACATACTTACATAGTGGAGACGAGAGAGCTGTAAAGAAAAGATATATGGACGAATAGAATGAGCATACATAACACGGATATATAAACGTGACGTGGCGTGGCCCTACTAATGGCATGTAGTGTAAATGCAGATGTAATGTACGAGTGTGTAGTATATGAACTGAGAATTGCCAATTCGGACAAAAAGCGAAGCGGGAGAGCCAGCATCATAGATTAAGCATGACGGAACCAAGAGACTGCCGGTCACCCTGTGGATTCTTTGGCACATGTACCCAACTCAAAGTCTTTTTCATCTGATCTGCTTTCCTTCTTATCTAATAATCACTCTACAGATACAGCGACTGTCCTAGTTCCGACTTTCTCCCACTTTCTCCTGCCTACTCACTTTCGCTTCCTCTATTTCCACCTCCTCCAATACATACACTTTCTCTCTCCACCAACTTACCAACCCAAGGCACAAAGAAACTCAACTCAACTGGACTCCACTTTGAGATGGTGCTGATGTTACGTTAGTCACCAACTCCAATCTCCTAACTTCTCCTGACTTAAGCCATATAGCCCAGCCCTGGGTATCAAATTCCTTATACTCCTCCTGAAACCTCATATCTCTATGTTTGTACATTCCTACAGGAAAAATCTTGGGAAAAGGACTGAAAGTAGGAAAAAAGGGAGATCGGCAGGGCGGTTGGCGGCTTGATGCGGCAATGGCAGCTCCACCCTTGCCACTGCTTCCTTCATCCGCTCAGATCGTCAGTCTCTTGGAAAACGATATTTCACCACCACCAGCCCGTGCAATACAAGGAGTGCAGTACACTATCACATCACAACTAAACCAAACCAGCAGCACTACATATGTACATACGTACCGTCTGTTCCTTTCCACTGTTTCCTGGAAACGTCTGCTCGCCGAGTGCTCTCAGTCCTCTCATCTACTTTCATTCTACTCCACGCCACGCCATGCCAGCTCCAGCATCTCTCCAGAGGATCTCATCATGTCCATCCCATCATGCCGTATACCATAGTGTCATGCCATACATACTCATGCTCACAGCATTCGTCATATTCATATTATATCCATATCCCAACCACGCCATATGCTCATAACACAGTATGAACATAATTATTTGTCTCTATCCTTCCATAGATGCTTTCCATCTCCTTTATACACACAAACACACTTTCCATTCCACATAAGCTATTCTACATAACATAACACAACATATAAAATAGCTATTTATCCATCCACTTCATTTAGTACGACCAGTAGCTCTCTTCTTGTGCATTGCCGTATACCTACTTCCCTACTCCCTTCAAGTCTGAATTCACTAACCTACATATATTCTAGTATCCACATCTTATACGTTATATTATGGCGTACTAAAACCATAACTATATTTATGCTGTGTTATGTTATGTTCTCCGCTTTACTTAGTCAGTAAAAGAATGCCTGTCCTGTCCTGCCCTATATAACTAAACCAAACTTACATACATCCAACCGAATCTATGTTACTCAGTGTAGGTATGTGTATACAGATCCTTGTGTCTTGTCTTTATGTACAGAATACAGAATACGACTACAGTCTTTTTACTCACTTATTGTTAGACAGACAGACAAGTAGTCGAAAGAAAGAGTGAAAGAATAGAATTCAGCTTGGATACTGTAGCTCAAGTCATTCTATTGTACCCATTGTGTTTTATATTGTATTGTGTTGCGAAAAAGGCACCTGCAGAATGCAGACTCCTCAAAAATATTGCTGACGCACTTCATCAACTACTGCAATGAAGCCTTACTTGAGCTCAGTTTACTCTTAGCCCTCTACTTTATAACACCATTGAATTACATTATTGTGGCACGTATGTATGTATGGGCAGATCTATGTATTTGTAAGTAGGTACATTATGCAGGTAGATATTATTGCGAATTCTGGAGTGCTTTATGCATATACTAAGGAATGTATGTAAATAGGTGGGTGTTTATATTAAAAATACATCTACTGCATAAATAGGTACATTGGCACATAAATAGCATTTGGGGTTTCTAATGTACCCAAATTGAATAGATTCTGCTCTTGCATGATGTGAGTCGAGTTGGTTAATTAAATAACCTATTATTTAACATTACTGCATGTTTATACGTTATTGGAGTATGCAACCTGCGTATTATATTTTAGGTAGACTTTTTTCCGTTATTTTACCTTTGTATTTCTACCTATAATTACGTCCACCAAAATAGCTAATTTGATAGGACGTTTACCATTTCGGGTTATGGTGGCAATAGAAACTGATATGAAGGAAAATTCCTCGGTGGTTTGTGTATAAGTAACAGTTACGTGTATTGGTATGTGTTTATTTATATGTATAACCCTTGTATCTCTAAAAATAGTGGGGATATAAAACGTAATGGTGGAGTTTGACTGCAGAGCTCTTTATATTTGTGCATTATCGGTTTTAGTATATATCTATTAGCGTATGTATTTGAGTATATGTATCAATTTAGAAAATGGGAACGGCATACCTACAGAGAATATAAAACACGGATTGCTATTTACTGCTTCCAATGCGACTTTTCCCTTGACATCACTCACATACATTAGGTCGGTTGGACTTTTTAAAGAAGCCACTATGTATGAAAGTCAAATGGTCCTTGGTTTGGCAAGGTAGGTGAATAGTACCTATAGATAATTTCTTCTTGGAATTGTGGGCTAAATTGAAAGTAGGGGAATATAGAATCGATTCGAGAGATTCTATAGTCGGAAGCGGTTTGGCAAAAGCTAAAAAGCGAGTCATACGTAGGATACCACGAACGATCATGAATGAAATGAAGGGACAAAAGGAAGGTAGAATGGCATAATTGAAGAGGAGGTCAGCGGAATACTAGTTAAAAAATAGAAGTGGAAGTCTGTACCATGACAAGAAAATCGGTTGCCAAGATAAGACAGCTAAAATAAATTTTCCAAGTGTTCTCCCTACTTTCTACGGCATGGACGTCGGTTTCAATGTGCCTATTAGATGTGGGACAATGAGAGGCATGGGGAGAAAGAAAGTCAAATGTGTGAGTCTAAAGAGACGGAGAGAGTCACCCAGTCAGAAAATAAGTAGTAGAAAGTATCTGGAGAAAGTAGAAAGTAAGTAGAAGTACTTATGTTGCTATAATGAGACTGAAGACAATTTGATTTGAGCTTTCTTTGGTCATGGGTCATAGTAGACTAAAGCTAGTCACGAAGGACAAAGTGATCACGAAGACTACAAATAAACGATTGCAGGCAAGTATTTCAAGACTAAGTCTCGAATGA
This sequence comes from Yoshiicerus persimilis, assembly GCA_020352615.2. Classification (NCBI taxonomy): domain Eukaryota; kingdom Metazoa; phylum Arthropoda; class Collembola; order Entomobryomorpha; family Tomoceridae; genus Yoshiicerus; species Yoshiicerus persimilis. The sequence goes on along the minus strand of CM036941.2, from coordinate 37,916,479 downwards.
ATGTAAGTGGAGAGTGAAAGTAGTGTGAGAGAGCTAAGGAGTGTGAAGCGTCTGAAGTGATTCCCAGAATAAATCATGACGGGTTACTCAATTAGGAAATTAGATTAGGAAAGAAAAGTAGAGAGTAGGAATGTGAAAGTGGAGAAAGTACCTGGTCTGTTCTCGTCTACATACCTAGCTCACTCCACTGGACTTCACTAGCTTAGTCTTAGCTTATGTTACATTACTTAACCTACCTATCTATGCATTCTCCTTGTCTACATCCCCATCTCTATGTACTAACTCTGGATTTCTGGTTTGGACAGGACAAGACAGACACAGTTGTAGTAGTTAACCATTGTATTGCATACCTACCATGGAAATCGGAGCCAAAGCCAAAGCCAAGGCGTAAACCAAGGGAATGCAGGAGCTCAGGTCACATCGCGGAATCTAACGTAAGTTAGGTTCCCTCATATTGTATAGCCAAGACAAGGCAAGTCAAGGCAAGACAGCCAGTTCAGTTTATTAGCTATTTGTATCTACATACCTACATAATATATATAGGCATTGCGATGGTACAGATACCGACTGTACACTACGGAGAACTGTGGTGGCTATGGCTCTCATTGTTAAAGACACGTAGTACATTAGTTACATAGGCAAGAGAGGAGGAAGAGAGTTCGAGACAAGTTGCCGTGAGGCATGGCATGGCACGACATCGAGTCTCACAGTCTCTTCCTTTCCTCGCTTGCTCCTTTCTTGTTTTTCAGATTCGGAGTTTAGTTTAGTTTGTAGTCGGAGGACAGGATGAATGAGTGGTAGCGGTGCCGCAATGCAGAATCTGCAAAGGGCGTTGTAAGACTTACACCGACTGACTTGACTTGCTTTCACTTGACTCAAATGTTGTGAGCATCTCTCCCCGTGTTCTTCTACGTTCTCTTCAGTCCCCTTTCTTATAATTTTATACTTATCTCGAATAAGTATTGCACATTTACACATGTAGCCTACATAATGCTAAAATATTAGCTAAGGGTATAACTGCGCTATGTACATAAGCATCCAGGAGAGATGTACATACATACAACAAATATATCCTTGCAATCCAATCCAAACCAATCCACCTACTTACCATCACGATTAGAATGAATTCAGTTTAGGCGGGTTGGCTTTAGTTTTCGCTCTGGCTATTCCAATATCAGTTACTATTTTACTTACTAATGCATATCGTGCTTAGATACTTACCTAACTGTGTACTATGTACATAAATACATACATAATATACAAGAGACCAAGGACCTTAAAAGCATCATGCGATACAGATACAACACAATACAGAGTGTGCTGTACTGCGATACATTAGTTTAGAAAATCATGGGATACATACAATACACATAGTTTCCATTCTGTGTAGTATTTATGCAGCAATTCTGTTTGGAATGTATGTAGGTAGCTACAGCTAGGTATAGTTAAGTAAAGAGTACATGGTCAACATAGTTATAAAGAAGGAGTAACTGTAACTTACAGATACACAGAAACTGACAGAGTGAGGTTTATGCAAGGAACGTAAGTAGCATAGAACATTCCATAGAACTTTCTTTCCCGAAATATTATAGCGTACTAAGAGCTAGCGTTAATCTACATAGTTCGGAAGTAGGATTGCACCGAATCGACGAAAGAAGTACGCAACAGAAAGAAAGAAGCGAAGTAGAATCGAGAGTTGGGTTTGAGTTGAGTAGAGCAGAGGAGTAGGGCAACTACAATCCAAGGCAAGAGAAGAAAGCATGCCAAACCTAACCAAGCACAGCAGCGCAATGCATTTATATTGGATTTTCCTCTCGCACAGATATAACATAACGTAACGTAGCATAAGTAGGTGGTTCACTACTTTCTGTGTAAACTGGAGGAGATGGAGCAGAGGAGACATACGAAGTCAAAGAGAGAGTGTGCGAGAGAGTCAAAGCTGAACTGAATTTTGGCTTCCTTCTCCGAGCTTAGCATGGCATGGCATTGGCATTACTTCTATACTTACATTATAAATGTATAGGTAGCCTATATATAATATTATCCCTTAGCAGAATAAATAGGAGAAGGACAGAAGTGCTCTGAAGTTTGAAATGAAGTGGAGGACTCGCCTATACTTCTGTATATGCAGTGCACAGCTAGAAAAACAGGCACACCTGCACTGCACCAAACCTTCGCTCACACTCTCGCTTTTACCTTTCTCGCTATCCTACAGTGATATATGCCTCTGTACATACATATTATAAGAAAAAACTTAAAAAGAGAAAGAATCTATGAATTTCCTTCCCTTGTGCTGGAGAAAGTATGAAGAAAAGGGAGTGGGTAGTTAGGTAGTCGAATAATATTATTGTAGTGTGCTCTGTGACTTACTAGTGATACTGCATGGTATGCCTGTAGTGAGGCCGAAGCCAATGCAATAAGTTAAAGCCAAATCCAGCCACTGAGAGTAGGTGGTTTGGTTTAGTTTGGTTATGTTAGGGTACCTAGTGTGTTACTTATATGTATTTATTTAGTTTTATAACTTTTGTTAATACTAATGGAAGATAGCTTCGTAGATACATAGGTTTACTGGTTGGATAACTTTCTTTTACTTTCCACCTACCCAGTTATCCTGAGCTCCTACTTTACCTAGAAACTTTCTACATACTGCAATCCTAAACACTACCATTATAAAAGATTGAGACACATAATAGTACAGATACATGTGTGCCTTAGCTCTTACCGATAAAATGCTCGTACACCTATAGATTGAAAGTTTTCCAACTCGACGAGGAGTAATCTCTCATTTAGATACACGTATAGATTCCAAGGTAGTTAATATAATATATAGGAATTTGTAAGGAATATTATATGCATAGTTTGGAGATAAAATAATATAGTATGCAGAGCATGTAACAGAGCGTGCCGTAGCTTAAGTTGACTTAACGCTAGTATATCACTCTCTCGTCTCCCATTTCACCTAAATACACTTTGTGCTGTAAATACACTTATTAGACTATGGAACAGGAGTGCATGAGAGACGGGATAAACCAAACCAGCGAACCAAGTCAACTCTGTGAAGTTCTGTTAGGACTGGGAAAGGAGAGCAAAGTATTTCCTTGTACATGAGTAAGGTGGGTAGGCATATGTCATAGGTATCTGGACACAGAACTCGTATGTAAGTATTAGTACATAGTTACACATATAACTTGTGCTCTTACATGACCAAAAATAATTTGTTACAATTGCAACCATAGGACTCTTTAGCTTGTCTTTCTTTCTCTGCCTGTTATCGGCTCTACGGTAGACTCCCTGTCCGCCAAAGGCCATAATAGCCCATCCATATCCATCCATCCATGGAAAAGGAAAGCCAGGCCAGGGAAATACCTTATTTTACTAGTTATTTTCCTAAACTTTGCACACTACATTTGCCTTAGGTAGTGTTGACTGTCGTAGTATTGAGCTCAACTAAGGCATAGTCGTTCAACCGCAACTCTTTTCTTTGTAACAAAGCAAAAAAGAAAGTACAGCACCGAGCAGAACAGCAGCATGTTCCCATATTACTCTATATTATCATATTCCTCAATAGCACATAGCCACCACTGCAGTAGTTTCTATTCTTTTCTACTTTAATTCGCAATCAGATGAACTCACCTTGTAAAGCTTCTTTGGTGTTCCTGTTCGTGTTCTTTCCGACACGGAAAGGATGTAGAAACTAATGTCGATGTAATGGCTTAAGGCATTGCCCAAGACAGTCGAAGCTCAAAGACGAGTTCTCTGATTATGTGTACGTATCTAATGGGGGGTATAGTAATGCCCAGGTATATATGCCCGAATCTACAGTAAAATTGGTAATAGTAGTGGTAATAGTACAGATTACTGTTAAGGCTAACAATAACTTAACCAAAGTGCCTCCCACCATCAAAGCAACACAACAGAAACGGAATGTAAACCCAACATAACATAACCTAATGCAATGCAACACAAAGCAATCATATAATGGCTAAATTGGTTGACTTGACTGGACTAGAGCCTTTATTGGTTTCATAGCTCAATACTATTTGTTTGTACTATGTAATGTAAAGCAGAAATCTATTTCTACGTTTACTTTGCTTTTCTTCCTTTCTGTAGATCACAGTAGGTAAAGGCTTGCGCTAATAGTTGTACTGATATGTAAAAGCTACCTAACTGTATGCATTTGGTTTCCTTTGCGATTCCAGCTCCCATTACATACGACGCTTTCATATAAATGACCTCATCGCAAAATTACCATTTCTCCAATTTCCACTGTTCTACATATACACAGGCATTATATAATAAGTTACAGTCTAATACTACTTATATCGTATTACATAAACATTCGAATAATTTCCAAGTCTCCACTGACAATAAGTACTTGTTTTTATGGATATCCCTAATAGAGAACGATATGGCAGTGCAGTACATAGACTTGCCCAGAGAGACCCACTTGCAATCAGTCTCATCTTATTATAAAGATACTTACACTACATTGCCCTTAAGATCAGCTCTCCGCAACTACTTACTACACTCTTTAGCTCTATACCTACCCACATCCTACATCCAACTTCAACCCAATTCTGCGTCTTCCACTTCACTGGTCATTTTACTTACTTAAATGCACAGACTAGTTCGCCAAAGAGACTAAGACTATCTCTCTTCACTTTCTCAATAGGATATTTTCATCGTTTCATCAAATATTTAGTTAGCACATACCTAATCTTCTAGTATTCTATCCTTTTCGTTTAGCTCAACCATCTACATCAGCTTTGTACATAAGTGTACTAACGATAACTATACTATTTCCTATCTCTATGGCTCTTTCGTCTCTGTTTGCACGTTGTTGGTGTTGGTTGTCGTTTCTAACCCCAAATCGTTGGTGGGTTTGAGTCGTCGTCGAATTTCTATTCTATTTTACGAAGGACCATCGCAAATCATAGCTTGCAGAACTATCTGTCTAATTGCGGGTCTATTGTGAGCTTAAATGTGATGAATGAAATAATAGGGCATTTTAGAAATGTGTATATATTATAATTTAATCCGTGTTTACTGTTGTCCAAAGTAAAACTGAAATTGTAACAATTAATCAAATCAAATGTCAAAAATTTGTCAACTTATCAAAATTCTACTTAACTTCTACAATTCTCCTAGCCGCTGTCATTGCACGCAGAGATTTTAGGCACCCTTCGACCTTGTATAGTATGCCTCTTGGTATGCCTATAAATTCAACTGTCTATACCTAAAAATGGGTGTGAAAAACATGGGTTACGGGTGTGAAAAGCATGGGTTTGAAGAACATGGGGGTTAAAAGGAACAGTTTTGAAAAACATGGGGATGAAAAACAAGGGGGTGAAAAGACAGTTTTGAAAAACATGGGGATGAAAAACATGGGAGTGAAAAGACACAGTTTTGAAAAACAAGGGGATGAAAAGCCAGTTTTGAAAAACATGGGGGTGAAAAGACAGGTTTGAGAAACTAGAGATGAGAAAAAACTCCGGGGGTTAAACTCTGTGTAACCGTTTTCTTTTCGAGCTCCGACAAGGACACTACGGCTCTTTCGTCTCTTCTTGCACGTTTGGGATTGTAAATGCTCTTTACTGTTTTAGATGACTTTTATGTAATCATCCAGATTGCAGTACAATTTCACTCTGTGTACAATAATTTCTGTACTTCAGTGTACTCCAAACCATATTACAACATAAATCCAACTGGTTTGATACTAATATTAACTTTATATTGATCAATTCCAATATTCATTTAGACGGATACGTACTTTATTACAGTTTCAAGCAAAAACTGTATATATAGGTAGGTAATATGTTTTTAAATGCACATTGCCTTTATTCTATGTTCTTAATTGTATAATTGAGAGAAATATAACGATGATTGTAGCTTTAATGCTTACCAATATAGTAATAAAAATGAAATGCGGATGCTATCAACAACACGCCAAATAATGAATCGTGCCAAATATAATCTTTTTCGTGAAAAATGTAAATTTTCTCCAGATTTTTTGTATTTTTTGGCATCCCTTTCGATTATACATTATCCGAAAGGGATTTCAACGTACAAAGTTGTGTAGTGCATTACATTAAGCGTATAGTGTTCATGATATATTAGTTGTATGGAAAAGGTACGTAATTGGACTACGTGGTTGTAATAAATAGACAAGCGTATTGTAGCAAATGATGGATAGTGTTCATAAATAACTTTATAACAATGATATCTATGAAGGTTATGTTTTATGAGATTTTACAAAAGACAACAGCAACGGGAGAAATCCTAATTACCTACATGCATTCATTGGTAATCAATGTTTAACTGGTATTTTTCTGCAGCAATGCAAAATTATAGGTACGATATGCGGTACCGAGGAAAAGACTTGAGTATGTGCTACTTACACCATACATACGCAGTAATAGACATTTATTCGCAGCAGGCTCACTACTTAAAATCATTACTTACTGCAGTGCAGATGGTTGTGTCCTTAAATTGCAAATTATCAATGTGGGCAAATTCTACACTGTGTGTGTTAATGTTGAATATTCTGCTATGATTGGCCAGTTGGCATAAAATTTGAAAAGTAGTTTTTAGTTATTCCTATATTGGCAGAAATGTAGGAAGATTGAATTATTGACTGAGCATAAGGAGGCATTTATTTTCTAACGCATAAGAATAAGTTGGCGAAGACTAGTATTTTTGATAGGACAGGGTAGTGTATAATTCGTGGTTTAGCATTCAATTCAAGTGAGCAAGTGTGTAAACCCATGATTGAATTTATGAACATACTGTATATGTAGTAACCGTATTTGTATGTGTTGTATGTTGTACGTGAAGTATCTGCATTTTGGACGGGGTAATTTCTTAGTATTCATATCACATGCAGAAAGTTGTGAGCTTTCATGGTTTTCAATAAAAGGGAAGGCGATACTGCTGTTTCCTCGTTGGAGAGTACACAGTTAGGTAGCCCAGAGCTGTGACTGGAGCGACCCGATGCGCCATGTATTTATAAGGAAGATAATGGGACTCTTAGGACGTTCCTACATGGAAATACACTTACGCAGTACAGGTGTACGTGAGATGTATGTGATGTACATACGTAACAATGTATGATATTTCCGATCCAAGAAGGAAATGAAATGCCTGAAAAATAGTTAATGTATCAACAGGTGATGGGAATTTGGGTCTCTGCTCCTTTCGTTTCGTTGGCATACTTTGTGTGCTGCAGCTATTTGCTATAGTGTAGTGTGGTGGCGAATAGTAAAATCTCATCTCATTCTCCAAGACTTTCCAAGTTCCCTTTTGACTCTGCAAAGGAGTTAAGACAAGACATAGAGACGTTATTTCTGCTTCAATTCCTCCAATTCATTCAACTTGGCTTTTTATTCTTCCTTTCTTTTGTATCCATTTTCTCATTCTCTTTCCCCTCCGTCTCTAATGTATTCAAATTCTTTTAATCTACCACATCACAATTCACATGCACACAACAGTGGTTTTCCTTAGAATGTCTTTTATACTGAATACATTTATACTTCGTCACAATGCAATTGTCTCATCATTAAAAAATGATTTTGCATTTGACATTCAAATACCATTCTTCTTCTGACATTTCTACATACTACTGCCCTGACTTGACTTAACCTAGCTTGACATGACTTGACTTGACTGATTTAACTAAGGTGGTCTTCTGCTCTTCGTCTGCTATGGTTTCTCTGGTGTGGTCTTGTCTCATTTATGCTCCATTCCATAGCTTTACTTAACTCTCTTTGCATTACTCTAGCCCACCTCCGTTTCCCAAAGCTCCAGATCGTGTCTAGTAGACTGTGCCCTAATCTCATTCATTACACCCGAAGAAACCCCATCTCCTTTTATTACCTGGCTTGGCTATCCTGTAGCATACCTTGCACTTTCACTGGAGACTACAAATACTTCCCTCAACTCCACTGTACCATGTAGGTAACGTACAACACCCAAGAGGTAATATACTTTCTTCTACTTATACTTTTATTATTATTGACTGCTGACTGAGTGCTTACTAGACGAATAGAGCACATTTTCAGTCTAATTCCCTAATCTGTTTCATTCCCTTTTAATTTTCTTCTTTGTAAATTTTTTTACTGTCTTACTTCCTACAGTTATAGCTAGCAGTAGGCTGTTGGATCATTACCAAATATGCAGATGTGGACTGAGAAGGAGAAAGTAGTCCAGGAGGAAGTATGCAGACTGCGTTCAGACAGACTGCAGATATTTTATATTTTATCGTATAGTATGCATAGCAGCTACAATATGAAATATAACCGAAGACCAACCACGGAGGTTTACGTACTTAATACATATACCTAATAACTGTACAGTTATAAATGCTATTAGTATGTATATAAACAGCTAAAAGTTTACGTGTTTAGAAATGTTATGGCCGCTGTGCACAGTATAATATTGCAGAAAGCAATATAAGTGTGTAATGTGCCTAGCAGTGTGCTATAGCATGTAAACTTCATAATGAATTTTCATTTGGACTGAAGGGTATAATATTTTGCTAACTAACAAAGCTAAACTGAGTGAACATTAGCGAAAGGACTTGACGTCTGTCTCCTATCATGCAAGTTGGAATAGTTTTTCAAAAACTCATAACGGAAAATACTTTTACTCTCATTAAGTTAATTCAGTTAATATAAAGCTACATAGAGCTAATGCATCAAAAAGTTACATCGTAAAGTGTAAAAGTTGATTAGTGAGATAGGCGATGCCTTATTGCTTAGACTACAATGTACACTACAGATAGAAACACGTAGAGATAATAAAGTCAAGTTCTTTTATCATTTCCATACATTTATGATGACCCACAGGCCACAGCAGTCAGACTATCGCAGTTGTGGCAGTGCAGTGGTAAAATTCCTTATAATATTTACAGTTCGCAAAAAGAGAGATTATTAAACATTGCACAGATATCACAGTTAAAGTATTACATGGAGAACAATATAAAGTTGTTAGATATGCATTAGAAGTAGAATGCACCTCTGTAGTACATTTCTCGGTATAAAGGTGAGTGAATATTTAATAGGAATATAATCTAGGTACTATCTTACATTTCGAGTTTTGTGATGCGATAACTAAAGCTATTTAGGTGGCTTACGTATTTACTTAAATAGTTTCATCACATCGCGTAGCATTCAGAATTATTCACCTCAACACGACTGCAGTATCATAAACCACATTCTATTGTATTATAATGCCATGCATCAAGTAAGTCTCACTGTAGATACAGTTAGGCTTATCAGAATTTTTCTGCTATCTGGAATCTACCTAACCACTTAGTTATCTTGAAAGAACTGTCTTTCTTTTCCTGTCATATTAACTAAACGGAGAGAACTCCATTCTCCTTACTAAAAAGAGACTGAGATGAAAGTTATTTCATTGCCACTAAAAGTCACTATTCACTACTTTACTAGGAACTTAGAAACAAATGCTGCATCCTTACTTACACCATGTCCGTGCATATAGACCTACTATTATTTTAGCATTATAGAAACATAATAATACTCATAATATTATTACAACTTCAGACTTGGACTTGGTAAGTGATGAGAGAAGATTTCGCAATGCAAAACTTAACCAAACTCAGAGAAGGCTCCCACGGCGCTCCTCCTTTTCATTGCAATAACACAGATAATATAATGCACTACAATACTACTATAACCCTAAGTATGTATATATTATTATCTTCCTAAGATTTTAACATACTATCGTTAAGCCCACTATTATATGTACTACTTTAGTTATCCATAGTCTTTACTTTAATTAAGCCAAACGCTGTTTTGTGCTCCACTTACCCTTTGCCTCAAGCACATTCCTAAACTTCCTTTGCTTGTGTAAACTATATGCACTGCTATACTACCAACAACACATTGACGAAGAACATAACCAATTTGTCGAGTTAAGATAAGAACTATGATAAGATAATTTTGCGAGGATTAATTTCTCTTTGTCTTAAACAGAGCAAACATTGCAAACTGTACAAAGATTCTTAAAGGTATACCTATTCAACGCTGTACGCTGTGCAGTACAGCAACTTTAAGACTATGCGCTGGGCAGCACTCAACTCATTACCTATAAATTAGGCAAAATAAAAACGGCAAGATACTTCGTACTGCATAACTTAATTTACTGGAGGTACTCAGACTGACATTAATGGAGTAGGTGTAGTTTACATATTGCACAGAAATTATAGCAGTGTTCAACGCAACATTAAAATGAATACTTTCTCCTATCTAGAGATTTCAGCAAGATAATAAACACTAAAATGACTAAAAGGTTAAGCATTTCACCTTGCCCAAGTTTTAAATTTTTGCTACACTTAATGTGAAATAGCGAATATAAAGAAAGTTTGAAGGGTAAAATCACACTAACAAGATATGAAGTGCAAGCAATTGTTTAATAACTAAATTTTAATTTCCGAAAAATGTAAAAGTCTAATCTATATTTGTTCAAAAATTATTTTAAGGTGATCTTAGGACCTTTTATGTATGCTATGTGAGGTGTGCCCTAAGCTTGGAATCCTTAGGCCCTCCAGTACCAGTCCAGTCCCCTACAGACAGCTTATCTATCTTTTCACTCTTGCATAAAGAAATTCAAACAGTTTTCTTTTTTATAGCATTTAATATTATGTGTACATAATGCTGAAAAATTTATTAATATTATATGTTAAAAAGTATATTATAAGCAAAAGCAACTATTTATGTAATGTAAAATTATATACAGCTACTGTTGCGCAGCTGCTATCCATAATGTTCTTCAGGTTCAACACAAAAATAAAATGCTAAATATCCTTGAATTACTAAAATTAGTCGATTGAATTGCTTACCGATGTCTTTAAGGGTACAACTCTTCCTTATTGGCAATACATAATATGTAATTTAAGGGAAACTCATTGCGTCACATTCCCATGAATTTCTACGAATTTTCAGTACTTCAAGGAATTTTCAATATTCTATTTTCCATGGACTATGAATTCTCAATATTTCTATGAATTGTCATATTGTCTAGTATGTCAAGCATGTTTATGAATATTCAATGTTTCTATGAACTGGAAACTTTCCATGAATTTTCCATGAATGCAATGCTAATATCATGGGTTTTATACATATATATGTATATTTTTTTCCGTTTACAATTATAAACGTTCACAATTTTTATGAATAATAATAAATTAATAATGAATTAGTTATCTTTATTTCCATGAATGTTCAGAATTTTCATGAATTTTCTATATTTTCATGTATTTTCATAAATGCTTACAATTTTCATGAATCTTCTATATTTTCATGAATGTTTATAATTTTCATGCATTTTCTCAAGAATGCTTACAATGTTCATTTTGCTATATTTCCATGAATGTTTATAATTTTCACAAATTTTCTATATTTCCATGAATGTTTATAATTTTCACAAATCTATATTTCCATGAATGTGTAAAATTTTCATGAATTTTCCTTAAATTAATATCAGTATCAATCGAACTTGAACAAACGAAATCGTTATCATTGCAGAACGTTACATCATCTTCCCATACAAGCATAATTGCATAAACAAGAAATGTTATGCAACAAATTTTAAAATGTGGTAGTGCATGTACATTATAACTGTCCGATATACAAATTTCATGTGATTTGTGACTTCATGACTATGGCTGACTGGTGAATATTGTATGCTATTATTTGGTTTAATCAGGATTTCACGATCCTAGATTTTGGATATAAATACAATTACGTAGACCTACAATGTTTTCAAAACAACCATTTTTGACAAGAGTGAGTGGCCTAGTCTAATATACAAAAACTTTATTTTTTTCATTTTTGTTAACATTGGTGATCATACATACCTAGAATCTTTCTCTCACATATATAACTTTGTCTACACTTTATAAAAACCCTGTCTTTGATTTAAATAAGTTTTGAGCACGGCGAATGAAAATGAATACTAGATGCTTACATGTCATTTTATTCCGATTAAAATCTTTGAAATGCAAAATGAGGTCATGTACTTGCATAGCATATACATTGATCACATATATATGTACACCGTGGTAATGCAGAATACCTATGTCATGCTATCAGTATTCTGTGAATGTACTGGAACAATCCATTCCAGTCGGCAGTCCTTCACACAGCAATTCACTCAGACTTTGCGTATACTTCGATATGCATACCATTATAATAGGTAGATTTCGATTCATTATACATGAATGTGCAATTCATCTTGGCGAGTGGGTCACCGGAAACATGGTCAAGGAATGAAAAGAGCTGTAGGATGAATATAACAGATTGTTTTTATTTGGAATAGACCCTGATTTTCATATAATTTGTAAAGTATACGTTATACATGCATTAACATTAAAGCATAATATTCTTACAGTACCTAGTTGCAATTAGGAGACACTGTCGACTCTCGGGTATGTAAATTGGCTAAATTATAGCTAAAAGCTGCATGGAAAGGAAGTACAAAATAAGAACTAGTGACTATGATATACCTATTTCAATTTCTACATCGCAAGATTTATGCATGATGTCTTTTGAAAAGGAATCTAGTATTTTATTCAAGTAGAGCTAAAAAAACGTCGACTCGTTCGTCGACTGAAACCCTCAGTCAATATATTGTCAGACCTAATAAAAAATTGATATTCCAATGTAATTTTAAAATTTCATAAAACGAAATTAAATGGGGGTTTTTAAACCAAAAGTGCCGAAATTGCCTTTGCTTTAATATTATCAAGGTAAAATGCCAAGTCAAGATATTTTATGGTATGGTATCCCAAGAAAGTTACCGTAAAAATAAATACATTGATAAGTCTATACTTAAGTAATGGATGTGAATGTACATACGAATCATACTTATAGGAAGTAAAGTCATTTTAAGTAGATAATTCAATGTATTGCTTAAAGGGAAAATATTGGCAACAACATGTACACAGGTTTACGTGTATATTTACCTCAAAAGTTCTAACAAAGATAATGGTTTGACAAAACCATTCGCATTTAAGCACTGTATAAGTATACCTAGGCTCCATTATGATGTTCCAATATTACTACCTACATTTACTTTATGCTTAAATATTTCAGGAAAAAAGGTTTCATATTTATATGAAAGTAATGCTTAAAATTTTATATAAACTAACTAATCTTAGCTTGTGCGATCCTTCACAGGGGCGGAGCCTATTGTAGTATTGCACATAAATTGCAATTGTGAAATTATGCATTTATTATTATTGTCATAATTTATTTGTGATTTCGTAGGTGACAAGAATATATTTTACTTGTATTTTTTGCAGCAGAATAAAACGGTTCAACATATTTTCACGGATATCTTAATCATAAAGCTTTAACTTTTAAAGAAATGCATATCCGCCTTCTGATCGTAAAAGAGTCAGAGTAAAAGTCACTCGTAACGTTAGTCGTAAGCACTTATAAGAAGTCATCCACTCATACATTTACATAACTAAACCAACATTAAACTATGTATGCAATGCAATACAACATATTATAAGAGGTGAAATTTGCGCGATCTTATGAAATCTCTTATGTTTTGACTCCTTTGCGAAATGCGAAACAAAGCAATGCCAAATGAATACCTAGTAGTCTAGTCAAATAAAACGGGACAATCCAATTGTGATTGTGAGTCAAGTCAAGTTAAGTCAAAGTACATAGAATTCGGTTCGGAGTTGAATTCCTGGGATGCGCCAGGGAAATATCCGAGCATGTCATAGAAAAGTGATGTCATGTACTGTTATGGAAGGCGCAACTTGTTCAACAGCTCTCCTTTATTACATGGCCCCAGGCTGAAAATTTATTTTGGCCATTAGTCCAGAGAGAGACCACAATTAGTATTTGTATTCCTAAATTTTTTATAACTTTTTTATATTTGAACTGCAATAGGTCAAAATCCATAACTGCTGAATACTAAAAATAATCCATTTGTTTGCTAATTTTCACTTTTTCATAAGTAACATCCAGTTGAAGATTCTATTGATATTCTCAATTTGATGAATTAAGTGTAGACTAAAAATTTTGTAATATAAAAAATGAAATGTTTTCACTTACACGATGATTTAAATGCAATTTTTAAAAATTTTTAACGGCTGCAATAGTTCATTGACATTATTTTTAAACGCGCTAAACAAAAATACGTAATAAATCTAGCGGTCAAGGGCAAGGGGTATAATAATCGCTCCTATTTTTCCTTGAGGGTATGTAATAAAAGTCACACTAAGAAAATTGCAAATTGCGAGTTCTCTATCTGACGAAGTATGCAGCTTCTATGGTTGCTTGTAAACGCCGGAACTGATCTCGAGCGATTGACGCATTGCAGGTACGACGGCAACCAATCAGCCTCTGCCTTTCATTCCGTCTCTTTTCATCCTGTTAGCCCCTCAACAGCAACTGTAATAGTACCCCAAAATTTTTAGTAAAAATTAATTTTCTGCTTTTGTTATGCCTGGCTTATTCCTATTTAAGCTAAATTATGAAAAAAGAGCGAGCCTGTATGAAAATATGAAATATATAACGAAGGAACTGGAAAGTTGAGAGGGGTCGGCGGCAGAATACAATGGTGGATGAGTGGGAGGGAACTGGGTCATGGATTTGGGAGTATGCTCTTCATTTATTACTTACTTAGTGTCGTGGAATCGTGTGTGACAACAAGTTGGAAAATTTTTCAATCCCCGACTTCTCCTGAGCTTCACCAGACTCTGTGATTTTCCTGGATTTTTGTGAGACGAGACTTGCAACCGGAGCATTATTATGGTAAGTAAATAGCCTGCAAAATTCATTTGTTTTGTACACAAACCATTTTTCAGTTTTAAATTCTAATTTGTTTTCATTTTAGTGATTTGGAACATAGAATTTTTTGCAATATTTTTTAATATTTACTAGGTGCGTAGTAAAACTGTTACTTATTGACTGATACTGATCTACCCAAGTGTTAAGATTTTCAGTCATTTTTTCGTGATACTTTTAAAGAACGTAAAGTTTAATGTACGTTTAATTGTTGTACTACATAGAAAAGTGTAATATTTTAGCAATTTTCATATTTATTTACCTATAGCTATAGCCAAAATCTTGGTATATTTACAAAAAGATTTTAAGTAGCTAACAAGCAAAATTGAGTCATATGATTATGGGTAGCAAGTATGCAGCAGAAACACTTTTTACGGCTCATTTAACGATTTTAACGTATACTAATTATGAATAAAAAATGAAGTTGGTGATAACAGCAAAGAAAAGATCCTACATCCGTTCAAGAATTCCGTCATCCTTGTGTCATGTGTGTGGTATTTTGAGTGATTCATGTTCACATTACAGTGTACATTTCAACATTACTAACTAGGAGAACGATAACCCAATGTTTACTGCTAAATGTGGCTACGCTCGGATGTGGGACCTTAATTAAATTAACATTTTTATCTTATCGTTCGACAAAATTATTGAATGAAGCTAGTACAATTATTGTAGTTTAGGTAAAGTCAGACATTTAGAGATAATTGTGAAAATTTCACCGAATCAATTGGAGAAATAGGGTTTACATATATACCTATATATCGCATATAATGTGGGCAAGGTAAATCATAACAAGGTTAAATGTAGGTATTTGCAATGCAAGTATGTCGGTATTTACCAACTGGCCCAGTAAAGGCTAATATCGGTTGCTGTAATTATCAAATATGGAAACGTATTTTATGTTTACTTTAGTATTTATTCATAACTAACCATTTGATTGGCAAAGAAAAGTTTAGAAGTACCTTAAAGTGAGTAAGTTTAATAGAGTTCTAAAAAGATTAGAGAGTAGAACAGCCAATAGACAAGCATGTAATACCAAAGTAACTCCAAGTCAAAGTAATTGTATATGTGTACCTACCAATGTATCAATGTATAGTATATGGCAGAGTGGAAAGTGGGGCCCATTCTATCTGCATTCAGGCACATACATGGCCAGGGCTAGCGCAAATCGATAAACGCAGGTTTTCCAGCAAAATCTGACAAAGAGGAAACTTCTCCCTGTTTCAAAACTTTTATGTGCGATGGCTTAACCACAATATGTAGACTAGCAACTAGTCACGTTTACATTGATGAAAGTATTAATATATGCAGAGACATAGACATAGCTTGTGACAAGACTACTATGATTTAGTGGTGTTGATTACCGTGTCGGTAAATTGTTCCACCTGATTTTCACAGTGCTAAATAAGAGCTCAATAAAGCCTTAATGTCTGTTTCATTGTTAAATTTGTAAACTGGAAACTTGAAATTGATATCATATCCTTGTGCCTAAAGATAAACTTAGGCTTAATGGTAGCGACATTACTTTACACCTGTTTATTGATAAGACCACATTATTTTATTTTATGTTAGCAAATGTGGGTTATGCAAGCAGATATGAATGCAGACCCATTAAGTACCATTTTACATTTACGAACAATGATTAATTGTTCGTAATCGTATGTATGGTATTGGAGTAATTGGAGTAGTTTCGTCATAAATTAGCATATTGAAGTTTTAAAGTATTTCCGATAACCTTGTACGATTATCCTGTAAACTGTAATTTGTAGATAAGGTGAGGTTGTTAGGTTTGAAGGTAGATGAAGATTAGGCAGAAGTGCTATAGAACCTAATTACCCCTCTTTTATTCTGTTTTGCCATTACGGTCGGTAATGTAATGTAATCCGATCCGTCAATAGTGGGTGGAAGACGGGAGTAATGAAATTGTGTATGCATTGATATTGGCTCAAATAGAATGTAATATTTTTTATTTTGCTATTTTAGGCTGATCAACTGACGGAGGAACAAATTGCCGAGTTCAAAGAGGCCTTTTCCCTCTTTGACAAGGATGGTGATGGAACTATCACAACAAAAGAATTGGGTACTGTCATGCGATCCCTAGGACAGAATCCCACCGAGGCTGAGCTCCAAGATATGATCAATGAAGTTGATGCTGATGGTAATTTTTTTACCGTATCTAAACTTAAACAAAATAAAATATGCCATGACTATGCTTGTACTGCTATTGTTAAACATGACAAAAGTGAAGATTACATAGCTTATTTGCTTTAGTTTAACTGAATGTAATAAATTATCATTCAGTCCAATGGGTGCACATTGCTCAGAACATGAGTAAGTTAAAGCTCCTTTCTGCACGCTGCACGCTTCCATTTATTCACTTATAGTAATAAATCTGGTTAATGTTGCTATCTAAAGTGGTTGAAACGAAATCAATGGAAATGCTTAGTTTTAGTTCTCCTTCTATTGGGCAGGCAAGGTTGTAAAACTTATCTGATTGAAATGTTTATTGAATACCAACAGGCAACGGGACGATTGACTTCCCTGAGTTCTTGACCATGATGGCAAGAAAAATGAAAGACACTGACAGTGAGGAAGAAATCCGAGAGGCGTTCCGAGTCTTCGATAAGGATGGAAACGGGTTCATCTCTGCTGCTGAGCTTCGACACGTTATGACCAACCTCGGAGAAAAATTGACTGATGAAGAAGTCGATGAAATGATCCGAGAAGCTGATATTGATGGTGATGGGCAAGTCAACTATGAAGGTAACTTCTTTTCCATTTATTCGCCACTGTCGCTTGATGTATTTGTGGAACTAAATGTATACTCAGTGTTACTTAACGATGTTAATGCATATTTTGCATACTGCGTAAGAGAACCTAGAAGTGAAATGAATTTCAGCAAAATTTACTTTTGATTAGATTTTAGAAAATTCCTAAACCTAATAGTCGTTGAATGTCATGTACGTAATAGTGTTGGTTGAGTCGATTTAACGTCACTCTTTTAGCTTTAAGCGCCAACTGTAAGTTGGTTCACATGCTTGGTATTTAAACACAACCTGAAATCGCATTCCTGATTTTTTGCCCTTATTTACTTGGAATCAAGGAAGAGGGTGGCATGTGTTTAGCAACATTTACTTATCAAATACCTAACGTACTAATAAACTAACTTACCTACCGAGTGACTTATTTTTATTGTTGATTTCATTGACAGATTGTACCTACAATTTAATGATGACCTCCCATAATTTACTCTATTTTTACAATTTTTCGTTTGTCTCTTTGACTTTGGGAACTCTCCTATTTTCCTGATCTTTACTGTTGTCATCGTTTAGAATGTAGATGTTGTACTCTTCTTGTACTTACCTATGTAAACTTACTCCTCACCTCCACCTCACCACATGATTTGGCTCTGCGATGTCTGTAAAACGTATTTCTTGAATAACTCTGTGTATTGTTATAAATAAGTACTGGCAAATTGAATTGATGGGCTGGAATGCTAACCGGAAATTAAGCACTTGCTTGCTGGAACGTGGGCTGTAGTAGAACAGAGGTGGTTGGTTGGTAACTACTTCTCTGGCATGCATATAATAAATTGCTGAAGGATGTACGGGATCCAATATTTCTGTTTTACAGATTTCCACACATTAGCTCAGTTAATATTCGAAAAGGCTTCTTAGGGCCAGTGCCATTCTACTCAGCACACGTTGAGTGATACTCAAAAGTCTGAATGTGTCACAGCTTCTCTGCCATGTCATCTCTTGTGTACCTCATTTATTGACTTTACTTGAACTTGCATCTGAGCTCACCTCCTGGATGCGGTACGGTCTCATTTACCATTTTACAGCGCAGGAGTGTTCCTTGCTCAATCAGTTATTATGAATGTAACTCGGCAATTTACCCAGGATGGCATTTTCAAACGTAGATAGTATGTACCTCTAGCTAGTTATCTAGTGTTGACTGTTCACTTGACTCACTAACCTGTGATTTTATTGCATCTTCGTGTGATTTCACTTTTCAATTGAAACACTAGCAGTAGCATTTCAAACATTTCAACTAGCAACAAGCATAGCCGAACTAAATGAGACCTGAAATGCAATCACATAAAATATGTTAGGAGAGAAAAGAAATGTAATGTGCTCCACCACCATGTAGCTTACGCTATTTACATTCACATGCTTGATTCTCACCATCATCAGTTAAAAATTTGAAGTAGACAAGGCTGTATTATTTGTATATCATTTGTAAACTGTAAAAGAAAAAGACATGACACCGAGACAAGTGTCACCATCAGTGTCTGTCATTAATTTATTGAGATTAAAGAGTTCGTAATTGAAATTGAAGAGGCTACAATACAATAAGTTGAGTAAAGTTACAAGAATCCTCCCAGGACAGATAGAGAGAGATTGTAAATGAAAAGAGTATCATTTTTATTTATTTATATGTATATTTAGCAATCAGTAAATATGATAAAAAGGATTTAGTGCAGTGTTGTAAAAATCGGTGGCAGCGTGGCGATAAAAAAATCCTGCACAAAGCTCAAGTTCATTGTACCGTGATTGAGATCTTGGAATAAGTCCCAGTCTCGCTGTTTAAAGTGTATTTGTAAGATGTACCTACGTACGTACTGACTGTTACTTATATCTGTGTAACTGTATTAATGCAAAATACACCAGCACCAGAGCTTACTTACGTATGTATTTAGTATTTGTACGTTGTACTACTATTACCTACATTTACTTGAGATTAAGATAGACAGTTCAGCTCAGTTGGGGAGCCTGTTGCTAATGCAGTGCAGCTTGCAGCATTGGATGAACTAAACTTACAATGTATACTATAGAAGAGATGAGAAGAGAACAGAGATTCTCATTCTCGCCTTCTGCAATAGTAACCTGGTTATACTTTATACATACGCAAAACATAACAGAACAGATTTATTGATTTATATTGTTGTTTTGTCCTCTAAGTTATTTGACTATCAACTTAACTAAATAATGTCCAATGAGATGTTAGTTTACGAACCACATAAATGTCCAGTGCTCGTTCCAGATCAAATAAATAAAAGTAACTGTCTGTTACGCAATGTATTACAAAAAAACCTGCCAACCATAATTTTCCTGGATTTTTGTGTAGCCTATCTGA
Organism: Yoshiicerus persimilis; assembly: GCA_020352615.2. Classification (NCBI taxonomy): domain Eukaryota; kingdom Metazoa; phylum Arthropoda; class Collembola; order Entomobryomorpha; family Tomoceridae; genus Yoshiicerus; species Yoshiicerus persimilis. The sequence continues at coordinate 37,896,515 of CM036941.2, read as the reverse complement.
CATTAATTTGTTGTCAGAAGGTATTGCATCAACTTACGTTAGAAAGTCACATGACTCACTCTATATTCTAATACTCTGTTCAGCTCAGAATTCCTAGAAAGGCACGCAGAGAGCAACGTAGCACATATAGATGGGATGGAATAATATCTTACATTCATTACATTGTTAGTTAGATGGATGCGACTTCCTCCACACGAAAGTAATGCATTTATTACGCTACTATACATTACAAACGGCATATTATTACTAACTTTTCATTGCGGACCACCAGTCATTTATTCAATTTAAATAAAAAGTGAAAGCTAGCTGACTTTAGTTTGTCGATTAGTCATGGGATACTTATAAATCCCTAGAATACTTACTTTTATATAGGTATATCTGCCGAGCTGTGTGAATATACTATGATAGATTTGAATGTGCTAAGCAAAACATTCGTTGGCTCACATTGGCATCATGGAGGGTATATTAGACTTTTGTATTTATAGAGGCCAAGTAACGTAAGTAATAACTATCTAATTGAATATAAAATGAGAAAAGTAGAATGCTGACTGGCTGGTTTTGTGAAAATAGATAGAGGATACCGAACACGAGAATTAGAAACAAATGCGGAATTATTGGATTAAGGCAAGGAGAGAGTTGAATCAGATTTTCTCTCTCCCTTTCTATAGTTGCTGCATTCTGTAGAATATGTAATCAATTACAATTAATTTCAATTAGAAGCTAAATCGATTTAAACAGAAGGGAAAAATCTCGACGTAGAAGTTACGGTAGAGTTTAAGTTAAGAACGTTTGTGTACTTATGAAATGGAAAGAGTTTAGTTTCGTCTATATACATTGTGTTGGAATAGCTAGTTGTTAGTCCTGGGTACATGCAAGTTGGATCGATCGATGGTAAATACATTGGAAAAGTTTTGGTTTGACTAGAAAGAACTAGAATTCGAGCTTTCACTTACTGTCACGTTTTTAGGCATTGGACAGAAGGGGAAAGGAATTTTCATCATATTTATTATATAGGGTGTAATAGCAGGTGGTGCTTACTTAAGTTGTTTTTTAGGGAAAAATACAAAGTCAACTAAACTGGAAAGACAAGATTTATAGGGAGATTAGCTTTCATGGTGGAATATTACCTAGGGCATTCGAATGGAATATATAAAACAGGATTGAAGGAAGTCTGGGAAAGTGGGAAAGAATACTTACTTAGAGCACAAAAGGCTGTTATGTTATGTGATGTATTTGTAGGGAATGGGAAGAAAAATATCTGAAGGTGCTAGTTGTTTGTGTGTTGTTTTAGAGAGAAGTTCAATAGAAGTTTATGGTGTTTCTAATAGTTTACTTATAGTTGCTGTACTAGAGTAGTACCTAAATAGTTGTGTAGTGTACAGTGCACTTATAAATTGTAATGTAGGTTGCAATGCATAGCATGTATTATGTATTTACTTGGTAGGTAAGTAAGGTAAGTTGGTTTTGGGTTGACTTGTCAAGTAAGTTGGAGAAATTTAAAGTTGCTTTCTCCTGCCTGTATCTTACTCTATCTGGTGTATCGATCCATCTTTTTCGTCTTTCTGGTTCCTTGGTTGTGGTCTGTGTAAAGCGCAGGGGAGGGTAACACGCAAAATACATAGTATACATGCTCGTCGTTGGGATGAATCGATTTTTGCTAGCTGCTTGCTTGACGATCATGGCGAACCGTGTTGCTGCTCGTACATACATACACATAATAATATAATGTCTACCATATACTTGAACTGGAATGCTCTTATGCTCCCATGTGTATTCAGTCGAGTTCTCTTGGTCTAGTTATGTTCTTTCACTTCTCTATGTTCAATACGTATACATGCAATATCACCAAGCATACTCAAACTTGCAAAATATACATATAAACTATAATAAGGCACTGTTATTGTATAAGTCTTATTAATATATTAATATAGTATATATAATTATATATATTATAGTTCAACACTCAACTCTAGTAAGTTCATAGTCCAATCTTCCAGTATTTCTCACTTTCTCTGGAATAGTTAATGTTGTATATAAAATATAAGCAGCAGCAGAGAAAGGTTCTTGTAGACACAAGTACATTCAATATGTTGTCCTGGGTAGGTATATTAAATGAATAGAGTGAAAGGTAGAGTAGAGATGGAGAAAGTCAAGATATAGAGAAAAGTGGTAGACGAGGTACCTTGGAAGATGGAATCGGCCGTGGAAGTGAGTGTGGGATATAATGGAGTATTTCTATTTTCTATAAGAGGAAATATTAGAGAGCAAAGAGAAAGAGCGAGGAGGTGGTGCTTTGTATAGGAGAGTGGTGTGTATAGTTGAAAGTAGAGTGATGTCGAAGTCGTCTTCTTCTTTGGTAGCTGTTGCGCGTCTCTCCACTTACTTGAATCGCTGAATCCCATGCTCTTTATTTCCTTGGTTTATATCTCATGTTCCCTCTCCACTATTGCCAATGCCAACTTTTACTACCGTCACCTTCTCTACATGGTACTCTGCTCTCCCCCTTTTTACGTATTTCCTGGCTAGCGGGTTAGCAGAAGTAGAAATACAGCAAAAGCAAGCTGACTTGGCTTGGCTACACTACTCAGGAGATTTCCGGCCTTTCACTCCGTTCTGTGCTCGAGCTTTCTCTATGGATGTCTGTCTGGTTTGACCAAAGAGCTGTGAGTAGATAGACAGATACATTGAGCATGGAGGAACTTATTGTTAGTGCAGTAGTGAGCCAATTCGCAATCGCAATTCGCCATGTCTTCACTTCTCTTTCTCTTTGTGAGCTGGGTACAATATTTGTTGTAAAGAAGGTGACGAGGTATGCTCCTTCTCAAAGGTAGTGGTTTGGTTGTATGATTGTATGTAATAATGTATGTAGGTTGTTGTAGACGGATTGGGGTTGGCCTGGCCTGGCTTCACTTCCCTTGGCCTGGCTTCGTTAGCACTTTGTTGAACTGAGTTCGCTATAGACTCTACCTATAGTCTGTTTCACTCTCACTCCCTGCCATGTGTAAAATGCAGTCGTCCTAGCTATCCGACGGACCGACATGCTCTTGCTCTCTAAGTTGTTCGGTTGCATTGCAAAAACTTTGTTCTTTTGACTTCTGAGAGTTGTTGGAGTAGTCTGTATACTTATTCTATTTTATCGTATCATGATCATGATGTAGGTCTCTTTAAAAAGAGACTAAGATGGGAAAGTTGCCTCTCTTCACAAGAAATCCAGAGCAGATCCGTATATTCCATAGAGTATGTACTCCATTCCATGTTCTTTCTTTCTTCCTCTTCGACTCAATCTTGATACGCAGTTTGTCTTTCTCTTTCCCTTCTCCTGTGTTACAAAAACTAAGAGGGTATATTGGAATTTTATTTCTAGTTTCCGTTTCCCAACTGCGACATTATACATACATGAATGACTGTCTTTTCGATGAAACAAAGTAGGGCAAGGCATGACCAAAGTTATACTTTGTTCAAATGTCTCACATAAGTACACTATTAAGACTCTCAATCCATTCACTTACCTTTACTTCACTGATTAGGTAGTTTGACATCTACCTATAATGTATCTATAATGGCCAAAGTAATTCCCTTTTCCCATTACGTATGTATTGGCACTGTATATGGTAACGATTAGTCATAATAATATAATCAATAACCGTCAATATCTATAGGTTTTGCTGTCAATGCCAACTATATTTACTATTTACATGACATTACGTCAGTGCTGTCGTTTAGTACCTATACGTTGCGAAATTACCACATGTACAATATTAGCTCGCGTTCAGACGGTCGTATCTGCTTTCTTGATTAATAACGAGGAAAATGAACCGTATTACGTAGAAAAGGAATGAAATGAAAGGCAGGCAATTCCTTCGTAGCACAACGCAAGAAAAATGTTAAGTAGGTTTTGTTTTTGCTCTTGTGTAGTAGTATTGCAGCCAAAATCAAGCGTATATTATTATATGGCAAATCGAGAAGGCAAACTACAATGCAATGGACTACATTAGTGACGCTTTTATGGAAGAATGCCTAAAATGGCAGTAATTTTTTGTTGATGAGGAAAGCGAGACGTGGCTCTCGTTACTATGTAGTATGTAGATTAGATTAGAGGAGTATTATTGCGCGTATATGTACATGTACATAGTATATATCCTAGAGCAGTTGAAGATAGGATAAAGCGTATGTAAATGCCGTCATTTTCTTGCTGACTAATCGTAGTTCTAGAGAAGCCTTATGTCATTTTGTCTGTCCAGGTTAGCGTTATGAAGTCTAATAATATTACACGTTAGTGAGTGATACATTAAATTGATTTGCCGCTTGCGTTGTTTTTGTGCTGTGGTTTGATTTGATAATTGATATTTGATTGCTATATAGTTTGCAGGAGTAGCACAGACGTAGGGAATCTCATAAAATTGCACTCATTGCACCTTACCTTTGTTTAGGAAGGACAGGATAGTAGATTCCAAATTGGGAAACATGTTCTTGTTAATTAATATAGAATGTTTTTGTATTTTTTCAGAATTCGTAACAATGATGACATCAAAGTGAAGCTATGAAGACAGAAAACTAAGCACTTCTACGATTCAAGAGCGAGAGAGAGGATAATTTTTAGTGTGAATATTTGTTTGGATGTGAGAGAAATAATGAGAGGTACACCAATTATTGTTACAACACTAAATACATACCGTTGACAAAACTACCTACATAGTATGACTTTTGATTTATTGTGTTAATTTTTCCACTTTCTTTTAATTAAGCGCTTTGAGCGTTTGCTGGATGTGTACGATTATAGTAGTACAGTAGTAGGGCTCGTATCGTTATAATTCTACTCATTAATAGTATCACAAAATACATACACAGCTACTATATTCTACATTCATCATTTATGTTTACTACATTATTACTACAAACATACTCTTTCTTTTTGATTGGAAATTTGATTGTTTCTTTTTTGGCTGCGTTTGTTGTTTAGTTGTATTCCATTCTAGAGTTGGCTGACATTTATCTGTTAACTAACAATGAAAACTTTCGGGTCTTCATCATCTCTGTCTGTATAAATAATTAAATTTCCTCTTTCTTTGTAATTTAATTGTTTTGAACTATTTTTAGTGTTGTCTCTGTTCTCTACTGTAATATTATATTCTTTTGATTGACTCATTTTGAGTTGATTCGCTAATTTAAAAGTTTGTTTGTTCTTCTCCAGTAATTATTGAAGTTAACCTTTAGAAGTAAGAATTGTCGTGTTTTGTTTTTTGGTCAGTCAACAAATTCCAAAGTTTCCTCCCTGATGAGTTATATAAATTGTCTGTCTATATATACTATAAATACTTAATATATATAGTAGGTGAGCACAGTAAAATGCTAAGGATAAAAATAATATATATACGTACGTCTTACCTTACCTGTACTGTTACTCTGTACTACACTATTACCATATAAAATTGCACCGGTGTCAATGTAATTGAGAGTCGTAGATAATACATACATAAATACATACTACTACCACAAATCTTGTAGGTGAGCTAACTAAACAGATCCGTGTGTGTTAACGTTGTGAAGAATGATCTTTGGTTACTTTTATTATTCAATTGAATTCAGGTATAATAATGTCTATATTGCTAGGTATATTATCCTACCAACCCAACGTATTGATTATATCCCTAGCCATTTCCATTTAATAATATAATAGCCAAAGGAGAGAATGAGAACTCACACGGCACCCTGCTGATCTTGTCTGGTGCGAGCGAGTCCTCCTTGCCACCTCATCTCTTTTATGATGTAATAATTATAATTCGCTATTAATTATCATTATGATGAATATTATTATTATGAGCAGTAAAGGTGTTTGTAAGAGACTCGATTGTCATTTTATTAGCGTGAATCCTCTTCGATTCACTCTCACTCTAAGAATTCTATCTATCCATGCTATTCTACTCAAAGATAAGGAGCGCTGGCTTGGCTGTCTATATCTATTTATAGGAGTTATTGTATACAACATTACATACATACCTGTGCATGACGATTACTGATTACATTTAATGGAAAAAAAGCTTTTGGCTACCTATGCTCTTATTATCTAGTACCTATATACCTTATTACTTATTATACCTCTCCGTATACATATACCGTGAACCTTGGGCAGAACCTACTTACCTACATTATTAAATTATAATGGTGAGCCAGTTTACTGCATCGGTAGTGAAACTGTACTCGCAAAAAACTCACTTATTAGGTATATAACTTATTATATTTACATTGTTGTTGTATCTTGTTCGTACTGCCCAGGCAGTATGATCTGTCTGTCTGCGCCTACTCTACTTTTCATTTTTCCATTCATGTCAGCCATAATGTCATGATGATGGAGTTTTTTCGTCTTCTGCTGAGTAGAAGCTCGATATTATATTATACTTAGCTCCGAAGTATATACTATATGTATATACTCATATTAAATGTGTGTAAATGTTTACGGAGGAAAATGATTTGTGAGAAAAAGTTAAAACGTCTCAAGAGTTATTTAGCAAAGTTTTGTATTGAGGGTCAGACACGTAATATAAATCTAATCCTCAATGAATAGAGAATATAGTGCTGTTGTTGGCTGGCTGGTTACCTGACAAGACAAGACAGTAATGTGACTTGACTTGACCTCTGACCTGTGTATTCTATTATTTGGTTGAGTGACTGCTTATTATGATATATGATAGTTACTACTATGTATGTATTCTTGAAAATCGAAATGATTGACAAGGACTTTATTATGACAGCTTGAGGGAACTCTCGTTCAGCTCCTTTCACTATATTAATACTACTTAAGAGAAAGGCAGGGAACTACTTTCTCCTCTATTAGTAAAAGTAAATATCTGTCAGTACTTTCTCTAACCTAAAACAAATACTTACAACCAACATACAATGATACAATACATACCTACATACTTACACATAGCGACATACAGTACAATTCATCATGTACACTTGTTTATTGACAGTAAGTAGTTGAAGATGGGAAGGAAAAAGAAACATCCTCTACATACTACGTAACAATACCTAACTACTACAGATAATCAGAAAGGAAGTATTTAATATAGTTGACTGAAGAATGAGAAGGATTCGTTCGGCTGACTTCTTGTGTCTGTCACATAAATTGTGCTCTCAGTGATTTTCCGATGGAATGAATGATGAAAATGCGGTTTTTTTCAACTCAACAAGATTTCAAAATGAAACGTACGTACGTGAACTGTTACTAGAATACTTTTAGGAGGATTTATGATGATGATGATGAATATTGATATTGATTATTTACCTGTAAGTATTGTATTGTACTATTGTAATGTGTTGTTATTGGAATGTACTGCTCTGCTTGCTCAGAGCAGACATTCATTCAGACATGACATCGCAGGAGGTACTTATACATGCATACATACAAAACATACATAACTAAAAACTAATTATAAAAACGTGAACGTTACAATTCGACTAAACATCTGCACTGTATACTGTAGAGACTTGTACTTTAACGAAAAATTGATCAAACGATGAAAACTGGTAGACGTTAGATTACATTACATTAATACTAAATCAAATTACATAACGTACTACTATTAAATAAGCAAAAACACTACATAATGTTATAATTATTAATTACATAGACAGATAGAGTACTTAATAGAGAGGAGAATTACAAGGAAGTAGATATTATCGTGAATGTTAAATAGTTCTTTCTAGGATAGTTTGCTAGTGATAGATCGTGAATAGACTTGTATTGTATTGTATCTAATTAAACTCTAGTAAAAGGTTTACGTTAGAATTTAGAATATTATATAACTATTAATACAACATACATAAATGCATACTTATGATACTTGTTACGGCATGACGGAAGCTACTGGCACTGCTCATACTAAAAAGGGAAATCCTCCTAAATTATTACTATACTAAATATCTGCATCATACTTAGGTAAATTAGTCTGTCGAATCAATCCATAGCAAAACTGTATTACTCATGTCAAGGAGAACTTTAAATTTACAAATATGCACTATAAAACATACTAACTACTCATAATAAGTTCGACTGTATTTATTATTCAAACTTCGTGTTTTATTCACTGACTTATAAAAGTCCTGCTAATAATAATCTATATGCTAATTCACTACATTCAACAGTAAACTGAAATACTGACATTACAATATCTGCGTCCTCTTATGTTTAACTGAATCCTCTAATAACACAAATACACAATTCATCGGATGTCATGTCATTTTGAAGGACTTGGTTTCATTTTCGTCATGGGACAAACCACAAAGCGCTATAATGTAACAGCTATGTTATATTAAGGTAACATAGTGGGAAAGAAATACCTGAATCTAATTAATGCGCCAATAAAACATCTACGTACATGCAGCAACAGATAGAGAAACGAACCACCATACCACATACTACAATACATAACTTATTTGCAGAAGTACCTACTAAATTAAATTCCGCAAGGAATTACATAAGTAGAGAAAATTACGGAAAATGTTTGTAGAAACACGGGGACACGAAATTGGTTAACTAGAAAGGGGAAATGAGAGTGTATTGTTAGTAGTTTCTAGGTAGACTATCATGACATACCAAAAACCATACAAGAAATCGACCTAACCTACACACATACAATTACAATCTTATATATACTAAAACGTAAATGCAGAGTTAGATAGAACAACAGAACATACTAGTTACATACTTACATTAATTGCAGTGTATGATATGAACTGAGATTGCACTACTGACATATGACATGGTACATTACATTATTGCATGTTGTTGTATTAGGTTTATAAAGGTAGCAGGAGGAGCACATTACCGTTTTACCTATGTAATAGATACATAATTAGCCTGACAAAGAAAAAACTACGTAATAAAGCAGATTATAATAGGTATGTAGTATGTAGGTCTTGTAGGTAATAGAATTTAGCATATTATCTACAGAACCTGTCATGTCAACGTGAGATCTAAATATTCAATAGACAAGAGAGACGCTGAGGGAAAAGCTAATAAACCTTAGGTAGCTGTTTAAATTAAAGTTTACTGTATAAAGATCTCTTGATAATTAATTCGAGAAACGTCTCATGTCTTGCGGTCTCACGTACATTTACAAACAACAATCAATTGTACAGTACACAGTACACCGTCGTTGTCGTTAATTACATAAATACAGAGTTTCTCAATATGATTAATAATTATTGCGAGGACACGTTGATTTTATATTATACCGTAAAGAATGAAAATGGTAATGCAATGGAAATTGTATCTCCTTAGACAAAAATGAGAGTGAACATAACGAGACTCTGATTCAAATCTGAAATTGTTTTAATTTTGAGACAGGGAACCCGAAGCAGTAACTTTATTATTGATATTACTACAGACAGATTCAAAGGAACTACTCTGCTGTTAATAATTATTGTAACAAATTAGTTTATGAATGAGACTATATGAAACGTATATTTAGTACAATGACAATGTTTCGGGTATGATTATAATGAGCTAGGATTTCGTATTATGTTACAGTGCAGGAATAGGTATGTAGATCACAAAGAGTATAGATTTGGCTGTCTCAGTGGATTAGCAGTAAAATCGGAAAGAATGAGTGAGATTAACTTAAGCTGACTTAAAGTCTTAAACTGTCCTTGTCCTTCCTTGACAATCAGTTTGAAATATTTGATCTGACTTCTGATGCCATCGATCGTGAAATGACTTGAGGTCACAGTTGCATGCTGTAGCGATCGTTAAGACCAGGACAGGACAAAGAATAGGCTCAAACACTGTGGGCTGAAGTTAAAATTGGAAAACCGCGGACTCTGTGTTGTGTGAGCAGTGTCACTCGCATTTTGATTGCTGCTACTATATGTGTTGTATTCTACCAGTAAAATGAAAAATTAGCGTGTATTAAACAGAAACATATTAAAATCTACATAGTAATACTAAATTGATGAGAAACACCTATTACTGATTGATTGAAGAGAAAGATACCTAGTTGTAATGTAGGTATTGTATTGATAATAAATGTAATTAATGTGTAATGTAATAACTACTATCTAATTATGTCATGACATGTTTAAAAGTAAGTTGTATTGTATCAAATTCCAATTCCACTACTCATGTTCGTTGTTAATGTTAATTGATTTTTGTGGTAGTATTAAACGTAAGTTGGTTGGTTGACTCAAAAAACATCGTTCGTTACATGATCATGATGGGTACTGTAATTATTATTTTACTCTATATAAACTGAATGGGTATTTCACATGTGTATTACTAATTATGGATTTTTTTCTTTTCGTAACGTAATATTTTATGTTCTGTATACAGATGTGAACTCTATATACAAATGTATTAGGTTAGTAAGAGAAATACTCTGCTGGGTTGTAGTTTAACGTTGTATTCTAGCTGTTCAACTAATTACTACCTAAATATTTAAGTAAATAATACTACAAATATGTAAGTACATTACGTACAGATGTGTATTATGTACTTGATAAATACATATGCATTTTATTGTAGTAAGGGAAATAATTAACCATTATACATTACATAATAGGTACATGTACATACATACAAACAAATTTTCGGTAGATGTTATATGAAGAAGATAATACATATTGAACATACTACAGTATGATAATCATATTTAACTGATTTATTAATTATCGTAATCTCTCCTCTGCTCTGGCTGGTGTATTGTATGTACTATGTAAACTAAACTGTGTAAATTACATATTAGTCCAGTTTATTATGTCAAGTGTATGCTTAAAGGGGAATGGGAATGGGATCACATTCGGAATCCCAAGAATATTTCCAGGTTTCCGTAAATGTGCATCTTTTTACCAAGCCTTTCTTTTTAAGTTGCAAAGAAAATGGAATATTACTGTCCATACACTATTGTTCATCATAAACTAAACATATTGTGTAAATTTTGATTTTCCTTTACTTGACGGTATTGAGAAATGTTTCTTTATCGCCGAACCGAGTTTCTCGAGCTAATAATCTAAACCAACCTCTTTCTGTCTATAATTTCCTGGGAGTCTTACTAAATATTAATAATAAGTGTAATCTACTACTAAAATGGAATTGCCAACTCTCGTATCGTATGAGTTCGATATAAAATGTTTTGTACAGTTGCAATTTGTAATTCTGTAACATTTTATGTTATTGTTGAAATGAACATTTTCGGATAAACATCTAAATATGCAGATACAATACGCCAAGCCAATCACATTTTAGCTTTTATGGTTTTTGGAACATCCGGGTAATAATACAGTTGAGTAAGTATGATATCAAGAGTTTGGAAATGCATTGGTTATCATGTTATTTCTTATTTGTCAATTGCCTGCAAAAATCTCAAGAAATAATGCATCATACATTTACAGAAAACTTTCAACATGAGTTCGATTATATTTGTGAATTGCCGATGACATGATATATTGATATTAAATATGGAACGAAGATTCTTCTACAATAGTACATTCATACAAGCAGAACAGAATGGATTTTCCTTATTGTGTTGGTTGGTAACGCTCTTTTCACTCTTTATCTATCTTACAATTAATGTATATATACCTGTACTGTACTACTACTGTAACTGTATATGTGTGTCCATGTGATTTCCCGTCTATGTCTGTATCGAAACATATTCCATTGATTGAACTACGAAGGATACATTAAGTACATAAATGGCTTTAATTAAAAAACTATGAAAAATTACGCCCATTGCAAAACTTTCATTTATTTCATTTCATGTTCCGTGCTCCATTATTCTCATCTCCAGAGAATTCCAATTTTTCATTGAGACAAGACAGCATCATTATTTCACTGTGGCTAATAGCACACAACACAACTCAAATTCGTAATGAAGTCATATTAAACCCTGTATGACTTACTGGGTTATTAAATACATAATGCATTCATGCCAAATGAAATTTGGCATCAATTTACATTTTATGCTAAGCCAGTAGTATCAACTGTAAACTTTTTATGATCCACTAGTACTACAATTGCAATATCATAGCACTCGTTAAGTCAACCACCAGAACATCGTATTGTCATTATCTTTATAGGTTTACGACTTGTTGGATTATTCAGTTCAGAATCCAAAACTATTAGTTTAGCAAAGAACATATATTTATTACCTTTTAATTGCATATTAATATTTTAGTATGTAAAGAACTCCTGTTCTAAAATTGGGACAGCAAAAGGTACACAACTAATAATTACCGTACAATTCGTCGTGTTTGTTTGTTATGGTGTCTTTTGGGTACGGTACAAGTGTATGATACATTAAAAAGTTTAATAGTACGACATTTGTAGACCAAAGCAGTACCGTAATTTATTATCATCGGTAATGATAGCGTGTATTGCAATCTTAAGGTAATTGCCTACGTGGTTCATTTCATTGTATATTTATTGACTTTTCTCTACTTAAAAATGAAAATGCAATGTTGAAGGAAAAGGAAATAAAACATTCAAAGGCCAAAACTGATGTAAGTTTACATTCATCTACCTTTTTAAATTATTCAATTTATTCAAGGGAACGGAAAACAAAACTCTGACGCAAGGCTATTTTACTAGGTAATAATCATGTACAGCGTAATTTAGAAACTCAATCTTCATTGCTTTGATAAACGTACATTATTTTATTTATTGCCAATCAGAGATCAAAATTACCGATGGTACATCAAATTCAGATACACATTTAGATATTTTTTAAGCAATCCTGGCATATGGGTAAACTATAATGCTGCAAAGTAGCAATTTACCTTATTTTGTGCAGTTTAGGTAACTTTAGTTTACTGTTAAATAGTACCTCTAAAAAACCCTAAATCTTAAAAATTAAAAGACTGACTTATTAGTAAATCCCTTTTGCCTGTACGCATATGTATTTCATTCCGTGTGCACAGCAAGACTTGCAAAGGAGAAATATGGCAAAACAAGCTAATATCCAATTTCCAATGCTGCAATGGTAAACCAATACTGCACATTTAGGTAAACGTATCATATTTAATGCAGGTGAATCAGGTGCATGTAGCAAGCTTTGGGACTGGAATAAGACTTACTAAACTTGCTACATTAAATATGTACGTTGTTTCTGTTTCTCAACAGTCATCGTCATCGTCATAAACGTGAGTAAAAGTCTTATGTAAAAATTTGACAAAAGTGGTAAACGAAGACAATTGCAAGTCTTAATTTGGCGTAGTAAACAGAAAATGAATGAACGATTATAATATTTTATTGCAGTAAGCATTCATATTCATTTATCGCTATTTTTTGCATTAATATCGTATAGGAGGCTCATAAAATCTGTATTCATTTGCAAACTACAAAAGATTGTAATTTTATTGTTATTTTTTAATATTTACATTTGAACAAAAGTTTTAATGTAACTGACCTATTTTCATTTAAGGTGCCCGAAAAACTTAGCAATTAATGCCGGTATATCTAGTCTAGTGCTTAAAGGCAATGGAACTATTAAAAGCACAGGACAGTGCATTCTTATATGCATTTGCATTCCATAGTGTAGAATAGTAGGCACTAGGAAAAATCGGAAAAATCTTTTGGAGTAGTAAGAGTGGTTCCTTGCAATGTAATAGTTCTCCTGAGTCACCTACCGGCGAATGTAATTGGCAGCAGGGAGTCATGTGGTATAGAAGTCCAACAGAGCTCAAGACAAAATTGATCGAGTCGGCTTAAACGCTATAATATAGAGCGAATGTTTTATACATTACGCAAATGCATATAGTGCGGGCATTGTCTGTGTTTTAAAAATCGGAATCTGGCCAAGTCTCGCACAAGGGTGTTTATACTTAGAAAAAATATATGTATTCCGTGTATTCTTCTTGACATTTGGAATGAATTAAGTGCTGCAATTTTGGACTGATTAAATAACATTTCAACTAAGGTATATTTAATAGGCAAAATAGTTTAATGGGGACAGATGTGATAACAACATTGGCAGGGAGCCTTGATGCCGAGCTTGAAAAGGCCAGGGAAACATTACGGGGTGTAGATGACAACATCAAAAAACTTTTTGGAAAAGAAGCCTCAGAGTTAAACTCTTTTGGAAGGTATAATATTTAGAGCATTATCAACTTAACTTACTATCTGTTAACCTTCAACTTTTCATCTAGTATGTATGAAATTGTATACATCTTTTAATATTTGTAAATGTTAGGAATCGACGTGGAGGAGCTGCTAAAGCGCCCGACCTGAAGGATACAATAAATTACGATTATGAGTCTTCTAAATCATATGGTCGGCAAAGAAGACGAGACGATTATGATCACGAGCAGGATGAACCTTCTGAAAAACGTCGCAGAGTAGACTCATCTTCCAGACCACCTCCAATGGTCATCGGCCCGAGAATAAGACCCCGTTTCGACAGTGATGATGAAGATTCTTATCATCAAGGAGGTGGAAATAGAAGGGTATGTAGAATTACGGTGATTTAGTACTTCAGTTTCAATTTTCAATACGGCTATTTTAATGGAATTCAGAAACTTTTATTTGGATTTTATTTTCAGTTGGCTTCCAGAGTAGTTTCTTCGGGGAAAGAAAAATCTAGGGAAGAAGTACTAGCCGAACAGCGACAAGATCGGAGTGGACGTGACAGAAATCGTCGAATGTTTGGAGCACTTCTAGGAACCTTAAAGCAGTTTAAGCAAGATGAAACTAAACTGAAAGACAAGGTAAATTAGTTGTAATAATCAGTAGTAGTGGAGAATGTTATTGTTGGTTTCCCTTCGTAGTTTTTAGGTAAGGTAAGGTATTTAACATAATTTATTGTTATAACAAATAATTTAGGAAGAGAAAAGAGCCCAAATTGAAGCAAAACTGGATGAAGCTGCTAAAAAGGAGAAAGAAGAAGTCAAAAAGGAAAAGCAGCAGCTAATTCGAGATAGGAAACTAAAAATTACGGAAATAAAGCGATTAGAACATAAACGAAAGCGGATTGCAGAGGTGAAACTTTGTTCTATTATATGAGTATATAAAGTAAACTGTGAGTTACCTTATAGGGTGATGTAAATATAATTGTTTTATGTAGCTGGAAGAATGGGAGGATAAAACGAAGTACTTGGCCAATTTCATTAAAACAGATGCGAAACCATATATCTTCTATATGCCGAAAATTATGAATCCCATAATGGAATGTAGAATGGAGCAGTCTAAGCAATATGTTGCAGGTATTTAATTTTTTTGCAGTTTTTTCGATGCTATCGTTTTTGTTGATTTTGATGTGGTGTTTAATTACGCAATCGTATGTAGAATTGATATCAAACCGACGGAAGATTGTGTTAGAAGATCTTGAAGGCCTTGAACAACGAAGTAAGCGATATTGGGAAAAACGGGTGGATGGACGTGAGTTCCGAAGACAAGATGTTGATCCAATGGACGAGGACATAGAGGAAGAATTAAAAGAAATAATGAAACGTGAAGATTTAGCCGATGAGGTGGAGGCAGAGGACTTTACTATTATTATTCACAATAGTGAAACCACTCCTAAAGTAGAGAGCAACGACGTGGTTACCGAAAAGGTGGAGGCGTCAGAAGAAACGAAAGAGAACATGGAGGCGAGTACTGATTCTGCTGTAAAGCAGGAACCTGAAGTAGAGATGGAGGCAGAAGAAATAATTGTCAAAGTAATTGTTGAACAACAAGCAGCTGATGTGACAAAAAGTCCTGAAATTCAGCCACAGCAGGATGAAGAGGCAGAGGAGGAGCAAGCTTCAGATAAAGAAAAAGTTTCTGAGAAAACCCCTGACGAAGAAGACGAAGACGAAGATTGATGCAATGATTACAAAATTGTCTTATTTTCAATGATTTTCTAATATTAAGTCTTAACGTCATACCTCGGGCTATTAAAATTTTGTAAGTCAACTAAAGATTTCTAATATGGTTTATTAAAATATTCTATGATAACCTAGCAAAGGTGACGAATAGTAAAAGACGATTAGCCTCTTAGCCAAGCCAATTTAAGGGTGAAAGAGTGTAATTAAGTATGTATGAATGTTTGTATGATGAATTACTCGAGTTTCTTGATCTACTTTAACTTTACGTAGCCGTAGTGTACTACTTACTTACTTTAATATCTATTTTCTAATTAGCCAATTTTAACTTACGTGATAAGATACTGTAGGTCAGTAATTTGTTTATTATCGTTGTGTATACTGTATACTATGTATGTATATAGTTATAAAATGTATTTATGAAGTTATTATAAATGCTTGGCTAGATTGTTTGTGTTATCGTAAACCATTTTGCTGAAATTCCATAAAAGAATTACAGGCGATAATTCTTATTTGGATACATAATTAGGTCATATACATGTAGATGATAAGACATTTATAGGAATGTAAAACGTACTGTAATATTGTAAATTTTAATCATGAGTATTTTAGTTTAAAGATTACTTCGTTATTTAAATTTACAGCTCCTACGCATTCAAATTGAATAAATTCAGAATATAGTCCCAAAAATTGCTGGATAATTTCCTCAAACCCATTGCTAACATAGTGAATTACTAAAAAGAGCCAAAGTTGTAGGTAACATACTTGTAGCGATATTTTTTATTTTCCAAAAATTATATTTTTAAGTCATTTTCAAAAATTGTACATCTAGAATTAGGAATTAGTTTGCGCAATCATGCTCTCTTTGTTCTTTTTCATTTCTCTTTTCTTCTCCCATTCATTTACATAATTCAAAGGATAGCACATAACCCCAGAAATTAACATAAGGCCTCCTGCGACGTAGAAGGACATATCATACGTTCCAGTCAAGTCAAATAAAAACCCTAAGAAATTAATCCATTAGTGAATATAAATATATCTCTGATACTGTTCCATATTGATTTGTATTAAAGCAACCTACCTGCTAAGGGCGAACCGACGATAGCTGCAATGCCTTGAAACAAGAGCAGAAGTCCAAACGCATTTGTTAGTTTATTGAGACCAAGGAGTTCCACGAGAAGAATGGATCTCAGAGAGGCAAAGCATGCTATTACAAGAAATATCAGTTATTATTTGTTCGAGATATTCAATATTAATTTTCTTTGAGAAAAGAATACAAAAGTAGATTATTACCTATGGAGAGTCCAAAAGCGCAAGAGTAGGCGACTAGTAATGGGTAGGTCCTAAGGTAAGGAGTAATAATTGTAACTATACCACCGACAGTTAAAGCTCCATTGTTAATGACTAAAGCATTGACTGAGGGTCTGTCAGCAAGCCAACCACAAATAATCCTTCCCACAGTGTTTGCCATTCCAATTATCGAAATTAAGAACGTTGCAGAAGATTTGTCAATATGCGCCTCTTGAGCCATTCCTGTATTTTGTGTAGAAATAGAATATGTAAAGAATTATAATAGAGCGTTTCTTATCTCAATATGCGCAAGCATAATTGAATAATACTTTGAGTACAGCAATTTAGCTATACCTTTAAGGTACATAAATGGTACAAAGAATCCCAACATAGTAATTCCTCCGGAGACTGCTAGTAAAACGAAAGTTGGAGAAAGGAGAAGGGAAAAGTCGAGCATCTTTTTAATAATGCCCATAGAGAAACAAGCATCGTCTTCTTCTTCTGGTAAACCAGTTGGAACTCTGGAAACAGCAGCATTCCATTCGACGCTTGTCATAACAGTGGAAACCTGGAAGAAAAATATTTTGCTAATGTTAATCATAATCATACTACAGTACTTTTAAAATAATTTGTTTCCCGGTTTGTAATAGTTTTCTCTTATTTGCTTACATTGTTTTTATATTCGGGAATGCGGAGCATGCTTCCGCTGTAGAAAATATCATCACGGTACATTGGTTTATTCAGCGTAATTCTGCTGGAGACTCTCAAAATCCTTGATTTGGTCATCTCATCTACAGTTAGCATAGAATTGCCTATCATAGTTACAGTGGTGCTGTTATTCTTATTAAGCATTGTGGTATTCTCATTTCCGTCTATAAAGGAAGTGTTGGTTGTATTATTTGTAAACGCATCTTTCTCTGTTTTCTCTTGTGTTTCTCCATCAGGTATAGTGAGTTTCTCATTATCATTGATCGGCAGAGTGGGAACGGGAATGGAAAGCACCGCCGTTTCCGCATTATCCGCATTTCCATCAGTTTTAATATCATTAGGTTGAATACTCGGCTCACGACTTCCTCCACCAGGAGAATCTTCAGAATTGTGTTCATCCTCTTCACCAATTTCCTTTAGATCGGGCAAACCGACAAAACTTTTGGCTCTGGTTGTGCTATTAACCCTTTGTATTGCAAGTAATTGCTGTTGACCTTGAGCATCTCCAGCAGGAAGCATGGAAGGGACCGACATCCGCTTTTGCTGTTTGTGCAAAGGGAGTCCCGAGCTCAGAGAATGTGTAGAAGCTTTTCTGGCTTGATTATACAATTGCTCAGCACGACTCTTATCTATTTTCGTTCCATCAGGAATAGCATCGTTTGAAGTAGCAAAACTATTTACCGAATCCCATTTCTCCATATCTCGTGCCCTTTTAATTCTCATCAAAAGCGGTGTGCCTTCAGGAGTAGGAAACGGAGTTGGATTGCTTGTACGACGACCATCGTCCTTCCGAACTACAATTCCAAAACATGAAATATCATTACCATACAGTTCCCAGTGTAGTCATTCAGTAAACAATTTGTAACGGTTGTACTTTACATTTTACATATATAGTTGTTCAAGAATTTATCTATATCGCTAACACGTCAACTCAACTTCAGACTTCAACTGATAGAAATAATTAAAAATTCAATGGCTACATTGCAATTGGTATTGGTACATCGATTACACAACAAATATTGATAACAGTACCTAATAGTGTAAATAAATATGACTTTTAATTCACAGAAGGAAAACTTGAGTTGGAATTTGTTTTTATCGTGTGCGTATAAGTGAATATGATGAAATATTTTCAAAAATTAATGTATGTTATGAATCTAACCTTGTTTAGGTAACAGAGGTCGGTACAAGGATCCGAATAAGCCGCAGCACAACACAATCGCAGCTTGAAACAAAAGTGACCTTTCCCATCCGAAGTTGTCAACAAGAGTATTAACAAGAGGCGCAAATATGAATGTTCCAATCCCAGAACCACAAATCGCTATTCCAGTGGCTAAAGCTCGTTTTTTCTCGAAATAGAAACCAACGGCCACAACTGCAGGGACGTATATCATACCGAAGCCTATTCCTCCCACAACTCCGTATAATGCAAAAAGAACACCGATGTTTGTCTCACTACGACAGAAAAACCAAGAAGATGTAAATGCTAATGCTGCAACTAAACTACCTACAATTGCTACTGGACGGAAACCGAAACGATTTGCCAGAGCTGATACAAACGGACCTGTAAACATAAATTTAAGTAATATTACTTCTTTATCCTAAATATAGATGTAAATTGTGAATAATTGATAGAATTGTGTCTTTCTCACCAGCCATTAGATAAAAGCCAGTCAGTAGACTTCCAACCCATGCTACTATGGACGCGTCTCTTCCAGACGATTCTATTATAGGATTCATCATAACTCCAAATGAGAATATTATACCATCTACTACTAAATTTGACATGAAGGCTGCAAAAACTATCACCTATAAGAATCACGAAGAAAAGTTATTTATGATTGCGCTTAGTATTTATTTTGCATTCAGTACATCATAAGCTTTATATTTTGCATACCCATCCCCATCCCCCATCTGGAGGCACTATTATTTCTTCTCTGTCAATTTCTTCATCATTAGGCCCAACTATCTACAAATTCCAATTATTTACATATGCTACATTAAGTATTACGATAACCACGATATAAGTATCTACATTTACATTGTAGAATACATAACGTTAGAAAATTAATGAAAAATATTTTTGCATTTGAACTTTACACTCACTTTAACAGGACGGGCATCCGGATCACCAATAAAAAAGCTGGCTTTTCTAGAGCCTCTTTGGTTATGCAGGTAAGTCATATCTTGACTTTTCATAGTATCACTAATTAACGAATTGTTCGTGTCTTGTCGCTCCATCGTGTATAAATTATATAAATAGTCGGTAATGTAAAATTCACTAATTCACTCAATCACTCCTGTTATGTTTTGAAATAGAAATATCTTTTGTTATCTTGTGTATTTGTGTGTATAGAAAAGACGAAGATTTACGCTTACGCCCATCTCAAATCAGAATCTGTGAGGGCAGGATGAGAAATAACTTATTGTGTGGAAATGCGGCCTAAAGTGTGATTGCATCGGTCTGATTTGTTTTTCGCTTGATGAGCACTCGTCAGTCACGTTCACTATCACAAAGCACACTTCAAATCACATGTATTACCTCGACCATCATGTATTACACAATTGCACAAAAGTTCACCAATTGAAAAAATGTCGTTTTATGCCATTGCATTAACTAGAAGTGAGCAATATCCAGAAAAACAAAATTGATCCAATTTCCTATTCACAAATTCTAGAATTTATTCAACGCCTGTCCATTATCCAGTCAGAGAGTAAATTCATGGAAACTTTCGAGTTGCTAAAATACAGAACAAATTCAATTTTATTCATGATTCAATCATTTTTGAATTTTTGACAGCATGATGGGATGAATTATCTATAATGGAACCCATTACATAATTTGCTAATCTAGGTGTCTAATAATATCCACGCTATTGTAATAGCCAAAGATTAGCCACTACTACAATTAACCACAAATTAGGCAACTACAAATTAACAGTTCCAAAGTTTCAGTTTCATTGACACGCAAACCGCTTGCAACGGTTGCTGTAGAAGAACATTCTAATATCCAAATAATAAATTGTAATTTGTAATCTAATTACAAATTTATCGAGTTATGGGATAAAACTGAATCCTTAAGTGTAGTTTCAGCTACATGGAATGATACAAAGTTTGATACAGAAAATAATTTGATGGACACTTGGGTAGTTTCCTTTGCCAGATATCTGTAAGGGCCTTCAACTTTAATTGAGTCTTAATTTTTGGAAAATTATTCGTTTGCGTTTAGCGTACCCAAAATTCATTAGGTTATCTTTGGAAAGGTATTATTCTATAAATATACTGAGTAATTAATATTTGAGTCTCACTAAATCTTTAGCCCGTATTTGAATACGACAATATTATAGTTGAAAAAAATACTAACCTTTTTTTTGCTTAAATGTAGTATGCTTACTTCAAAACTCAATTTATGAGTTTAGCCAAAACACTTATGTAATAGGAATAGCTTTTTTCCAGCAGAGATGAGACGCACAAAGTGGAAAGACCTAACTGAGATGAAAAACATCCAAAATACAGAATTTAACTGGATTCTGGACTCGAGTTTATTGAAGTAAGCGTGCATCAGCCTTCGTAACAGAAATAATAATTATCTCTAAGAGTTTGCCATATATGTAAGTACATGTTAAATGTATGAATATTTTGGTTCGCATATAACCAATGGTGTTTGTAATATGTAAGCAATACCTATAGGTACTTATTTGCCTTTCTCACATTTGTGTTTTGTTGTTGTGTTTAATGATACCAATATTTGTTGCATGGTTGATTAGACTGGCTTGTGTTGTGTTATAGTTCCTCCACTTATTATTGAACAGAAGCTATACATTTGGATGCTTGCTGTTATCACACTTATCGCTTGGCTGTTTGCAGTTGACTGGAACATGTCGTGAGTGCTATGATCCGTGCTATGTCATGTCACTTCAAATCTTCATGTTTATTAGTGCACTGTGCACAACATACATTATACCATATAAAGACATCCTTATTTCAAAGAGGATACGACTGCGCTGCCTAATATGATATAATTACCCAGCAAGTTAGCCAGTAAAGAAAGTGTCAATTTTGGTATATCTAAAATAAATTGTGAACTTGTGCTTAAGTAAATTAATTTTCCTAACAATCTTACAACTTATTAATTTTCCCTTTGTATGAAGGAAATTTTTGTATTGACTGTTTCGTGTATTTCCTAGTCTGTAACTACTAAAGATGATCATTGAAATTGTACGCAAATTGTACCCTCGGAATGTATTGAAATGAGTAATGATAATAATTGATCTGGCATGTACTTCGACTTCAGTATTACTTTACTTCTTTTTCATTTACTGAAAATGAATTCATGAACTAAATGGAAATTGGGCTGACAATTATTTCAGTCAATTTAATAAGAGGGAAAGAGACATTTAAAAAAAATGTAACATAGCTCTGTCAGTAATATCGCAGTATGACAAGCATTTGTATCTCCATGTATAACAGCATAATATGATAAACTGGAGCTCTTGTAGATGTAATATTTCCCTCGAATAACCAATCACCTACAGGGTGGAAAAATTCATTTTCTTCTGGAAAATAACCAGATAATCTTATTAATTAAATACAAGATTTGGAACCTGCCATTCTGGGTTCAGCTTTAAGATGCATCGCATGTGTATTCATTATTGTATCCTGTATTTTCCCAGTCTGGTCATTTTATAAATGGAAATTTAAGGAGTCAAGATAACAAAATGGAATACATATGTGAATCACTAATTATTTACCACAACCGGTGGAAATTGAAAACCTATCTCATTTTTCACTGTTTTCACTAATATTTACCAATAATACAATGGCAGATATTAATGCTGCCTTTCATGAGAAAACAAAAATCTTCATTAAGTAAGATAAGTGCTGTCATTTCGTATTTTAAGGTACCCTGTACACAAAGCAGATGAGTAGTAAGCTGTTAATTATTATCATGTATGCGTCAAATTAAAATTTTAATGCCTTTAATTATCTACGTCAATTGCTCTGTTATTGTGCTTCCATTGAAGCATAATGAATAAGCATATGTGTATAAAACTGCAATCTATCTATACGGGGGACTGGAGTTTTAGCCCTTTTCTGTTATCCTATGTTCATTCAGGATATATTGATAGATATAAGATGTACTCATTTTCCGCTAACATGTTATCACTTTTGAGCAAAGCAGTTAGCAAGTGTCATGTACTACGAGTGTGATATACTTGCAATAATTAAAAATCAGGAAACCACGTTTTTCTTTCGATAAACCATTTTGTTGTATAAATCTTTTTCTCCGCACATCATTTGTCAATGAAAGGAAGGACAGAAGCTACGCTTTATAATCTAAAACTAGTATTAACTGCAGTCGCAAAATCCATTTTACATTGGTGTTTGAATACGTATTATTGATGAATCTTGGTTCCTTAATTATCATAATTCTAATTGAGATAAGTTTCAAATATAATAATTTTTCCTTTACTATCAGTTTATGTGCAGGAGAAAATCCTAAAATACTGTAATATCGAGAAGTCTTTAAATAAGGCACACCAACTCTGTCCTCAATGAATTACTGTTGTTTGAGAGGTTCACAGTTCATTGAGGCAGAAGGAAATTTAGTCATTTGAAGGTGTTTTTCTATTGCTGTGTAATCTCTCCTTAGAAGTACTCATTCATTCATGCGTTTGTGTGTGCTCTTTCAAGTTGATTTGATAAGTTTTATAAAACTGACATAATAATAACGTAACATATTTTAAATTTCATTGAGAAGAGAATGCAAGCGTTATTTGCATTTGAGTACAACAGAACCAGAACAATACTTTTCCATTTTTGGATATGAAAATAAATACACCACATTCAGTTCAATTTACTACGGAGTAGTACATCCTCATGCCTATAGGTACTTCTCAAACAGAGGGAATACGTAGTTCAAGTCACTTGAGAATGTTAATATCATTAAAGCGTAGCATGCATTGCTCTGTTCAGATAGTTTATCTTAAATCAATAATGGAATCGAAGACTGGAATGCTACAGTAAACTGTATTAATTAATACGTACTGTTGTAAATACATTTTCCTGTTTGACGATTACATATATGTTGTTTATTCTGTATTGAACAATACAACTCTTGTAAAGTACAGAGTAGAAGGGTAAGGAGAATAATTTGTGTACATTAATTTTTAACCAAAATGGTTGTCACAAATCACATCCAGATTTTTATCTGTCAAAACACTTGCTACGTTTATAAATGAAAGATAAAACAGAAAACTTTAAATACTAAATTAAATTGCAATTATAGTGTGTATAGTATATAATGCACACATGAGAAATGAAAAAAACCATGTCTACTTTTCGTTACAGAGAATGCATCAGTAAAACGGAATTTCGTTATAAGCGACTTATAAACTCAATATTTTTCCCTGTCCCTTTGTAATTACTACATTTGCAGCGGAGGCATTACTGAATTTAGACCGTTATAGATTATGCTAGAGTCACCTAGAAGATTATATTTTTAAAATCGGTTAAAAGGAAACCTGATATAAGAAATTTCATAAAATTGCTTACATAAGGTGTATTTTTCTTTACATAACTTTGTGATTCCATTACAAATTATCTAAATCCTTCTTAAAGAAAAGATTTCCAAAACCAGTCATTGCTTTAGTTTAGAATCGTATGTAACCAATCTTCAAATCTCAGTACCCTACAATGATAAGAAAGTTTGACATACGATTAAAAGTATATGTAAAGTAACTTGTAATTTGAATGTTTATTTTGACACAACACTACTACAAGTACGTAATACGCATAGATTTACATGGTACTGAGTTTGTAATGTTGAAGTAGACTGTCGTCGTCATGTGTCGAATAAAAAATGTATCAACACTGTCTGCGTTTGTTTACGTCTCGTTCTCGAGTGTCTGAATCCAATCGTCCTTATAGCTTGATACCATGTTAATCTAATACATATCAACCTGCCTAATCAATCAGCTCCTTTTGCCTTGGTCTCAACATTGTGTCTCTTTTTTGTGTACTATACACGAATTTGACAATCAATGTTTCCAAGATTAGAGACACAATAAAAGCACAAAGTAAATACCACATTACAAGTTCGTGGATATACGTTTCTGCTTAGACGTAATGCAGAGGACCAAAAAGTAATCGTTCAATTACGTTTCAATTTAATGGTTGTCCTTTTTGTGAATGAAAAATGAAAACTGGTTTAGTTTAGATTATCCAATACTTGGTTTGGTACGGCTGAATAATTTCATTTAATATATGTACTACAAAAAACTTATCATATTTTGTAAAGCCTTATTTGTAGGTGAGAACAGCAAGAATGAACTGCCCAAGTTCATTAAACATTAAAGTAAGTACTCTTTGCTTTTATCAGTGAGATTCATTTTAGCTAATGTCCAATTTTATGATAAGAATATGCAATGTAAATAGATAGTCGCTGTTAATTAAATTTCAACTGCTTTTAATTGGAAATAATACATGCGCTGAAAGAATGCATCATTTCGATATCTTTCGGAAGCATTACTCTACATGTACTTTCACCTCGCTCTTCAAATCGCAGTTTACATTAGGGCTGATTACGCTATTAAAAGTATATCAAACACGCTTTATAATGTCGAAAGGACTCTTAAACATTCCAGGAAATTTCATTTATGTACGATATGTGGAGTATGACAACGAAAAACCTAGTTTCCAAATGTAATAGATTTGGATGTCTAATTTTCATTAAGGTAAACAATACTCAGTTAAAATGGTACACATGCTAGTTATAAATAATTACAGCAGATATCGATATCTGTAACAACTCCTTTCAATCTTGCATTTCCTGTCGCTTACACTTAGGCATTGCCAACGGGAAATGGCATTGTCTCCAAATTACCTTGTCGTACTTGTTTAGTTTATTTGGCATTGAAAAAATCGATACTTTTACCAGGCTTCACTCGTGTCGATTGTTATACAGAGATTGTTAAAAACAAAACCGGAACTACACAGGTTACGTGTATATTCTATGCGCACCAAATTTTGGCATATTAATATAAATATTTTCTCCAAATGCCAAATGCATTCCGCAAAACGTGCACATGCACATAAAGCACAAAAAGAAGTGCGATGTAATTTCTCACTAAAAATAATTCACCATGAAATGCTACCAATATTTCTTCCAGAACGTTTGGTATTTATTCTTGCCAGTACGTAAATTCTAAAAATTATTTAAACGGGAATTTTAAAGCAACTTACAACATGACTTCTATTTTAAGCGTAGATATAAGGTAATAAACACTATTTCTATACAATGTATGGTGTAGGTAGGTAGGTATTGCGATTCTTTTAGTGTAGGCGAACACTTATGGCATTGTGAACACTTCAAATTAATAATCAAATTAGATACAAATCAGTCTCACCAACTTTTAATTGCCAAGTAAGCACTTCACAATGAACAATTAGTAGACTTCAAAGCTTACACTTGAACGATGATTCCATTTCACCACTATAGGGATCGACTGCAAATTCTGTTACGTCAAATAATCACGTGCCTCCTTCAAGAAGGTCAAAATTTGTAAAAATTCATTTGTACAGTGTTCCTCCTTTACTCCTCAAGTATGAAATTGCATTCTAAATAATGATTTACCAAAGGAAAAGTTGAGTTTGTCGCACTACTGTGAATATTTGACTGGTTGGTTATCCGTATGCTTACTTTTCCGAGGTATTTGGCGTCACCTTCTTTAGGTACATGCGATACGCAGTAAGAAATGACAACAAAGTTGTCAATAGTTTGTAAGTAGTCTGCTTGATGACTGAATTCCTAAAAAATAACCCGTGCTAACAGATACAACACAAACTAGGTTGATACATACTTTTTAGAGAACAAAGTCTACGTTTCAAAACAAAACTCACACAATGTGTATAACAGTAAAGAGATGAAGTCATACCTTACATAAAAACAAGGACTGTAGGAAAACATCTCGAGAGAAACACTGAAGTAAAAAGAGTACGTTTACCTAACCTACGCTTAAATCTAACTGAGAATTTTAAGCTTGAAACGTTAAGACATTAGTTTATTTCAGAGTTGTTCGGATTACAACGACAGAGAAAGGTCCTCCTATTTTTAGATGAGAGAGTTGTTGTTAAGTGAATCATTGCATGATATGCACAAGTAAGCAACCAAATATAACCCATCTTAGTAGTACATGTAGACAATATCGGCAGTATTTTTTCATTGATTTCAACCTCCGCGTCCCATTTACTTCCCACTGTTACAACAAATGCCGAAAAGACACGATTTTCCTTTTATCTGCTATATCTGCAGTCCTCAGAATAGCGCAACCCTATGTCCTTGAATGTCTGCAATTAAATTTCCTATATCAAAACCTAGTTAACAGTAAAGTGCAACTTTACGAATCATTTACACTATCTGTAATAACACGGGTATCGGGTATTTACGAAACCAGATCAAGAATTTTACGCTTGCATTCCAAGAACGGAGGGAATCATACAGTTTTCAAGATGGAAATTAAATGACTACATTTCTGTCAATTCTTTCCAAATATTTTCGCAACAAAATATAGCAGTAATAATTTTCTACGGAGGTTATAGGTTTATGTGTTTAGTGTTTACACATAAAACGAGAACATACAAAGTGAATTGAGTGAAAAGTGCATAAAAGTTAAAAGATCAACACAACAGTATTAAACAGCTCTCATCGAATTGAGACGAGAAAGCAACTTTATTCTTAAATTGTTTCAATGGCTTTGTTTGTTTTGTTTTGATCTGTTTAATAGTTTGTTTATGGACTGTGTTTCATTATACATTAATAATTACCATTAGTATTTCATAGCGTACATAGGTATAACTTACAATTAATAATTAATTATAGTTACGTGTTGTCTGTTGTATTCATTAAAACTGTGTGTGTGTATACGAACATCAAGAAGACTTAAGTTCTCTCTATTAGCTTTATATTTAATCTTAATGAAACATTAACAAAGTAACGTGAAGTACTCCAGGTTAACCAAGAGAACTCTCAACTCCTTATTCTTATTATCCATTTTCTGATTACTACAGTAATTTACCTTTATCCTTATTATAAGCTAACATGTTTACATTAATTAATTATCTTGGGTAATTACTAGACACTTAACCTTCACACGTACATATTCCCCTATATGCAGATTGTACATTCGACTTTAGCAATTTATATGCAGATTCCTTACTACAAACAAACTTGGACAAAAAAGTAAATTGCATTTATGTAGTAGTACACATAATTATCATATAAATTACTTATCTTTAGTTACGACAAAAGATATAAATATTTAATGTAATTTCTAGTCTAATCACTAACAATAAATTTTATGTAGTACAATAGGTAATGTAATAGTCAATTCAATACGTCCATACGAATAAGTACTGCTTTACGGAAAGGACTTACGAAGAAGGGCTTATAAGACAACAATTCACATATATAGACATTCCTTTTCTTAATTAATTACAAACTAATTCAAATGTGAACTATGATCAAATGTCTGTTAACTAATTACCTAATTGTACTACACATTATTATTATGCAAAGATGTTTAGCAAAAATTAGCTAATGGCACTTACATACACTAGCAGTAAATACTGATTAAAGATTATCAAACCCTACTTAGCTAAAACTATTAACAGCTAAATGATTAACGTATTCAAAAGGATTAATATTAAACTACAATTAGGCTAATTTTCTAACTACTTATATTAGACTAAAACAGCTGCCGTAAGTAAATACATGTAGAGTATAGAATTCTCTTACTAATAAATAACTATTAATTAATGTTGAACAAATAAAAAACAAGGCAAAGAACTTTGAATGCATGAATCAGCTTCCATGAATTAATTAATACCATCTAAATTTCATGAAAACATCGCCATTATTTAAATAGACATGTTGACGTTAATTAAATCACATCATGATTCACATAGTTCATTTCATGACATGACTTACATTATAGCTGTAAGTGCAATTAGGACATTTCAGAACAGCGTCATAGCCATTGCATTAGCAAACAGCAAGTAGTGTGCGTTGGAAACTAGTGTATTAAAAAACTGAATAAACCTTGGGAGATTATAGGTTTCGATGTTTGCTTCTGCTTGTAAAGTAACTTGCAAGCATCGCAAAAACTAATTTGCATTATATTAACCGAAGATATTCATTATTTATACAATTCATTGGGATTTACTATAAATATGTATAATTCATACCATAATTACTTTGAAGAAGTGAAGAGCACCGTAAAAACTTGAACAGAGTGTGTAAGTATTGCACAATACCTATAGTTACTATTTACTCTATAGGTATGTGCAGCACACTTAGAACATAAGATAAACACCGCTCTCTAGTGCTAAGTACTTTCTCGTACTGAGAATTCATACGTAACGAAAGTAATTATTATTGTAATTTGTAATTACAGTAAGTCTAGTCAGTTGTAAATAAAAATGTTGGGGAGATGAGACAAAAATGAAAGACAGCGGGGATGGCCGAGATGGGGAAAGGTTTGAGGAGAGATCATATCACAGAAGTATTCATGCATTACCCAACACACTTTTTGTATTTATCTATGTACATTAGTTGACTTACTTACGATTGAATTACCTATCTATCATTTATTATCATATAATTAAACCTGTCTTACTGCTTTTGTTGAGTATCGTAAGTAAAGTTGACTTTTGACGTTTCACAATTCACAGGGTGGATTTACAGTATCTTAGGGTATTAGAAATACAGAGTAGTGTTCTTAGGTAAGCATTTGTATTCATTCCCTTCCCAATCCCAACCATCCTCCTTTCTATCCTTCGTCATCGTGTCTATCTTCTTTGGATGTCTTCTGCATAATATATTCTATGTAGCAGAAATAATTCGGGGAAAAACTATTTACTTTGTCCTGAATGTCTCGTCTTGTCAGAAAGCAGCATCATGGGAATGCATATTTTATGTATTTTAATTTAAGTACAATATGTTTGTGCTCCACTTGATTTGATTGATTTTCAGTCCATTCCAGTCAGATGCACATATGTAGTTAGTCAGCTAGTCTCGTATTATTATTTGAAAATCCGACACAAATAATATACTCGTTAGGTTGTGATGTCTTCCTCCTCTAAAAAGTGCTCTGTAGTCGTATACTTACAATTACACGAAGATAATAATATAGGTTACGTGCTTAAAGCTACAATAGCTTGGATTTAGGTAGTGCTAACGGTATACTAAATTAAAGTAAACTGCTTCCATGCAGTTACATAGCTTTACACTTATTTGTATTAGACGGTAGCAGTAGATATTCGGACCGACCTAATAATAGTACATAACGTCAAACAATCTTGTTTTTATGAATGCTCATGCATCCTTATGTAAATATAATTGGGTATCGGGTTTTATTTGTGCAACATAAGCACGTTTTCAGGATGTACGCCGCTTTACGTACGGACGTTTGCTGTATTTTTATAACAAACAAAAAGAGCAAACTTCAATAGGTAAGCAGTTTCGTTTAGCTCAGCAAAACTGTTGTTTACAATTAGCATAACAATTGTGAAAACAACACATTGTTTTGTCAATGTAAAGATTCTTGTTATTTATGAACAGATATACATGTTGTGTATATGTGCTCTCTAGCCATTTTATTACTATCTAGTATCTAACTGGGTACTAATAATACTACGTCATAAATTATAACTGTAACTTTACACAAAGAGTTTCTATATCATTTCATATTTTTATCGATATTACATAGCTTAGCGTATGCAATGCAATGCATGTGTTTCATATAAGTTATACAGTTCAGTTCATTCAACACAAAATTGCTGATTGAATCAATCTCAGAAAACTATTGTCCCTATTTTTAAAGATAAAATATTCCAAACAAAGCTTAGTTTAAAAATTGAGTGAATAGTTAAATATAGGAAACTGATTTTTGTTTGTTACAGAGATGTATATGTAAATAGTTCATCACCGGTGTGCTGGAGAAGCCAAGCTGGCACGTATGCAGCTGTTAGCTTCTATTTGTATTAGCTAAGGTTGAAAATGTTTTATTGATCAAGTTGCAGACGAAATTGTGGTTGGTTTAGTTCAGTTGATTTCTATATATAAAGCTTTATGCAGAATGATTGGATGATCATAAATATATTAATATGGATGAAGTTATATCATACTGTTCTTCTTTTCTTTAGGAAAACTCTTTTAGAGGCAAGACTCAACCTGATCACATTTTTCATACTCTTCACTGTTGTGAGAAGATGATTCGGCTCCTTCGGGAATATCTTCCAAATAACCACCAAATGGAGTTTTCGGCTCCAAAATTGGTTTTGGTGGAGCGTACTTGGAAACGCATGGAACTAAGAAACTTATGAAGGCTGAGACAATGAGAAATCCGCCAGCCAACCAGAAAGGGACGTCGTAGGCTTGGAATGCATCAAAAACAGCTCCTGTGTAAACAACCAACAAGACTCTTAAATAACAACAGCATCCTTCTTCTATTTGTCATAGTCTAATTGAAAACACTGACGTAACTCGCACTTAATGAATGAAATGCTTACTTTGTCAATAGACTCCCTTGTTAATATTAAATACATAAGTTTATTTTAGTAAAACTTGGGAAGAACAAGGTTTACTGACCTGCAAGTGGAGCTCCCACAATTCCGGCCCCACCTCTGAAAAGGATAAGGAGACCGAATGCATTTGTTAAATTATCCAAACCAAGCAAGTCGACCAGGATGATGGAAGTGAGGGAAACGTAGCCAGACACGAAGAGACCGAAGAAAAGAGCCACAGCAACAAATGCATAATAATTTGTACAGAATGGAACTACAGCAACAGATATGCCAGAAAGAAGAATGCACATGTTGTTCATGAATAAAGAATTGACTTGGGGAAGATCTGACAGTACGCCACTTCCAACACGACCAATTGTGTTCGTGATCCCAATAATGGAAAGTAATAGAGCTGCTTTCTCTTTGTCGACTCCCTAGACAAACATAAAATGCACTTCGTTAATTCTTGTTGAGGTAAATTAAGCTAAATCATTGAAAATTTATTTACCTGTGTAACAGCTGCATCAATGAGGTAAACAAAAGGGATGTAGAAGCCCAGCATGCCAAATACATTACTAATAGCAATGAAAAGAAATACTGGGTTTGCCATCAAAGAAAAGTCCATCATTTGCGAAATTGCAGACTTGCATGCACCAGACCCGCTTGGAATACATGGACAGACTCTTGGTTTCTGCTTTTGTGGACTGTATCCATCAGCGTCAGGCATATCAGGCAGTCCGGCTGCTTTAGGAAGGTTCAGGATACTCTGACGGTAAGATGTAAGACTCTTCTGGGATTGAAACTCGGGAAGCTGAACAATAGAACCGGAATAGAAAATGTCTTTCCTAGACAGTGGTCTAATTATATGTCTCGGTTCCTGTTGATTTTTCTGAGAGCTGCTAAAAATCAACCCTTCCGACAATTCCGCTTTGCTCCACAAGCTGTTATTGTCATCGTCTTGATTTCCTGAGAAAATTCGTTCAACATGTGATATCATTCCAATATTATGATTAATTTAATTATATTCTACAAAAATATTTACCAATATTGTTGTTTTTAGAACTCACGAATGAGGCAATTGAGTTTTTGAAGGAACCTCTTCTCGCGTCTTGTAAATTGGGTTTACTGTAAACAGAGAAGAATACATTAGCATAAATTGTACACCAAAATGAAGTCATGCAGTTAGTTCTACGCCCTACCTATTGTTTCGATTTATAGAAGTGCCCATGCCCATGGGGACAGCTCTATAGGAATGTTTACGAGCCGTTTTATCAAATAGAGGCACGCTAGTGTTTTTCGGAATAGGTCTGCCAGTGTTAAATTGGGGCGCTGATCCATTTCTAGGCATGCTTCCTGGTACTCCAACGCTTCGGCTGCCAAACTGAGGACCCGCAATACTTCCGCTTCTCACCGGAATAGGTTTGGTTGGACTTCGACTTACTACGCCTTCCCCTTGTTTTAAACTTGATGAAGGGGTAACAGATGTTGATGATACTCCTTCACTGTTACGACGTTCCCGCAGACTTCTTCTCTGAGCCGATCTGTGGCAAAAAAGTTATTTACGCTTAAAATGTGGTTAATAATTCAGGCACGACTCAATAAACGCAAATGGTCGTGATCCACAAACATTCACTTAGTCATTCCCTGATAGTATCTGTAAGTAATAACTAACGTAGCACTTGTTGACAATTGTATCTCCGGTTCAGCATCGGGACTGTCATCAGACTCCTTCTCCTCTTCAATGATTGGTTCTGGGATGTTAGGAATAGGATTGTTATTTTCTTCCAAACTCTCAGGACCTTTGCCCTTCTTTTCAGCAATCGGTGATTTCATATCCTTGGCGGAATTCTCTCGTGAAATATTTGCAGAACCATCTTTCGAACCATCTGATCCTGTCACGCTAGCAGTATCAGCCACTTTTGCTTCAGTAATTGTTGGCAATGTGGCCATGGTGGGAACTGGAGTGAGCGGAGTTCCTGGAACAAGTTGATCTAAATTGAAACTGGAATGAACTCCAGGATCTACATTCAAAGGTAATTTCATCCTTCGTTCCATAGTGCCGTCAGGCAGCTGAACCATGAAATATGCAGAACCTAAAAAGAACACGAATGATCATTCAACATGAAAACCAAATTTCCCAGGTATATTCTAAATAAAAACTGAATATAGCACACAATATTTCAAAGTAAAATGTCCTCTACTATCGTAAACGCATTATCATATTATTGGCTTACCTGCTAAAGAACCTTTCTCCATGTAATTTCTCTTTTCTTCTGCCATTCTTTGAAGAAGTGGTTTATTTCTTCTACCACCACGTTCTGGATCATCGTATTTGGCATACTCATCGTCGTCTTCCTCTTCTTCTTCTTCCAAGTCTATTTGAACTTCAAGAGGTCTCATCAAAATTCCGAATAGCTGGAAAAAAGTCATGAATATTTTTACACTTTTACCCTAATCATCAACATACACTCACGATCTCAGAACTGCACAAACACTCAGCTACAACAACTTTAATTATCCATAACGTTGTAGAGAAGTCATGGTACTAGATAGGCACTACACCAAGCCAATTCACAAGCAACAAATAGGCAAACATCTTAGATGAATAATATTGCATCTACAACGGTTTTCGGGATACAGCCAAATGTTCTTATCATGATGAAATAGGAAGTTCAGTTGACTTACTCCACAGCTTAAGATGAGTCCTGCAAATACCAAATTGGCGTGTCTCCAGCTTTGGAAAAATTCGAGCATCCATGATGCAAACGGAGCAAATACAAATGTACCAACACCAGATCCGCAAACAGCTATACCGGTTGCCATTGCTCTCTTCGTTTCGAAATAGTAGCCAACACAGACAACGGCAGGTAGATAAATTAGACCGAATCCGATACCTGCAAAAATCAATGTATCTTTGCAATAATTCTTTATTGAGTTTTCTTAATGAGCCTAGTTATATTATTAAACTAATAAATTACTATTTAAACAAATTATCTACTGTTGCTTTAGCATGTACAAATTAGGCACACCCTAAGTAATAGCACTTTTAAACTTCTGCTTACCAAACTTTTGCAATTTCTGCATCAAAATGCCAAAACTATTACTTCGAAAATTTGACGGAACTTCTAACCCAACTTCTGTATTTTACTTATGTGTAAACATGAACACTTAAATTTGATTTCTCAACTTTTCCATTTTGGTACATTAGTACATGCATCTTGTTTATTTATGAGTACATTTTACTGTTGTTTTCAGAATTCTATATTTTTAATCTACCGTAATCCTACAGGTGAATAATGCCTTTGCCAGTTTGCCAGCCGTGTCACAGTAAAATAAAGTAGAAGAGAAAGGCAAAAGCCTGAAAGAAATGTCATTGCTAATCCTTACTTTACATAGGTAATATAGAATCACAAAATATTCGTAAATATTACATCCCTAAAAGCAGTGTGTATCGATTTAGGAAAATGGCTATGTAACATTTTCCAGAATATTTCCTCCAGGCAGACTTAATATTATCATCTCTTCTCTATGGTACATAAGAAATGTACACCTACTATTGCAATGCAATCAGTGCTATTGCATTACGCGTTTACTTGAAATGTCATGCCTGGATAGTTGTGTCGTGAGTATTTTAATAGAAATTCAATTATTATGTAGTATTACCCTTACCATTTGCTGTCATATCATGTTTTGCCAACACAGTAAAAAGATTGGTATTAAAATATATATCATATTCATAAAATACATAATACAACTGGATAGGTAAACTGGGTGGCACCGGCACGTAGTGTCAGTGTGGAATACACTGCAAACATCTTATTCACCAGATCATGCATTCACTTTATTGATGTTTCATATGCAAGGCATTTCGAACAGAAGAATTTACAGAGTAAATGGAAAATGCTTGAGTAGTCGCGTAGCGTACTACCACAAGATATTTAGTGGCTCAGCATATTACAGTTAGTGCATTATAAATAGGGATTTGATAAGCAGTTCTAGCGATTCAAAGAAATAGAACGATCTTGCTGGAAACTCAATAGTGAACGATGAAAAAGCTTAGAGTGAAGTATGTGCGTGCCACAACACAAGACATACCAAATGTCTGATTATGTCGAAGCATTGATGGCACAAGGGAAACCAAGAAAGACAGATAATAAATCATTTTATAAAAATTTGTGATACAGAGACACAAACATATCAATAGTGTGGACGCTACCATACTGGTTTTGTTAAGAAATATTCAGAGTAGTATTAGGGACCTTTGACCTTTAGTTTGCTACGTCTCTCTGATGTATCATGTTCAATACAGTCGCAATCGCATTACGAAAACATGTCCTTGTTTGGTTGACAGAAAAGACGGAAATCAAGGAGATTTCGAACCTCATCTCTTTCTCTACTACTAGTTACTATGTCATAATAATACTATGTAGTATTTTTACATTTTCCGTGCGAAAATATTTATAACATTGAATATGATCTATATAAATGGAGATAACATTATTTCCTAACACTGATACAAGTCACATACAAAAACGAACTGAATAAAATGTAAACTATTTAAATACAGTTAGGCATAAGGAAACATTACAATACGCTACACTTGAGTTACATTCCTTATATGGACATCTTTTATGTTTCGTTCTATAGTACGTATGTACTTACTCCACACATAATTTTATCACTTGAAAACAGTCATTATTACCTAACAAAAATGTTTTCAATGAGCTGTGAGATTTCATACATATGCATCATTCATTCAATGGAGTGGAGTTAACTAGACTTTCTGTAGCGAACAACCTAACTTTAATAATTGTTAAAATGACATTGACTGGCGTATTTAAAGATGTTTACCTCCAATAATTCCATAGGTAATCATAAGTACATTCAGATTGTTTGAAAGGGTCGATAACGCAAAACCCGCAGAACCTACTATGCTCCCAGCAATACATACAGCACGACATCCATACTTGTTTGTCAGTGCACTCACGATCGGACCTGAAACGAGAACAGAAAAAACAAGTTGTTTGCATATTATATTCATATTCATAAATCATGACATCATAGACAATCCACATTATTAGTAACCTTTGTGTGGATGCATGTGTAAATTTTCACTTTAATTTTTCACTAGAATTTAATGATTCATTAAAAACCACCAAGTGCAACCTAGATTCATCTACCTACCTCCTTGGGTGCTATTATTGCACCGTCGTGTGCCACACTAACTCTTCGATCATTTAATTATTTTCAATTTATTGTCTACCTAGAGTAAATACTGTACACTGTAAATTACAGATAATCTAACTCTGATTGAATACTCACCTTACATATTATATCCCAATGTCTTCGATAGAATTAGCTATGTAAATAATTTACGGCAATCCTTGACATTATTTCAATACTTCTACAATTACTACAGCTTAAAACATTAGCATTTTAATGCTTAATACTTTAAACTGAAAATACACATACATTTGCAATTCATTTTCTTCGTCAAGAACGACTGACAATTTTAAATCTTCTTACTCGTTATGGGTATTTTAAAGTAATGGTATTGCAACGATCGGTCCTAAAAATAAACATACCGTATTTTGTACTTTTATTAAAATGAATACGCTACATTACTATAATATAGGATTTCTGTATACGATGGATATTCTCAAATAATAAGCAAAATCTATACAAAACTTTCGGTAACAAAATTTCAAAAAAGTCAGAAAACTTATAGTATATTTTGCATAATAGAATAAACCCAGAAATGACAACTAAATTCCAAGTAAGTAAAGATATACTTCTTTTCTCCGATGAAAATGATAACTGTTGGTGCTTTTTGGTGCCAAACATATGACGCGTAGAGTCGTTGAGCGTCAAACTGTCGTTACTGTCATTTAAAATTCATGTGAAAGATAAAACCATGGTATGGAGTAACTATAGGCTAAGTCTATTTCCTTGTGGCTTCAATTATAGACGAAATGAGAGCAACAAGCAGACGACTGATTCAACGACTGTCATTCAAAGTCAACACATTGCTTCCAGACAAACTTAGATTCGTCGCGTCAAAATATAATACAGCCAAAAGTTGAAAAACACCACAAACTTCAATTCAGACATACGCCGAATTCTAACAGCAATACTTGTGCTCTACATGATTTTAAACAGCAATTATGACAAAAAGGAAGGAACAGTTCTTACCCACGCAAAGATAAACACCACACAGAAGACTTCCGGCCCACGCTACACTTCCCTTTCCTTCGTTAAAATCCTCAGCGAATTTCGGGAGAAAAACACCGAATGTGTAGGCAATACCATCAACAATTAAGTTGCACATAAACGATGCAAAAACGACAACCCAGCCCCATCCCCCGTCGGGAGGAGCTGGAACTCCTCCCTCCATTATGTCATACATCATCATTCCTTCGTCCTCATCATCCATCAACTCATCCGGGGCTTCGCTCACCGGCGACAAAGGCTGTCGCTCCGTTTTCATTTGCAGTCCATCGTCGTTTTCCCATTTCCCAGAAGTTTCACTTTCCGTCTGAAATGTATAAAATAAGCAATCATTGAATAAAAATATTCAAGAAAATTTTTAAAAATCAAATAAATCCAGTACAGCAATATAAAAGTACTTAATAGTGCCGTAAAACGAAAAGGGACAAATGCCTATTTAAGATGAATGAACACGAAAGAGGATGGTAGTATAAAAAAACAGAAAATAAAGACTATAAATTTCAATTTTGAGGTTATCTATTGGGTGTTAAAAGAACATTTATTTAGTTGCGCACATAGGCATTGACGAAATAATGTGCGAATTGTGGCAGATTTATTACACCAAAGGTCAGCGTTCAGTCTCTTTCAATCGGCGCAGGGGTGTATGATTACATCGATTGATATCAAACCATCAGTCTTTCTCTTTCAACATGTATGCACTTTTTTGTTAGATCACATTTGTGATGAAATAAGGACATTTTTGAAACTGCATTTTTCCAGTTTGGCATGGCATGGCATAATGGCCATGTTTTTAAAAAGGATTTTTTAGGGCAAATGGGCTTGTTCATACATTAACAACTTAGCAAATAAATTCTGCTAATTGAACAAAGTGCCAAAGTGGTACAATGATGTAAACTTTTGTGTTACTCTGTAGTGTTCTGCCCTTGCGTTGAGCAAATTCCAAACTTCCCACAAACTAAAAAAATCCTTCCAGAGACGATAACGTACAATTACCGGAAATTTAAGATATTAATTATCAAACTATGATAACATTATGCAACTCATGTCATTACTACTACATGCACAACTTCAAAACTAATATTTACATACTATGTAGATACTAACAATATGCAATTTACTCCAAACGCTATATACAGGTAACTATAAGCAGGAAGTTCCTCATAACATGTAATAGTAGATGCAACCGATCGGTAAAAGTGATCAAAATAACAAAATGCCCATTAAATGAGCTCGTTAAATGTATTAGGCAAACCAACGAAGCGTACTTTGACATCGTGCTGATGGCTATGTGAAACCTTAAGTGACACCTGAGACAAAGGTTCCGCCGATATCCGTACGAAAGGAATGACGACAATGGATGAAGGTTTATTTGCATTTCCTATGTGAACCGCCGATGGCTGTTGCATTTCTTATCACAAGACAGTTCTCGGCTCTGTTCGCCGTAATTCAGTTATTGTTAAACAATTAAAATGTTTATCTAATTTGCACAACAACGTACAGTGCAGACAGACAAGCGACTTTCATAGCATAGACACCAGCCTCCTCCACTCCATAATTTGTGCCTCTATAATTTTAACAACCCAAAGTGAGTGTGAAGTCTATAGTGCAATATTACGGCTGGTTGCGTCCACTTGTAGTAAAGTGGCAACTATACTTAAATTAACCTAATTATACGTATGTCTCTGTAGTAGTGTATTTACCCAACATAATACGTTGACATATTCCTAATTGTAACTGAAAGAAAGGACTGTGCTCAATCGCCTGGTTTGCTTCATTCTACAACCATGTCATGTATACTAAAATAACTTGATATACCTTGTTGGCAATAAACTTGACAATTTTTAGACTAACCTGGTGCAAGTTATATCAGGACGAATTTCACCTTGGCTCTTGTTATTTGTTTAACTATTCTGTTAAATACCATATCATTATTGCTAAGCGATAAAATTCATTGATAAAGAATACTGCCGCAGTTAATTGCATACAATGAGAAAATATCACATTCACACAAGACATGTGCATACACTTTGTGTAAGCTGTAGTTAAGTTATTGACTAGTCAGTAAACTGTGTTTCATAAAAAATAAGTACATAGGTAGATTTATGTTCTAATAAAACCATATACTTACATATAAATGTCTTTATGTAACCAAAATAGCACCACGTCCACAATAGTTAAAGTTAAACCAAATAAATAAATCTGTACCAACAATTTCAATTTGGCAGTTGTCGTTGGATTTTTTTCACGCCCAATGTTCACATTTTTAGCTCGCTTGACGTTGACTATGAGGCTGGATGGGAATGCATTGTTTGTCTGCTCATCCGTTAACACCACTATAGTGCAACTACTAAACGCATTAACAAATACTGATAAAACATAACCTTTTTTATTTTATGCCCAGGAATCAGGAAATCGTATTTGGAAATGTGCAGAATCGGCGACTTTATACTAAAGAGTCATCACACTGCAACATAACGATGTTTAACGAGAAAAACCACCAGGGTTTTCGTTTCTTCTACTGTAATCATTGTACAAAAGAGACTATTTAATTCGACATAATATTTTACAACGTAGTAAACATCGTCATTATACCGAAAGCTAAACTAAGCTATTGGCAATTGCTGTATGCGGCACATTTGCAATTTGCTCTTTATTAATTTTACGTCATAGTGGTCATACTACGTATAAGGTAAGCAAGTCGGTATTTTCGTGGTAGCTAGTACGCAAACCAGACAGAAGAAACCCCTAAATAAAACGGCCACTGTTGCATGTCCAAAAATTTAATTATAAGGGGTCAGTCTACTTTGTAAATACATTTACTTCGTTTATGATGACTATATATCACTCAGTGACTCTTCTATTCAATAATGACCACTTAAAATTGTATTATTGACATCTATTTGTTGAATTTTGATGTAGTACACTTTGGTTAGCGTACTCTTTTATCAAAGAAAATTGCGTTCTTTCTATGGACTCCATAGAAGTAATAATAAGTATCAATATCCTCCCAGTTTAGTACTTTACTTAGGTATATATAAACCGTCAATGTCAAAACCAAAACCGATAATTATGGAACAGGTACTTTACTAACTACTACTATCATCATGCTTTGCATCGAGGGAAAATCTGCTACAATGACAATTAGCTCTTACATTACGCTTATTATCTTCAGTTCAGGTCTGATATCACATTTCAATGCCTCTGATACAACACAATGTCCGTAATAACAATAAAACAGACGTTAATTATACAAGCAGTTTTTATTTCGATGTAATTCCCAACGCGCACCTAACATTGTATTCTGTATATATGACATATTAACGAAAGTCATACATTATCCTAACACAATATGACATTGGTGACAATAAAAACAATCTGTCTTGTCTTACTGGCGTAACTGCATTATGGCAGCATACGAAACAGCATTTATCGACTGCCAGAATGTGATTACATGCAATAAACCGTACAAGACTTGAGAATCAAACATGTATCCTCTTACGCCTCGGTTTATCATGGTCGTCTCTCTTCAGTCTCTATCTGA
This sequence comes from Yoshiicerus persimilis, assembly GCA_020352615.2. Lineage (NCBI taxonomy): Eukaryota > Metazoa > Arthropoda > Collembola > Entomobryomorpha > Tomoceridae > Yoshiicerus > Yoshiicerus persimilis. The sequence goes on along the minus strand of CM036941.2, from coordinate 37,855,387 downwards.
GGACTGAAGAGAAAACACTTTTGTTAACATATTTGTACATACATCATATATCTAAAATGTATGTATTTCCATGTAAAACTTTTCAGTAAAGGGATTTCCTACACTATACTGGCATGACAGTACTATTTTAGCATCCGATTGCACATATTTATAATGTAACATATTCATGCTATCTTAATGAATGATGTTACTTGTTATGTAACTTGTACCTTACAACTGCGCTATCGGCAAATGTTTAATTTAAATAATGCACTTGAGCTTACTCTTACCAAATACGTATGCAAGTTTCCTTCTAGTCAAGTATTTTATGTCATTTCCGTACTAAAGTTGCTATCTGCTGACTGCTGCTTATCTGTATTCCTGAATTGGCATATCATTTGCATGTAAATACCACAACCAATCACGAATGACAGAAATATTGACATTTCCACATCGCAATTTAACAAAATTATTTACCGATGTCATCTGACCAAAATTTACGTTATTGGTATATGACAAAACGTATTGCATTCGTAACTAATAAAAATGCAGAACAGTTACCTTTCTATCACATTAGCAAATTGACAACAGAAGTAAAGCCAAATTCATTTTACTTAACAAATTAATAGTTTTCTTTCTCTCTTGACTAATAAGTTTCATAGCTTCTTCTAAATCATAGAAATAGATGTTATATTTTTAGGTCATCCTACAGGATTTAAAGCGATAATTTTTTTTTACATAAATAAACCACGCTGAGTAGTGGTTTTAATTGTATTTTAATGATTGCTAAGAAAGAAAACTAAAGTTCGTGTTTGGAGACCATGCAGATGCTACGCATAACTAATTAAATTTTAAAATAACTGGAATTATTTTGACATACTTCTATACCTAAACTATCGTGATATATTTTCATCGTTATTCTAAAATGAATGTTTTGGAACGGAAAAGTAGGTATGTTGTAAGCGAGTTTATGTATTTGTTACTATATGGCAAGTATCTTTATTGTTTACTTGAATGCAATGGTTGCCAATATGTGTCAATAATAACTTAAGCCTATTATGTTGGGTTAAACTAAACTGCCCTTCCAATTCAAACATGTACAGTTTTATTTCATGTATAACGTGTTTGATGTCGTAGCACATCCACACAGGTAATCTCATGTCAACGTCACTAACAACTGGTTTTACAAACTATTACCTTTAAAAGTAGTTTACATGGCTTATGGCTATCATCAATAAGTATAATCCTGCCGAAGTAATAGGTGTATACCTAGTGTGCACAAATTGATTATCGCATCCAGTTCCAGTGTTTCCAGTACTTCGAAAACAATACCCATTTACAATGTCCAGTTACTTTTAAACGAGCAGCCTGACCACGAAAAGGTTGAAAAACTCATTAATAAGCTGTCAGTAGTAGTAAACAATTTTCCACTTTGTCGTACCACAAACTGCTAATAACCATAATAGACGGATTTGTTTTGCAACAAATGACAATTTGCACTTTGGCATTTCAGACAATTGACAAACTCGCGGTTAAGCACTACATTCATATTTTTAAGAGCAAAGGCAAATATAGTAGAACAATTAAATTACTGCGTAGATATTACCGTCTATAAAACACTAACGATGAATAAGACAATACAAATATAGAAATGTAATTTCATGTCATATAGTGTTGATGATGGTATACAGATATACGCGGGGTCAATAAAATTGTTTTCATTCATGATTCATGAACTTTCGATTCGGCTAGTCAAAAAACAACCAAAGAGACACGAATAATTTCAGAAATAATATTTACAGACGATTACAATTTGTTTTTCAAGATGAACAAAATTAATTGCCAACATCAGATTTTTAGAAACGCAGTGACACATACAATGTAATGATTTGCTTTTGCTTCCAGGCAGCACTAAAGAACAAACCCATTCAACTGCAATTTCCTTGCAAAATTAAATAAAACAAAATGCAAAGCATTCGTAACTCCGAGACTATATTATTTGCAGAGTAAAATGTGCACGGAGATTTCCATTATACTATGCAAATATTCATTATGTGTATTTACACTTTATTACTTACGTATGCAACACAGGTATACTATTCAGAAACTCAATAAAATTACTGGGAAACAAATATTTTATTTATGCAATGAATATCTTACTCTGGAGCGACGATTGCTATTGTTGCGTTGTGGTTGAAGCTGATTTCGACTCATTTTGCTTAGTGTATATTATGGCACAAAATTTATTTTGCTTTTGTACGTTACAAAAATAATATTACGACTTTATCTTCCTCGTAGTAGCAAACACAATATACAGATATAGAAGAGAATTAGAAATCAGAGACTTGAAGATATTTCCTAAATACAGAGTAAAAAAGGGGCTAAAAGTGATACGTAGACAGAAGTTGAGTATCAGAACTTAACCGTGTAGGTTTAGTTTTGGTTAGGAACTAGATTCACAAAATACACTGGGTCACTTCACTTCTCAAAATGACAAGTCTGAAACCATAACAAAAAGTTTTAGGAGTGAATTGAAAGGAGGCCCTTCAATAATAGTTCAAGTGATGGTGAACGTGAAGGAAGTAAAGGCTTTGGAAAGACACAAGTCAGATATAAAATACGAACAACAAAGAGTTGGATTTGAACCCGACGGCTTATTTTTCTCAAGTACCCATGAACATTAGTGAAGATTCTTCATCCCATAGAACTAACAATAAATGCTTCACATTACGACCAAACTAACTAACTCAGTAAAAAACGGGTAGCAACAAAAACTTCGACGATTTAAAACTAGGGATGCTGAGACTAATGTTGAACGAAATCTCTCCTTTCCTTGTCCTGCACTGCACTGCAACTGACTTGATTATTGTGTGCCTACCTACCTTTGGCTACTTCATCATCTACACATATCTAGGTAGAAGTGGAATATTCTGATAGCTAGTACCAGTGCGAGTTATTTCGATGAGATGAGAGGAGTATCTTTTTGCTCTTCACACGTATTATCTCACTTTTGTTTGCCCCGTTCTGATTTCATAGAATATTGTGATGATGAGCTGTTGCTACTGAGAATTTCAGTGAGGGAGTAGAAAAATGTCGGAGCTCAAATCACAAAGCAATAGCCAAAATTACATAACGAAGCTCGTAGATACAAAACAGAGAATGAATGGCAGTAGCACATGTGAGCCAATTGAAAATCTAAAGTGAACTGACTTGACTGAGCGTTGAACAACGATGAGCTTGCTGACTTGGCTTACATTTTGTTAAGAGACATACTACATAAGTGATTGAAGTGAATATTTAGCTTGGTACATACACATAATACATACTTAATACACGTTTAATACATAGTTTAGTTAGTTAGGTAACTTATTCATATGCTAGTCCCTCCTTCCTATACAAATCTTTAAACAACATCCATTCAGTATATTTGTTCATATAATGAAGTGGCAATAGTCAAAGCATATTAACTTCTTTTTACATCCCGTGTGTTTATTTGCCATTGAAGATCATCAGGGCTGAGGAAAACTACACGGGAACTATACATACATGGGTTCATCAATACTGTACTTACATGAATGTACGTCTACATCACATATATGTATTATTTACTAGTAGACGGATATATACAGCTATTTACTTAAGGGATAATTTTACTTTTGCACTCCGGGTTTGGGTTTAACTGCTCAGATGAACTTCATTGCTGACATTCCATTTTGCAATACCAAACCACATGAAATGCACAAAGGTTAAATATAGATCTTACTAAATACAAATACGTACACATAAACTTAACTAATAAATTGCACTATATGGTTGCTACTCAATAACCATTATATAGGCAGCGAACACTACTTTTCATAAGTCGTTTTCCATTTCTGTTCAGTTTCACTTCAGTCTCATTCCGGTTCTCTTCTCACGATGTAACCACGAGATCAACTGGAACAGCCTGAGCACAGCTGCATCTTAAGTTGCAGTGCAAAAATATACTATGATGTAATACCTACCGAGATACACAGGAAAAAATTGGGAACACACAATGTGATACACGAAACTAGATCTATTGGTTCGAGTTAATAGCTTAAGACTGTTTCTTCGGTACAGCGTTTTGTTGATATTCCTAGTTATTTACGTATGTGTCCTATATACGCTGTGTTGTGTGCGTTTTGCAGCAACAAAAGATATCATACTTTTAGTTAATCTTTCTTTGAGCACATTTTTGTATAACTAGCTGGAGATGAGAATACCATATATAATATTAAGTGTACTTCATATTAGTGTTATTGTTCGGTGCAGTCTTTTTAAAGTAGTTTTAGTAAATAGTATTTCATAGTAATCAGTATGTCAGTAATTAATCAATAATCCGTTTGGTCATGAATTTATCTAATAATCATTTTAAATATTGACTTGTGCAACCTTGATATAAACTTTAGTAAATAAAGCGCGACCTACTATGCAATCCATAGATACTAATGCTTTCTGGAGAATTGGTAGATTTGCCATATTGTTTGAGGTCAAACATAAAGACAATTACTGCTTACACGATAAGATAACGACTCAAAAATCACCTCATCACCATCGCATTAGGCACACTGGTTAAAATTCTGTTTACATATTTATGTATTTTAAGAGGACTTTATTTCGCTTACATTACAATACAAGCAAGCAAGTCATACAGAGTACATAAAGACTGAAGGATCAGTAATTAACAATAAAAGCATAAACTGATATTTAAATGTTCACAACTTTTTTAAGAATTCGTGCAACCGGCCGCACAAACGTCACTCCACTATCTATCGAATGCTCTTCACTTCAGTTAACAATAACCGCAGCTTATATTTGCAGTGATGCTGTACCTCACTTATACACCACATCACATCATAATTACAATTAGCACACATCTCAAGTCACGTCTAAACAGTATGGGGCCTGTTTTACTCACTTGTTTTTCATGTAATAAGTAAGTGTGAGCACCTAATTGATATTATATTCTTGTCATTGCGGTGATCATCACTTTTCATTGGCAATATTTGTGGGCACTAATGTTTATTTAGTTCAAAGTACGTACGTGTATACTTACATTCTACTTACTACTTACTAAAAGGGCATGCTGCTACTTGAATAGTAAATACTACACTTCATGTATTCGTAATAAAATAAGCTTACGTTTTACTGATTTGGTAACCTACTTGACTTTTGGACTTTGCAAGCACTTACAAATAAATTAACCAATTAAATTGTCGAAAAAGCTGTCTTTATTCATTGTAAAACCGCAGATTCAATTTTCCAGATTTCACCAACTAAACAACATGTTTACAGTTAAAAATGGTGCCAACAAAAATATAGTGTAACTAAAATGATTTATGGAAGGGTGGGTGATGTCATAATGGTAATAATATCATTTTAGTGCACTGCACAATGATTCAATATGATGACCACTTGTAACTGCTGGGCTGAGATTTGATTTACAATTACTGAAGACACGGATTATAGTTATTAAGCAATAATATGAAAACATGAAATGTACCCAATTTGAATACCAATACCACAATAGCAAAATCGGGTGAATTAAAACTAATGAGCTGTGATTTAAAGGAAGCATAGACTTCAAAAATCCTCAACACGTCTTTCGAATCTAAAGGCAATTAGGGAAATAAATTAAAATAAAACTAGAAGATGAAAATAGAGACTGCTATTACATACAATTCCAACTGGATTTCATTCAAAAGTTATAGATATTTCATTCCATAAATAAAGCAATTTATTCGGAGAACTTGGAAAATAAACTGTTTTGAAATGACACGACAAAGTTTAACTTGCAATATCGGTGCATGGGACACAGTGTGAATTAAAAAGGCTTTTGGTTTCTGCTGCAGATATTTAGTTCCAGAGGAAATGAAAAGCCAAGGAATTACATTCATATATTAAAGTGTTGGAGCTATCGATCTTCCAAAAGAACCCGAACCTAAGAATTCTGATACTCTAATTTCTAAAACAGTCTCTCAAATAAAAATATCAATAGTTCTGATGGCAATTAAAATGGTTTAGTTTTACATTTGAACAAAATGTCCTTGTAACTACGCTGTGGATATGTCGAAGAAAGCAAAACAGAATAAAAAAAGTGATTTGATTTTCGTTCAGGAATGTAAATACTATAAATTCAAAAGAGTCCAAGTAGCAGCGAGCAAAATTGGATACTTGGCGAGGGTGAGGGTAGAGTACGCATAAATATAGGTTATATCACACTTAATATTCAATTCAATCAGATTGTTTTTCCTTTCATTCAATAAAAGTTTTACATCACAATATAAAATTAAGCATTTTAAAATACTTATCTCTTATTACAATTTAAAACTGTATAGTGTACTATTGTATTACCGTAGAGCACTAAATTTGGATAAGCGAAGCGAGTATTAGCTATCGTAACTTACGGTCGTCGTTGTAAGGTCTTTTATTTTATTGAATTATTTCATTTGAGTGAAGGTGGAATACCTAGTTAGCAACTCTATTCACACAGTCTCTTGTAACATAAAGTGTACCATACGTTAAAGCTTTGTAATTCTGCCAACAGAAATCCAGAATATCAAAAAGTTTTATGTATACTGATGAAAACAATATAGGTAGGGCTTTACGTAAATGTTAATGATATCATTCTACTTGATTGAAGTTGTGCCATAAAAACAAAACACTACCAAGACAGCTTACTTAACACCTCTCCTCGAATGAATATGATCTGACTGATTGTGAGTGTACTGATAAAAAATCATATTACAAAAAGTCTATTCCTCTCTCTTCACTGACAGTGTGCCAGTGCCAATCATCCGGTTGTCCTCTAAATATTACCAACACTGCACATACCCAGGTAGAGGTACAGTACAGTACATATCAGTATTCATTATTCACACATGTGCTGCTGCACAGCTGTAACCAAAACTATAAAATAGTGTGAACTCTGCATAGATACAGTTAAATTTATTCTTTACTGCAGTGCAAATACACTATGAGCATGATTCATAACTAATTTGCACAGAAACCCAAAACCAGTCAATTCAAAAAGTTGTCAGTTACTACTAAAGAAATACATTAAAGAGAGCGATTCGGAAAGATGACTAAAATGACATTTTTCTACATATTTATTCTGGTGTATGCATTTCACTGGTTATTAAAACATTTTTAAAATGTGGCCCAGGAAGGAGTCACAAGTTAAACATTTTAACTTAACATTTTGGAAATGGTCTTGCTCCATACACGCCAAATGACAGCTTCGATTTCCGATTACAAGTGTGACATTTTGTTTTTGTTGCACTATCTTAGACTTCATGTTCTACGCATTTCTTGTTGGTTCCCTACCCAGTGAATACCTGCTCGTTTACCGTTCAGGTACATGCTGAACAAATATTGCATTTGCATGCACTCTATCACACAATAAAATTATGCACATGTGTACGAATGTACTTATGAATGCAGTAAATTCGCTAACAGATTTACAGAACAGAGATAATTAACTTTCAACATCAAAGCATGAGAGAACGTAGTGTCGTGTCTTGGCACGGTACTGCACAAGACACTTGTTCAATTCTGACGTACACTTGACCCTACCTACTTGACCAGGCCCAACCCTAAGACAAACCAATCTCTTATTCATGTATCATTTTTATGCTTTGAGAATTGATGAGATGATTGAATTTGTGTAACTCACACTGTCACTTGTGCAGCGTGCAGTGTGCAGGCGAAATTGACCTATAATGCAGAAAACTGTGCAAATAGTTGCAGAATAACTCTCGCTAGTAAAGTACAGCAACTAAGGTAAGTTGAGTTACATAGCCAAAGGTTAGTTCACCTGTTCCAACTTGACTGTTCATCTCTATTTGTTGCTATGCAAGTTTTGATCTTCAACCCTTCGAAAAGCTATAATGTCAAAATTCGAAGCAATCTAAATATCTATTTAACCTGCAACGAATGATAAGTAGGTGCCTTCTTTGGTACAAAGTACAAACACTAATGGGCCAACATTATAATGTACAGATAGATACTATTATTAAAGCTACCATAAAGATACAATCTCGCAAATCTAGCCAAACAGACGAAACAGTAGATTACAATACAAACGTGCATCTGTAGAATAACACGTTTGATACTCTTCATGCTAATGTACTACTTTTACTAATCGAAAATTAAAAATCACTAACTAATAATACACTGAGAATAATGAGACTTCATGATACATCTGTAACGTGTTTTATTCTATACGGCACAATCAGTTTAAAATCATTAACAGATTTCTGCCTTTCATTGTTAGGTTGTTACATACTAAAAAGTGTGCATTGCATGACGTACACGTAAAGTAGCCCTCGCGAGGGCTCGTCTTATATAATATATGTATGGCTCATTATTTATTTGTTGTTTGAAACTACAAGAAACCATTATCTATTATAATAGACAAATTCTACACATCATGCAGGTAGTTAAATTTTCTGACAACTACTTTGAACGGGGAATCCTGTGGCGAAGTAGTATTAGAAAGGAGGATCGATGAATAAATCCTAGAACAAGAGACAATAGAGAGCAGAATGAGAGGTACATCAAAGAGGAAAGATGAGATGAAATAAAAAAGGTGTTCTTGTCCGACATGTATTAGTCACGTCATAACAGCATGATCTTCATTTCATAGTTCATTTCATTTTATTAACTAACGGACCACGTAACTTTCTTCATGTTAAAATGTCCTATCCCTGCCTTTTAATCTGCTCATCATAATATGTAGGTAATACTTCTAGTTTAGTAAAGTTATCTAACATATTTTAGTAGCAATAGCATTATTATTATTCATAATTTTATGATACTACAGAGCAGTGTATAGTTTCTGATACTATAGATTCTATTTATATTTTTCTTCAGGCCTTTATTTATATTTGTACATTTTAAAATTTAAAGTGACAAAAGTCCTTCATAAGTCCTTCTCATGACAAAAATCATGAGAAGTCATACTATATAGTGGCATAGTGGCATCCATGGGCATATATACTAGTAACCTCTCAGATTCTACTACTACCAGTGTGAGGGGTTTTAGTTTGAAGTCTTTGGGGGTCTTTTAATTAATTCACCCTTGAAATTCCTGGAATCTACTTTTCCTTAACTAAAATATAAGTCCAAAATGAACAACCTGGGGGCTCAACTTTACGAAATCTAATTTCGTTCACACACTCGGTACGCTAGCAAAAATAATTGATTAGGTGATTAGGAAACTTTCGGAAAATTATTAAAAAAGTAACCGTAATGGTTTTACCACCAAAAAACTTGCAAAGTAAAACTTGACACATGAACTAGTTATCCTACCAGTAGAGTAATGGATAGTGATGAAACTTTTTGAAACTGAAATGGCATACGAATGTCAAAATTAATAGACGCTGAAAGTTCTGCCTTCTGCGAGAAGCAACATACAAAATTCAAATGACTAGGAATGGATACCCAATACTTCGGATATTTATTAGCAAATAAAGTTCATGAAAATTAACCTCGAAAATTCAATTCGCGTTTCGTGATTCTACTGCATAAGCAGTTAAATGTATATAAGTTATATTCTTACTTTATTTCAACCTTCGGCTATTTGTTATGAATACAAAGATTTATCAATCTGTACTTACAAATCTATACTCTAGACAGAGGCAGTTTAAATAGATGATTTAAATCACAAGCAGGTGATTCCCTTTAGGCATTATATCTTTCAAGTTCTGTTTCTAAGCAAGTAATAACATGTGAGCTGCAAGCGCTCTCGGTTTTGTAACTTTTAGTTACGTATCACTAGCATGAAAAATTGTGATGTTCTGTACTTCGTGCATTATAATATCCAATATATATTGTGGAGTGTGACCACACGAAATGCCCAAAGATACGAATATGATGATATGCGCAATGGGTTTATCCCTTAATTCCGTTATATCTACTAATTAATGCCACCAATAATTAATATAGAATAATATGTAATGAAATATGATACGAATGGTTCCTAGAAATGATCCCGATGTCCAACTGCAAGATATGTAGAGATCAGAACACAAGTATATTTATTGAACACAATTAAGAATGAGTTTACTGATGAGAAATAATAATAATGATATGAGAGCACAATTAGGTCCAGTCGTCGTGGTTGGCGAAGCTCAACTGAAGATTGCCACAGAAAGCTAGAAGTTAGTAGGTGCGAGTTGTAGTCGGCTTAGTAGTGATTGGACACGACGGATGGAAGAGTCCACTCACTACATCCTCCCCCGATTTGTGACCCCCGCTTTTCGAATTGCTGTCGAAAATTTTTTCTTGTTGACTTCACTTGGTCTGGTCACCTTCGGTTTCTTCACTGCATTCCCGTCATTCTGCGAGAGTTTCTTTCTTTTACGGCTGAGTTTTCTTCTCAAATTTCGCTGACGTCTTGCCTCCGGGTTGTTTTGTAGAAATATCTTCTTCCCCTCCTTGTCTCTTTCATTTGTGCAGTTACGTTGGATGTGTCCCATCTGCTGGCATTTTCTGCATTGGACATTGACATGTGGGTTGTCGATTTCCTCCTCCGAATCATCGTCGCTCGAGAAAGTTACTGTGACTTGAATAGTTTCCTTCAATGGACTATGATGAATTTCGAGTGTAGTTTCAGAAGTTGTAGGTAGGAAGGTCGCAAACTCGTTTATAGGTATGTCTAATTGTAGAACATCATCATCTTCTGTCACTGCATCTTTGTCTGGGAAGAATTCTGGTGTTGGAGAAATAGCAACAAACTTTTCTCCTACCGGTGTGTCTTCTACTTCGTAATATTCCACGGTTGTTTCTTGTGGTATCTTTGCTGGTACAAAAATAGTAGAAATTTCCTCCACGAATGGTAGAATCAAAGGGTTACAGAAACCTAGTAGTTTGCACGTCTCTTCTTTCGTCTTGGGTTGCTTTTTAGTCAAATCAGAAAAGATTCCAGAGCTCAACAAATTGATTTCCGGTTCGTCGACTAACTTAGCAGTCTTCCTTCTCCATTCATGTAGTTTGACAAAATTTCTTTGATATTCCAAGCTTAGTTTTTCATAAACGTAATCCTTTTCGTAACTCTTCGGTTTGGGAAACTCATAGCATACGTTGGTCATCTTAATAGATTCCTCAAGTGGATAGAATGATTCAAAATTGAGATCCAATGATTTGTATTTTCTGATTACAGTCTCACTCCAACATTGCCAAACTTTCAACAGTAAGGCGCTGTCGAGGATTGCATAATCGATCTGTCGTTTATTCAACGGCCGAATTCTCCAATCTGATAGCTGAGGTAACTCATCTACTTGAAGTTTCAGAACGTCATTGACCATATCCGAGAATGAAATAGTTTTGTTTCCGCCTTGTACGTAATAATACATATGTTGTAAATCCAGGAGTCCGGTGATATAAATTTGGAAGTCTCGTTGCAAGTGACGAATGTCGTTTGCTGCTCCATGGGCGATTTTTACTATATTCGGGTCTTCAAATAAGATTTTCAAAGTAGTCATGATGAATTGCAACATTCCAATTGCCAAAGGATCAATGAGATAAGTTCTCTTTGGTGTAGAAATTTGAATTAACGCGATCATCCCCAAATAGCTGTGTTCGCAATGTTCTTCCACATCAAAAGCAAATAACTTGAGTGACTGAAGATCTTTCATCATTTCCTTGGTGGTGACAGGGCTGTCGACAAATAAATATTCGTTGTCGTTTGCTATGTAGCATTTTAACATGTCAGCTGTCGGTCTCCAACATTTGATTATTTGTTCGTTCGGATTTCTCAAAGGGAATGGAATTTCTTGACAATTTATTCTTCGACGGTGATCCACTAAATCTGAGTTTGTAGACTGAGGTCGATATTTAGCTGTCCCAAAGGTTTTATCGGCTTCCGACTTGGTAGTTTTGAATTTAATTGTCTCTCGTTGTCGTCTGTTCAGCTGTTTTCTGACGAAGTTTGACGTTGATGCTCCGGTAACTGACTCGCTCCGGAACATCTTGTACCGCGATCTAAAATAGACGAATGTATTTGTGCACATTATTATTTGTAACTACACTAATTACTTTGTTACTCAATGTTCAAATTTAAATTGTAAAATATATGATATAATAATAATTCTGATTAGTGTTCTGCTCATGCCAATTAGTTATTCAATTAATAAAAGTACTTAACTACTTAATTGCTATTAAAATAATGGTAAAGGGAAATTAGAAATTAAAAGAACTTTTTATACTGCCCAGGTACATGCTGCGTACGTTTGGGTCGGTCAATTTTTGCATTTGTTGTATTTACAGTTTTACTAGAGCTAGAATCTTTAGAATTTTTATCTAATTTATTTTGTTTTAACTTTTGAGGCTTAGGGAATTTTAAATATAATTTAGGAAAACTTTTATCTCGTTTAATGAAAGGTTTGATATCTGAAACATGTCTTTTACCAATTAAAGATTTTGAATTTGGATCATAAATATTATATGTAACTGGAGTAATTTGTGACTTAATTATATACGGTCCTATCCATGTGGGTGCTAATTTAGCAGAAAAATTTGATGCTGCATCAGAAAGAACGTGATTTCGAATTAATACTTCTTGATTATCCTGATAAGTGACTTGTCTATGATGTTTGTCATAGTAGTCTTTGTATGTAATTTGTGATTCGACAATATTGTCACGAACGTAATTAATTATATCAATCAAATGATTAGGTAAATTTTGTAATACTTTTGCTGCCTCCTGAAAATTAACTTCTTTAGAATCCATAATAGCTCTATCAAAAGGTAATGCTATTTCTCTCCCTAAATTTAGTAATGCTGGACTAACTTTCGTAGATTCATGCACTGCTGAACGTAAAGCTAGACCAAACTTTTGCAAATGCTCATCCCACGCTGATTGCTGTTCATCTATGAAACATTTTATCTTAGTCTTTAGAGTTTTATTGTAACGCTCAACCTGATTAGCTTGTGGATGATAAACACTAATGAATCTATGATTTACATTCCAATCCTTACAAAGCTTTTTTAATTGCTTAGAAATAAACTGAGCACCATTATCAGTTATGAGTACTTTAGGAGAACCAAAATGACAAAATATCCACTCCAACCAGTACTTACAATGATTAGCCGTTGCTGCTCGCATCGGTATCACTTCAATCCATTTAGATAACTGATCCTGTGCTACCATTAAATATTTATTACATCTTCCATGTGCGCTTGTGGGCAAAGGACCCATAAAATCAACGTATAAAGTATGAAACACATATGGAGCTACATCTGAAGTCCCCATCAAACCAGCTTTCATCTGATTCGAACTCTTCACTTTCTGACAAGTCTCGCATGACCTAACATATTCCCTTACATCTTTTTCCATTGTTGGCCAATAAACACGAGATTTAACCCAACTCAAAGTTTTTCGAATACCCATATGCCCTGCTTCCGGTACGTCATGAAACTGAAACATGATTGCCGGTCTTAACGCCAAAGGTATATAAGGAACTAACTTTCTCTGACAAACAACTTTTTTCTTAGTGTAACCGCGTGCACTCGGTCTCTCAACACTATCTTTTGAACCACTGGGTTTTGAAATATTATCAACAACCCTACTAACATCAGCAGACTTAGCTACATTATCAGATGCAGTACTGTTCAAGCTAACTCTCTTAGAACAACCAGGCTGTAAATCCAAATTACTAACCTTAGTGGCATCAGTAGACTCACCTACTTTTAGCGATGAACCACCCTTGTTCACTAACAAATCCTTCATTACAGATGTACTAGTCGACTTAGCACTATCCGTAACTTCCTTTATGCTACCTGCCTCTAAATCATCACCGGTGTTCTCGTTAACACACTGGCGTGGCATCAGGCTAACATTACGATATATTATGTCATTCTTGTAACGGTAATCAGAGTTCTTCGTGATCAGCGAATTCCTCTTCAACGATTTTAATATTTTGTTACATTCAATGTCTTTTTCTTGTTCTTTACGAATTTCTGTTAAGTCTGGACCTTTGAACATCAGTCCAAAACATGGTACAAACATGACGTCAGGATCTTCATCCAAATAATTCGGTTCATTTCCAGTCGGCGCAACAGGAGCACGAGATAACGCGTCCGCTACCACATTGTCCTTGCCCGATATGTGCTTGATCTTGTCTATATACGGTTGTAGGAGGTTTGCCCAACGACCTATTTTTGAATTAGTATCCTTATTATTGTCTAAATAAGTTAATGCTTTATTATCCGTTAAGATGTGAAAATTTTCTCCGTAGATATAATCTTAAAATTTATTAGTAGCCCAAAGAATAGCTAGTAGTTCTTTTTCTCGGGCGTCCAACTTCTGTTCTTGTTTCCTCAAAAGTTTACTCGCGTAGTGGATTACATGTTCCTTCCCATCGATGACTTGACAAAGGATCGCACCTAACCCAATCGAAGATGCATCACATTTGATAATAATTGGAAAGTCGTAATCAATTGTTTTTAAAAGGGCTTCTTCACATACACAATCCTTTAACTTCTGAAATGCTTGTTCTTGTGATTGTCCCCAATACCAAGTAGTTGATTTTTTAAGTAGAGCATTCAAAGGTTCTGCAATTATGGAAAATTTAGGAATAAAAGCTTGACAGTATCCAACTTTTCCTAGAAATCTTCGCAATTCAGTAATATTAGTAGGATTTGGATAGTCCTTAATCGCTCGTATTTTCTCTGGATCGATGCTGATTCCATCTTCACTGACGATATGTCCTAAAAACGAAATCGATGTCTGTGCAAATACACATTTTTCTCTATTTACTGTTATATTCGCTTCCTCCAGTTTCTGTAAAACACTTTCCACGTGCTGCAGATGATTTTCAACGGAATCTGAAAATATTATGATGTCATCGACGAAAACAAAAACGTAATTACCTATTACTTCTTCAAAAATACGATTCATCAGTTCGACAAATGTCTTTGGAGCATTCTTCAGTCCAAATGGCATGACTAGGAATTCGTAGTGTTGTCCGTCCACGGTGAAAGCAGTTTTTTCGATACTTCGAGGATCCATACAGATCTGCCAGAATCCATTTTTGCAATCAAGTTTTCCGAAACGTTTTGCAGAAGGTAATACCTTTAAGATGTGTTGACCATTGTGCATCGGAGTTCTGTTTGTCTTGGTTATCTTATTTAATTTCTTATAGCTGATAGCCATCCTCATTTTCCCATTTGCCTTTTGATCCAAAACGACGTTGGCATTGTAAGGTGATTAAGATGGTCTTATGAGTCCATTCTTCAGTAGCTCTTTGGTTTGTCTTCTAATTTCCTCGGCGACTTTTCTGCCAGGATGACGGTAAGGCGTGTACACAGGTGTATCGGGAGCATCAATGAAATGTGTTACTTTATCTGTTTTGCCAAGTCTGTTTGTTTTTCCAGCTACGTTAGGATACTTATCGAGTAAGTCTTCAAATAACTTTTGAATGTCTTGTTCTGTGATTGGTTTCACAGTACTAAAATCAATGGCAAACAAATACTGCTTCCCAGTTTGACCCATTATTGCATACTCTCGCTTACTTTCATCATCAGCAAACCAAAATTTATCCTTATTAAAATGTAACACCATATCCGGTTATTTTTATAATATCCTTCCCTATCAGAATAGGAACAGCTAATTTTTCGAATATGTAAAATGACTGAGTGCAATTTTTATGACCTATTTGAAATGTTAAAGTAATTTTACCAATTGGAGTAACTGCGTTAGAGGTTTTGGTTTACAAGGTTCCATTTTCTTAGCAAGTTTTGCTACGAAAGACTTACGTACTATTGAATAATCAGAACCACAATCTATAAACGCTGGTGTGACAGTTGCAGTCTCTCCTAAAAATACCGCTATACTAGATAAGTTATTATTACTTTTCTTTTGTATGGGAAGACAGAAATCAGGAAACAATTCCGTCTCCCCTTCTACCCGTTTAAATCTTCATTTTCGGAATTTTCTTCTGGGTTGTTGACATACCCATGTTCGGCAT
This sequence comes from Yoshiicerus persimilis, assembly GCA_020352615.2. Lineage (NCBI taxonomy): Eukaryota > Metazoa > Arthropoda > Collembola > Entomobryomorpha > Tomoceridae > Yoshiicerus > Yoshiicerus persimilis. The sequence goes on along the minus strand of CM036941.2, from coordinate 37,839,416 downwards.
CCTGTACAGCCATAACTTTCCTCTTCTCCGGGCATTGTCTACTTATGTGTCCATATTGACCACAATTGTGACATTTAATGTCTTTTCTGGTGCCCTCCTTGGCTGTCGACTCAGTTGGTTTAGACTGTTGAGGTCTACTTTGACCATTCGAGCCATTGGTCTTTGCCGGAACTTGCTGTTTCGTTTCATAGTTATTCACAGTGTCCTCTTTTTGCTCACTTTGATTTTGAGAACGCCAATTTCCTCTAAAATTTCCTCTACCCCTAAAGTAATTTCCTCGGCCTCTATAACCGCCTCTCTGGAAATTATTATTACTTTGGGAATAGAATTCATTCGACTTATCCTGACCTTTAGACGACGGTACAGGATCATACTGTCTATTTACCTTAGCATCACTAGCTTTCAAGTCGTCAAATGCCGACTTTGCTCGAGAAAGAAGGTTTTCCACGGTGTATACACCTAATTCTCCCATCGCTACTTTCAAACTCGGTAGCATGGCTTGTCTACATCGTCGTACCCAATCTGCTTCAGGTTCATTGGGAAATACCTGCTTGCATAACCCAATCATGTCCCAAACGAAAGTTTCTATATTCTCGTTTTCCTTTTGAACCTTAGTAAGTAAATTCTGTGTCCTCTTGTTACGGTCCTGCCAGGTATCATACTTAGCAATAAATGCTTGTCTAAAATGTATCCATGTCCATTCAGGTCGTATAAGAAATTCCAACCATGACTTATTCTCCTTTGTAAGAACAGTAGGTACAACTTCCAACCATTGCAATCTTGCATAGCCTTGACTCGTAAAGTAAGACTCAACTTCGTTTAAATAATTAGATGCTGTTTGTGCTAATGGATTGTATTTCGGAATTCTAATTTTTGGATTCGGTCTTATCGCTGGAAATGGAATATATGCTTGTGGATGACCCTGAGCTATAGGTGGTGGAACAACATGATTTATTACTGGCTGTGGTTCTCTCTGTACTTCTCTAGGAACATTCTGAGGCTGAATATTAGGACGATTATTGAAATATTCTAATAATAAAGCTTGTTGATCTGGTGGAAGACCAAATCTTAAATGCTGTGGTAAAAGATTTTGCTGCATAATGTTCACATTAGGTGGATTTACATTCTCTAGCCTATTTATCAGTCCAACATTACCATTAGGTATATTCGGTTGACCAACATTCCTGTTTGCATGTAGGTCTACTCTAGGTACCTGGACAATAGGTATATTAACTTGTGCAGCTTGCTGCAATTCTCCCAAGTTATTATTATTATCTAAATCCCCTATTCCATTATGTGGAACATTCAAATTATTTACATTATTTTCGTTATCCATATTAAAATCTGGATTGAGCTGAACTTGCCTACCCAACGACTGACTTCTATTCCTAATGTTTCTCCCTCTACTACGACCACGTCTAATGTTCTCTGCAATTCTTTGTTGATTCGCCTGATACTCTGGATCTTGGCGCCTGTCGTATCTATCAGAGCGATTCATATATCTAGACTGTGTCGTTTACTTTTGAATATCCTAGTTCACTAGGAAGACGATTATTCAAATGTAAAATTGAAAAATTTATCAAAGATTTATTCAAATGTCTATTCAAAGTAACTCTGATACTATCAATATATGTTAAACACTGAAAGGTAGTGACTAGTTGTGAAATGAAAATAGTTAGACTGTCGCCACTATTCTCGACTCTAACAGGTAATGTGTCCTTAATGACCTCCTTCACTAATTCCACAATCAACTCTCTAGTCAAAGTTTCGACTCTAGTTTCAATGTCTCCCAAATTCAATTGAACAATAAGTTCTTTCATTTGAATAGATAAACGTGAATTTTTAAATGGGTATTAATATTATAAAATGGTACTTCAATTATCGTATGCCTATATAACTATGTGCCTTTGTAAAATGAGTTTGAGTACACGTACCTTGGTATTAGTTAATAAAAATGACAAACTGAGGTGAAGCTACAACGCTATGCCACAGTATGTTAATACCCTTATCTCCGTTTCCTTTCTTTTCCAGAGCCAGTACTACTCGTACAGGCCCAAGAAAGATAAGCGTAGACTTCCAGCAGTACGATTTTCTCAAACGGCACCAAATTAATTTGAATAGGTATTTCTCGTTATCTGTAGGCAACGATAGAAAATGATTATTTTGTACAACGCACAAATAATATTACACTCCTCTCAAGTATCACAAAATATTTTTATAATTCAACTGTATATAATTACCCAATTTTCAAAATGAATTTTTAATTTACCAAAATAAAATAAACAGACAATAAAAAGTAGATAAACGTTCGGGTTCGGCACCAATAAATGTGGAGTGTGACCACACGAAATGCCCAAAGATACGAATATGATGATATGCGCAATGGGTTTATCCCTTAATTCCGTTATATCTACTAATTAATGCCACCAATAATTAATATAGAATAATATGTAATGAAATATGATACGAATGGTTCCTAGAAATGATCCCGATGTCCAACTGCAAGATATGTAGAGATCAGAACACAAGTATATTTATTGAACACAATTAAGAATGAGTTTACTGATGAGAAATAATAATAATGATATGAGAGCACAATTAGGTCCAGTCGTCGTGGTTGGCGAAGCTCAACTGAAGATTGCCACAGAAAGCTAGAAGTTAGTAGGTGCGAGTTGTAGTCGGCTTAGTAGTGATTGGACACGACGGATGGAAGAGTCCACTCACTACAATATATCTAGCATAAGCATTATTTTTATAATAGCACATTGCATCGTACGTACTTTTCGTGGGACGGGAGACACTCTGTCTATTAACAAAATGTAAATGAACTCCGTACAGCTGCTCACAGTATGCGGTTACTTTGCACACTTTGCAGTAGTTTTAGGATCTGAAAGGGTTTAGTTCAAGGCTCCAGTAGCAAGCATTAGGAATCAAGGTAGGCAAAAAGTTTGCACATTGCTGTCCTTTAAGAATCCAAGCAGAGTGCCTTGAGTTTTACAAAATTAGGAACTATTCACACAACCATTTTTGGGGGACAAACTTTTTCGTCTTGCTCGCCGTAGTTAAAACGTACATAACTAACATTAAGTACATTGAGTCCTACTATACCTATACAAGCAATTTCATTGCCGAAATACAGCTAGGTTTCCAGAAATGAAATTCCGCATCACTACAATGCGGCAGAAATGAAGTCATTACAACCACATTGGTACTTTGATATTTAATACATCGAGCTCTAAAAAGTATTGATGCTTAAGGGCCTTTATCTAATGGTAATTAATCATTAAATTCCTGATGGGAGATGTGTCTACTTAATTAGAGATGCACTCTTTGGATACATTGGGTAATTACGTTTCAGGTTTCATAAGCTCTCGTTTTACCATTTACCAAACCAATCTAAATGGCCTAACAAATTCTAATTGCATTTACTCTCTACGTAGTTCCAAAGTCTTGTTCGTAAATATTTACCTTCTTTTACATTTTGAAAACTCGTATCATTTTGCACACGCTAATTTCATCTGAAGTCTGAACTGAATTGATGAGCAAACAATTCATGGACGAATTAATGCTCAAACTCAAATCAAAACATAGAAAATTCTGTTTTCTCATAATGAGTTCTAAAAATAGTTTTACATTAATCAGCCTGTTGAATGGCGAAGCATACTTGGTCATGACCAATTTCTATTATGTTGGATATATATACTAAAATGTCCAATCAAAATACGGTAGTTTTGCACTCCAAAGTTTTCCATTTCTCTTCATTCATCCAAATCATCATTTTAAGTTTGATTTATTCTTTATTTATTTATTGACTCAACAGACCAAAAGTACTTATGATGGGAAAATTGTAATTAATACCAGGTCCACACCCAGGATGACTGGGGAGGGCTATTCATAGATATACTCATAGATTCATAGATTTTATACTCCAATGGTACGCATTTGCATACATTTTCATCAAATCACCATAATCTTCAATTACACGAAAGAATGGGCGAAATCAAATTCACTCTGCTAAAAATGTATTCTCATTATTTATTTATTTTATTCCAGTTAAGAGTAATGTAATAGTTTAAGTACCCATTGAAAATGTCTTGTCTCTTTACTGTCTTTACAAAGCATAATATGGGATGTGCTACATCTAAATAAAAAAGTATATGTACACTTGACCCTTATGTACGCTTTCAAGTACGCATTATGAAAGGGACAGTACATTAATAGGTATATTTATTATTATTACCTAATGTCTATACGTTTTTACTTATAATAATATTATATTATGATTATTTTATGACTATTTACATGGCCCCTTCATTCTAATTTCGTTTCTTATATGTTCTAGTTTAGTTTACCGACTTCTTATTTCGCAATTTTTGTGACTACTATTACTGTTGCTCCTATCGTCCTATGCTCATTATATTAATGATAAAAATGATTATATACAGATGACACACTGTGGAGTGTGGAGGGCAACACACTCCACTCATCCTGAAAGTTGATTACTTTTCTTTCATACAAGATGACTGGATGACAAGTTATTAAAGGTGAATCCTATTACAAAGCTGAACGAAAACCTTATAAAGCGACAAACTAAAACTAGGCATATTGTACATGTATATTCTATCTTTGACATTTACTTTTTAATAACCAAGAAAAGAAGCATTTATTAATTTTCTTTTTCCAAATTCCACTGTGTACTGTTATATTATTCTATGTATACTGCTTTATGACATTATAAATAACCAAAACATGGTTATTTTATTTTAATAATATGCTTTCAGAGGTTTATCTTGATTCCATGAGCATAAGGAGTTATTAATAAATAGTCCACTTAATTTTGGCATCTACTAGGAATATTATTTTCATGTTATATTGTGCGGTGAGCTTAAAAAGTATTTTTTGTCGAAGACCTTAATGACATACACCCTTGAATGCATTACTTTTCTTCCCTTTTATCAGTCAAAAAGTACCTCGACCTCAATATTTAGTAAAGTACAGACAAATATTTTGATAAATAAATGACTTACGAATTCATCATCCATTTGAGCCAGGAATATGGGCCGTGGAGGATAGCACGAGTCTACCGAAGCCATTTTGCTTGGTGATTTAGAACTCCAATTTATACGTTAAAAAGCTGATTTACAATCGAACTTTTCTTGAACTATTGCAACAAACATGCAAATATTCTGCTGTTCGCTTCAAAGAATACACAATAGAATCACTGTCAGCTTTAAGAATTTAACTCGACGTCAAATTTGTCAAACTTCGGTTTTGACAGCATATCAACTGAACTTGCAACAATGATCACTACTTATTTCTGAAGTCATAAAGTTTGATTACCGATTATGTCAATTTTAAGGAAAACTGCGGTAAAGGATCGGAAAAAATTTGATTAAATAGATGTCTGAGTGAGCCGATGTGAAACGCAGCGTAGAAAATCAAATATCCACACCATTTGTCAGAAGAACCATATATGGTTTACGCAGAGTTACTCGAATATAAATGACAAACTATAGGTTACAAAAAATAACATACATAACGAAAATGTGAAATTGAAACTGAACATCTGCCTCAGAAGAATTGATGAAAGTCCCACCACCACCCTTTCGTGGGCACAAAAGCCCACTCAAGTCCGTGCATAACGTTATTTAAAAAAAGAATCCGATCTCCAAAGGCAGAATTCCCGCATAACTGGATAATTCATAAAAGAAACCTATTATTAGTAAAAGTATCAACGATTACCAATTACGATGATTATGTTTAGATAAAATATTTTATTTGATCACTGCTACATAAAACCATTAAACCCACTCCCACTCCTGCCACTCCACTGGTTACATATAACTTGAAAGCGAATTGCTACCTTAGAATTTATAGAATGCTTAGAATGGTGAACTGAAGATGAAAGAAAGTGCAATTACCCGAGAAGGTGACACTAAATCAAATGTAGTTCTGGTGGGTGACTGGTGACTGGTCCGACTGGTGGTGGCGACAACGACCCGGCTGGAGAATCAGCTGATCACCGACAAGACCGTATCAGTCAGCGAAGCCAGCTACTTTACTTCTCGCCCGGATTCAATGCAATCCAGCTCCAGCAGATCCAGAGACGGACCAGCAGAATCTCCTAAACTCCAATCCACTCCACACAGCTCGAAGCACAGCAGCACAGCACAAGTCCGTCCAGCCAACCAGACAAAAAGTAAACCACTGGAACGGCAGGAAAAGGGAGTCGGGAATTCAGATCAAACAACAAGGCAAGCAACCAGAGCCGCACCGCAATGTCTCACTGTCATTTTATGAAGCTCAAGCGAACTATGTCTTTCTCGGGATGATTGCAATTTTCAATTGAGAATCCGGCGTTGTGTTATGGAGAACTTGAGATTCATTTACTTTCTTGCGCGTTGATATCTTTATACAAAATTATACACAGCAGAAAACTGAAAATAACTCAGCAAACTTCTCCATGTTTTTTCTCTAGACTACTAGACATGACATGAATGACGGAAGGAAAACGGGGAAAGCAGGGTACACAAAGTTTGTCAGACATTTAACATGGGCATGTCGATGCTTATTCTGTTACTGTACACAATAGACTAGATGGGGATACTCACTAATATGTATGTGTGGAAAGGAATTCTGGATCACCGGATTTCACCATGGCTAAAGAAGGCATTTGCTTTTGAGTCATCAATTACTTCATTAAGTTTCTCCCTATTTCTCTTTTACAGATATGCACTGCTTATATGAGCTTGCTTTGCTATACAATGAACAACAATAGCATATCTTTTAGTGTATTATATAACTACAGTTTTCGTACAATACTATTGTACACTAACTTGTACTTATTCGACAATTTCAGTCAATTTCGGTTCTACTCTGATTTTTTTGCCCATAGGAGGAAGTTTCTGTTCATGAGTCGTGACTTTGCATAGCTTATAGGTTTGGGATTCTACATTGAACTTTCAGCTTTCTCCTTGTACCTTGTACTTTGCGCCTACTTGTTCACGTACGTTCAATATATTTATGTGGGATGCGAATGCGATAGCACATACATATTATATCGAAAAATGTCTATCTGGTAGTAGAAAGTTAAAATATAAAAGTTAAGCCGTGGTGGGCATATAACTTAGTTTTCGTCATTCTACCAAGTACTAGCAAGAATGTAGCTTAGGCACATACATAGGTAGGTCACTTAACTGAAAGCTTTGCAATATCTCCTCAATGTATTTTCTCCCGGGTTATCATTATTCTCATTGCATTGTACGATACACTTACAGTTTACAAAAGTACCTAACATCACATTATATCCAGCAAACGTGATTCACCGTTCGTTAGTTTAACAGTTGTTTTTCTTCCGTTCTTCCGCACCGGCGTTCTGACAAAAATCGATCTCAACGATACTCTTACTCAAGCCATGCATTGCAACCCCTACAGCTAACTCTCCGAATCTTCTACCTTTAACAGCATGCAATATAACAGGGTAAACGGTCAAACAAACACAATACCTAAGTATATTGCTACACACTTGCGATATCATTTATATGGATGAGAGAAGCTATACAGAATTCCCTCTATACTCTATACATATTGTTGTTTGAGTCATGAGTTGTGATTAAGTGAGTGTGACTTATGCTTTTACTTATGGCGAAACTCAACTACTCACAATCAGATATATATCCTCGTGTTCTTCCTAATGACAACGACCAAAGTAAGCACGGCTACAGCACAAGTTCACTAACTTCTCTAAACCTAAGTAGAACGACTTTGTTTGTAATGCCCCGAATATATTTAAGTAGGAAAGAACAGATTAAACATGTCTTATTATCGGCATAGTATGCAAAATGCATTGGTTTTGCATGCTATATGCATTATTTCTTATATTTACCTTCTTCTTTACTTTGACAGTGTGAAAATAAAGACTGTACAGTATGAAAATAAAATTGCTTAACATTGAACTTTCTCTTGACATTTCTTTCTCTTGTCGCGGTGTAAATTTTTCACTTTCGCTATTATTGGAAATTGCCTATACTTCGGGATCGATTTCTTTAGTAGGCAGAGACTTAAAATCATCCAGCCAACGAATACCTAGTAGAGGAACGTAGACGAAATTTAGCAGTCAGTAAATGCAGCAGAAAAAGTTTCAACTACGTACTGCGAGTAGCAACTGCAATAGAAATCCTATCTGTTGCTGATAGGCAAGATCAAAGAGCGTACAAATAGTGTCAAATGCCATTGAGAAACTAATGGATATCCATGCAGAGATATATCGGGGTCATGGCACAGGAATGTATCATCTGGCTAAAAAGACTGAACGAGTCATGATAAAGCATTTTGTCGCTGACATTATCGAACATTGTTAGGACAGAATTAAGTTGAAAACCATTGTCAATAAAAGACATGGACATAATAAAATTTTACCCATATAGGTGCGTGTAGGTAAAACTTTAAGAATGGAGACATATTAAGAGAACGTGTAGTGTCAACTACTATATTTCCATACAGTACGTCAAGGTAAAAAGGTGTAGGTAATTTCTGGCGACGTGACTCTTGTAGCTACAGAAGGATCACTACTCAAAGGCTTACATTTTACTTCGATTTTAGATATCTAAAAGTGTCTTGAACAACTTATTATTTATAGAAATATATTTGCTTCTGCTTGCATGTGCGTGTGATTTAATAATGTGACATCTTGCAACTTTCACAACTTTCTCTTCCGTGGAATTTTTTGAGCTTTCCACAAATATCAATTATTTGCCCCAATAGCGAATCTTTTATTAAATCTAACTTTTCAGGTAGCACAACTCCCAATTTGCTTTTTACAGATGAAAACAGCAAAAATGGAGCAAGAATGCATTACGTTTTATTTATGCATCCAAGGTGTATTCAACGTTCAAACAATACCTGGAATTCCCAGTTGCCAATTATACCCAAAGACCTTGTACCTAAATAAGTACATAAGTACATTTACATAGCTTACCAAAACAGAAATGTTTTGATATGCTTTTCTAGATCGAAATCCATACTTAAGTCAGTGCATTAAATATATAATTTGTTTCTATTTCTAGTTTTTGCTTTGTTGTGGTTGTGGTGCTTCTGCATGGTTAAGAAATTACTTCCTTTCACATCGGGTCTCTACAAACTACAAACTCTGCATACTATTTCCCTTGCTTTGGAAATATCAAATACAGCTTCCAGTTAAGTTAACCATGCATCCATGCCACACATGGCAAAACCCCTAATTGATTCGCCTAAGTCGTAACACCTTTAATCACTGGTTTTGTTTCTTTGTTTCGTAATTATAGAAATTTCGGCGCTATTTGTCTCCAGCACTCCTAAGCAAGTAGCACGTGTACAGTATACAGCAACTAGCAATACGCAAAAATAACGTTACTTTTGATTAAATTGAGTATTATTACTGTTTACTTTCACCTTCTTTCACCAAGTTGGCACTACCGTAAGAAACACAAGTTATTACTCTTTAAAAATGCATACTTTTTTCTAACAAGTTGCGCATTAGACGAAAACATTTTCGATTGATTTCTCTTTTAAGAAGGACAGCAGTAAAGTTGTCTTTTCTGCAATGCTACTCCTCAAATTTTTACACGTTCTCTGAAAGTTCCATTACCAAATCCCCACCTAACTTTCCTAACTAAGACTATCTTCAGTACCTGGCACCTGAACCGATCTGAATTCGGAGATACGCATATTTGTTTAACACCGGTGTGTTAGGTAGGATTACTTCGAGTTCGAAACGTCGATTTAATCCTCGGTGAGGAGCATTTAAATGTATAACGAAAGATGCTTATTCCTATATCACATATCATATCGCATGTTAAAGTTCATCTACATCTACTTAGAAGGCTGCACCCTGCACCATGTAAAATGTAATGTGACCCAAATCTATGAATCGGGTAGTAATTTATTGCTTCCTTTTGTCAATGGGTACATACATTTACGTGAACGTTTTCAATCAATTTTTGACTTAACACAGATGTAAAATGTTAATACTAGCTTTCATTATTGATCTTATTAATTTCACATTGTGCTCTTTACCAATCGGACAGGATTCAAGAAGACTAAGTAAATTGAGATCACAGATACTTGAAAGGCATGAGAATGACGTCCGAAAAGGTGATTATTCTTTCCTAGATTTGGTAAGCTGGCTTAACGAATTTCATTGCGAAAGAAGCACTCATCTTAATTAAAGTGGTACAATTTTGATGCAAAGATTACAAGCTAAGTATGGAATTAAATGTAATCCTCGTAGTTAATAATAATGGCTAAGATTCTGTAAATACTTTCACTCACTCCACACAGGCACATTATCAATAAGAAATTTGACTTACAATGGAGGTTTAAATAATTCAATTTGTATTTTGCTACTTTAGATCCTAATTAAAATTCGAATTCTCACAGAACGATTTTTCCAGAAAAGTTACAAGGTGTTCTTAAATTATGAGTATTCTCATAAAAGTATACTTCAAAACTTCAGTAAATCCAAAAGTAATCAGACTCAGACACTGATAAAATATAAATATTGCTGTTCGATTATTTAATTATATAGTGTTTTTAGCGAAACAAATTACAACGGCAGGAATTCCATAAAGGTATAATAGAGTTAAAAGCATTCTTCCGAATTAGGTGTGGTCGTAGTTGTATTTGGTAACGCTAGATTTTGCACACCAGTTTCCAAGAAGTCTGATAAATAATTTCTAACTTATCTATTCGAGCAACCCTATTAAACCATTGAAGTTAATGAACTTATACAAACACATTTCTTAATATTTGCTTACTAGTACTTCCATCTCACTATCACAATGTATACCTATACATAGCAGAGTAAATAATGAGCAACTACGAAAAATATTTTGCTCCCGATAGATTTTGGTGCTTAAAACAATAGTTTATTTATTCGTTTCATATTATTTACTCGTTCATGATTAAGGACAGCATCGGAAATTGAATGAGAACAACTAACAATGATAAATTGCGTTCATTTTACGATTATTTATACCTAATAACTAATATATACGCTAAATCTTTACTAGCTAATATAAGTTTCACAACATAATTGTTCTATTCATATAGTATAAAAAAGTAGTTAAATGTATAGGAATAGTAGATGCTTATTAGTAATATAGAATATGACTACATAAGCTTCGGCAGGTAAGAAGCGGTAGAACGTGTGGTAAGTGTATACCAGTAAGTAGCAAATCACTTGTTATGCTCTTAAGCGTTCATATCAGATCCCAAGTCATCACATAAAACACGATCCAAAACTGTAAAACAAATTTTTAATCGTCTATGTAATATCAATCATATTTCTGTACAATTTTAGTACGAAAATAAAATTGGGGAAGCATTGATAACTGCTGACTACAGAAATGTAAAGGAAACTTTTATACTGTAAATACTTGCTGTAGAAAGTAACTTTATTTATAAAGTCTTACCCAAAATAACTTGCTCCATTTTCTTAAGGTTTTTTAATGTACCAGATAGCTCACGTGAAGGGCTTTTGTTCGGAGAAGAAGCATTACTCAAAGCTTCCAGATCTTTAATTTGAGATACCATTTCTTCTAGTAGAGCACCGTTTTCATCGTTTGCATGTTGCACTCTGCGAATTAAGTTTATTTTTAAATACCATGTATAAAATAAAGACTTCCAGATTCTCGTATTTAAGTTACATTCTCAGTCAGTTATATAAACAAAAAATTCGCTTCACTTACTGCAATTTCTCTAAAAGTTGACGGGATGCGGTTCTGACCTTCACAGACAAACTGTGAATAGTAGCTATCACCAAATTGTCCAAAGCCTGAAAATATCAATATGTTTAGCACATGAAGACATATAAAGCGTAACTTATGTATAACATATTACACTTATAATAGAACGCCTAAATAAAAGCAGATGTTGTGCTGGATACCTCAAGTTTATTCTTTGGCCGTAAACTAGGATGAGTAATCCCGTAGTATATGCCATCTTCATGAAGAGATCTACTCATAACAAGATGGTTGGGCGAGTTAGAATGTGAGCTTTCCATCTCATCCACAACATACATAATATCTTCTTCTTCTGAAGTTATTCCGCTATAACCACCATGGAATGACGTTGACTTTATCATTGAAGACATATCTCCTTGGCCGGCTCTGTAATTTTCAAGCGATAATCATTTGCAATTTTTCACTTGGAAAATATCTTTTGAGCACACTATTATCCACGGATTACAAAGAATACACTACATGTCATTTTTTACCTTGGCATTGTTGACATCGAAATATTATTTTCTTCTGCGGCACTCTCCGTTCCAGATTGAGCTTTCTTTCCATTTTTCTTTGCTTCGGCAGCAGCTTTCATAGGATCATAATTTTTTCGACGCTTCCAGTTAGCCAATTCAACTTCCTTAGCTGTTAAACTAGAATTACTTCGACTACCGACTGGAGGTTTCCGATTCATTCCCGTAGGCGTCTGCTGCTTTTTGTTAACGACATGGTCACTTTTGCTAACAGTTGATTTATTAGAAGGTGCACTCACCGGTGGTGGAGGAGCCATCTGAAAGTCCAAAAAGGTGATCAGAACAGATTGTTAATAGAGTAATGATATCACAATCACTTACACAGCAATATTATAAACTTCCAATAAAATATTTCTATCTTTGAGAATGAAACTGTAGATTCACAATATAAAGATTCGATTTACAATCTAGAGCTTCAAGTCGATTTCATTGACTACTTGTTAGAATGATCACAGAGTATGCAGCGTATTATTGCAAGGAGTAGTCATGACACTGACAACACACCTGATTCACGGGGGACTTTGACTTGGGCATTCTCAAGCTAAACCTGCCGCCATCGCTCCTCATGAAAAGGGATGCTGGGGTAGGAATGCTAATGCTCCCTGGCTGCGGTCTTGGAGATACTCCTCTCACAGGTAACGTCATGCTCTGCCGATTCATTACGGTTGCACACCCATCTGACTCGTATCCAACAACACGATTTCTTCTGATACTACAACCATCATCACATAACCATATAATGTAATATCTCAAATAAAAGCTGCCACTACGTATACTTGAACAATAATGCATTACTTCATAAGATTCCTAGTTATGGAACAACGAATCTGAATTGCATTTCACCTACCTGAATGCTTTATTGTATTTTACTGGCATATTTTTGAATTCATGTGAGCCTTCATTGGAACTATCTGATTGGTATCCCAAAGCATATCCTGAGTCAGAGAGTACAGACGCTTCCCTTGGCATCGGACTTGTTCTAATTAAAGCACGTTTCTTATCCACAGGTTTGGTCAGAGGCTTTGGAGGACTGTATGAAAGTGTAGCTTCGTCATCAGAATCCGAGTTATGAGTACTGTTGTTATTACTTAATCTTTGAGAAACCCTTTCTTGCATAGCTGACACTACATTTTCCGTCTCACGAAGAAAGAATTGTGTTTCAGACACCGGATGCAATTCTATAACATCAAATCAAAACAGCGATTAAACTATCTTTCATCAATAGGAAAATGGAACACATTAACAACTTAATAATTGCAAAAATTATATCACATCATATCACTTACCACTATTCCCCACACATTCTTCTTGCTGATGTTGCTGAGCTGCAAGTTCAGCCCATTCCCTAACCCAACCAGGAGTTCCTGTTCCAAGACTATTGTTACTGCATTTATCAACGGGATTTAGCTTCGGTGGTGTAATATCATTGGGGATTTCCATCCCAAAAACATTATCGATATTCTTCCTAGCTGTTTGAACTTCAGGAGCATCCTTTTCAATGGTATAGGTGCCAGTTTCACTCGTTGTATCGTCAACTTCTACATTGTTCACGACATTCACTTCAACGTCAGGTTTGACCTGCTGTTTACATTCCTCTGGTATTGGTACTGCCACTGGCAGATCCAGCGCAATAGGTTTAATATCAACTGAAAGATCGTTGTTACAAATATCTTTCACAACTTCTGTATTTGTCACAACCTTAGGTACTTGTTGCTGTTTTGTAGGTATAGAACTAGTCGGCATACTGCTAACTGCTTTTGCTTTGACAGATTTCAATTTCCGACTGGGTAATTCATGAAGTGGTCTTCTGACAGGAGGAGTCGTCGAGTTAGTCACACTAGAAGGGGTAGAATTATCAACTGGCAATTTACTTACAGATGCCGTAGGAGCAGGACAGGGTTTAGGAATCGTGCTTTCAGTTCCTGGACTAGGCTTTCTCTGAAGAGATTTCGGTTGTGCAGCTGGAGTTGGTGTTGGCGTGGTCTCTTTCTTATCAGCTGCAACTGGCACCTGAGAGTCTTTTTCCTTTCCGGATAACTCTTCGACCTTAGTTAAGCTAAAGTTACGCCGATGCCTTGGGGCGAATTTACTAATACTGTCTGTAATCCCGAACACTTTCTTTGTGCAACTTGTGCTGGTATTCGTCGCTCCAAAATCTACCGTGAAAGCCATAGGGGACATTTTCTTGCTGCCAACAGAGTCCGAATCACTTTTTAAACTTTGTTCCTTCTCAGAACTTATACTGCTTTCGCCGTCCAGCTTCTCCTGTACGATTTCTGTCTGGAGGATATCTACGAAATACAAAATAAGCATGACATTAGCTCACAAAGGAAATCATGACCAACAGAAAACACGATATTTCTTTTTTACTTTCATTATTGTTGTTGCTATCTAAGATGACATTAAGAGGGACTCGACTTGCACCGCGACTGATTTTCCTTACTCTACCATTACTGTTCAATGTATTTGATTTGTTTCGGGCAGAAACCAAAGAATTTAACTTTTCAAAACGATTGTCACATAAACTTTTGTGACCACCACCTACGGTACACCGTGTAGGTTTAGACATGTCTTGTCTAAGTAATACAATCCCGATTTCCCGATACAATTTACTTTTACCTAATTACATTATTCCTCTAGTATTACGGCGAGAGCTTGTTAAACAAACATCTATTCCTGACACTTCCCTCAATGAAAATGAATGAATACCACAAAAACACACCAAAAACTTTGTCTCAGTGGCATAAGCAAGTAAAAACGAAAGTTTTAATTTTAGGGTGGAGTTTCTAATCAAAAGTAACGAGAAGCATGAAAACAACACAGCAGCTCACACTACAGACTAGACTACACACACAGTTCATTCCTCAGCACACAAAACACTAACACAAAACCACAACACATCGCATTGACTTACATTAGATAACCAGTCTCTCTAACAATCCATCTGTACATAAATACATACTAGAATGGGAATTGCCACGTTAACTCTTTTATGGGATGTGATAGAGACATATAGTAAAACTTTATACTTCGTTAAATTATGCACTCCTGGTCTAGCTGGATGTTAAGGTTCACCTCTTTCAAACTTTATATAAAACTACACTTAACTGGCAAAATTACTCTCACACTCACTTCTAAATGTTATCAAACTTACTACTGAACATATTCTAAGTTAAGTAGGTAAACTTTTTTACTATGTATACTTAAATAAAAACTACTATTTCCACTCGCATGCAAAACTTTAATTATAGATAAACAACCTAATATTTAAGTCATACTATAGATATACATATTTACCACCCATTACACATTCTGTATTAAACCAAAGCACGACACAAACTTATACAATTACTCCTTCTAACAACATCTACCCCATCTAATTGGTTCACGCATACAAAATAACACATACATTACAAATAAATACACAATTCAAAGAAAATACACTAAATAACAAACAGATGATTGCATTATTCGCTTTTTAAAGTTCTACTTAACCATTAAGGCATTGCGCTACCAATTTTATCGCTGCTAGATCGGAACATCTTAACTCCTAACTGTGATGCGATCTTTACTCCCAGAGTAGGAGTAGGTACCTAGTTAGTAAGCAAATTATAGCAGTAATACAAAAATTCGTTTACAAAAACTTCATGTATTTGTGTACTACTAGTGTAAGTGCACAAGTGTAAAAATAGTGTCTACCTGGCTATACATTGGCGCTCAACTGAAGGTGCAATAAATATTGTGCACAGGTAGGTGACTCATGTTGATTCATCTTCTGACTGTAAGTATTATTATCTACCGTAGCTTTCAGTATTACGACCGACTTATATGTATGTTTACTGCACGTAATTTTTGGAGCAGAGGGGTACCATAATATACTTGTAACAATAAGTCTTTCATTCAATCTTTTACACAATCATTATTTATATAAATTAGCTATAGCAGAACCTATTACACTTTATTGTTAACAAAAGTACAAGAGCATATCTGATAAGCTGTGTTTTTTTCATCATTAAAATCAACAAATGAACACGATGTAACTAAATGATCGAAAAGTATAAGGTAGGTAATTTTAAATGTGTTACATATACCTATGAATCATGTCCTGTCAGTCTCCAATTTCATTTCCCAGTGCACATGCTTAAATTCCATTAGTAAAAACAATTTTGCAAAAATGGACACGATTTATCGTAAAAAATACATCTCACTATACCTCAATAATTGTGTTCTACACTGTACCGTATGAGAATAGATCCCAGAAACTAGGATGAGGGAAAACATGCGACAACGGACAACGTGAATGTTGATTACTAGTTGCTGCTAGAATTTACTACATGTATACTTTATATCTCTTTAGATAAATGATAATAAATTACAACTGTATTACCGTATACAGTAGAAACATTAATAGACACATCCACTAAACAAAGGGCAAAGAACTTTGGTTAGCGAAAATGACAAATGTACACACATCACACTATGTACACTGTGATTATTATAGACTTGTCAGTTGGGAGAGGAGAGCGCACGCAGATGCGCCCAAAGTGTCTACTTGTCGCTGCTTCTTAAATGAAAAATATGCTTATTAAGTTTACCTTTAGGTTCTGAGCGAGATTTTCCATTATGACTGTAGTGACTATGGTTGTCATCATTTAAAGAAAAGTTTTCTTCATCAGGCCACCAATGGGGTGTACCATACAAAGGAGAGAGTGCACTTGACCCACCACCACCACTAAATGAGCGTGAACGTGACATCACTTCTGAATGTTCTGCAATTAACCAAACCAGTGCAAAGTGCATTTAACCTGCTTTTACAGTGCAAATGCGTATCTTGGCTTTAGAGGGGAAACCGATATAGAAAAAATTGATTTATTGCAAAAATGCTCATACAAAACGGTTAGATACAAAAACGTATTTCTGTACACTGTAAAGTAGTATAAACATACAGATAAGATAAGTATTGGGCAAAATGGTAACGGATTACGTTAACACTAGTGATAAGTATTACCAATGGATACAACAGACATAAACAGAAGTAGAGAAACTACTTTAGAGCAAAGCATTGAAATTACAATTTTTCAAGCGTCTCAAATGAAGTAAAGTAACCACTAATCACGAGGCAATGAGTGTTGGGGTTACAAAGTGAAAAAAGCGCTGAAACCGGCACCAGAATAACTAGAGATAAGAATAACGAGAAGACATATCTCCTTTTAACCAAGGAAAAGAACATAAGGAAGCCTTTTGTACACGTGTCAGGAGTCCTAAACCGTCAAAACAAACTCTAACCAAAGCAGGAGTTGCGAGGATACATTCCTTACCAGTACCAGACCATATCCTAAGTATTTTCAAACATTCATTACAAAATCAGGTAAGGTGAAAGAAATTACTAAACAGTAAGAATACGTGTTTCATGGAAAAGCACATTATTACAGCGTGTTAGACCAGGTCAACCAAACCAGAATGTGTTTATGTACATAGCCAAAGCAAAGCAAGGGAAGACAAGGCAAGTCAGTTTCAAATCAGTTAAAGGAGCCAAGTGAAGGGGCATTTACCATCAAGTAATGTTTACAATTTATCATTGAGTAAGGAGGCAGAACGTAAGCAAAGGAAGCGAAGATAACCAAACTACTTAACTCCCGTTTCTTTTCTATATCAGAAAATAGAATCAAGGACTCGTAATTACAAGAAAAGATAAGTTTAGAGTTAGGAAAATCTATAAAGCGGAATAAATAACTAGAATAGAATAATAAAACCATGATACGCAAGTTTTCGAGTTTAAAAGGTTAATTCGAAAATTGAATATTAATATTCAAGGTAAGTTGGGAAAATGGGCCGAGGCAATCCATTTATTTGGTTGGAAATAGCTTAATTAACATTGCGTACCTGATGTGTTTGAAAGGCATGCTGTTTTCGTGGAACTGGTGCTGGTACTTGTAGCGGTTCTAATCTGTTCGATCGGTTGAGGCTGGAAAACTTCATTTGGCACACTTATGTCAGGTTCCAAGCTACCGAGAAATGCTTCCCGGTCTCTGGCTGTTAATTTAGGAATCATACTATTATCCTCAGTCTCATCCTCCAGGGAATCTTTTCGTATCGCAGTAGAAGATGTATTATCAGGCTCACCATTAGCATTTAACAAAACACTGTTCACCACTTCACTAGTTAACTTTTGTGAATTTCTGCGGTAAATATCAGTCTGTTTCATTCGTCTGTGAAATTGTGGGGAAGTATTGGAAGACGTTGAATTTGGAACTGGACTCATTTCTTTGGCTGGACTGGAAGGAGCAGAGCTGGAGCCGTGTCCACTGTCTAAGGTTAATGACGGTGATGAAACTCGACTTCCTCCCAAACTGTTTCCTCTGTGACTCTATCGAAATTAATTATTCACACAGATATCTTATTTAACTGCACAACACACCACAAAGAATATGTAAAAACTTTTCCGCTGATAATCTTGTTAAAACTACACGCAAACAATTTCATGTACAATAATTCCGTATGTTTTGCATGAGAAAACTGATACACAACAAAATTCAACTAATAGAGAGTCCATATCTACAATCTACAGTCGCACAGACAAGTAAAGATAAAATTTTTCTCTTCTTGTAAATTGTAAAGGAATGGGAATTAGGAATATCGTATTAATACTTGCATTTATCTCGTCATATATCAAATGCCTCAACAACACTATTGTTGTCACTGAAAGTGCACTTCTCCTTCTATTAGTACTAACTACCTACCAACGCAATTTACTACACGTACAATTTTTCTACGTACTTTTCCATGAAATGATACTGTTCGTAAGTTAGTGGGAGGAGTATATGACGGAATATGTAAAGGTATGTCTAATGTAATGTCGAGGCTTCGTTCTTTGGGTTCTCTCTCATCCTTTACTCCTTAGTTTGTTCACCCACTATATAGGATGTACACATAATTATCCACAGTAGGGATACATAGCTTAAACTGAACTGAATGTTCTGACTTCTAAGTAAGTGAGCTAACAGAGCTGAGCATGACATCCTTTGAGTAACTTCCGGCTGGCTGGCTACATTTATTTCCGTTAGTTACAATATTTTATGCCTCATATGAGTGAAACCGAAATATTTTATGGTCTTTTACATAACGTATTTATTCCTTTTATCAACTGAGAGCAATCGCTCTCAATTCATTATTCTATCACGGTTTACAGTACGTAATACAGCATAAACCAAGAGATACAGATTACAACACAGCAGACAGCCTGCGGAAAGCAACAATAAAACTCAACTACTTAATCTGAATAAAGACGACGAGATTCGTCTTTCGACACAATTCTGAAACCATGAAAAACTAATAAAAGAACTCACATGTAGCGAACTTGTTGGCTTTTCACAATTTATTACGTAGCTCATTCCCGTCGTGCTAAGAAAGGCTTACCTAGCAAAAGGAATTTGGGAGTGGGATAGAGGATGAGCAAAACCAGTAAGAGTAATCCTCCCACATACTAAAATTTACGTATTAC
Organism: Yoshiicerus persimilis; assembly: GCA_020352615.2. Classification (NCBI taxonomy): domain Eukaryota; kingdom Metazoa; phylum Arthropoda; class Collembola; order Entomobryomorpha; family Tomoceridae; genus Yoshiicerus; species Yoshiicerus persimilis. Next base: position 37,819,623 of record CM036941.2, on the reverse strand, counting down.
TTTTCTTACGTCCCATCTAATGTACGTACGTATTTTCCTTCCTGACGTAAGAAATTCTCTATTAACTACGTGAGTAATGTACAGTGATAAATTTTAACTGACCTGCATCACATGGGAGAAACGTTCAGGTATAATGTTCGAGTCGTGTTCACTTATGGGAGAAGAGTTGACACTTGCACAAGCTCCACTGGTCACCTTATCAAAGTTTTCGTAGGCCGCACTCCCAACAACAGATCGATTGCCAATCCCAGAGCGAATTTCATACAGGTTGGAATGTGTGTACCAGTTAAGGAAAATTTTTCAAACTTTTCATACTTAGCAAACCTATTACTTAATTGCTTTGATTTTTATCTACTCCTCCGTCTTTACCACTGCCTGCCGTAAATGTTGTATACAGTTTAAGTCTAAACAATACTGTTTTACTTATACTATTCTCCATAAAGCTATTCAGCCTGCTGATTTGAATCATTGTGTAATAATAACAATAACAATGCAACAATAATTACAACTAGACTAAGATTTTCTATGAATGAAACTGAGTAAACAACTGAGAACTGAACTGAACTTGCACTTAAAGATAATGACTGTAAATAATAAAAACCACAATGTACACAAACATTAATTGAGATGAGCAACAGGTAAACAAACAAACACGTCTGTAAATTTTTCTCAATAAATCCTGATTTGATGAATTGTAGAAACTTTAACAGTAATTTTAAGTTGTCTTTGTCTATCTGTGGTTTAATTAAAACTTATAGACTCAGCTGTACTACTTGTGTTCAGTGTACAGTCTACATGAAGAATACAATGGTATGCTGATAACTGGAAATGGTTCCACTAAGTTGTCTTTCAAAATAAGCCAGGCAATTGAAATGACTCTTGTTCTTTCTACGTGTAGCAGCAAGTCATGCTATGCTGTATTATATAATAGAGAGAGAGGAGAATTGAGTCAAATGTTTGAGGGACCGTAATAAAGGTTATATTATATAGGTATGTATACACAAAGTAAGAGCATACATATAGTGGCAATCAGTAAGTTATTCAGAGCCCTTAACTTATTACGTTACGGCATACTTGCTCTGTAGTGCACCACACTAACAGAAAAATAAAACTTAACAACAAGAGAGGCACTCGACTCTTTAGTACTATCACCATTAGTAAAGAGAATTGAACATAACACAGCAATAGCACTGACAAAGTATGTGTTGCTGTGTTGTTACGAAGCAAACGAGTAGCGAACAAAAAATACAAGGAGTAAGTAAGGTGAGTGCAGCTAGAAAAAATCCCCTCCAAATGATACAGGAAATTAACTCATGCATTCAAAATTCACAGCCAACACTATTCTCTCTACTACAATGCAGTACACAATGCAATCCAATGAAATGAGCACTTAAAGAGCTAGCCACACGAGAAAGAATAATGTCAAGTGAGAGGGGAACAATAAGAAAGAGCCACAGACAGTAAAACGTCTGTCGTAACGTACTGTAAAATTCTATGCGTAAATAAAGAAAATCAATTGCTTCAGAAAACTTGAAGAAAACCTCTCAAAATCTCAGTCTCCTTGTTTAACTTTAAAAGAGAGAGATTTTCTACAGCTCCTTTCGTCGTTGTTCGTTCGACAACCCCAAACAAATTACACACAGCTACTAATCGTCTCGACACTCGGCTCCACACTACAAAATTCCTCGCAATGTATCATAAATAACATCTTCCTTGCTTCACTATAGAAATAACTCAGTAAACTTGCATAACCGAATCACTCAACTCTTCGTCAGAACACAAACAAGCACAATAGCAAACAGAAACACAAGTCCTAAACTACTGCACGTTGTAAACGAATCTAAAAATGATGTATATCAATTCTAACTGTATAATACAGTCAACACTGATGTTTAAAAAATGCTAATACTAAATACTCCGACACTCAACTGTTGAACTTATTAATTATCTATCTAGTAAAACTTGTTGCTTTAGTTTGCCTAGCAAAATATGTTGCCTCTGAACTGTTACGACTCAACTCTTTCCAAAATTAAATATGTCAAAGAAAACCAAACCGAGAATTAAATGCACGAAAGGATATCATAACCAAAACGCAGAAGATCCATATTGCCCAGCTTTTCGGGACGATCTGCTCCTATTCGTTGGTTGTTTAGGAAAGTCTGCAAAGACAAGAAAACCAGGTCAGGCTCGTGAGATACGCTCATTCAGATTATTTAAGTAAAGTTAAACCAAAATATTTGCTGGAACTCATTCAAGGCTTCATTTACGCTAGCTTAACACTGTATATACATTATGACTTGAAAGCTTTCGTCAATTTCCCTTCAGTTCCGTTTAAGTTATATAGAGACTACAAACTTGGCACTGAACTCAAAATCATGTCGTAGTAGAAGTAAGCAGAGTGTGTTACTTTGATTTCGTTGCAAAGTTAAAGTTAAATGGATATTTTAGTACAGACAAACACAAGAGGACATGTAAAACATACACAGCGTAAAAAATTTACATTGCTTACCCCATTTGTTGTTTTCAGGTCTCTAACTGTGAAACACTCCGACTGCGGATCAAAGCACAAGACTGCGTGTCGCTTTTCCACACTTGGAGACTGTAAAAGAAATATTAGCAACATTTAATATTTAAATACTCGTGTAATGTAATGTGGAATTGTGCAACACAATAAATAAATTCCAAGTAATCTATCATATGATTAGATTAGATGGGCACTGACACAACACTAAGCACTAGGAACACCATCCTATAATCATATTCATAATAATATGCTTAATCCATTTACTATGCTCACTGTACAGTGAACTATGGGCAAACATTTGAATTCATGACTTGAGGACGTGTTGTGTTAGCTTATTATGAATGAGTACTCACTCAAGAGAAACGAGTCTCACATAATCTCATAAAATGCCAATGCTACATCATACAGTAGAGAATACTGAGCACACTTCAGATTTAATGGGTTGTGCGCTATTTCCTACATTATTACATACCTGTGTACATATCTAGGTAATGCAAATACCTATTACAAAAATTATTCAATTATATTGTTTGAAAAAGCAGACAGAAACATGGGTACGTATAAAAACTAATTTAATTAATAATTTTACCATGCATCCTTATCCTATGTCCTATGCTGTACCACAGAGCACAACCTGTTCCTTTTAATAACAATTCTCACTCTTCGTAACTTCACATAATTAGATGGTATTAAATCGTAAATCGTATGTAGTCATGATGTGTGCAGATAATAATGTATTCCTGTGCGTTACGTACTACTTAAATGTATTCTTCAAATTACATCTGCTGAAATCTGTAAAGAGTAATGAGTCATTACGCCATAATAATCGTGCATTGCATCCTGCATACTGCGTATATACAGTTGCGGGGCCACAAAATCTTCTATTTATACACTTTGAGCCGTGAACAACATTCTCAAGACGATTCGTATTCTTTACTTCAACCTAGTTACCTATAGGTACATATAGTTATACTTGAATTATAAATTATTAATAGGAAACTTAAGTATTTCCTGATTTAAATAGCGATAAATAGAACATTCGTAACTTTATCAGGTAAGGAAGTTTCAGCGTCTGATTTATGCGATATATCAGTGTCAGCATCAGATGCTTTAATAGGGGCTGCTCCTCCGAACAATTTCTCAAGACGTTTCCTCCTCTCTGATACAATATTCCGTGGTATCACAGCTATCTCCTGCGTATACTCTTCAGATAAAAACTCCAACTGGTCGTCCATAAATTTAGTACCACGTTTCAAACCCATGATTACGGAATGACACTAATGAATCGTTTACAAAAGTATACTATATACTTGTCACTTGGAATGACAACCAAAAACTGTTGAAAATCTTATCTTTAAACTACGATTCAGTCACAAACAATAAAAGTCAACGAATTCGTGTTTTCGATATGATGATTTATTTAAACTTGGTATTTAACCGAGAAATAGGGAAAAACATTAAACTTAACAAAACTGACGAAGGTTTGAAAGGTATTAGCAAAGTCTAGAGACTGATTGAAAAGGTAAAGTGCAAACTTATCATCGTTATCGTCTGTTCCTCGCAATAGAACTAAACTAACAGCAAAAATACAAGAATGCAGACCAGTCGACCAAGTTCTTTACATGATCAAAACAACAGAATGAGTGGTTGGTTGGCGTAATTGAGTGGGACACCCATCCTTTATAGCAAATAAATCCATCTTACAGACAAATAGCAAGCAGATCTGTATTCAGCAAATGCTTTTAGAATGTAATAGTCACTGTGTACTACCCATTATGTTCCAATATAAATATGCCCTATCTTACGGACTATAGATAAAGATAAGTTAGATAAGTAAGTGCCAACATATATGGTACAACTCAAACTCACGTGTACTGCTAAAACTAATAGGTACTCTAACGCTATACTATTGTGTTGCATTTTCTATAGCAGGGTTTGAAAAGACAAGACAAGACACAAACTGTAATTTGCAAATCAACAGGCAAGGTCTTTCCTTGTGCAATTCTATTTACAATTTGGCAATTTGTAATCTCCATAATGCAAATATAACAATTAGATCTCATATGTCAATAAAACATTTTATTTCTTTCATTCATCACAGTTATTGAAATTAGAACACACCCGATAATGTAGCTTTCGCTTTGATTGGATTATGAATAAGAAAACCGGAGCACCGAAAACATTTATCATTATATTATTGGCAACATTGCAAAATTATTTTATTGCCATCCGTCTGACAATTCCGAAAGTATATATAAAGGAATCCTCCCTACTGCCTCTACTACGTAGTTATGCTATGACTTATGAATATTAACAAGGAGCGTACTTATATTGGTTTAGTAAAGAAGGTTGCGTACTCTGGGTGCTCACGGACAGATATATTTGAAAGCTCCAAAACTACATCCTACGATTAGCCATGCATTCATTAAGAGAATAATAAGCAATATTGCAATTGCCATTACGTTATGTACATGCCTGAGCTATTTTACTGAACAGGTAAATGCCGTAGGTGTACGGTCATGACCTCTCTACGTCTCCAATTTCACCACCCGATACGATAAGCTATTCTGCTTTGCCATTCCAATTGTTGGCTAATTTAGCACTTCAGTTTAAAACGCAAATAGTTACGTAAAACAAAAAATTGAGTTTTATGGTATAATCCGTATCCCTAAATAGGAAAAGTCAAAACAAGAATTTCACACATTTCAAATATTCCACTGTAGTGTAATATTAAGTACACAATACTCCTACCGATGTACAAAAGGTAAAATCGTCTGTTTGTTTTGCAGTATTAGATTTTGCATAGGAAGATTGAAACGTTTTTGTTTTTGTGAGCTTCCCAATGTGGGTAAATGAATTGGCTGATGCTGATAGCGATAGGGTATAACAAGTCGGTAAATTATACCCACGAATTACGCTGAGAGTTGTAAAAACAGAAAAACCATGTTTACACTTTCTATACGTATTATCTATTCTTACATTGCTAATGGTAGATAGCAATCTGCTGCTACTTGCTTTTACATTTGGATGACAAAATTCCAAGTATTTTCCATGCCAGGGTATATAAATAGATAACATTAAATAATGTCGTGATATCCCAGTGGGATTAGGTCAAGGTTTTGCAGAATTGTTTATTGTGGTGTTAGGAATAGTATAGGTGAACACCTAGCTAGTTTATTTGATTCCCTAAAGCCATAATCTAAAACCACCTACCCATTATATTAATTAGGAGGGCTGACACGACAAATTGTTGTTTGTAATTACGAATCATTACTTGAGAAGAATGGAAAGGAAGCATGGAATTCAATACTTCATTAAATCGCCTATGAATACAAGGATCTTGAATTCGCACTACTTTGCTATCTTATATAATAGTAAATTGGATACGTATGACAGTAGAACCTAGCCCCATTTTACGTAGCCTTACATGCAGTTGCAAGTTGCAATGCAGCAGCTCAGTGCTAAACTAAACTACCTAATCCAATGGACTAATTGTGTGTTCAAATTACACATAATCCACTACCCAGTTAAATTATCTAGTAAAAGTACAATGCAAATACATTTACCAATGCATGTACATTTCACGAATTCCTATTTGAATGTACCTTTGTTTTTAATCCATTTGAGTATCTGCATTTGAGTGAGCATATAATATTGTATGCAAATGAGTTTGTAATGCATTTGTGTTCGGATGGTAATATATTAGTCGTAAAATATTGAGTTTGGCATGAACACAGAAATATTTAATAGCTCAGTGCACGTAATACATATAGGTAGGCACTTAATACTTTTTAATTATAAGCAGCAAAAAATCTGTCTCTTTTAAAACAGTTTTTGCAATGGCAATTCGTGCTCGCTAAGCAGTACGTCATTAAAATTACTGACTAATGTATGTTAGTGTTTAACTCAATTAAAAAATGAAGTCGCAGATGGATGCATATGAAATGGAATAAAATAATGTCAAGATTACTATCTTTTGTAAGTCTTGTAAGACTAGGATCGAATCACTCCTTATACGGTAAAAGGGAAGCAAACTACTAAATCATGCAAGGCATTATTATGTACATGAACTGTGTGTTTTTGCAGTGTCTCTAACGTAAGCAGTTCTATATACTATCAAGTGATATTATCCTTTAAAGGATTCGTTTTGTTATCTTATGTCTGTATCTTCTCTTCGGTATATAGTGACAATACGATCACAATTATTAGCAAGTATGACTTTCGCCAATTTCGTATGACTGACTGTGACCTTGCACTTAAAAATATAAAAGCGCACCATGGGCCATACTCATCATCACGGATTATTATCAATTACCTATTATACAGTAGTTTACAACTTCAAACCACAGAGTAATGAATGCCAAACGAAAAGAAGATACCTATGTATAGTAATATATTGAAATGCTTAGGGTAATCATCATAAATAAGCCTCCCAATCGACATAATAGACATTTGAACTTAAAATGTGACAGCCATAGCCACAATCTTCTACTACTCACATTTTAATGCCTCACGATGAGCCACATTCAAACCCAAACAAGAAGTGCAGATACGCGTCTACATTTCCATTACACGTGACTACGTACTTATCAAATGGTAATAATAATATTTTCATTACATGACACATGAGAAAGAGAACAGCATAGCATATCGCAAAGTAAGAACTTTGTGTAATTAGGCAGTTGTATAGTTGTATTTTATGACTTCAACAAAGGTTCCAACAATTGTAGTTTTTCTATTTTGTCTTCTTGTATGGTATACAAAAACTCACCGCAACAAAAGTCTATGAGAATATTTTGCACGTATGTCCTAGTACTCAGGTTAATGGGAGGGGTAGTGTATTTCGGGAAACTTATCTACATGTTCAATGAGTGATTGGTTGGCAATGCGAGTTTCGCAAAAAACTAAAATAAGCTACAGGCTAATGATTACTCAATGTTAAATGAATACTATGAAAAGAATCATGATAGTATTCAGTCGACATAAACGCTCCTGAAAATCCAATTAATTTTTCTGTAATTTCCTAATTTTCTATTGGTGCCCAGTGTCCGCTACATATTGTATTGGTACATGCCACATATTATATGGTCTGCAGTATACATAATGTAATATATTATATTAGAGTAGGTATTTCAGAAGGTCAGTTCAAAAAATACGTAACAATTATATTACAATCTTACTTATTGCAGAAAGATTTTAAAGAATTTATGTGATTTTTAGAAAATGGCTAGGCATTCTCGACCATAAAATAAAAGCGATACTTTAATATTTTTTCTTTTTACCCTTCAAAGGGAGATGAAAAGACAAGATTGAAAGTGTTGAAACTCTATGAAACATTTCTCTATGTCTGCCAATGTGCCCGATTATAATCTTACATAAATTACAGAACAGTGCATACCTGAATGTTAATATCACATTTTTCTCGTCCAATTAAAATCAAATCAGAAGTAGTCAGTCTAAAAGATATAGCTCCCGTCTTCTGCAAAAGAAACCATTCTGGAAGATATGGACGTAAGGAACTTTGGCCACCTTTGCTCCAGGAATTCGGATGATTTTGGCTTTGAATCATTATTGATATTGTAAAGGAAGAACTTTCCACTATCAGCACGGAACAAATCACGACGATTTATCTTGAGTTGCAACACGAAATTTGAAATCGACATCACAGAATCACAATCAGAGGAGCACAAAACTAAGAATGCCAGTTATGCAAGCACCACAAACGTAGAAAGACCTGAAACAAACAAAGAGTAAGTTGGTTTGACTTAATTGTACGGATATATCAAAGAATTTTATTTTTACATGCAGTAGACTTAAATTATACAGGTGTGCCATTCACCGCTACCTTTAGTGTCCATATCACTGCTTACAAAACTTGAAATAAGGATCGTATTCTAGTTCTGTGATATAAAATGCAATTTATAGTTTTGTAGTAGTGGTAATGCAATTCAAGTAATATAAAGTAAGAGGAAAATGACATTGAGTCGAAACACCTTATTTGATTGAATATACTTAGGATTTCATTGTCAGTTGCCTACTATGGGTATTATGGTATTAAACCAGTGGCATAGCTAGCATGGGATGTCAGAGAAAATTATTGAGTACAGTACTGTAGCGCAATATAGATAGTTACATAGGGAATGCGAATGGTTGTTGTAAATTGTAGAATAAATGTAGACTGCAGATACTAACTTAATATAAAACAAGTAGTACATGCATAATAACACAAACTACAGAGATACCAACATCACAGACAAAGTTAGCTATCAAGCGCAACCTCTAGTCGTAAATCCTTACAATTACCTTAACAGATTCGTTTTACCATAATTCACATTTCACACTAACTCTTTTCAAAGGGCAAAAGGTATCAATACCTTAAGCGTAAGCACTTCCAACTTGGCAATGATATTGAGTGCCATATTGTGGTCGAATGATTTGATTTCGAGATTCTACAATTCAACAACTCGGAAAACACACGTAATATATCAAGACGTCAAGAGCAAAAACACAAAATATCTCACGCTCGCCATTTGTGTCTACTTAAAGGAAAAAAATATCCTTGTACAGTTACACCTGGAGACTAAGGCAGAATATTGTATGACGTGCGCCTCGAATCTGCTAACGACAAAACAAACTAGTAACAAATCGAGTAATTAATTGTTAAGTTAATTTAACATATGCAATAAAAATCGGATTATATTTTTTACTTGATTATATGCCAAGATTAGATAGTACCTATAAGTGTATTACACCTATACGTGCACAACGTATAATTTATAATATTAGACTCGTTGTGCCATACCATATTAGGTACACATCTTTTTACGGCGTTTGATGAGTTATCAACCAAAAATAAAGAGCTGACAATGATTAAAAGACTGAGATTTGGAAAAATACCTTATGAGCATGAGATCTAAAAAGGAATGAACTACATCACTGGTTTCCTTTGAATTCAACTAATTCCCTTTACTGCTACATAATACTAACTAATGTAATTACAAGTTACAGTAAGCCAGAAATGTTGCGAATACTATTTTATTCAGGGCAGTTCATCATCCCATGTTTACTTATATGACTATGACCAGACGACGTGTACAATAAGGTGTAAATTATCACTATCAAGGTATCAAAGTTATCGTATAAGAAAATTGTTTAGAATAATAATATATACCTACACAGCAAAGCAACACACCTAGTCAAGTTAGTTTTGTAGAATTCCCGTCGCCCTCTTCGTGGGTAAATACCTGTGATAATCATATAATTGTTCTCTTTATGAGACTAAGTTGGCAGAAAAGGTGAAACATAAATTTTATCAGTAACGCAATGTAGTGTGTACTGCGAAAGATTCTTTATTAATATATTCAAAAAGCCTTCCACTCCCTCCCAACAGGTGCAGGTGCAAATTTTCTAATTTAGTAGGTGTACTTATCGTTAGTTTAGAGCCATTTTAACTCTCTCCTTTTATTTCTCACTTTTCGTTGCCAATTATATTTCATGAAGTCAGTTTTTATGTACAGAAAAGAATGTCAGAGTCAATTCGAAGATGAAGGACAATTTATAACTCTCACGTTCTCATGAAGAATTTATTTCTTTTCATTGCACTAGCACAAACGTCCTTTCTGCAAATCATTGTTTTTTTAGCAATTCAAGTCACAACAATCACACTCATTACTCAAGGCATTTATTTCTACAATTTATGACTACGGCTACACTAAGGCTTTCTCAATGCATATTATCATTCCCATAATTCCTGCTTCATAGAAACTGGGCATCGTACCGCACCACATCACAATTTACAATACCGTGCATGAATTGGCCTTTTCTTTTTGCTTAGTAAAACTAAACACATGTAATCGGCGAAATCTGCACTATATACAAAAGTATGGACACGATGAATGGAATTGCTCGGACAGTACAGTGTCACGAAGTCATAGCAGATGCGGTACGATATGTCCGCACAGGCCGCAGTACTTATCAAGTCTTTATGGGGACAGTGACAAGAAAAGAGTATGAAATTCGCTGAAAAGATGACATGCATTGTAGTAGTTAGAGTTGTTTCGTTTGGTAGTCTTTTAGTCCGTGAGCTATCTGGTAATCGACAAAAGTAACCATTATCAGCTCATTATTTTGTTCCATTTACTTAGGTGGCAATATTTGCAGAAGAAAGTGCGTGAGTAAAAGGAAATTGTATGGTGAGAAACGGTGCCACCGGTATTCCATTAGCTATAATCAATGGGAATGGGACACGGACGTGATTTGACTTCATCTCGTATTGTCATTTGAATCGTCGTCTGCAAACTTAGGCTCGCATCGCACTGCCCTCCTCTTTCTCATGAATATCAAATGAAGTTTTGGTTAACTATGGCAAAGGCAATAAGAAACCTCCTAAGCTGACCCATCGTTTAACAAGAAACAGACAGGCAAATAAAATGCCAAGTAAATACCTACGTAGTAAATTAGACGATGAGAAAGAAAACCGTTTCGAGATGGGAAATGACTGGTACAGAAAAGCTTACCGCTCCTGATATGCTTATGTTATGTCCTTCCGTTTTGTTCTTACTTGCTGTTACTCTACTGAACTGGCGAAAATCTCTTAAATCTTTAAACTTATCGGTAGACACGTTTATATTATATTACATTACTTTTATATCCTATCTGTAGAAAATAGTAGCGCGTAAGAAGTATCTATTTCTTGTAAGACACAGAGAAAGACAAGGCCAAGTCTTTCGACATAATACTAAAAATATATTGGCTTGTTAAATTATATGCACAAGTAAAGTAAGCTATCTAACGATGCTATTGGGCATTAACTACATTTCTTCCGTATTATTTGATTAGACAATGAAGGCAGAAATCACACGCTCGCATGATAACCAACTCCAGTTTTTTCAGTGGCAGACAGTGCATAGTAAGCAATCAAATAAGTTTTAACAACGTTTCTAGCCGAAGCTCAACTACCGTGTAAGCTCAACATTGAACATGATCGATAGTCACAACTTTATAAAAGCACCTGTTCCCAGATTTTCACCACATAGAAAGAAGACAACCAAAGAAGCAAATTTTTCCTGTGTGATACGGTAAAAAAGAAAATCAGGAGTAAACTTCCAAACTTCCATTTTGACTCCGAAATCGGAAAATGAAAAATCAGGAATCTCCCAAATTACCAACCAAGAGTGTACTGCCAACTAAGCCAACACGATTTCGGTTTCCTTTCAAACAAAAATCAGCATTACCAATTAATACATCTCCCACTTCAAATACTCCCTACGGATTTTTTAACCTTCGCAAACTCGGCTCCAAACCGTCTACACCCGTTCTTAATCAGCAAAGGTAAAGTACCTTATGTATTTGATTCAGTCAAAATATCACACTAACCCCAATGATAAGAGCCTTTACCTACATGTTTATACAGCGATTTAGATTACCATTACATTAACGCTTACATATAATGAGGACTATTTATAATAAGTAATATAATAATATGTAGTTTAAAGAGATACAAAGATTAACAATAACTGTAAATTATGCTTACATTTAGTTCAGCCTTTTGATTTACGTCATGCTACATGAATTACAACTTCTACTGTAATACATCAGATCTATGTTTCTATGTAGTACTACTGCAATTAAGCTCACCGACTATTTTGCCTATGAACATACTTGAACAGTGAAATTCTCTAGTCATCCCATTCCCTCTTTATAAATAAACAATTTTATCGCAATTTGGCAATGCTCAAAGTACTACAATCAAAACGCTTTCTGAAACACAAAAACATTTAACCCTCACCCAATATGATTAATTGTTAAGCATAAGTACCTTCCTATTCATATACAGCACGAATGTCTACGTTTTCATAAACTGTGTTTAAAAAGAGCTTAAAGTTTTGCCCAACACTCCATATTAAAGCTAGCTTATCTACTTTGCTGTTCCTTGCTTATGCTTTCAATTCACGATGTAAGCGTTGTTTACATTCATTTATGTACAGCAGATCAGCATAGTACATGATACACTTACACAGATAGAACTACAGATTGACAAATCTTAGAATTATATTCTAAGATTTGCGGAAATGGCGGCTACTTTGCAAAAGATTTCTTAAATAGCTTTTGATAAAACTGAAAATGTAGGAAAACGATTGGTTGTTAGATTCATTTTCCGTGAGCAAACTTCATCTTGACATACATCATCACATATGTCTGACTTATCGTACCAAGAAATCAATAAGGAAAATCATTGGAGCTAGCATAATTCTCTCTCAAATGCAGAAGGTATATAATATTAGCCAGATAAGTTATTAGTTTTCATATGAACTTGCTAACACAATGTGAGATGTAAACATACAAGTCAATTATCTCAAAGAATTTCTTTCCTTTCCTTAGATTACATTGTATTCATATAAAGTGATTCACGCTCTGCACACTACAGACTCAACTCTCAACACTCTCAACTACAACATAAATTTAATTCAGATGCACCAACCAATGCACACTCCTGATTTTATCTTAAAGAAATCTTTCTTTGCTTCTGAAGTGCAAATACAGAAAAATCCTTTCAAGAAAATCTAAGTTCATTCATAGTATAGGTATATTTATCAATGCAGTGCACTAATTACAGATGTATTAAGCTAAATATTATTTTTCGTACAAGATGCATTAGTATAAGGAAATATCATAGAGAACCTACCTGTCCATTTTTCATTCGACTAAAGCAAAGTAGTACAACATACTCTTTTGATCTACTAATTGTCCACTTATACTTAGGACTTAGATGTAGACAATTCTTTTATATTCCAAATCTACTATTTATTCGTTAGAAATTGTGATGTTTAACGACTGCACTACATTTAACTAATTTCATGCATCGATCTGGAACTCAATTTTAAATACTTTTATTTATAGTTTACTCCATATACTTCATCCTCAAAATCAAATGAAATTCTTATAATTAAATTCGAAATCAGATGATTTCGAACAATCAGTTTAATTTCAAAAAATGTTTTCCAAAGTTCTCATTAAAAGCATGTTTAGATAATTTTTGTTAAAAAGAGTTCTATAGACATACAAATACAAATATTTCAGTTGCACAGACATTAGACAATCTACAAGCTATTCAACATTCCCATTTGAGCAAGTTGAAATGTATACTGTAAGAGGGATACAATAGTATATCGGAAAATGAAGAACAAAATTTCATAACGACACTCACCTCGTAAGCATTTTGATATTGTCAAGTGAAGTAAACTGTCGTTTTAAGCAAGATTTTTTCGGTTTCTTGTAAGTATCACAAATAGTGTGTTGACACCAAACTTAAATATTTGCGTAAATGAAACTACGTTGCAATAAAAGCACTTAGCATTCTCTTTCCGTTTCTTATTTCGCCAATACTGGAGTAGGAAGACAATGTCTGCAAAAAAATAAAAATTTAGCATGCTTGCATTATTTGACAATATCTTTTAAAGTTGTCTATCCCAGAAAACGTATTGTCCATAAAATACGTTTATACATAGTCAACAACTAAAAGGAAAATTGGACAACACAGATAAATTGGATAAATTTTTCTTTAGATTCAGCGGACCATGATTAATGTATAGTACAATTTACAAACATGAGACGTATAGAAAGTTGACATATTCATGTACAAATAATACAAAAGGTGCTAAGAATTCGTAACAAAAAATCAGCAATATACTTTAAAGTTTTGTCAGTAATTAGGTATGTATGTAATGATAATATAAATCAATAAGGACTTTACCCAGCAATATGAATTGATTAGATTATCATCTCATCACAACTATCAGCCGACAATATATAAAATCTCAGAATTCTTCTTTTTAACTTCCTTATTTGAATCATAAGCCATTTAACCAGCAGGTCAATAAAAGAGACTGATGATATTCGTTCGAGAGAATAATATTTCGTTCAGCAGCATACAGCATTGTAGTTTCCTGCGAATAAAAACAAATTATTGCTCAATGTAGTATGCGTATGTACACTACGGTCCTATAGTCAGGATACAAAAGACTTGAATGTGTAATGTCTGTTTAAATGCTCGTGTCAACAATAAATAACAAACATTACGTAATAAACCATTTAAATTGTTTGAATTGGTATCAATGGTAAAATTATACTAAATACACACCTATTACACACGATAGAGAATAATTAATTGATTAACGATAAGAATTCAAATAATAATAAATTTTCATTGCAGCAGTAGTAAAGATATATGATTGACAGAAACGGTACATAAACGCCCAATAGGTTTTGACCATAGATAAAATGGCTATAAAACTATATGTTAACAGTTAACATTAACACAAATAGAAGTAAGTAAAAGATAACGTTTGTTTACGTATACATTTAGTTGATTGACTGAACAATACAAACACAATTGTTACATGTAGCACTGCAATCTTTAAACAATGATATACCGTGTATCAAAAATATATTGCTGTGTGTGTTTTGGCGGACCCTAACAAATTGTAGACATTGATAAAAATTAGACTTGAGCCAATTATTTCATATATCTGTAATTCATGAATCTACGCTCACAGTTCCAGGTTTTAGCATTGCTAAAAATTGGCACTATTGATAGGATTTGGCAGTTCATTTTATTCTGCATATTTGCGCCTACTCAGTACTTTGAATAACTTTTAAATGACATTCTTATACAAAATATCCTTTTCCGGAAAGAAAAATAAATAAAAATCAATCATTTACTACTTTAGAATTTTTAAAAGCCGAGTCATGGTTCATGGTACGATGGTTAGTATTTACATGCATACGTATGCTTTACAATATTTACAAGAGTCAATCCAATCAATTGCTCCAAATAGAAACAAAGCTCTTGGCACATTAATTGATACATAAGATATATCACTATATCAGACAGAATGTATTTAAGGAAAGGGACAGTGCAGTGCGCAGTGGTGTTGCAACAATAGTGTTCCTTAAATACAAACTAGAATATGAGATACAATAATGCGCTTAATGATCAAAGAACAATTGTATTTTCAAGTTATAGACACACAGCACACTAACTTTACAGCTTACTGATAACTGTAAATAAAGAAATATATTTCATTTTAGACCTGACCCATTCTCTGAACTTCAGAAAAACTCTTACATGCTAGGTTACGTATATAGGTATACAATACTTACCTCAATTGGGACGAAGAAAGCACTTCTGACAGCTGATCGTTATTAATATGTAAAATCAAATTAAATTGTATGTAGTTTCAGTAGTTTTCAGCTACGCTTTCAGCCATCTCCTTAACCTGTGCTTTACAAATAAAGAGATTGTAAAGACATTTGTCATCATTATTGCTTAATAAGTCAATTATGTTTACTTAAACATTAGCATTGCTTTGATAACTTTCAATTTTGTCTTCTTACTGATTCTCGTGTGAAGGCTAATACAAAAATAGGAATTTATGTATAGGTATCACAAGCTTATAAAATTACTAATAAATGAAATTGCCTAATTGGTAAAATCCTTTCTTAAACCTTTAAAAATTAGCAATCAAGGTCTTTAACTGCTAAAAACCCAGTATGGGAGGCTAGTTTTAAGAGCTCTGTGTAAATTGAATTAATAAGTAAATACAGTTTACAGACTTGTACAATACATTGTAAATAAACAATACAAGAATACAACTATACCATAAACTAATAAATCTACTTAATTATGCATGTAATGGTGTCTCCTATTAATATTGTTAGCACTTAAACTTTAACCTAAGTTCAAAGTTGCAAATACAGTTAAGTAAATAAAAATATGCTTTTAGCACATTGTACACTGTACTATATTCTAAGGTGAACGATTTTGTTTTGTTTGAACACTGAAGAAGGAATTTGCAATTTCATTTTTCAAAAGCTTACGTATAAGAATAGGACGAGGAAACTTTCATCTTATTTTTACTGAGTAAGTACAATTTATGTGCACGTTGGTGATCGGATGTTATTATTAGTTGAATAGAGGTAGACGATAGACACCAGAATTTGCAACATGCAAATGCACTACTACACTTCCACAATAATCCACGACACAATGCAAAACACAACTGCTTAAGTACTGAACAGAGTGATCTGATTGAACTGAATAACGTCTGTTTGTGAATGAATGATAAACTAAAAATACTGCCTGAATGAATACAAACAAGTCTGTTCACTTTTCCTTGTGTGTAAAGCAGTAACTCTTCTACTTTACTCTTTAGGTACCTATACAAAACAACACATGCATTGGTACACTTAAACCTTCAACGTACCTAGTATATAGCACAGCACCTAAAGGAACTTAACGAAGTTAGTAAAAGATGGTCAGTATCAACATCAGCAGTAAGTGATTAGTCAGTGTCAGTACCTAAGTACTTCACCTCACCACCATACCACCGTATTATCTAAATAGCTTCAGGCTTAAGAAAAAGTAGTAGATATGTAATAAATACTTAAGATGTATTAAAGAAATGATGAGACAATTAAATGTACACTTACTCTTAAGAGGTTAAGACTGCAGTCATCTACTTGTGCTATCTGGTAATCTCTAATACTAATGTACAATGGCATAGCCATAGCCTATAGAGACAGACTGGTAGTAGATGTTGTAGGGGTGGGTGAGATCGTGAGATGTGAATGATGTATGCAGCAGCAGCATCTTGCAATGCAATCGTTTTTAAGATTAAGAAAAAATAACTTTCTAGGTACCTATACTATAAGATCTGCATACAATAGAAAATTGTATTATTGTATGTAAACTATAAGGATTATAATAATATGCGGTTATATTAAAACACGATCACATGTTCATCAAGCATAGTGTTCACTTCGTGATTGGTTGAACGAATATGTTTAGATCGGAATTCGAATTCAATGACCAAAAGCTGTATTGCTGTACAAATGTAAACACAGATCTTTGTTGACTTTTATTTTGTCATTGAGTTCCTATTCTATTCAATATTTGTCAGTACACTGCGCATTCAAAACGAAGTCAGAGTTTAAAAATACAAAGTACAGATCAGCAGCCTCATATTAGTGATATTACGTAGTAGATAACGCAATTTTTATAACCAAACTGAACCCACGTCTGTTAACTAACAACTAAAACTAAGTAGATTTCGCTCTGTTCCAGCTTTACTACAGCGTATGGACTACTACAATGTGGACTCCCTCCTCATTCATGAATTCATGATATGATCTGTAAATTCTCCCTTTTGTGTGTTGTTGTGTAATTACCGTGTGTGGCAACCTGCAAAGTACAAACAAATACAAACAGAAACCATGCAAAATTCTGACAATTCTCATACACAAGTACTAAGGCACTAGATGTAAAGAAACAAGATTTGTGCCAATGCCAAAATATATATAAATATTTTATCGATTATAGCCATAATCCATGTAAAAGTTAAGAATTGCAGATTTTTAGTCAGAAGTAGATAGAGAAGTCTAACAAGAAAATTTTTATGGTATAAATTGTTAGACATTTTAAAATTAGACCAATTGAAACAGGAATAATACAAAGTTACATTCTTACATTAGTAGTACAAAATTGCAGTACAGTACGCCAATAAAAAAGTTTGCCAACAAAGTGGTTTTCATGAATATGATTACGTTTATAGTATGATATGAAATGGTGCCAAAATATCTAATTGCTCGTACTCGTAATGTGGGGAGTTTGGGACGTTGATTTTAGTGGGCTGATACTGAAAAGGTAGTATGACTTTAGGAAAGCCGTGTCCTTTACTCCTGGAACTGGAAATATGGATTGGAAAAAGAAAATTGCGTCTGATCACACAGATGTTGCCTACAGAGAAGCTGTTTCTCGTTTGAGGACTATACTAAGCCCTCGTCCTCCATCGCAAAACTCACTTCTTGGGTCACCGACCAAGGTTTTTTTCATTTTCTTTGACTTGCAATTTTATAATACTTATACTATAGGTAATTATGGAATTCGGAATATTTTTTAAATTACTGAATTGGTTTAAACGTAGGCGTCTAAAGGCGGAGATGTCTCTTACTCCCCAAGAACTCTTCCTTCAAAGAATTCTGTTAATTTTTATGATCCGACTCCTACTAAAAAGGATCGATTTGCTTCTGGTTTACGATCAATGTTTTCTAAAGATTCTTCTCTAAGTAATCCAGCTCCTATGAAAGCCCTCAATAACCAGAACTATACATCGTATATGCCGATAACTCAAACGTTTGGATCATCAGAATCGTGCGAGGATGACTTATTTGGTTTCATTGAAAAGCAAGGAGAATACATTGCTCAACTGGAAAAAGAAACAAAATATAGTCGAAATGAGTTGTCCACAATGTTAGACAAAGTTCGCGATGTAATTTCCGAAAATGAAGCTCTTCATGAAAAACAAAAGCGTGACTTATTAACCTCGATGATTGAACAATTGGACGAGAAAACTGATGGATACAACACGGATGTTAAGAAAAACAAACCAAAGTCTAACATAAGCAGCAATGGCAATGTTATCATGGAATCACGAGTTGCTGAACTGGAAGCCCAATTAGGTCAGGCAAAGAGAAATCTTCGTTTAGCACAGGAAGAAGTTCTAGAAATCAGAAAGGGAAAGGCTATGGGTACAGGGGATTCAAATATGATTTCTAATGCTGAAATGATTACCAACATGTACGCTAATTGCGATCTTCACCGCTCTGAAATCGAAAAATTAGTCAGGTTAGTATGTCAATTTAGATTTATTATATGAATATGAATTATTATATGAATTATATACTACATTTGCCAATTAATAATAATAATGCATTTAGGGAGAAGGATGATTTACTGGATACTATGTCCAAACTTAAGCACATGGTGAGTGACCTCAGAGACAGGGAATCAGACGCTGCGAAGAAAGTGAAGAACAGCTTGGAAATTGTTGAACAAATGCAAATGGAAAAGGCACAGGTAAATCGCTTAATCTTACTGCAGACGAACTATTTGACTGACAACTTATCTTTAATGCAATTTAAATAAATGTATTGATTCATTTTAAAGAGCGATATGGAGACGCGTCGGCTGAAAGAGGAATTGGATAGACATCAGAAACGAGTTCGAGATATGATTCAAGAGCATTCTAGGAGGCTTCATGAAGAGAAAATGCAAGTTGAGAAAAAATACAGGCAGGAAATCGATCATTTGAATAATGAGATGAACCAGGAAATGGACTCCTTAACCAAAGCTCGTCTTGATTTAGAAAGACAAAAACGAGTAGAATTAGATCTAAAACGTGAATTACAACAGAAGTCAAGCACTATTGAAGATCTTAGGCAGGAAATGCAAATTAAAATGGGTATTTGTCATTATTTTTGTTTTCCTTTACTCACTTTGATATAATAATTTTGCGTGGATTCCAAATTTTTGCTTTTAACCTATTAGGCCACTTGCAAAATGAGTTGAGTCACACATTGGGTCAAAAAAGTAGCGTGGAGCAAGAGTTGATCAACTCTAGGTTGCATTCTGAAAAGGTGGAAAGAGATGGAAAGCAAGAAGCGGTTCGCCTTCAGGTATGTGGGAAGATTGATAGTATTTTTCTAAATTCAATTCAGGCTAAGACTATTTAGCAAGTAAAATATGTTGGTTTGATAACAGGCTGAAATTAGCGGACTGCGCAGAAGGTTAGAGCAAATGGATGCCGATGCAGTCAAAAATCAAGAAATAATTGTTAAATTGAATGAAAATTTGTCGCAGCTGCAGCGTGAAGTAATTTATTTGTATTTTCTGTAATATCTTCCGTAATTTCGGTAGATTTTCCGTTTATTAATTCTTTGACTTAACTTTTACAGGCATCATTGGCTAAAATTCGGCTGGAGGGCCACATTGGTGCTAACCCTGAAATGCAAGATGCTAATGTTGTAAATATTATACAAAACATGGAAGATAAGCACTGTAAGTTGTAATACGTGATGTAAATTATTTATGATTATTTGATTTTGAATTTGTTTATTGTAAACTCGAAAAAA
The DNA here is from genome assembly GCA_020352615.2 of Yoshiicerus persimilis. Classification (NCBI taxonomy): domain Eukaryota; kingdom Metazoa; phylum Arthropoda; class Collembola; order Entomobryomorpha; family Tomoceridae; genus Yoshiicerus; species Yoshiicerus persimilis. Next base: position 37,799,129 of record CM036941.2, on the reverse strand, counting down.
ATGTCCGCTAACTTAGTGATATGGTTCCATAAAACTGTATGTCAATAGTGCGGTTTAATTTTGTTTTCAGCCCGAGATATGACAGACTTGGAACATCTCATCCAAGTCCAAAACAATTTGTTAGAGAAATTGAGAAGCGAATGCAAGATGTTAACCGACAAGTTGGAAGAAACCTCCCGTCAAAACAAGTAAATTAATTCCGAAATACAATACCTTTAAATTTCATGATAGCCTAACTTTTTTAAAGTTGCATTCCATAATTGTTACATTTTGCGTCATTGTGCGAGTGTTTCAATTACTCTTACATATTTTGCTCTACAATTTTTTACTTTTACTACTAATTAACTAATTACATTACAATAATCAATTATTTGAACTATAACTAATAAATTGCTGCTATATTAGAAAAGAGCGCACTATGTTGGAAGGGGAGCGTGACAAACTAGCTCAATTTAATAAGGTAGCTCAAGAAAAGTGCGTTGAGTTGGAACAAAGGGTACAATTCTATTCCAACAGTCACGAGCAGATGACGTCCCGTCTTCATAAATTAGAAGAAGATGATAAAACTCGCTCTGATAGGGTACTGCTTGTGCTATTTGTCTTCTTTTTTACAGGGAGGATTTGATGAACGGGTTGCAGAGTTGTGTCGCCTCATTACAAAACAATCTCACTTCCTCAATGCCTGAAAACGAAGAATTCTTGGAGCAGCAACGTTTACTAATGGAGGAGCTTGTTGAAATCTTTACTGAAATGAATGAATGGTTGTCTCGAACTGAATCTCAACCGGAAGAAAGTTCAACTGAAGTTAAGCCTTCTGCAGTAGGCGATTCTTCAACTAACATTGCGGATTGGGAAGAACCTGAAAAGCAGGGTGAAGATATCGAAAAGCCTTCTGATGATGTTGAAAAACCTGCCGATGACGCTGAAAAGCCTGCCGATGTCGCTGAAAAACCTGCCGATATCGCTGAAAAACCTGCTGATGAAGTCGAAATACCAAAGGACGACCAAAAGGAAAAGCAAGAGACTTCTGAAAAGGAGGAGAATGGTGCTGGAGAAACGGAGAAGGAACCTGGTGCAAATACAACGGAAGAAAATGAAAAAGTAAGTGAGGAAAATGTCGAGGGACAAACAGGAGAAAATATATCGAAAACTGAAGAAGATTCTAGTGCCAAAATCAGTAACGATGAATGGAAAGAACAAGTAATGGAGTTGAACAGCCATTTGCAAGATTGGGCGAAGAGGATTGAGAATGTGATAGAAAGGTGCGCAACTCTGCAACCCGATTTCATTTATTAGTACTCACACTGCATGTGCATGCTGATTAGTGTATTTAAAGAGCACTGAGCGACCTTAAATTACACTCACTGACCGGGACTTCTCATTATTTACCCCTTGCAGATTTTCCAGCTACTTTCTAAACAAAGCGGGCTCCTAAAAGAAAACCAGACTTTACAAAGTGAATTGGCACAAGTTAAGAGTAAAATGGGGGATTATTCATCAGGGAACTCAAACCGTAATGTAAATTAAATTTTGCACAAGACTTTTTATTGATCAAGAATTTCCTCCTTCATGTCAGTAGTCTTGAGGTCCTTCCTGACTACTTTTGGGTAACTAAAATCGAAATCTAGTCACGTCGGCTCTCAGTAAATGATTAAGCAAGGTACCTTCTAGTCTGCAAATGAATCCGTCCAGCGCAACGTATTTATGATGGAAAATTTAAAAATATCATGTCTTCACGCATGTAATACCATTACAGTTACAGTTACATCTCTCATTGTAATTATCTAGTCCTTCTTAATACACATTTATTACACATTAAAAATTCCTTGGTAAACATAATTCACTTACGATCTCAAAAAATATTTGTATGATCTGTGTATGCCCACCTGTGTTGTGAGATTAATTATAAGTTTATTTTCGTACTTGTAATTCATCCTCTTTATTTGGCAAGATAACGAATTTAATTAATTTTTAAATACGTTCTGTTAGCATTTATCTATATTAGTTTTAATCAGTTGTTAACAATATCTCATTTGTTTTACCTATAAAAATTATGTAAAAGTAGAAAGCGACACAAATGATTATTTTAATCTTTAATGAATAAACTTAATTATATCAATTTGGATTTGATAAACAATCAGTTAATGGTTCAGAAACGGAGAGTTCAGTTATGTATGTTCTAGTATTTGTATACATGGTTTACTAATGGAATAATTTGGACATTTATTATGTTTCGGTACATTCATGAAATTACATGTACAGTATACAGTAGACATAACACAAACGTCTGTAAATTCCTAGCTTTCATTTGGTTTGAAAAGTTTTTAATATCTACATACACAAAGTTAGTTAGTATTTAAGTTGAAATGGAAAGTTGTTTCCCTTCTTCACAAGGGATAATCTTTATTTGTATAAGTTTGGTATGACATCCGTCTTGTAATATAAGGGCACTCTGACACTCATACATTCGTACAGGGTTTTCCTTCCTCGTCTACAAAATGAGCTCCATATTTGGTAACGTGAGCCTCTTTCGGAGCTTTCGTTTTATGAACAGACAAGCGGCTACTCATTGAGGATGGGGCAGATGTTTCATAGTGGGTCATGACGACAGGCTCCGGTAAACTGCGATGACCATCTTGTGTGAAATTTGAGGAGGCCAATAATGGTGTCGTTGAAGTTGTACTCATAGCTGGAATAGGATGACTGATTTGTAGCGTTCTGGTGCTCCTGAAAACAGGAAATCGAAAATGACATCCAATCCCAAATTAAATGAGCATGAAAGAATTAAAGCCATATTGTTAAGCTGTATCAATAACTTTTAAGGATTCTATTCCACTACTACAGCATATACACAACGTTTTGCAACATGCACTATGAAATTAAAAAGCGAAGCATACAACTACAACAGTTTCTTTCTAATAACTTAAACCCCTGTTTAGGAAATGACTACTAGTACTTACTACCACCAAAGAATTTCATTCAACTGTATAGGAAAAAAATATTTGACAAATAAAAAGAAAATCTTACACTTAAAATTGTTACCTTTTAATTTGAAATCAGATCTGCCAAACAAGCAGTGGAGGAAAACATTGTCACTGATGACAGGAAAATTGGCAAGGGGTCAGAGCAGCAGAACATGCGATAATTTACTATGTAATGTAATATTACGGTGATCTCTACAGATTTTGTGATTGTTATGTGAACAACTGTGCTTATTGGTAACAAAACGTATAGAAAGTCATCGCTGTAGTGTAATTGTTGTACTGTACATTTAAATGTAATACAATAATGGTAAAGCGTACACTCAAACTGAATTTTTGGATGATAGCGATAGGGATCGCATCGTGTAAGTATACAGTATTGTGTGTATGTAAAATGGACATCTTCATAATTTTCTTGGAGAATTAAACGTGCACTCTGTAATATAAGTAAGTAGGCCAAACTGTAATACATACATAATAGTAGTAATAAATGGTTCTAAAAGGCAAACTATGTTTTATATACGTGGGCTAATGTACTTAGATAGGTAATATCTATTTTTAGCAGGGGTCTATGGTGAGTCGTACATAGTATTACATTCTAGTGGTATATAGACACCTAATGTGCAAAGTACGTACAAATGATATCACATAATATACAGAGCAAAGTGTAGCGGAACCAAAATCGTGTCAATAAAGGTCAATTCAAGTAGCACACTAGTAATACCGTGCAATTTAGGATAAAAAGGGGGACATGGCATTTGGCTTGGCTTTATAGGAGAAAACAAAGTCAAACTGTCGTCTCACGAACACTAAACATAATGAGTTCAAGATAGCTTGGCATACGGTGCAAATACTGAATGAGCGGTGAAATGCTGATAGCTCTCATTTCACTGGTAGTGGTTGTGGTGGTGGCGGTGCAAGGAGTTGTGCCATTAAGTGCAACCCGTTCCTTATTAGTATTTTCAGCGTAGACAACTCGAAAATGATTGTCGCCTCGAGAGCCAGTCCCACTATACCTTTTCTTGAGCGAGAAAATATTCTTTAAAGATGTACGAATGGAATTCCGTTTTTTCCTCTCCTTGTCCTTGTCCCCGTCAGTCAAACTACTAAGATTTATTTCCGACTCCGTTCCCCGTGTAATCCGCGCCACATAACGCCCAGGCTGTGCTGATGTTAGAGGACGAAGAAGAACGTTATTTCGAACAATTGTGTTGCTGCTGCACGACTCATTCGACCCAGTTGGTGCATGCGACAGTAATTTAGGGTCACACAAACTAGGTTCACTAATTGTCCAATCAAGATTCGACTGGTGGTGGTTTTCCGTCTCAGCTTGGTTGAAATCATGAAGACTTTTTGACGTTGGGAATTTTCTCCCTTCCTTTTCCTCCAAAGATCCTTCCTCCCCATCAGAATTAATATCCGAATCGCTCATCGCTCTTTCGAATGTTTTCTTACATGTGTTGTACCTTGAAGATTTGCTCACCACAGAAGAACTTCCATTTGTCCCGCTTTGATGTCCATGATGGTTACAATTACAACCTGTACATCTTTTCCCATCATTACTACAAACGGCCCAGTCGCTTTTTGATCGGGATTTCAACTTCCCCTTCCCTTCCTGCTTCGTTGTAGAATCCACTTGATTTCGTGGCACAGATGTTGATCTTTTGTATCTCACCTTATGAACTATTTCTTCTCCAGTACTACTGTGACTGGATATACTTGCTCGAGGAAAACTATTCTTCCCAGAAAAACCAACCATTTTGTCCATATTTTCATGAGGCTGCGGAGTAATCTGAGCTGTGACTAGTTGGAAAGAATGCTCCATAGAATCATTCAACCTCTTCAAATAATCCCGTAGCCGATCCAGACATAAAGTAATATCTTTGTAATCTGGGTGAGACACGTCTGTGTATTTTATCATTTGTTTCAACAGGAGAATGTATCGTGGCATTCTCTGAACAGGCGTTAACAGAAATGCTCCTAAATCTAATCCTCCACATGTTGGATGTTCAAGACATGATTTCAGAAATCGCGTGAATTCCCCGCAGCTTCGACATAGCTTGTGAAAGGTCTTTAACACTTCTGGGAAGTCGTTCACGTAGCTCGTGTACAGGCGGAGGACATCCGATCCTTCTGCGTTAGTGAACCTGTCCAATCAAATCAAATCAGTAAACATCATAGTGTACTTTAACTTATCCTTCCTTTTTCAAACTTTTTATCTTTCACTCACATACCTATTCGCTAATAATACGTATATAGACATACTGTGCATATTTGTTTTGTTTTATGTCAGTAAACAATTATGTTCTGCATACCATAACGGTATTGTTGTATTATTGTGCATACGTTATGTACGTTACTGGATGCAATTTGTTTAATATCAGTCAGTAGCATACTTTCTGTGGTTTTGTTTACGTTTTATCTTACTTTATTAATGTGGATTATACTGGCATAATAAATATACAGTTGACATAGATGTGTGCCGTGATAAGTCATTATTCACTCAGATAAACAAAATATGTAAAAGAGTTACCGCTCGAGTAGGTCGCCTACGGTCGGTTGACTTTTCCAGGAAGAGATCCGTTCCTCTAATTGCGCCAAAAGTCCGCAGTGTTTCTCATATAAATCGAATACCTCCTCAGGGAAAAGCGTGCTGCAACCACATACACAAAACAGTTTGTTCATAAATCAAATTATCTAGATTACGGCAGCATGTTAAACAGGGACAGGACGCTCCTATCTAAATCAACAGCAATACTTTACATTCTTCTAAATCGTTCCTGCCATTTGCATGTTCACTTCTACCAATAGTTACGGTACTATCTAGTATATCACTGTAATTTACCCTTCAGCTATACCAATGCCATCTAAATATCTAAATACACACACACTACTAATTGTAGACATATGTCTATGCATATGAAGCACATTCATACTAAATTTGCAACGTAAGGGCAACATAATGTTTAGACGAACTCAATAGGTTACTGTAATAATTAAATACGAATAAATCTACTTTAAATATGCAAGCATTTCATGATTTCTGGGACGGACCTAGAACAGTAATGGTAAATGAAAATGTAGTACATGTAGCATTATTTATCGTATTACCTACATAAAGATACAGTAGCTGCTCTTTTAAGAAGTGAAAATACTAATTTGTTTCCATCAATATCATGAGAACAAAGGGGTAAAAACAAGCTCATTAAATATTATCTCGAGTTAAAACGTGTATGAACTGTTTTTTCATAAATATATGCAAAGTACAGTACAGAATCCAATCCAAACAAATTACATGGGCAAAATATAAGATACTAGATAGGATAGATTCACAGGTAGAGTAGCCTGATGCATAATTACAACAATACTACGATAACATACATTGCAATCAGTTATTATTGTTGTACAGATAAATAAAAGCAGAATCACACATTTCGTTTCGACTGCGCTCATATACTAAATAAGTATGCAAATAAGCATGGTATTGAATGCAAAGCTTCTGATTAAAATAAATTCACTCATTCATTGGAAAACGCACCGTAATATCTAAAGTACCGAGGCTAAAGGAAAAGTGTCTATGCCATTTCTATCATTGTGCACATACCTTGTTATTTTATTGTTATCATTTTTCTACGAATATCATTAATTATGACTTAGGAATCATTAAACTCTTTTAAGTTTGGATGAATGAGCATTAGTTATTATTATTACAGTATACGCAATAGCTGATAAAAGTTTCTTTTCTCTTCTTTATACCTATATTTGTAATCATTTAGATCACACTACATACCTACGCGTGAAAATTAACCTTACCTGCATTTTTCTTAACAGATATCAATGCACACTACTCTCAATATTAAATACCCAAGGTGTTGGCTTACGTGGTATACATAATTAACAGTTTAGCATAGTAGGCAATTTTATTATTAATTTTATTCACTTATTGTTAATTGAACCGCACCCAGCTTACTTCATTTCAGAAATTCAGAAAGATTTATTTCTTTGTGCAAGGTGCACGATAAAGTGTGCTGAATTAATTGCATTAATTTGTTCACGTATTGTATGGAGGTACTCAGATAAGAAACATGCCACGGATGAATCAATTTTAGGTATGCAATTTAAACATTTCGGTCTGCTGTCCTAACTAACTAACTAATGTAAATTATAACATCAATGTTTTCCGAATCAGTACTAACATATAATAAAACTGCCTACTGTATGTTATTAGCCTACAATACACAAAGCACCAGTTGTCTAAGAAAGTATGGAGGTACCAATATTTATTATTTCTGTTATTAAGACGTAACGACTTGCCCCTTTCTCTTTAAGTAATAATAACTCTTTGTTCGATTAAAGAATTGAAAAATGATGTGATACGAAGAGATGGTCAGCGTCAGCGTCAGAGCAATTATCATTGCTTCAATGAATCACATTGCGTGTGCATGGAAATACCAACATTGCGACTTGTTACTTGTTACATGTGCTCAGACTTTGATTATTATTAACTTTTTTCTTTGATTGCGGTAGTAGCTAGATTTACTTTTATGCCTTACGTAGTATACCTACACTTGTCTAAGAAATGAGGATGACTTAGCGAAATTGCTATACATTCGAATCCTCATCTTCAAACAAAGCTTAACAGTTGAATGGCTACCAGTATTTCATCATTAAATAGAAATGAAGGGAGCAAACCTGGATGTGTGCATTGAAATAACACTTATGTACTATTTATTTAGTGCACACTGTCTAACAATCATTAATAATTTCTGTATGCATACCCATAGTAAGTATACAGCATTTAAGTAATTGTAAGGAAAGAGAAAGAGTGAAGCCGATTGTTTTGCTATTATAATATTATTTGCGTATAGGTATTACAATATTTCTATGTGAATTTCCTAACGAACGATAAAGTATCCGTCTCTAGCTTTCCTGCAACTTCTTTGACAACAAAACCAACTTAGCACGAGCCATACCATAAATAATTATGTATGGCAGGCTTTGGGGTTATATTATACTAGAAATTGTAGCTTTATTTAATACATATAGTCAACAGTCAACATGAGTAAAGGAAGACACAAAAGATTCAATTCAAGAAGACAGAACACCATCACCTTTTATATTTATACATATTCATTCCCCTTATTAACGACCAGCACCTTTAATGTTGCATTTTAGTAATAACATGACTAGAAAAGGTTTTGCTTTGACTTCTTCTCTTCTTTCTTTTTCTTAACAAAGCTAAATGATAATTTTTGGTAGTTGCATTGCACGTTTTAATAGTGCTGCTTCTTGCTACTTCTCAAGGATGTTTATTCATCTTCATTCCACTCCAATGGGATCGAAATCGTCATGCAGTACTTTTTACTGTGGATTATCCCTAATTACTTATACATTTGTCCTATATCTACAGATAATAAGGCGTAATTGTCACTGTACATTACTTACGGTTCATATTCCTTGTATTCATTTGCAAACAAAATCTCCGTGTCTATAATGCAGAAGAAAATTTCCATTGCAATAAAACATTGGCATTATGCTAATAAGTAATGCTGACTGACAGGGAAATCTTGATAACATACCTAATAACTTGTCTTAGATGGTTTTGGCATTAGGTTTTTAGTTTTCATGGAATTCGACTACAATTTGTCTTTACCATGAATTTTCGTTTAGCTACGTGAATTTAAATTACTAGTCCGCCCGATAAAAATGTCAGTGACACTATAAGAAACTATTAGCTTTGTTTATTCTATAGGTTCTTAGGAAGTAACTCCTGTATAGCAATGAGTAAACAAATTGACTACTAATGATATAGTTGAGGCTAGGAATACAAAGTACAATCATGACAAGAATCACTCATTCATTTTCAGCAGAATTGAAAAGTAACAGTCACAAACACACAAACAAGCAAAACATAATAGAGCATTCTGTTTTATTCTAGTCTATACTCAGGTTATGATAAAAGCATCACTTTGGTAGAAATGAAAGGAAAACAGATAAAAGAGACAAGTAATAAGATTTTAAAGTGGTGACTTGCTTAGAAGTGGATTAGATATAGTTCTATAATATTCTACTGTTCGTACTTGATATCTCTGATGGTGAGGATTCCGGAGGATTTCAACGGCTGAGCAAACGTGTCTTGAATCGTTCTTAGGGTTTGGCAGTACTTCCTTTCAGTTTCCACAAGCTCTTTGGCCACTTTCAGCCTCTGGTTCTCCTTGAAACTTATCTGTCCATTGTTGTTGTCAGTCCCCATTTCTGTAAAAATACATCAGCCATAATCAAACCATAGATCGCACTAGTTAACTCACTTTACATTACGCTTTTTAGGACTAATAAGATATTCTTGCACTTGAAAACGACTATTAGAGCAGAACTTGCTGTGAGTCTACCTCACTCTCCCTCTATACCAAAAACTCACAGTCACAGTCAGACTTACTGCTTGTCACGTCACATCATATTGCCAACATCTCACAAACAGTCACAGTCTCTAATTGTAACTTCACCACAACATATCAACTCTCAAACAATCTTTAGTATATCCAAAATAAATAGAAATACTTTGTTTTGCAACTTTTAACTACTTTCTATGTACATACAGTTCCTATTAAATGTGTATTCAATTTATTATATTTGCACAGCATTATGTTTTAAGTAGATGTACTTAGCAAACAAAAGCGTCTCACGTGCACTAGATTTTCAGATATTAATACATGCATTTAAAATCCCTTCATCCTAGTTAATACTATTACTAAACATTTTCTTTACAATTACGTACAATATTTACACATTCGAATTCGTGCTGTTTTTTTATATTTGCAGTAGATACAATATAATGCGTTCGAAAATTTTGCAGTAATGTCTTGCTATTTACATTTCAGAACTAACTGTTAGCTCTCTATCAGTTGATATCTAAAAGTAAACTTAAATTCGTAGCAAACCTATTTGACTTCTATTCATTTGCATATGATAAGGAAAATAAATGCATTAACATCGTCTTTTAGGTTGTGGTTGTCAATTTTTTTCATCATGCCTAATTCCCCAATAAAATGCTTGTTCTACTAAATATAAGTTCTATATGTACACATCATAGTGACTTAGTGTAAACGTAGATAAAGCATAATGAAAAGGAGTGAAGTCAAAGCCAGTATATTGACATGAAGCGAAATTAAACACATGAGGCAAGTACAGGTGTATTTTGCCAGAAACAACTTGTCACATTGGTTAACATGCATTAAATGACACTTAAACACTAAATACAGATTTCCACCCCAAAAACAGAAACTTGGTCACGATTTGACCTGTGATGAGAGATATAGAGTGGACATTTGTGAATACATTTACTAAGGATTTAGCACAGAACAAACCCTGACTGAGTTGCACATTTCATCTAGCTGACTGTCATATAAACACAAATATTAGGAAAAGCCATAGAAAAATGGTGTGCACGCAGGTGTTATTGTGGTGCAAACTGCATTGCAACGAGTTTTTGTTTCCTAGTAGTGTGGAAACAGAACGTGAGAGTAGGTTGACTTTATGGCTCAACTTTCCGTTTCCGTTTCGCATTATTACTTGCAGCATTACTATCTCTAGTCTCCGTGGTGGACGCTGCTTTTTCTGACGAAAGCAATAATCTGTACCAATATGCAAATCTACGCAATGCTTTTTTGTGACATGTCTCGTCTAGTATGAGCAGGTAAATCGTTTTAAGTACAAAAAGATCAAGAGAGAAAGAAATAAAATTATCCTACACAAATACAACAAAATAGCACGACGTGGCGTGCCCTGGTCTTACATTAGGCACAATCTCTGCAAGAAATCTAACCAGAAGTAAATCCTAATTACAGCAGAATAAATTAGAACATCTATAGATACATCTTGTATTTTTAATCTAGCCATTTTCATGCCGCCCGTTGAGAGAATTCACATTTATTTGACTGTGTGAATCACGGCAGCAAAACAATGAAACTATCAAGTAGTAAGCATGGAACCATTAATCATTCCTTCAATTGCTAGTTACAATTTATGTATTCGGCTTAGATAGTAGAAGTGAAAATTTAACTCTGATCTCAATCAGACTGTTCATAGCTTACCTCCATCAGAATTACAGGAAGAAGAACCGTGAGCCACACGCATCGCATTCTGTATCAATCCTTTAGTCTGTAAAAAAGAAAACATAATACCTTTTATTAGTCTTTATTGAAAAAGCGCTTCAGTACACAATACACATACCATATATATAGTTATATATATTTATATAACCATTTTATACTTATTGATTTTCTGCTTTGTTTGCTCAACATTTTTTCTAAATACTACCATTCAATGATATATATTTATTTATTGCAGAAAAAGCTAGGATAATCGTGAACATTGCTCATTATTGTTGGCTTTGTGGGCCACGAAAATAAATAATAGGGCGTGAGATATACAATGCACGTGCACACTATACACAATGACACTCCATAGTATTTTTACAAAGAAATTCTTAACTATTAACTATAGTATATGTACTAAAACGCAATAAATCGAAAGCTTTTCATTGTATAAAATATAATATGGGACGGAGTATATAATTTAGTATTTACCTACTACTAAGATCACTTATAGGTAATTAGACAAGATATTAACCATTGCTAAATACATGGAATATACCTATACATTTGCGATGCTCTATATTTTTTATAGCTATTTGTAGTGTTGGTTTGGTATCCTTAGAAAAAGAGTTCAGTTGAATTCACATTGCTCGTCTTGTGTTGTAGGTCTTAAAAACAAAGGAAAAGGTAACACTTGGAATTTATTGCAAAGAAAGATTGCCATATTCTGCAAGACGGCTACGACTCCATATAAATGGTATTTAGTGTGGGCAATGCACTAAATGGTATAACTAGTAGACCAAATGAAACCAAGAGACGAAATCTGTCTAATCATAGACTTTGGTGCCGAAAGTATTTTTTAAACCAAACCACAGCTCCGATCTTCTATTCAATTCACACTTAATTCGTATATCAGTTATATAGTTATAAACCCTTATAACTAGCCACGTCCATATATTAACTACACTTATTTTCGTGAACAACAGCACAGCCAGAGTGCAGAAGTGCAATAATGAACTAACTATACAATTAACAAATGAACGTTCCACATCACGAACTCCGAACTCATTTAACCTCTTATTATCTGCATTTCTACATCCACCTCTTATGTTCAATTCAGCATCGCATCTTTTTCTCTATTCATATACCCATAAGGCCCCTATATTATTTATGCTACTCTTAAATGACTTCTAAGCATATAACTATGCACATTTTACTATAGTAGAACAAACAAGATTACAAACTGTACTGCGTAAGCTAAAACGTAAGTGCTAGTTTGGCAATGTTATTTTGATAATAAATAGATGTACATTACATTTTCCTTGTAGTACTTACTACCGCCCTACTAGTCGAGTCCTAGACTTACTTATTAGACTATTAGTAGCTTATTAGCTGTTCTATTGCATATTTACATTAATAAACACAAACACAGATAGCTTAATGCAAAATAGAAATAAACATGACATTTTTAAAATAGTTCAACAATGAAACATGTCTTGTAACTAATATTTAACTAGGATATAATTAACAACTACCTGTACAAATTGAGGCAGTATTAGGTAAATCGCCTTTAGCAAAAAACGCTTGCTAGCAACAGAACAAAAAACAAAGGAGCACCCACCCACGCCATTCCTTTGTTTATTTGCCTGTATATACATTCATTATCCCTAAATTAGTATTGTTTCCATGATTCGTGAATCTTTAAAAGTTAAACAAGTCATGTATTGCGAGCTGAATGAGTTCTGGAGCAAAGATTCGATATAGAACAAAGAGAGCTCGCTCACAATCACAATTGACAATTGAACCGACTTAAACTATCACATCACATTCAGACTTTACTTTCCTATTTCTAATTCAACTATGCGAAGAGCCACATTTTCCATTAACTGATGTACATCAGTTCGTAAACAAAACAATATGATGCAGTACATTTACAGCGTACATTTGGCATGTACCTATTTATTTAGCTTCTGCCTTTACAATACAATATCTATACGTATTGGAAGTAGGAATAACACAATGCCATTGCTACACAATGGTTTACAGAGATGAATGGATAGTTTTCGCACTCAGAAGAGAACAATCATCGAACTCAATCATGTCATGTCATGTCGTTTCAAGTTAACTCAACTGAAGTCAATGAGTTTCGTAAAAGCGTAGCCCAGTAAGTTGTAAGGTTGTAAGCATGGAATAAAATATCTTAGTTGCATCTTACATTTACTATAGACTGCATGGACGTAGATTCATACCTACTATAATATATAGAAGTGCATTATTTATCCTTGGTAACTCGATACGATGATGAAGCAAAGTATAAGTACGACGTGCAAGAAATACGATTCCTGTGAGTTGTGAGTGAAAGTCATCTTATCTTCTTTAATGCCTAAATACTTAAAGAAGAGATAGCAAGAGCGATACTGTGCAGTAATAAAGTAAAGAATTCAAGTATTGCCATTCTCCAACGAATAGTTATGTGTGTATCATCCTGTACCTATAATAAATACAGCACTACCTTATTCTTGTACTTGTGTTGTACTAACGGTGTGCATAAAAACACTATTACAGGTACAGAGTGTTTAATAATACACTTATAGTTGTTTGGTAGCTACTAAGCTCTGCGTTGTACGTAACAGAGTGTAAGTACCATAATACGAACGTACCTTATGTTACCTTTAGTAATAATTGGATGTTGACTTGACACACAAGCTCTTTAAGTTTTATGATTGTAATCTCTGCTACGCTGTACTTAACATTAATAGAGCTAATTCACTCACTCACTTCACCCTAGCACACAATCAAATGCAATTTGACGCAATCACAACGGAATGAAGAAGTTAAATAGAATGACATAATCACAGATTGTGTTTGTGCCCAGCTTTGCTTTTTTCTGCTTTACATTTCATTTGATGAGGGGCTCAAACAGTATTAAAAAAACTTTCATACAAATAAAATGGAATGAGGTTAGCTATTTCAGTGATATTGTGTCATTCACTCTGAATATAGTATTACTACTCCTTTCTACGGGACACTAATACCTTAGGTAAGCTAGACCATTAAGTAAATAAGTATTTACTGCTTAATCATTATGTGCAAAATATTGGTACGCATAGATTGTATTTCTACTTAAATGCTAAGGTAAGTAGCATTTATAGGAATGAATCGTGTATGCCCATGTTTTGTTAGTTTAGCATGTATGAAACGGATATGCATGTTTACTTTTATGAAAGGGAATTCATAATGAAAATCATACGTAGCATTTTATTAGGAGGCATTACCAGGTAGATAAATGCATAGGTTAGTCAAATCAAATAGCAAATTGTTAAAGAGTGAGTGTTTGATTGCTGAAAATTGCATGTGCATCTGAGAGTAAAGATAAATTATACAGTCATAGAGTAAAGAAGTGATTTTAGCATGCCAAAGGAGTCTTTCGCACAGGAACGAAACGAAACCAAATGTTAAACGCAAGCTAAACAGTCTGTGATTTCTTTGAGCTAGATTGAAGTATAGTTAAACATGCAAGAAGAGACGATTAGCCTAATGGAATTTCTATAAAGCTTTAAAGAAAAATTAGAGTTTAGTGCCTTGACTTAATTTGATTCTTATCCTCTCTAATTTCAGTTGCTTTCCAACGAAAATTAGATTCGATTGATGAGTTGGAGTTGAATTGAATGAGTATTAGAGATACGCTCAAGGATTTGAATTTGATGATCATTAAACGCACGCCTTCCTGAAAACGTTATTTTATGCTGACATGAAATTACCTACTTAAAGTATGAGGAAAGAAAAGAGGAAGAAGGGAAGGCAAAGCAATAATGGAAGAAGAGTCAGATTAGCATGACCGTTTCCTCAACTCTGTCAAGTCAAAAAATTTAACATAGCTCAAGCCAAGTAAAAGTGAAACTTACATAGAAAAGATGCAGCTACCAGTACAAACTAGCTTGTGTGCATAAGAAGTATTTCTATTCGAACTGTATTTGTGGAGAGTTGTATAAAATCCGCACGTATCACAGGCAGACTAGACATCTATATGTTTACACATGTCTGTACATCTAGAATCTACTTACTTACACTTACAACAAGCATTTAGTAGTATAAATTGTATTGCACTCCACTACATTAGATTTTGCATTGCAAGTAAATCACAGTCTTTAGACAAGTTTACAACAGAATGCAATGGTTCGTACAAAACAAACTCTCTGTGGTTGAATATACTTGACTTGCTTGGACTCATTTGCATATTTACTTTTCCCCAACTTTGAAATGCAAACCGTACAGTGCGTTTCTCACAGCTGAATGAAATTCCCTATTCTTTACTTACTTAACTAATAATCTAAAGTAACACGCAAGTCGCAAACTCAAATTTGCTGTTAACCTTCTTTCGAATACCATAATAACTAGGCATTTTCACTATACACCTTCCCTTCCTTCCAAATTAAAATCCTGAATTGAACAGAGCGGAACTTCTTTTACAATTTACAACCAAACTTTTCAGTCAGGACTGTCAGGTGCAGAATCTCAACTTCTACCTGAATGCAGTGGATATATTTAGTAGGTCTTATTAAAACTTTTTTTCACAACCGCTATATACAATAATGCCAACTACAAAGCCTTTTTACAGTATCTAAAGTGTAGTGTCTCTCCACCAACAATTTCAACATCTATCTACATGATGTTTACAAAAGTATTTCCATTCCGATTTCGTATATTAAAGGAAATGGCAAAACTAACAGAAATGAGTTCCAGTACCTAACTTACTTGAATCATACTACCTTTAGAATTATACGACAAAATATTTCCTGATTGAGGTTTACTAGTTATTTTCTTCCGTGCCATTATCTGCAATTAAAACACCAAAAAGTATAATTACGATTTTGAAGAAAGTCTTTTAGCTTAGAGGTAAACAAAATTTTACAACAAAAAGGTAAGGAAAACAACTTATTTAAAAAAAACGCTACAATGGTGTAAGCTGAAAATAGTACTAAATTAGGGCTTAACAGTTTTGTCATAAAGCCAAAAGACGTGAACATTGTATACCTAGGCGTTAGTATAATGTAAGTAACGTCTTGACATATAAAGTAAAGATTCTTCCGGACAAAGGCACTGCCCTCTCGTTCATTATTTATTTCTTTGTTGGCTGCCTTGTCTTGTATTCTGCATTCCTCCGGTAATTGAAAGGACGAGAAAAAAGCTGAGATGAAAAGAGCAGCGAATATCTCATTTACCTTCGTGGATTTTGTGTGTATGCATGCAATATATCAAGTGTACGTTTGCATGCTTATAGACAGGTAAGCTATGTAGGAGATAAAACAGTTTGCGTTTCTGCCGGTGGTGCTCGTATGATTTGTATATGACCGTGCTAAAGAAAGAAGTTTTACGAATACGATACGCTAAAATGAAGTTGCGAAAAACGAAATGAAAAGGAAATGGTCTGCCTCGCCTCGGCCTGCATTACAAATTGCAAAACATTGCGTGGTACGTGGCATGGTTCACTTCAGAAAAACATGCTTTATAAATTCTTATTCTTACAGCGCATCTCATCAGGAGTTGTGAATAGTCCTACGGTACGTTCTTTCAACTCATTCCAGTAATGTGTCCCGATGCAATAATATAGCATAATTTTATGTTTGCATATTTTTAATAGTATTGTTATTGACTTGATATTTGGTTGTAGGTAATACTACATTTGTACTGGTAAGTAGACAAGGAGAGATAGAACTAAAAAATATAAGTATGTGCCAATACATCGATTTTGTTGATTGGATTGCATTGGATTGAATTTTCTTTGTGTTGTGTTTTGTAGTTATTGTACCGGGACTCGAGACAAGAGCAAAAAACTCTTTCATTACGAAACACTAGGGTACAGAAGAACAGTACATACACCGACAAAAAATCTCTTCGCCAATGTTATGGACAAAGGAGACTAACTAGTGTTCTTTGTCATTCAGTAGAAGCTGAGAGCATAGCGAGAAAAAGCAACGAAAATAAAATGTACTGTTGGAAATGATTGCGATTGTGATGGAAGATCGGAACATCGTGACGTGACAGCGACAAGGTTTCCGCTTCATGTTACGTAATAAGAAGTGTGCACAGGATTTACATTTATTAGTCATATAATCATACTCCACTCCACGATCATCTCAAGTAAACTCTATTATACCACACATGAATACTATAACGTAAACGCACATTATTATAATGTTAGTCAAGGTATTTCTGTATATTATGTTATAGAGATGGACCTCCTCCAGAGTATTGTCCCACTACCTTCGCAGACGCTTGACAACATATCTCTTTGTTATGTATATAGTGTCCCAAGCCAGTATTTTTATAAGATATGCGATAGTAAAACTGATAATAGTATGTTAATTTTCTTATGTTGTGTTCAAGAGCGAATGGATAAAGTAGTCATATAATATCTTGTTTTCTCCACACCTTTTACTATCTGTGCTCGTATCTGCAATTTAGTGTGCAATGTGCAACTGTAATGCGATGCGATGTTCCGACAAGCTTCATGTTCATGATCATCGGCGTGACAGAAAAAGAGCAGCCGCCACACACCAGACATCACATCAGCTCTTAACTCCTTAAATTATTGTCGCTCCCATTTTCTGTCATGTCAGGTTGCAAGTAAAAAATTTCATGTTCATTTTCATTCGAGAAGAGAAATGAATGGAAGATTTTTCTTAGTGTGTATTTAATGCAGTTAACGTGGCCGTAAGCTGAAATATTCTTTGACAGGTCATGCCTACACAGTTTGTTTAAGTATAAAGTAGTGTTCACTATGTACACGAAGTTATATCACACGATATCTGTCTTTTCCTACGCTTTTTTAACATAGGAATGCAAATCATAAGGTAGGAATATAGTAAAACTCGTTTTTTAAGAAAATCGTATTTTAATGTAGCATTGTAAGTATTGTTAGTTAGTTCCTTCATCTAAATTCATACAGGTTGATAAAAATAATATACTTCACATGAAGATATGACATAAACCATAAAATCAAGTCATGGTCGCTCTCTTTCCGGTTGAGCACTTGTCATAATTTTTCAAAAGCGTCATTACGAATTTTCTCATCGTAAAATTCATCTGCTTCTAAAAACCGCGGACTGTGGGGAAGCAACAATAAGAATCCAAACCGCAACGGACTATTTCCTTCTTTTTATACATGTGAATGTATATTCTTCCCAAACTTTTGTCTGAGTTTCTGTAATGAAGACTAGTCACTTCTCGCCTAATAAACTTTTTAACTCATTTCCATTTCCCCTTTTATCTTGTTTTCTTCCATGCCTACTAAACTAGTCTACGTTTGTTCGTTGAAAAATTCACTTAATGTGTCTATTACTAATACACTGACTGGTAGTCTATATGTCAGTAAAGCATGACTTGGGCAATCCAATGTTTAATAAACCAACGAAACCACAGAAAACTGACTTATTAGTATTATTACTCAATACTATTGTAATCTTGAGTCTCTCCATTGTCTATTGTAACCACTATCTATACATTCTATTTTTACTTTTGCATTTACACCTGTTTTACGAAGTAATTGCAAAAGTGCATAAAACATACTAATTGTAAAATAAGTACAACCTGATTGATGCATCACGTAACAACGAAACATTAGAGGAACATTATAATATCCATAAAAAGCGATAACACGAAGAAAGAATCTAAAGAATTTCCATGTAATTGTAGCATTTCTTTTTTATGTAGTGCTTCTGTTTGGTAACTACGTTCTCATGTAAGTACATGAGTGCATGTTGCCTTGTACGGAGTATTAAGCTTGTAACAGATGAGTGAAACTAATTACCAGCACAAATTATGACAATGAGTTCAGTTCTCTTCAGTTCAGGTGACTGGACTTTAGTTCAATCGTGAGTACACAATATAACAAATTACAATGTTACAAACACCATCCTGCAACTTAATTTAGTCTTCCTTGTGTTTGCATATAGAGACAGTTAAGCATGAAACTAATTCTAAATCCCAATCGTAACTTAACTGTATAGTTATCATTATCACGCTGAAACTGTCTAAAAATCTCAGTAATGTAATCTATCGAACAATACACACAATGCAAAACTGATTCATTAATCATTCGTTAAATCCTTGCATTGCGGATGTTCATTGTATTTGTTTAGCATGTATTGCATTACAATTTACTACAGTTGTTTTTGACTCGCTCCTACTATCTTATTGTTACGTGATTGCAATTTCTTATGATATATCTTCGTGTATCCTCCTACCATCCTCATTCTGTCTCATTTATTCTGTATAGGAAATGGAATTACATGACAGGGTCTCAGATTTGTGCTATGTGTAACTTATTTATAGTGTAATAACATTGATAGCAACTATACTGAGAACTACAAGCGTAGGAGATATGAAAAAGAAATAAAACGACGGACACATCATGACTTGGCTGATGTACTGATGTAGCTAATCGGTTTGATAATCTCCTTAGATTACAAAGTTAACTTCACTCAAGTCAACACATGACAAAGCAAGATAGATTATCTTTTGGCTCGCTGAATTGCTGACTGTGCTTAACTGTCGTATTCTGATGTTTTTATGACAGAGCGGTGGCCGAACGGCTGTTAGCTTAATGTCATTACTACAGATATTACTACCTGCTACCTACATTACAATGAATTACAAAACTTTTAAATTATTATGGCTTTGCACTTACGAGTCACGTAATACAAATAGCTATACAAGGACAGCATAAGTGACCACACACTAAACTAAAGAATTACATACTTATATCAATTATTAAACTTTTTAGTCATCTTTTTATTGCTTGGAATTCCTTAAAATCCATCATATTTTAAATTCTCAAGTTAACTGTCCACCTATATTCCCTTTACCATATACTACCTCAAGCCTACTTTGCACAGATTACACATTCCAACCAACATGACCATTAATATTTCATTCTGGTGTACTGTGCTACGGATCTGTATATCATCTTCATCTTGATACATTTTTTAAACTGAAATCATATTTTACTATCTGAACAGGATAGCCTGGCTTGGCCTGCTCTGGCCTGGCCTACGTATTCATTATTCAAAATCTTCCTACAGAAAAATAAGTAGAGTGTACAATAGTGAATGGAGTAAAGGAACATTAAAGAGCATTTTTCCATTGGACTGTCATTGCCAATTTTCTAACCTGGCCTTGCTAGTTTTGCTGGTGGACTTTGCTGCAAGAAGCAAACACATTATTTCCGCGTGAAGAAAGATTATAAGATTTATATTGCGATTAGATTACTCTAGCAGTTCGTGTTCATGACAT
The DNA here is from genome assembly GCA_020352615.2 of Yoshiicerus persimilis. Classification (NCBI taxonomy): domain Eukaryota; kingdom Metazoa; phylum Arthropoda; class Collembola; order Entomobryomorpha; family Tomoceridae; genus Yoshiicerus; species Yoshiicerus persimilis. Next base: position 37,778,761 of record CM036941.2, on the reverse strand, counting down.
GTCTTTCCATCTTCACTAAATCTTTTTTATGAATTATGCAATTGTCGGGATCCATGCACAGTCCCTAATATCAGTATGACATTTTAATTCACATCTGTACATTACGATTATTGGGTGTATATTTTATTGTTCACGAAACCATAAAATAGCCGAAAGGAAATCTTGAGTGGTCCAGTCAATGTGGAATTACATTCAAGCAGTATTAAATGAAGGTAGAGGTCAAGTGAATCGTGAGATCCAGCGACTTGTCAAGTGTTTCCCCGTTTTACATTGTACACCACAAAGAACAATGTTAACTGCATAATGCATAATACCTATTGTAAGTAATATACAAAATGTAAATCATGAATACACTTACAATGGGTATAGAATCTTTGTAAAAGTTATTCGGTAAAACAAATAAAAGGATATTATTGTGTTTACATAAGGTTTTCATTTAAACTGTCCTAATTGCATGTGTAAAATATGTAATTATAGCATAATGCATTTATAATTGTACTGTAATTACTCAAATAGCATAGTTCCTCCTACGTGTGTGTGTGGAATACAAATGATTGTGGTGAATAGAAAGGAAGGAGGTTATGTGGAAAAAGTAATTGGTACACGGCGGGTTAATTTATTTCCCTCGATGTCCTTTCATTCGAATAAAGTGTTTGTTTGGTCGGTTTTGAAAATAGTTTAACCCAAAGTAAGTTGAATATTTTTACTACCACATAAAAATAGAAGGTTCTGTCTTGCATGTGCTTCGGTAAACCATAAAAGAATTAATAGGTATAACCATTTAAAAGTAACTGCCACTAGTTACTAGTAATTTAGTAATAGATGGTACAGTTTCGTTTAACCATGTTGTATTTATATTGAATAGGCAAGGTTACTTACAGGTCGAAACTCACGGATGGATGAGAAACACGAAAAGAGGATGACAACGACAACAACAACAAATTCTATGCAAATCAGATAGAAGAGTCAAGCGAGCGAGCAACAGACCATGCAGATGATTGTCTGCCTATTACTATGTTATTGTACTGACTGTACATTATACATTTATTATTATAGAGGCCAACCAAACCAAGTCAAGCTGTAAATAGAGTTTGAAGTGAACAATTCTTCATTCTGGTAGAATTCGATCCGCATGTAATTTCCTTTCTGCAATAAATAGGTACTTAACTACAATCTGCATTTCACTTACAACTTATTAGCCAAGGGAAGCAATGCCAGTCAGTTACATTGTAGAATTACTGCATACTGCACTGCAGGTAAGTATATGTTGCATTGAACTTGAGAATGTTCCTTTGTGTTGTATTTTAAGCGATCTAATAAAATCAGTTCAGTTATTTCTCCAACAAAGGATTAAGATCCTGTAGCGAAACAATTTAAATAGAATTCTATGACTGGGTAAGGTAACAGACAGAAGTAATACTTAAGCCAAGCTCATCCTGTCATCCTCGACGTAAGATTACCGCAAAGAAACCCACATATCACATCAGACATTATTAGTACAAGATGTGAGACATCCTTTTCTTTTCTGGGTACCTTAGCACTCCTAATTTCATATCTTAGATGTTCCCATACTACATTAAATACTATTATAATATGTAATATTTAAAGTCTAGTGTCTCGTCTCTTTACACACCGACAATTGCACACTTGGAAGATTCTATCTATTTATATTTATAATACACCAAGGCAGCCATAAAATAAAGTGACGGTTTTCGATTCGCAATCAACATAAATTCATCGTCAGTCAACCTTCCTACTCGACCATAGTACTTGCTTGATGGAGCAAATACGAGGTCGGAACTAAAGGAATACCTGGAAATCGTTTGCCTCGTCCACACATACATAAACACTTTGGAGGAGTCAATAAATGTATAAAATTATACGTGTAGAAAATAGTTGGTTAGGTTAGTTAAGGTTTACCTATTTTATTTTATGACACAGAAAATGTGAAGATGAGCAGATATGTACTGTGAGAACAATAGCTGTTAAGTACTTCACCCGTCCGAATTGCAGAACTTGTTCATTATAGCGCTTCTAAGGTTTTATATGAAGATAAATTGCACTGAGGCTAAATAACTTCTTATGCCACATAATACTATGCACATAATTCCACAGTGATGAGTGAGTTAGAGATTCGAGGAATTCACCTTTTTCCTCCCTTTCTGGTCTAGCTTGTATTACCATCGTTTTTGTCATTAACACCATACCACTACTACTGACAGTTGAGTTGCAGACTTATCTACCTTAAATGTTATGCATACATACATTTATGCAGACTATTGTAACACAACATAACGTAGTACAGATTAGATGCAGTGCAACAAACGAAACATGAACGGCGAAACCGAACCAGCGTGTCTTTCACACCAAGTCAAGTGGATAAAAGTGAGTATAAAAAATACCTAGTTTTTGTTGATACTTTGGTTACATTTACATTGCTGCAGAGCTTTTGGTTCATTCGGCCGCTCGGATTTCAGTTTCACACAGCACAGCAATACAAGGCAGGACGAGGACACATTACGCTACTCATAGGTACATTGAACGGAGAGCGTCATAATACTATTAAACTAAGCAAAGCAAAATCAACAGCCTCTGCTACTTATTTTCCTATTTACTACTGCTATCCATGACTATTGCATTATGTAACACTTCAACTGTGTAGCAGTTCTGTTTGTTGTACAAATTTAGGTAGTTCCAGCTACTACCTACCTTAACAAAGTTCTACAGTATCTAGTTAGGAACAACTATACTTGCGTATGTAAACTGTTAACTAAACCAAAGTTGATAATGTAGGTGATGTGATTCGTTTGATGTTGTATAACAGAGGTAAAATGTGAAGATAAAGGGTTAATCGTCTTAGGTTTTACATTACCTACTAAATACAGCATGACATAACTCTATCTCCTTACAATATAACTGAACTCATGAACAAAACGTGTAATTTTGAAGGATTGACTAGATGTGAATTACATATATGAACTGGGCTTTCAGCTTTGGTTAGCATTGCTTTGTTTCCCTTCACATTTACCATTTACAGATACGTCACGGGTTAAACTCTGACATAATACCTGAGTCTTATTTCTTCTCTCAGTTTTCAATGCGTTTCGTTGTCTGTTGTGCTTTGAATGTTGGGATGCTATATGAGTAACTCGACCTTGGTTCACTAACATAAAACAGCCATCATACTTTTCATAATAGTCCTTTCATTCCACAACGTACAGAAATAATCATTGCCTTTCTTTGCTGTCTTACTTCGACAATGGTCTTGTCTTGACTCTTTCGACTTGACTTTAAATCGCAAGGCAAACCAACTTTATTCCACTCTCTGCAACTATATTCAACTCTCTTTCTTGTAGTTTAAAGTTTAAGCTGTCTCTCTTTGCATGAGGTTGTTCTACTCTCAAAATGACATGGACATTTCTGTTTACGATCAGGTATTTCTTTTTCTTCAGGCTAATCCCCGCTGTTTCTTACATAAAATATTTACATCGAATGTTGTGACTTTGACTCACATAAAGAAAACTAAAGGATAAGACTTTACAGTAACGACTACTCACTCTGGATACAATTTTATTATCTGTTTTTGTTCACCAAACTTTTGTAAAAGTTTTCTCAAAACGAAACGAAAGTCACACTCGTTCGTGGGATTCGGAAAATTCATTTCAAAGAAAGCAATTTAATACACCTTATATGATTAGCCAAGTTATAATATATGTTGCTGCCTTCTTATCTAGATCCTCGAACAAAAGTTGGAGTGTAACGAATCTTACTTTACAATTTACTGTACTGTGAACGTGGACTGTAGAAGCTTTGAAAATTAAAAGTTGAAATTAAATGTACCAAAACAATAATAACTATAAGTAAAAGAGAAGAAGAGACAAGACAATGCCACGAAACTTACATTATACAAGTATCACATCAGATATGCCAATTTTTTCTTGTTTTTGCACTGTTCTGCCATGTAGAAATTTATTTAACGCAAAACAACACCCATTATAGGGAGACAGATATATGCCAGCAGAAGAGCCTTTCATACACGTTGTAAATAAAAGAAGGAGATTCGCTATTCTCATCAATTAAAAAAATGTTATCAACAAGACAGAAGCAACATGACGATACAAACCACATGCGTTGTCATTCTACCTGAGCCATGTTTTCTATATCATCTCCTTACCTTCAACACTCAATAGTTAATGGTAGTACGTAAGCTCACTTGAATGGTAAAATGTCTCTTCTCTGAACTTCTGCACATCTCCCAAGTTGTTTCAACTCTCTTTTATTATAAAACCTGCCCATCAACTACCAACCCCATTACTTCCACGATACATATATTTTGACGACAAGCAAAAGCCACGCCAAGTCAAGTTGAATGCTATAAGATGCATTTTGCTATGAATATGGTATTGAGTGCATTTAAGAGTAAGTAAAGCTAGGTAGGTATCCCTTAAGAGATAACTACACTTGCACTCACATTATAGACGTGACACCTGTTACGGAGAAATACGTAGTAATTAATGTTCTCTTACTTTACCATACTTTCAGTGTATGTATGAGCGAACGAATTCAATCACACGAAACCACAAGGGATTCTATTAGGAAATTGCTTAATGCAACGTCTTGTTAACTTGCTAACGTGAGTAAATTCAATTCTATTAAATATGATGCCGTGCTATGCAGTTAACAATCTCGTTCAATTCATTTAATCTTTGACAACTTTTCACTCACAAACAGAAAACGCAATGACTTTACCTTCTTGGCTTATTGCAACTTTTTAACAATTAACTTCCGTCCGCTTGGCATTTGCTGTATCATTTTGCAGTATCGAGTTACTTATTGCTTTGTCTCTGAGTATAATTTGAAATGTAGTACCTTGGTGTGCAGCGTGCTTTCTATGTATCTTCCTATACCTAGTTAAGTTACGGCTGCACACAGCAGACAAGGAACAACCCAAGTATAACAAAATGAAACGAACATCAGTTCATTCAATTACTTTTGAATTAAGTACAAGTTATTTACTTCGACCTGGTTGAGTTATCCGTAGATTGAAGTACATTTACTTAGATGTGTATAAAGTATATAGCTTGACATTACTTTTACAACAACATAAATACAGAAAAGAAAACTGATTATGAGAAAACTGTGTGAACTTTGACTTTTGACAAGACAGCATAAAGAAGACTGATATCTGTGCATTATCCTCAGTTGCATACACACGACACGAAGGTCTATATTATTGCATTGTGTTCGGAATTTTTCTGTTTTGTATCAGTGTATAAGTATACTTGTGGCATTTATAGTTATAAATTGCTTATGAATCATGTTGCTTGAATGAGTACAATGCAGGCAGTAGTTCGCACATATTATGTAGTGCTAGGATTTTTTGAAATCGGGAAATTAATAGCAGTGAGTGACCTCGTTCGATCCATCTTACTTTTATCACTCACTTGAAATCTATCATTCCACTTTGTTCGTTAAAGATCTCCGCAACCGATTGAGAAATCTTGTGTTTATCACATTCCTCTTGGATTCACACACGTAGTATATGTTATGTTAGCGTATACGCAATAAATTCATGAGTAACATAGAAATCACATCAGAAACTCAGAGAGGAGCATTCTCACTTAAATGTTCCTACATAGATTTGCGATTACTGTTTCTGTGTTAGTATGTAGGAAAGACGTGTAAACTAACTTTGCACTGCAATGCTCATGTATGCATATGTAGGAAAACTATTCTATTGTCAAAGGAATTTCCGAGAGTCTAGCTGAACTGAAGAGACTTGTGACATGACAGCAAAGAAAGAGACAGACAGGATATCACTCACAATTTTTCTCTAGGTTCTATGTCTGTGTAGGAAAGATGTAAATAAATGTTGACTGTGGACATGAACGAACATACCAAAGCATGAATACTGAATACATTATTTTCTTATCGAAGAGGATATTGCCCTATCTAATATAATACTAACTTAGTAAGTCTTTTATGTCCTGCACGTTTGCTAATAAAATAGGAGAAGGAATTTTATTGCAATCACAGCTCACAGCTGCAGGAAAATCCTGACTTCACTTGACTTCACTTTACAAGACAGGTGTCTCAAACTCAGTCTCACTCCCCCGATCTGTACAAGGAAGCGTTATCTTTATTTTATCAGAGGTCTTTTCTTTATACGCTAAAACGGTTCATGACATGATAATGGATTAAAATCAAAATCACGAGACATGAGTAAAGTTTAGTTTCTTCGAACTTTTCCACTATAACACTTAGGCAGTATGTATTACTTACTACTCGCTCTTTCAGTTTGCGCGTTTGTATTAGGAAAACAAGTATATCAGTATTCCTAAATACAGTAAGGAAATTAAAAAATATCTAAGGGATGAGTTTACATACACCTACATAAGTAGATTGGTACATACAAAATGTTTTGAAATACCTCGTGCGTACACACAAAATTAAAACTAACATAAATATCTAATGTGTGAATAGTATTCTACTACATAACATTACTTGTTGTAAGACAAGTAAGTATTCCATAATTCTTTCTAAACTCAGCATCGTACATAGAAACGACACTTAAAGTGGTTTATCTGATGCTTAATTAACAGCATACCACGTACCTTCATCCTTTACGCTGATATTCTATAGGCAGTCTAACTACTAATAAGCACAACTGATTTTTGTTGTCTACTTAACTGGGCATTTTATATATCAAGTGCAACAATGCAATACTATTATTTAGTAAAGGCAAAGTGAATACACCTGTAAGTGGACGGCAAGTATTTATAGCCCGCTTCTATGATAAATTGCATTGTAAAAAGATAGAAGTAACGAAGCTTAGCGTCAGCATCACCTCACAATCAAAAATTTTGCACGAACTAAGCCAAATATACAGGGCAGTGTGTAATGTGTATCTGCCTGTCTATCTGCCTGTGTGTAGTTTGTTTTCCATCAGAAATGCATGCAAACTACATGCAATATAATAATATATGTAATGTAATTTCCACTAAACGCTACAATTATTATTACGATCCTAAAATTTCTAAAGCTGTATTACATGGATTTTCTTCGCCAAGACAAAATGTAAGCCTACCGAGTAGATCTATTTTCAATGGATATTCTCTCCTTAGAGAAAAGAAGTCAAGTCACGAGCGTAAGACTTGAATTACCTACTTTACATTGTAGAATAGAGAGCTCTAGTTATAGCATCTCACTTGCAACTAAGGAAAAAAAGGCATAATAGGTAAGCTGATAAGATTGCTATTTGTATTTTTCAAGTCGTTATTATTATCGTTATTTAGGAGTCAATTCAAATATATAGCTATTAGATATTAGTTTCCCATTTAGCTATGAATGGTTGGTTATATGGCATGTAGATAGCATGAACTATTATAAAGATAAAATATTAAGATAATAACCTTCTTGTAAGTTATAATAGTAGAACCACTTCAGAAATTGACTAATAAATAAGCCGTAACTGAAGGACGGAAAAATTTTGACGGCACGGTTTGGTTTTCTATGCAACAATGTAACTTAGCGTGGCGTGGCATAACAAGACATGATATGTATCGCACGTAAAATGTCAGTTACCTTATTTCTATTAGAAATAAGTGTCTTGGAACTAGATATTTGAAAGGTTTGCCCTAATTATCAACTTTAGCTACAACTTGACTTAAGTACATGAATGAATTTAAATTTGTAGAGATTAAAAAGTAACAATAGCCCAAACTATCAGAGGAAAAAAGTCCTACCATAAAAGCACTCGCTTCAATAATGTAATAATAAACTATCTACCTAAACACATCTTTCTCTTGCGTATCTGTAGCTATCGACATAATTTTCCTTTACTAATACTTCCATAGGGCATTGTGACAACAATGGAGTACCTAAAGCAGATGAATTGAGAAAGGAACTTAATCCCAATAAGGGTTTATGAATTCATGCAATGCATATTAAAAATGTAAGTCATATGCACAAATAAATCTTGTTTTTCTCTTTCATGATTCCTGGTGTCGATTTGTTTGCCTCTTCTGTATTTACGTACGTCTATATAAATATCAGTCATGTCTGAAATTGTATATGAATAAGACGAATGCGTTTATGTTTGCATTTAAAGAAGAAAGTGGTTTTGCTGTTAAGCTTGTGTTGTGACGTGAGGATACATACATAATGGTTAGGAAGACAAGACGACAATTCAGCATTATTTATAAGAGAGTAGGAGTGTATAGACGTCAAGCTGAGATAACGAGGTGTATGGAATCTACTTCCATGGCACCTTCACCAAAAATTGGCCAACACAAAATAAATTAGGTAGGTAAGGGTGTACTAACTGACTTGATTCATAATATTGTGGAGAGACCAGATATTTGAATTGAATCTCATTCTGTTTTAAGCTTATGGCATTTTACTATTATCTTAAGTGTTCAATAAAATATCTAATTTTCCTATAAATGGAATGCAACGGGATTTGTATCTAAATATTCATCTCATCATCGTAGTAAAGCAGCACAAACAAGTCACATTTTTGACAGAGATTTAGAAAAAGTAGGTAAAATCGTATTAGATGTAATGGTATTTTATTGTGTTGTGTTATGATCCTCGAACCAAATCAAAAGCAGTAATTTAAAAATATAAAGTAACAACTCACTGCAGTAGTAAAACACAACAATGAAGTGCAATTACCATACGATGCGTAGCTCTCTTGTTTTCTGTTATTCTCTGCATGAATAATAGGAACATTTACATTTTTCATTCTTCTGCGAAATTATGATGCCTGTTATGCATAATGTATGTAGTTAGAGGCGCTAGCTTACTTATCGTTAGATTATTGTTAGTAGCTTGTACCGTGTATATGATTTCCCATTTAAACACTCACCAACACCATCACATCACATCAGCTCAGGTGTCATTATGATGAATTTATGAAAGAAATAATATTAACACAATACGTAGATACACACAATGCATCAAAGAACAATCATATGCAAACATATGGAGAGAAAATGTTGAGAGCAGCAGAATAGAAAACTGATATCTTCGTAGACTTTCTTACTAGTATATATAGCTTTGCACAGCTTATAATATCAAGTGAGTAAATATATAATAAGATAAATTGAATATAATAATAAAACAGAAACTTACAGGAATATCGGAACCGCTCTCATGTCGTGCTCGATTCTTTTCATCCTCTTGATCTAATTCTAAACCGCATTGTTTGCTTAGAGAATTACTTAAGCTGAGACTCTTGGTTGCAGCCAACGTGAGGGAAGAATCAGAATCATAAACTGCCCCAGGGCCATTTTCTGTAAAATAATAATGAATAATGATCTGTGTGAGCAGAGAAGCTAATGGTGGTTATACTGAAAGATGAGAATCCTGTTATTTCAACTAAAGATCAAATTGAGCACGCAGTTCATGTGCAGTTAGAATATTGATATGATATGTTGAGCAAGGCAGTAGGATGTGATTCATAATGATCAGTCAGTCACTTATATTACAATACTTACGCACCTTAAAAGGGGAATCTATTTAATAATGGTTAGTTATAGCATTAGTAGCATGTTATGGTAAACCTTACATTATTAAGTAAACTAACTCATCTTTAGTTAGCCAAGCCAAACCAACCAATAATAATTCAATCCACACTCTTCTTTTGCATACAATGTACATGCAATCCATAAGCATCTAGTACATGTGTAGCATAACGTATAATATACATAATAAGGTACACATAGGCATATGCAATCTTATCATTCAATAATAGAGCAACCTTGATTAGGCTTTCAGGCGTAGCGAATCAAAGATAAGTTACTTAATATAGTAGAACACAGAACACCTGTATTTAGGTATACTGATATTAACTTACTAAAGATCCCCATAACGTAAGTCGTAAGTAAAGTAGGTAGGCATTATATTTTTCTAGTTAATTCTTCATTTAGCTATGTGTTCATACATTGCATATATTTAATATATGTGGATATTGTAAGAGATACTTATCAACGAACCATGAATTACTGAACTGACCTGACTTGACTGATTAGTCGATTATTCATCTTCATCTTCTTAATAAATACAGAAAACAAAGCACGTTCATATTGCAGGTAGCTACTACAATCCTTAATAAGACAAATCAAATGAATCAAGTAAACGAACCGGTATTAAAGGAAGAATATCCTGATGGCTCCCCATTGTTGTGATGATGATGATGGCTTGGGTTGAGAGCATTAAGATAATCGTGAACGTGAGGAGACACTATGTGAGATTGATGATCTGAAAGAGAGTCCTGATCTCGATAACCTCCGTTTCCACCGCCGAAAAGACCATTTCCAAACGCGTGGTGTGTATTTGACACTCCGCTGTGAGGCTGAAAAGCAGCGTGAGCTTTTTCCAGGAGTAGAGCGACACCTGAATCGTTCGTTGATTGAGAACCGGAAGAAGGACGCCCGAAGCCACTCAGTCGGCTATGCAATCTTCCGCTGTGAACAAAAAGAAAATGATTTTCACGTTTCCGGTATGAAAATTACAAAACAAGTAAAACTATCACTGGCTTCAATAAAGTTCAAAAAACGCACCAAAAATAAAATTGTTTTGCATAGCATTTGAATTTCTGTGACTTACAATTACAATAAACAAAGGAAAATATTACTGTATACACAGTATGTATTTTATAGCCGGGAACATACATTCACTCCTATTTGAATCCAGTTCATTTTCAAATGAACAGTAATAAAGAATGCTAACCTAATGGGATATGGATATGGTACTACATTGATATAACTTGCACATCACGAGTTTTGCCAAACTACTGTGTAAAGTCATTACTAAAAGGATATGTTATGTTACTGTGTATGTGTTCATGTATACCATTGTTAATAAGGATCTTCATTGTTATTACATATTGTTGTCAGATCTGATGACGTATAATACATGATAATAATAATATTGTACGTGTAATGGACCTCGGGGTGCCTTTGAACCAACAGGGAGACTAATGATACCAATTTCCTATTTCGCATGCAGCTTCTTTTCTGTTCTCCATAACTGTATCAATGATTTACCAATTCCTTTTCTCATATTGCCTTATATTACATTACAACTTACAACTACATCTTACAGTTGGAACACTGTGTGAAGTAGATGCAAAAGGAAGAAGGCATGTTGTTTTCATGTGATGATTTTTAAGATAATGACAAAACAAGACCAACTATTCAGCATTATTGCAAAGCAAAATAACATAACAGAACAATTCAGTAACTAACTTCATGTTCATACTGTAGTCTGTAAAGAACGTAAACAAAACCCTAGCTAAAGAAAGAAACTAAGAAACACACCCAAGAGCAATTCTATGCTGTTGTCACCCTGTGTACCGTTTCCTTCTGTCAGCTCAACTCAAATGGCATGGCAAACATTGATTTAGCAATCGGTCACACGCCTTCTCATTCTGTTAATAGGCCATATTGTAATGCAATACCATACTAAATAAATTCAAGCCAGAACCAGAGCTGCGGTAATAAACCTAAAATCTCTTTGTGATAAGGAAAACTCTCTGGTTTAATTTGCCTTGTGTCGTGGCTTGGTTTGACGTTGCTTCTGCCATAATAAACTCAGGTAGGTACGCGTGTTGATCTATATACAGGCACAGGAATAATTTTTATTTCTAATTTTCTTTGTTGACTAGTATAGCTCACCTATATGACCATACCAGGCAGGCGTTTCGTGACGATATTATTATTTTCTCAGTTTTTACAATGCTACTTTTATATATTGCCCACAATTCTCCGCTTAAGCTCTCAAGTTTAGATTAATGTCACTGCTTTGCTAACGTAATACATTATACCTTATCTCTTAAACAGTCAAAGCTAAATCTAACCAAACTCTTTGTTAGACCAGGCCATGCTGGTTGTGCTCCAATTTTATTGATATTTTATTTAGAATTAAGATCTGCGCAGGGCACCTAAATACCCAACTACTTTTATTGCATATTGCAGACACAGGACTAGGACGTAATAACGCATACTTTACTTTAATAGGTAGCGACATGTTCACCTTTACGACGAAATGCTAAAAATACAGTTTAAGTGTCACATTCACCATTACAAATATCCATAAGAGCAATGCAAATAGGATACTGCCAAAGTAAACCTTTTTCTCCTAATGACCTTTCCGTGCATTCAAATTCACGGCCTCGGTTAGATTAGGTATTCGATTCTCATTTCCAAAGCGTAGTTCAGATAGTACGTTATAATTGCAGACATACCAGACTATATACAAGAATTCCGCTCAAACAACATAACAATACAATTCTTCCATTACTGATTGTATGCACAATGGCATTTAGAATATTAGTAGAACTATTCGTAATCAGCAACTTATGTTATGGTTAACTTAACCTTACCAGACGACATTTAGCGTACTAAATCCAAGATATACTATCTCCTTGCCTAGATTGCTATTATTTCCTTCGTGAATGATGATATCATTAACTGCGTGCTTTCGTTTAGACTTCAATGTGAAAACACTCGTATATCTTTGAACTAACTGCGACGGGAAATCAAAATCTTAATGATTGTGTATAGCTCCTGAATTATTGTTCCTCATTGTTATAAGTAAATTAATTACTAAACGCTGTACCGGCAACCTAGCAGAAAAGCAATTTATTACACTATGCTCTGTGAAAAGCACACTAAATTGAGTGTTTGCCAAATTCTATGAAAAAATCGCAGAGTTAAATCCCATTCCTGGCAATATTAAGACACATTAAATCCAAAGCAAGCAGGATAGGATCAATTGCTTCCAAGGAATTCGTATATTGCATGTCCGTGCTATTTTATCTTTATGTTACAGATTCAGGTTCATTATTAACTACCTTACCTTCCCTATTATTATTTTCCTAATGTAGTAAAATGCAAAAACACGACTAGAAAATAAAACTGGTTGAATACCTCACACACGTAACACATTGTTCACAATGCTTAGAAATCTGTGTTGATATTTACGGATGTGAAATAATAAATAATAAAATTCTTAGAATGTGTCTCAGTAATCCTGTAAGACAAGACTTAAGGTATAAACTAGATTTAACGCATGAATAATTAATATTTGTTTTGCATAATGCTGGTAATATTCACGCACACTTAAGTTGGGTTTTAGCACAGCTAAGACGTTAGTGCAGTAATCATCTGCAGTAGAACGATACAACCTTGACTTTCTATGCAGACCACATTAAATCAATTCCTTTCTGCAAACGACTTACTTATTACGTAATCTGAAATACTTACCCTAAGTAGGTTCATAAATATGACCATAATTTATTAAACTTGACTAGGAACTTTGTTTAATGATCAGAAGGAAACCCATGCTTTGTTTTTAAGTATGAGCTGACACATTTCATTACACCATTCTCTCATTATAATATTTAAATTACGTGAACCGAAGCTGATATTCTTTGTAAAGGAAAACCTTAGAGAACATTTTCAAAGAACTAATAATTAGCTACCGTAAAAGAAAGACAACTTTGTTCTTGTAATAAGCAAGCAGAAGGAATTGTTAACACTTACATAAAAAGTAAACTGCAAACATAAAGGAGAGAAGGATTCTCTTCTTTTTGTAATTATGGTTCTACTTAAATAGGTATATGCATTCTGTCCATTTCCTTCAACATTAAGCAATTTCGAGTTGAGATGAATTATATTCTTGTAATAGTTGATAGTTTTGTTCCTGTACTGTAGTTCCTTTACTACCTAACTATTAAGTTAGCTACTTGGTTGGTTGTCGGACTCCTCTTTCAAGAAACTGACCTTTAAAAGAGAAATGCAAATAGGCGGAAGTTTGCATTTGCTTTGATGGATGTACATGTATACACAATTTTACATAGGCATAAACTTTCATTACTGCATAAGTATTAATGATTGAATTGTAGACAAGGATGTATAGATTGCAGGCGGTAACTTATCCAAAGGTTGCATGCTGTGGTTTGGTATCATAAAAGTGGAGATGCAATTATGTAGTCAAAGAGCCTTCAGGAAGAGATACTCTGTTAGAGTGTAACAATAATAATGTCATAATGATAATGATAGTAATGAACATTTAGAGTTTGCTTAATATTATGTCTTACTTCAATTCGTTTTCTCAACTAAAGCTAGATCAGCTAGGACAAAATCAACAAACAGCCTTGTTAAATGCTAAATACTTTTAGCAATTACATGTAAAATAAGCATGCTAAATATTTAGCGTATACATCCAGCCAGGGATGTGAATTAGTGCAGACTTATTAGTGCCTTACAGCGTAAGAAGGTAGCAGAGACTCAATTGTGTAAGTTAGCATTGAAAGGAAGAGAGTGTGAATTACGTTATTATGCCATCCGTTCGTTTTCTTTGAAAATGTCCAACCACAAGGTAGTGTATGTAAAAATGAAAAGAAACGTCAAGATAATTTCATGATTTTGGGTAACAAAGAGAATACACTACACAAATTAGTGGAAAGGTATTAACTCATTTGATTGAAATCTGCCCCTTTGCCTTGGAACGACAGAAGTGAAGATGTTTAAGATTTGATTGAAGCAAAAATGAAAGGAGGTAGTTCTGTAGCTCTTAGTAAACAGACTTTGTCAGTTTTTCTGCCTTTCTATTACCTAAATTCGTTGGTACTTCAAATCTATTAGCAATCAGCAGATAACGGTTATATTTGGTTTTCAAGGAAAAACATGATTTAGTGTGGCGAAATGCACAATTGTAGCGTATTATCTTTGCTTTAATATTTCAACATGGATTCGAAATAAATAAAATTCTAATTTTCATTTGAGTGAGACTTGAAATGGATTCACATCACAAATTGCAAAAATGTTGTTCTTATGAGAGCCCAAATAAGAGAATCCTATTTTGGAATTTGATGCATTTTTATAAAAGCCAAACCTAAGCCCCAAATGGAACATTTGAAATTTTCATGATATGACGACTAAAAATTACGAATTTCTACAACGATTATACTTCCAGATGTGTGAAATGGACTAGGAGAACCGTAAATATATGTACTACAAATGCATAAAGCCTTATTACCGATACCCGACCTTTTCTGATTTGAAATTAAAAAGTTTTTGATAAAATTTCATAATCTTTCACGAATATATGTATTTTTTACTCCAAAACATGTCTAATTAGCTTGAATACTGTATTAAAGTTGGCAAACTGTATGCCTCGTGGGTTCTAGGGCAGAGTCTTCGTCACACTTTACTATTGTTTATTAACAAAATCACAGCATTTAATATTTCCATGCTGAATATGCAAAGTTCAGATAAATAAAATATTTCCACTGTAAATCTTACGGACGGATAAAGTGGTGTTTGTCTGTATGAAATACCACATTGTGTAAACCTAGTTTAGGTAGTTACCCTCAGATTGTAGTTCCTGATCAATCTATTGATTAAGTACTATTTTTCCTAGAGTTGTTCACATAATAGAGCAAGATTTTTAGTAGTAGTGAGGGACCCGTAGAAAATACTTAGGAATTGAATTAGGTATCGTATTTTGCATCTGAAAGTTGGCGTAATGTACTCTAATGGTTGAGATAAATGATGCAGATACGGAAAAGAGAGAGGACTTGATTCAAAGGAATACTTAATAGAATTGGAGGTAGTGGTAGTGTATAAAGCATCTTTTGCACTGGGCTATCTAAAAATGATTATATAGAAATTAAGTTTAAGCTTGCTCTACAATACAGCATGTAGAATTTCCTTGCATATATTTTACAGCTTTGAATTACCTGATCTGAACTTAAATGAACTAAACACTCCTTTCTTTCTATCATGATAATAATACTAAATCGCAAGTGTGTAATGTGCAACGTATAATAAATAACACTAAATAAGTAGCAGTTCATTTATCTTCGAGTCTGCTCTTGTTACGTTTCTCATTTGCAATTGCACTGCAACCCACACATCCATTAGCGTGTGGGATCCCTCCTCGTATTACATTCTACATTACACAGCACACTATACAACAGACAATGGATAATTGAACCAAAATGAATAGTTGATTGTGTTTATTATAGTGAGCAGAGTGTGTGTGGGAAATATCATTAGTTTGTTATTAGAAGGGGATGTGCTTCAAATCTGTGTTACACTTATTTAAGTATATTGATAACACACACATATGTATCTGTGGTACAGAATATTTACTCACATAATCTGTGAAGCCCATTACTCACTAAATACATACTTCACCATTCTGTAGTAGAGAAGTTCGAAACTGAAAATTAGAAGGGATGCATTTACTATTGCAGAACTATAAACACATGCCATGTATGTGTACCTTAAATTACTACCTGCATTAGTAGACACAGTTGTCGAAAGATGAGTAAGTAAAGTTAATTCGAATCGAATTGAAATAAAGTAAAATCGAGAAGAGAGAAATTAGTGGAGAGATTTCTTCCAGTAGGAGTACAGAAATAGAATGAGAGTTCAGATGACTCCATGCAGATGTAATGCAAGGAAGAAGTACAATGAAACAAGACTAGCGGAGTCATTGCGTATTCATTAAAATGCAGCCTTAACAAAGAAAACTCATTCTTAATACTTACTGTACGATTAGTTCAATCTCAAGAAGTAGTTTGGTTTTATTGTACTATGTACATCCAAAGTTTAATGCATGATTTTAATACAATTTATGTACTACCATACCAGTGAGTAAGTAAATCTTCGCAAACTCTGTTGAGCGTAGTAGGAAGAAAAGAATATTTTTTAAGAAAAAAGCGAATTGGATTATCGTGGATTAAAAGAGTTCATAATACAGAGAAGTCTACGACCTGTCCTGTGCAATTCCAATACGATGATTTGCAATTAACTATAAAGTGTCTGCGTTAGTGTTAGGTAGGTACATTAGGTAGTAAGGTAGCAAAACAATTTCAGAATAAGTTGTATTATTATTATGTACCTACTTAATTATTAGTTAGCGAAGTTGCTTATGTTGTACATAACATTATGCGATGCTGTGATACTTAGAAATATTCTGTGTTCATGCCAGACATCACTTTGATAATATATATTACAGTAAGTACAGATATACTTAAATGGGATGTTCTAAAAGCAAAGATTCTATAGGTACATAAAGGATACACACTGACATTTAAATTTACAGTTACAATAAAGGTGAGAAATGCCTTCTGTTAGCTTCTATCGCGGACAATAGACAGGGAGAAGTTGGATTGACAATAAAGAGTCATGACTATGACATGATCCATGGAACAGTGACAATAATAGGCCGTGACACTTGCTTAAATCTCTCTTTTTTCTGGCTTGATTATTTCTTTCCTATTGGTTACGTCCTGCTTCGCTGTTCTATTATTTCTCTATTTCTCTTGTGTACTACTACTGAAAGGTAGCTTAAATAAGTAAGTTAAATTTATATTTAGTCTGCCTACTTTTGCCAATCTCACGTTATATGTATGTACATTTCAATCTACTAATTCACTTCAATTGTTCAAGTGAAGCAAGTAAGAAAGATTTGGCCTGGCCTGGCCTGCTCTGTTGGCCTAAAGATTTTACAACTTCCCTTCCTTTTCCCATAAAATCTACAATCACACTCTTTCGCACTGCTCTTATCATTCATTTCTAATCACTCCCCTAATTCCAAGTCTTACTGGCTTCGACCCATCTGAATTAAGATCTTTTATCGCATACGCACGTAATAATTATTATGGGAACCACTGTATCCCACTGTTGTAGGTATCTCTTACATTCGTATTATCTCTAGTATGCTAGTACTTACGTCAGAAAAGTTTCAGTCCTAATAGAAAGTGGCAAGTAATATTGTTATAAAATGAAATGGCAACCGGTCACTCCTTTACTGCAACTGACATTTGTATAGTGCAGTAACAGATCTACTGCTGTACCTATATGTGTACTTAGATACACAGCTATTTGAGTAATTCATGATCTTACTACCAACTGCAGTACGTGGTACACATTAATACAAAAATAAATCTAGTTGTGTTAAGCCGGTATCTCAAATGCATCTGCATTCACCTAAAAATAGTTATAGCTAGATCGTTATTCGTATTATGTATTCTACTACGAGTTGACTTTTAGTATGTACAGATATACCGAAAACATTTGATTTATTTCATTTTTGTTTCTAGTCCTAGTGCACTTTAGTATTAAATTGGTTTCAGAGATCAAGTGAATTGCACAGATTATACAGCCCTCTGAAATATTGTGCCTTGATCGTGCAAGTGCAAGTCTCTGAGCTACGGTCCAATTATTCAGGTTGTGGAATGAAAAGCCATAAGTCAATTCAGAGCTATAAATCATTCAATTCGTAGAGTAAGTTGCAATACTTAGGTAGATATTTGTAGATTAGTGGCACATTATAATTATTATATTGGTTACCAATGTACCTAGCTAAATTGGGTAGCAGTTCTTATTAGCTAATGTGCTTAAGAAATCAAATTATAGTTGTAGGCAATAGTTCGCATTTAAGGTACTCTAAATCTAAAATTAATTGACACAGTAATAATAGTATCAATAGAGCATATTGGAAATGTTAAAAGGATACGGGCACAGACTAGTTAATAGAGTGTATTTTCAATTTTCCTTAGACGATTATTTTTATTTATGATTACGACGGTCAGTACGTGCTGCATTGATATATGCAATAAATTATAGGGTATTTTGCATGAATGGAAAAGAAAATTAATGATTATTCAAGCTCCCTTTAAAAACTCACTTTTCAATTTCTTCGTATCAGCACTGTGTATTGTGTGTGTCTATAATAATGGATATGATACGTCTGGTCCGGTGAGAGGATCTACATTCCTATTACTTACTTAAGTTATTAACTGTAACAACTATAACAACAGATATTACTGTTATAAATTACATCGTCATTACTCCTTGGTAAGTGATACAGATGAACGACATATACACAACATAGGCACGAGAATATAAGAAATGAAAAGATCAACGTTAGTGCAACACTTGATGTTGATCGGCTTGATCTTTTCTGCACTTCGGCAGCTTGTCGATTTCTCTGCTTGAAACCATTGAAGGCAACATATAATATGCAAACAACATTAACACACGCCTTTGCTTTGATTTTGATACAGGTATACGTTATGTATGAACCTTTGTCGTCTGCAACTAAGCATACTTGTTAATGTGCGTACAGTTGTGTACAATCGGTCTCCTATACTTTTTTGTTATGGATGCAATTTTATTGTGTTCTGTACGTCATATCTGCACTATACTGATTTTGTGACTTTTACAGTACCTAAGTACTTGTCGAATTTCTGCTCGTTTAACTTTGATGCAGCCCTGAGCCACGAATCATGAAAAAGAATTCATTCTTTCGCTTCACAATTTGACATGATACCCTTCTTTCTACCTCCTGGACTTGATACACAAATTTTATGTTTATCAGATTAGAAAAGAGATACATGCGTATATGCAAATTTATAAACCATATGAATATTGGGTACCTAACTTAATCCAATTCGTTTTATAGAGGTACATCGTTAAATGGAAGATCGGCATATCTGCCAACGTGAAAGCTGTCAATAATTGGGGAAGGGAATAAGCTAATGATTTCAGATTGAAGAGTTGCTCTATAATTCTGTCTTTCTGAATACATCATCTCTAGCAGGTACAAACGTCATGTCAAATTATTTTTCTCATTTTTCTAACATAACTTATACTATCTTCAAATAAGTTTTTTATAAATCATGCTACACATGTATGATACAAATGAGAGCGCATATGTATGTACCTGTAGTGTAATACTACATAAATTATATGAAATAGAAAATGAAATCATAGCAATTACTGTGTAATCGTATCTAGAGTCAGAATAGGTAGTAATTTGACAAAAGAAAGAAAGGAAATCACAAATTCTTCAACTATCTGTGTTTGGGATTTTTTCTTTAGCTAAATCTCTAAGGAGTGCATTAATAAAATGAACTAGTAATTGTACAACAACAAAATACTAGATAATCCAAACGAAATTACATGTATTATAGTTGTTGATTGATTTCGTGAATACCTTCCTCGCCAGGATTCGTACAATGGCAAACTATTAATGTGAGATGATTTTTTGTTAATGTGTCTGCAAAATCGTAAAAAGAAAATGAAACCACATAATTATATTACGGATACATGAACTATTAAATTATGGATGTGTAACGTTTTATGGCTCAATCGTCGCCATATCGTCAATTGACTGCTCCTATCGCCCTCGAAACATGACCGTGTACTTAGCATTAGATTTGTCCATGGGAAATAAGTGTGCATAACTAATAAGATTATGTTCTAAATGCATGGATACAATAGAATGGAGACTTGATGGAAAACACAATGCAATTGCTTTGCTATGGATAGAAACCTAAGGTATGCAATAGTTATTACATATCGTAATTGCAAGTGTGGATTCAATTAGACAAGTGTGAAAGTGGGCTGAATTGTATGATTTATTGCTGAAGAGTGTAAACGTGTAAGTTATGGACTTGGGACAATTCACTGACCGACCGACTTCTTAAATGTGACCATTGGCTTTACTTGGTTTGTTATTGTCATTTATTGTTTGTCAGTGTATGCTGTTGGAGATTGAGTGAGATGTAATGCAGTTTCATAACTCTGACCATAAACACCATGTAATCTGTGTAAACAATCACAATAATTGCTCTACGCGTGAATATAGCACTAGAGATATATTCTGTACGCAAAGATATGATTATGATGAACTAAATTATATGTAAATCATTTCCATTGATGGCTTATGTCTGTCTGGCTTCGTTACGCTTGACTTGTCTTGATTGTTCAGCTGCATTACTGTGTGTGGTTGTTTTTTCTAATGAAAAAATTTGAGACCGGCTAACATAAAAGTGCATTGTATTGCCTGAATGTATGCAGATGTGATGCAATCTTGCATGTAATAATAATTTATTCTCCTTTTCAACTCTCCGTACCAGATTACTTAATACGTGTCACATCTCAAAGAATTAAATTCTCTAAGGTGCTAATAGAATAGCACAATAGCTCTGTCTCTTATGTACGTAGATAGACAATACGTAACTTACTGTGTTCTTAATGCGGTTTGGTTTCTGTGCCGAAGGCAAGAGAGCTTGAGGAAATCACTCGGGCAAATGACACGAATAAATTGCGAATAGGACACTGATGTTGAATTGCCGATAAGAACTGATTATGGTCTGTGATTATTTCTTATTTGTTTTCTAATACAAATACTAATAGTACCAAGGATTTCCTATGTAAGCACCACGCACTTACATATGGCACATGAATTTCTAAACTAATCCTTTAACCATGCTTGCTAATATACTAATGGCATTTAAACACAAATTTATCTAAACCGATAAAATTGCTGTTTTTTCTATTGCGTATTTGTTTTAGTATCCACTAATACTGCCACAAGATTTCTGATTGTACCATTCAGATTGTAATGTAATCAAAATCACGCAATATGCTTTTGCGAAGGGTGCCCGGAAGGAAAATGGCATAAAATAAAACCAGACAGCTGCACTCAACTGAATCTAATCCCACAACAACTTTTGTGGTTGTAAAGAATCATTTTTCATCATCATTTGCAGTGTACTTGTACCTACCAGGTTAATATCATAGGAGGTAAGAGCTAATTCATCAGCTCAAACCTGTGTGTAAGATAATAAGCATCTCATGTTTATTCGTGTTTCCATAATCCTCCATTTATGAATACGCTTTCATGTATCAGTTCGTTGAAGGACGAATAATGTTTTATTGTGATTGTAGGATTTATAAATAGTTTTGGTCATAGTAGATTAGGTACATCATGCGTCTGTATTATTTGTGTGATTGGTATTTTTAAGACCGCTGTATCTTATTCAGGTAAGATAATGGTAATTGCAAGTTCTGTTTGTAAATGATCATTCATCAAGAACAATAATTTGTTAAGGATTGGATTTCTAATATTAAATAAAAACAAAAATCGTGTCCAAAGGGGTTTGGTTGGTTTTGCAAATGGAAAAACGCCAAAGAAAGTAATATCGACATGAAAAAGTGAACTTACCGGACGCTGTCAGAGATAGCTCCAGTTTTGGCTAATTCATCCAGTAAAAAGTCACGTTCCAAGATCAAGGACTGGACTGTTGATTGTAGTCCGTGCTGCATCATTTGGGTGCTTTGCATCATTTCCTTGATGGATGATACCTCGGATTTGAGTGATAGCATCAGTCTCAAAATTTCTGCGGATTGTTGTTGGCACTGAGTCTTTGTGGATTCCATTTCCTCTCGTAACGCTTGATCTTCCCCTTGAACACTCTCCAATTGTGTTTGCGCAGATGTAAAGGCACTTTTCATCGTCATACATGCTTCTTGAAGCTGTGTGCGTAAAAAATAATTTATAATTACACACCTTTGTGTATCATTGTCCGAAAGCATAAACTGGGTCGATTACTGCAAGTACATCTACTGCCACTATAAAAAGCACACACCTATAAACTAATTTTTCGAATCAAATATACAGTATAGAAAACCAGAGTAATAAAATTTAATAAAGCCTTATAAGAAAGAAAAAGGTCTAACAAGGCATTCAATACTAATTTAAATTAGAGTCTTTCTTCTTCATGCTTTACACCTAAACCGCAGATTAGGAGTGACTGTAAGGCATTGCAATTACATTGGTATGTGATGTGAACAATGCAACTTTTGTACACAAAGTTGTTCATACGAACATGGTATTCAATGTAACTGCATTTGTGCAGCAACATTCTTTCTTTTCTTTTAGCATAGTCCGTCATTTCACATTTTATTACTTTTTATATTTCCTTTATTCATATGCAAGTAGCTTAATGCAATACTGAAGTACCTGAGAAGCAAAGCAAGGTACAAATGTAATACTAACGGAAAATAAATCATAGAGTACAGAAACTTTAAAATCTGCGCTATATATTTTAGGTATTTCTTAGCAGCAGTTATTTCTTATTGACCTAAAGTGATGAAGCTGATTTACTTAAGTGTCCATGCTAAATGGTAAATATTTCCACGGAGTAACTTGGATTAACCTAAAGATAAAAGAATTCTTTGCTTTCCCTGATTTTCTACATTGATTTTAGAACGGAACAAACGCCTTTACAATGAACAGGTAATTTGCGTTTAAAATTGCATCTAAAATAAATTAAATGTGCCGAAAGTAAGTATAGGCACTAAAACTAAATTACTTATACTAAGGAGATAATAATACTACGTGTAAACTTGCCTGTATACTCTAAAAATCATGTAATTCATATATACGTAGAGAATAATACATTCTGTAGTATTAGGTTGGCGTTATTGTTAATCCTGCATTAACTCCTTTTATCTTTTCTTCCTTCAACATCACCTAAATCACTGGCTCATTAACCCCTTGAGGGGTTTCGCAACATAACATAATTAGTTCAGCTCTTATTAACTTCCCAAGCGTCCTATGCCGTTGAAAAATACATTCTTGCATTGGGCTTACATATTACTACTCCATATTATACGATTACTACTACCAGCAAAGCAAGTATGTACATTGCATTAAATACAAGTTACATTGCATATTGCATTGCTTACCTACATATGTACAATAATAGGTACATACAATAATTATCCAAGCTAATAATCTATCTTTTTCATTTTAAGTCATTTATGCGTACAAAGTCAGTCTTAGCGTGTTATGCGAGAACAAAAAGACTATACCTGCTGTGTGGGCTGCTTTTTCTTTAATCGACACAAGCCCAAACACATTTATCTTATACTGATGATAATGGCTTTGCTTTTCTAATTACTTCCAAAAGAGAAACAAAAGCTATTTTCTTATAGGAAGAAGTGAAGGGAATTAATGAGAAAAAAATGAAATCTAATTTTAAATGCAATAAATATATTCTGAAATATCACTCCGGCTTGGTACGACGTTCACAAAACCATTACAAGAGATGTAATTAGTAATTGTTAGGTATAGTAGATTTTTGTGTGAATTTTGTCACTTGTTAACCAACAATAAACACAGGAGTACTTCAAATAAGGCAAATTCATTCAGTTCTTTATAATATTGTACTTAGGTACTTTTATAACTAAATGGAACATTCAAAAGCTTTGTTGTTCTTGCTTAAAGATTAGCCAAACTCAAAAGTACTCCAAATATAAAAGAATCGTCAGCCATCACTCAATTGTATACAAACAATGCCGAAGAAGAGAAAAGCGTTAATTTAGTTAGAATTTGGAGCAAATTTCAATAAATTGCTCATCTTTCGTTGAGGTGAGTCTTTGCGCTCCATTCACCATAATGCAGTAAGTATAATACACTAACGTTCTTTAGTTGAATCAAATTAACGTTAAACTATAGTCATTTAGTGTAGTGAGCATTGAATATACATGGTAACTCAAAGAAGCTGTACATTATCTCCTGGAATCAAATATCTATTCATTGTTTGAATTAGATTCTTTTAATAGCAACTTTGATAGTGTTAGAACGTATAGGTAGAATTTGCATGACATTTCAATTATAAATACTTGCACAGTAACATTTTTACAGTAAACTGTACAGTATATTTATAGAACACTTACATTTATATGGCAAATGTCTGCATCTGAATTGGTAAAGGTTGAAATAATGCGAAATAGTTGAAATGCACGAAGATGAGACAGTTTGGTTATCCACACTCGCTCAACTCGGTGGTTTACCTTTACCTTCGTGAGTTTGTCACATTGAGGACATGACAGTCATAGAATAGAACTTTAAAGCCATAAAACAGCAAATGAAATCTTATAAACGAGATGTAATTGTATGTACCATGTAGTATCTGTATTAACTTGTTTACCTTAGTATTAAGGTACTTTATTGTAATAAATAGTTACAGTTCAGAGGAAACGGAGAAATTCCTATAAATCTAAGAGTTTAAGCTCGTGCATTTTAAACGTATATAATTGTCTAGCTTAAAATAAGTAAAAACAACTTATGTATCTGTGTAATACACAGATAGATGGGTATACGCAAAATTATTATAATTTTATGTCTATGTACCATACACAGCATATAATACAGCGTTAAAAACCAAGTCAAGTTAAGGTACATACATTCGTGAGTGGAATTATTCGCTATTGCGTTACTTATAAGATAGAAAGCCTAAGGATTGTAACATGTAATGGAGATTATACATAGGTAAAGCAATGTACCTGTCAATACTAAAGTTGCGGTTGGTTTTGATAGCAATCTAGTAATTAACTACACAGTCAGCTAGGAACATGATGGAAGGAGAGCCTTAAAAAATGTTTAATTTAACATACACTAGTGATTACAAGTATAAACATAAATAAACATACCTCTTTGATATGAGAGAGGAGTTGATCTTTACAATCATCCTCAAACATATCCATAGTCAAATCAGCAATAGACGACTCACAGCTCATTATTGCACTTTTTCTAAATCCAACGACGACGAAAAGACAAGGCTGTTGAATTACAATTACAAGTCGCCTTTCTTATAGTATATGATACAGGTTTGCAGAAACAAACGAAATTCGTTACGGTACCGGCTTAGAAAATATTTTTTTCTGAAATCTCTCGATTTCTATAAATGAACTTGGAGCGTAGTTTAGTTGGTAGGTATAGCATGTATCAAAGGAATATTATATCACTGTTACGAATAACATAACATTTCGACGGAAATGACGATGAAGGCACTGAAGACGGAGTTATATTTTAGTTTCATTTAAGCTGCCGATCCAAGGTTAACTTGTTTAACTAGAGTTACATAAAGTGTACTAGAGAAGCCATTTGTCCTCTAGGTCGTTATTTCATGATTCAATTTTGGGAGCTGCACTTGAATATTGAATACACACTTGGTATCGCTAACTGTATTATTCAGCAAACAAAATGCAAGTATTTGCCTTTAGCGTTCCTTACTGTTGTCAATCTCATAATTGGAGTGTTTCGCAGTCGGAATACTAAATAGTGTGTTTCTATGTAAAAATATTGGTTTCACTTCTAGTCTACATTGTGAATGCAAGCGCGTCCTATCTACCACTGTTTCTATCTAATACTAGTAGCAACCTACCTGTCGTGGGTTAGTACAAAAAGATGAGTAATAATAGGCACGGGTGGTCGTGCCACGTTTCGTAAGAATAATAGTGACATTGTACGTAAGAAGTGGGTTTAGACCATTGACAATTCCACAAAATGTAAGTTCATAGAATTCCCTACAACCACTAGTAATACATTCAGTCCTTGTTTATCATGAAATTGAATCGATTCTGTTTCTGAACCAATCAATTCAGTTGAAATTCGGGCTGCAACAGACCTGCTTACCAGGGATATACTAATACAGGTATACAACCACGTTATGTTGCATTCAATAACTGTTCTCTTGTCCAGTAAACAGTAAACTCACACAACTAGCTCTCCTTGGTAGAACATTCCCTTTTATATTACCGTCGTATCACTTTGGAAAACTACTTCTTACTATGTAATATCGATACCACCTACTGTAATATTAAACGCGAACCAATTCTTTTAACAGGGAACAAGTATATCGTATTTATAGATGGATTTGTTCTGTCTGAACTGAAGTCTGACTGATTTAAAGTCTGAAGCGTACGGCTTGACACACGGTTCGTCACGACAACTGTACTATTGCTGGAGTAAAAACATTAGCGTTGACGACGCACACACACACAACATTCAACTCAAACACACACACCACAAGTGAACCTTATATGGCTTGAGTAAGATTTTCAGAGAGCCGAGTTGTACGGTGGGTAGGAATGATTCAAGCTGACTGCCTGATCAATAATAAAGCTAAGGTGTAGTAAACTAAGGTAAGTTGATGGAAGGTAAGGCAAGGCATGCTTTTCTACATAAACCAAAACCTTACAACTGGCAAATGATAACTTACAAGTTATACGCTATAGAAAGACCTGTGCTGTATCCAATCCACTATACTTTAATACATTTGTAACTTTTATGTATACCCTAACTATCCAAGTAGGCACTCCACGTATTTTCATTAGTTGAGAAAATATTGCAGGAGAGCCCAGTACTTACTAATACAAGAACACATGTAAGACTTCTCTGTACTTTAGTTCAGTTCAGGTGCAGTGTGCAACTCGACAGCTCACTTGCCTGCTCAAACAAAGCTTAATACATCTTACATTTCTGCTCTGCTCTCCTCTTACTTCAATATATTACTACAACAAGCCTTTAAGTTGCATGCAGTGACTTGCATTGCCATTCCGTAGAATATTTTTCCTTTTCCCCTTTGATTGTCATGCATGGAGTGGAGTTGTACCTGCGAAACCAGAGAGCAAGTGAGCCAAAGAACGGTCTATCTGCCTGTACCTGCAACTTAAACGAACTAACAATTCGTAGGCACATTCATTCAGTGTTATGTTCATTGCATGCATGTTAGTCTGTTTCTGCTTGTACCACCACCACCCTTTAACTTCATTCACCTGGTTTGGTTTGGTTGCTAATAAAGTTAAGCTAGTTAGATATCTTTCTGTAAGTACTACAATCTCTATGTATTTGCATTGCATTTCATTTCGTTTGCTGTCTGTGTAATAGCATTAGTAGAGGAGTGATTTTACATAGTATGGCAAAAGAGTAGTATTGTTATGATATGTAAATGCCCTAGTGTTTTGTTGCTTCAAATGCTATCTAAGCGTGTATTAACTAAAATACAGTACATAGTGGTACCTTTTTCCTCACAGTCAACTCTATTCGTACAGTAAACTGCAAATAATGTTCTGTGCACTCTGTTCTGTATTCACAACAATTCTCTACAGCTTAATTCCCCTTTGGGGCCAAAACCCTCTTGCCTCATCATTCCCTTCCGCCTCCGTGTTTGCAATTCACAGCGGATGAGATCCATACGTGTATTTAGTCTTTATTAATACATGTATGCGTGCCTTGACTCGCTACCCGTTCTGTGCTATGCTAGTATTTTTCCTTGTCCTGCAGATACATCGAGCTATAAATAAATGATTATTGTTATGATATTTATGTGCCTGTAATCTAAACAGGTAAAGTAAGTAATATTGTTAATATCTAACTACAAGCTATAAAAGGATACCTACATTTTAACGTTTAGCGTAAATAGTCACTTACACAACAGAACAGATCTGACAAAGCAATATATTATTTTTTTATGTACGTGTTTTTAACTGACTATTAGTTAGATGATGCAACTGTGTACTTATATTAGGTGGAGCATATTAGGAGATTAGTAAATTATAACTTATACGCAAAGAAAAGAATTTAGCAAGCACGATATGGAGAGCATAACCGGACAGAGGCAGACATACAGCATGGATATTATTTTGTTGTGTAACCTAAGCACAAAATAATGTTGTTTGCCGTAGTTTATAGGTAGAAATGCATATAAGAAATCAAAACCGACCAGTCAAAAACTTGTATTTTTGTAATTCATCATTTAAGCAACATTCCTAACTCCCCACGCAATGCAATCTTTTCAACTTTAGGGAGGTTTCTATTGCTTAAGCTGTATGTGATTACAGTGCAACTGTTCATGAATAGTTCTTTACTTCTATTTCTATATTGAAGGTAAACATTCGCTTACATTTCCTTTTTATTGCATCAAATACTTACACTGATGTACATACATTATAAAATAAGGCATTAACCATAATAAGCTAATGAATGGGAAGACCAAATGAAGAATTTCTCAGTTTTAGTAGTCGTTCTTTGTGAACGGAATGAACTCCTCACTTTCACTTTCACCTTCATTTTCTTCGTAATCATCGTGTTTATAGCCCCTTAGGTACTGTGTCTCCAAATCATCTTCTTTAGGTTTCCGGGCCGGTGTAATCATAAACGGAACATCCCAGTTCTTTTTACCATTCCCAACGTAAAACCATCCAAAATGAGGGGTTTCAAGGATGTGATATGCCACAAATCCAGGCCAATACAAAGACCGAAGAATAGCTATTGTGTCATTCTTGTCTATTTGTAAACTCCAGCAACCTGATAAATGGCCACCTTACTTTAGTTAAATACAAAATGAATTGATGGTTGCTTGTTATTATGAAGTAAATATTCAATTGAAAAGCTAAAATATACCCTTGGGTTCGTCAACAGGTAATGGGTCCAAGAAATCTATACAGAGATTATATTCAGCTCTGTCAACAATGTTTTTGTCCCATGGGTTTACAGGGCGTCGTAAATGATAGTACGAGTGTAGTATGGAAGCGTCGGATTTATTTAAACCTGAAATCAACATTTATTTGCAAATCATGGCAGTGCTCAAGCTAAATAGAGATATTGTAAGTATGCATATATAACTACAGGTAGATCATTTGGTTGAATTGGTTGACTTGAAAAAGGATAAAAACAGATACAATGTTTGTAATTTACCTTCAAACATTAGGTTTTCAATAACAAGACCTGTGGGTGTTTTCAGTAACGCTCCCCGGGGAATGGTTGCTACATCGTTCATGATTCCAGATAACGTAGCAGATAATCGTTCCTCTTCTTTAATGGTCAACTGTAGCAGGGTAAAATAATGAGTTTACTTACTTACATGGAATTTCCCTTTATGTACTTAAGAATTTCTTTTGGTGGAAAAGCACAGAATGTATTTAGATTAAGCAAGAATTTGAATTCCGGGATATATATTTCGGAAGTAAATCTACAATTTTTTAGTTATACGATTACCCAACATCCGTCAACATCATCAATCATGTCATCAATACCATCAGAGATTGGAACTTCAGTTTCACAGTCAGCAGCAGGATCTCCTATGAAATGACCTCTACAGTTTTGTCCGAGACTCAGCATTTCATAGCTTATTGGATCCAGTAACAAAGTCCAATTTAAACCACTGTCATTACTAATAAAATTCAAAGAAAACCAAATCGTTAACCAGATATCGGCTCAAATAAAAACCGTAGAAAACACTTCTTTACTACAATAATTTTATTTAGCAAAACAATTTAGAAAATATAAGCTTAGTACTTGATTTTTAATTAGTAGCACAAATGTAAAATAAATTAAATTATTGAATGAATACGGCTGACAGGTAAGCACCTAAAAAAATAGGTCCGCTCTTTAAGATAGTCTTTCCCGATCCCACAAGCAATGAAATAGTCTTTTTCAGTTCCATTGATTTTCGCCAAAAGGTGAACATTTTCAAATTGGTTTTCTTTTTGCAAAACAGTAAGTGATGCTTGCATTGCAACACGCTGTTCGACAGAAAACACGGTCCCTGCAGCCGCCAAATAGTCGAGGGCAAAGTTGAGTTTCTTCCAATCCATGATATTAGAACTAATCTTTCGGAAGAATAAAACGTATGCCAAATAATACAACCGATAGTTTCTGTGATTTATATTTATATGATGAAGAAACCGGCAAAGACAAACTATTCGTAAGGAAAAGAATTGATAACCTCTGTCATAAATCACCTTTTCTGTAAAAAATATTCATTAGTCCGATAATTTCAGATGTGGTTATTGATTATTTGCCAATTAGTTTCCATGCGCAACACTGCTATTTTTGGAAAAATGTTGGAAATAAGGAAACGCAACACCTCAAATGCATATCGGCTCTTTTAGGAAATTCAGGAAAACTTTTACCTTTTGCCTTTTACCTTTTGGCATTTATTGTATTTGTATGCAAACATAGTTCACATTGCAAAAAGATACATAACCTATCCTATCTTACTTAATAATCTACATTGTTGTTTAACCAGATTGATGATTAATGCATAAACATAAGCATTAATGTATTCAGTAACATAACTGCTCATAGTTATGTGTTATACAGTATGTTCTGACAATAGTTCGACAACCACAGAGAATTCACTGTACCATACCCCTTTCCCCGAAGTACACAACTCAGCAGCTCTTTGTTTTTAACAAACAGAGAGTCAAATTGAATTGTTATCATGCGTACACTTATATGTATACTACACACAAAAAAACTGGATGGGTGGGTCATTGTCTTTGATCTGTTTGGTTAGCTTCTGAAGTGCTGCAGAGTAGAATACTCGATGCAAGCACAATGGTATGCGATAAATGATATAATTTCGTTTGAAAATTCATTGGTTTCGACAGATCTCAGAAGCCTGCATATAATTACATTATTGGCTGTCAAACAAAGATATGTTATAGAGCAACATGTAATAGAAAATTGGCGAACAAGATTAGTCGGATGACTCTTACGTGCATTCTTTCTGCCTGCATACTACTTTTTATTTTTGAACGCTTTCGTTTTCTCTGATAAAGCTAGCCGCATATTTGACTGCAACTTGAAAAAGAATCTTAAAATGATTTCAACTAATAGTGCACTAGTAGTATGCATATTACTGGTGATATTATGGTAAAGAAAGCTTTCACTATTCGAACGGCGCAATCTGCAATAGGGTGCATGCATATATTTTTCAAGGTTTGCAAAGTGCAAAATCATCCTACAATGTAGAGGACTATCTTAGTATATTAGTACATCACACTTGTCAGTGTCAGTAAAGTTAGAAACATATGCGGCGAAAATGTTAAAAATTACTCAAGCCGCTAATTATTGATGGCCTAAGCAAAAAAGGTTATTGAGTTTGTGTTGTTTTTAAATAACATGTTTTCAATTAGTATAATAATAATTATTTAATTATGCCTACATAATTCCATACTGTTTATGGGGTGCATTGAGCATTCTTTTGAAACATATTTACTTGTATAGTAACCTAGTAGCTGTTTTAAATTATCTATCCCAAAGATTAAAAAGAAGTATCAAAAATTTTTAAGTTGATTTACGGGTATGTATTTTCAAATTGAAATGCCTTTTCTCAGAAATTGTCAGCAACACCAGCAGTATAATTGTATAATATACAATAAAAAATGTTTTTGTGTAGTAAACGGAAGTATTTCGTATTCATATACTACACTTTACTCGAAATCGCTTAAGAATATATTAATGTAACACAGTTAGGTTAATAATATTTGGAAATATAAAACATGTCATATAATAGGTCTTAGTTTTTGCTTAGTTCACTTGGCTAATTTTTCCTTAATGGAGCTGCACATTATGTGTTAACTGGGAGGATAATTAAACTTTATTTACAACAAATAGGAGGGACAAATACAAGTTAATACTTCGTATCTTTGTACATGTTTGTACATTTCTGCTATTTGTACTATATATATTTGTACATGGCAAAAGTACATTTCTGCTATCATTATTATCACAATTCTCGCAGATTAGTTACGTAGAATTGAGCAGAACCAGAAACGAAACGAGCCTTTCACTCTATCGATCTCGCAAGCCACAACAGTGTTCTCAAAGCTGTCATTTAACAGCCAGGTTCCTCTAACGTTTGAGTAGAAAACCAAGCTTTCTAGATCGGCTCTAACTTTGAAATTCCAAGTATATACTTAAAATGTTAATTTAATATTTCGCCATCAGTTTGTCCTAAATTATTATTATAGTTAACTCTACACTACACTATCTGCTACTACTGTCAGATAGAGTAGTCTTTTTCTTGTTTAGATGTATTTGAACTGCATACTTCAATTTGGGGTCTGGATTTAAGTTACTGATTAACATCAAATCACCGCCAGTCTGTCAACATTCGCTTACCCACCCTTTTCAGAAATCTGCAATCATGATGGTAAGTATATGACAAATACTGTTTATTTTTACAATGAAGAAATCAGTTGTAGTTACAAATAAACTCGGGGACTTGAAGGTATACTTTTTACTGTTTAAATTCATCTTTAGGCTTTTGATGTTTGGTAAGCAAGAATACATATTAATATTAATATTATTGGATTTCTTAATTAGCATACATAAACAATAATAAATTCGTCTCTGCAACATTAAATGTGTCTAAACGTAAAATAAAAAATTATGTGGCAATATTATTTTAGTTACCGCAATCGGTAAGCATCGGTGGTATAAAATGAATTTCACTTAAAAATACATAGCACTGTAAGGTATGTTTAGCTAGGCTTATAATGAGTGTGTATAGAGAACATATATTTTTGGATTAGTTCAAACAAGACAAACCAAAATCTACGAATATATTTTTTATTGTTAATGAAATACGTATGGATTCTTTCTTTAAAATAGTGAACTACAATTTTAACTTTCGTATGTGGTGTAAACCTGTTTTTTTTTGTTTTTCGATATGGGTCAGTCAAATCAAAAATATGCACATACATGTATAAATTGTAAAGAACTTTCAAATGTATACTCCGAACTATTTTCTATTTTGATATCTAACATTAACATTGTAACACATTTATTAACCGCAGTGGAATTCAAAACTCAGCAAGACACTGTTATAAAGTAACTTAATTGAATGTTTAGTTCTGATAAGGGTATTATTTATGTAGCATTAACATTAATGGATAGAATGGCTGAAGAATGGTAGAAATATGCGAAATATCGCATGTCAGCACACTTAATGCATTTTTACAGACAAGTAGGCGTATTGTATGCTAGATATTTACCACTTTATTATATAATATACTATGAATAGAATAGGAATGTTAAAACGGTTAGAATATACTGTAGGATCGACAAATGTATATTGTAGTCATCCTAAGTAGTATAAACTACTTAGTTATTACCTACTAGTATTTTAGGAGCATAAAAGGTTATTTTATTTTTCATTTTTCTTTCTATCTTTTATGTTCTTTGCTTTAGCTTTGATGGTAATGGTAATATTATGTGTATCAATATTGAATGTATATATGCAAGTACAGATATCCGGAATATATCGTACATAAACGCGTAGTACTTAGTACACGATTGACATTACTTGCTGATATTGGATTGGTGGTAGATATTAGTTAGTCATAGATATTACTACATCCTATCCGTTATTTTATGTGTTATGTGAGCTTTATCCTAATGCTTTTATTCGTTTCATATGTGTACATAGTAGTATTAGTGTTATTCCAAAGTTAGACTGTCCAGCAATAATTACGTTGCTTCCTCTGTGATAGTTGATGCTGATGGTCTCCTGAACTCAAGTTTCAGTTTGCTAGTGGGAGGTTTTATCTTTAAATGCAGCCGTGGCTGTGTCAGCTAATTTAATTGAGTTTTTTATGTATAAGACTTGAGTTAGGCAACGGCAGTGCCAACTGATGTTTCTTTTCTGTCTCTAGCTGTTTTTGTGGAGTAGTTCTACATATAGTGCTTTGTACTTGTAGATATAATAGTTTGTTCCTTAGAAAACCTTGCTTGTTGTATAGTAGTGAATAGACGTAGTAGACTACAGTAATCCCAGTGATTCAGTCCACCCATGAGTAACAAGATTAGAAATCAAGTCTAATTGGGAAGCCGCAATTAATCTAATATAGTCTATTTTCTGGTGTTTCTCCTCAAAGCTGCTCTAAAATGATTCAAAATGCTTTTAATCGTGGGCCTGAACTCCTGGCTACTGAATTTGACAAGGTTTCACTTTCACTTCCTAATTTAGAATGTATTCTTATACTTCACGTCAGTCAGAACTGCTCTTACTCTAAAAAAAGCAGTTCAGCTCATTCTTTCTTGGTCAGATCCTAGCATCTTGTCCATCCTTAGAGACTGCACGTTCTGTAGATAAATCTACCATTATCTCTTTCAAATGGACCGATATTATTACCGAATTTCTTGTGAATACAAGCCGGGACGCTCTGAAGCTGTGGATCTTAACGAAAATGCCTTGGTGGTCGATATTTCTGATGCCTTGAGTGAACGGGACAAAGTAAAGTTCACCGTCCATACTAAGGTAAACGTCTTGCCACACATTTGTTTTTTTCATGTTTGTATTTTATTTACATAACATCATCACAATTAGTAGTCGAGATACTAAAGAAAAATTTGAAAGCATGAAAACAAGTTTTACTTATTCCAATTACTAAATATTTTTTATGATAAAGTTGGAGAAAGTTCACCTGTTTGCAAGGTAAGTTAATGAAAGTTTTAAAATACTGACTAAAATATATTTTCTTTGTACAGACGACCTTACCAGACTTCGCTAAGCAGGAGTTTTCTGTTGTGAGGCAGCATGAAGAGTTCGTATGGCTTCACGATCGATTTGAAGAAAACGAAGAATTCGCTGGATATATCGTGAGGAAAGCATTAGAACTTAGCTAATAATTTCTTGTTCATTTGAATGAGAGCGTAGCTCTGAGTGACACTGTTTTTGTGTTTTAGATTCCACCTGCTCCGCCACGTCCCGATTTCGATGCCTCAAGAGAAAAACTCCAGAAACTTGGAGAAGGGGAGGGAACAATGACCAAAGAAGAGTTCACCCAAATGAAACAAGAATTAGAAGCGTAAGATAGCGAATAGTACTTGTATTTGATAAGTGTAGTCTAGTCAGTCTCATGAAAATGGAATGTCTGATATGAAAAGTTTGTGATACTGTTGGGAATTGAGAAAGTGTAACTTTGACAAATGTTCATAGGGAATACTTGGCAACTTTCAAGAAGACTGTTGCAATGCATGAAGTGTTTCTGTGTCGTTTAGCAAATCATCCTGTGTTTCGCAAGGATCACAATTTCCGTGTTTTCCTTGAATATGATCAAGAAGTTAGTCAACATTTATTTAATATTATACATGTTTATTCTCTTAGTTTCCGTCATGCTTAGAATGTAAATGAATGTTTTTTCAACTTTAATAGTTGAGCGTTCGTGGAAAAAATAAAAAGGAAATGTTTGGCGGACTGATCAAATCATTCGGGCAGTCTACAGATGAATTTCTACTTTCTGCAACTCAAAAGGACGTAGATGAATTCTTTGATAACGAAAGGAATTTTCTTATAGACTATCATTCCCATTTAAAAGATTGTACGGCGAAAGCTGACAAGATGACGAAAACACACAAAAATGTCTCCGACTCGTATATAAAAATCTCATCAGAATTGATTCAGCTTGCAACTATTGACACAAATGAATTAGAGAAATTTCTTACCAAAGTTGCTGATGCAATGGAAAAAGCTAGAGTAAGTGTGTCACGTCATTCATTGCTCCTGACATTCAATTTTAAAGGATTCTTTTCCACGGAGGTGTACTAACTAGCTTTATACCTATCACACGCAGAAAGTGGAGAATCGAGTCGCTTCTGATGAAGATTTAAAACTGTCGGACACTTTACGCTACTACATGAGGGATTCAAATGCTGCCAAGAATTTGCTCTACAGGCGACGACGATGTTTAGCAAATTACGAGGCTGCAAATAAGAATTTGGACAAGGCTCGAGCCAAAAACCGTGATGTTGGCGCTGTAAGTTAATTGTCACTTCCAAATTATATATGAGTAAGATTTTTTCCCGTATAAAAAGTTTTATGATCTCTTCTTTACTGTTAATGCTGCTCATTTGTCAAGACCATGGATGTAGTCGATGTAAGTATTTTAAATCGGAAGTACTGTCCGTGTTCAGCTATCAATAAAAATCCCTAATTAGTGGACATGTCAACCTAAGTAGTTTTCCGTTGTGCTAGTAGCCTCGTTAGAAGTACCCTTGATGAAGGACATGGATTTAATTCTCCTTGTAGATCTCACTTATAGTGTTTTATGAGAGTATAATGACGAGGGTTGATTTGAGTGTATAGTCCTTGATTGTGCATGACGAGTGCATGCTAGAGTTGATTGCAGTCTGTCGATTGATGGTTGTTGAAACTAGAGTTCCTATTCAACTCACTCCCTAATGATTGTTTTGCTCATTGTAAATAGGCAGAGCAAGCCCAGCAAGAAGCGTGCGACAAGTTCGAGGCTATGTCAGCTAAAGCCAAAGAAGAACTAGTGGATTTTAAGAGCAGAAGAGTGACTGCATTTCGTAAGAATTTGATCGACCTGGCTGAGCTGGAAATCAAGCATGCAAAGGTTAAAGAATGAATTACTGAATTAGTACCACTGTAAATTGTGACGCAGTCTCATGTTGTGTAAGGCTCATGTTATATTCTCATGTTTACTTTCATGATTTCAGGCACAAGTTCAAGTATTGAGCAGCTCAATACAATCGTTACGCGAAGAACTGTAAAATGAAGTTTAATGTATACCTCTGTGAGCTGGGCGGTTGCGGTGCCAGCTTAAGCTCCGATTCGTCTATGCACCGTGTGACATGATGAGTTCCAAAAGCATCAAAGAAGCAAATGCACTTCAATATATCTCATTGACTTGATGTCACCACATAATATATTTACTACCTAAGTTGTTTTTGTCATGTTGTTATGCTATGTTACTATTCCTAACTTACGGACGTAACTTAGCGTATCGTTTTCTACATTCCTATTTCTTTATAAACAACTCTGTGAAATGTACCTCGATTGCATAGAATGGTATTTCGAAAAGAGTCTACAGAGTTTATCAATCAACTGTTCGCGGATAGGTACGTATGTTCATTCAAAGACTCCCTAGTGATGTTTTTGTGGAATTTATGATCAGAGAATTCTGAGTAAATGTTATATTGTTGAAAATGCCAGACTGACTAAGATCACGCTCATTTGACTTTTCTTTATTGACATATACTTGTTTTCGTAAAGGCTTGTCGGGCTACTGCATTTAGGGTTGACATAGTTAGTACTAGAATAAATTCTTACATCTCCCCAATGAGTTTGTCATCCGACCAACGACTCCAGAATTTACAGATGCATATATGTTTGGGATGTTATAAACTAGGAAAAAAGTACCAAGCTAATAAATGTAGACTAAAAAATCATTGTATTGAATGAACTTTAGAATGGTTTGCCATAACATACCAGTAGTGTATTGATTAGCCTTTGATGGACCCTTGTTTTAGTTGAATTGAGATTAGACAGTTTATTCAGGCTTACTAAAAGTACATCCCCTAGTCTTGTTATCGCAAACTAACAGCACGCGATAAGATGGAAAAGAGGAGAAATTGGTTAAGGGAATGCGATTTTTCTGAAATATTTAGTGGATTGGATGATAGCTGATGCAGCAGTTTGATTCTTTAGTGAAACAAACGAGAGTAGAGCAACGAAGTGAACACACTAAGCTATAAAGCTATCGTTTCTTACGGACGGTGAGATGAGGGTTACTGGTTACACTTAGTTTCATAGTTACGTAACTTGTGAAGGGAAAACGTAGGCTGGCAAAGCAAGTTACTCACACTTTACTGTTACAATACATTTATTCTCTCTGAATCTTCTCGCTCCGAACTCCGTGTAGAGAGAAAGAGTGAAAAAGTAGGAAAACCAAAAGGCACAACTGTCATGCGTGCCTGGCAAGGATACCCGGGTATTTATCTCGGATATGGGACTTTTCTCTATCAGTCGGTTGACTTGCATCTAAGCCGAAAGGTAATAATGGTGTATCAGTGTGGTCTTCTCTGTCTCTTGTAAGTTCATCTCTTCTCTTCGTCTGTGTTATGATTCCCAACACAGAAATATAATACAGCTACCTTCTTAGAAATCCCTTGGTGCAACAGATAGTCCATATCTTGAATTATTTAGTCAATTCAGTCTTTTCCCTTAAACTTTTCATCTTTATTCTATTAAGACTATGCTGCAAATATCTTCGTGTACAATTTCCTAACATACTCGACCTTACATCTTTTCCCACATAAAACTTGTCTTAGAGATACTCGAGACAGCAAAGTTCAGTAATCAGTTCAGTAAAATAAAAGTTATCTGTCTGCGCTACCATACCGTACATTTGTGCATGGAATATGTAAAAGAAAATCATACTCTTTAACTTTGAAGAAATTATTTGTAGTGCTCATACATACACGAGAAGTAAACATTCATCGTATCGATTTCCAAGGAATTTTCGTATCGACATAAGTCAACACTTCATTTTCCCTCATACTGTAATGAGATGCGAGAGTAAAAGGAACTGAGAAGGATGAAACTGATTGTGAAAATGTGTTGTGGCTGGACATTGACATTAGCCGTGCTATTATTTGGAGTACTTTTAGTCGAGCGAGCAGAAACTCGACTAGAGGACGTAAAATGTGTTTGTGATGGAGGCTGTGAACATCTTCGTGCAGAGGATTGTTTATACGGACTCACCTTTGATATGTGTCGGTGCTGTTTGGTGTGTGCACGTGGAGAAGGAGAACCATGCGGAGGAGCATTAGGAACGTGTGCTTTCGCACTTCATTGTCAAGTGGACCACAATGAAACGAATGAAGGAAGATGTTCACGTAAGTCAACTCACTACAGACTGTCGTAGAATAGTAGCCGAAGACTTTTGGGATTTTATTTCCTTTCTTTTCTTGGAGAGAGTCGTGCCGTGCTAGCGAAAGTATTGTCCTCTATATCATACTACCATAGTTCTTACATTCAATAGCAGAATAAAGGAAGATAATAAAAAACCAAGGAACTGTATTGCATTCGTATGACACGGAACAATATTATATGGTATCGACAATTCTCTCCAGTATATAATACTGTGTTACACTAGCAAAGAAAGAGGAAAACAAGAAAAATAGATCTAAGTAGCAAGCGGGGGAGTCAGAGTAAGAGCAAGCAAGAATACTTATTCGTTAAGAGAGTTTTCTTTCTTGTGGCTGTCGCCTCGCCTGACTTCTTTGTTCGGTTCTGTTCTCTTGGAGTCTGACAACGAACTGAGCTGAACTAAACTAACCGGAATAGAACAGAAGAGAAGAAAACAGAAGAAAGATGCCCGTTGGGAGAGGACATGGATGAAAATGATTTCTCTCCTAGTTTCTTATATTTCTTATTTTTGGCTTGTTTTAGGTGATGGAAACTGTGAGAAACCGGTGGAGCAATTCGGATGTGTGGTTGGAGCTGGAGGGAACTGCATCTGCTCTTCACGGACAGGTTGTCCAGATGAAGAAATGTTTCTGTTCGACACAGAGGACTCGTGTAAGTCCCGAGTCGCCTTCCTAATAGCAAGAAAAGATTTGGAGCCTGCAACTTCCTCTCCTCCTGCAACAGGTCAATAAATCAATGATTGCTTTATCCACTTTTCTTGTTTTAGACTAAGATAGACGAC
This sequence comes from Yoshiicerus persimilis, assembly GCA_020352615.2. Classification (NCBI taxonomy): domain Eukaryota; kingdom Metazoa; phylum Arthropoda; class Collembola; order Entomobryomorpha; family Tomoceridae; genus Yoshiicerus; species Yoshiicerus persimilis. The sequence goes on along the minus strand of CM036941.2, from coordinate 37,738,850 downwards.
TAGATACCACGGATCCATCTTATTTTTGATACTTACCACTTTCTAAGAGTCTCTTGTATTATCCAAACCGTCTGGATTCTCTTGTGCTTCTGTTGTGTACGCTTTTCATAAACAAAGACACTGCTTACGCTTTTCTCATGTCAAATCTCAATTCCTCAAGTGATTTTCTCACGAGTTTCAAATTTCCGGACTTGTTTGCACTTTCCACGATTTTCCACTTGTGTTGTTTACATTTTCTGGCGTGGTGTGCCTACAATTTTCTCCTTCTATCGCACTAATTGCCAAACACCGTGAAAACGTCAAAGTTAGCACAATATCTTACAGTTTATCTATATTTTCATTCTGCACAATCTTAGCGTAATATTCTTCCCTTACGTAAATCCCAGGTTCTTTGGCACAACTTTCATCGTTTTCCACTCGGAAAGATTTCATAAAGGTATTCTTGTACACACTAATATTATTACAAAAGTAAATAAGCTTTATGACTTACCATTAGCATCTTAGTAGGAACAGGAACAATCTAATCTTGCAGGATCGTATTATTTACCGTAGCTAACCTAAGCTTTTACTTTAGTTAGTGGGATGGAAAATAGCTTCATTTGTAAATACCTTCATCTTTCGCCCAGATAATAATGTTCTTACTTAAGATTACTTACGATTAGTCTGTACTCTGCAGTAGTATGCGTACTATTTACATTTCATTGGAATCCCGGTTTAACTCAGCTTTTCTTGACTTGGTTTTAGTTTTACTGCGTAAGTAACTTAATATAATAATATTAGAGAAACTCATGTATCTGGAATGGAATTAAGGTAAGAAGCCATCAAACAGGAAGTAATGAGAAGACTTAGACGGTTCGTCTGATTGCTTCCTGACTGACTTACCATTAGTTTGAATGTCTTGACTTGCTGAACAGCAGCATATTACATAATTTATTTTTACCTATAGACTATTCTTAATATTTGCCAAGCCAAGGTCTACTTGGCATTGGCATATAGCGTGACATGGCAAACTTAAACATGTTAAGCCTTAAGTGTGGCTCGTCTCTCCCTCGTCTTCCTTTATGTAATTCTCTGGTGAAAGTTGAAAGAAGAAAGCCTTTGAGTATGTAGTATGTAAATACATAGCTACAAGTAAGGATAGCATCGCATTTCAACGTAACTTAATAGTTATGTGCTACTATTTCCTTTGAACATTGAGCAGATGCTGAATATTTCCATCGAAGTGAGCCTTAATTGGGCTAATGACTTCTAATTACACTCTGCATAACCGTGTGCTGGATGCTGAACAAATATGCTCTCAGCAGTTTGTCTCCCACCCAGAGAGTGCTAGTGGTAATCTATGCTCATCTCAATTCTAGCAAAACAAGCAAATCCTACGCAACACAAAGTGTAGTGTATGCAATATGCAAAGCAGATATCCCACCCACTTCTACGTCAATTCGACTCTGACGAACCAGTTCAAGAGACTTACCTTTTAACACACGCAATCAAATACAATATGCATGTATGTTGTCTTTATGCACACTTATGTGAGTGTAGTATACTACGGTTAAGTAACGCACATAGCACGACCATACCAGCATGCAAAGCTTTTATCTTCTTTGATACGCTCTTTCGTCGCTAAGGCCTATATGGACACTAGTTTATACACAAATGTAATGGAGATGGAGATGAAGGCAGTTAATGTTACTTATTAGTAGCTAAGGTAGTATGTTACAAAGCAAAGGACCTGAAATTTCACGCTATATGTTCCTATACTAGTCAGACTCTTCTCTATTTAATTCACCCTGCTATAAGGTATGAAAAATAAACATTCATCTAATATATTAAACCTAACCTTAGCCAAGTTACCACGTGCTATACAGTCTAACAGTGCCAAACTACTTACGTGTGCTGAAAGAACCTTGTTATTTAGATCACAAAGGAATACGGAGTATCTTACAATGTGTATTACACATAGTACCTCAGATAGTATTCAACGTATACGCAGGCACTTCATTAAGTAAGAAGTTAACGTATTCCGTAAGTAAAGCTTATTACGTAATATTATATTCATACGTATTTGCATACTTATGCCGTAATGTGTACGTACTAATAAATGTATGTATGATACGTAGAAATTTCGGTCTGTATTTACACAGGCCAGGGAGGGTGAAGTTTGTATAGCTGTGCAATGTGGACTTAAAGTTAACTTAAATGTTACCTAGCCATTAGTACCGCAAACCATTTAAGTATTCAGATAGTGTTATCTTTTCAATGTGAATTTCAAGGATATTCTTTCTAAGGGGCGAAGGTTCGTATAATATCTAAAGGCAAAGAACTAGATTAAAGCTGGATTCATGTAAACATTAGTACAAAATACACACATACATAGAACCCCTGATCCCAAGGGAGTCGCAAATCATGATGAGCTCGAACCTCGAAACTGAACTCGTCTTCAGCCTCAAATTCCCCTCAAAATACTCCTCAGGTCTCATTGCATTTTGGATGGCTGTCTATCACAGACAGTACCTATCTCCACCAACAAAACATATATCCCACAACAGAAAAGTTGAGACGAGTCCATAGAGCATCCGAAAGACACATCTCAGATTCATTAGAATATTTAATTGGCCTCCAGAGCTTCTCAATGTTTGACCCATAAAACTAACGGACGTAATCTCAGACTTAATAGAATAACCTGGTTATCTTTCCAGCTGCTTTCAGCCACAATACACACTTTTTCTTCAAACTTGATGCCTAGTCTGCATATTTTTAGAGAAAACAAACCTTCAGTTTCCCTCACTCTTTCGTTTTTCTATTCGTAGGCTTACACCTAGTACATTGGGTTACTCAGGCTCTACCGGTCTTCCCTTCTCCCATTACATTACCTTCTAGTTTTACTGTTCTCGAGGTTTGTATCAGTTCTACACTGCTAGGTATCGCAGTAGCTTTTACTATCTAGCGACGAAATGCATTCTCTCACATAATATCACATCACATCAGCTCAAATTCACAAAACAGTCAAACAAAGTAACCTTGGCGGATTCTACCTTGTTGGGTTTGTATGGTTAGTCGACCTCTTTCCTTTATGTATCCCTTCCTGTCTTTTCTACCTATAGTTATCCTTATATACATGGAATCTAATACAAATAGTTTTCTATCTTAAGCTCAAAACAAAACTTATCTTTACATCACACAACTCTACCATCTACTATGTTACAACTTTTCAGTAAACTAACGGAACGGATACCATGTTTTGAGTTAGTTGCTGTACCTTGTAGAACTTTGCTTACCTTTCCTGACAAGCTAACCTACTTCATACTTCATAGAGCAGATCCGCAATATTAATATAAAATGAAATGATTACATTTTAAACTTACATATATAGTACGTCTCAACAGCAGCTTGTATCGAATAAGCTGAAACGCAATCTTACACTGTATTTTATAGGTATTATCCATATCACGTTTTACAATATCTGACAAAGAGTCCATATTAGATTATAGAGAGGTACCTATACCATACTACTTCATTTTTAGACCCTTTTCCGGAACAGATGGTTAGGTAACCCGAAGGAGTTGACTGAGCAAGGAGTCATGCACTGCAGCCAAAAATCATCTGCCCTTACTCTGGCTTTTCTTTTCCTCAGCTTCCTTCACCTTTTCTTTAGCGAAATACTTATCACTGTGGTAGTTGTACTACCGCATCCGTATATCTGAATGACGTGAGTGAAAGTGTGAAGGAGAAAGCACACTTTCTTTTTCGCTACTGAAGCTCTCCAGTGTGTGACTCGGTTTGGTTTACTTTTGGCCTGGTCTAACTCAGCGTGTCTTCCTTTGGCTTGGTTCCTCACTTTCGTTTGTTGCAGATTCCTTAGATCAAGTTAGTTTCTCTGTACGTTAACTGAAGCTCGACTCTATTGTCTATGTTAGATTGGGATAGAGAGTATCCATATGGCATCAGCATTTATTTTGTCAAACCGAACTAAGCTGAACTCCAACTCTTGACTTCTTTGACAGCACAGCTAGAGAAAGAGTGCCCAAGGGTCCGTTGAGTTGGATGTTACATGGTTTGGCTTTACTAGGTACTCCTTACACTTCCACAACTCAACTTCCTTCTTATAATACTGAATAACGGTAGCTGAGATAAAAAACTGCATTTGTATGTGGTATCTAATATATACTGCAGATTACGGATATGTACAGCTATATGAATACCTTGGAAGACATAGGTAACAGAAACTAGTTAGAGGTACGCCAGGAAAATCTTTTTCGTGGAAAGATTCTCCTGTGTAACGGAAACTCTTAGCTGTCAGGACCTGCAGTACTGAAATATTCTCTGTAGATTGACTCTAATCGTAAATAGTAGTTGTGCAGCGAAAGTAGAACAAAGCCAGTGCAGTAGCAATTTAGTTTTTACGTACCTACTACAATGTACCATCAATAATGTTTACTTATAGTATCTATGTAGTAATCTGTACTTAGCTACGGAAACATTCTCAGGTGAACCTAGCGATTTATTGTTTCTCAGTTAATCTTTAGCATACATACCCAAACTTACGACGATCTATATATTCAAGCATATCCCTGGCTTAGTTTCTTTGACGGAAAAGTAAAGGGACAACGTGGGGAGAATGGGCAAATAGATTTCAATAGGCATTGTATTATTAGCTTTACACATTATGGTTTATGAAGAGTCAGCAGTCGACATTAGTGTAGTACAAAGGTACGTTTGTTGGAATTGGATAACCTATCATGGCCTGGTCTAGGAATCTATCTAGGTATAACCAATAATGTGTGTCGTTGAGAAATTATACTGATGACGAAAGTGTTTCCATCCCACGCTTTTTTCCACAGTATATTCCGTAGCTTAGGTTCATGCAATTGGATTTCCATGGCTTTGGCTTATTGAGCCTGACATAGTAGCAACACAGCAAAGACGGATTTAGTCAAAAACTTTAAAGATACACAATGAATTAAATTGAGTTATTGAGCTCGAAAGAGAGAATGTTGTGCAGTTGGCGTTTTCAAATGCTGTTACACTGCTTGGCATAGTTTGCCTCTTCTGTTGTATGTATGTGTGGTAGTGCTGAAGTATGTAGTCCCATTTATTCTTTGCTGATCACGCGGATCGTGTAATCGGCTTACCTATGTAGGTATATAACTTACGGTCGTCTCTTCATTCGTCCTAAACGTGCTATACACAGTATACCTATTTGCCTAATATTACCATAGAATTCCCAGTGGGGAAGAGGACAGCACAAGGAGGGCCAACCATCAAATAAATAACCTGAATTCTTGAATAGAATTGCAACTGCTTCATCTTCTCTACTTTGTGATTTCACTTTTTTCAAATGGTTTGCCAACTTTACCTTGCTATGGGAAAACCACCAACAAAGCACAATCAGCCCGTACTAAAATAGAATTTCTGACTTCTCTCTTTTACTCATTATTCCGATATACCTCCCTGATTCTATAGGTATAGTAATTTCAAATGATTTTTGTGTAGACGTAAAGTAAATCTAAAATCCCATTAGTTGGATAAAACTCGTTAAAATGTCGTACATGAAAATGTGGTTTATCGTGATAAGTATCAGAAATGTTAACTACTTATACACAATTTTCCTTTCTTACCTTGTGTAACATAAGTGCTTTTTAAGTTCCTCTGTCACTCGTAGTGGAGTTAATTGTGTAGATTGACGTTGACATAAGTTTTGCATTCGTTATATTTATTGCGTCCTTAAGTTCGTTCGACGTTCATGCACCTTTTCAAGTAGTAAGTACAGATCGTTAATAATTTACACACCTAAATACGTCAGCCACTTGTGCAAGGCACGTACGAACACCTGTAAAGAAATATTGTGATGCGATAACGACGAACTCCTGTAGACAATATTTAATATTCACGCAATGCAGTAGCAATTAAATGAATCTTGGTAGGTACGACCTTGTGTATCTTATCGCAATCCAAACAGCATTATAATGATACTATCGAACGGATAATCTTTACCACGTAACTCCTATAAAGATTTGCACTTTGAATACTGTGTGTGTGATTATTATGAATACAAATAGTGAACTGAGGAAGCACGGCGAAGTGGTGTGTCTACTAAGCAGGACTTACACGGTTACACGTTAGTGCAATAATAAATATATGCTAACATAAGCTTATCGTATTAGAATGCTGATTGATCTGTCAACTTGAATTTGCTTGTCGGCTCTCAATGTCGCTGTGTGGAAGACTCTGACGTGACAGCTGATGGGAGTATGAGTCGAGACAAGCCCAACTAGTTCTCTGCTGCAGTACAAGTACAATGCATATGTATATTATGCTCAGCAACAACTAATCCAAGATGAAATACTAATATGCAAATGTGTGCGTGACAAGTTTGTTGGTAATACATCGGCTTGCTCCTCTGCCACAAAATATTTACTTACTGCACCAGCATTATACTTCTCTACATCGTAGTGCACTACACAGACAGCAGTCAGGGTCGTTGAATCAGCTTTCCTTTAATTCACGATGTTATAATAGTTGAATTACGTACGTAGACGAGGACGAGCTTTGTTCTTATTACATATAGATATATGTAACAATATACGTTAACTCTATTGGTAAAACCTGCTGTAAACTAAAGTAAATACCCAATATGTGATAACGTAATGGGAAATAAAGTAATAGTAATGTAACAATCTCCAGTCTCCGTGTGGTGCAGAATGACAGGTTTCTGATTACTTCTACAAAAACCACAAACAGTGGTCTTGTCTAGTTCAGTCTGGTTGGAATTGTGTCCTTTCTATGGTTTCACTTGACAAGCAAAGAAGTAGTACCAGAATAGTACAATCGTGATCTCCTTTTATCCTGCAGGTATCAACATCAACAACTCGTTTTTGTGTGTTTTCTGCAAAATTCAAACACAAGAACCTTTTAACGAACTTAATACGCATCTCTTTTCCTTTCATTTCTGTAATTCAACTAGGTATACGTGTAGTATGGAAATATATAAGAAAAAATATTGTTATTTTTGAAAAGGTGTGCTAATTAAATGAAGGATATGGTATCACATTGCTCTTTAATGTAACTCACCGGTCAAAAGGTCGAATGGAAGTATTGTCGTATTCTAAGCCATACGTGGAAGAATGGAGTAGTTGCTTTGTAACTGTCGTATGCTTTCTAGAAATTATTTGCTATTGGCTTTCGTCACTTTCCTGGTGATGCAATAAAAGTGCGGTTTGATTTGTTCTCTTCCGTACAGCAGCGACATGAGTGTGGAATATGATTTTGGTTAGATTTTGGTTGATCCTGGATGACGGGGACGAAAATAAAACCCGAAGTGTTTCTACAGATAATATAGTGAAGGTGAGTAGTGATAGGACGTGAGGGTAAGTTGATTGAGTTTCCTTGAAAAGGAAGGCGTAGATGGTTACAAGGTGATTAGGTACTAAGCCAAGCCATACAGGTGAAGGTGATAGTGATAACGTTTGAAATGACATTGACAGGCGAGCGTATTTGTAAAAGTGGGAGGACGAGTTGAGGTGAAATGATACGATGTCATGTCAGTAAAGTAAAACGAGTGATACTGGTCCGAATGGATTATGTGACCGAGATTCCTAGTATGTCTATCGTCGGATCAGTTTATGATAAAGTTTTATGGTTCTTGAGGGCTTTGAAAGGACAAGATTCTAATCGTCACCCACTCAACGAATTCTGTAAGTTACTTACAACACATCTGATCTCTGATGATTCGAATGTCTCGAGATTGAGATTTGGAGTGGTTACTTGATGGAAAAAGCGTGAGATCAAATTATTATATCTTAGGTGTAGTCACTGAAGTGTACCTTGAGATTGTGACATAATACGTGACACTACTAGAACACTATATCACTTTTTGTTGAGTAATGTATATTTACTGGGATATACGGAGTCCACAGTGCACATGCATAAAACGGGAGGAAATGCTGAATGCATAGGTAGTGGAAACCGGGGCAAATATGTGCCAGGTACTTTTTGTCGTATGTTGAGATGAAAGCCCACTCTTGAGCATGGTTTGGTCTGGTCTAGTTAGTTTAGTCTTTTTTCGTGCAGAATAAGTTGTAAACTGGCAAAGAAATTTCATTGTGTTCTGTTCTGTAGTTATAATGTTGGAAGAGCTCCTGAGCTTCTTTCTAAGTACGTACTTGTAGAAAAAACTCTTAGCAGCGACGTTTCTCTTTCTACATTACTTTTTCCGTTCCTCTCTTCTGTCTAGTACTATCTTACTTTGATAAGTTTAAAGTGGTATTCTGTATTCACTAAGGAATACAATACCTAGTGTACATAAGTACTAGCAGAATAAGAGCACGTAAGTATTATGCAAGAAAGAAAGTTACTAAGGAGCTAGAATACTAAAGGTGCGCAGGAAAAGGAGTATAGCAGTGGAAAGGGAAGGAAAGCGAAAACTACTCAACACGACATTCTACACCGACTGAACTGAACTATCTTTATCAAGGACGAATCTGTATCTGACTCAGCGTGCCCTACTATATTTCACATACTTACAGAGTTAAAAAGAAAAGAATTCAAAATAGTTAGGGTAGGTTTTCATCCTAAAACTCTACAAAGGCAGAAAGAAAGATACTGTGATCTTTATGCATGCTCTGCTGTACTAAATAACTATACTACAATTTTCATATTACGACTTCAGAGTCGTATCCATTCCGAATAAGAATAAGCCCTACAAATTGAATCATATTACTAGCTTTTCAGTAAGAGAGTTGCACGAATCCAGAAGCAGAGCTTTATTATCGTTTTCCCCTCGCTCTTCTTCTTAAGCAAAGTAAAAATAACGTCTGCTTTGCTTCCGTACTTTTGTTTACTATATTTTGTTGCACCCTAATTTTGTCTAGACTCAGGCTAAAGTTGCAGAATGCGATAAGTAGGACTGGCAGGCACTTACAAATGCACCAGACCAACCAACTTGTAGTAAATAGGTACCAGGTACTTAAAAAGTACCTACACTACAAGTTTCAACTTTACTAACTTACAATCACCACTTTCCTAGGTATGTACTTTCTATTGCTCTCAATGCATTCTGCGAGATCGTAGGCGAAGTAGTACGGAGAAAGCATTGGTGAGAGAAGTACCTGGTTATGTAAATGAAAGCGGTGCAGTATATAATAATACATGCAAGGGAAAGTTATGTGCAGTGAAAGTCCGACCTCACCAAGCCAAACGAGAATCTATGTACCAACATTAGGTATTGTTTGCTCCAGTTCCGTTACAGCGTTTGTTTGTAGACTGGTAGGTATTTACATTATGTTCGTAATGTTTTCTATCGGATAATTTGTATATGTACCTACGGACATGCAAAATAGAAAATTATAAAGAGAGCTGCACTTTGCATGCAAGCCAAAGCCAAGTGAAAGCAAGAGCGTGGACTATTTAGTTTGTCGGTTAGTTACGTTCTGATATTAATTTTCACCAAAAATAGAAACAGTACGTGAAACTTGGAACGTTGGACAAACACAGCGGAATAGAAAGAAGCCTTGTCTCTTTCACATGCATTCTGTGCTGTGTGCATTGTGAGTCTGACGGTTATAGTACGCTTTATATTGGGAAACCGTGAGTTGCTCCAAGTGACAATCTTATAGTTGGTTCAGTTGGGACTAGACTGTAGATTTTAGCAGGTTAGTTGTATACTCGAAAAGAATGGAAATTGGCTTGGCTGCTCTGGGCCAGCTGATATTGTATAAGAGATAATAGTTGAATTTGGGTCTAGTCATGAGCTTTGACATGTCGGTCGCATTTTCATTACGGCGGACCTAGCACAAAGACGGGAGAGGCAGATTCACTTTAATGTGAGGACAGGACAGACAGTCCAAATCGTAGGCATGGGCTGGAAATATGTGAAACCCAACTAGTGTAAAAAGAAAGACGCTTCTGTACAGAATACGCTATTGGATGGCCAATGCAACGTACAGTGGAGAACGGAGTTCCTTCCAATGCTACCAATTAAAATTCAGCATATAGAACCAGACAGAAAGGAGCGAACCAAGACGAACTGACTCATTTCTAATGTATCTGTGAAATTACAGATAGAACAGAACAGTCTTAGAGTGCCCTAATAATGCCCGTGTTATGTTGGTGTTGGAGTCTAGAGAGGTACTACTACTGGAGTCTGCTGTGTGAGTGGCTGGACTGGATTCTGCTGTGTGAGTGACTGGACTGGATTCTGCTGTGCTATGTGCATGGACTAAGTAGGCAGAACAAGAACAGTCACTACTTACGTTACATCCAACTATTACTACTGAAAGTGGCAATAGTTCTCTTGTGCTCTGTGCTGAGTGAGAAATAAGTAGCACGTCACAAGTATAAGCATATACATTCTTCCATTTTAGTAACTTACTAGCGTGCTTGCGTATCTCCCGACATTTCTTCGCTCCTCGTTGCAATATACGACACCCTCCAAAACTTTTAATTGAAAATTCTCCAGCAAAGCAAATAATGCCTACCCTTTTTGTCTTGTCTAGCTCCAATGACTGGATCCTTCCCTTATGTTCCTCCTTTCACTCATTTTGTCTACCACTTTCTATGCATAATATATCAACCACTCATTCTACACATTTTTATTCCTCAAGCTGTATTATAAATTGTAATCCATTTTTACGATAATATCCTACTCATTATCTATATCCCCCAAAAATTAGGTTAAGATTTTATTTATGTGTAGTACGTGGATTTATATGCTGACATGTGTAGTGAAAGTTTGTTATTAGATTTAGGAAATTTGAAAAACTAAAAACTATTCATTTCGTTTGTACTTATTGGCAGTAATTTCACAAAAAGACGAGGAAGGAATATGTGATCAAATAACCCAATATAACAAGGAAGTATTCAAGTTTCCTTCCTTTGTTCCTTATTTTGCATAAACAGATCTCTGGAAGTTCAACTAAGTTAGACCAAACCTCTTGAACTCAAGTTGGCCCTTTATATGTCAACCTTAACAATAGGAAACGCGCAAATAGACGTCAACTACAAGTTGCTTTTCTTCCTCGGCCTTCATTTCGAATGACATTGACTACTTGAATTACTGAAATGTGAATTCAGCGAAAGATCCTAATGCAAATAATATTACAAACATCATTGGAATATTTCAATGCTATTATTTTCAAAGCAGATTATTAGTATGTAATCATTCTGAAATTGGTATATTTTACAAAAGTTCGCAATAAAAATTGAATACCAATTGAATACCAAAGTTACAAAAATTTTATACTGAAGTCCAATCAAAATAAAAAGCTCTTAAACTCAAATGTGTGCTAGAGGCTAAATAGGTACAGGTGATTTCTATGAGGTGTGTTATTTTTTGTTAAATTCAAATTGTAGTTTTCGAAACATTTCTAAAATTTCAGTAAAAATCAGGAATTCTGTCAGAACTAGTTTAGTCATGTAGAGTTGGTTGAAGGCAATCGTTGTTTAAAAATGAAAGCATCTTTCATTGTAGTTTACTTACTATATATTTCTTTTTTGACATTTCGAGTTGGTACCTATTAAGCGATCCGATGTAGGATTTCATGGAACACAGCATGGATTCGGCGGAATTAGGTCGATATGTGAATAAATAAGAAATACTGAGCTGACATATTGGAGTTACAGTTGGCATTTGCAATGTCTTAGGATGTTAGGACATAAATATTCAAACTCTTCTTTCGCTTTGTTGTGGCATGTCTAAGCAACATGTCATAGATCTCGAGAATGCCATATTTCAAGGTATTACTTACAGCATTTGGCACTGTTGTTGCATTAGTTATTAGTCGGTATTAGATTTGAAATGGTACATTTCTCATGTTCGGAAAAAGGACGGGAAACAGGTATATTTATGTTGTATACATTACAGAAAAGTCCGAAGTACATAACATAGCTTAGCAGAGAATATTAAATATGCTTGCTACGTAAGTACTTATGCATAGAATTTATAAACATGAGACATAAACATGAATAGTGATCTTGTAGTCTCATCATTCATTTCGTTGTGGCATTATTGGCATAAATGAGGTTTGTTTGTAAGCAAAATGGCATGGTATGGAATGGCATAACATACATTCAATCGGACAAGTGAAGTGAAGCCAAGCCAAGAGAATCTAAAGAGGTATTCAAATCAGTGGAGGAAATAGAGGAAAGCTTAGAGCTAAGCAAGATTTGTGTTTGTGTGGCCTAGCTGACTGAAATGAACTGAAGTTTACATTACAATAGCTTAACTACGTTACTTTACCATTATATCTAGTCAGGCTGGTTGGTTAGGCTTAGCTTATGCATGGATTCATGGGTTTGAAATATGTGAAGGCTCCTCGAGATAAATTATTGATGAATTTAAGTCTATTGCTTTGGTGTGTGTATCTGTGTGTAGTATCTTTGTGCGGTGAGAAGCGAAACAAGTTTTTATGTGACTGTCTGTGGTGTAAGTAGGTTGTACATCCGTAGTTAGTAGTAAATAAAGACGAAGCGAGTAGTGCAGTAGAGGATTTTGGAAAAGAGGAGTGTCTCATCTAATGATCTAAGAGCCCCTCAATAAATAACATTGCTGAGAAAGGAAGGTGTGAAAACGGTCGTGAAGAAGGAGGATCAACTTGAATCGTTCGACAAGAAAAATTGACTCCCGATGGGCACTTCTCCATATGATAAATGCGAGAATAACGGCAGAGGGAAAAGAAAAGCAGCCAAGAGCAGAGAAAGGCAAGGCGGAATTGTCTCATGGGACCACGAACCAAACCAAAGGATAGTACAGTAGGAGAACACATAGGAAAATATGAAATTTCATTTCCCATGCAGCGTAAACTAGGAAAAAATTTACTTTTCAACTTGACTATGAAAATAGTTTGGTCGGTTATGTTATGTTATGTAACATTACTTAGGGTTTGCCTTGGCCTTGCTTTGTCTAGTCTAAATCAATATGTTTTATGTTCCTTCTCCACTATAACATCAGACTTGTGGAGATAGTAAGTCGATGTAAATATGTACTACAACCTCTTTTGCTTTCTTCTCTTATTCACAATGTTCTCATTCTCACTCTAAGTATTCTCCTCTTGTAACAAAACGAATGCCTTGAATTACATTACCACAAGTGTTACTCTTATGCGGTAGCACATACAGAGATAGTACATATTTGCATGGCATGGTCTTGACCTGAGTGATTCTTTCTTTGTTAGTGGTAACAAAAGCCTTTTTGCCTTTTCCATGTTAGCATAGCATTTCGCCTTAACTAAACGAGAATAAGGCAGGACCGACCTTTTTACATTATGCATGCCCACTTCAACTCTTATTCTCTGGTAGCAAGTCGGATACAGTATAAACTCTAAACTATACTAAGGTTATGTTATGTTATTGCATAATGTCGAATCTCCTCGTTTGGCTCTTTTTCTCTTGTTTATCAGTCAACTCGGGTTCAACTTGGACCGATCAAGATCCCAACGCTAAGTTAGCATAGGATGATCAAAGAACACCTCCTACATATATATTTACTGTCTAGACATCCACATCCGACTGCTAAATAGGCGTATGCACGTAGTCTAGGCAAATTCATACAAAGTGCCACATAAGTACCTAACCTAAGTATACAACCCAAATATCTAACCTGCTGCGATAGCAGTAAGAGGAATTCTATATTCGTAGTAGCGAAATTTAGAAAATATCCTCAGGAATCTTATTGTTGTACTCGTGTACGTGATTGTACCTACTACTACGTATCCGCGTAATATTTCACAATGCTCTTGCTGGTAGGAAAGTCTCTAGCTTCGGTTTCCTTTTCCTTGCCACTTGCACATGTGCCCATAATCCCACGTTGTGGAAATGTGTTGTGTTCGACTGGAGTCAAGGAAAGAGAGAACGAAGCGACCCGCATGCAGATGTTGACGATCCACACCACACCATGCACGTCCCAAACCATCCCTCCCAGGTCAAAAAACAATGAAATTGAACGAGGAATGCATGGTTAAGCAAAAAGTTAATATTGGACCTTGTTGTGTCTTTTTCGATAGAATTCTCAATGCAACTCTTGTTCTCTTTTGCTTACTCCCTTAAGGAAACTCAAGAAACCAAAGACGATGATGAATTTTATTCTATAGAATTACTTTAGACATACATAAGCGCACAAATGTATTTCTACCACTTTGTATGTGCTAGCAGAAAGCTCTTTCCTCCAGTATCTCCTAAAAACAACGTAACGCAACGCTTCAAGCTGCTTAAATTCAGGTACTATTACTGGAATTGTAGCAACACATGCAAAAGCACAAAATAGATGCAATTACTCTATCTGTGTTGTATATCTAGTAGGCTGTTTTCTAAAGTTACCTTTAGGATTAGGGAGACGAAGCAATACTTACGATCACTGCAGTTTTACTTGGCATTTCTCGTTCCCCTCCCTTACAAATAAATACTGATGCTCGACATAGCCTTAACAATCGTATTTTACAGGTTTCTCGGTGTTTTTCAAATTTCTGGAAATTGTGTGCGTACAATAGTAGAAGTGGGAGTTTTTGTTTCGCTTCATTTAGTAGGTTAAATTTGTGTGTTTGGGAAATGTCACGCTTATTTTGGGTGCTATATCTTCCCTTGTTTATATACAGAGCTATAAGTTCAGTGAAACTGAAACATATGCGTATATTCTGTCTTCGTGTAGACTATACTAGATGCTTGGAAAGATACAAATCTGGTATTTACATCTGGGTAGATTATGCTTTGTTACTTCGTGTTGGATAATTTAAATGGGGTATTCAGTCTATTCTACATTCATTTATTCAAGTTGTTTGTCAAAGCCTTCATGACTACACTAGAAACTTGATGGAGTATCTTTCCAGTATAACTGCTACATAATACATAGACGAAGATGGTGCTTTAGAGACAGTAAACTTAAACCACTACGACAGTACTACAAAGTATAAATTCCTTATATATTGTGTGTTGGAAGAATGTTATGTACAATGGTACGAGGACATAGAGTAAATGTAAACAGTAGAGAGAGGCTGACAGGTTAAAAAATAGTTTTTGAGAATAAAAAAGCGTAGAACAAGGGGTTATGTTGTTGTGTGCAATAATATAAGTGCGTAAGACTGTGTAAGTGTCGAGCAGAGGATCAACTCTCACTCAACTCAACTTTCCAAGATGTTCGTATCGTATTATATAAGCAGTAGATATAATAAGATGGATGTGTGTGTGTACAAGAAGCGAAGATGGAGAAGGCGAGAGAGCTTAAATGTTGAGCTCTCTTATGTATTCCTGTTATTGTGGATGTTGGCAATGCAATGGAATGAGTGTCTCGCTTCGGCGGAGTCATCTCAACTATCTGGAACGGGAGAGACGAACACAGAAGCAGGCTCAGTTTACTTCCCCAGTCAACCTAACCAAACCAGCAGCAACCCAAATGCCATCCACTCTTCCCTCTCGTCTCGGATATCCAGCTCAGGTGGCTCTTTTACAAACACCAGGCTTCAACAGACTATTCTCTTCAGTTATTATGAATTAGGCAATTAGTATGTCCTGGTATTTCATGTGTCAAAACTAAAGTAGCTAAGTACTGATTCTCTTAAATAGCTACATGCAAACTCAATTCAACTTCCAAATACCTGCATGGCTCGGCGAGACTTAAGCAGGCGGCTTCCTTTCGTTATTCTGCTCTGCTTCTCTCTGAGTGGGTGTTTAATATCTCAGACCCTCAAACACGTCGTTCAGACAATGGGCGACTCAAGAATGCTAGACGGGAGACTCAACTTACATACAAATTCTCAGTAGACTTTATGCCTTGCAGTCTTCGATTAATAATCTTTTCTTAAAAATAAGGAATCCTAATCTTACAAAAAAATATTCCAGATCAATCCAATGTTTTATCAGCCTAAGATTATTATGCATTAAATACTAGTTTTGCTTCCACTATAATATTATTTTTAGAATGTGAATTTCATGAAATAGTACACCAATTTCAGATACAGAAGTGGTATGGTATGAGCTAAAATTAAGTACTGTTGAATGAAAATACACTGTGGACTAAAGAAAAAGAAAAGCACTTAAATGTTGTGAGTATTTTTCCGCATTTGCGTTGATTGGGTTAGAAGTTAAAGCTGTGGACATGGAAATAGAGAAAATGTGCCGTTTGAATGCAATCTTACATTCTTGGAGTTGCTATGTTTTATGAAGTTAAATAGGACGATGTTACTGTGAGTGCAAGGAGAACTGAGTACAGACGAACTGCAGTGCTAATGTTTTCACAGTGGAACGAAGGAGAGGAAAGTGAAGTTACTTTCCTCTCTGTGGACGTGATACAGCAGTGAAGTCACTGCAGTTGGAAATACTTTTGAGAAGACATGTACCTATTAGTTATATAATGCCACCTATAACAAATAGCCCACCGAAGGCCTTAGCAAATACTGGGGAGACGAAATGAAACTCGTCCATAATATAATATACCTTAGTCAAACTAAGTCAGTTGACTGCTGAATTTGAAATTTGAAGTAGATAGGGACAGAAGAGGGAAACTGGACTGGGTAGCTGGTTTGGAAACGTGTGCTCCCTGTTCCGTTTACGTTTGGAATTGGAAGTTGGAGTCTGTGTTGTGTGTAAGGTTATCGTGGTTGGCTTTACTTACGCTGTGCTTGAATGGAGACAGGGGATTCGCATATCGCAAAAGAGAAAACTACTTAAATACATTCTAGATACATACCTTCCATACAATACACATCCGTGTTCTTGTGTACATTTTGAACTTTGCTAGGAGCTACACTACGGAGCACAACATCCTTACATGGTTACTGGTTCTGTCGAAAGGAGAATGCTATTAAAACTAATGCAGAATGGTGTACTGAAGTGTAGGTATGTACTTGTGCTGCACTCCTTATGTATTACTAAACATTTACCTACATTACATGTACATAGGTAAGAGACACGAAGTTGCTTTATGTATTCCACACTCTGCTACACGTCTGATCTCTGATCTGACCTGGTCTGGTTCGGAGTAAGATATAGTATTTATGTTAGTAGTTTTGTTGGTACACACGAAGTTAGCAGTTAGCCATACAGTTTTTATTCGATTAGGACCATTGGGATCTAGCCTCCTTTAAAGCCCTTAACTTAGCATGGATAGGATATAATATTATGGTTAATCTAAGATTAACAAGTGTAGGCCAGAGAAGAAACTACCTGACCTAACGATGATGGTAGGGCTCTGTGGTGGTTTGGTTTGGTTTGGTTGTTTTGTGTATGAGGAGAGACCGGAGGTGTTCTAATAAAATAAGTAGGCATGCCATGTAATTTTATATGTAGCCACCTACGTGTGGGTTAGAGGAGAAACTAAGGAAAGCTACTAAAAGGAAGAAAGGGGAAAAGAGAATGAGTAATGAAGCTATGGTCTTTGTTGCAGCTTGACCCGGAGAAGTAAAGGGCCAAGTTGGCGAATGGAAACAGACGAGAGTCTCCCATTAATGGCACGTTTGAAGTTATTTGTGGGTTTTCTCTTTCCTTTCGCTTCGATTTCTTTTCATTCGACCCCAGGAGTCTCTAGCATACCAAACAGCTTCGACGATCCGATCATATCATCATCCCAGCTCAATAACCCTCACATCACTTCTCTCCATTCGCTCCTCTTGTCTTGTCTCTCGTCGCTTCTTCCTTCCCTGCCTCTCCCATCATCCACATGGTGAGAGCACAGTCTAATACGTCCTATTTTATCTAGACCCACTATACCCCAATTCATACACTGCTATTAGCCAAGCCAAACCAACTCGCTCCAGCCAAGCCACTAACACACATTACATAACACTACTCACTACTACTACAGATACACTACCCGCCTTTAGTTCACACAAGACGGGACATGCAATGCATTATCTCAAGTTGCATAAGCTATGTTAGTAGCTACTACTTACTCTCTACGAGTGTTACTATCCTCCGAGTATAAGGGAACACTTGAAAATATTTACGTCGTTAGGTATACAAGATCGAAGTAAAAGTTATACTGCATAGATGTTTCTATCTACTTAGGCAGTGCATACTCATATTATTCGTTTCAATTTTCTACACTAGTGCTTTCTGCAGCACACTACACTACACTACACTACAGTCATCATGCAATGCAGGAGAGGTAGTTGTCCTATTTGTTCTATAATACGTACGCAGCTATACTACAGTCATTATTGCCTCCAGTGCTTCTCCACTATATTGCACAAGTAAACACTGAGCAATGAATTCTAACTCTAGGTCTGCAAATATGAGATGTACTTTTACTTCGTGGTATACAACACAGCTATGCAGTACATATAACGGAGTCCGTGTGCCTTGTGTGCTCAAATGGAATGGATATAGGTACTACATTACATGCTTGGAACGAGTAATGTGTTATACAGATTCTAATAATCGAAAGACTGTTCCTTGTCAAAATATAAATGGGGCTTCTGTGCTTCGTAGTAGAGATACGTGACTATATGTATATTTATGTTTATATTTTACGAATTTATATCCATTTAGTTCTCAATTTTCCATATAGAACCTTCAGACCTTTACAGGTCACAATCTCTATGTGAGCGTTGTGTTTATCTATTATATTACAGATGAACTATACGTTGAAGGTACATTTCCCTTCGTTCAGTTTTTTCTATTATCCGTAATGTACGTGGTCGATAGAGTGTAAGATGCCGTCATCATCTCATCTTTGTTTTCTTCCTCGCTGTCTTAATTCATGGTCACATTCACATTGCATTGTGAAAAGAAAACAAAGAATGTGGAAATAAATCGCGTTCTATTTTCCTGTTTTGATAATGCTATTCTGTTTTTCCACAGAGACAGGCTATCGATGCAGTGCAATCCTCCCACATAAATAATACGATAGTTTATAACCTTGCAATGTGCGATTCACTGAAAAGTACTCGAAATATTCTATACGGAAATATATGACATTCCGAAGTGCAGATGTATATATGTATTATGTATCTACAGATACCTCTAAAGCTATTACATTTTATAAGTAAAACATCTTGACTTGATCTGCTGCTTTTCTTCTATTACTACAATACAATGCACAAAACGAATGAAACTTGAGTGTCTTGTCTTGCGTCTTATCTTATCTTTGTTTCTACTGTCCCTTTTAGGGAGGTGTTAGCCTATCTGTAGTCCTGGCACAAGTAGTCTCTGAAGCTAATGGAATTTATCTTTTTATATAGATAAGTAATACATATTAGTATAGATATATAATTTAATATGACGGAAATTGTAAGGAAAGGGTTATATATGTAACTTAAACTATTACTAATAGCTAGGCGATGAAAATGATGGAACGTAAGTTGAGTGAAACTTTGAGCTGAAGTATTTCGTATTGTATCTTTATCTAGCACTCCTAGCATAGAAAATGTTTAAATGCTTTAGTGTATCCGTATTGTATAGCATTACTCGGTATTCGGCACAGTGTTCCGAAAGTCCAGTTCAATCCACTAGCCACTCGATAGCATGACACAGAGTAATATAGGTACTAGAGCCAGAGCGGACCAAACGGTTTCATTTCATCTATCTCTTCTTCTAAATTAAATTTCAACGAAGCAGACCAACAAAAAGCACGACGCTTAAGATTTCCCAATGGCCTTTCTTCAATGGCAAAGCAACCAACTCATCTCTTCTCATCTTGCACTATGTGTGCCCTGCTGTTTGTTGTTTTGGTGTTGAATGAAACTGATGCAATGAAATTATTGCTCCATACTAGTAGCAATCCTATACTCACAACACAATCAGTTACATAGCTCAGTTCACTTACAATCAGCTCACTCTCTGTACCATTTATCTCTTCTGTCTTACACTTGACTTGTCTTCGGTTAAGTCACTAACAAAGTATATGCTTTGTTGTGCTGTGCACTCTACTATGTGATATGCAACTATATCTCAGATTAGATAAGTGGCTCATGTTGTTTTATTTTCTATCGGTACCGTAGCTCTGTGTTATTATGGAACATCTTCGATTCCCAAGTTTGGTCTAAGGACCAAGGATAAGTTCTACTATTGCACAAGGTACATGTAGAAGATTAGTTCATATATTCTGTGTCAATTTGTTTTAGGAGCAGAAATGCAATGTTTTGTTCAAGTACACGAGAAATTGAGTATATGGACACAACACACAATAATGCACAAGTAAAATGTATACCTAACCGATTCTATTAACTGTCGTTCACTTACAGACATGTGCATGTATATTGTAAAAGGAAGCACGGATCTCATCTCCTTCTCTTCTTTTCTCCGCACTAAGGATAGGCTGAGAGCTTTTAGAAAAACAATAACATGCCGACTTTTCCCACGACTATGTTTATTTTCAATATCGTCTCAACGGAAGACATACAAACAACACAGTATAAATTTGAACGAAAAACTATTCTTCAAATCACCTTAAGACAACTTTGTCGAAAAATTGTTTTCTCTTCTTTATCTCTTACAACAGTAACCTAAGTATAGACATCTTTCTCTTTCACGTTCTGACCTAACACATGCATTAAAAGTCAAGTCAAGACTTTTCACAGAACCTTAGGATATAATACATATACTAGTAGTAGATCATCTTATTATGCAACCTGCTTTTGCTTTCCTTACTTTGCCTACCTTGTACTTTCTGATTTTTCACGTTCCGTTTCCCTTTCCTTTGGATTCACTTCAACCCATTGCTGCACAGTAGAAGTCAAAAGTAAACCAAAGGCGGTCACAGAGAATTTACACTTAATTTAAAGTTAAACCAAACAGTCTCGTCTTCCTTTACTTCCTGATATTTTAACATCTGCCCTTTTGTCTTTCTTTATATCAACTTGGGCAACTGGTCAGTGTTATTGAGACTGTGTTATAGCATTAGTTTGAGACAGAATATTTATAAGGAACGAAAGTTCTACAGTTTATACTCTGTTTTGTTATATTTGCTGTTTTCGTTGTAACCCCTTGGGCTCCATGTCTTTGATCCCTAATTATTTTGAAAGCAAAAAACTAGAGTCGAAACCAAAGTGGTGAAGCCAACATAGGCAAGAATCTTTAAAATACAATTACTTGTTCTAGGTGGCTTTTTTAAGTCAAATGACAAACAAGACATCAAACATAACAGTAATTTAATAATACACCTCATACGAAAATCACAAATTATAAAATATAAAACTAAAACAACTCAGTTAGGTGTTAGGAAGGATAGAAAATCTGTAAATTTAGAATTTTATCCCATTTAGTGGAAAATTACATGCACAGAGAAATCTTCTAGTGAAAACAAATAGGTAGCTACGACATTTGTGGCATGGTTATGTATTTTTACGTTTGGAAGTGAAAGTGCATTTAGGAAAACTAGAGTTGTAAGCTGTAAGTATCAGTAAGTTTAGACATAGGTAATATATCTAAATAAAAAGAGAAAGATTTTTTACTAGGGTTACATTACTACACTTTCTTTCATGGAATTCTTGGAAAGCAGCGTAGGTAACGGAGTGTACCCGTCTTCATTTGGATCGATGACCAAAAGCAGGACGGACCACCTATGTAGGTCCTAGTTCTTGTAAAAAACTTGGAGGCTCCTGTAAGGAGAACACCAGAGGAGAAAGAACTTGGTGCTTTCTCCATCCATGGAAGAATTCAACCCCAACTTTTGTGTAGGGCAATGCAATGGATTTCGGATCTGTTCTTACATAAAACTCTACCTCCACATTTACTTAGAGTCAGGTTTTTGATATAGGTTTTTAAGTCGATTGTATAAGTGTGTACATGGTATTACTCTGTTCTCATATATAAACAAAGACATCTTGAAAAGGAATGAGATAAGCGAAGTAAAAGTAAGTAAGCCACATCTGGGCTGAGTTGGCATGATATTACTTTTAGTCTGACTTGGCTTAAGCTAGAGGTTAAGGTTGTTTCAGTCGACAGTTTGATCATGATAGCCACATTGAAGTAAGAGAGGAATAGGGGTAGATGGTAAAAGGCCATTGTGAAGATTGTCCTCATCTTTCTTGCTTGTGAGAAGACGATGGTGGCAATTAGACTAACAATAAGAAACGGCTCAGCGAGAATTTAACTGGGGGAAAGAGAAAAGTGGTTGGCGAAGATGTGCATTTACTTCAGTTACTTTTACCGTTTTGCCTACTTTAGTTCAGTTCCGTTGAGTCCATTGGTTTGGCAGTTTATAGTAGATACGGTAAGACGAGAGCAGTTTGGGAATGTGGATGCTGGAGCGATTAGCTTCGTTGGATCATCCTCTGGAGAAAAGTTTCTCAAGGCATTATTACTTCTCGTTTCATTCTCCCTTTTAGTGGGGAACGGTAATACATAGATTTGCTAAGAAATAAAGACAAGGCACAAGACTAACAATATTGTATTTACTTCTCTATTTCTTTTCCGAGGTAAGGAGTGGGATTCCATTTAAAATGAAGTGATTAGGTAGAGTACCCTGATATAAATACAATTCACATCTCTTCTCGTTTCTCTTTCTTTTTCTCCAGCTCTTTATTTCTTCATTCTATTTGTTGATATCACTTAATACCACAATGCAACTGCAACTCTATTTCTTTGTGTTTCTCCTTGTAGCGCATTATTGCAGACGCAGTTGGTTTGGTAAATCGTACTCTATTATATACCTACCTTCGTCTAAGCTAGGTAGCAATTTGTGTAATAACGTTTGCAACATTGAGATTGAGGCGTAGGGAGTAGAGGCAGCAAGGACGTAGAAGTAAGTTTGTGAAAGACTAGACAAGTTGGGTTCCCGACGAGGCAAAGGAAAAAAATCTGTAGTTTATAAAATATGCATGCTCCTAAAATGTATGTACTACATTACATTATATTAAAACCAGGTTCAATATTTCTATTATTAGCTTATGGCAAAGGAAACTCGAGGCAGCAAGGGTTCTCTCTTTTTTCCCAACGACAAACAGGGAAACAGCAATAAGGAGGAAGGAAGGAGAGAAGAAAGACGTTTACATAGTTATCCATAGCATACGGAGTAAAAATATGCTGCAAACTCTCTTTATAAGAATTATAAACCGTTTCATTGAATTTCTGACTAGATTCAATTCACATTTTATCCTTAATGTACATAGCTTTGTAAATATCTAAGAAAAAAGTTCAAGTCAAAACATAATAAGGGGGAGAGACTGACAACAAAAAGAGTAGGAAAATAAGGAAGCTTAAATGTAGACTTTGGTAGAAAAACATAAGTAGTGGAAAAGAGGATAGACCAAACAATGCGAGGAGAAGGCATTGAATATAAAATGACAGAGCTGGAAAGAGGGAACAAGAGGTCGGCATGATTGCAAATGTAAATTGCAAATTCCAAGAATTCTCTATCAGCTCCCAATCGGACTTTGTTTCATCTTTTTTATTCATATTGTCTTTCTGGTATGCTTATGCAAGAACCCAGTCCCTAGACCGGATACAATAGAATTCACACACACAACACAGAAGGCAACGCATAAGCCAAGAAAATATCCTAATGCCGCACATTTACAATTGTGTGTAATGCTCCTATACAACACCAGCGTAAATACATACAGGGAAAGTCTGCATACCACTTTTGAATGAAAAGTCGACCGACACTGGTTGATATTCAATGGAATATAGACACTGAACCTATGAATTTAAATGTAAAGATGCAATACACAGAAATACAGCCAAGATTCGCCTTTATGGAGAATTGAATTGTGCTGATGATGTTCAGTTGAAAACATATACGTATCTAAGAATGCTAAAGTTCTCGTTTGGTTTAGGTAAAGTATAAATATGAAAGGAAGAATTTGGGTTTAAACTATGTCACTGATGTTATGGTATGCGTAGTATACTTACGGGGAACTATAAGTACAACAACTAGCTAGGCACTGCATGTCTTTGCTACAGAATGAAAAATAATTTCACCAAGAAGTTTTTCCAAATCGTTGGACGAATCAACTTTGAAGGAGCATTGCATAGCTCACATCACATCCCAACACACAACAAAACAGCCTTGAACATTTTTTATATTCGTTTTCATCCCTATTTTGTGTTTTCTGACTGGGACTTTAGTCAGCTCAAGCTCTATACCATAGCCAATTCAAAAATGTAACTACGACAATAGAAAAGTACATGTAACTTACATATCTACTGGGCTACAACTCAAACTCTGAGTTATGTACGTTCCGTATGGAGCGAGCAGGATTTTACCTTAGTTTACTATGTATTTACGTATTAGATATTACCCTGTCTAGCACACTATCTAAGTTTTCTTCGACATTTGCCGTTCGGTTGTTCTCTGTAGATTCTTTCTTATATTTTGCCAATCGGAGGGGAAAGAGAGCAATGGAACGCATGCATGCTCCTGATTTATTCCTCTAGAGAGACGCAAAGGCCCAAACGCCAGTAAGAAGGAGAACGGTGAGATGTTTTTCCGATTGTCTCGCTCTACCCGAAATCTCTGCTCATAAATATTGTGTTGTTCGAATCACCTTGTGTTGCTGTTTTGCACGATTCCCGCAGTAAAAAATGTGGTGCCGTAAAGTAAACTCTTTCTATTCTTATTCTGTCTTGACTTCTTTGGCCTCCCTGCTCCAGCCCAGATAGAGTTATATCCTTCCCAAAGACAACCAAAGGTAAAAAACTGGGGGAAGACTATTTGGCTTTCATATTATAACTGTCAATAGAAATTATTCACAAAGTTTAGCTTTTAGTAGTTCCTACATCAGTCTGTCTCCCTGCCTTACTTTAGAATACAAAATATCTTCAAGTTTCTTCAATTTGCGTCGGAATTTATTATCTACTAGTCAATTTGCATGCTTTAGTGTATATAATGTACTGTGACATTATTTTCAACCCCTAAACTCAGTCTGCCATCTTTTCTATTTTCTATTTGTACTTACGCTAACTAATTGCTCTATCTGTGATGCTTTCCACTATGGCGTTTATGAATGATGAACAAATGTGATCTATAATTCTCCTCAATAAATTAGGTATGTTGAATTTCTTAAAGAAAGTTAAAACTGCAAATTTTCAAACTTACTGATATAAGAAAAAACAGTTTAGTTTGAATTGAATATTGAAGTGTTTTATTTTCATATTATTCGGGACTACCTAGGTAAACTAAACAATAGGAAATTGAGTGTAAGTAACATGTCAGATTTGTTTATGGCTGGTATAAGTTAGGGGAAGTGTTTTCCTGGGAATGTATAATGTAGACAAACAGAATTATTTTGGTGTAATATGGAAAACGTGTGGTTTTGGTTGAAATTAGACTCACATATTGTCTAAATGTTCCTTCTGCCAAAACTTTCCCCCTCACTTATTCTGAAGTATGAAGTAGGTTCCTTTCCTAAACGCCTTGGTCTTTTCTACAAGCTGGAAAATGTAACTGTATTCGGGAGAAAATGACATGACACACCCGATAAAATAGCTCGACACTACCTTTTCTTGAATAAGTTATTCTCGGGAAAGTGTCCCTACTACGTAGTGTGCAAGATCAATTTCTTATAACATTTTCTTGAGCTATCATGAACATTCGTGACCTGTCCAGACGATCTGTAGAATAGAAATTGCTCGCAAAGTATACAATTCCCCGGTGGGAATAGAACTCACGTTACACCTCTTAAGGACAAAAGATGCAAATTTCAGCGCACCATTTCCGTTCAATCGCGTCTTATTCACGATCACATTTATGCAGCCACTAAACTAAAACTAAACCAAGGTGAGCTGAAGAAAAAGTAACTGCACGCCTCTTTATGTTGGGACCTATGACTTTTGCTTCGCCTTGTCTTGTCTTGCCTTGGCATGGTTACCTTTCTGACTGGTTTGGTTATGGAAACACTCCTTGGATATTTCGTACCCTTTTTACACAATTGCAGCCTGAAAACTCATATAGATACCCATACAAAGAAAAATAACCCAAACCATCAATTTTGTAGTGTATGTAGGCTACCAATAAAGCTTCAGCAAACTGTTTGCTTGCATGGCAAATTCTATTGCGTTTTAAGGCAAATACAATAAATGACACGAACATGTCGATGTTCACGGATAAAGATGAAACTCAATTCAAATTCACGCCAGAAACCATGTTTACGCATTTTATTTTAGGTATATTGCTTATAAGATACCTGATGGAATATCGAAGTACCTATAGGTATACTCTAGCTAATACCATTATATCGTAAAAAGGAGGTTTTATCGCAATATATGTAAGTAGTAAGCACAAGTACTGTTATAATATTAGGCTATCGTTTCCTATTACCTACCTACGCTGTATACACTACCGAAGTCCACAGTTTTGCTTTGACTTGATTCTAAACTAGGCCAGTTCTACTTTTAGTCGTAGATTCTCATCCTACGATCACTATTTGCATACATAGCTACTAACTTTGGTTTAGCATTGTACTATATTTACCAAATAGTACACAGGAAGCGAGATAACAGAGCATAATACCCTGAGGAACGTATGCTACATTGAGAGTAATGAAATGACGATATAGAAAATAGTTAGTGGTTTATGTAAAATGTAAACTGCGTATGCAATGCAGTGGAATGTGTATGAGTGGGTTTACTTCGATTTAGGACTCGTTCGTTTTGGCTTCACTTGACTGTCTTTTAGTGTGAGAAGCAAGTAGATTTACAAGAGTACCTATTCTTGAAAATTGAAATTCTTTAAATCGAAAAAACTGGGAATCTACATAGAGCTGTCTGCTCTGGTGAGTACCTACTTTCATTGGAAATAACATTAGTGGGAAGAAGCAGAGGTATTTCTAACGCAATTTCACTTCAATGTGTGCCGTAGTGAACTGTAGGGCTGTACTTTCCTCTTCTGTGTTTGACGGTCTTGATTTGACTTGACTTTCTTACTCCTACACTTTCTCTTCGAGTAATTCACTTCAAACCTTTATCGTATCACTCAGTCTGTACAAACTCAACCAAACCTCTCCAAACCACTCTCCATGTGTGCTTACACCAAATTCCCTTTACACAGATTCACTCAAACTTAGCCCTATCTCAAGTTTATTTGATCGCTTCAGCTTCGGGGGAACTTTTATTTGTCAATATGTAGCTTGCTCATTGCTAGTCAAACCTTTCCAGTCATTTTAAATAAGCATTCCAATCTACAATCCTTTAAAAGAATGTTTAACTATATGTAACCTTTATACTAGCAAATCGAAAGATATAGCCCGAAACAAAAAATAACAATATTTTCCGAACAACTCTCTCCATAAAAAACAACATTTGAGATTTACCAAAAGAAATTATCAAAATTATTAATTTTAAAAATCGGTACATGTATGACTTTAGAAGTAATTTTATTATTCACAATATAAATATTATCAGATCAATTGTGTAGGTTAAGTTGTGTGAGTGACTTTCAGATTTTCTCTAACTGAAATCAATGAATCAATATTACATGTCGAATAATGTCGCTCCATGGGACACTCTTCGTTTCTACGACTAAAATTTGCGATTTGAAGAACAAAGTCCCATAGGGCGAAATAGTGGTAATTTTTACCACTATTGTTAATAAGTAGAATCTTGGTCACAAAGGTTTTAATAGGAAAATGGTATAACTACGGAGAGATACTGAGTTTCAAGGTGGTATGACATTGCTATTTCTACTTATGTGGGTGCAAGTATATGTCTTATCTGTGGAATTAAACGTAGTTTGGAAACTCTACTATGTACCCCTTTTAACTCTTGCACACGCTTCTATTCTGCTATTCTGCTCAGAAACAATTAAGTCTGTGTGTGCACCATTTCACTTCAACGGAAAAATTTTGAGTTGCTTGAATTTAGCAAATGTTTGTTTATTATAGTAATAATGTGTTATGCGAAGCATACAAGGAGGGAAGACTACTTTCTTCATGAAGCATTTCCGTCGCCACGTGAAGCTTGAATAACTCCGACAGGGAAAATACTTGAGTAGGCATAATTTATTGCGAAAATAAGTAAAGGAAAATGAGTTTTTGTGATGGAGATAAGAGATGAGAGGGAATGGTCGTTAATCTCGCTTATAATATGCGTATTTAGACATTCTTAATACGCAAAAGACTGTCGCAGACAACTTGCCTACAGCTTAGATATTTATAACTAGTAGGTTACCGTTTGAGTTTGTCGGCAGTACTACGTTGGTGGGGATAAGTTCAGTAGAGTAGAACAACGACAGTTTCTGTGCGCCATGATGAAATGTTAAAATTGTTAGTTTTCTAATCTGAAATAAGCAGGCAGTGGAGTCCAGTCAAAAGTGTTGTTGTCTTTTGCTTTCGTTTGCATTGTAAATCATAGTTTTAAATTCTAGGCCGGTTGTTGATACTTGTTTAGTTTTAACACTGAGAATTTGGTTGGGTGGTCATAATTTCAATGGGATAATAGTCCTAGTATTTTCGGTTTGCTCTAATAAGTATATTGCTAAGTTTACGAGGGATGGAAACCATGAAGAAAATAAATGCTCGTGAATATGATAAGTAACTAATGCACAGTGTAGTGTAGTGTATTGAGGATAATGTAGAAAAGGATGTAAATATAATGCATAAGTAATTTAAGTAATCCTTGTATCACACTCTCGTGTTCATCAACACATGACATATGTTCTAGCAGCTGAGGCATGCATGACACGACACAACAGTAAAGTAAAGCATTTTAAAGAGTCGGAGATAGCCAGAGCAAACCTAACCAGCTAGCGTAAAATGTAATATCAGCATCCCACCACACAGAATTATAATCATGACAAGCTAGACACAGATGACTATAGCTAAATAATATTGGCTGTAAGCAAAAGCTAATGATTAGATGAGTTTCTTGCTACATGTGAAGCGAGATTTGCAACATTTCACTACAGGAGCATCCAATATAATCCATCAGGCTCTCCTGTCAGTATTTTAGCTAGTCAAAGCCAAACCAAGTCTGTAAGTGAGTATGTATATTCATATTCATTGCTCTGTTGGAGTAACAAGTGTACCAACACCGAAGGCATTACTCAACATACATCTACATACATGCATATAAAATACATCATAAACATCTCCACAGTTTCTCTACCGAATTTAAAGAGGAAAATGCACACAACATGTGGGCATGTGATATATACAAAGGAATTTTGGTTTTAAATTTGCTCTAGTTTCAGTCTTTTGACAGATATGTTCAGGAAAATGCTCAGTTCAAAGAAAAGTACACATAAGTAGGTACAGGACACAACACATGCCATGCAAACGTATTTATTGCTTCGGGATGTAATGTGCCTACTTGGTGTACAGAAGTTTAGGACGTGGATTATCATTATAATATAATGTTCCCATCTATTTCATGCTTGACAGAATCGTTGCAATTACATTACTGCCTATAACTATGTATGTGTTATTGTTAATGTAGATAATCATTTGCATTTTCATGGATGTACAATGTCCTATAGTATTAGTTTAGCCAACTCGCTCCAGTTTTAGGTAGTTTGTATTTACAATTTACCGTAGCTTTATTCTTCAGTTTCTAAATGTATCTTCAAGTATTTATGATAGATTATAAAATAAACCAAAGTTCCACTATATACCTTTCGTCGGTTTGCATCATTAATAAAAAGAGCTGGGTAAAAGTAGAATTCTGTAAAATGTTGAAAACGGGGAAAATAAGGGAAAGAAGTAAAGGTACTTACATTAGGTTAGTGGAGTAGGATATAAAGATAGAATGCGAGACAGGGAAAGAGATGTTGACTACAGTATAGTTGACAGAGCAGAGCACAACAGCTGAGCTGAAGGCACAACTCGTAAGGCAAGCTACAACACTCAAGTCAACAAACCAGTCTCCACAAAAGTGACAATTCCAGGATTCGACCTATATTTTCCTTCCTCAGTTCTTATCTTATGGGACGTTTTCGTGTTTCTAAGTGCGGGAGAGGAGAGCCTGTTAGGCGGCCTTCACAAAACGTGACTCGCATTTTTCCTTTCCTTTTCCCCTCTCAGATTTCTCTCACAAACTTACCACAACGAAAGAAATCTATCCTTGTTATAATATTATCTTCCTCCTGTATTATCTCTGTCTATGTAGGCAGTACAATAAATTGTACTAGTATACACTAATACTCTGTAAGTATTACCTAATACGTTATTTAAACCTTCTGTTCATTCATTCAAAGCAAAACTACACAAGTGTCCTCATACAGATACATCTCTGTCTTGCACGCTTTTACTTTTACTTACAGTATGCATGTATATTTAATAAATATACAAAACTATCTATCTGTAGCCGTATTCTAGGCAGAAAAGAAATTGCTAAGGGGGAAGTTTAGGCAGTTGATTCAAGTCAAGTGATACTTTTCTATTCTGTACGTATGTAACTATTATGGGGAACTGTCTTCAGTTTGGCTGGCTGAGTAGGGTTGACTTTGTTAGCACGTAAAGTTCCCTGGTATGTATTATATATGGATGTTTTCCTGTTAGGCGGAAGTAGTGCAGTGTGTAACAGGCCGGATATCAAAACTCATAGAACACGGGTGCACTGCACATCTTAAGCTAACCTATCTGTTATTTTTAGGTAGTCATCCCAGCTAACCATAGTAAGTCAATCCAGACCCGACCGCAAACAAAGTTATTGATACTGGTATACATATTTCATGTACGTAGTGTAGATTCTTTTTACAGCATGTATTACATAGTTCACGGATACTGTTGTGTAACACTTCGCATAAATCATACGTAATACATAAATAATACTGCAAACAGTGAAATTTGATTTTCTTTATTGAATTTAAAACTCTATGGGTATTCTCATACTCATACTGAATAAGATCAACTAATTTCAAAAAATTGAAGTGGTAAAACAAATATTTTTATGAATTATAACATTCATTAGTTTTATTATTTTGGAATATTTTAATTCCTTTACCAAAATTCTGTAGAGGGGTTGTTGGTTCATTGTGTCTACAAGTTGGTTGCGAAGTAAAGGTTTGGATGTTTATTAGTTTACGTTTCTTTCTAAAGCTTTCTGCATATCCCAAAATTTAGGTATTATTTTCATTCTCTGTAAATAATATTTATAAGTGTACTTTAGAGATTGTAGTATTGCCACATAAATGGATATGATTCTGTAATGATTTACATTGTATCCATAACTGTGTATTGAGCTCTCGAATTCAAAGAAATTGAAAGAAATAAAAGAGAATGAGCGGAAACGGAGAACCACGACTGAAGTATGTAAAAGGGAAAGCAAGTCGTTTGACATAGAACTTATAAACCTCTTGACTAACCAAGTAAATAGGTAAGACGGACCTGGTTATAGAGCAGGCTAGAGAAGAGTGGCAGTCTGGCAGTCAGATAAATACCTTCTTTCTTATAATAGCGTTTTCTATTCTCCTCGTTTGACTTGGTGTGTCTATGGAAAAGCCTCATTTGTAAACATACTGGAGAAATATAAAGTAGAAGGGATCACAGATGTTTGCGAGAGCACTTTGCCTAATGAACTCGATCAATGAGTGACTGACTAGTTTTCTCCAACTCGCTCTCCACTCTTTAGATAGGCAGTTCCGGCCCAAATCACATAAGATAACATTACGTTCAGTTGAGACTGTTGAAAGACTGAGAACCCCTTAACCGTAAGTATTGCAAGTAGTGGCACTTATACATTCCTGTATAATAAGCTCAGGTTGAGGAGTAGAATGAAGATAATGCAAAATGCAATGTGCGGATGTATCTAAAGTAATATTCCAGAGAAAAGCAGATGAATATCTGTTAACTTTGGTATCTTTTGTAATATTTGAATGTGGCACACTTCTGCTATACTTACATTTAGCAAGAATTGTTCTATGTTCCTATTATTACTACTAAAGTAATCGTTTAAGTATTATAACTTCTCATGTCTGTCACGCTAAGAGAACTGCTCTCAATTTACTATGGTGTATGCTTAACGATATGACAGCTCTACAAACGAGATGTTTCTTTTGTTTCTTCAGATAAGAGTGTATAGACAGCAGACACTAATATAGTAATGACAATCGCAGTAATACGGTTACTGGTTACATTCAATGTTATATTACTGACACAGTTCCAATTTCGCCCTTTCAATTTTCTCTTCCTTTCCATTTCTGTATGACTTATTTCATCACCTTCCCTGCTCTATTATCTGTCAGCAGTCACAGTGCAGTTTCTTGCTCCAGTTTCTACCTACCATTTCAAACTTTAATGATAACGTAATGTACTATCTGTTTAACATAAAGTAGGAAAGAAAGGCGTAGCGTGTATATCACGATTGGAAAGGCTGCACCGCCGTGTTCGCACATTGTACGAGTTTTTCTCCATCATTAGAAATACCGTTTCAAGATTCCTGCCAATTCATAGTATACATACAGGGTATATAAGATTCGAGAAATGCAACATTCTTAAGAAAATGTAAAGTAAAAAATAATGTAAATGTAAAGAAAGATGTAAGATGCTTTGAGGTATTTTATAATTTGAGTCTGCAAAATAATTGAGTTCTTTAAAATCCATTTCAGTAAATGGAATTTCCACATTGGTATGTAGATATATGAAATGAAAACTGCAAGGTCGTATTTATGAATCAAAACACAACTGAGAATATTGAAGCAACCTGTAAATGTGGTACTGCGTATAAATTATAAGGAAATGGAGCATTTAGTTAGGAAAATAAAGCCTGAATAAAAGGGCGGGTACTCATCGTTTTTATGGCTTAGTCAAGCTGACTTTGTGATCCATTTTTAAAGTACTTCTTGTGGCCTACAAAAGTCGTGTTCTCGTTATCTTGAAATGTAAAAATGATAGTGGAGGTACCTACAGCTATTCTGTCCATTAAATGGTCGTAATAAATACATAGGTATACCTACAAGTGTTCTGCTTATTACGTAGTATTTTACTTTTCGCCAATGTTTTCCCTTTTCCTAAGGTACCCATGAATAACTATTAAAAAATTTCAAACTTTCTGGTGATTTTTCTTCTTTTTCCCCGAAGTGCTGCATATTACTTCATATTTCTCGGTTATTTGTAGTTCTTTGCCAAATGGGCGTCACATTAATATCTAGAATTTATTATTCTTAGTGGGCGAAGTCCTGTACTACTTTACATACTATTCTTATCTGTATAATTCTTATCCTTATTTTAGTTTTCAGTTGTAATACATATATTATTGAGCGTAGGGAGCTTATATCGTAAAACATAGATAGGAATCTATATTTAATGGAGTTACTATTCATAGTAGATGAAAACTATTTGTAAATAGAAACTAAATTCTCACTTTCATGTTTAGATCTCGCAAATGCTACGGACAGGACGAGAGTTGCTAGTTTCTTGGATTACAAACAACTTGGAATATATTAGTCAACGACGAGGTAGTAACTACTACATTACGTTAACTTACGTAACTCTTTTATACGCTGACTCTGTCTCAAGTAGTTTCGTCTATTTACTTTCTTGTCTTGAGACATAAAGTATGCGGCGAGAGTCGTCTGTGTGGCGACTACTAGCAAGCCATTTTTTTGAATGGTGCAGAGTGGAGTGGGTGCAATTAATTTGTTAAGTAGTGAAGAGACGAGCGTGAATGGAATGGGAAGCGAGATGTTGAGCAAGGAATAGCGAATAATAAGAATGTGATGTGATGTAGTTAAAACTTAAAAGATGTACTTGGATCATTTCCTAGGACAACTAGTCTAGTTTACTATGTAATCTATTCTTCTACTAGTATGGGAAATGAAAAGGAAATTGGGAAAATATATCTTAGTCTCGTTTGGTTTGGCGTAACTGTTATTTTATATGAATGTCCGTATAAAAAGCGACTACAACCTACATATAGACAGATAACAACAATACATTTAAAATGTTGATAGCCATGTTATGGTAGTAATAGAAAAACACAAGATTTTCTCCTTAAACATATACTGGACTGGTTAATAAAAGATAAGAAAGTAGGTAAGCACTTAACCAAAGGCTAATTTAGTATTAGTATTAGTAATATTGCAATATACCTACTAAAGATATTGTATGTACACATACTTTATTATAGAACACATCCGATAGGTAAGTTGGTTATATGTTCTCTTTTACTTTACTCCTTTATGTGAATCCACATGTAGAGTAGTAGACTGGAGGCAGCTATTCTATTAACTAGAATTATAATACTCACTAACAAAAAGGGTTATGCATTTATGTATGTATATGTACAAGATCTAAAGTATCTTTGTATTACTAGTGGATGTAGTTTTACTGGGGACAAGACAAGACAGGAAAGATTTCAGACCCAACTATTCTTTGTTCCGTGCCCGAGTTTCGAGTCGATTGGCAGAGATCTCTCTTAACTCGTGCTTGAGTTGCAAATCCCGATATCCATTCTCTGAGTCAATTTCATGCTTTGCTGATCATTAACTGAGTAAGAACACGCATAAGGAGCTAGTGCTACATAGACAAGAACTTGACTCAATTCTACAACAGAATATCTATTTTGTATGACGGCCAAACCAGCTTGCAGTAGAAACTACCTACGAATAGAAGTCATACGCTTCCTATGCTCCCAGTATCGTATGGTACAAGGACTCTCCTGTCTCTCTACTTTATGTTACTAGGCAAGACACTACGGTACACATTATACTAAGGACTCTAGAGAAAGTGAACCACTGAATGGATTTTTGAGTTACTTAAGTTTCCCTTCTCTGCCAACCTTCTTCTTACAACATACTTCTCTACAAACACTACTGTAAAACTCTGTAGGTTAGAGAAAACCTATGTTCCCTGTACACACCATGTATATAATCAGGAACTGTAGGTCCTTAAAACGGTTTTTCTGACTTATATTCTTATTATAAGTAATCACAACGTTATAAATGCTTACTTAAACAAGTCAAGTTACCAGGAACCTTGCTTTGCTCCTTGTCTTGTCTGCAAAATATATTATATTGCAGTGTATGGAAAGATACTATAATAGTAAATACGTTTACGCTTTTCCACTGGACTGGACTCCAGCCTGCAACTACAACTAAACCAGTTACTCATCTTCTGACTCTTTCTGTTCACAATGGAAAATGCTTCTCCTCTCCATTATAAGTAGAGCTTGTATTGTACTGCTATCACTAACAATAAATAGCACAAAACTGTTATGTTGGCCAAACTAAACGAAAGGAAATGCTGCTATATGTTTTTCTTTCCTTTCGTTAGGAGATTGCAAGTCAAATGTTCTGTGTCATGGGAATATCTATCCTTATTATAATGTGTGTATGTGGAGTATGTAAATGTAAATATACATACGTTCATATATCCGTGAACTAAAGCGATGTGATGTGGTGCAGTAACGTATGATACTGTTCTATTTTATATGCAATAGTTTATACAATAATGTGACTGCAATGTAGGTTGTGTTACGTCTCGATAGTTAAACTCTACTCCTGGACAAAAGTAACTACATAATATACATTTACATGCAGGATATATTTTGCATGATGTTTTCCATACTATCTGTACAATACATTATTCTACCGTAAGTGCATATATATTTTACTTGCATTTTCTTTGCTTTTTGCTACTCTTGTCATCTCATGAAGAAGTAACATGACGAAAGTAAAAGGGTAGCAATGGATGTCCCTAGTTTATATGCATTAATACATACACATGAAGGATGAATGCATTTTACTCCTGAGTAAGTAAAATATGTGTACATTACATTCGTATTTATGTACATAACTTATATAAAACCTATGTACAAATGCAAGATCCTAATAATACGAAGCAGTACAGAATTACGGAGTTTCAAGTGAACTAAAAGACAACGCCTACAACACAGTAAACTATGTAACTCCATACAGTACGTATTCAAAAATACCCCGTGGAAGTAAATATGAAGAATGATCTTGTTCACTAGTTCTGTATAATAAATGCTGTGTGACATTCGGCTGTGTATTTATGTATTATGCACCTACTCTAATGCTACATCATTAAGTAGGTACAAAGCAATGCCATATGCCTTGTCATATCAAACAACGTTTTCTTTGGCTTTCTTTCTAGTTCCTTATGCTTGCTTTCCTCAAGTTTCCAAAAAAGTTGCTAAAAAGAGTTGATATTATGCAAAGCCTTCTGTACATCGAAAATGTAGGAGCAAAGCAAACAGGAAGAAAGAGTAGATGACATGTACATATATTCACTTGTAAATTCCACTTGCATTATCTATATTGCAGCTAGCCCACTCTCTACGTCACCGGTTTTGAAGACCTAACCTAAACTACTAACTGTAACAGCGAAACAGATAGCAAACACAGTTTCTATCTGCCACAAACACAACACAAATATCTCACAATAACACCATCATGTCAATGTACTATAATAATACATATTTAATGCCGCTTTCCAAAGTTTTACAATAAATTGGGGCTTTGAATACACATAAGGATCTAAGTTTACAAAAAAATCTGTGAATCTTTGCAATTTTCAATTCAGTAGCATTTCCGTCCTAATTATAAATAGTCAGGGAAAGATCTGCATCTCTTTTTTAACTGATAAGAGTATTATGTATTATGATCCTAAAAATAACTTTTGCAAGAAGAGATACCTCCCTATCCTATTGTGTAAAAAAGAAAGTTTTACAAAAAGTTTTGTTGTTTACGTATGAAAAGGCGTATAAATATTGTTAGCAAGTTTATTCGTTTTGGTTTTTATTAGACCATCATGCGTAATGCGTAAGTTAATGGTGTATATTGTCTAAGACGCGTATTCTTCCTCTCTGTAAACGTAATTTTTGCGTAGGAAGTATGTATACATTATGATATCTGCAAGCTCGTAAAATGAGCTGAATCACGGCTTCCCGTGCTTTGCTTTTCATCTCGAAGGAGTGCGGAGGATAGCAAGGGAGCAGTAACAATACAATAAGTAAGTAACTTTTATACATATACATGCAAACTAACTAACGTAACGTATCTATAAAAGACCGGACTCCTTAGGGATTAATACCCATGTTGGGAAGTCGTCCTGAGTTGGAAGCACTGAAAAATGAAGATGACATTATTCTGATATCTCTCTTTGCCCATTCTATTCATCCGGCAGGAAAAAAGTTGAGATAAGCTAAAGAAATGGGATGGAAGTCGAGTTGAAAGAGGAGAGTGGGGATTCCTTCGCCTTGTATTGTGCTGCGTTCCTGTTCATAATGTATTATATGTATACACGTAGGAGCACCTAGTCAATTCAAGTTTGTGTGAATATTATAACTGTCCGAGTATATTGAGTATATCTTCTATTGTATCTCCCTGCAGTAAAATATTTATTACGAACTAGGGTTTATCCTACGGAAAATCAAAAACTGTTGTAGCTCCTTTAGTAATAGAACAGTTAAAGTGTTCAAAAGCCAAGGAATTCATTTAATGTTTTACGGTATGCATGAAATTTGACTTTCTTACAACTCCAAGTACAGAGCAAGCATCTGATGGAGTAGTAGTAACGTAAACCATTTCCACCCGACAGTAACACTTTGAATATATGGGGAGCAGAGTACTTATGTATAATACGCATACATTACGCCTTGTCTCTTAGTTTAAAGTGTCGTTTTTAGCGTCTGTGTCAAAAAGACTCATCATTTTCCTCCCCTCTCCTTCTTCTCTGAAAGTATCAGTACTTCCTGTAGAACTTGCAACTCTACAAAGATGCGTACTAGAATTACTCTGTAGAATACGTATGAATACTTGTCTGCCGACTAAGTAAGTAAGCTGAACTGATGTGAGATCACTTGACTTTGACTAGCACTTGCCGGGACTCCATTTGGCTGCGTTACATTCATCAGGTCACTTCATTTTACTCCGAGTTAGTCAACCTCGCTCCGCCCGGCTTCCCCTTCCTCTCTTTTCACTGCTCTGACCGTGCTTTCACTTCAACAGTTTCACTCTGTCTCGCTGGGAGATCGTGTCAAAGTTAGTGACTCTCTTGATGGTAATGATGACAAGACAGGAAATACTGCTAAGTGTCATACCACTTTCCATTCTTTCCTTCTACAACCTTCCAATTATGTTCTTTTGCCCTTCATACTTCATACCAGTCAGTTTTACTAATGCCAACTCTAATATCTCGACTTAGACTTTACTAAAGCTCTCGTACCAATCGAAACCTCTTCCAGATCTTCATCTCTCTAAGTATGACACTTCAACCTAACGCAGTTTAACACGTCTTTTCAACTTTTCCAACTTATAACTACCAACCACTGCACCAACTTTCAATGTTTTTCCATCCCACAAAACTTTTTACTTTTATTCGACATTATTCCTACATTTCTCCCAAATTATTTTTCAAGCTCTCAGGATTATTTCGCAAAATGGAGATTTCCCATTAACACCCGAAAAATTATACTTTATGTGACAAAATCAAGGTTGTCATCTAAAACTTGTCAAACTTTCTTAGAAGTCTATTTTTGCACACCCTAAAAAGTACTATTAGTGTAGACAAACGACCATTTTAAGCTTTTCAGTTGTGCCATCCTGAATTCATTCCTGATGAGCGTCTTAAAGAATCAAAATCCCTACATTTCTATCGCACACGAATATCTTCGACTACAACGTATCTGATTAACAGAAGGAATATTAAATTCATTTTACAATTAAAATATTAAATGACTTGCCTTTTCATAAATTGTGTACAACAATAATGATAATAATGTTTTAAAAGTGCATCACGATGAGTAATTTGTTGAAATGTTTTTAAAAAGTCATTAAAGAAAGACCACTCCGTTTTCATTAGGAGTAAGTTGAAATTGAGGTCCTTATTGTCAAATGGCTCATTAGGTAGTAAATTTGAGATGCACTACTTGCGTCTGAGTAACCAATTTAAGCCGATTGGATAGAAATGCTTAGGATCATTTATGTCATTCTGCAGAAAGGAGAATAGAATGACTGCAATTTCTAGTCACTGACGTTTGCAGGTTGAAAGTAATGGAGAAAGCATTGGATAAAAAATCGGGCCAGATGTGCATTTATAGTACTTAAAGATATTATCGGTTAGTTGGTGGAAGGAGAGAGTGGAAGACTTAGAAGAGGTCTAGATGAGACCTGAAGAGAAAAGAAAACCCGAATGTAGAGAAAATAATAGTATGAAAGTGAAGTGAAGCTAAAATAAGTCGTTTGAGTCTTCCTTTCGCTTTTAGTGTAGGTGGGCTCATACAATGACAATGTAGTACTAGTTGTGCACATGAATGCTTGTAAGGGGTATTCATATTCAGAGTACTTCTTTTTGTTGTGTCACTATAGGTTTAGATTTAATGTGTTCTACATAACTACTTATAGTCCATACATGAATACAAGATGACTACCCATTTAGGTTTCTTGCAATATTACTACTATACAGTTGTTAAGTACATTTACCATGCACTTGCATATAAACGAAGTACAGAGTACAATACAAGGTTATACATTTGTGTATGCATAGACCGACATCGTTAGCTACGTCATGTCATGACTGCACTACTGTAATGTCCCATTGAAGGTATTGTAGCAGATGAATGCTCTGTACGTACTTAAGTTTAGAACGTGGTTGCAATGCAATAGAAGGCTACCTATTGTGTAGTCAACGAAAATAAAGTAGGAGCAATAGCAACTCTGTTCCAAAACAGTAGTAAGTCCACCCCTGCTCTTTTTGCTCGTCTTTAAAGTAGTAGACTTGTAAATGATATTATGTACTGTATTGCATAGAAGCAGCACTAACTACTTACCTTAGGACACTATATCTGCACTATATTAAATTACATAAGGAGACACTATGTGTGTGTATTATTGGATGTAGACAGCTTGAGAAGGAAGTTGTAAGTGTCTGTGTGCATAGCAGTGTAAGTTGACTCTGCGGCGGAGTTCATGAAAGAGTCGGCTTTTTATCGCGTGGCAAAAACCACTTTGCCATAATTTTTTGGTGGAAGACAAGGAGCACAGTTATAGTTATTGTGGAGGAGTCGGGAATGGCTCGTTTTCCTCTTGTTTGAAATGGAGTGTGGGAAATGAAGAGAGTCATCCTCCAGCAGTTTGGTTCGCCACTCGATGAGGTCCTAACAGCCTCGTCCTCTCTACTCTTTCACCATCTCGTCTCCACTCCGATGAGTTATGGTAATAAGAAAATACGGCCGTAAAAGTTTAACACGTAATGATCATCCAAAAGAGACCAACTATACCAAACACAAACCAAACCACATATTTACTATTACAGATAGACTACTAACGAACATACGTAGGTAAACTTTTAATGTGCAGTACCAATGTAGTTGATGTGCTATCCTATATGCACTAGTGTACTACACTAGGGTTCGTAATAAAAGAACCATAAGACACTATCACATCATAGTAATAGAGTAAGGCACATCAGAAAACCAAGAAAATTATCTGTAAACCAACTAACAATTCATGACCATTTCTCTGCTCCATTTCTTCCACATCTAACCTGTCTACTTACAACTTACCCAATGTTGGGGTCCTTTACCCTTAAAATAATAATAAAGTGTACCGTATACCATACATAGTGTTCTATTATATGTTGGTGATAAAGAAAGCAGAATAAAGTGCATACTCTGCTCCTTTTTTCATTAGATTCTATTTAGCTTAGGTATTAACCGTTACATTAAAATTCATGTAATTTATGTAGGTATACGCAGAGGAAGTTCAGTACCTATACTAATGAGTGTTTGCACAAGGACATAGTGCACAGAGTTAGTAGTGCCTACCAAATAGATTGTTACAGCATACATGTGTGAAGTATTCAGTATTATGAATGCTATATGGATATACGTGCTATTGGAACAAACGAACTAATGCTGCAGTGTAGTATAACTTTTAAGAGGAAATCTGAAGACAATTCTCTGTTATGTTATTATGTTGAGGAAAGACAAGGAGCGAAGGCAAGGCAGGGAAGCCATCAAGTCAACTCAGCAACTTTCTAACGTCTCTCCATTCCATAGTTTCACTACTTAGAGGAAGAACGGAATAATTTTTCACGTTTTCAACCTTATCAGCTCGCAGCAGCCTTTCACGAGTTTGACTTCAGTTGATTTGAGACTTTTGTAGACAGAATAGAACAGAGAGTCAACTTGGGTCTTGACAAAGCAACGGAAATAGTAGACATTATATATAAAGTATGTACATTTACTTAGGTACTAACTTTAGTCTAGTGTACATGAAATATACAAAAGTTTCAAATTTGTTCCCCTCATTTGATCTCGGATTCTTGCTGTCGTTGTCCTGAGCAGGTTTCGTCTTATTTCATCCATCCTGTTATGTCATGACTATGACTACGAGAAAACCTTGAAAAGCAAACGTGGAGAGCCGTCTCTTGTGTTGACTTGAGTTAGCACAAGTTCAAAGCAATGTTCAAAACCGAAC
Source organism: Yoshiicerus persimilis (assembly GCA_020352615.2). NCBI lineage: Eukaryota > Metazoa > Arthropoda > Collembola > Entomobryomorpha > Tomoceridae > Yoshiicerus > Yoshiicerus persimilis. The sequence continues at coordinate 37,697,614 of CM036941.2, read as the reverse complement.
CAAATTATAAGTTAGCTGAGGTAAATGTACATTATACACCAGTTTTTGGTTTCTTCATACATTTATTACCTATTAAGTGCATACTGCCTCCCTCCTCCAGGTTTTCCCTATAATCGCAAGTATTTCGGGTCGAGGAAAGCAGACATTATAACATATGTACGTCAACATCAAGGTTTAATGTTATTACTACATGTGGTAGGTACTTATGTACGTATAGGTAGTCAATTACATTCCAGTTGAGGGAGTACCTCTTGAGAAATGAGATTTGAAACGAATTTTATGTATTGGAGTTGAGTTGAATTGACGGTCCAGTTATATCTCCCCAGCAGAGGACTGGACAGAAGAGCCGTGTATGTTATATTGCACTGGGAACAGAGTTGGGTTTAACGTTCCGTTATGCCAGACCTTGGACCTATGGACCATTTTCGTATGTAAAGGGAGGGATGCGAGAACCAAAGGAATGGAGAGATGCAAGCGAGCGAGAGAGGTAGCCAGGACAGACGTCAGTTTTTCAAAGTTGGCTATTACCAAGGCATGCAACCGTATATCATAATTCAAGAGAGAAGCCAGTCAAGCCAAGTAGGAACTAAATTCGCTTCAGAATACAAGTTACACGAAGAAGGAGGACAGAGCAGGACAGAAGGACAACCTAATAAAACTTACCTTCTACTCTACAACAGCATTATTGCCTTCTCTCACGGTCTCTCGTATTAGTATTAACCACTGGAACAACTCCTACCTACCCAGTACCTACTACCTACTCAAATAATATAAATGTACTACATTCAACATTACATACTATAGTTTTTGTTATAATGTAAGTACTTACTACTAGTACAGTGTGTCCAACAAATATTATATTCTGGTATATGCAATAATGTAATGCAGTGCACCATACATTATAGTATCGTTTAGGCATTATAAAGAATTGTAAGTATTAGTGGCTACATATAAAGAACTTGAATTGCTTTAGTTGATGATGGTCCAAGAGAAGAGGAGAACAGTGGAACTTGGAACATAGGTAACCTTAGTCTATCTAGGATTCTACATTGATCTCCTTTCCTTCCCTGGCCTGCTCTGCCTGGGAACATAAATCAAGGGATTTTCTCGGTGAATTTGTTTGAAGAGTTGGACTGAAGAGTTCTTTTCCTCCTCGAGAATCCAGCACTGTTAACAATGTGTGTATCTATAAGAGTTTTCTACAGGCTACCTAAATACATTCTAAATTCTGTTCAGATGACCAAACCAAACTGACCAAGAGCCATGTCAAGCAAGCAAAATTCTAAAGTCATGCAAGCAAGTCAACACATGACAAATCGAAGTAACTATCATTCCGGTCCTGTGGGTCTACTTTGGCTTACTATTTCTCCTGTGTCTAGGCTTACAGAATAAATGAGTTGATATTCCTCAAGATTTTCCATCTAGTTTGCCCCTCTGATTTTCTGCTGGCAGTACGATTGCAAGGTACATACCTACATAAAGCTGTAATAAATGTACTTTGTATTACATTCGAAGCGCTTTTTTACAATTTCACAAGATTTACGCACCTAGCTTACTTACATACTAATGCTAATGGTTATGCATTTATTATAGGGCATTTATTCGATACTCTCTTCTCTTCTATGTAAAAGTAAGTTAGGTATCCTCTTCAGCAATTCGTAGTATATTACACACAAACGTATTCAATCTTCCTAAATGTCTTACGTCTAGTCTTACTTTATTCTGTTTATATTATCACTACCATTTTCTATCTACTCCTACAATCTTTGTAACTTTATGGTGAACCTTAAAATTCGCTTCACTACTCTTCGAAACAGAACGGAGAAGACTAAACCAAACCAGACCACAGTGGAGTGGAGTGGATGACTTTAAGTTTTCGTTCGTTTCGCTTCACTTTGTCAAGTGAAGGATGGATGGAAGGGAAAACTGATAAATGAGGTGCTTATAAAATAATCTATCTCCTCTCCATAAGATAATCAGAGGTGGACTAATACTAATGCACTAATATACTGTAATGGGCTCTACGTGCTTTCGTGTGATATATTCACTCTGTTTGACATGGAGTAAGTGTTGTGCATCTTAACTATATCAGTAGACGTGTGTAAGTAGTTTAACTGACTAGAAATGTGTGAGTTAGTAGAATTTACTCGGAGCGAGTTCCTCAAGACAAATCCAAACCAGATAAGTCATAGATACAACCAAAAGTCAGATCAACTGGCAATAAGAGTTCTACAGCACATTAGACATACATACACAACACCACAAGTTGGGGCTGGGCTGACAAAATAATTGATGTGCTTGACGGCTCCGCTATTGTTGTCCTGACCATGTTTGGCCACTCGAGAACTACAAGAAAAAACCAGAAATTACATCCAACGGGTTTCATTTCCTTGTCATTTCCCTTACTCTTTGCGTTATTTTATTTTCTTCTCCTCTATACAACACTATCTCTCCTTCCATTCTCTTGTCCGTTCAGTTTTTGCTGCATTAAATGTTGTCTTATCCCAGCAACACAAAGAATTCAAGTACTTACATTACATACTATTTACATAAGCAGATACGAAAATACGGCCACTATCTTTATACATCTGAATCCTTATACATACGTAATTGTTAGATACTCCACATATGTAAAGACACTTGAAAATGAGATAAAAACCACCAGACGACTCACTTTCCTGTCGTCTTAAATTTAGATAGCCAATTTACACTATGATATTATCGGTGATATCTATATTGGTCAAGAAATCAAATGTGACCTCTCTGATCAACTTTTTCCTCAACCCACAGTTTTTGGCTTGTTCTACTTACAGAAACATTTGTGTTTTATATCCAAGTGACAACTGTTCATGAATCATGACCCCAATGACCCTTTAATGTATTCCACCATCACGTTGCACATTCGAATGAAAAACAAAGAAATTGTGTCACGGTACAGCACAGTTTCAATTTCCAAATTAATAGAGAACCAGCTACAGGAATTCACACTAGTTCACCTCAAAATCACTTGGTTACTTTACGCAACACGTAAATGAGATTCAAACAAGATCAAACTGAGAATGGACTTTTTTACCTTTAGATTACTTCATGGAATGCTTTTAGTACGGCTACTAATCTACAACCGTACACACGTGTTAACTATATGCAAACTTTCTAATACATATAAAGAATGTGGAGGTTGGTGGAGATAACTCACATCAATGGAAATTTGTGATAAAGGAAACCACCATTTCTCCACTTCAAAATAGTAGTGGAGAAAACCTGTTAACATTACCAGCACGAAAAATATGTGTAAACATAAAATAAAAGCTTTCTACTATAGAAGTCGGTGTTTATAAGGAAGGAAGCTCTTTTCGAGTTCAGCTTGAGGAATAAACAGTTTGCCAATGGACTATATATCTGCATCACAGTATGCACGACACGACACACTCATGTAGTATAACTACAAGAGAATTTTGTAGTATCCTAGCCACAACACATTCATAACACGACAGTATCTTGCCAAGTGCAAGGTAACGTAGGTACTGGAAAATATTACTATTTATAAAAGATGCTCTATAGACTCTACAAGCACTACTTACTTTTTATAGCAGATGCTTTATATGTACTTTACAATTATGAAAGTCTAGATGTGCGTGAAAAACAATTACCGTATTTATCGAAATAGCTCCACAGGGGCAGATTATTTCAAACATTAATTTTAGTCGAATTATTAAAATAGCGCTCCCGTAGGGGGCGCATTTTCAGTAATTTCAGTTCTATTTCGATAAATACGGTATATCAATCTTTTCCATTCAAAATTAACTTTCAAAAATATTGTATATAATATCTTCAACTGTAAGATGAGTTTTTTAAAAATGCGTTTGTAACTAAGAAAACTCTGAATGTCACTGCAAATCGTTGTGGCTATTATCGAAACAAGGTTACACGCTTTCCCTTTTCTTTAGGAATCCCTTTGACATTATTATAAGAAATACGGTAAGCCACAAAGCTTTGAGTGGAATATGGTAGCCGTAGATATGATAAATATTGCAATATACATGCGTAATTTCACTTTAGACGGCTTACACATGTGCATTTTGCCGTACATTATTCAGTCTGGATTCTGGATAGCTACTAATGCCCATGAAACATAAATTACGCATGTTGATATCTGACTTATTTCCTACTCCTATAAAGATTGTAACAAGAGTAGCACTTACTTAACAACTTTTATTTAAAGGTCATGCTATTAGAACCTTGAAAGGTAGATATGCGAGCTAATGCACTTAATTTAGCATTACTTAACTATTTCACGTTATGTAACGGTTATAGATATTAGATGTTGTGTTATTGCGATGGTATAGCATAAAATAAAGAACAGAGTTTGTCAGACTATGAAGAAGATTTCATGTAACGCTACTATTTAGAGGGAAAGGGACCAGAGACAAGACACACACGTTGTTTGTATGTGACTGATGCCATACGAATGCTCGGAGCTAAGACCATTTGATTCCATTATATTCCTGTCCAACTGACTGGATGAAGAATGGTTCGGCTTTCCTCGCAACTTTACTTAACTTGAGTGATATGGGCTTTTCTTTTTTCATACTCCGTGTTGCTTGGCTTATAAAACAGGAAAAGAACGTCGAGTCAAGTTACTACTGCGAGGAGTGTGCAGGTTGCGATAGGTATACTTGGACTACTGACGGTACATGTTTCTATACATCATGCATATAATAAGGATGTGAATAAGGATGTGAATAAGATGGGATGCATGAAATGTGGATGTGATGTGTTCTATAAACGACGTGTTCCAGTCTGAAGTGAGCCGATGTTGTAGTCTAGTATGTAAAGGAATTTTTTAAGTAGTTGAAGGATAGATACATTTGCCACTGTCTTTCTTCTTTTCCCACTGCATTGCATGAATTATTATTTGATGAATCTCCAGACATGTTTTGTAACGTGATGTGATGGAAGTAAGTGAAGCAATGTTGTCTGGCACTGCAATTGAATGGAATCGCTTGGAATAAGTACACATTTACATAGAATGCAATAAAATACGAAGTATGCTTTCATTCTTTGCTTTGGGGAAGGGTAGTCATGCAAATGCACAAAAGAGTCGATCAGTAAACGTGGAGAACACATGTGCGTCAGGTATCTGTCCCAAACAAGACCATTTCCAGAGATTCCTCCTTTACGGCTTCAGAGGAAGAAATAGATACCAGTTGAAGAAGAATATAGCAGGTGTACTGTGTAATTTAGTTAGAAGGCTATATGTAATAATGCAGTGTTCTATAGTCCTATGCATAATTCATGGAAGAAGAGAGAAATGGAAAAGAAGAAGCAAACAGCTATTTTCTTATTTTCTAATGTTCCAATAGAAATGTGACTTCTTTGTTCAAAGTTTCATGCTTCATGTTCCAACAGAACATCTGAACGTATACTTCTGATGTACATACATATTATGTTCCTTTGCCAAAACGTAATGTTGCAGCAATAAGTATGTAAGAAATGTCTCTAGTCTCCACCGACTCCTCTGGCCTCCAGTTATGAATGATTGAAATAGGAATGTGAAGCATATTATTTATGACTCCTGTTTTCTTTCGCTTTCACTTTGTCTCCGTCCCTTTGAAGACAAGAAATAATAAATGATTGAGTACCAGAATACGTGTATAAAAACTACGACACAATCCTACTTATTGTATTTATTAATTGTCTGTTGAGCTGCCAAGGCTCTGATTTAGATTTACTCTCATTGTCATGTCACTCTGTTAAGGACGGCTAACTTCACTGCAACCTCATGCTTCAGAGTGTCATGAAGACACAGTCAAACTAGTTAAAATTTATTAATCTAACTCTCAAGTTTTATAGCAAACTACAAAAACCATCCATTTCCTTACAAGTTAACTTTCCTTCCTCGAATTTCAAGACTAAAATTATCCTTTTCAAACCCGAACAGATTAATAAGAGTGCATTGTATTTATAGATTAATACGTTTACAGATATAAATAGCAAAGTAGGACTAATAATGTATTTAAGGCAGTGGCGCTTACAGAAGATTGTTTGAAAGCGACTTGACTGTCACCATTTTAAAAATACTTCATAACCCTATTCAGTGAGTGAACAATATGTTGAATTGAAAATTAATTGGTTAAACTCAAAATCTAAGGCCTACCTATAGGATTTGATGAAACTGAAGTGTCCCATTGCAAGTAGGAAATTATGTCTTAGAAGACGATTAAAGCAACATTAATCAAGGTTTCTCAGCTTGTGATGTCCTTATTGAAGAATGGAGATATAGGTCAAGCAGATTCTTTTTTAAGAAAATGTAACATCAAGCATACGTTCTGCCAGTTACAACTTATGTCATGTTCAATGTGATCAAGCGACACCAAGACAGCATAATATTAGCCAGGATTCTTGAGCAGACAAATACTCAAAAAATTAAAATTGTGAAAATTCAAGGAAAGAAATAAATAAATTCCGTATGGTATTTTTTCAGTTATTGTAAATTACTGTTACAAAATCGATTAGGTTTATTGTTCAAATATTCTGACTTTATGGTATATTTTTGGTGTACTCATGACAGACAGGTGTGGAAATGTACACAGTGTAAATTCAGAATTGGTGTATAAAATAAAGTCAGAGTATATACGGAATATTTGTTAGTGAAATGAGCCGAGTAAAGAAGCCGAAGTCAGTCAGTCAAATGAGTTGATTCTTGAAAAAGAAGTATTCTGGATAGCCTTCTTGCCTTGTCTTCCGTTGCTTTGCTTTTCTTTAAGTTGCATTCATTGCGTTGGGGGTATACAGGCGTAGGCGTATAGGCGAAGAATGGGAAAGAGCCACCTGCCTAAGCGTATAGATAAGTGAAGCGAATTCTTTGCTTTGATAGATAAGAGAAGTTTGCCGAAGAGAAAAGAAAGCAGGCTTTGCAAATCTCCGCTGCTGTGTTACTATCATCATAGCCTACTGTCTCTTTCACTCTGCTTTCTTTTCTTTCTTCCGTGGGTTGGTTGGCGTGCTTTGCTTGCGCCTTGGTTGGTGTTGCATTGACTTGACTTGTCTCAATTCAGATCGTCATAGGCTTTCTCGGGTAATTGGAAAGAAATCGGGAACTTAAAGCTGTATAATGAAGAAGAGGGAATGGAATACGATTTGAGTCGAAAATCCCATATAGTGCCATGGTGGAACATACATACGTGGAGTGTATAAATTCTAATAGGTACACATGTTCGCATTTTCAGTAGTTTTAGTATACGGAGATATGTAGGTACTAAACTTAACTGGAGATTGCACTGAGACACATTACATTACTCGGAGAATGAGTCGAGTGACTGAATGAAGAGTGAAGATAGAAACACTTTTCAATAAGTCCCTTAGAAAGAAAAATACTCGAGTGCTTTCCTCGCCATTACATACTAGAGACTTCACTGCAGCAGTACTTATAATACTTACACACTGAGCGATAAGCTAACACTAACGTAGCATAAATAGTACATACCTAGCCACTTCTAAAACTTAAGTAACTCGTAAGTATTATTCCGCTGTTCTACTTGTATTTTGTGAAGTACGTATATCCCGCATGAACTAAAACCTATATTTATGGAGATATACTGCTACACTTATGTATATAATATTTTTACTTATTATAAGAAGTAGGTACTTTTGAGAGGCACATGTTCAATATAATATGTGTTTAGAGTTAGAGTACATTAAAATCTCCTAGACTTGTCAAGGAGACACATGGTGAGGATATTTCTATTCAATTTCTATTACAACTCTCGTTTCTCGTTAAAAATCATCGAGTTTCTATGTTATGCTCAGCGTACGATCATTTCAGTTTAGTTCACTTCAACCCAGTTCTTTCTTGGATGTCATGTCACAAAGCAATGCAATGTAATATTATGTAGCACGACTCTGCGTTAGCTTAGCTTTACTTGTCGTTACTTAATATCCTTCATATACTCCTAGCTCCCAAGACATGCCAGTCAAACTGCCTACAACAAACACAACAACAGTGCGTATGAGTTACAAATCTCTCGCAGACTGGAAAGCTTAGTCACTACCTAAAAAGTGCATTGAGTCCACTGGAAACTACATGTACGAGTATGTTTAACATTTACGAAGAGTTTCTAGTGTGTTGTACCTAGTTTACTTAAGTTGTTAGCTGGTAAGTAAACTAGCAGTTCTTGTCTAAAGTTCTATCTTACACTATTCTCTACACTTCACTCTCGGTTGTGCTTCAAGAAACGGCAATGAAGCACAACATAAACGACATCAGAAATGGAACGTCAGAAACCTTATGTGGAGTTTAGTTAGATATGCTCCGCTGTACTTTCCTTCACTTCTCTCATGCCTTGCCGCTACTTACTACAACACTACTTTCCTTTGCTCTACTCTACTCTGCCGTACTTTACTTTCACAGATGAACATAAGTATACATCATCGTTATGCATTCGCAGTTGTTGAAATCGATTTCCGTGATGGTGATGGTCCTCGGCAGCATCAGTACCAACACAACGTCAGACTTTCTTATAATCTACTCTCTCTTCATCTTAATGCACGTATAGACACCCAGTCCTGTAGTGTCGACAAACTCCATTTCCAATATTAACAACAACATCTATCTCTGTACGTATACCAAACTGCGTACTCCTTTAAAACCTACGTGTAGGTACACAGTAGAATGTAGCCCACTACTAATATGACACAGTATCAGAGTATAGTCCCTGTTATACTATGACTATGGGATAACAAGAAAGTTTAGCGACCCAGCTCTCCTTCTCCCACTTCCCGTTCCTTCCCATCATCACATCCAACCAACATAACAACACCACGAGAATCTCGTTTATGCACCAACCATTACATGCAAAGCTACTTTCCACCTTTTCCTATTTTATACAATTTCATTTTTCTACGCATTCAATAGCAATACAAAGAATGTAACACTTTCTGTAGCAAAGATCGGCATATGCACATTGCGAAATTCCTTCCCCGGCGCCGGCATAGTCACCTACAATCTTGAACTATTTTTGTAATGCCGTTTTCAATGTATCAGCAAACAATTTGTAAATTCCATCTACAATTTAGAATACTGTAAGACATTATGCTTTTAGGCCAGTTTTCGTCAGAGTGTTGTTGTAGTTATTTGGAAATTGATTTTTGAGATTTTTATTTTTTCATATCAAAATCCAGATACTACTATAAATTAAACTTGAACTTCGCAATCTCTCAAACATAAAACACAGTAGGTATTTACGCATTGTAAACTAGTGAATAAGGCTTATTCGTAATGTCAACCATTTTTTCCAACGTTTGGTTGACGCTGGAAAGTGTATATCAAAGGCAGCTGACTGAGTTAGAAAAATTTGGTTGACGCAACATCAGCATATGTGTGGTTGGCGGTATGTGAAATGTTGGCTGCCTTCATTTGCGCGTTTGGATGACTTAGACGACTGCTGCTGGCTTCAATATCAATGGTTGCTATTACGAATATCGCTTATTTATCCAAAACATTTTGCTTAAGGCTAAAAGAAGGCTTACTAGATTTCGTTTGTATCTTGTCAATATTTATGTAAAAATTAAGTGGTATTCCTAGGTACCCTTAGGAAATCGGAATATATAACATTTTATGTTTCTAACATTCTGTTTTCGCCGCGTATTCATCTGGAGTAAAAGTTATTGTACTGTAAATGGTTTCTACTTTCACGTTCTATTCACGGAACAGTTTTACTTATGTAATATCTACTTTATTATAGAATGGAGTCCTTTTCGTATTTTTTTTACATTTCGTAACTTCAAGCATTATTGTACAAATATGTGACGAAAATTGTAATGCTTACGTAAAGTGTAAGTTGAGTAAGATACGTATAATTAATACGAATTTTGTTGAAGAATGATAGTAAATATAAGCTTAGATAATTTTGATATGGTAAAAGGGCAACTACGTATTACGAAAGTGTTTAAGCAAGAAGCAATGTAAGCTTTTGAACCTCTGTAAGCGTAATTCTTGGAATTCTGTGTTCACAAGTTTGCGTAAAAATATTTTCTGAGAAGTAGCATATCGTTAAGCTCTCTTTTTGCTTTGATACACTAGATCATGTCATTTCTAATTAAGGTGAAGCACTGTAAAATTTTACACGGTGAGGGAAGATTTTCTCTCTCTACAATTAGATTTAATACTTTTCCGTTTGTATTTTATAGTTTTCTTTATAAATTTTATTATGAAAGAAAGAACAGATGATGGGATGGATGAATTTTATAGCCAAGTGTCGAAAATACTCAAGTTTGCAAAACTAAGTTAACATTATTTATTATTTACAACTAAATATTATTACATGACCGAATATAACATTTATTAACCTTTTAAACTGGAGTATTAAATAATTTCTTTAATTGAAACCCAGCAAGTCAAGTGAATGAATGGAAATAATTAGGAAAATCCGGTACTTTGGTAGCATTGAAAACATTTTTTATACGCACAATGTGCTTTAACTCTGCTGTTTTGTTGAAGTTGGTCTTTTGACGGGCTGTGAGGATGAGGATCAGAGCACAATGCGATGTTATCCAAACTTAAATGAAAAAAGCAGGGAAAGAGGAAGATGAGGAGGGATGTAAATGCGGCATTCTCTTTCTCCTTTCTACTGTTGATTGTGTGCCTGCCTTCAGAAGGAATTACATTACAGCACAAACACTGTAGATTTATACGAGATATCTGTAGTAGCTGTGTGTGTAAAGACTCCATAGCTTTTTCATCTCTAATCCTAATGGTAATGGAAATGGAATGACCGAGGCGGGTGGGATGCCAAAACAGGCCATTTCTCTGGGAACGACACCGACTGAGCGAGATGAGAGCCAAACTAGTGGATACCAAACCAAACAATGTAAACTAAACTGTGAAATACTATTTTAAGTAGTATGTATATATATTACTCAGTTCCCTCCATTGCTATACGTTGTAGCAAGTTATAAATGTAAATATTGGCTTACTTTTAGTTTAATGGCATACTATACCTCTGTCTACAAGCAGAAACTAAATACCAAATGAACAGCAGTTAACTTAGGAACTGTATACGTAAATATCATATTTTATTCACAACTTACTCATCTTCCATTGTAGAGTTTAGAATTAATTAAATACTCACTCCACTCCACAACACTAAAGTACCATTGGCATTTATATGTTCAACTTATCAAACTGTATGAACTTTTTATCAACTATATAACTATATTAATCTAATTTAATGTAATCAGATTGGTACATATACTTTTTTCAGTAAAACAACGGTCTCTACCTGTTATGCAATAAATAAGCACTTTGCACAGCACAGGTTGTAGTTTCACGTGTTAGCATACCTATGCGAAAATGCGTAGGTATATGGGAAATATTTTTGAAACTTTATGGGTATACCTATATGCTGCTGATAGGTCTTACATAATAAATTGTACTGACTTCGAAAGGGAACTTTTTTTGATGTTGAGTTGAGTGTTGAGTGTATGTTTTGATGTGAATGACAGAAAGGGGAGGAGGAGGGTTGTAGAGGAAATATCTTGTGTACTTACTATTGAAGCGCTGAGCTAATACGAATGCAACACTAAATGTACAAGCAAGCAACTCTCTATGGTATATTGAATATCCTTAGCAGAGTAAAAATGGTCAGCCGGGAATGGATTACTTTGATTTCCTTTGCTTTGCCTTTGCCGCTCATCTCAGGTTTCTGTCGCCCTGGAATTACTACTTACCTTTCGTTCCACACTTGTCGCCCACACCTGGCTCCATCGTAAAGGCATCGCCCCAGATAAATGACATGACACAGAATTTGCTCGCCATTTTTTGCAAAGAACTCATTTCTTTTCAGTCGGTTCTGAATGTCTCGCGTTTGTGATTTATGGAGAGGGAATCTTTCTTAGTTATTTCTTTTCTGTGACTCTTTTCTGTTTCTACTAAATACGCTTTACACCTCTCTATATCTATGGAAGTGTGCGTACATAAATACATCAATATTGGTTTTGTAAAGGGCCGAATAAAGGACAGTTCTCCTAGGACAATTGCTTAGGAAGTTTATGATTGTATTTCTAAGCCAAACACAAATACAGAAAAACATTAAAATTCCTAGTGCCAAAAAGTGCTAGAACAATTATTGTTGTAAAGGTTAACAAAAGAGTTTGGAAACTGAAAAGAAAATACCTAGATATTTTGCTGAACAAATTTTCTTGGATAAAAATGCCTGAATGCCTGAGAACTGTCATCTAAAGAAAAGTATCCTCCTCAATACAGTTGTTGTATTTAATTTCAAATGTGGCGATTGTACTTTTTCTTTTGGTGGGTAACGATATACATTAAACCTATGTCTCAATGGTCAAAGTTTATGTTTTTTCTGAGAGACAGTCACGACACAGGTATCAGTAGTAGTTTATAATTCATAAAATAGTTGAATGTGTTACTTTAAGGTGGTATCCAAAATACAATGAGAAATAGGCCAAGAAAGGGTTAAACTTTTGTATGTATTGAGTTAACATACTTAAAAAAATTCTATAATTCTATTTTAAAATTGTTCGTAGAAAGCAGGTAGTAGCAAAAAATGGATTCATAATACCTTTTTGCTTATTTCCTAAATATTTGGTTTACCAGTGTATGTATTCGTTATGAATAAGTTGTTACCAAGAGGTAGTACGATATTGCAGGTCAGTCAAGTAATTTCTGCGTTCTGGTTTTCTATTCTTCACATTTATGTGAGCATTGTGTGAATTCCTTTGATGCGGACTTTTGTAATCCATAGTGCTGCCTTCTTTTTGAATTTAACTGCTTCTCTGTTTATTTCTCCGTGTGTTTCTCTGAAGCACAAAATCATTACCTGAAGTGTAGTAATAACATGAGTATTCATGTTGCCACTACGTAGCAACCGAAAGAAAGGAACCCTTCAGTATCCAATGCCTGAACGACAATGCAATAAACTTACATTACTAAACGTACTTTAACACTCTCGTTTATATACTGAAAATATAGGTAAGCATAAAATAGAAATGCTTTTATGCTTTTACACATAATATAGAAAAAAGTCCATTCAATTCAAGAAATGTAGCCAATACTTGAAAACTTATATTTTTACATACAACCGCAAACTTGGGTATCTACTATGTAGACAACCCAGGTATGATATAAAATCTTAGTGACATAACTACATGCTTGAGAATGAGAATTTAGGTTAGGATGTTTGAAAGAGTAGGGAAGGATGGAATCGACAGAACTACTCCAAATCTTTTCTTTACTCCCACAAACTCACATCACCAAGAATACAACACGCCACCCTGCTGCAAAAATTCTGGTTACTTTTACTTACCTTAGCTACACACTTCACCAGACCTTGTATCTGTATGCGGAAAAATAATATAACTTATCCAAATAGTTATGTTGCATCTACTATATCATAGACTGGAGAATGTAGGTATATATCTGAAAACTGAAAAGGTGGCTACATTCTCTGATATATATTACTTTACATATATAGCGTTTCTAAGGAAAAGGGAATTTTTGGGTTCCTTTACAGAAATCGACTGGAGCCTATGTGGATCTCCTCCACTTGTGCGGTGGGAAATTGACAGATGAACAGACAGAGCTTGACTCTCCGTCTGTAAAAGACATTTCACCTCGAGAAAGTCTCTGTGGGTAGCCTTTACTTTTCCCAAATCATATAATATATAAGTACACTAGTAAATGTATGTAGAATCCCAACATTTCTTTACTATATGTAATGTAATGCAAGGAAAGTAACGTAACCTAATTTACATGCATCTAATGCTAAAAGCCCTATACAGCTATGGGATACCATAATATATGCCAGAGTAGAAGTAGGTACTACAAATACAAACGTCCACTTGTGAAATACTTGAATTGAATCTTTTAAATGTACTATCGTTAAGTAAATTGTAGGGACTGCTGTTACTTTCCCCTTAACCAATGTTTTGCGCGGAACAGAATGAGGAATGTATTCCAAATGTGGTTTTTGGTCTCTCCTGCTCTATATAGTACCTCGAAGTTTTTAGTCATAATCAACTGAGTCAATTTCTTGTGAAACCTCAAGGTGCATTTTATAAGGTTAGTGCTTATCTTTTTGCTTGGTTACTCACAATGGTAAACTGAGTTCCTTCCGTTGCATTAGGTCGACAACCACACACAATAGTAAATATAAACCCAAATTCAAACAAGAAGCAGACCTTAGGAAATTCCAACAGATGTATCATATTATGTAAACTTGGAAGCATTTATTTCTTATTTCTCAGTCAGTGCTTACATTGCACTACTGCGCTCTACTCTACTTCTATTTACAAAGTACATAAATAGTAAGTAAGTTTGTTTGCATATATGCATTCGCATTGTGGGCGAATAGCAAATAAACAGATCAGAATCCAACTATATAGAGACCACCTCCGCATTTCTATTCAAATATACACAAAATACCTTGCAGCAAAAGTATGCTAGAATATAGGTATAGAATTAATATACAGATACACATATGCAATTCTCTAGGCACATAAATAATAAATGCCTGCTCACCTACATGATTACGAAATGTACTATGCATGAACAGAGATGAAGTGAGAATGCAGATTAACTGTAGCTCCATGTTCTGTTGGGTTGCGGTGTGGTCCACACAGCTTTGAATTTATTCTCCGTGTGAATGAAAACAGAAATCAAACAATAAGTGAAACAATTCCAGGGAATATGGAGAAAGGGAATACGTCTGATTGCAACTCTCTCTCTCCCTTATCCGATGTGGTGTGACCAAACGAAATAGTCACAATTCATTTCCAACCACCTAGAAATCATGTCATAATGACTAAAGTTCTACAAGAACTCAGTTCTCACTTTAGTTCATGCTACAATTGCTACACCAACAATGAGCCGGCTAAAACCAAATCAAGGCTCTCCAGAAAGTAATAACAGAAATAACTAACATTCTGGTTACAGCCCTATAGCTTACCAAATGTAAATAGTACAACAACTATACTATGCTCTAGTCATAGTATATGATTACCTGCGCTTTAATGAATGCTCTGTCTCTTGGAATTAAAATTAATGGCTAAGAGGGTTCTCATGCACTTACCTCGCGGCCTCAATTGACTAAATTCGCTCTAGATGCATTCAAACATTCACACCAGTGAAATATATTTATTAAATATGAAGGCTCATCTTATTTCGCTTAGTAATATATGTCTACATTTCTAACCAAGCAATTTACTGATGAACAAAGCAAAGGCACCCACCAAACCAAATGAGTTAAGACTGGTGAAAAGGTTGGCCAGCCCTTATTTTCGGGAAAAGTTGGACGGCCAACTCACAACAAACCTTGTTGAGAAGCTGAAATACACTAGTTTTAGTTACGGGATCATTTAACTTAATGTCGCTGCGGGCGTGAAAGCCTCGTTAATTACTGTTTAGAATTTTCTATTTGTTTCTGCAAGCTCCGATTTTCCCTTTAAATAAAATTTTGCACTTTTAAAGTTAGACCCTTTGTTTTTCAATTGCATTCTCCTAGTTTTTGACTTTGGGTTAAAATAAAAGGTCGAGACTGACTACTTAGTAGGAAAGTGTTCTCTGAGAACCTAGGCAGGCAGGAAATCACCCTCACGCATCAGCATGACTCATCAAAGTGACGATTAGCTTCGTGGCTAGAGCTATCGGTTTGTATAATATTTGCTGAATTGCGTCAATTTCACTTAATATTTTTGGTATTTATATAGCTATGAATAATGTGAATCTTTTTACCAATATGACATTGTTAACATTATTGATACATAAACACTAGTAGGTATATACTTTTGTGTACAGTGTACACCGACTGGTGTACACTACACCCACTTTTGCACCAAGGTGTTGACGAAAGATTACAATTCTAATGCGCACTATTTTGACAGAACTTTGTTGTTTTGGCTTTCTCATTAACAGAATAAGCAATTAAATGCCAATATTATTACATGAAGACTAAACAATTTCAACTAATGCGTAGAATGGAATGTAAGTTCGTAAACCTTATGACTAAACTTATACATACATTACACACTTATAGGGTTTGAGTGAACAGAACACTTAATTCATCATTCGTATGTGGCTGAAAATTGTTATGACGAAAGTGTAATTACGTAAAAGAGATGATAAGCAAGAATGTCGAAGTTTCATTGAGTTTATTACAAAAGCGCAAATCATGAAAATCATTAGAGCTGATCATGACATGATGTCAGGTTTGGTTTTGAATGTAACACTGGTTTGAAATAATAGAATGACTTTTTAAAAATTTTGTTTTGACTTTTTGACTGTGTGGTATAGAAGTATTGTTCATATCCTTGTATAGCTTTCTAACTTTGGTTGTGTGAATGTCTATTCAGTGCAGACAGGTACACATTATGAAACGATAATATCTCCGTTTTGTATTTAAGCACAGTATGTGTATTTGTGAATGAAAATGTATCTCTGAGAATTGATAAAAGCAACACGCAGACAGAATGGTATTCATTACATATATGAGTATGCGAGTAACAAAGTTGACAGAGGGGACTGAAGAGAAACTTTGTTTATTATCCTTTAGAGTGAAGCACGAAGCGATGAAATGCCATATATCATTGAAATGTAACTGCATATTAGTTGCAGGAAGGAATAATAGTGAATAAATATAATGGAGAAGAGAGTTGATTGCAAAAGTGGAATGATATGAAATGAAACATGGGTGCTTTTGCATTTACGGAAAAGCCAATCTAAAGCCAAAGGAAAGAGAGAGGCAAAAGCACAAGTGCTATTCATTTCATTTTGTTGTCATGTAAAAGGAAGAGCACGAATTTGACAGGAAACAGAGAGACTGACTTTGACTGCGTGTATACGAATGAGGAAAACGTGTATCATTCCTTCATCCTAGCAGCATGCTTTCAGCATATGTCACAAGCTACGAAAGTATTTAAGCAATATACAAAATTGGAAAAGGTAACTCAGCATTTGACATAAATATTCTTGAGATAAATAGGAAGTGTTTATATCTGCTATTTAATAAGAAACATTAATAAGGGTACTATGCTAATAGAGGATATTACAATTGTTGAAAAGAAATTCATAGAAAGAGAAAGTCAAAGTAAAGATAAATAAAGTAAAGGCATTTTTGGAGATTGAAAGAGTCTTGTCTTGTTGAGAGGAACTCTTTTGAAGGAAATTAAAGGAAAAGAAAGCGTAGTAAAAGTCAAGTCGAATTGAGTAAAGGAGCTCTTCATTTTCCAGTTAGTCGTTAATGGGAGCAAGCGTGGTTGAATACCCAAATGAGGTGAACCCCATCGTAGTCAGCCATAAGCTCTTGTGAGGCAAATGGAAAATCAGCTTTGACTTTGCGCTTTTTAATCAAGTTGCCCGTATGCATTCACATCTTCTCGGAAAATGGAAATTCTCTTCCAACAAGTTTCTTTCTGTTCTGTATTTTCTATTTGAGTTGTGATTTTCAGAATATCTGAGTTGGACGAACCTATTTATGTGCATAACAAACTAAGGTCATGTCGAGCTGTATTTTCTGCTTCCCAGAAGACCAGAGACAACGTTATATTTACACTGTACGGCAATGCAACACTTTTGTACTATTGCAAAAGGAAATGCTTAGTTTAGTATTTACCTAGTAAGTAAATAGACACACATACATATAAATGCGTTTAATATTCCAAGTTTTGTTCCACTGCTACAGTAAATTGAACTTAGGAGTAATGGCAGAGAGTTTTGTGGTAATACTGGAGGCAATGAAAGGATGTATGCAGTGCATGTGTATAAATAAAGTTAGATTTAGATGGAAGGGGAAGGAGGATAGAGCCTAAAGAGGCAAAGGAGCAACTTGCAGAGAGAATTCATTTGAAAGACTAAGGTAAATTGGAAAGAGACAGATACACATAGGGAGAACACAACAGAACACAGATAGGGATTCTTGTGTGTTCCCATTTTTACGTAATAGACTTTTTTCTGGAAGCTTAGAGGAGAGGAGAACAAAGCATGAAGGAGTTTCAACCTTTACAAAGAGAACTGAGCAGAGCAGAAAAGTTGGCTTGAGTTGACTTGACTTGACTTTGGTTTCAGTTTGAGTTTCAGCTGACTTGACGACTTGCCTTCAGTTCAGTTGACTTGGCTAGGCTTTAGCATGACAAGTAATGGCTGCAGGATCCATTTATTCACTCATTAATTATAGCTGCCAAGCTAAAGTAATAAGCAGTAGTGTGTGCAATCTAATGTATGTATAAAATGTTGTGTACTCGTAAAACTAGCATTTCTCTCCTCTGCTTTTCCCTATTTACTATTTAGTATGTGTGTAAACCTGTAATAATGCATTCAATCGCAGTATATCAGTTTCAGCAGGACACAGGTATTTAAAACCAAGAAGTATCTCCATATCTTTGCGTATAAGGCCGTACAGAAGTCGGTACTGGGACGTCCTGTGAATTTCTATAGTCTTTAGATAGCTACTTAACGTTAGTATTACTATACTTACGTTTAGCATGTATAATTACGTATTATAATGGAAAATACGTTGCTTTGTATGGGACCCGTCTCCTTGGGTGCCACTGAAAAGTAGTTTTGATCCGCACATAATTTTATGTCGGAGCACGAAGGGTTGATGATTAGAGCACCTCCAAGGAGAGAATTAGGTTGACTCTTTGCATTTCTAATGCATTTTTTCTTTCCTGTCCTGGCATGGCATAGACTCATCTGGCCTGGCCTCGTCTTCTTATAATGCTACGTTGTTTGGCTCAACACTTCTTTTCTTTTGTGACTTGAATTGACTAGTAGTGCTAGAGTAACTAAGTATGTGCCTACTAACTAACAAAAAACAAAGAGTTGGACTATTCTCCGACATCCAGTCAAGTCAATTCAAAAGAAGCCAAGTGAATCAAGAATTTCTCTAAGTTGTTTTGAGGAGATATCAAAAAGCGATAAAGGGAAGCCAAGGAGAGAATGCCGTAGGCCAAGTCAAACCAAACCAAGTCAATTGAATTCACAGGAAATTGTTCTACCAAAGTAGATATTGATGTATTTACATGCCTATGAATTTACAATGGATACACACAAACAAATTGAACCAGTCTACATATAGATTTTCAAGACGCAT
This sequence comes from Yoshiicerus persimilis, assembly GCA_020352615.2. Lineage (NCBI taxonomy): Eukaryota > Metazoa > Arthropoda > Collembola > Entomobryomorpha > Tomoceridae > Yoshiicerus > Yoshiicerus persimilis. The sequence goes on along the minus strand of CM036941.2, from coordinate 37,678,508 downwards.
AACATCTCCTCTTACTTAAGAAATCTGTATACCTAGTTAATACATGTATTCTACTGTGTATCTGTCGGTCCCAGTTTTTTGCTACTTATTATTATACACTTTCCTTAAATATCACATTGGTTTGCTTACACATAGAAATTCAATGTTATGCATCGTGCAATGTTTAATTTTTTATTAAATGGTTGAATACCTTTTGCTTGCCTACTGGTTTATATTATAACTACCCAGTCCAACTAAAGTAAATGCCAGCATTATTATTTATTACTATTAGTATATGTAAATACAATCAATGCTCATTGTTCGACAAAATTATTCCTTGAATTTCAATTTCTATATTACTATTTACTACCTCACATGGAGTTTGCCTTAAGACAAAATATTACTTACAATTAGAGAATGAATTCAACATTTTTACGTGATTTTTTAGTTTCCTTTCGAGTAAGAGATTGTTAGCGTAAATGTTACTAGTCACTACAACTACAACATAACGAAACCTTATCCACACTTTGCGCACACAATAATTTACTACAGAGCAGCTAATCGACAGTACCTCGATATTACTTGCTGCTAGTTTATATTGATTGCTACCTTCTATCTTCTATCTGAGTACATAACCTCCCCAGTCCAGTCTAGTTTAGACATTATAGAGATATCTCCAATATCTAATGCTACACTCTGTACTACCAGGGATATTAGTAATGGTAATGTAATCAAGTTCCCTCTGATTCTATCTTTGATGCTCGATCTCATATTTCTAACTTTATCTCCTGCCCATCCACATACTTACGCTCTACTTTCAAGGCCCGGCTTCCAAATGACTTGGGATTCGTTTTCTCTCCGTCCTACTTCGTTTTGTTAGGCTTCACTCACCAGTCCTAGTCAAGTCATTTCGTACAAGATAATAATAGAGATTCCTTCTACAAAGCTTTTTAGCTTACCATTTTTAGATGTGTTTTGTCCAGAGCAGATGTAATTAAAGCAGGATTGCTGGATTCAATGTCGGACACGACAAAGCTTCCACATCAGATATAATAATAGGCAAACCCATAGGTAGCCATCTCCTCCTAGCTTCTACATGATTCTACCACCACTACTGATATGCTGATTGTGAAAGGGCAAACCATTTTAAATGCAACCTGTTCCAACCAATATAATAATATTACACAGATAACTATATTCTTTATAACTTAAGTTTTTATATGGATTCTGCTCAATATAAGGTACCTGTACTACAGTAAATAAATATTTATGTCTTTAGAGCACTTTCGTTTCCTGATTGGCAGAATTCTTCACTTTGCTTTTTGGTGAAATTTTGTAACGTAACTGAAGCCGAATACACTTGCAGGAACGTAGTAGTATGTTTTTAGAAGAGAAAAGAGTTTTGTTGGGATTCTCATGATTACAATATTATATTATGGCAAAGGTATAGTAAAATAGTATACCTGCTAACTGCTATACCTACCATGTTTGGTTTGTTTGGTTATTATTATTACTATTAGTTCAGATAAGTTGAGAGAGGGAAGTCAGAAAGTGAAGGAAAACCACCTTTAGAGTCCTGTGTTGGTATGTAAATAGTGTATATGCAAAGGCACTAGGTAATTACATGAGAAAATGCGGATCTGTGCACTTTATTCGACCTCCTGATTTATTTATGGTTTGATATCACACGAGAACATTATTACAAGATGTTGTAATGTAATTCATGCACATGAGAAAGGCAGGCCAAAACTTTTGACTTTTCTATAATATTATCCTTAGAAGCTCGGCTCGGCTTGGCTTGACTCTTCTCTTCTGTTCATGAGCATGCATAAGCAGCCCATGGAGATTAATTTGAGAATGATGATGATGATGGGCTGGCTAGTTGGCTTCGCTTGTTGTTTGTTGCTTCGCTAACCTGAGGGATTTGACTAGCACTCAAATCTCTATCCAAATCCACCTTATGTCTTTGTGCAATTTGAGCCTTATATTACATTATGTGCGTACTTATTGGGGGAAGCCTAGCATTAGCTAAACTGAGCAACACTCTTTACGTTCAGAATCTTATTATCAACATACTCCGCACTAATACAATAGAGATGCATCTACTTTTGCAAAGACACTTTAAATATATTATAGGAGGCAGTGCAAAATTCCCTGTTCTGCCTAACAAGCTATACATAATAATATGCCAATGAAATTTCTCTGCTGCTCCTGTCCTGTCCATTGCACATTAGATTAACGTATACGTTTCATTTAGACATAATATTATTTATGTATTCATACGTACCTACTTACTCAATTAAATGCTTACCTACTTCATTTCTTATCTTTTCCAATTTTTCTTTTAGCTATAAAAACAGAAAAACAAGTAGTGCTCTTTTGTACGTATTAAATTAAGATGAGCAGTATCTCTATATACTTAAGGCTACTATAAAGCATAGGTAATATAATTGCAGAAACGAAGTAGCTTATCGTTAAGAGAACTCCATTACATCGCATCATCCTTCTGAGAAACCTCTATAGTAGTTTTTATGAATATTTGTTGTTTGTCCCGTTTTTTATTCGCCTAGACCTTAGCTACAATGAATCTCATTATATACTAATAGTCTGTTTCTTGTATGCCACCTCAGCGTTTAGCTCAAAGGCTGTCTTGTCTTGATTTGCTTGTCTCTTATGTATAAACTCATGAATCTCATTAGCCATTTTCTAGAGTATGTTACGATATTACAAAACCCAGCAATGCTTGTGAAGCATGTACCTCTCTCTGCTCTATAATCTAAAATATTTTATCCTTAGTTCTTTGGCAATATTAATACTACACAAAAAAAGCAGCAGTCTACCTTGTACTTTGGGTACGTTAATATTTAATGTTCCTACATTAGATGCAATAGAAGGTACATATGTAAATAAATGGTTGAATAGGAAATTTGTAACCAATATCTTATTAAATAAGAATAAGTACATTATTAGGTTTTACAAGTATAAATAATAGACTTTTGATGTTCCTACTGCTTCACTTATGACAAGGCACATACATAAATTTAAAGAGTAAACTCCCACGACTATGTACAGTACAATGGTCCAAGGTCGTACCGATTCTTATCTATTAATTACGCCGGAAGGAAAACTAAACTCTCATCCTGGTCTGTCTACATGGTCGGTACTCTTTGGTTAGGTTTTTACTATGGATTAGTGCTTTTGCTTCGTTTTGCTGATTTGACAGCTTGGATGTAGCTGGCTCGTCAAAGATTTAATCGACAAACCCATTTACATCTCCTTAAACTACATACAACTTACCATATCTAAGCTGACGGAGTTTTAACATGCTTTGTTGTTTTTCCTCACACCATACCATACACATGCTTGGAATCCTTCGATTTCGTATGTTGTTACGGTTAAGCAATGGTTATGCATAGGTATGCTATTCAGGCGTCATTATTGCATAACTCACACTAGGCATATTTACGTCAGGAGGAATGCTTACTTTAATATTAATATAACACGAACATCATAACATGACCTCCTATCTTTAAATGGAATGGATTTCTTTTACGCTTAAGCCCATAGGCTAAAGTATAGCATACATATATGTACATAACATACTACTGATCTAAGCATTTATACAATGCCAAGAATCGCGTCATCCCATAACAAAATATTTACTTTGCTCTTGAAACGAATAATATCTGTAGTGCATAGTATGTACATAAGTATCAATGTTGAAATTATTGTTCAGCTCTGTCAGCTAAACTATAATGATGCATACTTGCAATCTATGGCTGTAGAAATTTCATTCTGTGTACAGCATTTGGTAGCAAGTGGAGATATGGGATATATTTATAGAGATAACGAGTGGGTGTGGGTAAATAGAGAATATGGAACATGTGATCAAAAGATAGAAATAGAATGGTTGAGTTGAAAGTGTATTTATTATTTGTCAAGGGAAACTATGCCAAGTCAGGTGATGATGAGATATTGGGAAATTCTGTCAATATGTAAAAGTATGTGCCCTATATAGGTTATCGTTTATTTTACTTACCTAGTTAGTTTAAGTTAAGGTTTCCTTTCTCAGAATATTAAATGTAATGTGGGGGAGGGAATTGACAAGCCGTGACATGAGCATGAAAGTGTAGTGTTATCTATGAGAAAGTACATAACTCGTGTATATAAGTAACTAGATTATATAAGTTATAAGTTAGCCTTGTTGCATTTGCTCTGCACTCTGTCAAATTGTTTGTTGTTGGGAAAAAGTGAGTTTCAATTCGAAATGAGAAGCAAGTTGAATTTAAATGGCAAAGATGGAATGGAAATGGAATGGACAGAAGACAGTGACAGAAAAATAAAACTTTGGATGAGGGATGTGACTGTAAATACAAACATAAGGAAACTTAATGTAGGAAGATTTTTGGGGCGCAGTTAAGATACCTAGTGTACATACCTTGTATTTGTACACTTGAGAGTATTATGATGTAATTTTAAAAGGAAACTACAACTGTCACATAAACAAACTCCCTTTGAATACAGAACCTAAGTGAATACTTAAATAAATAGTAAATACTACTTGAATATCTATCTTCTATCTGTCTTACCTATGTTTTTCTACGTGCTATCTTTTATTTGCCAGAATACCTAGTTGATATGAATACTTTATATTCTTCTGCAGTTCTCCATGCACATTATGTATCACACAGTCTTTACCAAGTCAACTTTAGCTTGTCTATCTAGTATATTCTTTACATTAGATTGCACTTTCCAAATTGACGTAGTATGTACATGTCAAGTCTAGAAAACCAAGTTGCCTTGTCGTTTACATTACATATCACTTCCAGCCAGACGAGAAGAAAGGTACACAAGCACAAACAGACTACAGAAGAACCAGAGCTGTGCAAATACATATAAAGAGAATAGAATCAAATGCGAACGGGTATAAGAAGTACTGAGAATGGAGAAAGCCAAGTCAAATCACATCACATGCACATGTAACTACTAGTCTCTCTGTGTAGACGGAGGTACGCACTGCATTCATGTCGAATACGATAGGAAGGAAATGGTACCGCAGCCAAGCCTGCACTGTACCGCATTGCAATTCATTCTAACATAGAATACAGTAGATCTAAGAAATCTAATGCAAAGAATTCACACGAGAAAAGAGAATTTTAACAAGAGGAAGAAGGCGGAGAACCAAAGAAAGAAAGAACTTCTCCTACAACTACATCTACGTTTGCCCTAATATACTCAACATACCAAATCAAACCTCCACTATCTTTCTACTCACTCTTACAAGTACACATTTCACTGCAATGCAATGACCCAATGAAAAGGGATTCGCAGTTTCACATTGAGCACTATTTTTTTCTTACCAATATTGTTACTGCGCTTTCATTTTATTGTTCTCCAGAATATGACACCAGAGTCTTGAATTTATTTTGCCATTTCACCTTATATTTAATACACTGTTGATTCACAAATACTACTTCTAATTTTATCTAAATGCATTATTTAAATCTCTGACGATCAGAACAGAATAAAGAATTCGAGCTTTATCTGAATAATCATAATTAGAATTTATGCCCAATACTTCATACATTTTAGTTGACATTTAAAAGTACCACAATGGGAGTTTGCATACCTGTAGTATCTGTTATAGGTAGGTTAAAATGCCCGTATTCTATTCAGTGGAATACAACCCAAGTAAAATATGTGATACTACACGTGAGCTGTCCAATTTAAACCCAGATTTAGAAAATCGTAAAAGATTGGTGAAACAGTCAAGGTCAAGGTTGTACATCCTTGAGAGATGTAAGGACATGAAAATAAGACTAGGATTACATTAGCGAAGGAAGCAATAAATTGTAAATCTGTGAACCATGGGCAAGCAAAATAAAATTCACGACCTTATTTTGCCTTTTCTGATTATATTTGTGCAAATAAAATGTAATTCTAACCTGAAAAGCAATTCAGTTGAATCATCTTACATTTACCGGAAGTACATCAAAATAAGTACTTTATATGCTTCCAGCCTTGGATAATATTATTACTCATTTTAACGGAAAAAGGCTAACGTTTTTATTAAAATAAAAATATAAACTCCGAGCTTTCGACAATTAGGGTAATAACATCAAAATACTTTGTAGCCCATTTCCAACGAATAAATCACAGAAGATTTTGTAATTTGTATTTTAGAATTCTTTATAAATACAGTAGAATTGTTTTACAGACATGCAATTTCTTCAAAAAGGATTCATTAATAAGTATTAATTTTCAAGTCAGATAGATACTCCGTCAAAAATAAGGGTTTCACAAAGGTTCTTATTTTCAATGTTTCTTTGCAAGTATATAGAGTTAGTAAAGGCAGTGGTAATAGTAGTTATCTGTTTGCACGCGTACCTGTCTTAAAAGATGCGAGGTAGAGACTTGGGAAAACAAGGAAGAAGTAGCAGAGTAAGCCCGCAAGAGACAAGACAAGGCTATTGGAGCTATGAATGACATGGTAGGCCATGATGGCACTCCGTTTCACTTTTTCAAAGTTGTGCCTGGAAAGAGATAGTGTGATACGGTCAAGTTAAAATTTGGAGCGTGGATTGTACAGCTGATATGATAGAGACTGAGAGTGAGTGAGAGACTGAGAGTTAGCTAGGAAGTGGAAAGCAAGTGAAGCCAATGCAATGCAATCCTAGGAAATGAAATTGAGTCATGTAAAAGAGGCTAAAAGTGGAGGAGATGCCTAAATAGATAGGATAGAGATGAGATGAGAAGAGTAATGGAGAAGAGACGAGGACAAGACCTTAGTGTCAAGCAAAGAAGAAGAAGAGACGACGAGGTCGGATTTTCTATTGGAATTCGGACGAAATACTTCACTACACAGTGTACATCGCTTGGTTATAGCATTTGACTAAAAGGCTCTCCTCCCTTCCTCTGTGTCTGCTCACTTCTCCTGGGATAAAGTGAGAATGATCCGAGATTCAGTTTTGGAGTGGTTCTCGATTGGATTTGGTCGGAGAAAGGATCTCATTGTGAATACTTCTACACTTTCCAGATACCTACTCTAACAACGGCTATAACCACGGCGGTACGTATTTAGATCCATGAACTGTAATACCTTGTAGCTGAAATGTACATTTATTATACAGGGTAGCCCAGAAAGATCCAAGCAATTTATATCTATTAAATAACAGATACAAAAATTACTGTTTTCATTAACAGGGAAAATATTTAATGTTTTCAAAAAGTAAATGTTTATTATTTTTTGTAAATACAACTGCTTCGTATGCTAATAGAAAGTTTATTTTGGGTCTCCCTGTGGATATTCTTTGTTGTACCACTGTACCTAAATATATCCGGGAAAACTAGAGAAAAGGATGAACAAATGTTGGGAAGAAACGTAGTATAGAGTGAGAACTTGTCTGTAGGAAAGTCAGAGCAGCTAAGCAAGCAATAGATACAAAGTAGAGATATTGCGAACAATGTTTTATAGAGCTAGAGAGTACAGCGGCGTTGTGATGCGTAGATTTAGGTATAAGTTCTATAGACAGAACGTGGCGTGTGGTGTGAGAGTGAATTGATAATATAAGCTGGATGCTTACACTAGAAAAGAGGGAAACAGAATTCTAGGAGAAAAGATCAAATCAGCCAACATCCTCCTACCCTACATTACATCAGTTTTTTGCATAGCTCACATCGCTTACATTCTACTCCAGATTCTGGTCCAATGATCTGCAATACATAGTTACACAGTACATCACTTGCTTGGTATACTACAATGTACAGGGCTAAATAGTTAAAGAAGGCAAAGCGCGGAAGTGTATGTTGACTTGAGTTGATTCTCTACTCAACTGTTTTCTATTTAATCTATTCTCACACTACGAGAACATACAAGAGCTACAACACTTTACTTGTCTTCACTTGACTTAATGCACTGTACTACATATAATGCATACAACTTACTAAATACTACACATCGGATATTAAGGTATTTGTTTGTCTTCAATTTCCTTTCCTACTCTTTTTTTCTTTTATTGTTGGCAATGAGTGATCATGATTTTAGCTACTAGTATTACCATTATACGACAAGAATTGCGTATTAGTACTAAGCATCACTAATGGTAGGTATCTTATGTTATAATGTAATGCGCTACAGTACACTATAATGTAGTAGACTTGTTAGCGGTAGGCAAGCTAAGGTCTAGTGGCGTGAGGTATAGAATGGTATCAGTTCCCTATCTCTAATACTACTAACTACATTCTCGTCCTTATTGTGATCCTGTGTTGAGAGAGTGTCTTTGGGATGCACTTTGCCCCAAATAAAGGCGAGAAACCTTGGGACATGATCCAAATAGGATATTCTCAAAGAACCGATGAGATATTATCATCACTCGGCAAGTTCCACTGCACTTTTAATATCCTCTGTTATTATTCCTTCTTTTTGAAGGTTTATGATGGCTCCGCTTCTCCATCAACATCAATAAACAAAGCCCTATATGCCTTGGTTGCAGAATTACATTACTGCCTCTGGTACTTTCCTTTGCTTTTTCATCAGCAATGTATCTATATTTCTGTACACAATCATATTATATAATTATATATGAATAAGTACCCTACTTTGCTGTAGCATTATATCATGTAAAAAATAGGTAACCATACAAGGATATTGGCTTTCATACTACGGGCCTACTCCATTTTTGCAATAAACAGTGCATATCTAATGATTATTATTAGTTTTCCTAGTCGAAATAAAATAGATTGCTTGCACATAACTAATACTGATGGTAAAGTTTTAAGAGATATAATTCAAGGTAAACGCAATAGGCATTACTTACCTGAAGATATTTACGGCCAATTTATTGTTTTTGTATTAGCAAGTTTTAATTATTTGACGAAAGCAGTTTGGTTCACAAAACAAGTCAGGCAAAAGTTTTAATAATGAAGTAAAATTATTTTAATATACATATGCTATTAAAATTTGGTCTTTTGGACTAGATACATTGACTTACAAAAAATAAAAAAATAGTTCCAACTTTTTTACATTTGTTACTACAGATGACGTTTTCATTACCTGCTATTTACAATATGTGATGCCAATTAATTCACCTTGTTTATTTACGACAAAGGTGCGATTTTGGTTTTACAATAAAAAAATGTTCCATTCGATTACTGAGCTAATAATGTAACTTTTCAAAATTCAAATAGGAAATCTTTGATTTTAGAACTTTTAATATTCGATAACTCGATTAAATATTTGCTACATTTTTAGGTGACAGCAGGGTATAAATCCACACAGACTGACTTTATGTGATCTGGCTTGATGCTGAATGCCTATAAGCGTTTATTAGGTTTGCTTTATACTTTCCTGAAATATTTGTAGAGAGTATATTCAGTGTATCCTTTGGTTCCTATTACTTGTTCTGACTTGTGAGTTGGCTTAAATAACATAAGCTCTCCGTCACATTTACATAGCACATGAATTGCTACTGCAGTGAGAGCATGCTATGATATAAGTAATAGAAATTCCCCGAGATAGAGATACAAGTAGACTACAGCGGTATATGGAAATGCCTATGCTTAAAGTGGCAAAGCAAATGGAAGTTGAGGACAATTTGGCAGTATATGATATGCTAAGTAATTAGAAGCTGGCGGACTGGCTGGACTTGGCTTTGCTTGCTGGCGTAGAATATTTGATAGGGAACATGATGACAAGCCAAACTCAACGAACTTTATAAATGAAAGCAGTAAAGGATAAGCGTTTATGCATAGGAGTATATCTCTCTATTAAACGAAAGCTAAAGTCAAGCGCCGAAACAGTAAATAATGCATAGCATAATAGTATTTCTATAGAGAAAGACTAGGAAAAGAGTGTAAATACTCTGTATTTGCATTGTAGCAGTATGTATGTAGAAGAGTTGAACCGCATTTTCGTAACAACTGCCGCCGCCGCAACGTCATCATCTCTCTTGTCTCCTCATAGTACTCACGAATGCCTCTGTATTTCCTACTATCCTTTTATCTCCCATTAGTTTATGATAGTCTTTGTGGCAAAAAGGAAGAGAAGCCAAGCCAAGATCACAAAATAATAGGTAAAAGCATATCCAACATAACGTGGCACGGCACTGACAACATTTAGAAGGTATATCCTGTATATTGTTTTGTAGGTACATTGAAAATTGTGTATTATCATTATCAATGTAAGATGTACTTCTCTGCACAACAGAATAGTATGAATAGTTACATTTTGCATAATATGTATAGATATCCTAGAGCTTTATTACGTTAGTTAGCGGCCAGGTCGTACTTATTACTAAACAACAATGCGGTGAGCATAACATGCATACATTACATTTACTACGATGGTAAATAAAGCAAGGTTTCCTAAACTATAGCTATAAAGAACCTATTTACATTAAAACTAAATGTTTTCTATGCACACTACTATCAAATCACCTTGTCTATAGTGCTATGTGTTATTATGAGAATACAGAATATCTATGTGTTAATGTGAATGCTAAATTGCTAAACGACTCCCAGGACCGTCCCTCTACAACTTCTCTGTTGTTTTGCATTGGGCTGGCCTATGGCTGACTGGACTGTTTTGTTCTCCAACGTAAGAGAAGGAACAAACGTAATACAATGCAAGTGAACTGTAAGTTAAGCAGAAGTAAACTGAACTAGGTGCACATTATATGATTATTCTTCATTTATGCAAATAGGAATATGAGAAGCAAGGTCTACTCGTAATGGGATGATACAATCCCCACTATCCCAATGAGTTAGTAATTTAGTGAGTGATACCCAGAATAAAATACTGCAGTAGTAAACCAAAGTCCATATTATAAAAGGAAGGTGAAGTAAAGCGGAGCAAAAGGAACTGATACGAGAGCAGAAAACAAAATACGTGCAATCCATTGATACTAAACACTAAGTGCTTATGAATAGCGATTACTTATTAAGTGGATATTCTAAATTCTAATGTACGGGATGATGTACGAGGAGTAATCAGAAAATGAATTGAGTGTTTTGCTAACTTTAGTTTATGCTGAATAGATAAATATGCAGGACTTGCAAGTATAAGAGAGTAGAAACTGAGAGATAGGTGTGGTCCAGTGCAATCCAGTCGTAGTTAGTTTGACTTGGTTGAGTTCTGTGTAAGCAATCTGTGCTGATGGTTTGGATGTGATATGATGCGAGTAAATGAGCGAACATAAGCTAACGATAAGCTAAAGAGTAAGCTTCTCTATCAAAAAGAACAACAGATGATTCATTCACACGTAGGGCAATGAATAGATGTCTGCCACTAATCTAATCAGCATGGCTAGCTTAAGTTTACATTGGATTGGATTGCAATCCCAAAAGCAGGCCATACTAGATTGTTCACAATAGCGTTAATTCCATACTGTGCCGACTATCACATCATATCATATCACGAATAGGATGGGAATAGTTCTACGAGTACATAACACTACACAACACATACATAAGTAACATAACACACCTTGGCATAAAATAACTTTAGCAAGAGAATAATATCTTCTGACGATTTATTATGGACAGAAGAGCAATTCAAATAATGAAGAGGTACCTAGGATATGTAGTACGAGAACATAAATACATATGCATAGCTCGTATACAAGTTAAACTCACTTGCTATCACTATTTGTACCTGTATACAGATACAAGGTACACTAAGAGTGTTGTTAGCTTGTATTATGTATTAACTCTAAGTGTATACACAGAATAGATAAATAATATAATAAGCAATGCAGTACTTGACAGTTTAATGCAGTTTATATTTTATACTATACTATTGTGTTTGCATTAAGCTTATATACGTACATCGTGAGTTCAGTTAAGTTCACAGTGTATGTAAGGTAAGTATGCACCATTAGATATAAGTTCGAACGGAGCAGAGGAGAACAGAAAAGAGTAAGATTGGATAATACAGCATGGCAGAGCGTAAGCGTAGCAGGATGGACAGGTATGAATTGAATTACTCGTGCATTGCACATTCTCATTAAATGCAGGTATGAAATAAAATGAATAATACATACAATGGTGAAGAATAAAAGAGATATAAATTGGTAGGTGATATTCTACGTTGGTAGGTATTGTGTGATTGCATTGTAGATTTGATGGAGTCATATTATAATAATAAACCTTGGAGAGATTAAAATTTCGTAGGTATGAGTATGAACATGGTTCATGTTTGTAAATGTAATGAAATGAATGTGTAGCTCGTGTATCTATAAGTCAAGTAAACTGACATGAGTGAATGATATGAGACCGAATGGACGGATCAGGATCACATCACGAAACAGAAAACAGTCAAATGAATAATACAGAGAGAGACAATGCAGAGAAGAGGGATTGGGGGTGGAAAGGAAAAGTGTTTGCTGAACAACCCGCTCTTTCAATCTCTTTCCTTACGTTTAAGTTATGTTGTCTTCTCATGTGTTTCTGTTACTCACAACTAGAACATGGAAATTGCTGTGAGTCTGTATATGCAGTGTACGGATAGTAAATATCCGTAGTACTACACCACACACACCACACATAACAACACACACAAGATATTAGGAGTATGAGGAGAAGTTAACATTAGTGGATTGGAGAATCTTTGGTTGGCAATGGTAATGCAATGGTTGTGTTAGTAGCTTTGGCTAAGACATCAGATGAAGTTACTTGACTTGACTTTGGTTTGGTTTTGTTTGGTACGGCTTGGCTAGAGGCACTTACTCTGTGATGTAGGTTTATACTTACGTATACACTACTTACGTTAATACGTGGAATGTTAATACAATACAAATGCACTATACACTACGGAAAGTACTCTCAGTTGGCTAAAGTCTGGACTAGGAGTCACATCATCACTAAACAAAACTACTAAAGGGAAGGAAACCACTTATTTGCTAAGATAAACTAAACTAGCCATCACATCATCTTCTGCCAAGATAAGACAAGACAATCTGAGAGAAGCATCTTTATTCTTATTGAATTGTATTGTACTTATAATTCTATTGTATGTATTATTCTTTATTCTATTGAACTAGTCAAATTGTTCATGTCAGTCCAGAGTTTACTCTCCTCAGTCTCACAGTCAATCTCATTAGCACTTTCGTCGTGTTGGTGGTTTGTGTTTCTTCTTAGGTACTTTTACATTGCATTAGAGTACCACAGCTACAATTTATTTTCATTTGACAGTTCTGTGCAACCTTGTACACTAAAGAAAGATTTAAGATACAATATAAAACCTACGTAATGTACAGTCAACATTAGGCGCAAAAATCCATTTCGTTGAAGTTGAACTTGAACTAAACATTCTATCTATTATGATCATTAGCTACGGATGTGCAATTGCAATTTATGAAAACATTTACGGCAAATAGAAACATTACAATCTAAAAACTACTCACGCTATGTCAAGTCAAGTGGAGCATCTCTATTACTTACAGCGTACGATAACATAGTTACCTACACATAAATACATTACGTGCTCTGCATCTGCACAAACAAATTCTTCTCTCTATTGTATCGCTGTATTTTTACTATACATAGCATGTTCCCTCCTCAGTTCACCCACACAACTCAGTAAACACAGATACACTTCTTTCCACATAAAACACAGATATGATGCAATGTGGATGTGATTTAGATGTGATGTGAGTGTTTGTTTTATTCAACCAGACTGGAACTGGAATACAGAGAGGATTCCTTTTCAATTTCTCCACCCTTAGGTACACACATTACATAATATCTGTATTAGAGCCTGCACTGGAATGAGAGTAAAGATAAGCGAGCTCAGTCAGTCAGAATTAGCTGATGAACTCATCCCCATTTTTCTCGGCTGACTAACACAACTTCACTTTGGGTAGTGCTGTTGTGATCCGATCGGATTTTTATTGCTGGCCAACAAGCAAGCAAAACTCAAGTAACTGGAAAACAAAACAGCCGCTGCCGGCCTGCTCTGCTCTCCTTCGACTTCTTCTGCATTGCTGTTGATAAATTCTATGGATTTAGTAGCAGAGTCGACTTTTGCACATTCTGTGTGTTCTTCTAGTGCAACTTGCAATGTTATGGTGATATACTAATTTCCTGCACTTTAGTTGCTGGCTGATATTGCTGAAACGACCTCCAATTTATCTGCACACGATCCAGTAAGCTGTTATGCAGGGTATACCTATATCAGTGGCATAATAAGTAAGGATCGGCAATCCATCTCGTCTTCAGTTCAGTGAGATAAGAAGAGGGGTCTACATAAGTTACATTAGATTCAGAGTCGGAATAATTGCTATACTCTATTAGTTACACACACAGAGCATTCCTGAAGATAAGTTTTGTTTGTGTCTCCCTGTCTGTTTGTGACTCCTGCTCTGTTGGCCTTTAAATTCCTCCTGTTCTCCAAGTCTAGTTTAAGAACAAAAATACACTGGTTAACAACTAATCCGCTAAGTAAGCAAGGAGGAAGTAAGCAAACTTCAAATTGCACTGCATTGCATTACTCGATTCAATTCAATTAATTACAGAAAATTAATCAAGTCCAAGTCGGTTTGTTATAAAATAGATGAATCCATAGGGAAGACTACTACTACAACTATTACTACTGCAGAGTAAAAAATAGCGTTCTATTGTCAGACAGTTTCTAGCTTTAATAGTGGTAGGTACTAGAACGCAGTGTGAGTTCGGTGCAGCTAAAAAAGAAGAGGCGAAGAGTAATTGTATTTACATCGTCACCTCCTTTACTATCATTCCCATCAACATAAACATAATACGCTTTGATTCTCTACCATTATAAACTGAGTTGAAAGTTGAACAAAACCACGACGTCACGTCAGTCAAGCGAAGAGTAGCAACTAAGCCATATCTGTCCTGTCCTCTCATTCTAATTACAATTATCCTGATAACATTGGATTAGTTTGGACTTAGCGTCAGCTCTGTCTTCCTTTGCCTGCAGCTCTTGTTCTGTCCAATTACACACTATTACTACATAATATCTCAATAAGTTTCGTCCTGTCGTTTCCCTGGGCCGCTAGAACATCCTGTTACTGGGTTTCGCGACTGTGTGTGGTTAGGATTTATACTGTGACTATGAGTGTAGGTAATAGTGTGAAAAGGTTGATTCTGAAGTAAGCCGAATTGTATTTGTACTGCACCGAACTGAAAAACAGATCGCATTCCCCAGAGACAAGGAATAAAACCGAAATTCGGAGCAACGCATTAGAAAGTTGAAAGCGTGTGTTTATCTCTCATCTGCCCACACCAAACTACACCACACAACTACTATACTGTTCCGTGTTGACTGCTCTAAATCTAAACTACCCATTGCACACTGTCATTAAAACACTGCTAGACTCCTACATGTTTACTTGACTTCTATTTCCTATATTTATCTGCATGCATGCATTCGGAAATGTAGTGCAAGCAACAACACTACTACATAATAGCACATTAGATTACACAGATAAACCAGTATAATAAGGTACTGTACTCGAATCCTTATAAATAACACCGCACCGATTGTATGTATCTGTTTCGTATGTGTAGGTAGAAGTAGACGAGTAATAAGTAGGTATTTATATTGGACATTAAATACTATAAACATTATGCTGATGGTTGTAGTCGTATTTGTATCTGTGTGTAATGACTGACCGAGTTTTAATGTGCCTTGTAATGTGGTGCCATTATATTATAGTTAAAAATAGTAGGCAAGTGTGCTAATGTGATGTCATTCATTCATTGATTCATTCATACATTCATTCCTTCTGACTTGAACTTTTCCCGTCCTTTACTTCTATAGCACAAAACCCGATATCTATCCCCTTTGCAAAAAAATTGCACTATATAAATAGAGAAATAAGCCAACCGATATAATACAAAGGATAATATCAATTCATCTTAGGCAGACATTAGAAAAACTGCTTTTTCTTTTTAATGTGTTTTATGGTGTATACCGTTACTTTACTATATTCGCATTGCATTGCTTTGTGACTTGACAGCACTTTTTCAATTCGAGATAGTATATCTATAAGTATCTGTACTACACTTCATTAAATAGTTGGGTGATAGTAATTTTATTGCATTACACTTTGTTCAGATACTGATACTTGAATGAATCTAGCTCTACTAAACACAATACACCACCGTGTAACCTAACTGCTATATATTTGACAACAAAAGGAAACCTGAACCTTGTCGTTAAGTAGTAATCGTAGTAGTAGTAGTAGTAAAAGTAGCTGACAGTATTTATAGTGTCGTCATGTCAGTTTTGTTAAGTTAGTTGATAGTTTTCCCTTATATTTACGATTGACTACAAAGCAGTACCTAGTTAGCACTTATGTTTGTATGTGTGTGTGTGAAATAATACCAGTTATTTACTACACACCTACTAGTGAACTACGTACCCTACACATACACATACAGATATCTGCAAAGGTGTATTGTACTATCTTTACCTTTGTAGATAACCAAATATAATTTACAGTACTACAAGAACATAAATATTGCTATATAAGGTTTGTTTTGTTATTTATTTTCTACTTTAGATCGAAGACATACCTACGTGCACATACTCTAATTGTAACTGGTGCTGTGCTATCATTTCAGTAATAAAGCTCGAACAATAGCCCATAAACAAAAGTTTAATTAGTCAAGTGGAACATAATATTGAGAGGATCAAAGAGGGTTATCCCCTCCTTAATCATCATTGGCTCTCAGTATCTAAACTGTTGGGGATAGCTAAAGTAGCTAGTTAAAGCGCTAATTATTACTCTCTGTGTATCTAAAGTATCTGAGAATCTTCAAATCATCCAGTGAGTTGAATCACCGAGTAACTAACTAGCAGCCGAGTCTATCCACACCAAACCACTCTCACTTATCTCAATATTATTATTATCATAATAATCTCATTACCATTGTTCTTGTGTGCTAAAGCAGAAAACATTCTGTTTACTACTGTTTACTATATGTTTCGTTGAGTGTTACTTATTATTAAAGAGCATGGCGCAAGTGGCTCTAATAGGTTTTGTTACTTTTCTCTACGTGTGTGGTCTTCCTACATCTTCTGCCGATACGTCCAGTCAGAAAGGTACATCATTTTAATATTTTCTGTATAATCATTCTTAAGTATTAAGGATTAACTAGCCAATACATAAATTCAGACACAGCATGGAGAAACTATTATTTTATATTTACTAGATATTTAATGCTAGTTGAGAGTGGATTATTATAATATTATACGTGTATACCTATACGAGCAATAAATAATCCATATAATTAGGATTCTATGCATGCTTACTTGCTTGAAGAAGTATAAAGTGGAGGTATACCCAAACTATGCATAACACAGCACTCGTTTTCTATTAGAGTTGATTTGATTTGATTCAAATCTATCTGTTAATCTCTATTGGACTGAGAATGCCGACTGGCCTTTAAACCTTTGTATTTATACTGTTATATTTTATTACAGATACATATTAAATATGTATTCATTGTCTATTGTAGTTTTTGCTAACTCGCTACTCGACGGTGTTCTTTGACCCATATTGTTTGCAAAACAATAAGAGAGCTTATTATACAACACGATGCACTGAGTTAGTACTAAATCCAATAATAAGTACTACGTAATGATAATATCTATAGAACACATTTGCTTGGGTACATAGAAGAAAGCCTAATCCATTCTGCTTCATGAACAAAGGATTGCATTCAGAATTCATACACTGTTAATAAGCCATAATTTATAACATTAAATAGAACCAAGGCAAATGGTAAAATGAAGCAAGGGTAATGTAATTTAATGCGGAATAATATAATAATACTTATCGTTAGTGCCAAGAGTGCATTTAACTACCATATTATTGCAAGTAATGTACGAACACGAGTTTTTATGTGTGCATACTATTTACAAAGTGATGTACTCGTAACTAGTAGTTGTAACGTAGTTAAGTTTCATTGTATTCGGTTGTAATGCTCTGGCATAATGCAATGTCATATAAATTGATGTAAGACGAAGTAAAATATAAATAACAATAGAAATCGGACGCCTCTCTTATGAATGTTAAGGCGAATGGAAGGATTAGACGTTGCTGCTTACTTAGAAGATTAAATTCGCACAGAGCCATTAAAACATTGTATTGCATTAAAGAAACGTTAGCGAATAATGAATGAATTGCTCGTGCTTAACTCTGTGTGTGTGCTTGTTATTTTCTCCGTTTCTTTAATAGCAAGGCAGAGACTACAGAGTACAATAATGCTCCTAATAATACGATAGACTTGTTTTGTCTTGATTATTGTGATTGCTTTGCATGTCTGTTTTTCTCGACTTGCCCATATTATAATGATATCTAATTTATTACTATGAGTATACAAACTTGAGTTTGTAGTCGAGAAAAAGTGCAATGCAAAGTAAACATTAGCCATTAATTACAATGTAAGTACAACGTTCCAGCATTCAAATCCTATAGTAAATAAATTATGTCTCTCTATTTAGGAATAGTAAATTATAATGAGACAATGTATAGAAAAAGAACATGACAAGAACAACATCTGATATCAAGACATGCAAGCTGGCATTTCTTCTGTAGTACGCTCACAGATATCCCTCCTCTAATGTATTAAAATCTGAACTGATACCATTAATGCAATCCCATGATGTTTTTTGTTAAGTGTATTGCAATTCTGGGCCATGGCTCTTTTAGTTTCGTGTCATTCTCGTCTGTAGACTGCAGCTTTAGAATTTTTGAATTTGTTATCTAACATTTGTATACATGCTATTAGATACAGTTCGACTACATCTAGAGATTATTACAGTACACAGAGGAATACTCAGAAACACAATGGATGCATTAAGAAGAATAATCATTGAGACAAAGCAGGGCAACGAGGGCAAGCGAAACATAATAGCTAAGATGAGATGGCTCTCTGCTTCACTAAATGCTACAATACTCTGCGACAACAAAAGACATTTTCTACGTTTTCTCATTTTTTCCCTA
The DNA here is from genome assembly GCA_020352615.2 of Yoshiicerus persimilis. Classification (NCBI taxonomy): domain Eukaryota; kingdom Metazoa; phylum Arthropoda; class Collembola; order Entomobryomorpha; family Tomoceridae; genus Yoshiicerus; species Yoshiicerus persimilis. Next base: position 37,659,555 of record CM036941.2, on the reverse strand, counting down.
TTTTCTTCCACTTTCCTCTAGATTCTTTCCTCTGATATTTACAATTACTTAGAAACTGCATCCCGGCTTAATTTAAGTTTTTTACGTAGTCATCTTGATCTACTTTTTCCTTCCGCTCCCCTTTCATACTCACACTCATAATTAATTAGAGAGAGAAGTTCAAGCCGGATGCCACTATCACCATTATATTACATCACATCAACAGAAATATGCAAACTCAGTTGGAGCACTCCACTTGTATTATACCTAACGCTTACAATTTTACATAGCACAATACAAGTAATGTCATGTATGTTGTAAAGTCTATAGTTAGATAAGTACACACGCATACATGCTATTACAGAATCATTTAGAATCAGACCGTTAGGAGACAGTCGGATTTCGTATATGTAGTTCTCTACTGTGTACGTGGGTAAAGTCATGAGTACGCCAAAAGTGTATCAGAGTGACATAGAAAGAAAAACAACAGAATGAAATAACTATATAGGTACTTAAATACTACTATTTATATAGGTTACTCCTTTACTATTAATTTAGGAATGTAGCAAATGTATGTAGCATTTCTCCATGGAGCTATGCAACTATGCAGCATGCATTTGTCTATCTGTTCTGTAGGTAATATAGAATATGGAATAGTTACTCGTTAGCGGTATGCATATACGCTAAGGATATCAAATGCTGTGTGCCTATGAATTTGACTAAGCTTGGCATCAAATCAAAATCTCTGCCTTTTTGTAGCAGAAAGGAACTTCTCTCGGCAGCTATTTAATGGGGCTCCTAATGTAAGAGCTATTTAAATAATTGTGCTTCCTTCATTCATCTAGTCTAAGTCACTACATTAGATGAGATGCACAATGAGAACAATCTAACCCATTCCGCTCGTCGTCCTTTGTATCAACGTACTACATATCTCCTTTTTCCTTTAATCTCACAGCTCCAGCCTTCTTCTCAACCAAATAAAGTGCCATTATCCATTAAGCTTCTATTACTGGCTCCATAGACTCTTAGATTAGAGGAGTCATCATGCAAATAAATATTAGTTATGTTATGTTATGTGATGTGCTGCTCTTTATAATCTCTTTACTTTTTACATGGCTACATTGCAGACACATACCCGACCACATTGCTCACTCTTTCTAAAGAGGTATGAAATGTGATGTAATAATAACTAAGTGTTCAACTTTCTATAGGCAGGCACTGAGCAAATATAATTTCACGTACCTACTATTTGTAGTGTAAACCCATAAATTAATGTTCCTATCATACAATACACGTAATATCAGCTAAACACGGTAGAATCTATGGTTAGCAGAATATCTTACTCTCATTCTGCTACATACATACAAACCAAGTCAGGCAAAACATGCAACCATTTCACATTCCATCATTTTTTAGCGTTTACTCGCACTGTTATTACTATTACTTACCAGAACACTTCTATAAGTAATATTATTAAGTATGTAATGTGTATACTATACCTAATTGAATGAAAAACCGTGCATAAGCTATCTGACAATGATTATTTGCATAAAATATTACTGTTTCTCCCCAGCACACATAAGCACATCATTTTGTTCATTTTACTTTTATGTGTTTGGTTAGGAGTGAGAACTTGGAACGAAAACGCATGATAGCTTGGAATTTGTATTATTTATTGTACCATTATTATCTAGCAGATTTGTACAATACACACGTGCACTTTTCTATACCTACTGCGTATCAGTAAGCACCTATCAAATTCTAATAGTAAAGTTCGCTTGCGTAGCTTTCGTTTCTATCCAGTACAGATTTCGATATAAATGTTTCATTGCGTTTGCCATGACCGAGTGTGAGTGACGTGAGAAAAGGAATAAAACTGTTAGTTGTTTTGCTTTACTGCAGTATTCGTTTGTGAAGTAAACATTTTATGTTCTCAATCAGACCAAGCAAGATTACAATGTTATCTTTCCAATATCTATGCGTACTGATAAGTACCTACTGCAGATATCTACGTACACAACGTAGTTAAGCCTTTACTCCCTCATTAATCCTTTATCTCCATGTTTCACCACTATATTATTATTTTGTATTATATTGATATTGTATTTTGTATTAGTATGGTTGTGGTGCAGATACAAATATTATTGTACTTCGATTGCTATTGCTACCCATGTAAAGAATTGACTGTTATACTGCAGTCTACTGTTGTTTAGATTTGCATTGGTTTTGGTTTAGATACGTAGAGACAACTAACAAGGCAATAATGGAAGGTAAGGGTCTTCTTTTTTATAGCACAGTGTTTCATTGCATTACATTTCATTGCTCTGATTGTGAACGACTCTCCTCTCCTCCTCATATATTTAGTTACCTGACATGTTACATTTGTTTACTTTGCTTTACTTCACTTTACTTTGCCATAGGACTCAACTACTCAAGTGATTTCATTATATTTTATAGTCTCGTGTATCTATACTGTAGTGTGCTCCCGAGAAGGAATTTCATAGGGTTTTACAATATGTACTGTGTTGCTTCGAGTTGTTTAGCCGATTGTATTTTGTTGCACTATTCACTTTGCTCTCCTCTCGTCTCTTCTTTCTCTTCTCTCACATCCAATTCTCATCTCTCCGCCCTATAGTCTCTCTCTCTCTCAACTTTGCTAATGTACATTTCTTGGGAATTCAAAAACCTCATTCTATGCAGATCGTATTGTACCTACCTATCTTTCTATAGGGATACATAAATATACATACTATAATATTCTAGGCTTTATTATAAAACTTCACCATACCAAACCACTCAAGTTGTGAGTATACAAAGGCTTTTCGTCCTACTTATTATTACTGTGCATTTAAACCTCTTTTGAATAAAGCACAGCACAGTACAACACTCAGGTAGAATACTAGAAAACTCAAGCATAGCAGTTTAGCAATTGCTAGGCAAATGTTCTAATGTAAATACATTCAGCAACCTACCTAATTGAATCCACGAGCCGAGTGTCATTTCGTTATTGGAAGGAGAGCAGCTAAGTCAGACCAAGCTAAACCAACTGCAACTACCTAACTACTGTTTACTACGTCTCTCTGCAGTGTAATGTAGTATTATGCAAAGCAAAGGAGAACCAAACACGAGGCAAGGCAAATACAAACTATTGCAACTCCAATGGAATGGCACTCATCAACAATGTTCTAGATACTTAAGCACTTTAACTTTATTTCATGATTTGTGTTATATTTCATATACCCTGAGCATTCTATTATTTTATATAGCAAAACCATTCGTTAAAACTATAACAAGTTGTATAGTAACTTTTTCTTACAAAAGGGTGTTGTTTCTTTATTTGCATAGGTATCTACGAAATTTTATTTTATGTATTCTACCTTTTCATTAGAGCAACATGCAAAACAATAAATGCAATATCTCTATGTTCTAGTTTGCCTTTGTTGTTTTATTGTCTGCTTTTTACTTGTTTGTTATACAGCTTTGCAGGATCAGTTAATACGTTTGCTTTGATACACTTTGATTTTAATTGCATACTTACCTAGATAAGTATTATACTTTTCACTTCATGGAGTAGATATTTATCCCGAGTTTAATTATAAACCAGGATGAAGTAATAATTGCCAAACTACCGGTAAACAAATTGTCTCGCTCATTATCCGTAAACTTTTGATAACTCTTTAGGTTTTTCCTTTTAGCGTTTGCTCAATTATAAATTCCAAACTTGTAACGCGATTGCTCTGTTTCACCTAGTTCATCTCTATTCGTTTCTCATCACGTCGCAAAACTGGATTAGTTGCATGAATTGAATTCGTTTTAATTGAACTGTTGTTTACAGTAACGTGTAATAAGTGGGTGGGTCGCTAGTAGGCATGCTACAATTACACTTTTAAAAGTTAACTAATTTATGATGTTTACCTGCAGAAACTGATACATACTAAATTCACCTAATACTATGTTATATATAAATGCGTACTTTTCCCCATTTGCATATCTAATTGCATGAAGTATTGTAATACAGATATATTTAATTTACTACTAATAGTATTAGGAGTAGCATTCCTCTTTCTATGCATGATCTCTCAAGCGATTTTGACGTTTAATTCTCATTAGCCAGTTCGGATGCTCTGCACCGCCCTGGACCAAATTAACCGTATCACCTTATCACAATTACTACTAACGTAAATATATTTGTCGGTTCAACATTTACTTTGCAATGAAAAAAGACAAACTGAAATACATGCACAATTACTTACCGTACATACATTCCAATCCCAGAGATACTCATGATTCTAGGTATTTAGATATAATGTATCCCTCGAGATATACTTGTAAATAAAATTATACAACGAACCGCTCTCTTCTACTGGTTGTAGGATGTAGATAGCAGAAATTGTAAATTGTTAGTCGTATCGAATTGTTATCTGTGTAATACCTATGCAAAGTGCGTTACTCTTATATTTTATTTGCGTCTGTGTATAACACAGAGCAGAGTGTTCGACTAGTAAGTATAAGTATAGGTATCTTGGGATTGAATGTGAAGATTAAATAGTTTTCCAGATTAGAGAGCATAAGTCGTGCATAGTTGCATGTAATACTAATGGAAACTAGTAAATAGGCTGGAAATGGTTTGCATCTGCTCATTGATGTAAGCAAGTTGGTTTGTAGTTTGTATTCTGTTCTGCAGAGTTTTGAGATAAGGAGAAAAGCATTTAGTTTTATATCGGCAAATGTTATTACAAAGTATAGGTACATGCATAAGTTAGTTTGCTAGGAATACTTATGACATGACACAGTTTGCTTTGGACCAAGCACCAAGAAGATACATAACATGATATGACGATAACAACATAGCTGAATTATATGATAGGGCAATAGACTGGAGATAGAGATACAATTAGTAGTGTATAAGGAGTAACTCTGGTGATAGAGAGGATAAAATAGTGATACAAAGTAAGCGTCTGGTATCAGCGCTTGGGATAGGATGACATCATGACTCAACAATGATAACAATGTGCCTCCTTTCACAATCATCACGTCGTCCCTGTAAAACATCTCCTCTTCACTTAATCTCCGAGTCGTTTCTGTCATCCAGTCATCCACATCAACAACAGCCAAAACCAAACGGAACCAAAGAAACCAGGAAGCTTCCTTGGCTTGTCTTCTTGTCTTGCTTTGCTTTGCCTTGCATTCAGCACTTGGCTCTCCACTGTCGTTCCTGTTAATCTCTACCTCCTCCTCATACTAACCAAAATGAAAACCCAAACTTTCATACGCAGAAGAGACGAGACGAGACCACAATTCACACAACGAAATAAAGGAACGGCAGCATCTCATAGAATTGAATTGCTTTAAGTATAGAATTAAAGTTAAACCAGTAGGTAGGTATAAAAATACATATAGATTGTGGATTCAAAGTTGTGTTATGTTGCGGTAGTCTACTTATTTATTAGTCGTACCTATACAAAGTAGGCCTAGCTTAGTAACTAACATTAAGTATTATGTAAATAGGTAACTTAAAGTTTCTTATCACACTAAAGCACGTAATAGGTTATTTTATGGCGCAGAATATCAGTTCAAGAGAATGGCATGGCATATGGAAGCAGATGCTAGAAGACTTCTAATAAATATATTACAGTCAGTCCTGCCTCGCATCCATTATACCCTCTAAGATTCGAATTCCTCTAACGATACTGCAAAATCTTAACGCGAAAGCTTAATACCGAATTGTATTCCTTGGGTACACGTAGCGCCGAGTTGGAGGAGTCTAGATAGTTTGTAGTCGAGCGGCAGACGAGAAGAAGAGAGTTCAGATATAAAGTGAGTCCGTCTCGTCCCTCTTCAATTCGCTCTCTATCTCTTTCCCAATCCATTCTGCTTTTATATCATCGAATCCAATCTAATTCGTGTTGGATTCAAGATTCAATGCATTTATACGTGGAGACGCTAAACTACTTAAGATACAAAGACCTATACTACAGTAAATAGTAACCCAAGTTGACGTAGTGGTGGAAGAGAGCTTAGAATCTTGTTGCTCTCGTTCCCTCGTCTCATCTTTGCTAAATTTGCATCTTGTTTCACTTGTTCTTCTTGTCTTCGAGTCGTTTCTACAGTGCACAGACGTATCTAGTTTAAGTCTAGGAAGGCAAAGGAAATTTAAACCTTTGTAAGCGTACATTTGCACCCACCTATGCAGTAATATACATCTTTACTTTAATGAAATACTAGAATACATAAAATTCAGATTGGATGATGTGTGTAATAGTAATAGGATGAAGGATGCTTGCGTAACACAATGTATATAGTAAGGTATAATGTACGTAGGTAGTTATGTAGGCATTAGGAATGCAATCCAAATCGAATCCAATAGCGTGGCATAACCACATTACATGTATCATCTGTAGGTAGCTATATTTTATATTGTATACATTAGCAATTTAGGAACGTGTGGAAGAGAACAATGCAATAACCCAAGTAGCAGAGTCAAGGGCAGGGTTAGAGCATTGAGCATAACAAATTGTATATATTACGTGTTGTTGTACAATAGATCTTCGTATATCAGTTTAGTGTAGCACTGGTGACTAGCAGAGTATTTTATTATGTGTATGTCTCTATGTAGGCAGTAGGTAGTAAAGTAAAGAGTAAAGACGTATGTCTTGCTTTCTAGTGGTATTATGTATTGGCTAGTGTAACTCTTTTGCTGTGTGATGTGATGTGTGAGCATTTGAGAGCTGAACAACAGGAAGATGTGTAGTTTGTAGTTGAGCAGTAAAATGTAATGTAGCTAATGTAATGTGGATGTGCATAGCTTACGATTAGCTCAGCTTCGGGTTTATTGTCAGCATATGTGATGGCTGGCTCTCCGTTCTTAGCACTTTTGTTTTCTCAACATCAGCATCACTCACTTACAAAGACAGATCACATCACAAACCAACTTAAGCATTACCTAATCTAATAGTAGTGCATTATTCTCTGCTCTGTCTAGGTATACATTCACTACATCCGTACTCTTGTGAATAGCAAGTGTTACAATATCATTTTAACCAAAAGAAAGCATTCACGTAAATGGTAAATGCAAAAAGGAAACGCGAAGCCAAATGGGTTCCTTGTCTTTGTCTATTTATTCCCTTCTATATTTGTAGTCTACTCAAACTGACTCATAGGAAATTGTGTAACGTCAATTGGCAATACACTTTTTTACCAACTACCACTATAACAAAACAAACAGTCGATTGCTCTGCTTCTATTGTTATTTATTCGTCTATTCCTTGTCGTATATAAATACTTGTTATAGTGTAATAGTGTCGTATTGACAAGAAAATCATTCCAAGAGCAGATCGGAAAAAGAATGATGAGGTCGGTTAATGCAAACTGAGGTTTACAAATGACAAATAGCTACATTGTTATGTTCAAAAGCTAAATTATAATTCAAAGTAATTACGTACAAATAGTTGCAAGATAAGCAAGGCAAATGAAGGCTAGGGCATTCCAAGACGTGATGGCAGAGAAAAAAGTGAATATTTACTCTACTACTTAATAATCATTACATTAGTTGCAACGTGGTATTTTTACCAGTCTTGCTTATGTAAAACCAAATCAGCTAATGAAAAACAAGTAAATGAATATGTAATAGGTGTACTTGTATTGTAATACTGAAGATACTGTAATGTAATGCATTTATAATTTATACTCGTGTATATATTTATCTTTGCAATACCTATTTATTTACCTATAGCGATGCTACAAAAGAAGAAAAAGCTAATCTAGTTTTGCATAGAGAAAAAAGGAGCAGATTAGTATAATATATTTAGGTATACTAGTAATTGCATGTCGGGATATAATGGTATAAGACTCGTTTGTTCTATTATTACTTGTGGTGATGTGATGGTATGGTGAATGAGAATGAGTGAGCGAATAAATGCGGAGGAGAGTTCTAAGGCAAAGTAAAGCTAATCTAAAAGGACTTAACGACAATCTAAACTAAACTAACTGCCATTTTCATGAGTGCGATTGAAATGATTTTTTTATTGAAGCTTTTGTGCACTTGTCACTCATTTTTCTTGAATGGAATACGGAATTACTATAGGATTATTGTATTGTAATTGGAGACAAGTATATGACTAGAGATAAGAGTCAGTTATATTAAACACGACATGACACACCATTACAGACAGCCTAAACCAATCGAGAGATGTGAGCTAAATCAACAAATAAGTAAATACAAATACTTCTCAAGTACACAACTTATATGTACATTATAAAATCAAACTAAAGTACCTACTCTTTCCAATCGAAGCGATTTGAGTGTAGCCAAAGAAAACAAAAACGAAACATGCTGATTCGGCTTCGCTTCCATGCTGATACTCATAATATTATTTACAATTCAAGACAGATTGATGCCCCAATAAAAAGAACATATGCACACTAGAACTAAACTGTTTTGAAAGACGTGCTCGTAGAAAAATCGTAAAATTAAGAGTACATAGGGACATAAAATGATTTGCATTAGTATACAGTGTGCGTATCAAGTGTATTTACATTTATTATTTACATTTACCTGGCTTAACGAAATAAAGGTTCTCTTGTGACTACTACTACCACTAGGACTACTAATATAAAGAAATGACATGAAAAATGCAGTAATCATGCAAAGACAAGAGATATCTATCCTAGGAAGGCAATGTAATAGTAATAATGGATGGAAAAGAACAACAATTCAATGTTTAATAGAAATTGTAGAATGTGTGACTGGACTGTACATACAAAGTAAGTGTGAGTAGAAGGACAGCAAACAAACACTAAAATACATTGGATTATTTAACGTGAGTACACTGACATTACATTACATTTATCGTATAACTATTAGAATTTACAATTGTGAATGTGATGCGATGGCATTTATGGATTACATGGGTTAGTGAATGGTCAAGTGATACGGATCTCGCCTCGACATCACATTAGAGCACAGCTCGTAGCTCAACTCCATGCCCAAATTCGGACTTGTTGAAAAATTACTCTTTGGTCACTTGACTACTTTAAAAGCTGCTTTAATTGGCGTGCCATGCCTTGCTGAGGAGAGAAGACTTTGCCATGTCCCAATCTCATTCCTCTTACCAACACCTAATTGTTTCCATCTCCAGTCCAGTCGACTCTCACTCTCTCTCATTATCTGTCCAACTGTGTCCAAATCCAAATGAAGGGGCCCAAAGGGCTTCTTACATCACTTTTACTGCCTCTCCACTACTCCTATAGGCACACACACCTACTATGACACTCTATATCTATGTTTCCTAGACTTATCCTTAGGTACCTCAGTTCAAAGAATTATTCGCCTATTTCGTATTTCACGCTGTTATGCTAAGTTAACGAAACTTAGGTTCCTATTCTCTTTGCCGCCTCTAATGTCAATCTTCTGTCTTACCTTCGTTTGTCTACAGGCGGCGGCCACCTATTCTCTTTCCTTGGCTTGGCCAAACTCAATGGAGTCTGGTCTCTAATGTAAATCTACATTTCCTTTCCTATTCTACAGTATCATTCATGGCAATCACATTACTTACATGTAGTGTAAAAATGCAATCATTATAAGTTGTCTTGTAGTATAACTGCAGTTCTATTATAAAATAAGTAATTCCATGTTGAAGATGATGCAATCCAATATATAACGGGTGAATCCATCCCGTAATATAATTATCATATCCAAACTGTGTATATCTATCTAAAATGTACCTCTCCCTTCCATTAGTTTGTCATTAGCATCCGTCCGACCAACAACCTCAACTCAACAGTCAACACCAATAACAACACTACAAAGTTAATCCTCTTTCCTTGTGCTATCTTAAATCCAACTTGATAAGAGATCCTTTCCATCCTTTCAACACCTTCAATCTTTTAACCTTCTTTCACACTGTACTTTTGTGTTGCTTGCAATGTGCATACGAATAGGTTATTGTATGTATAAGATTGTAGTAAAATTAGTACCTTCGTTCAGTTGAGATTGTAGGCACTTACCCTGGTTTACTCATTTCATTGCCAACTCATGTGTAATAACATATTTCTACAAGTGCATTTATTTGAAACTATTACTTATTTGGTGTTAGCTGATGTTAAACAGTAATTAATGGGGAAAAAATCATTTCTGAGTTAGTTAAAGTAAATAAGTACCTTTAAGCGAAATACAGAGTTATTTTGTTGTGGGCGAGGCGAGTGAGTAATCTTTAAGTTAGTTGCCTAATATGACTAATCAATTTTACATTGTTTCAAGTTCATACATTTGTTAATAAAGAGGAATACTTAATTAAACAAACTATGCAGGCTTATTGTGCTTGGGAAACATAAATTACATACCTACATGACACTCTTTAGCAACTAACATCATGTAGTACTGGAAAAGGTAAGTATACAAGGAGTTCTAGTTGTAGATCTGCCTCTAATGTACCTACGTGGTGAGTTTAAGTTTCTTTTTCTTCTTAAGGAATGCACAACTACCTACTACCTATATGTCGAAAGTGTCTCGTCTCATTTATCTCTAGGCTGAATTTAGATGACCTGACCTGATCTATGAGTGAAACTGTAAAAATCCTGCTTTTTTGTTTTGCTATTGGACCAAGACTATATATAGCATTCCCATTGTAAAGTACGAGTAGTGTACTCGAGACAATAACAAGTTTTCATTTCACAATAGAAGAGAGAAGACTCATTGTTTCAAGAGAATAGTATTTCAATAGTAAACACGTAGGTACTCATTGGCAAACAAAGTTTGTAGGAAGAAGTAAGTAATTATGTACATAGAATTCTTGTTAAAAGATGGGAATGTACAGGTGGAATGGAGAACTGAAATGGAATGAGTTGGTGAGTAAATAGTAAAGTCAGAGTAACATTAGAGAAGTTACATTAGCGTAATGGCAGAGGAGTGCGATTCATCTGGAAATGCCTAACTCTTTCTTTCAGTGACTCACTCATTGTCAGAAATTCTCATTTCAGTCCAGTTCTGCTGGTCAAGTCGAGTCAAATCTCCTTAGAAGACGTGAAGTAACATAACAACGAGTTTTCATTTCTTGCCCTCGTGTCATTGTACACAACTGTACGGTACAGAATGTGATCTCCGTGTAGCTACAAATTTTTGGTCAAATGGGTTGAGTCGTTTCTTATTTTCTACACTATATTACTACTTACTACCTACGTTGCATTGTCGTGTCTTAGCAGTTTGCTGTCTTTTCTTGTTTTGGCTCTCAAAAGTATGGTCATGGAAGGTAGGGAGTAGGAAGGGAGTGCAATTTACTATGGTCAACATGAGAAATGTCTATTTGCCTGCAGAGTTCCTTCGCCGGCCTTCCTTCACCTCACCAGTGTAATATTTGTACACGTAAGAATAATCGAATTCCATTCCAGTCTCGCTTCAATTCACACTGTTTCGTGGACTGACTTAAATACATGGACCATTACCGTCCAGCATAAATTTACTATATTCTCTAAACTCAAACGAGTAACTTTTGCTAAAACATTCATTTGGTTTTCCTTGCATTGTGTACGTATGTGTAAGTCATGTTTGCGTTGTTATTTCCTTTTATAACTTAAGCATTGGAAATAGGACTTCGGAAAGCACTTTTTGTATGGCGGTGGCAAACATCTTTTTGATGACGGGGATAAAGAATAACAAAGACACCGAGATCAAGGGCATTATAGTATTACTAGTACTAATGCAACGTATGCATCTTTTAGATCTAACACTTTATAAAAACATTCCACAGTAATTGTAGATTGCCTGTTTGGTTCAGCTTTGATAAGCACCTATGTTTGCATACATTAAGGAAGATCTTACGTAAACGAAGTAATGATGATAATATTGTCATTGTTGATGTTATGCTGTGTCCATGCTATCAAACTAATAAAACTTTCGAGTGCATGATGCTCTAAATAGCATTTGTTGACCGAAATCATAGTAAACAGGATGCATTTCATTTGTATATTGTCAAAACGACAATTTGGCTACTGATAGACACAAAGAGAAAAAACAGATATAGGCACAGTAGTGTTTTTCTAAGTAATCTCGGCATCAAAACATGCCCACCAACTTTCCGACAACTACACAATGTAATGTAATGTTGGCCATCCAACTTTCCACCAACTCATCCAGTATTTAAGATGGCCCAATAAATTTTCATCAATTTAACCTCCTGAAAAGTTAACCTTAAATCGATATATTTTATTAGTTAGATTTCCGAAAACACAACTTAAGCATCTCTTGTGCAAATTATTTACGGAAATTTTATTTAGATGACTGAAAAAAGTCATTGTTAAAAATACCAGTAAAACTTCTGTAAAATTTTAAATGATTGCAAAAAATCATCTAGAATAGGGATTTCACATTTTAGCTTCCCTTTCCAGCACCGTGCAAGTGGGCCTCACTTTCTCCACTAACTCATCCAGTGGGCAAGATGGTCCATCAACTTCAGGTCATTTGAGTTGTTTGACTGCTGGTTAGATGCCTTTAGTAAAACTGCATTTGTAGTAAATAGAAGAGGGGGAAAGAAATGGGAAAATATTTAGGAAATAATGCGAAGCACATGTTAGTACTTATATATAAGTGGAAATATTGTATACATTTCTTAGTATTTTTGGGAAGAAAGCTGAAAGGGAGAAAGAAAGTAAGAGTTTCTATTCTGCAAGTAAGAACAAAACTTATACATAGATATTATATAGTAGCTAAAGTAGGTATAGATAAGAATACATAGAAAGCGAGTAAGCAAGTCGTGTGTTCTTTCAATGTGCACTGAGAAAGGAATTTTGTGTATCAGACGCTTTTATTTTCGTCATCCAATTTTTCGGACGTGTGCCTTTTACTCATTGTCAGTTCAGTTGGCCATTTACTTTTCTGTCTTGAGTGGTGTGCAAAGATAATGCAGCCGTGGAGTCTACGAATACGTACATATAAGTACACGTATTCGGTAGAACAACAGGAAACCTTGTACCTACTCCAGAAATACTTATCCCCATAGTATACTCATAAAAGCGAGCGTATGTTGTGGAATTACGAGTGGCTATAATACATTCATAGATGTAATTTAGGTACATAACCCGAAACCGAAGTTTATAATAATACAGGCAGGTGACATTTATTTGTTCATATAAGAACTTGCTATGTGAAAAAGTGTGCTTCCTACGCACAAGACTTGTGTGTGTTTGGAAGGAGAAAATTGTAAGGTTGGTTGTAGTAATTTTCATGTGGACGAGTTGGCGATGATGATGATGTGCTTTTGTGTCACCGTTTCTCGCTCCATGACTCTCTCTTTGCTTTCTCGCCTCCCTTCCCCGAAGTCTCTAACTTTGCTTTGACTTGCCTTGACGTGACTGAGACTGACTCTTGCAAAGACGGCAGCCGAACTGAAGTCGACAAATACCTTAGATAGGTATTTCTTAAGTACTGGTGACATTGCCATTGCATTTCCAACTTCGGCTTATCACAGTACTACTATGACTTGCGTAGACTGAATTAATAGTTGGTTCTATTCTATAGTGAAACTTTGCTATTATCTGGAGAATGTCTTGAAGTCTGCAGGAAGTTATAATAGTATTACTCTTACGTTGTTGGCCTCGTAGTATGTGTACTCACCATCAGTTTACTTTCCTTTATTTTAACTCACCGCACTTCACACCAACATACAACGCACGGAACATCGAGTTTCCAATGTTACATTATGGTATCTTGACTTTAACCCTTCCAGCACTCACAGACTGCCTACTACTCCTATCTATTGTAGTAATGGCATTGTACCATAACAATGCAGGACGTGTACCCAAGCTATACTCTATTACTCAAAGGAGTTCCAAGTACAGACGCAGACAAGCTTACAAGAAATACTTTTCAGATGTATGACATACAAGAAAGTGGTAGAGGACAAGTATAGTAATGTAATATGGAAGACGCAATTTTAATAGTATCCATGTATTATTAGAACTGTGCACCATCCCGGTATTCATAGAGAGCATAAGGAGAGGAAAACTTGTTTATCATCCACATCACATCCCTGCTGTTACATATCCAAACCATGCCATTCCAGGTTAGACATACGCTTGGCTCAACGCTGTCTTAAACAGCGTTACATAATATTTATCAAGAGTGGTATATGATATGGAATCCACTTATTAAAGAACACGCGCTAGACTTCCTCTTCATAGGTACTGTGGATGGTCATACCGTGCATTAAAGAATGCTATGAAAGTAAATATACTAGCGACGTATTGACTCTGTGCAAATACTTCAATCCGCAATGGTGCACATCAACCAAATAATATTAGTCATTAATTAAAAATCCAAAATTTGCATTAAAATACAGCTATAAAGTCTACTACTGAATATTACTGAATCAAAATTTTTTGTTAAATCTGCCGTATAAATTCACACCACATTATTTTGCATAATTGAGTTTCACAAATGTGACCAAATCAGTTTTGCCAGGAAATCCGTCATCCAGATTCATCAGATATAATTGACGAGACTTTTTGTTATCTTTATATTTTGCTTATTTACACTTATTACTTATACTAACCCGACTTGCCTTATGATACTAAAATTAGGTAGTTATCAACAAACAGTAAAGAATTTCAGCAATAGCTGAAAACAAAATGTGTATTAAAGTTTACCATGTAGCAGAAAAGTTGCCAGAAAACCTTAATTGAACTTGATTCTTGATATTTTGTGTTACCGAAAATATACCTGACAGGTACACCATAGTTGCAGAATTGTGTTTGGAATCCAACGAAACTGATTTCGTGATAATGAACGACACAGGGCAAAGATATTTCTTTACCATATAGGTATATCCAACTAATATTTTGCAGAACTTGTACCCTTGCTGAAACTACAATCTCTTGAGATGATTTATTATAACAATGTAAGCAGGTGATCTACGTGTGTCTTACAAATATAACAAGGTTGCACTTGTCTTCTGATAAAATAATGTTTTGGCAAGAATGGATGATTGTCCATTATGCAGTTCCTGACAGATGTTATAAAATACAAACTACAGATTAATCGCAAGTAGTGTTTGTCAGGTAGACATAATCAAAAATTGTCTTGTTGTGTATAACATCTCTATACCACAAGTATTTATGGGTAAATATGTAATACAAGGCCGAAATTGACTTTTAATATCTTCAATTTAAATTACATTTTGAACAAAAGCAGTAGCTATCCAATATAAGACAATAAGAATACTGAGAGTACTATTATTCTGTTACACCAAACCTGTTAAGATGCTACTGCAATGATAACACGACTCAATTTTTATGCTAACGACTTTCGTGTAGTATTCTGGAGTGTAAAATTGTACTTATATTGCACAATGCAATGTAAATGAAAAATATTTAGTACAGATTACGTAGGAGTCCTTAGAAATATTCTAAATTGTTACAGCGAAGAAACGACAGCGTGTATTCATAGTGATGGTAAATTGACAGTGAGTTGTGTTCACGTATACATTATGCATAATGGGAATGAAATGTAATCTGTTTGTAATATAAGAGACTGTACGTTATCATGCATCTTTTGCGGTTTGCGATTCTGAGAGAATGTTTTGCCTTGAGTTTTCTTTCATGCTTTTTATTTCATGTACCATTTATCATGACTTGTAGCTTAAAAATATAGAAAAAAGTACATTTCACGAGATGGGAAATTTACAAGAAACTAAATCTACAGATACACTTGCATGTGTAATGTAGTGTGTTATTTATATGACCTATTGTTGAATTTGATGAGAATATCCTTATCAGCCTACTCCACAGCGTGAGCATGTACTTACAATTAGTTAGTGTTGAGATTGAGGTACATTAGAGTAGAGTGCTGTCTATCTATAGGTAACATCTTTGCAGTAAAAAATTAGAGATGAGATTAAATATCTTCATTCGCGAAGATTTTGCTAAGCCAGGATTCGCAGAATAGGTCATTCTGAAACATCTGAATAGCTAAGATTAACCTGGCGCCAATGAATCACTCTCCGATCACTCATTCCATATTGTACGAATCTATCTTCTTGATGTTCTCACAACTCTTCTCACTAAGCCCGTCTTGATTTTTCACTCTCGTGCATGTCTCACTTGACTTCAGTAGAATTTGACCTTTACATCCTTTCCATCCTATTCTCGGCTTCTCGTGGCCTTGCCTTGTCACTTGTCAGTTTCCAACACTTTACGGCTGCATTCTGCAACTAACTTGCATAGTGAATAGTTACATTGGGATCTATAAACACAACTAACGTACTTAGATAGAAAACACATCAGTTTACTAATGTACATCTGTGGTGTGGTGTTACGTATGTATCTGGGTATTGAATATATATTTATTTTTACTGTAGCACTGTATGTTTGGAAGCGCTTGAATTGCGTCTGTCTTATTTGGAATTCCGTACTCCCATGGGTTCCAACATTGTTTTTAGAAGTATTTATCACTACTTACTTCTCTAACTTCTCATATATCGCATTAGTATTCCTGCTCGTGTTATGCTCGTGTTATATAAACAATATGTATATTTACTTCTTACCCAAGCACATCTGGCTAGGTGGCCTACATCAATAATCTATCTCTAGGTCTGCTGCCATGAGAGGGAGTTCGATTCCAGGCTTGGGTTACAAGGCCAGAGGTTGTGCGAGGCACTAGGGAACAATAGATAAGCTTCCGGACCGGTGGGCCTTAGACTCCAAACCTTGGGCTAGGAAATCCAAAACCAGTGCTGAATTTCAAAACAGATTTTTCAGTCTTCCACAGTTTCTTAGTAAAATCCAACTACATTGGATTTTAATTACCTCGCCCCATGCTTTTATCAGCAGTTATTAGAAAAATCCGGGTTGTCGGTTTTAAAATCGGTTTTCGTTTTTAAAAAAACGGGTGATAGCCGGTTATTTTCAAAACCGGAAAATATCCGAGAGCTACATTCCCTACCTAGAGAACACTGGCGCAGAAACCCAATTTTGTAGTGAAGCTAAAACAGCAATGCCAAATGTTAAGAGGAGTTTGCAATGTTCCCCTTAGTGGATTGCGCACAGATCCTGCACCCCACAGTTTAGGGAACCTCATATATTATAACATACATCCATATACTTCTGTAAACTATACTCTGTTGAAATACCTAGACACATGATACTATGCAGGATGGGAGTAGGTCATGTCATTCAATATGTACAAAGCTGCATGCTGCTCAAATCAATCAGAGGCTAAATTGCCAACTTGAGAGAGTTACATAGTGTAAACAGACGGAATAGAGAGTTGCGAATCTAGGAGATATCCCCAAAGAGACAATAAACCTGAGTTTAACAGCTTTACACTTTCGCAAAATGTTTTACCTTGCTTTTCTGTATTCAGTATTTGTACTAGTTTTAGTGTAAACTACATGAATGTAGTCACGGTGAACAATGGGATGTGTCTACATCCACTAGTATACCCTAAACTTAAACCTTAAGTAAGAAATAACAAGAAATGCATTATAGATACAAAAGCAACCTCTTCAATTTAAACAGCTATACCTATCTACAGAGGCGCTAAAAAGAAAAGGCAAAAGTAACCTCTTGTGGAGCTGGTCCGGGTTTTAAGAGCTCAACTTCAACATCTCGGAAATTGGTCAAAAGATTTAACTGTAAGAACAGGACTGTGGAAACAAACTTAAACTCACACCTAAACTAGTGCTGTGCAAAAGAAATAGCCATACCAAGAACATACATGACACGATGCGCATAAAACCAAATAAAGATTGTGGCAGTCTGAAACTGAAATGAAGTTTCAAGTTGAACCTTAAAGTTACGTATATAATGCACATATCTAATACTAATACTTACTATTGGATTGGTTCTATTGTCGTTTCACCTTCAGAAACCTAACATGTAATGTAAAATGTTATGTGACTGTTTTTGCGCTTCATTTCATTCTCTCCAGCAAACCCTAACGAGTCTCTTGCTTATTTCGCTCCTGTCTTACTTACTTCTATTACATAAGTAGAAAAACACATACGAAAGAATTCTTGTGTCCTGGTATATAGTTATGCTAGTTAATATATGGTGGTCTATGCAAAACGACAAACAATGCAGCGGTCCAAAGTCAAGCAAGTCAACAGTAAAAGATCATCAGAGAAGATCCGAGGTTCAGCAGTGGTGCTGTATTTGAGTATTTGTATGTAGCAGAGTGAAGTGAGTGAGATGAAAAAGTAAAGAGATGAGATGTGAATCTTCCTTTTCTGTACAGTATGTTTTTATGTAGTGGATTCTACTTACATAATAAGTATAACTAAGGATTTAGTTCTGGTATATTGCTACGGTGAGGTTTAGTTTGCATTTGATGTGGCGTAGTGTCTCGGTGCATGTAAGTAAAGTACTCTGTTCTGTTTAGTATGATAATAGTGGAGATATCTGAAAGGGATAAAAAAGAAAAAGACATGAGATGAGAGTGAGGACAGAACAAGACAGGAGGAAAGAAAGGAGTGGGAATGGGAAATATCTGATCAGGGCGTCGCCTCCTCTTTACCCATGTCATTACAACCTATTCAGCTCTATCCTAAGGAGACCTGCATCAATTCTTTCATCTCTCCCATTAATTTTGTCTTCGAGGAAACTATAAAATAAAACGCCTACCTTACCTTCCTCTACTTGCCATTATTCCATTATGCTAAGGTTTACTTTACTCTGTTTCGCATAACATTACAACAAAGCTATACTCAGAAGCTTACTTGATATAACTGCAGATACGGCGCTTAACGAAACTTATTTAGCATGCTTCTATCTCTACCTTACAAGTATATCAACATGACAAATATCTTTTTGTATCTTTAAAATCATTTAGGTAGGAACTCTCTGGAGCTGTATTTTATTACATTGCCAATCCTTTACTATCTGTATTGACTCGAGGGCTATGAATATGACAAGAGATGAATTGTGTTCCATGTATTGCACGAACACTAACTACTACGTTGTAAATATATTAATGTATGTCATGCTGCAAGATCACAAAGTTGAGCTTCTTACTCACAACTCTATATATATTATAAATAGACCATTGTATCCTATGGATAGTATGAAAAATGTTAAATATTGCGATATGCCAAACTGTATGTAGATAAGTGTGTTCAATACACTAAATAAAGGTGTATTATAAGAAAGGCTATTGCCTACACGACTTGTAAAGAATATATCATTCTAATCTCTCACAAGCGTCAATACATTTGTACAAAATTGTACCTCCTACCTTTTTGCTGTAAAATGTATTTTAGGTAGCGACGTGCTCAGTAGCTTGCGATTAGCTAATATAGTTAGCGATTAGTGTTTACGCTACAAGCTGCAATATACACAGAATAGAAGTACATCAAAAGTAATACTCTGTATTAAGGAGGAAGGAGACCGTGCAATGAAAATCAAAGAGAACACCTATGTACTTTTCCCACATCACATTTGCATTAACATCGATTGTTCTGCTTTTCATGTACCTATGTATCATACCTATTCACATACCAAAGACAGTTCAAATTTGAAATCATCTTTCATTAGTGGGAAAGCCATCTGCATTTCACTGCAATGGAGTATTTTTGAAGCTAAAATATCACATTTAGAAAATATGATATATTGAAAATTAAAATACCCGCATCACAAAATAAAATGTAAAACGTATATTTAATTTTTAAGGCTGTAAGATTGAGAAGAGAGAAGTCAACAGTGTAAAGTAACAGTGCTTTATCGATTATAATGCAGTTGTACAGTAGTTTCAAAATTGGACGGGAATCGACATTGAGTCATCACATTTAAAAAAATATAAAATCGAGAATAACGATGTTACATGCAGAAAAAGAAGGATAAAGTACACTGAAGAAGCAATGAATAAATATTTTACAGATTCTTCCTATAAATCTGCCTGTGTATGCTGAATAAGATTTCTAAATTTACTGATTGGTCACTTCTTTATACAGTGTTTGGTCATAAAAGATGTTTTTCAAATAAATCGATTCCTTTTCAAATCTGGAGATTTGTGGACTGGTGGATAATATATTTTGAAAGTTGGTGAATTGGAAGATTTAGAGAAACATAAATTATATAATAATGGGGTCTAATAGTACTAGTTCCAGTAAGTGTGGTTCTGTAACACAATTGTTGGGAATTGTAATCAAAGAAAGCGTATTGTAGTAGAATTTCTGCAGCAGTAGAGATAGAGACTGAATATTAGCTCAATCGACAAAAAGCATGCTTAAGAGAACCTAATCCATGAACAGCAGTGTAACTACGGATGATGCGAGACAAACGTATTTACTGTTGTAGAAGTGTGGAAATGTATACGTCTAGTTTTTGCACTATGTACCTTAGCAGATTTAGATAGTAACTCAATTTGCTGTAATTTATAGAGTAAATGTAACCACATAAATCCCTTTTGGCAAAATTGTATTGCCGAAAATGAAGCGACTACGCTAATAGCATTAGTAATACATTGTGAGATCCAGGAATTCCTGGATATACACTTTACAGGATATCTGCTTTCGATCTTCAGCTGTCAGGCTATGTTCGTGGGGTGTGCAGAAATGGTGTTAAAGGAATGTTCTACTAGCGAATATCTTTTTCCACCATTCATTCTCATTATCCACTTCCTTACAAGTTAAATCTAATGAATTGCTTTCAATTGTACATATACATATAACAACCATCGCCATTAAACACCTCGTCCTTTGAAGTAAATGTAGAAAATATTATATTCTTTCGCAGCAAATTAACATTTATGATACAATAGATGACAGACATCATTTATTAAATGGCAAACTTATTACATATGGTCTGCTCTGTCAATCCATGTATAGACTATGATCTAATCATAAAAATGTCATAAGATATTACTAGACCATATAAACAATACAAACTGTTCTAATGGAAATGAATGACCTGAAACTTAACTGCCGACTGCCCAGACAAGACAACCATGAGATCAAAAGCTTGTTAAAGTTGATGATATGTTTTTCATTTCAGCTTTTCAGTCAATTATGAGAATATCTAAATCAAGTATACAAATGGCACGCAAAATGCAACATTTTTTGCAATATCAAAGCAACCAATTGCAATTTTGTACACAGTTCAAAGAAAAAATATTTCTTTATACTACACAAATACAATGCAATCATAAAAATTCACAGAATTCGACTTTAGCTTGATAATAAAATGACTTGCATTGTTACTTATGTTTAAAATGCAGAAACAATAATCATAGGAATAGGAATCAGTGGAGCGTACTGCCAAAAGAATGCCCCGATGAGGTAAATTCTATAACTTTCAATTCCATGAATTTCAGAATACTTTCTTGCAAAGACCCTTTGCTGAAACTCGCAATTTTCGAGTTGATTTGTCAGAAAAAGGGTAAAGTAAAACTTGGAATCTCTTTAGATGTTCGCTTGAACTAATAAAAGACTGTAAACGTTGAGATAAATTGTCAAGGTATTTGTCAGTTGAAAACAAAATAATGAATTAAGTAGAGCTACATTAACCATTCTGCGACATTACACATCAAAGACATTCTGCATACTCACATATTGCATTCGAAGCATAGATGTTTTCAACAATCAACTATTAAGTTGAATTTATTAGGTAGGTAGCTCAGTAATACTATGCTGTAACACAGTACGACGCACATAATGGAAATGAGGACAAAGGAAAATTCTATGGAAATTAAATACGCCAGCTGTCTTTATCATTTCAATTCACTCATGTTTTAATTGCACGTTTAAAATTAAATGTAGGTATTTCGCATTCCTCATTCAGGAGATAAAACACAGTCTCCGTGTTTCTAATAGCAGTTACTAGTATCCTCGTGTCTAAAATTAGTACCTCGACACTACTTTTGTTATCTCTGTTCGTGGTATAATTATTTTCGGTAGAAATGAGGATGGAAGTCGGAGAATGAATTATTTCGCGAAAATGAATATGCATGGGCAGACCATTCATTTATTCTCTTCTCGGCCCTTCATCCCTATTTTAAAACTAGAATAGTGCCTAGATTCTATATTCTCACTAATTCTATTCAATTCACTAGTACTTCATCATTCCTACTTACCTATTATCGTTTAGATTTCCTTGTACCGCTTGATAGTATAAAGAATAAAGAATAATATTATTTTACTTCGTAGAATATCGTATAGACGTAACCTTTTATTCGAGTTTAATATTACAAAATACGTTTTTGTAACAGATATTTTGGTTCCTTACTGATGTTACCAGGAATTACTAAATTTAGAAATGAAATGTAATGACTGTGGTTTAGTTCTGGGCTCATGGGAAGGGCTTTCCGTTAAGGGAGACATGAATACAGCATTGAAAGTTATTAATTTTCACAGTTTCAGGAAATGTAATTGTGCCCACCGCCAATAGAATTTTACGGCATTACGCTTTTCTTATCAGATTGGCTCCGGCTCGAGTGTTTCTCTTGTAGTGAGTAAATTAGCACATCTGTTTTGCGATATTACGGGTGTTACCTAGAAGTACGCGAGTAAAATATGGTGAATTTGCCATAAATCATTAGTTAGGTGAAAGAAGGCATAACAGGATACTAATTTTTACTTGGTAGGAGCACAGAAATACACAATTTCAATTAGATAAGCTATTGGTTTTGTAATTTGTGTTGAATGCGTTGCAAATGTGAGGGAGATTGGTTTGATTTGTTCGATGGAAACACATTAGTAATTGAATTAAATGAAAAGTGATTGTGATTTGCATATTGCGTGGGGTGCTGTAATCGTGTAAAGTGATTCCAACTGAAGTACAGTTCTACAAATAAAGAAAGATGTTTTGTAGATACAAGTGCCTAAATACCTACAGTAGAGAGTTTACTAACACCACAGGAAACAAGACGAGACCACCACACAATTCTGTTTAAAACAAAATAATGATCTAAATTATGGAGCGCTGGTTTTTTGCCGTGCCTTAAAACTTACTTACTCATTGTGCATACTTAAATAAATGAGATTGGCGTAGGATGAGTTTCTTTTACAATGGAATAGTATACCAATCTGACTGAATTTGTCAAGTGAACTTTCAAGTTAAAAGAGATGAGCAGTTGGTTCACTTTACGATTCTCGATTGAAGTTTGTTCTGTTGTTGAGATTGACGCCACAATCTGGCCCCCGTCCTGCATAGGACATACTTATTAAACGAACAGGATTTGCGTAAAACGGAATACTTAATCTGCTAGCTAAAACTTTAAGTGAATTGCAAAATGAGATGGAACAGGTGGTCTTGTCTAGTCATTTAGTCTGTAGACTAGTAGCGTCATATCAAATATCTAATCCTGTGCATATCTTTTGATCTCGCTAACAATACGGAAGATTCTCTTAATTTGAAGCCACTGTGCCTCCAACTTGAATAAATTCAATCTTACAATGTTACATTAATTATAATATTATTTAAGCATTCTGAGTTTCTGAGTTGTGACTGGTCGGGTTTCATTTCAATTGCAATGCAACTGTTTAATGTTTAATTCACGTCTCTCCTCCAACATTTCTCCTTGGTTCTTATGGTGTGAACAGAGCACCAGTTGTTTGTAGTTTGTACCTTTGTAAAACGTACTCATGTGCATAAATGTTTGTTGTGAGTACCTATCCGCACATTGTCTCACTCAACAGACTCCACTCTGTCAGAAATTAGAAATTAGAATAAACCTTCATATAATAGTAAATAAGTATTAGGTACTCTGTCCTAACTTAAGATGAGATATTCTCTAAGCATTAATAAAATGCAAATTGGCCTGAGATGAAACTAGAAACGCAAACCAAACCAAACCAGACAAGTTAAAGTGAAGCTGCAATCTTGTCGTTTAGTCTCGTCTGCTCTGTTGTTGTATCTTTACGTAGTAGTAGTAGTAATTTAATAATATAATAATGTACAAGTAATATATGAATCGAATTTCGTAGCCAATTTCAGTGAAGGCAAGTGAATTCGAGTCTGTGGAGAAGCGTTGAGCATCCGGCGCCGATGTCTCTGTCACTCCGCCCGTCAAATGATTGATCACCTTCCTAATCAATCATTATGTTACATTTCTATTCTATTAGGAATATTTTATTATGATGTTCCTTCTTTAGGCTTCATCCTCTAATCGCAAGTAGGTATACTTTAATATGATAATAATATAGGTAAGGCTAATTTTTTAATCAAGCCAAGACAAGTCAAGTCAAGTCTACCAACATTGCCAGTAAGAAATTGTTATTGTATTCGTAAGTATACCTTTATTGGAAAACTTCAAGAGTAGGGACAGACCTAATACATACTTACTTACAACCTAGTCAACTCTATACTCATAAATTAGCTCCCATTTCATTTCAATCTTTTTTGCCATTATTGTACCATCATATTATACCTCTTGTTTTGTTGTTGAATTGAATTGAAAATTGCTTCATGTAGGTACATAAAACATGTAAATAATATCAAGAGAGTTGTCTTGTCAGGTTACGTTAGAGTGGATTGTAATTTAATTGACTTTGGTTTAGGCATTAGTACACGTTCTTACGTAGGTACCAATATATCAATTTTATTTAGGTGTACCTCTATAAACTCTAAGTACCTGTTCCTTTATAATGCATTGTACCTTTATACTGCATTTCTCTATAGCATATAACATCGCATTCAGTTTCTACTGCAAGTGAGTCAGTATAGTTGGATTTTTAGTGGAGAGCTGATCTGACCATGAGTGAGTTGAATTGAATTGAGTTGACTTAGACTTGGCAGACTGAAATGAACTGGAGAGGAGTATGTTTCTATCTGTAAAAGAGACAGACGGGTCCACCTCCATTCTCCTTGACAAAAAAGTCTTTTCATAAAGCCATGGTTTGATGTGCAATAGAATATAATAAAGAAAACCAAACATAATATTAAAACTTGTACTCAGCTCACCTTAACTATTTTCAAACTATTTGATGGTCGGAGTTACAAAGAAGTAGCCAAAGAACTTATACTAAGAAGTGAACATCGTATTTCACTGTAGATAATTTTTTAGTTTTTACTACAGTATTATTTCTATATACACTGTAGTAAGCGAGTAAATAGATAATACAGATGTATTGTTAGGATGGTGAGGTATGCTTGCAATATACAATATTTTGGACTAAAGGCTAAAGCTGTGGTTGAAAAACCGCAACAAGACAAGAATAATACAATAACTTGTGCCTTGTCTCCTAACAACAATGAGAGCCCATTTTACGTTTCCCATTATCAAGTTTATGTCGTCGTAGGTTTTTCGTTTGGCTTTGTGTTTGTTGTTATGCTGCTTTCGTGTCTTGTCTGTCGTATCTTTTCATCCTTTCATTGTACTCATAGCGAAAAGTTAAACGCTAATGCTTAATGAGCAGTAAAGACGAGTCGAAAGGAGCTAAATGAATTCAAGTCGAGACAAGGAGAGAAAATTGAGCCTTAAAACATAAACAATGTAACTTATCGCTTTTACTATCTACACAAATATAAACTTATTCTATTGTTACACAAAGCACACAAACATTTCGGATAGAGACATTGTATTTGGTTTGCCTGAACAAGGTAAATAATCACGACTGGCTTGAATTGGTTTCTTTTCCTTTGTTTACACGAGTGCTTAACTCATGTTCATTTTAATTGATATCGACATGAGTGGTCGACAGACGGTATGTAATGATAATGAGAAGACAAAGCCTTTGGACTCATCAAATGAAAAGATCTCGTATTCGCCACCAAACAAGAATGAAGAGGATTAGATCCGCGTGTACTCTAATGCAATAAGCTAAAGTTTAATGTGTACCGTGGGTAAGAGAAGACTTATCCCTAGAATAAATATGTTTTATGTTCTAGTACTCGTTCTACATCATTTATGTATGATGCACGTTGAGTGCAGAGGGAGAGATGCTGATACCATTAAGTATACTAAAGGTAGTATTAAACTAATAGTAAGTAAAGGTAGATAAAATAACAAATGACTAGGAGAAGAGTGGAGCAGAGAAAGATCATCAAATAGACAGCTCGATAGACAAGCGAGACAGACAGTGTTGGTTTTCCACTTGTGTAATGAAATGTAATAAGGAAGGGTAATGAGAGTGAAGCAGGAGAGGGTTAAGGTTAGCTTTTAGCGTGACGATAATTTGGGTTCGTGTGCCAAAGAGATTTATGGAAGAGCAACCCATCAATTTAAAACTCATTCCGGACAGACAAACAGACCCACCATACAACCAGTGCAGTAGTCATTTACATTTACTCAAGATGAGGATACACTCTTATTATACTCACATACAACGTATTAGCTACACTCAAACACACCACACATCTCGCTTCCCTTACTATTGCAAGTAATTCCAATTCCAACTCACTACCCTACACAGCAACTACAGATATAATAAATTCTCCTTTTCTCTTCGTACCAAATGAGATTCATATTATGTTAATACGTACGTAACTATTATGGGACAACTAACATTCAAAGTAATAGTTATCTATTACGTAATGTATGTACATAATATTATGTATTTCTAATGGAATATTATCCTCATAATGTCAGCACTAATATAAGCTCATTTAAATACACCGTACATGCATGTACTTAACTGACACAAAGAGTTTATTGGTACCTACTATTTAATATGCACTGAATTCTTATCTACACAAGGCACAAGTACAGCAATACAAGTAAATGTGATGAGATAATGGATAAAAGCAAAGAATGCAAACAGCGGAGATGAAAGTATGTGGATACTAATAAAGTTACGACTTGGTAAGTTTTACTTGTCTACTTAGGTTATAAGATGAAATCGTGTACCACTAGTGTACTTGTACAGTATTGTATAAGAAAGCAAGGTTATAAAAGAAAACTGTAATATATAGAATCTACTTAAAATGTTGAATACTTATACTAAGTATTAAAGTACAAGTACTTTCATGTAGAACACAGATATTAATGTGTTTTATATAAAGTAAAATTAGGAGTCTTAAGTGAAAGAGGGAAGGAAAAGTATACTCTGTAGTAAATACTGGTAAATACGTAGTAGCAAAATAGGTACTCTATAGGACTACGGGAAGTAAAAAATACATGCAAACATAGAGAGTAATGTCGATAATGTGCACACGGGCAGGAACATGAGAGAGCTTAAGATTTTTATGAGTTTTGTAGGTGTACATGTATGAATATTGTATGTACTGTAGGTATAGGTATTTGTGTACTGTCAGTAGCTATATAATGACTCTAGACTCTAATAACTTAACTACAAATATGATCATATGAAAATAAAGTAGTTAGAAGTCTTAGCTGCCACTTAAGTTAACACAAGTTTCACTACTGGAAGAGAATCTGTGTACTGTAGGTAGTATCAGTGTTTACTTTTGTAATACCAAGTCCAGTAGTACCTTACACGTTACTGACATCACAAGACTTAATATTTCCACACATACCTAGGGAAATAATGTCTTAAGTGTATTGTACACTTGTACAACATAACGATGTGTTTGAAAGGTAGGGAGAAGGCAGCTGCGCTCGACTCAATTTCTTGACCCTTCTGTCAGAAGAAAGAATAAGTGGTCACGCAATGATTCGGTATTAATGGATGCAGTCATGACGCTAAAAGGAGACCAAGGCCAAGGTGCTCTTCACTTCTTTTCGTTTTCATACATGGCTTCCTTTGCTTTTAGTGTTTAGAAGTTTCTTCTCTCTTCACTCAAACTGTGCAAATCAATTCGAGCATAGCAAACTCATCTTGCATTAAAGAAGTAAAGAAGACGAGTCTGAGATGGAGTTGAGTAGAGTATTAGAATATTTAAGAGACTCGCTCAGAATAAAAAGAAGTCAATTCACGTATACATTAAGCATACTCCTTTAGTTGCGTCCTGTTCTCTGTGCATACGAACTGTTGGCGAAGGTAACTTAATGTGATGTAAGTAAGTGCACTAATGCAATGTAAAATGTAAGAAAAACAGCAAAGGAAATGAGAACCTCGGAGAAAAGGAATTTGCAATTAAAACACTGCCAAGTCAAGGGCACCCACCGCCATCACATCACATCACCATAATCTTTATGCAAAGTAAACTTTCAGCTAAACCTTTGCAAACAAAGCCACTGCAAGCTGTTCAGTTCATATGTATCAGTTAATACTCACTCGATATAGTATATCACCTTTCGTATACCTATCAAAATATAAATTCTTCAGCAGATGTACTTTGTATGTATTTATGTCATGTGAAAAGTCAAGTCAGGGGAGTCAAATATTATATCCAACCGACAGGCAGTTGTTTCTCCTTGTATTGTCCTTTTGTCTTTTTATTGTATTTAACTTATCCCTATTATTAGCAGCTTCAATGCCCTTTTCCTCATAACCAGTGCAAAGTCAACAAAGCAACAGACAATTCTCAACTAACTACTACAGAACTGGCTTAGTATAAAACCTTGTCTCATCCTCACTATTACAGTATAAACCTAAACACTAACAGTCAACCTGTAATATAACAAGTTAGCAAGCAAAAGCAAACGAATTTTATGCACACAGTCAACAAGAGCCATGCAATTCACCATTTCTGCTTCACTAAATAAATGTTTACCTTTCTATCTAAACTAAACCTATCAAATCATTATCTACCATTCTATCTGTTTGCAATACAATTGCTTTCCATATGTATGCACAAGATGATGTTAACCCAAGCACATCTGGCTAGACGACCTACGTGATAAATCAATCTCTAGGTCTGCTGCATTGAGAGGGAGTTCGATTCCCGGTTTGGGTGACAAGGCCAGAGTTTGTTTGTGCGAGGCACGAGTGGAAAGATAGATAAGCTGCCTGTGTAGGAATCTGCGATGGTGGAGGGTCTCAGGAGCTCCAAAATTAAGGCACACCGGGCCAGAGATCCAATTTAGTACTGAAGCTATGAAATGAATCCATACAGATGGCATCCTTTGATCTCTCAGCATTAACAAACAGCAATACCAAATGTTAAGGGGAGTTTGCAATGCTCCCAATAGTGGAATGTGCACAAATCCTGCACTCCATAGTGTAGGGGAGTCCACAAATAACAAACATGCATACATGATGACGTAAATACAAATGTACAATAATAAGTGCATATAGAAAGAATAGCAGTATATTGCACAGCATATAAATCTAAATGTGGTCCTTATATGTGTAGGTTTGAATATCCCAATTTTGTTTAAATATATTGGTTCATGTAATATATTCTATATTATTGCTGACAAGTCATTGTCAGATGTATTCTCCCAGTTGTGTGATGTGTACTCTAGTATTTATGGATGTGTTGATAAGAGTCTTAAATGTAAAACACTGTCTGTCGTCTGTTGACAGTAATACATGTGCGAGTACATACATTTTACATAGCGCCTACTATCCTTAAGAGTTAAGGTTAGTTTCCCATTTACTCCTTGAATAAAGAATCGGACGGAGAAGATGCTTAATGCTAATGTCGTGTTGTGGCTGTGGTTTCGTTTAGCTTTTAGTTTATTCTGGCCTATAGTTATTGCTGCACAATATAACTTTGTATGCAGTGCAGGATCAGTTGGGTACGAAATTAGTATCTATATATGTATGTCTGTATATTTGTATATTGTATTTCTGAAGTTGAAAATCAATTCTCATCTTGAGATAGTTTCAACTCAACAAGCTTCTTGATGTTCATGTAATGTAAAATAGAATGCAAATGTGTTGCTTGGTACATACATATCCACTAGTGAGAAGAGCTTTCATCTAAATTTGTCTAAAGTACCTATCTTAGTCGTCTACGAAGAATTGTGTTCGGAATACAAGTAAATATATAAAGTAGACTTTTCTTCTGCGCCTCCATCTCATTTCTTTAGTTTTCATCACTTTGTAGAGTTCTCTTTAAGAGAGCAGCCAAGCCAAGCCAAGCCAAACCAGTAGACAAGAAGACACCTCCAACTAAAGTATGCATGTAACTTGAGTTTGCCTACGTATGTTTGAGTTGTATGGGTTCCATGCATCGAAACAGTTGGAAAACGAAGTGAATACAATTCAAAAAGAGATTCTGTAGATGTGTTTGTGCAAGTTGTAAGTTTTAAGTTGAACGAAACGAAGCCGACTTATTGTTAGGTACTTGAGTTAAGACTCGAGGTGACTTCACTCTGAATGTTTAATGTAAATTATCCTGAATGCAATGCGATGGAAGATATATTGTATATGTTCTATGCATGGATACTGCATGCTGTAAAGATATCTATGTACGTATTGCTAAATAAATGCAATGCATTATGCATTCCTGCATTCTCACCGCATAGAGATAAAATACTGACTGGGTTGCATAACGTATACTACATAGCTTAAGGAAAGAGATATGAGGTGATACGGTGGCTTAAAGAAGTGTGATACAAAGATCCAAGCTATGTGAATGCAGGCCCACTTCATTCCATTCCTTTGCAAAAGGAAG
The DNA here is from genome assembly GCA_020352615.2 of Yoshiicerus persimilis. Lineage (NCBI taxonomy): Eukaryota > Metazoa > Arthropoda > Collembola > Entomobryomorpha > Tomoceridae > Yoshiicerus > Yoshiicerus persimilis. The sequence goes on along the minus strand of CM036941.2, from coordinate 37,629,189 downwards.
AAGGCAAGAAACCAGGCAGTCTGTCATGATCCCACAGCATGGCAATTCAATATTCCCAATTCAGTTTCTCCATTTCATCTCATTCCTTTCCTTCACATCTACAAATGTTATATGATGACATTCTAAGTAATGTGCTCCATACGTATCCTTTTCACCAGAGTACAAATATACACAGCTTTTCTCCTCCCATATACATGTGTCTAGGCAAACACTTTATAACTTTTAAAAATTAGATAATACTCCAAAAGTAGACACTATTAAATTATTGCTCAAACACTTACACACAATGTGATTCGTAATCCGTATCACTTACTTTAGAGTGTACTATAAACTAATTTAAACACAAAACATCAACAATTGGGTAAAGGGGCAAACATACCTATAGTTCATAGTGTGGTAAATAATTTAATTATATATACTTACGGAACACGGTGTTTAAATAACTTGACGAGGTTATATATTCCGTAAAGAGAAGTATTTCACTACCTTTTTTTAAATGAACCTACTTCTATCTATCGAACTGTCTTTTTTCAAAGTGAAAAGGATTATTCGATATTTATTACGCTTAATAAGTATTACTTGAAGTTTGTAGAGTTGGATAGCCAATAAAATCGGAAGGGAAATTGTTTCATATTCAATTACTGTATATGGTTGTTTTAGGTTTCTTACTATGTTTACATACAATTACGACGAAATGTGATAGATTATGGAGTGGTTAAGGGAAACTAAATCCAAGGAGTTAAATGATCGACACATTATTAAATTGTATTGTATTGCATTGCATTCTTTACTTACACAGATTGGTTAGACTCAGTTTAGTATTCAAAGATAAAAATAGCATAGTTTAACCAGAACTAGAGATAGGTAGTTGAAACTGCATTGCTCTACTTTAGAATCGGAGAGGAGCGGCTTTTATTTTAGTGATCACGAAGCCTGTTACCTTGTAGGAGTTTTATTATATTGCTTGTATAGGATCCAATATCCGATTACAAAGAAAAAGTGATTTAGTTGAGGAAGCGGAGCGAGGCGAAAGGAAACACAAATACGGGAGAGAAAGGCTTAAGTTGCAGTTGGTTGTTTGGTTTAGGTTAGGTATATAAAGCAATAGATTGAACAGTGAGTTGACTTTTGGCAGATTTCAGTTCAAACGGAATAGTTCTAAAGAATGATTTCCATATTGTTATGCTGACTTGGATTTGAAAATTGTGTTCGAGAATTATACTCTTTTGCTGTGTACATATCACTTTAAGTTTGTTGTCGTCAGCAGCATTATATACTTAGTTTTGGATTTCTTGTATTGTTGTATTGAACAAAGTCCTTTAGCGACTGTTCTTATCTCTCTGTATTCTACACTACATGACATAATGTGGTTTGTTTTATACATTGACGTTTCGTTGTGTTCTGTGGTCGGGTCTCGTCTAGTATGGTCGTCTATCTGAGTCAACTATCGTGATGTGAGTTTAAACAGTTAGAGTTTATGTTGATGGTGAGATGATAGTGTCTCTGAGTCAAAAGAAATGATCGTATTTACATGTCATAGTCACATGTTGGCGTTTAATGGGGTTAATTGCTTCAATGCATTTCCGCCCTTGGCGAGAAATAAAAGGATTTAGTGGAGTTTGTATGCATGTATTTGGAGAAGAGACGAGTTACGTTGATTTAACAGCTCTGCCTTTCCATTTTTCCTCCTTATCTTTCTTAAACAACCCAAACGTTGTTAAAATAGACGACATGACGAAAGATATGAAACTTTGAAATGACATCCCATGCAGTTAAATTGCCTTGTGTTTGCAGTGTTGAGTAGTTGAGAAACGTTTTAAATGTCATGTCAACAAACAAAATCGAGTTGAGATTCGTTGGTTGGTGGCTTCAGAGTATACTTATGTACCTGTCCATGTAAGTTATGCATTCTATATTTTAGTTCGGTGCAGTTATGCATCCCAGTGCGACGATATATGTACGAGTCGTAAAATACCCACCGACCTTTTTCAAACAACATACATATTGGATGTTCTACTTGGGTGTACTCGAATATAACCGAGCCTCCCAGAGATATAAGTAAACTACCTATACGACCTAACCCATGTAGCATGTGTATAAATAAATAAATATTCTAGCAACTGCATCAAACTTCAGATAAACTTCTTTGAGAGTTTCTAGCGTGTGTTTTAAGTTTGCAGAGGATGTTCTGTTTCTGTTCGTACATATAAGCATCTGTGCAAAGTGGTTTTCTTGTCTGTCCTGTAAAGTTCTTCACAAGTTACCTGATGTAATAAGAAGAATAAGAAACCCATATAGATTTTATAACCCACCATACCAACGAAACCAAACGAAACCACCTACCTGCTAGTTTTCTTGAGATCTCTATACATGTGGTATAGTTAGATTTAATAAGTAGTACTCTAAGGATGGGAAATGGTAGTAGAAGGAGGATGTATTTAGTTAGCGTAACTTAGGGTAGTCCCATTAGAATTCAAGGAGACTTATACTTTTGAGCTATTAACTAGAGACTGTTAACCTAACGCTTACATACGATTAGCTTATGCATAAATGTCTAACTGGGAGAAGCTAAGAGTTAAATCCTTAATCCGTCTGAATGTAAACAAGGCAAGAAGGACTTGTGGAATGAGGATGGAGAGAGGAGCGTGTAATAAGGTGTAGAAAGGGTTGAGACAAATATTATACCAAGGAGTTGAATACTCGGTGCAGTAGGTAGGCAATGTAATGACTGTGTGTTGATGGTGACTTGCTGACTGGAAGAGAGCGAGGAACGTTTCCCAGCAGCATGAGGTCAAGTACTTTCCACCTATAATCATCTCGCACAAAGATGAAAAGGGTTCAGCTCCTCTTGATTGACTCTATCAATTTTTCATCACGTTCCATCCATCCATCGGCTTGTAAACTGGCTTCTTGTATCTGTGCCTCCTGCCTGCGTCCCTCTCTCTCCAAATCGGATAGCACTCGAAGAACTCTTGACTTGGTCTTCACCTCACTTGACTTTACATTAAATTACATTACACTGCTTTACTCCATCTATTTGTACTGTGCTGCATTGTATTAGGCACATTCCTGATCTTTACTGATGGAATATCTGTATTTGTATGTACGTCTTGTGTTCTCATCTCACCCTATCTTTCCATATCATTTGGCTTGCTTAGCTTGACTCCTCAGGCCAGTGAAGATAAATAGTTTCTAGATTTAATATATCTCGCAAGTCAAAGAAAATGGCAGGATTCTCTTTCTTATTATTGCAATTGCTTGTGCTGGGCTATATTTGCAGTGCCATGTGTTGTGTGCTAATAAATAGACTGGTTCACAGTTATTGACTGACACACATAAGTTAGTCTTGTTATAAACGCTTCATTTCCTTTCGGGTTTCTTCTTTACATGACTTGACTTCAATCGCTCCCCTCTTCTCCCTTAAATCTATATCTATTTTACTTTAATAGTACGTATACTTACTTATTTACGTGTACTAAACACTACTCCTACTCACTTCATCCCCAACTTAAAGACGTACTTACTTCTTTACTAGTACACAGCACACAAAATACAAACAAAACTATGTACTACTACGACATACCAGTACAAGGACCCCTTACAAAATGAATGATAAAATATATTGCTCCTATTATTGCAGAAACAGTGCAATAAAGTATAAAGTAGTCTGCAGATAGTCTTCTTTTGTAAAAGAAAAGAAATCAAATGAAGGAAAAGAAGGGAATAGTGTCTTGTCTGTCTGGAGAAGGGGAAAGAGAAAAGGAGGTTCGAGCAAAAGTAAAAGAAAATCAAGTAGTCCTCCCAACAACTCATAATAAAGTGACTATAAAGAGCATTTCTCAACTCTTTTCTATCGTGGGCCATATGATGACGTTTACGAGGCTCAATCTATCCATCTTTACGACTTTTTTGGCACGTATATAACAAGGAATTTGTAATTCTACCTCTCACTCTCCCCAAATATAATCATGCCGGAATGTTCTTCAGATGTGTCTAAATGCACAGAGAGAATCACTTGATTCCTATAAACTCTCTTCACTTCTCTTCACTCACATCAGTCAAGGCAACGCAATTCTTTCTCTACTTACGCCAACAACTCAACTCAAGACATGACTCACTACTCTTTTTATTAAAGCTATGCTCAGGAGTACAACAAGCAAATGTATTAATACCATTAAGTTACAACCGTTTGCACATAAAATAGTTGCTACACAATTACACTACGCATATAATCTTATAGGTATATTTGTGGAGAAATACGCCGTCAGTGCAATATACTGTAAAGGAAAAGCACATTTGCATGCATTAATATTTAACTACCTAGTACGTTTTACACAGTACAGGAATTTATATATCTAATTTGTAATGTATCCAACACATAATAGGGGTAGGTTTGCAACACAATACCTAAATGCATATATTTATGTAGTAACTGCCATAAGTTACAGTTTTCAGGATACACGTAAACATAAATGTAGTTCATAAGTAATGCATATTGTGCTACTATTTCGGTAGAGATCTAAGGAGGTGAAGGATATTTACCTACCGTAGTACAATTCAATACACATTTACTTGTACAGCAAAAAGTATACTGAAATATTGTAGACACACAAAGTTATGTCTGCGGAGAAACTCTTCAGAGAACTGTATTATGGTAAGTAGGTACATTTAAATAGATATATAGCGATAACTATAAGTAGCAGATTGTACATTATGTTCCATTTTATCGTATAAGTGTGTACTATTTCCTGTTTAGTATTAGAGTTATATTATAGTGTGTAAAGTGCGTTTTCATCCATTATCTATACAGTAGAAATGCAGTAGAGTAGAGCTAAATTCACTTGGACTCAAGTCGCACATCACAACACATACATCACATTCACATTGCATCACATCACTACTTCCTTGAGAACTGCTTGCTAGTTTACAACAGGAGAAACTAGATCAACATGAGTAAGTCAAGTCAGGTCTTACATTTTACCTACAGCGTTCCGCCTGCATGCTTTGTGCTACTCCTTTCCTTTACTCTGGCCTGGTTAGATTTGCCTGACTCCAGATCTCACTTTACAAAACCAGCAGCAGGCCCAAAAGCTTCTCAACTATTTATGCACTAAGTTACCTATACGTAGGCTCTTTATTTTATACCCCAAGAGGGAGAGGCCCGACTCACTCCATATAAAATATTTAGTAACTACGTAGAAGGGGCTTTGAAAACTTTCTTTGGATGTGTCCAATATTTGTAGCGTCTCGAAACAAGTGACGAGACGACCTTAGTTTTCCCTCTGCGTCACTCCTCTCTTCCATACTCTCTTTTAAGTGAATTCTGATTACCTGTTCTATTCTTTCATATCTAATGTATGTAGAATGCATACAGTTAAATGTATTTATATTCCATTAAGTTACATCACTAAGAATTTTTCTTTTCAAAATGTCGTTTCCTAACTGCAGTGGGTACACACGATGCAAAATCGACAAAAATGTAAATGTGTGCATTATGCAAAATGTGTCGCTACAATACAAATATTCAATTATGCATGAATACATATAACATATGTCGTCTGTGAAAAAGACAACCTTCACAGTGAAACTCGAAACGGCACAGCTGGCCAAGTACATACATCTCTTACTCTTCCCCAACATTTCTGTCTCAATTATGCACTAATGAGGCAATTAAAACCATTAAATATTACATACACATGAAAAATAACTGTCTAACAGTTCTTATACACTGTCTTTACCCACGTCCTGCATGTAACATTAATACTCACATATTGTCATTGCCAGTCTCCAGCTTTGTCCTTTTAGATAGTGCAAAGGAAAAGTATTGCAATTTTGATGTACGAAAACATGCCCAGACTGCGTGTGTGTGACTGGTTTCTGCTGTGAAGTGAAAATATAGTAACGAATTGCAAGGTTTAAAAAAAGATTGAAAGAGCTTTCAAAGACGAGGCATGACGGGACAACTCAAGTCAAGACTTGAATAAAGACCATGCCAACTCAAGGTGTGTTTGTTCTCACTGTTTACTCTCAGTTGAGGCGACAAGTCGACTTCGCTCAAAGACCAATGCATTATATCTACACTCCTTTCCTTACAGTCGGAGCAGAGTATGCAATAATAAGTAATAGAAACCATATGTGCGACGCACCGCATCTTTGAGTACAACGTAGAAGGTTAACTTAAATCATACATTTATGGTATTATCTATGGCTCCGTTTCTTCAAGAAATACAGATGCAAAAGGTTTTCTGTAATGGTATCACATATTCTTCTTTTAAACACTGTATTTCCGTCTTCTATTTAATTGCACTATTCATAGATAATATTATCACTGATAAAGTATTTTTCGAAGAGGCTACCAACATAGAATCTCCCTATTTAATAAGTTATATAATAGTGTCCTGAAAATGACATTACCAGCAGTAAGCCTAAAAGTCACAAAGTCAATTGAAGTCAAGTTGACTAAGAAAGCATGTAAACATCAAGCTTAGACTATCTACTTGTTATCGGTATGCACATACTTTGTACAGCTCTCTGTAGGATGTAAGAAAATAAATGATATTCCTGCATCTGCTGTGCATCAACTTCATCTTCAGTGACACTGACGTAACATAACACCAACAATACGACATAACATACAATACAAAAAATGTGGGCAAACATTATCATATAAACAGAGTAGTTGTTTTGCATGAAGTATAGCAATGCTTTCTTGTACAGCTCCTCACTTACCGTTCAGACAGTACGTTTACCTTTAAGGTTTAGGCTACTTATACTTCTATTTCTCTTGGTTATCGTGTGTTGGCTTTGTTATCTGTCTATGCACTGCTGCATTGTTGATGTTTCGCCTATCCTAGTTTTCTTTCTCACTAGAGTTTCATTCAGTAGACACGATCCATCTCTGTCTCTAACTTGTCTCTCTGAGTACCTTAAAGTAAAATGAGTAAGCCGAACTGCAGACATAGGTGATTCGGAATATGAAATATACAATATATTACTGTATTCATACCTGTGCTTATATATTATACCTAATATCTATGCATAGATAGCTACATAGTATACTATACTAGAAGAACATTACTATTAATACTTACAGCTATTTAGGTATGTACTATTATATCTGGAATGCATTTAGCAAAAGCACGTAATGTCAACTAAGTTATTGTTAGCCCTGCTGTAGTAGTAGCATCCCGTTATTTTTTGTCATGTCGTTTAACGCCTACTATCTATGTGAACTATGTTTGTGCAAACAGAGCACTCAATATTTAGTGCATACACATTTAGCCATGAACTCTGTATCTGAATTGTGGTTTTCATATAATTATTACGATATAGAGATGACTTGAATGTTACCTGGAGTTAAGTTGAGTGTAATACAGTGTAATGTAGCATGGTTACAAAGCTAATGGCTTACGATGTCTTTTTTATGTGAAACAGATGACTGTAGCAAAGTCCATTGCACCCCCGTAGCGGAGTGTCCAGCAGACAGCTATCGTCTGCCGACGATTGTCGACACAAGTCATCAAGATTGCTGTCCGACTGGGGAGAAATGTCAATGCATCCCGGGTCTCTTGTGCTCTCCTCCAGAATGTCTCCACGGGTGGTCACAGCACCTGGTGCTCAATGCCACTGGCCAACCTGGGCGATGTTGTCCTCTTCTCAAATGCGTCAAGGACTATGGTACACAAGGTACGTTTTTTCATGGTGCTTTGCTCGAGTACACATACTTTGTACATGTCTAGGATGGATCTTACGTTGTTCATGTCATGTCATCTCATGCCACTAACATTCATGCAATGTTAGCCATAATACATTCAATTCACAAAGACAAACCCATAATAAACGAGACTTACTATGCTAAAAAAGAGGCAGACAAGAGGGCTATAGCTATAACATTTTAGTTGAATGTGTTATGTTGTGTAAACGTAGAGTCGTTGCCATTGCCATTGTCACTGCAATTGCCCATTTTACCATCACATATTATTTTGTTTATGTTCATGACATTTCCATTCCCCATATCAGCCACTTTATCTAGCAACGACTTTGCCTTTCATACTATTTTGTACGTGTGTGTGGTATACGTACACATAGTGCATTACATTTTGTATGTCCGGACATACATACCTACGTAGATTTTATATTTGTATGTATGTGTCCTGATAGATAGTAAAGCCAAAGGAAAGTCTGGGTCTTCTTCCTTTAAGATCCTTACCTTTATTCCAGACACGACAAAAAGGAGACTGTATTACTGCACAACACTTGGCTTGACTTTCCTGTTTCTCACATAGTATTTTGGAGAGGTCGCAGTGACTTCTAAGAATAAATGCAAAGCAAAGCAATATGCCTTGCATTGTAATGTTACGTGATCTTGCTTTCATTGACATAAGGCATTGCTCTACGGAAAAGGAAACTAGTCAAGTTTTGTTGATATCAGATGTGTACATATAAAGAGAAATGTTATAATAATGCAGCGCAGGTAGTAAGTAGACCAGGATTATATCGAGTATTCATTGAACATTGCGATAATATTCGTATCATGTACTTCACTTTCTTAGTGAGTTAACATATGGGCCAGGGCTAAAGTGTATAGGTAATAAGTTTTTCCTAGTATCGTATCTGTATTTGCGGAAAAGTGCATTCTGGAATACTCTAGGCAGAGAAAGTAATCAAAATGAAGTATAATAAGTTTAATAGCATTTTGGTATTTGCTATCATTATCATGAAACCGTATTATATTAGCTAATGTAGTATACCTTAGTGGCATTGACAAAGAATATTACTCGTTATTATTGCATAGAGACATCAGAGGAGGGATATAGCAAAGTATTAAATTATCCTAAGCGTACGTGCATTTCTCCCAGTAAGTATGATAAGTACGGTTTGGTGGGTTACATTGCTAAGAGAAAAGTGATGTCGTGTCGTGATGTGATGTGAAGCGGTTAGCCATTACATTTACGTTTTAGCTTTCTCTTTCCTATTGTCTTGATGTACACACACATACCTGCATCTTACTAGGAAAGAAAGTCAAGTGAAAGAAATAGCTCGTGAAAGACAAGGAAAGTCAAAGCCAAGCTAACGTAAAGAAACCAAGTGAAGCCCAAACCAACCATAGGAAGCCAATATCGGTGCGACTTGAGTGAAGTGAAATGCTAATCTTATGCAGATATCACACAAAGGTCAACTTAAGAAAGCTTCTTGAAGAATGGCCGGGTGGGACTCGGAATGACTTTTCTGGAGTCTACTCGGCCATTCACTATTCATTCATTCGGATGGAGATGGAGTATTTGGGAAATCTTTCATTTGCATGCTTTTACTTTACTTGACTCAACCTAAAAGTGTTCCATCCACCAGCACTCCACTTTTTGCTCTACTTCAATCCAACCTGCATACTTATTTGGGTTTTCCAACCGTCTAAGTAGTAACTGCTTGACTACAAGTAAAGAGAGACTTTCACTGCAGTTACGTACTACATTTCTCCAAGTATATAAATATGCAAGTATCTCTTATATTAATATTACAGTTTTACCTATAGTATAGATCCAATAGAAGAAAATCTTGGGACATTCGATAGAAAGATGGTGATAGGAAGGTACAATAATAGTTTGTAATAGCATTAGGAAAGTAAAAGTAAGTAGGTAAAACAGTTTGTTAGAATAAAACTGTTAGTGCTCTCTAGTTAGAGTGGTGGAAAGGATGGATGTATGCAAAGAAGAGAGTAGTCTGCCAGAGGAAGTTCGAGAGAGAGAAGAAGGAAGAAGAGATGATACGAGCGGATAAAAAGGTTGATAAAATTAGGGAAGGAAATGGGCCGGAGAATATGTTGTGCATGCAGAGCGTCTAACGTAGGAAATGACAAATGTCCTCTCGTCCTTTTCTTAACGCAAGGCAACCTACTCTCCGTCCTCTCAACTCGTTTACTTTCATCTCCTGTTACTGAACAAGAACGACTCGATGTTCCTACTTTGCATTTTCCTTTGCACCATTTCCCGCCCATAAATTTCGGATTAATTATCAGCTCCAGTCAAAAGATAGATTATATATGCGTTGAGAACTACTTTCCACTAGATTCTTAAGTACAAATATTCGAGAAAAACTTGTAAGCTTACAGTATAAATATATTAATGATATGACACTCACATTCTTTATGGTATGGTACACTATATACGGGAAAAGGGGGAAATCATCGACTATATTTAACGAAATGATAGTATAGTGTTTCTATGTCTTGCTGTTCTTTCATCATTTCCTTCAGAATTTAGAGCTATGTGATTACTATACTAAATACTACAAACCGAGACGTAATAATGCAGGGAAAGTGTTTGTTAACTGGGACAAAACGCTTTAGAAAATACACTATATTTAGTTAGGGGAAGCATCTCCTACTTAGGAATGCATAGTTGAGTTATTAATCTAATATAATGTACTTATGAATTTTATACGCTTATTAGAAAGTGTCTTTAACAAAGATAGATGGAAAGGGATACTGGTATTCACTTCACTGGTTAAGCTTGACTGGGATACGAATTTAGCACAGTTGGCTGTGTACGTGTTCTACCTTTCTGCATGTATACTTAACATTATTGAATTTTAGTCGGTTGAACATGAGAGCCTTCGTCTGCCTGCATGTCTCTTGCCATTTCTATGCCATGCCACTACGTAAAAGAACTCGCGCATTTCTTTCACTCTGAAGTGAAAGTGAAATAATCTAACCTCCCTCTTCTATTTAACTTTGCTGATTGCCAGTTGAGTTGAGCCAGTTGACTTTGACTTCACTTCAATTAAATTAACTTAACTCAACTTTCCCATCCCCCAGATGAATTTATGATTAAACTTTGTGAAATTAATTAATCTATGTGGTCATTTATCACATATGGAAGAATTTCGTGAGCTTCCTTCTTTCTTGGCAAGTCAACTTTATTTCCCTGTATTACAGACCTATACACTGATGCTCTACAAATTTTCTATAGAGTCTGCATAGTAATAAATGCTAAAGTAGGTTATTCAGATAGGCGTTGCTCTGAAGTACTGATGAAAACGGAAGGTAAGTGAAGTTACGTGCTACATAATATTTCACAGAAATAGGAAGGAAGGAAGTGCATTGTGATAAGAATATCTATTAAACTAACGGGAAAAGTGGTTTGGTTTGGTTTTGATGGCATAAAGAGGCCACACCAGACAATGGCACTAAACGGATACTTTTATAGACACCTCAAAATGCTGTGGTTATCGGTTGCCTTTTTATGTAGCACTTTGTGCATTGTAAAGTGTAATATACATATATTAAGTATGACTACATCTTTCTGAAAGAATAGCACGTAAAAGGAAAGGAGTACATATAAGAATTGCATATCATATGAGATAAAGATTATAGTTATACTACAGCTGTTATCGATTAGAAAAAAGTCATAACCTGAGTATGTACATTGTCTGTAATGTAACGTGCAGCTGAGTAGACTTACCTAGGTTAGTTTTAGACTAGGCGGTCGGCGACGGAACGAAAGAACATAAATTTTGATGATTTGATGAAGGTGAGCACGAGCAGGAGGCCGACCACGACCATGACGAATACGGAGAAGATTACGGATCTCGAGAAAGCGGCCAGAGCTGCCTACATGAAGGAAAAGTATTTCATTCTGGAGAAACTTGGTCACATCACCAAGATTGTACTCAATGCTTCTGTCATAATGGAGTTGTGTCCTGCAAACCGTTGAAATGTGATCTTCCAGCAGAGTGTCGACTAGCAAGAGCAGCACCCGAATCTTGTTGCCCAGTTTGTGTCGGTAAATCATTCTACTTGTCAGCCTATAACACATGACTTTATATTGTTAATCATTTCTATTATATTATTAGTTTCTAAAATTAGTAGATAAATCGTGCAGTAACTTAAAAAGTTGTTGGATAACTTCTAAATGTATAAATAGATTGAAAAGTATGATTAGGTACTATAGGTACTCACATGACAGAAAAAGCAACTAACTTTTGCAGGATCGTAGCCTTCAACTTTGTATATGATTATGATTTTATATATTTTATGTACCCTTGACACTGTTGACACTTGACTGCACTCGAACAAAGAACATTGAAATGTCTTTTTGCATCTCCCGCTGTTATGTCCTTTTGATTTAATGGCGGAGTTTTTCAGTTATGTTTACAAAAGGTTAAAGCTAAAGGTCCAGCAAAAACCTTCATGAAAACCATTTTTATTGTGCATTTTATACCGTACGGAAAAAGTTAGTCTATGTGATTTTCTTTGTTTTCCACTGATGCAGGATGCGTAACGGCGTCTGGAAAAGTGTATAACAATTCGGACGCATGGGAAGAGGACCCTTGCACCACTTGTCACTGCAGAGAAGGCAGAATACAATGCCAAGCTCCAATGTGCCAAATGACTTGCTTAAATCCAAGACACGTTCCAGGAGAATGCTGCCCGCGCTGTGACAGTACGTTTAAAAATATAATTTTCTTGTGCACTTTCTACGTTTTCACTATAGTTTTGTGAATGGCAAATGGTATTGGTAGTATTGTAGTCGTTCACTCGTATAAAAGCTAGTTATTTAGTTTAACTGGCAACCCACGAGAGGAAATGGAAAATAAAACGTCCGTTTTATTTCAGTTCAGTCAGTTCTATAATTTGTCCTTTGTCTATCTCGTCGTCGCATCATCCTCCGTCCAGTACTTTCGAACCTTTGTTCTTTCATCTATAATATTATTACATATTATATTATAGCCTATATCAATATAAATTCACTATAACAATAAGATATACAGTTTTCAGTTATTTTCCTTGTATAGAAGGTGCTTTATCCAGTAGATTTGGAATTGGAATTCAACGCGTTTTCCAATTTCCTTTTCCTCTGGACTGGACTGGAACATTGAATGTGCATGCACATAGGTACATATGTATTAGGTAGTTATGCCCTTATAGGTATCCTCGCAATATTGAAAATACAAGCAGAAACTACAGGAACTAGAGAAAAGACAAAAGAGCGATGCGGAAAGACATAACCATGTCGTCATGTCCAGAGACACGAACACTGATAGTGGGCAATATTAAATCGTTAACCAATCATTCTCATTGGATGCATTGGTCCACAATCGGATGCCCTGATGGTCTTACCTATATACATATTGTAACCTTAGTACTTCCTGTAATTCCAGTCTTGTCTTATATGTCCATTACATGCTGTCGTTGCTCTGGTCCATGAAATGTTGAGGTTCTGTTCATGTCAGCAAAATATTCTCCAATTCGAAAGTAAATACTCTGGTATGATTGTGATGCTAATACATAATTTCCTTTTCTTTGTTTCACTCTACCAGATGATGGTCCTGCTGACAAAGAGGAATGTCCGTTTCTCGATTGTCATCGTGATCATGAATGTCCGAATGGCTTCCGTTTGGACAAGAAAGGATGTCCGACATGTAGATGTAACAAGTGTCGCGGCCTCGCTGATTGTACAAAGGAATGCTCTTTGGGCTACGAGTCGAATGAAAAGGGTTGCGCTATTTGCCTGTGTCGAACATCGTCTACGGCTTCTCTACAGCCAGACAATCTTCTCCTTCAGGCGGACAAGTCGAAGGCTAACCAGATTTCTGCGGCTCAATGTGTCACAACTACTGACGGAGTAAGCCGGAATGTCGGTGAGGAATGGTCGGACCACTGTCGACGGTGTATCTGTAAAGATCACACGGAAATGTGCTCTTTGATCACTTGTTCTCCTCCTACTTGCGAACATCCTGTTTTTTACCCTGGCGATTGCTGCCCTCGCTGCCCAGGTAATTCTAAGCTTTCTCTTCAATTCAATCCTCTACTCCACATCGATATCACAATCCATTCCGTGACTCTGAAAGTGTTACATTTATAGACTATAGGAGAATCGTAAATTCATTTTGTATTCTTCTACATAGACGTTAGTTGGAGTGAATGTGTCTGATTTTAATCCGCTACTTTACTTTTTTCCTTTATTGATCTGTCACGCAGTGTCTGTGGGTCTTTCGAGTAGGTATCCAATCCAAGTATCCCTATGGCAAGTTGCGTTAGTGCGTACTTTTGACTGCAAATCCTATTTTGATCCCATCCACCCTGTCTTCTGTCATCCATTTATTTTATCCATTCATTCACAATATAATCAGCCTTTGTTAGACATTTACACAAAATAAATCTTGTTAGAAACTAGTTTGATCGAATTGATGACTACAAAAAACTTTATGTTTTCTATTGTACTCTGGGATAGAATGGCCCTACGGAAAAAGATGGGCTCCCAAGTTCTACATAAATCTTTTATAGCGCTTAAGTATATACATTTAATGTGCCTAAATAAACACACCATTTACGGTATACTACATATTTACTTGATTGAATCAAAGTACTTTTATGTGCACAATACTATCGTTAGGATGTAATTTTGCGTTTTATTTTGGGGTAACAGCTCTCCTTAACACGTGTATTTGCTATAAGCCGTAATACTCCTACTTACTGTGTCCTAAACCAACTTATTCCTTGAATTTTCCCATAAAAAACTTGTAGATATACGCATTGCAAATAGAACACACATTGACAGATCACAGTGAATGACACCAATACAGTCGGTGAAAGAAAACTTTCTCTAGCCGACTACTTCGACTAACTTTCTCTTGTTTAGTGATAGACAGTGTCGTTGAAAGCTTTCACTCATTTTCAATTGATAGATGAGGAAGTTGGGGAGTCGCGACATGCGAATGTATCCATCTGTCAATCTTCGGACGGAACGCAGCGTCTGGAAAGGGAAATGTGGAATTTGGGTCCTTGTTTGACCTGCACATGTCACAATGGACAAGTACTCTGCTCTGCCCCGGAATGTCCACCCGCTCCTTGTTCAGACAGTTTGATTCAGAATCCTGGAGATTGTTGTCTCACTTGTCCCCATTTAACAAATACGGAATTGGATCCGAATTCCATCACGAGTAACTCAAGTCATTCCAAACCCATTTGCTTCTCGGATGATTCTGCCAAACAGTATGCTGACGGAGAGACTTGGAAGGTTCGTAAATGCATTAACACTTTTTCCATGACAAGAAATGAAATTCCAAGTTCCTATGACATTGTCGGTATCTTAGGAGCTACATATGCGCTCGAAGTTCTACTTTTACTCAATCATCCGTTATGAATTGAGATAGAAGTATGAAATGAAAACAGTCAGAAAAGAAAGTAGGAAAGGAACTTGCTATGCAGGGTATGGTATGCGTGCAGTAAATATTGTGTATTAAAGAAAGTGAAAGCACTGGTAGCTTTAATACAATTTTTGCGTTGCACTCAACGGCGTATTTAGCAGCACCAGGTTATTGGGCACAAGACCCAAGACACCCTTCTCTTATTTTTAACACAGTGCATAGCTGAAGAATAAATTTTTCTGCAATACAGGAAATAAAATATTTTAATATCTTTTTTAGGCCCAACATAACCGAGTCTTTAATACTCCCTAGTTTAATATTACATATCTGTATGAGCTCATAATGTTGCTTAAGCTTTCAAAGCACCAACCCTGGTAAATATAAAGAACAGAAATTCAAGTTTTGGTAAGTACATAGAAATTCGACAATGCTATGTGATTGCAAATTACTGATATAACTAGTTTAGTTGTGTACAGTGGTTTTAAGATTATATGTTAGACATACGCATACATGGCATACGCATACAATATTATCAATGACTATACTTTTACTTGTCCATAGCACTGCTAAGGCACTGCTTCTTAATACACACCTAAATTTTAATGTAAATAAAAGTGCGCTGTGTACATAGTCTTGTAGTAGTTGAATAACTGTAAGAGACTTCATGATAGAATGGTTTTGAAAGGACGTGAGTGTGATGTGAATTTTTTGCTAGGTTGGTGCGTGTCAAAGTTGTGTATGTCGCAACGGTCAAATCCGCTGTTTCTCTGCCGGAAAATGCCCGCCGTTGGATTGCGAGAGACCTGTCCTGGCCAAAAATCAATGCTGTCCCATCTGTCTCGGTCAGTGAGCCTTCTCAAACCTTTTCATTTATCATTTGTTTGAACTTGTACCGAAAAAACAGTATTTCAAGCTATGCATAGCCCGGCATCACATTGTCACACTTACACTACACTACACTTTATTTGGGTGTACAATAATACACTTACACCACACTACACTATATTAGTGGGCATTAAATTACACTTACACTACACTACACTATATTAGTGGGTATAAAATTACACTTACACTACACTACACTATATTAGTGTGCATGAAATTACACTTACACTACACTACACTATTATTAGTGTGTATAAAATTACACTTACACTACACCACACTTCATTGTGTGTATAGTATTACACCTACAATACACCTCATTTTGTTTGTGTGCATAGTATTACACATAACACTTACACTACACCACACTTACGCTATTACTGTCATGGCCGCCTTAATGGGAGGCCATTCTGGCTTTTGCCGGGCCTCGTAAAATTTTAGGGTCCTCAAAATCATAGGCATTCGCGAAATCCAATAACTGATGTTCAAATTCAAAAGAATTTATGGAAAATGTGCTAAAATTTTAAAAGAATTTGCTCAATCCTCAAAAAAATCCTCAAAACAACCTTTACACTACACTTACACTACACTACTTGTTTGTGGCAACTCATACACTACACTTACACTACACTACCTGTTTGTGGCAACTCATACACTACACTTACACTACACTACCTGTTTAAGACAACTCATACTTTACACTTACACTACACTACCTGCTTATAACAACTCATGCACTACACTTACACTACACTACCTGCTTAAGACAATTCATACACTACACTTACATTACACTACCTGCTTAAGACAACTCATACACTACACTTACACTACACTAAAGATAAAGTGGACCTTACACTTTTTACTCTTTTTTACACTTACACTCAATAAAGTGTAGTGTATGCCGGGCTATGGCTATAAGTAAGTCTCGCTGGTTAGTCAAGTTAACAAGGCAAGGACATTGTACTTTTACTGACCATTCGCTTTTTAGTAACTCAATGTGGAGCTAAAACTAAAAGTGCTAAATAAATAGGTATATCGTTATGAAATATGACGGTACACAAAGTATACTGTAGTGTTTCTTTAACATTTTAGTTCTTAGTTTGAGGTCAAAGTATTGAAGATAATGTGATACATAAAACATGACGAAGAAAGCTAATGTGTAGTACGTGTTAAGTATGGTACTTTAGGCATTTTCACTTATTTATCTCAGCTATTGTATGGCAAAGATAAAAGTAATTGATTTTCTCGATGCATTGCATTAGTATGTGCTAATCAGTAAGCAAAGATAATTTATTTACTTATGTGGTACGCATATGTATATACTAAAGTAAATTATGTACAAAATTGCTTTACTAATACTAGTAGTAGAAATAGCAGAGTACAGTAGGCTATAGGCTATTTTGGGCTTGAAACACATTACAGTGTGATTGTGTGTTCTTTATTGTGTAAGTACTATGTAATGTATGTTGTTTGCATGTCGGGCTGTACTGTAGAGCAAGGAAAAGTCAAGACAGAGAATAATGATGGGGGTAGTCGTAGTTCGAGTTCTTTTTGCTACTACCACAGTACTAACCGTACTTATGAGTCAGGACAGAGCTGGAAAACGGACGAGTGCACCCTGTGCTCTTGTCATGATGGACAAATCAAATGTACTCAAAGGGAGTGCTCCATGGGCTGCTCTAATCCTGTACCCGTCGAAGGAGAATGTTGTCCCATCTGTCCCGGTAACAACATGTGCTTCTCATTATTAAATATATATTATTCTCCCCATCAAAAACTCATTATTGGCTCACCATTTTTCAAAATTATCGATTTGACATCCACTTCTTTTTCTCATTTCCTTTCCATTCAAACCAAATTGTCGCCGTGGCCGTGCTCTCCTTTCTCCTCTACGGAATATGTCCTGCGTCTTCTGTTTTAATGTATAGCAATTCTTTCCTTTGGCCATTCAATCCAAACCAACCAACTTTCTCCCATTACTCAAATACAGATTTGTAATTAACCCCCGATAGCTACGTTCAAAGACTACTACACTTAACATGAGAACTTTTCCTACTATTAGTAACTTTCTTTAGGGTAAAGTTTGTATATAGGATATACTATATTTACCTATGTTAAGTATATAGAACATTTCACTTTTCTTTGATCTTACGTTTGTAAAAAATGGCCTAGCCAAAAGAGATGGAAAAGTAGATGAGCATTCAAAACTGTAATTTTGGGTTTTAATTGAAATAGTTCTGGAGTTAATGTATTAAAGGTAGTTTCTGCTGACAGAAAAATTCAAAGTTAAATATGATTACATAATATAGGCTAAACTTATATGAGACATGCTGAAGTAGTTAGTGGATGCACGTTCAGTATATTGCGTTGAAGTATGTTCATTGCTTTGTACTGCTACTGCTACCTCTTATCATTGTTCGCTGCCGCAGTCAGAATTTCATTCGAATCTACATCTTTTGTACGACCAATAACATTACATAAAATCAAATCAAAATGGCTTGATTACCGCTTACTCTGCTAAATACAAAAGAAGCCTTAAAAGTAAAACTAACTGTGCTTTCAATAATAGCTGACGAGTGCGTTAGCTTATAGAGTTTATGCTATGCAATGGGAATTTGTATGTGTTACCTAATTAATAATTTGAATAGGGTGTAGGATATATTGGGCATTCATTGTCGATTTATGTTTCCATTCAGTAGACGGTACAAGAATAAGAATATCTGTATGCCTGTTATTATAGGTACATGCCTGATTTCTTCTTACATTGTACATAGTATAACTTCAAAATTGGATTATCTAACCAAACCATACATATGCTCCGAAACCACTACAGATTATTAGGATGCCATAAGAGATTCCCCGCGTCCTAACTCTGAGGTTTACTTACATATTTACGATGTTGTTGTATTTGCAGAGTCGAAATCTCGGAAACGACCAATAATATTAGATGGTCAGAGTAAAAGCTCAGTTCGGACAAAGTCGGCTTCCACGCCCAACAGCCTTGTCCTGGATGACCAAGAAGGTAAAGTTAATACTTACACTAAGGAATTTTCTATCTTATTCTTACAGCATCCTTAGGATAAATTGCATTATACAAATTGTATTAAGTGTAACATATCACACATTGGTGACGTTGGTATGCGCTACTAGTAAAAACATATAGTATGTTATTCGCACACTTCTTGGAACTCATAAATAATGCACTCAAATAGCCAACCTAATGAACAGTATGAATAGTATATGAACACGAAAGCAGCATTAATTGCTTACTAAAGTGAAAGTCAAGCATTTCTACAAATTCATTGAACCATAGCCTTAGCCTTTTGATTATTAATCATTAAAATTTTATTTATGCTGTCCTCGTAGGCTGTAGTTGCTAATCAAAAATTCCAAGAAGTAATAATTAGTTAATATTGCATGACCTAGTACAATAAGTACCCTGTAGTCTGTAAAGGGATTGTGGATTGTCTATTGCGCTCTATTGCTGAAAGAGATCCTTCCGTGTAATGATTAATGATATATCTAAAACTATGCAAGGTGCTTATAGTAGCAGCGGGTATAATAGAAAGAAAAATCAAAGGACGATGAAATGCTTTCATGAAAGCACTACTTAGGTACTACATTACAGAAGTGCCCAATGGGTCAGAGAAATAGGAAATGATGTTGTATAACTTAAAAGAAGAGTGAGCCCAGTGAACAGTGAACTACAAATTGAGTGGGCTGTGCTGTTTAAGTTAAGTAGGCATTCTACAAAGAAGATATTTCTTGTGGTTATTTTGTTGATGTAAGTTAATTGAGTGGTTTGGTTGGTTGACTTGTGTTGAATAGATGGTACAGAGGAGGAGGGATCCCGGACTCGTGTGTCACCGCCGGGCAGTGTAAATGGCGGAGGAGAACTGGGCGAAAGTTCAGGATTGGAACCTCATTGTGCCATAATCATCGCCTCGCTACTCTGTGTCTCTCTTCTTTTAGCTCTCTACGTGCTTCGACAATGCTTCTTCCGTCGGCCAACCCGACTTATCAAGAAAGCACCCTTCCACTCGTCCAACTCGTCAACTTCACCTCCAGTCACTCCCGACTGTTGCTACAAGTGTGACTACAATTACAGCAGCAGTTGTGCACAGCTCTCCGAACAAAAGCCCCTCTTCAAACCAGTTAATGTTCTCAGCAGCAGTGACAAAGTCTGATTCTATTCGATTCCTCTGTACTATTATGACATAGCTAGAGCTAAGCATATGTACTATATTCAATAATATATTTAAGTAAATACTTATACAAAACTACTGGCAAACAAAAACAAATAACATAAATACTGCATATTACACGATCCTGCGATACAAAGAGAATACAAAACAAACACATACTTCTTACACACAGAGTTGGAAGGCATGCACTCACACACATAACATGTACACAATAATTATACGAATCACGGAAAGAAAGATTACAGAGCACACATTTAGTAATGGTAAGTCATTATAATGTAATGCGTACATGTTACATATGAAGGCGTCTTTAAGTACTTTGAGATTTTACACGTACAATGTACAACCTCTCAATGTCTCAATCATTAATAATGCCCCAAAACACACGTGCACTTTTTATGCTGCAGTCATTGTTGTTATACTTCAACAAGCTTATTAATACGATTACGTACACCATAAGTCCTAAAACGATTTCTATTATTAATGAAAGTTGTAGCCATATATTTCAAGAGTACATCTGGACACAGAAAGTTGCAAATTAAAGTGTTTGAATGTATTATTGGGCTGTGATCTACAACCCATAAGTATGTCTACATTTGTTTTTATAGTTTTTTCTAAAAGGCAGGTACATTGTATTAAAAATGTTTGTTCATGTTATTTAGTTTTTAGTTGTTCAGGCTTTAAAAAGAAAAATTGTAATGCGTAACTTTTGCTTATTGCATCTAAACTCCATAAACGGAAGGATTAGTTCCAGAAGGGTTGGTGCATGAATTTTCATGAGTACAGGGAATAATGACTGCAATATAAACGTGCTTCACACAAAACAAAACTCATCGCAATACACATACCGTAATCATACCAAATACATACACATCATTACAAATAAATACATGTGTATTGTATATGTATAATAATTACATACATATAAGTGATGTAGTATTGAGTAATGCAAGTATATATCCTAATAGTATGTAAGTAAATCGTAAAACAGTATATTAATGAAAACTTAAAACGATTTCTCTATTCTCTGTACTGTACAATTTTCAATGTGCGCTATCAAATGCACATGCTTCCTGTTTGTAAGAGTAGGTATATACTATATGCGTTCGTGTAAGTGGTGTGTGATTGGAATTGCATTGAGTTGAAATTATTGTTTGGTATGAGTATGCAAAAGCACATATGTCCGCCATGTGTTTGTTTGTTAGAAAATATGTACCTACACAGTTCATGTGTCTACATATTATAATTGCGTAATTCTGGTTTGCATCTGTTTATGAGTAAGTCAAGAGCAATGTGCGTGTTAGAAGTATTTGCCATTGTTTCTCTCATTACACAAATGATGTATGCAAAACGATGTTGCTCGTAAAGTGTAGACGAGCATTTGGTTCTGATTTCATTAATGTGATGTTTAGTTTCTGCAGGATTTATAAAAACTCATGTAGCTAGCGGAAGTTAGTAAGCAATACACAAACCTATAAATACTTGCTGTATTAGGTAACTAAATTTTAAATATGTACCAAATGACTAAAGATACATGCATATTTTATTTATTACGTCCTAACGCCATTATTGCATAACTAACCCGCAAAGAAATGTGTAAGGAAAGAGATTTTTAGTAAAAGCATACTTGCACATAATATGTAATATAGTGTTTGCTCTTCGGAGTTTATGCAACGATTCTCTCATGTTGTTTGTGTTGACTTGACGTTGACTTGACTTCCTTTTACTTAGTCTCTCATTTGTATGTACGTAACATCTCACTCTTGTTTCGTTCATTGCAATGAAGGCTGTCTTGGTATTTTGGCATACATACTTCACACGGAGAAGCTAGTATCCGTTCAGGTATGTATCCTTTGCTCCTAAGATGCCTATTTCTTTCCAAAGTCTCAGTATACATAAGTCTTGTATGTACTAGAGTTGTAGCTCAGTAAAGTATATCGAATATGTATGGTGAAGTGAAGACGAGTCAAGCCAGGCCATGTCAAGTCAAGTCGGCTCTGATGTGCAGTGGCAAACTGTCTTGTCTAGATTGTCTATCTATCTTGTGGTATGTGCTATTACACTCCTGTGGTGTACGTCTTGAAGAAGTTTAGCTTGAGAGTTCAATTCACAAACTCGTACAGTAATAGGATATGCCATAGAGAATACTTCTATATTTCTTACTACCTCGTAATGTACTCAATATACAAATAGATTCTTCTTCAGTGGTATATGTGCATATATACGTGGTTCACTTGTGAACAGTATATACCACTTATATTATCATCATCTTCATCTGTAAACCAATAACCAATGATCAAATATTTCGAATGTACGTGACTGGAAGATGTGTGAACCTTTTAAGATGCATGTCATGAAACTAAAGAGCGAGGGAAATAAAGAAAGTGCTAAAGATAAGAGTGTGTCTTGACTTGGCTTGGTTGCATTGTAAGGTTTACGTTTAGTTAGTTCTCCTTGTGAGCTGGAATACCAATAAAGGACTTTAGTTCAGTGTATGGAATAGAAGAGAACAAAAGGACATCACACAACATCAAAATAGAAGAATAGAACACAGAAAGTAGAATTGAATATCCTTTCTTGGTGCTATTCCATTACTGGCTACACATTCTCGTAATATCAAAGTACATACATAGACGAAACGAGAAAGGGGAAAAGAATGGAGCATTCATTTTAATCTGGATAATAAGAAGAATATGATAGACGTATTTCTGCAGTAGTACAGCAGTGTTATAATCTGGAGCTTAAGCCAGATAAAGATACAATACATAGGTGATTCTTTATCTGTTTTTCTACATCTTGTGCTAAGCTATATATTCACCGACCGTATATTATATTGAATGTATTATGATTGCAGGGTGTTTAGGGTGAATGAGACAAGAACAAGATTATCTATATAATTCATCTAAATATTATGCTCTTTTCTTCTCTTATGTTCTCTGTCAGTGTATCTAAACTAGATCTGCCTCGTACATGTATTCTGCTAAGTGAAGCTATCATTTTAAAAGACCTGACTTGTCTTACTGATAATAAATATGATAACGTGGACAAAGTAACGTGGACGTGGACAGAGCACAACACAACACACAATCAGAAGCATATACGTACTACCTACATTTGTATGTAGTATGCAAATAAAAACACATTATTTTACTTTACCAAACTTTACATAAATACTAATCATTAAGTACGTACAGGATATTGTATTGGTATCGTAATTGTAATACAAAATATATCTTTCCAATCTGTATTCTATACTAGTTAGGCTAGGATATGTATTAAGATAACCAGTAATAGTACTAATAACTACTTTCGTGCAAGTATAATATGTGGTACTACTACTGCGCACTCTTTATTAGTTAAGTTATCATACAAGGAGTTAGGATAAATGATACTATAACTTGACTACGAACAGAGAGACGGTATTTTTCCTTGCGTAGACTTGATTGATTGATGTGAGCTGTCACTGTAAATAGAATAAATAGAAGAAGAATGTGAAATACTTGTGCATAATACATACGATAATATCATCATTATGTTGTTACAAACAATTTACATTATGTGTGTAGTATAGTCGATTTGTAGGAATTTTAGATATGTGGTCATGTTTCTCTAATGTTTCGCATAGTTAGTAATTCATTAAAGCTTTAGAATAATTTCCATGTACAACGTATGTGTTATTATATTAGTAACCAATTATTGCAGGGCAGATGTGCACCTCTATTTGTATTTCTAACTTATAAGCTCTGCATTGCGATTGCCAACAGGGAGAGTTGAATAGAGTGAGCAACTTTCATACTGACACGAACAAAATACAATGCATGTCTAACTTATTGTTATTATAAAGGACCTGCCTTGGCTAATAACAAACAGTAACAACACTACTAATACGTATCATTATTATTAATTAATCTATGACAGTTTATTAATGAAAATGTATCCCATCATTATAATTATTATTGTGCATGGAAAATGTAAAATGCCAGAATAGGTACTTGCACAAAAACATATATCAACAACAACTGAACAGAGTCTACTAGCGAAAACTAATCTTTTCTGCTTGTCACCTTCTACCTTTGTGCTAATATGTAGAATAACTTTATAAGGTAGAATCCTTACGTGCAACCAACAAACATACATCTAATTTTACGATGTGACGAAGACTTTCAATTTAACCCATAACGATTAGCAATGCCACTTTGCGCACCTATTTATATTGTCTTACCTATGAAACGAAAAGAAACACATACCTATTTATAATCCTACTTAACACAAATATTGCAATGAATAATGAAACTAACACAACTTAATAATTATCATACCTTCGTAGAATAATGTAAGATAATGTCGTGCAGTAATATTAATGTAATGTAAATGTAACCTAGCGTATTAAGGTACATTTACATTGACGTAAGAGTAAATAAAGTATATCTCGTGTTCTCCATGTGATCTGTAGGATATTACTACTAAATAATATAATAAATACGTACTTGTACTATGTGTAATAATAAGCAGTCGTATCTACACTGTTAAGTTGTCTGGTATCTGTTTACATAAGTTGTAATACGTACTTGGTAGGTAATGGTAAATAGATTTGCATAATACTAGTAAATGTAATCACATTCAATTATAATTCAGTTAGTATTGTAAGGAAAGGTATTATTTTATGATTACTGTTGTTTTACCTACCTTAAGAACTAAATGGTTAACTTAAACTTAACGTAACGTGAGGTGCTCTTTGTATTCTGTTTGTGCATTGTACAATATTACATGTATTAATGTATCTTACTATTAAATAGTATTATTCGCTGTAAATTACACAAATTAATATATAATAATGTAATGTGAGGTTTCTGTATAGTATTTAGTAGTGTGTATACTATGTCTGTATTAATGAAGAATAGAATTACATAGAGAATATAAACAAAACACTCATTATTACATTAAGGTAAGTACTTTCTAGTGCTAGACAGTAGTTGTTTGGATTTCAAGTGATTATGTATTATATTATGCTAATTACGTCTCGTCTTGTTATTATGTAATCTACGTATTAAGTTAAATTAAATAGGAATCCGTTGCACTGTGTGTTCATATTGACATTAGAAAATTGAGTGGATGGATAATGACGGGGTATGTATACATTAGATTATATTGCAAACGTATTCGTATTCCATACATTGTCTGTTGTATTGCATTTCTAGGTATGCACACAGTTTATTACACTAGAGAATGAAAATCTGCGTGCTGATCTACTTATTTGAGTTAAGCTTCTATTTTAGCTGGAGCAAATTAGACTAGCCAACGATTATAAAACTAGACGAAAATACAATAATAACATTCAAAACAATCTCTTTTAAAATACTTAGCCCTGTGTTTCAATTCAAACTATTTTAATGTCGCCTTTCATTTAATCATTTATCAAATGCATACAATACCATAACTCTGCTTAGTGTTGCACCGTCTGCTTACATTACCTTACACCATACACCACACCAAGCTAATTTAGAAAAGCAGTCTTCCAAATAATATACGAAGGCGTTCATTTACAGAGATGCACAGAGATTAGTCAGTGCTAATACCATTACAAAACAAATGGTTATAATACAAGCATAAACTTCATATATAACCATAACTAATCATAATGCGTGCTAATAAGAATTATCAACTCGTAGGAAGGACATAAATAATATTAGCTACATTCAATTTCTAATGCACTTCATTGCACCACCATAGCATTGCAAAGCCAAACCTGTTAAAACGATTAGATTATGTATGGCGTCTTAAGAACTACACTACAGTGCATCTTGCTAATTGGTTTTTCGTATTATCTATAGTCCCTATGAATATGTAATTAATTTATCATGCATGCCAAATAAAACGTGATCGTTAAGCAAAGGTAAGATGTTAATTGAAAATTGACGGCTGTTCTTTCTTACCAAAGAAATATGTGAAGGCTGCACAGTGTTTTAACTTTAACTGCATCTGCCCAGTCAAGTATAATTAAATATTACATACCTGAGTAGGTACGTACATGTAATTTACACAAATACGTTACGTAGGTACATAATCGCTACTTCGAAAGATGGACAAAGGAAATCTAAGTACCTACACAAGATTTATTTTGATTGCGTACCTTCATTTCTTTGTTAAACTAATGATTATTCTTTAGATGCCCCTAAACAGCCGACAGACATAATCAATGATAAGATGGAAACCAAAGTCCACAAAACAGGTATGTATGAACTATTCTAGTAACTCTTCCATTCTATCTGCTGCACCGCAGATGTATAAAAAAGGTAAGTACCTAAATTCTTATCGCGCTGTGAAAAAATAACTTATTTGGTAAGGTATACCATTACTGCACTAAAGTGTCTTGTTTCCTTGTATTTAGGATCTATAGCGTTAGGAGATTCCAAGTACCTACTATACTTATAACGTAAGATAAGATGTATAATATTCTATACTAAGTCTTAAATGATATTTGCAAAAAATAGTATTAATGATTGCAACCATGTATGTCACACTTACACACTCATCCTCATTCTTACTTTAAGTAAGGCAGTCCGACTACGTGAAACTTTTTCAGTAGAGAAGATAAAAGTTTGGTTCTGAAGAAAAGCTTTGTTCTCTTCTTTCCTGCTTGCGTCTATGTGGGTTCAGTTTCACTAATTCACTTCCTTTTCTCTTTGGTGCCTTGTGCTGCTTGACTACCTTCCACTGCTCTGGCTTTGAAAGTAAATACGATGGATATACATAAATAAACGCAATAGTACAATATAGATTGTAGACATAGAGGATTTCTTTACTCAGGATATAGAACGTATAACGACACGTAGTCAATTCGATTGCAGTATAAGATATTAGCTAGTCTCCGTCTTCTGTATGGTTTAATGCAACAGAGACAGATGTACATGGAAGAAAGAAGAAACAGTATGAAATGCCTACATACGGTTAGTCCATGTAGGAAACAACCAAAGGACATTTTGAATCATGTTACTCACACGCTTACGAAACCGAGGAATAGTTCTCCTTGCATTACTACATAACGTCTTTCTATGCTACAGAAGATATTTCTGCATTAAAGATACAGCGGGGTACTTACAGTTACAGTACAGTTCAATCTACAGCAGTAACGTAGGGAGAGAGAATAAAACTTGAAAATTCGGGATATACTTATAAAATATACTTTACTTTTCCTTCGGGTGATAACACTCAATTGGCTTAATTTACTGAAAAATATGAGGAGCGGACTACGAATACGGTGAACAATTTAGCAAGTTTCCAGTTCAGTTTAGTTAAGTTCCCTTTTTTGCAAGGAGGGCAAGTTATCTTAACTTTAAGCATTGTAAAAAAGGAAAAGTGGGGCAATCAGTTCCATTCAACCTAACACTTTTGCACTTGTCGGTGTATCGGATTTGGCATTGGGCTCACGCTCTCGAATCGCAATAGCCATCTTCGGCGGTGGTACTATATAATTCTTCAGAATTTTCTGTCGTGTTCACATCCGTGTCTGAACCACCATTAGAGGTCAATGGGTCACCATTGTTAGTAATGCTACAATTAGGCAGTCTTTTCCTCAAACTTAGTTGTCTCCTTAAATTCTTCCCATTATAGGTTTCTCTATCCTTGTTGTAAGTCACACCACGGCGTATTTCATTTTGTTTGTCAGTTCGACCTGGGTGCTTCTGGTCTCCGTTACCTAGTTTCTTGAATCTATACTCCACTGTTTTTTCAGGCGAGTTCTCTTGGTTCCAGAACTTAACTGCTTTCAATTCCTTTTCGATATCGGTCAACTCACTACGGGAAAAACAAAATACTTAGTTTAAAACAAAGCCCACATGGGAATAAAGTAAGTAAATGGTTTTGGGTCATTCCGTATGCGTTGGATTTGTAGCATGTTTTTGCAATAATCTTACTAAACGCTCAGAAACAGAATTTTTCATAACTAAACACATTCGCATTGCATAAAGGAGATTTAAGTTGACTGCTTTAAAATAAAATATGTAGGAAACAAAGGATTATTCTACGTAACAGTGGCTGGGCTTTATGTGGCTTGCCTTGTTCTGACCTGAGATATTTTCTTGCCTAGCATATTGTATAGCTCCAGTCGCTAAGTAAATCACTTACTTAAGTTAAGTGAACTCAGGACAAACCTTATGCTAAAGTTTCTCTACTAAAACTACAATGCAATGCACTCACGTCTTATAATATTGCATAGCATAGACTTTTCTACTTGTTTCACTGGTGTAAGTGTTGACTACATTGTACAATACATAACGGCTACTGTATTGCACATTACTTAATGTGAGTGCGAGGCGAGAAAGCATTATGCTACTTCACTTAGCTTTCAGGGTACTACACTATATACTCATAATACATACATATTATCATCATATATCTTCTTAACCTGAAGACATACTTGCCTTGGTTTCGACCAACAATTCCACATATTGGCATTTCAGTTACGTAACTAAATTCTCCTGTATGTTTCATATAGGCCTGAAATCTAAAATTCGTGAGGTGTACTACGTACTTATCATTAGGTAGATACAGTTTATAAAACACTGGTGTATTTAGTGAAGAAAAGGTGAATAGAGAATAGTGAGGAAAATTGAAAAGAAGCGAATGATGTAAGTAAGTATCGTTGTATTTGAGGTTGTATTATATTAGAAGACGTCTGTAGAAAAATGAAAGGAACGAAATGGTAAGTGCGGCTAATGGGAACGTGGGCTATAAAAGCATATGCTTGTTCATGCTTTACACTGCACATACAATATGATGATGACTGTATCTATCCATCCTTTCTTTTCAGTCTGCGGCTTGAGCACTAATGTGAGAGTGTGAGTCTTAGAGTGGAATTGCTTGTTTCAATGAAAAACGACCATAGTTCTCCCAATTCTCACTTACTGCTTACATACATTACATTATATTACTTACTAGCAACTACACTTACAAAACTAATACTTATTACATGCAGTCCAGTCCTTTACAATATATTTGTAGTTTATTCGTTCTAGAATATAAGAATAGCTAGTAATGCCTTAAGTAGTAGCTATTAGAGGATATACCTAGAAAGAAGGGAGTGGTAGTGGATTGGTTGGAGTGCAAGTTGAGGTATTCTAGCCGCTCTACTAAACTCTACTCAACTTTACTTGACTTGACTATCATCTTCAAAACAATACAGAACAACAAAACAACAGAAAGACCGTCAGGCAAGACAAAACAAGAAAGCATAGGCAGAATACAACACAAACAGAACTTTCGTATACAAGGGCAGACAGACAGGAACAGTAAGTACCATAGCAGGCAGGCAGACCAGGATATCTGCTCAGAGTTATGTAGTCAAGTAGGTAAGTCTGTTCTTTAGTAGGAGAAGCAAAGAAGACACACACTTGAGACTGAGACAGAATATCAAAGCCATGTTTTGTTCTACTCAAAGTGATGTGATGTGATGATAAAAGCCTGGAAACGAGGATTGTTTTCCGGCTTTACTGATTCGCAGCTCAACTGACTTTAAGCCGACAATGAGTGGATTGGATTCGGAAAAAGTAGATCTACACCCCTATAGATATGTACAGAGCGATATTATAACAGAAGAGGAGAACAGAATAAAATAAAGTAGCAGTACCTACATAATACATAAAAGAATACCTTCGTTCAACTCAACTTGAGAATAAATCTTTATGGGTGCCTCTGCCTGCCGATACGCCCAAGACAAGATATATTTTATATCTACTTCCTCTACTATGCAAAACTAACACCAAGCGAGTTGAGATAAAATGGGTGTTTTTTATTCCATCTAATATGAACATGCCGAATGGATGGAAATGTAAAAGAAAACTGAATCGTACATTCAAGTGCTGTCGATAGGTGCTTTAGGTAGTTTGTACATAGTGCTACTTATTCAACTTACAGTTGTACTATCCCGGTACATATCTGTATAAGTCGACATTTCTCAGTTGCAGATATTCCGTGGAAAAGAAGAAAATCCCAGAGTTAAGTTAGGTAGGAGCTAAAATGTACGTTTCTCAGCTCTCTACAATGCAAATGAATCAAGTTACACACCATCTTTCCTTGTCTTAGCTTTGCCCTCTTTCTTTACTTAGTGTTCAGTTAAGTTACCTAAGTTCAGTTCAGTTTACATTATTTTACTTCTTTACTTTGCAATGGAGAAGACAGAAAAACTACTAGAGCATTACTACATTAGTTTAGCTTATTGTTAGCTTTAAGTTAGTTTTGTATAACACTAGGAAGAAACCAACTAACGTCAGCAGCTCCAGATATTATGCAGCATACCCGTACAAAAAGCAAAATGCTAGCTTAACGTATGCATGTGCGCTTTTACACACATTACAGATTTAGAGACAAAATGTGAAAACTATGTAAGTTGAAGAAAACAGAAAGTAAAATATAAATATGTAAGTACCTACTTATCAACTGTATGAGAATAGAATTGCTATTTTATAAATACAGTAGGTACATATACATGAGTGAATAAAATATCAGCTAAAGATGTATTATGCATAAATAGCTTAAGATACACTCACCATGATTCATGATATTAGTGAGAGCGCTATGTGCACTGTGGCATGGATTGTGCATACAAAGTACATAATATACCCATTATGGTATACAATGTCGCATATAAATAAAATAGTTAACTTTAATTCCCCATTGAAGTAAGTCAAGTTGCGTTGACTTGGCCGATTCGGTGAACAGAGATTTGAGACTGAAGTGAAATGATCTTGGGGTTGTGTTATGTTCTCTTTTCGCTCCTTTGCAAGTCTCAATTCTCAATCGCATTTCATTCGTCTTGACTTATCACTCTTTTCCCAATGACTTATTCAAGGGAAATAAATGGACTCAATTAACCGAGTCGCTCCAACTCATACCTCAATGTCAAGATAATTCAAGCCTTTACATTTGAATTAATCCTAGTCAGAGACTTATTGTTAGTCAAACCAAACCAAACCGGCTAACAAACATAGTTTAGATAAGTAGTTAATTTATATTAGCCATTTGTCTCTTACATATAATTTTATACAGTACTGTGACTGCGAAGTGAACTATATAAATATTAGGTTATCCAGTATCTTTTGTGTCCCGTCCGATGTGTAGGTATATTAGAGTGCAGAATAGTGAAATAGAGACAAGACAAATAAATAAAACCATAGAACATACAGGGTAAATATAAGCCACTAGAATTGCACACCATCACTCCTTTTATCGCAATAAATTAAAAAGGAAAGAGATTCATGCTAATTGTAAGTTATAAGTTACTGTGCAAATAAATTGAGTACACAGAACAGAGCTTATTTGTATTGTAATAAGTAATGTAGCTTTAGCATGTAAATAGACACTTTCTACTTTGTGCTTTGTAAGAGACGGGTTCCTATATGGCTAAGTATACCGTAGTTTAGAGTTCTCTTTTAGATTTTTGCACATATGGTAGATATATCACATAGGACAGGGACAGGGTAATATATCACATGGCTGGTATCTGAAATAAGTAAGAGTGAAGCGGGGATCTCTTGCACGAGTTTTCTTTTGATCATTTAATTACTTTTCGCTATTCTGGTCTAATGTCTTGTCTATTGCGCAACCATTACGTAATTGTAAGTAGAGCACTATTGCTTAATAAAATGAAGAAGACATACTTGAACAAAGTACACAGAAGAAGCGTTTTGACAATAGGATCGAGGACATATGTACATAATAGAGGTGTACGCAATATTAACAACCCAATCTTCATTAGAAAATAAAAGATTTTTTGTGAGTTGCCTTCTGTCTCCTTATTGTGTGGCACATTTGTATTAAAGTTGTTTTGTTCAGTAAACTAGTTCAATTAGAATGATTTAGCCTGGAAGATTATTTGACGTAATGTGCCTCTCACAATACACATGACAAGATATATGCCATGGCAAGAAAAACACAAAAGAAGCGCGATTAACGGATTAAAGGGATATAAGTTTGTAAGTAGAGTGATAAAGAGAAGAGAGGAAGTAAATACATATTTAAATTGTTGACATACTTGGAATAAATGTCTGAATACACTCCAGGACAGGTTTTCGTACGCAAAAGATAGTGTTGCTTCAGGAGTCGTCGACGATTCTCGTTTTTGATTTTCTCACGGAGCAATCTAATGGCTTTTTTCAAAGCTTCAACTGTAAAAGTAGGGTTATAAATTGCCATTAAAAGCACGGGACTGAGAGAAAAGTATGAAAAATGACAGTAATAAATAAACCATAAACTGTAGCCGAGTGGAGCCAGCCAGCCGATGGCTGACTAGACCCCCAATCAAATTTTATGCTAAAAGATATAAAGTAAGTAATAAGAAATGGAAATAAAAGGAATATTACGGCGGGTGATATATTTAATGTGTACCTTTCTCCGGATCCGGTTTAACGAGACCTTCTTCGGGGAATTCGGGGAATAGATCATCTAAGGAGTCTTTTACTCTCATATTCGCACCTCGAGAAGAAGTTTTCCTAATGGAAGATGTTGAAGCACCCTGATGATTTCGAAGTGGATCGGAAGCCGACGTCGCAACATACGTTAGCAACTCCTCAATCCGACATTTTGACAGAGAGTTTGACAGCTCGTTAAAACTTGTTTTGACGAGACCATCCAAAGTTCCAGTCTCACTAGCCATAGATTTCCGTGATGACGACGAGCCCAGGGATGAGAAACTCCCGAATTTCACACGGAGACTCTCTATTGTCGATTCGTCTGATGGCTGCTGTATCTCTTCCTCCTTCGGATTTACTTTCAATTCCTTCGTCAGCAGTGCCTCCAGCTCGTTTATCGTCTGCAAATTCAAACTTTATACCATTAACTCACCAATCATGAACTTTTCTGGTAATAAATCAATCATCCATTAAATTAAATAAATCATTGATAGTTAATGGTTCTAACAACCTGGATTGATTGCAGCAATTCAGAATTTTTACGCACAAGTTCTTTGTATTTCTTGAAGTCGAAGCAATTTTTCCTTGAGAGGTAGCCTCTGATCCAAGCCTGAATCTAATACACGGGCGATATAATCAAATAATAAGAGAGAAAACACACAAACTTTAAGATAACATATGGATATGGTACAATTGACTTCATTAACTACGTGTCCAATACAACTTTTAAGTTAACGAACTAACTTTCGTCGCCGCCTTGTTCAACTTTTCCATACGGAGAGTTTCCAGACGCTCCTATTGTAATTACAAAACAAGGTCATGCAAAAACAATATTCATATAAATACAATAAAATAAACGTGAATAGTAAGCACGTGAT
The DNA here is from genome assembly GCA_020352615.2 of Yoshiicerus persimilis. Lineage (NCBI taxonomy): Eukaryota > Metazoa > Arthropoda > Collembola > Entomobryomorpha > Tomoceridae > Yoshiicerus > Yoshiicerus persimilis. The sequence goes on along the minus strand of CM036941.2, from coordinate 37,595,670 downwards.
TAATTATAATCACTGTATGGTACAACAAGGTACAATGAATTGTTGCTTTAATTATGTAAGTATTTGTTTCACTGTTTTTGAAGTGATAACAATTCTTATACATGCATAAAACCATTTGCTAACTTAGACATGTGTAGATGTGTATACTGCTGTAGCTAAGTATGTACTTTTAGTTTCGGTATGCAATCTTACCAAAATTTTGGCTCGCCAGCGCTTTCTTGCCAATGCTCCTCTCATTAGCCCCTGCATAGAGAGAAATGCAGAAAATGAGCCAATTAAAACATGTGAATGCTTTCAACTAATAAGATAACCACTATATGGGAGATCATTAGTACATTTATTGGATTGGAACTGAGGAACCACTGACCTGAATCTTAGTGGCACAACGGTGTAATATCTTCATATTCTCCCGTATCAAATATCCACGCCAAACTGCCTGTGTAAATACCATTTAATCTCAAGATCAGCACATTCCGCTTAATCTACACGTACCTATGCCATGCTTCATGGTGCAATTCAAGTAATTGCACTGCAAATCGCACTGAATTAGTCTACCAGAAATTTCCCACCGAAATAAATTGCTTTACCGTGTTATTTTGCTTAGGCATTTCAACAAATTCTAGCCAATGTTTATTGCTAATGAATTTACATCAAAAACTAACATAGAACACAAAATGGATTTCAAACCTGGATTTTTGAGGCAGCTTTATACTGGACTACTACTTCCTTTTCTCGATTTCTGTGAAAAGTAGGACTCAATTAGTACATCTCTTGTATTTCTCTACTATGTCCATAATTCCCAATTTTATGTCTGCATAAAAAACGCTCTGCATTCTGCATTACTCATTTACAGGGCTCAACCGCAGTAAAACCTTTCTTTGCCTTTATTTAATGACGTACTTATCCTGTTACTGTAAATTGTACAAACATATACATGAATATTGAATACACATTTTCCCATCGAATTCTAATTTTTGAAAGTTTTTTACTTGCCGCCAGCACATGGTAAATGAAAACATGCCAAAGGAATCTTTGAAATACCTAAGTGCTAATTTTATGAAAACACGCACGGTTTTCGTGATTTGAAGAGATGAAACTCAGGCAATATGACAGACATAATATTGAGTACAGAAAGTCAGTCAATCTCTCACATTATCTGCACATCTAATCTTAATAATGACATAGGTATGTAGGCATACACAGTAAATAAAGAAAAATAGTCCGCCTTAATGCCTAGGAGTCTGAATAATATAATGGTAATGTGTAATTATCAATAGGCTTATTAAATTATTAAATCAATGTCGGGAAGTTTAATTCTTCTTAACTATTTGCATGCCATCTGGTCTGGAGTCCGAAGCAATTCCTCGCATGCAGATTCAGACTTCAATTTTAGACAACTTATAATTCATAACTACATAAGTATATATACAGACAAGACACTGATTTGCTCACTTTAGCCTCAAGTAATCCTTGTGGTCTATGGCACCTTTTTGTTGGAAAAATGAGCTACAAGGTGTTCCTGAATCTTCCATTTCTTGCAGCGTACTCTCTTTAACATCAACTTGCTCGTCCCCGTTTGCCATGATTAGTATGATTGTTATGCAGAGGACTAACTCAATAACTCAACCAACAAGAAATACTAAAGGATATAAAATGATTTACAAATAATGACTTTCTTTAACAAGACCGATTTCTGTGCAAAATTGCTTATTAGTCAAACAGAGTTATTAGCCTTTTACTGCAACATTATATTAAGTGTGTGCCTCCAAGTCCCAATAAAGAGAATGGAATGGAAAATTCTCGTTACAAAAATTAAATTATGGTTATTATTATTCCCGTAAGCACATTATGCAGAAATTCGCATGTGGCTTTCATCCATGGTAACACCAACAGCATCTGATTAACTGACAAACACCTTTGCGTTCAGGCAATAGACTTGCCCTGCCCAAAGGGATCTTTTCTTTTAAAGTACTGCAAATGTAATAACTCTATTCAAATAGCATATGTCAAGTCTTAGTAGCTAGCCTTGCTTATTTTGCAAATATAAATCTCTTCTAATGCACAATCAATGTACCTAACCGGTAAACATTATAGTTTACATCTAGTCGTACGTGTACGTACATATAATTTTATATCTATGTCAATAAAAGTCAATTTCTAGATGAAGGCAAGAAACTAGTGTAGTACTCCAATATTTATTACGCAGATATACCAGATATCAAACATCAAAGCTACCTACACACTGAGTCAATACGAATGACAAGAAAAAACAGCCACAAAGATTGCGCTACTAGAAAATAACAAATTAAACAAGTTGGATTGAGCCCTAATCTCTAAACGTATAAAAATGGTTAAGATTTGTAATGTAATTTTATTATACGCAAGTTTGTAGGGTAATTATTTTCCTAAGGAAATACTGGAAATGTAATAAAATCGCAGTTGTAAATAATTTACGTGATTTTAGGAACTGCAGATACGTGTTTGAAATGGTTTAAACTTCTGGCTATATCAAAGAATTGTGAGAAACTCCACGAAATAATAAATGTTGTAAGTTAAGGAACTGAAAGGGAAGAATGGGAAGGAAAAACGGAGAGGAGGAAAGCTTAATATTTGTAAAGTGTCTGAAATGCCTAGTCTTTGTTGTAAGAAGGACAAGTGGCTTGGCTGAAAAGCATGACATGTGGCATGGCATCTGAATTCTCTAAGGGTGCTTGAGATAAGCTCCATTAAGTGGAGTTGACATGGGTGACAAGCGACAAGTCACGATTTCTCTCACTTGCCCTCTAAAACGAACCAACTCTATTCAATCCAATCTCCAGCTAGTGCAGTTTCAACGCTAATTGTAGTACAAGAGATTCAAACTATCATCAACAGTGAATGGGTCTAGATTAAGAAGCATTAAGCAACTGTATTGAATTGTATTGGACTGCAACGGATTGTTTTGTCGTGCTCTATTAGCAGTTGATTTCACTAAACTTCATTTAATTTTATCTGACACCACTTCAATACACAGACTCTTGATGAGTCAACCAGGCATTGTCCTAAAATAACTCGTTTACTCTTAAGTCAAGAAGACGAAAGTCGTTTGAGAGCTGTCTCTGTGCAATTTTGTTTAAATTGCACTGCAAATTCAAGTTTTAAACACCAATTACCTAATCAAACAAGAAAACTTGTACAAGGAAATTACTGCTCACAAACTACCTACAAGTATAAGTATACTAAAACTAAACCTTTTATAGTCATCAATGTCTGCATTAAGTAAATGGAAACGCATACAGGAATTACTTAAGATAAGACTAGTTAAATACATATACTTTTGTTGTTTGCTCAGAAATTATTATGGAAATTGTCTTTTTAATTATTTCTTTAGTGTCTGTCACTCATGAGCTGGTACCTAAGCAAAAGCATACACCTCAGGTTATTGATCATAAATATTTCATTAACATATTCGTCTTTGTAATTAACTTTTTCAAATCTCATTAAATCTCATCAGAATAAATACTGCATTAATTTATCTCCTGTAGTGCATCTGTATCTCCTACCGCAATCCACCTAGTGTTTGTAATGTTTGATGTGGCAATGAGTCAACAAGTACTAATGCGACTATGCATGTACTCAATTTCAAAAGAGTGACATATATAGGTAGAGGTAGAGGAAAAATTAATTATTGTGCCCTGTACTTGTGGCCTGTGAAAAAATATTTTAATGTACATTGTATAATAAAGACCTTGTAATTTCAACCTTATCTAATTTTTATCAAGTATAGGCATGCAACTAAATGTTTTACTGCTATTTTTAGTAAGGATTTTTTCTGTCTACTACAAAAGCACTTATCACTTGTATGTATATATAATAACAACCAAAGTATCACGTAAATAAGTAATGGAATGGCAGTTTCTTCTTTTGAATATTTTAAGAGTTGCATTGCATGATGCAGAAGTTATTGGCGATAAGGAAACGAAACAATAGGTGACTTTAACCAAGGGAGATTTACTGAACTTCCTCCTCATTTCATGAATTACTTATAACTATGCCAGCAATTTATTCATGTGTGCTAATAAACGTTCCTTCTTTTCAGTATAGTTGTACGCAATTCAAGATGCTAGTGAGCAACTACTAAGACGCTTATTTATGATCTGGTAAATGTGATTCTTAAAGTCAGCTAAGCAATTGCACATTGAAGTTAAACACCTGAGTCTACTGTAATCCTGACGTAAACGCTACTAATCTTGGCACTAATGCAGATTTTATGTATTTCAAAAGCTGTTTCATTCACTGAGACCCATGTAGTGAATTTATTGACGTGGCGGTACCAACAACACTGGTGTGGTGAGTTGAGGTGACGGAGTCCGAAGGAAGGTCACAATAGTAACATAACAGGCTGCTCATGCTGAGTCTCCAGATGATTAATACTTTGGGACAGGTAGCACTGTGGCTACTACAGTCTAATTATTTATCCTTATTTGACATCGGCTTCTGTGATGTAAGTGAATGTGACATTACCGAAAAAAATAAAATGGAAATGCAAAATTGTCATGCCATGAATTTCATTCATTGAGTATTAAGGCTATAAGGCAATGGCATAAAGATTGAGACCACATCGTGTGAATTTGATTAATAAACCGTTGTAAATAACATCTACTTTAATTTCCTTACAAAATACTATTGTATTGCGCTTTGTGAAATTATGTGATGTGATGCTTGTGGTTAACTCTTAGCTCTAGCGTCTTTTTGCAAGCAATAAATCCTATTACCTCTGGCCGCTGCCTCCGTCACATTTTACTCTGTTCTGACATATGACTAATGCTTTACGATCACAGTATTAGTAAAATTTCAAGCTGCATGTGCCTCTTTCCTTGAAAACTGTTACCACATTAAATATTTTGTACATTCATTATTTGTGAAAATAGAGGGGTTTAGCAAAAACGAGGTAGGTGTGCATTTTAATGTCTTTAGCCCACCTTTTTGCACTCTCAAAACTTACTGAAACTCAAAATTTATTCAGAAAGCCTCATTATTTTTAAAGATTTCGCTTTAAAACGTTTCTAGCTGCAATTTTTCGTTTTATTTATGCCTGCTTTAAGTTTGTCATCCATTCATTCTCATTATTGGCCACCTCAAGCTTATAATTTGTTTGTAGGCCACTTATATAGAAATCCATGTTTGTCATTCTCTAAAGTAACCTCTTATCTTCAACCTGCTTGATACTTCTAATGTTCTAATAGTCTTGATACTTCTAATGTCCTGTGTTGGAAATCTATGCGACTCGCTCTCACTGAACAGAGTTTGACAATAAAACCTTGATATGATATGATATGATAGAATATCAAACTGCTATTATGATTATGAGATAACAACCATTTGTAGAGAACATTGGAACTTTTTTACTAATACACAATTTCATTTTCTATTTTCTACTCTCTCTCTCGCGACGTCGATTTTCGATTGTCTAGGATGAGATGATAGTTAGTGAGAGAGAGATGAGACAAAGCGCAGTAATAAAAGTTGTTTTGAGTTTCAGTTGAACGTTCAGCGATTATCGTACTGAGACATCTACCGACACTGTACCGAAAAAGTGTAGCAAACAAGCCTGTCAAGTACTTGTCAGCGCTGCATTTCAAATAAAGCACATGTAAGGAGAAAAGGAATAAGTGAATTTATTTTTGTGTTACAGTCATTCCATTTATCGAGGGAGCTTGAATTTGTTACGAAGAAACTTTGGTGACCTTTGACATAGAGAAACTGCCGACAACTGCGACCAAATTCAGTTGAGAGGAAGTATATTTCACTATAAGCAAAATGAATAAAGGAAAGGGGAAACGTAAGCTGCTCGAGTTACCGGAAGATGAAGAGCCTCCGCAGCTGCCTCGAGAAGATCCTGATAATAATTTTAATGTGTACGTTGGTTCGGAAGGAGGCATTTTGCGAGGTGGGTTATTCTCTATTTATTATTCTATTTGTAAAATAAAAATGCTGAAGTATAAGGAAAAAACTGCTTAAAAATGTTGGTGATTATGATTCCTGAAAACCTTGATTATGAAACGCAATTGTTATGATTCCGTTTCGTAAATTGTGGTTTGCATCCTAAAAATAGACATCAAATTATTATACCCAACTCTAAAAAAGTTACAAAAATGATCTCCGAAACTGTCCGAAACTGTCAATGGCAAATAGGACATCAAGATTTTTTGATAACGCTGTTTTTTTAAAACAATTGGCTAAGCTTTCAATTAAGCTTAAAATGTAAAGGACTCGTTACATTCATACCATTTAGGACTGATAAATGTAATTTATAGAAGTTTAATTTATAAAATTGTTTTAAATTAAGGGGTACACTTCGGCCCTGACTTGCCTGCCTTTACGAATTGTATAAAAGGCTGGCATGGGAGCAATAAACCAATCGTCTGCCTCGCCTGGGCGGACAAGGAAGAAAAGGAGATTTTAGTTGGAATGAGTAACCATGTTGTCAAAGTTTTCGATGTAAAACTAAGAGCATTCACGCAAATTATTTCCCTTGAAATTGAAGAGACGAAACCGATGATTTCTCTTAGCCAATATGAAGAGTAAGTTAAAGGTTTTTGATTTAGTTTAAGAATTTTCATCTGTTATCATGCATTTTTATTTTAACGTAATGATTTTATGCATTATTTCAGTAATTTTCTCTGTGGATTTGAGTCTGGAATAGTATCGCTCTGGAATTTCATAAGCTTTGGTTCAGTTTTGAACATAAAGACAGGAAATCACTTATCTAAAGTTAAGCGATGCGAAGCTGATGAAAAGTTTATCGCGACAGGAGGCAACAAAAATAATTTAAAAATATGGGACATTGAAAATCCGGATAAACCCATTTATGCTGCTAAGAATCTACCTAATGATGAATTAGACCTAGAAGTTCCAGTTTGGGTACAGGATATGACATTCATGCCTCAGTCAAGTGAGATTCTTAGCGTTTGTTCACGGTATGGTGAAGTAATGATGTACGATATCCGCGCTCAAACAAAAAATCGTCCCGTTGCATATTTGAAGTACTACGACCATCCTTGTATGTCGATTTCCAGTACAACGAATGATAAGTGAGTATTGGACACTGCAAACCAATATCATTTTGCAATTCTTTAAAATTGCTTATTTAAAAATATTTATTACAGGCAAGTTCTGGTTGGAAGTGCTAAAGGTCATGTTTCACTACTTGATTTTCGAAATCCAAAGAAAGTAACGTGTGCCAGGTCATATAAAGGATTCGTTGGGAGCATTAGAAGCATTGTTTCTAGTACCAACTGTCCCTATTTTCTATCAAGTGGTTTAGATTCTCATATATATCTGCATGATATAAAGGAACGAGAGCCAGTGAAAAAGGTATATGTCTTCATTGCTTTGTAGTGTGCCATTTCTATTCTCGCAAACATATTTCAAAACTACGTATTCTCGCATTCATGAAATTAATGCTATTATTGTATATTTTAATGACAGTTATGGTTGAAAGACAAGATAAGCTCTATTCTTATTACGAAGGACTTCCAGATAACCCATCCGTCTCATGCAGAATTTGCCAAAACAGAATTACTATTACATGAAGTTTTAATCAAGCCACGTAGTAAGGAAGCTAAGAAGATTAAAGTATCTTTGAAAAACTAATATTGTAGACCGATATTTTTTTTAATTCGATATGTTTCTTAATAAATTATATTGGTGTACCAGTTAGTATACCAGAAACTAATTCAGTTTTGATTGATACTGTTTACTTGAACTGTTGAGTCTGATTGATTTCATATTTTTTCAGTGATACATAATAGTTGAAATTAATTGTCAGCTATCTTTGTTTTTAGAGATCGTAAAAGACCTCTTCGGTTCTCCATATTTCGAAAATTAAACAGACTGCAAAAATAAATGCTTTAGGGCAATCTATATTCTTTTTTATAAAGTGCTGTTTGGAAAAGCTCTGTGATCAGTTATCACAAACGGTGCCGGACCACCACCTATAACTATTAAACTATGACATGGATAGGTATTTACTATACGGTCATGGAATGGAATGATGCTTGTGAAGATACTGCTATAATGTTCTATTTGGCAGAGAACAAACCTGAAAAATATATATCTTGTCATTTCCACTTCAAAGGATTTAAAGGCTACAAAAATCAGAATTCCTTCAAGATAAATACCACAGAATACCACACAATTTTCTTCAATATCAGCATATATTTTTTGCCTCCTTGATAAACGACCGGTAAACGACGAACGTAATATGCATCAATCTTGACAAATGCAGATGACTTTACGAAGGCCTTTCTACTTGTTCAAAATCAAGTTGTAACCTTATACCTTATAATATGCAAACTTATATTAACCATTTAGCTCAAAAATCTGAATTACAATGCGTTAAAACTGTTGTGTAGGAAAACGAAAAATTGCTTAAGACGTTTGTTAATCATTGAAGCAATAAAATGTCTGGAATAATGAATTCAATATACTACTTTTACACGACAATTATTAAGTAGCGGTTGGTATTTTGTAATAATGTGTTTCATGTATAGATTTCTCTGTATGATAGCATGAAAATATTGTATTTCTCATCAAGTCATCAATCATTTACTTTTATACCACATCAAAGACTTATCTTAGTTGTAGAAGCTGTTTAGGTTCAATCGTCTTAGCGTATAAGACTTAACTAAGACTATTTATTACACATACTACCTACATACAAGTTACAATCAAGTGATGTTTGGTGCAATAGGTTATCAAGCAAAGCAAAACTTCATTTTTATTGTTTTACTTCGACATAACACAAATCTGCCTCTGCAGAATTAATGTCTTTAGGATTTTTATATTTAAAAAGTTCAAGAGTGCAAGACAAATGGCATTGTTCAGTGAAGAGTGATGACAGCATGAAGATGCTCCGAGTTGCGATTTACATTTATCGTTTTCTATTTAGTTAGGATTTAGTATTATCAGATCTTCATTACAATTGCAGTAATAATATATTTATGACATTTTTTGTCTACGTCCGCCTTTGATTCAGATTAACAATTGCGGGTTTTAAAAATGTCATCTACTTCTTAAATTGTAGTATGCACTTCATTATAAAATATAATGATAATGAAGTGGAAGTAATAAGGAAAATATCTATTGCAGTAAATTTTGAGAACCTGCATAATAGTTTCAATGGACTATATTGTACGTTGTAGTGGTTTAGGTTATGAGTACTTAGGTGCCTATATCAACATTGAAGAGCACATAGAAAATGTAATGCAATAATGTTAAAGTAGTATCTGTTAGTCTGTATAACAATATCAGAAGAAGGATATCCCACCAAGTATTCCAGTGGTACTTAACAAGGGATAAGGAGAAAATTGAACATCAGAGAGGTAGAACTTAGAAAACACGTTGCAATATTGCACAGGGTGACCCACACCAAACCGTCAAAGTGCACAACACAACAGCTTTGTTCTCAGTGTTAGAATGACATGACAGGCTCAGCCAGGGGTTACCTCAACACAATTGTTCTGTATGTAAGTACTATGTAATAATAAGTAATAATAATCGAGGAAGACTTACAATACTTCCCGAACATTGAACTCCATTCAAGTTATCAGCTCTAATAAATATTACGTTTGTCAAGAGGGCTTACTACATCCAAAGTTATTTGTTATGTAAATCTGTTAGATCTTTTCATTCATTCTGATTCTATTCAACTGAAGGGTCCTCCAAAGAGCCAGAGGCAAGTTAAGTGTACCGATCGCATGCAATCGCACACAACTATTATTTTTATGACGTTATACCATGTTCTACTACAAACCAAATACAAGTTATGTATTGAAATGACTGTTAGTACATAGTAGTTGGCACTAGGAACAGTATTATTAAGCAGTTACGTACTTCTATAATGTATTGGTTATAATGAATATTGATATATCTGTTGTGCTCTCAAAAATATTGAGATGTATCACCAAATTATTAGTATAGTTACTTGCTAAGGGACTTAACATGCAATTATACCGGGGGAGATGTTGACAATATTATAATATAATGTTACAAATGCTATGAAGATAAGCACACAGAAGGTTTGCCCTTATAAGCTCTTAATCACAGATTATAAAGAATGAAATACACAGGTTGAATCAGATATACACAGAGGAGGGTTGACTACAAGCGCTGCAATACAACGTGAAATAGTAAAAGGGCACCCAAACTGTTTTGGGTCTTTCTAGTCTTTTTGACCGAAAGCCTAAGACTACTAAGACATAATAATACAACTACTAAGGTAGAATACAAACAAATCTCTGTTCCATATCTCTCTAACCATAAGTTCACACTGCATAATAATCATGAATTGAGGTGTAACTATGAACTGACAAAAGACTACCAACAGATTACCAGCGATTACCTCTGTGATAACACAATGCTTACAAGTATCCACCCCTTGACACCAGTTTCCTTTTCAATTGACGTTCACCCACCTCTTCACATTTTCTTCTTTCAGGAATTTAAGCTTCTTTACAAATCTCTCCTACAATCGCAATTGTTGACCTTTGTCAATTGAGTGAGCATTCAATTGAGCATTCTTCATTCCATTTTTCGCATCAAGTACCATGAACCAACTGTACTTGGGGTACTTTCAAGAGAACAACAGTCTCTGCAAACAAAATGGTGTAATTCTATTATATTGTGGCAAATGACAAAGTTGTCAAAAACAATGAATATATTTGAAATGTTCTGTTATTTCTTCGAAACATCAGTAGAATTTGATAGTTTATACATTTATTTCATGAAACTTGAAATTACATTTAATTCAAATCGTATGCCAATATCTGTATATGCCGATATAAATTATTGAATTTGAAAGTTTCTTTGTTTTGTCTGTTTTTATTTGGGGTTTAGCAAGGTATATAGTATATAGTACAATGTGCATAAAAGGCAATTCCAGTAAAAAGAAATGAAATATATTTTGTGTTAATAACCTGATGATATTTTTGGAATAAACCCTACCGAATTAAGTTACGAATAGCAGATCATCTGTTTCAATTTTTTGGATATTTATTTAAGTAAAAAATCCGAGCATGCTAATCTTCGTATTATTTTACAGGTTGACCCACTTACTCCTATAACGAATGTTGCATAAGTTATTTATTAGTACACAAATTATGCCCCGATAGTATATGAGCAGTAAACTTGATCTAGATAAGCGATAGGCAATACCCCATTATTCATTATTTCCATCAACTGTATCACAGTAATGTGCCTTTGGGAAAGCTCATTTAGAATCTACACATAGGATGATTTTCAATTAGATCAAATGACGTTTGTTACGAGGGGTAAAGTTGAGTGAAGATCTTGACACATGAGAATCCACGTTGTTACAAACAACTAATTAAGCGAGAAAGCCGGACGATAGTTACACTTACATTGACTATGAAGGAAATTAAAGTGGAGCAGCACACACAGGGATTATGCTACAACAGTATTAGTGTGAAGAACACGTTGCCCTTGTGTATGGGTGGGTTATGATGCTTAGACCATGACAAACAAACTCCCTAACGGCCCTATTAACTCATTTCATCTGTTGTCTCTTCTCATCTAGAAATTGGTTTTTAGGAGCATCTGTGTGTGGTACTTCAAAACATGTATCTAGTCATGTTTATGCAATAGGCTTGTTCTGGAAATACCAAGTATTATGTTCAATCATCTCCGTCCTATGTATTTAAGTATGGAAGAACAAATACTTGTCCGTTTCCAGACACAGAATCTCTGCGTATATAAATATCCTAATTTAATACAGGTTCTTTTGTATATTTACTTAAAGTACACAGAATACCTATAACATACACGTTAGAAATCGTGTTATCGCTAAAAAAGTTACACCCACTAAATTTTTCAATCCTCTATCTGTAAGAGAAGTTGTAAAATACCTTAATTTAATTTATCATTTGGCCTATTCAATCTATTCATTGTATTCATCAGCGCTTGCTGCTCTCCACCCCAAATTATTAGTAATAATCTGTTAAATATTTGTAAGTAAAAATTGTTCAGATTTACAAACAGCAAAAATTTCAAATGCATCAAAACTGATAAATTAATAGAGCAAATTCTGATTTAGGTTGTGTATGTTTTGTTCTTGAGTGCCTACATACCGTCGTGTCGTGTACCATCAGATGACTTATCAGTGGAGGGTTGTCAATAATATACAACGCTTAAGTAGCATTACACGTACACCAAACAGAAAAGATTTCACTGAAAAATACTGGGGATGTTTGATGGCATCAATTTGATCATCGGGAGGATAATCTGACATGTAATGAAGTAAAAGTGAAAGAGTAGCTGATTGTATGGTAGCAAGGCAGTAGACCCAATTAAAGCGAGAAAGGAAGGGGAATTGGTTTAGTTATTACCGACTTAACTGCTATATTAAGTTGTGCTACGTTATATTAGGGAATAGTAGTGGATCTATTTATCAGGTAGTTGCGCGATAACAAAATACAAACGGAAAAGTAGCATATTTATGGGATGTCCTTTTGAATCCCCTAGTGTCTTTATTATCTTCTATCATTTAATCTTCTCATTTGCTTCTTTTCTCTTTATTCCATCAAATTCATTCATGTATTTGCAATACTGTGATACGATATTGGGAACAAGGGGAATAATACATGCACATACATACTGCTCTTAAATATGGCCACGAATTCTATAAAAGTATTAGATATGAGTAATTTGGATTGTAAACGCTTGTTTAGTTTGGAAAGTTTAGTGGATATGTACCAGTATCAAAGAAAATAAACTGTAGCATTTTTGGACCTGTGTTGGTGGTCTACCTATACTTTGAATTCGACAGATTAGAAGAACAAATAGAATGGAATTATTACAGGTGGCAAGGGCAGCTACAAGTATTTGTAAAATTTTTGGTATCTACTGGGTCATAATCGTTAGAACAGCACTTTCTGTTCTGCTAACCATAAACTAAAATGAAATTTTCCGAGCAAGCAAGGAGTGTTCAAAGACATTCAAAAATTGTATTACATTGAGCTGTCTGTACAAAATAAGTACACAGTAATTTTAAACTAAAACTTTCCTGAAACTTTTGGAAATTCTTAAAATACGATATTCTCATTGAACTCAATCTAATCGCCTAATAAGGGCTTTATAAAGGTAGTTACTAAGTACAAAGAGAAAGAATGACTTGATACACGACTTATTCTTTTGATTCATAAGAATTATGCGGGTTACCATTTACAGCTAACAGTTAGCTGACAGATCTTTTATTATCTAACAGGTAATATCAATTATGGGCCTTCAAATAGTTTGGAAAGCTAACCATACATTTACGTCACAGATACAGATATACTTATTACACCCCTTTACAGCCACACTGCGTGTACGTAACGTATATGTAAGCTGCGTGTATGAATAAAGAGAAAGTTGTTAAATTGTGAGTTCCTTCTTGTTTAGAAAGACAATTAATAATTCACAAGAGCGAAAGACTAATTAAAGTTTTTCGGGGAATCTTGCTTTGAAAATGTTGAGTTGAGATGAGAATTCGGTATAAAGTAAGTTGGATAAGCTTTACGTAGGTTGTAGATACTTCAGGCACCAAAGCAAAAGAAAATTGCATGCTCGACACAAATCATATTAAATTGGATACCTGACACCTACGAGTTTGTCATATTAAGTATGTCGTTCGAATCCGAAATACGGTAGATGTATTGTGCTGTATACGTAAATGCATGTGAAAAGAGACTAGATTCGAGAACTAACTAAACATTACACAATTTACAACACAAACTCCTGGAAGTTCACATCACGGTAGCAGGCAGGGCATTGGTAGAATGAATGGAATGAAAGTTTGTCTCCTCTCTTTCGTTATTTCGTTTTAGGGTGAGGTGGTTGGTGGTGAAGTACAGAAGAGTCTTCTACTTGTAGTCATACGTAAAAGAGAAAAGCTAACACCAACCAGAAAGATGTGCTGGGATACTGGAATACCCCTAACAGATACATATAATGACAACTACACAATCACAAACGACATATACGGATTGTACATGGATTTACATACAAATATAAGAACTTTAGGAGGAAGCCTCTTACACTGGTAATGTGGGCATAACACATGTATTACTAGGGCAGCTGCCTCTCTTTACCCTGCCCTGCTAGTTCTGTTCATGCACGACACAAGTTTTATCCTTAGTTTAGTTATTAAGGTAATACACTACAGAAGAGAGAACAAAAAGGACCTCGACGACAGTTGTGTTGTGCTCGGCGATTGAAACTTGATGCTTCTTTTTGCACTCCTAAACTTGGAATCTCAACTCAACAATGCTGCTCATTTCTCTCTTGTACTTGTGCCAGTGTCATGCAATGGCAGCACTTTGTGTTTCCTTTAACCCTCTTGTTTATCCAATGATTTCGGTATGATGATTTTGGATCCAACAACGGTCTTTTCTCTATATCCTTCCATGTATACAAAGTATACATCTATGGGTAACAGCATCCCTTATACAATTCTGGAATTCTATAGTTTCTGTAATGTTACGTACTTAGTAGTACTTAAATACAAATAGAAGGTAGATTAAAAAACTGCAAACTGCCTTTACCTGGTAGCATCACTGAAATAATAGTGTAATATTAACTAAATGCGCTTTGTTTACGTAAACATATTTAAGCTAGAAATTATTTAATTCGGTATTCACCAAGCAGTATATCATTATCATACTTTTACACACCTTTATGATATTTCGCGAAATTCACCTGCAAGAAATTCAAAATGCGTTAATATTAAACCTTCACTTTTACTTGTAATGCAATCCAAGAACCTTAAGAACACTTAATCATTTCCTGTATACGTTCACAAAAACAAGGTTTCTTGCAAATTCAATTTTAACTGTAGTTTAATGTATATTAAAGCTTAGTACTTTTGGTGAGAGGAAGCAATTCTTGTAGATTTTGAAGGAGCTTTACATTAGCATGACAAAGACGAAAGTTCAAAGGGGAATTTGATGAATCGAATGGAATAACTGAAATCTCAAGTCGATTTCTCTGTTTAGAAAATGAACATCACTGGAATTCTGTGAAGATCCGGTTTCTTCAACTTCAATACAGTGTTGTTGACGGGAAGTGTGATAGCGGAATCTTTGCAATACTTTATCTACTTAAGTCTGCTATTTACTTCAACACAATCCTCAGAAAATAGTAATGGGTATCTCAGATTTCAAATTCTTACTGTACTGTACGTACCATAGCATCAAGTATTTATGTGTGTTATGTGCGACAATTCCTCAAAGTTTTACTTCAATTTTGTTTTGGCTTAGAAGCAGCGGAACATCCCAAAAAATTTGTTATCGTTTCCTGTGCTCTTAACCTATGATTTTAAGCAACGATTTTTTACAAGCAGAATTATCTTAAAACATTTTTTCTAAAACTAGTTAGTTTAATAGTTTAATTTTTTGTTTCCTTAGGATAAATAGTGTTCATAAGATCCAATAGAATCATAGTACGATTATAATAGAATTATCGAGGTAGTTTTTAAGTGGGTTTGCCTACCAGCTGCTGACTTGGGTCTGTTATCCTCGTTTTCAGGACCCAGTAGGATTCTGCACCCAAATTCCAACGTTTTATGAACCCCAAATTGGGTACATAAAACGAGGATATTAACAGACCCAAGTTACTACACATTAAATTCAAAATAACGACGCTGCATTTGGATTTCAGTGGAACGAGGCTACAATTCTCCAATAATATTGGGATATTAGCATTACACCTACTGGGTTGTGTTCTCTGATGTACATTCTGGTATTATTGAACAAAGAAAGCAAAACCGTTTGAAATGGTATATTGTTTGCAGTTTATTATTTCCTGCATAATATATTTAGTTTGTAAACCTACCTTTTAATGAAGAAACCGAATATAACTTCGGTTTTCGATACTCCATTCACATCTAACGTGTCTAACAGGTGAATATGAAAGAAATCATCGATAATTCATATATCTCTTCTCCTATTACATTAACTTATATAAGCGTTTCAAGGATTTATGCAACACAGGTCTAGTGTGAATAAGATGCGGGGAGCTCTCATAACCAAAGTAAAGTTGTTCATTGATTCCAGCGTAGCTCTTTGATTTAAAATACGACTTAGCTTTAGAGCGTCTTTTAGAGAGATTCATATTAAATAAATGTGAAAGGAGATTTTGTAATGTAGAACAAGAGAGTGGATGAAAAGAAATGTTGTGAGAATATTTAAGTGATAAAATTTGAAATATAAAGGAAAGATGCCACAAAACGAAACGAGGGTTATGTAAAGGAATAGGAGACGGAAAAACAGAGGAGCAGAGAGGAGGACAGAAGAGGGTTGATTCGATAGAGAAAAGGAAAGTATGTATTTGGATGATGTTGATGAAGTCTCAGAGGATCCAATAATGGGTCGGCAAAGAGGAAATCTGAGCCAGATGGATGGATGGAGCATTTTCTGAATCCGTCTTTCCGCCCAACTGGAGGCGAGCCCAACCAACCAACAGTTCCTTCCTTTCGTCTCCGCCTTCCAAACCCGAAAATTATTCGCTTGACAAACACGAAAACTGAACTGATGCCTTGTAGGAAAATCCTCATCTTTTCACTTCAACCTACACATCAGAAAAGTCCAGATCCGTCAACAAGTGGTACCTACAACTTCAAACCCACTCCTTACTGTAGGTACAAAATAAATACATACAACTCCCTTGTAAAGATTTAGTTGATTATAAGTTAACAACATACTTACATATGTACTGTGGTAGTACAATAGAAAAGTGTACTCGCTGACATGTAAAATAGGTTGCTCCAGTCGGTGTCATGTCAGTAAGAATTAAAGAGTACATACAAGTAGGTGTCATAAGTCCTTTGGCTACTACTATCTTGTCTTGTCTCATGTTAACACTTATTGTGTGGACTTTTCACTTCTCTGGATCCAATTGCTGCTCGATCTAAACAGTGCGGATTGCAGATAGAAAACTTGCATACATACTTATGCACATAACACACTCTTAAATGCAATACAGTTTTCAGTTACATAATTCCTTCCTGACTTAGTACAAGTGTTACACCACCAACTTACCCTTTCATCATAGTGGGATTCTCAGTTCAGAGTAGGATAGTCATAGATAAAAAACCTGAGACAATCAGAATGTTAACGCCTGTCTTGTCTCATTACGATACATTTCAAATTCTGTCCAAGTAGCTACACATGTATGATCCTTATACAGTTTTAATTTATACAAGTGCTGGATTAGTTGTGGACTGGAATCCAGTCAGCTCGGGTGTCTTCATTATTAATTGCTGAATGCATAAACCTAAAGATATACTGTTACTTTCCTACATTGATATTGTGATTGCGTGTAATAAACGGTATCGCAGTTTAATGTCCCATATTCCTATCCAAAACATTTTTGATTTGCATAAGTAAGAAAAGTTTTCTCAGTTCAGTCAATACAAGTGTTACCTTACAAACTTAATTGAGTGCAGTTCTTTTGAACTGAATTTTAAACTAAATACGGCCATTTAGTGATGTTAACGAAGAACAAATGCAAATAATAGAGATCTGAATTCACACTGACGGATCAAATTTTGGCGTTGCACTCTGAAGAGCAGACATCCAATAACGTGCCAATCAGGGAGAAACCCGATACAAATATAATGGATGGTTCAAGTTCTGTAGGAGATTCGGACAGTACAACTACTTCCGAGACACTTCAAATGAACCGAGGAGGAAGCGTTGGGAGTAACAATGGAGGAAGTGGACCTGGTGTCGATCTGGCTCTCAATTCACCCGTCCTTTCCCAACACCATGTTTATAATAACAATAATTTAGCTCACTTTACCAAACTTAATCATCACCCACCGCTGTCTCTGTTGATATCTTATAATGAAAGAAACTACATCAACAGTCCGCTACCAGAACTTATTTACTCGAATGGCCACACTCAGCAAAATAATAATAACATTTGTGTACATAAATATGAGAGCGAACAACACCCACCTTCCTTACAACAGGAACGATGTGATAGTCCTGTCTCTGATCATTCTTGGCCCAAGAAAACGTCCATTTTTACTAAAGAACAGGTTGGTACAAACTGACATTTTTTACATTTAGTCTACGATATGTTACTCTGCAGTTTTATCGTTCTGAAATAATGTTTTCAAGATTGCCTTAAGAATCCCACCCAAGTATTATTTTTAGCGTGTGCATTTTAAATCGCCAATGCATCATACATCAATAAATGACTCATAGAGTAATAATTGTAACTAATATCTGCAGATTGCTTGCGTATGTGATGCCCTACTACAGTCAGGAGAAATGAACACCCTGAGCCGGTTTTTATGCTCCCTACCAAGAGAATTACTTCACGGATCGGAGTCAGTTTTGAGAGCTCAAGCTTCTGTCGCATTCCATTGTAGCTCTTTCAAAGATTTATACAAAATACTTGAGACCAATAATTTTTCCATCAAGTAAGTCTAATTTTAAAACTTTAACAAGTAATATCTACACACTTAGTATTACATTTCAAGACTTTTAATCCCTTCTTTGGTAAACCGACTTAAAATCTGAGTATGAGTGAGAAGAGCGAAAGCACAAGCACTTGTACAGAGTCAGTAAACGTAATAATCAAAACGTAATATATAATTATATAACCCCGACCATAAGTCGACCGTATTAAAATTAAAATGGAATATTATGAATATGGGCATTTGATATTACACATGGAAAATGCGTTTGCTAGTTATGCTAAGTACTTAGTGCATCTTAATTAAATTGTTGACCATTCCATATTATTCTGTCGACAAACGCAATTTCATTTGGTGTATGTTGTATTGTATAGGTATACATATAGGTATAGTGAACTTCATTAAATCATTAAAGAAATACTATGGTATGTAATAGTAAAGAAAGAATGCATGACATTTTATTGCTAGTACGCTGCTCAAAAACGCATGTTAGTTAAAATTAACATACATAGTAAAGCAACTCCTTTTTGCTATATTATAAATTCACATCTACTAGATTTCATAATACAGAAGTTGCCCACATCGTAAGTACTTTTAGTGATGTAGCAGCGTTTTATAGTAAACAAAGACTGAACATTGAAAGATTGAAACTAAATCGTAAAGATGATGCTAATGTTATTGTTATTGCACAATAGTGTGGACATGAACAGTAGTAACTAGTAAGTATTAAGTAGTAAAGGCATTACTTGTGGCAAATGATAGGATCGTGATGACAATGCTGTTCACAAGTTGTTGCGTAGTGTAGTGTTACAAATTCATAGGCTAGGCAGAGATATTCTTATTATAATATTGCTTACTTATGCAGAAAAGAAAACAGAATTATTTAAGTAAGGTCCAGTACATGAAGCTGACAAAAAATTGTAGTTAGATATACAGTAAAGCAATTTAGGAGGATTTCTGTAACAAATTAGAACTAAAAATATCTGTGTTCCATCGTTCTGTATGGACGCATTGTATAAAGTAAATTAGGCTGAATGGCTCATTAATAAGGATGAATTATGACGTGGAAGGTTTCACACCCAGCTCCAGCAGTTATGGTACAAGGCGCACTACTTAGAAGCAGAGAATACCCGAGGAAGAGCCTTAGGAGCAGTGGACAAGTACCGACTCCGGAAAAAGTATCCCTTACCCAGAACCATTTGGGATGGAGAGGAAACAGTATATTGCTTTAAAGAGAGATCTCGCAATGCTCTCAAAGAATGCTACCGACGAAATCGATACCCGACGCCCGATGAAAAGAGGAATCTGGCCAAAATCACTGGACTCACCCTCACTCAAGTCAGCAATTGGTTCAAAAATAAACGACAACGAGATCGCACTCCTCAGTCAAGGTGAGTCACATCTAATCAATTTTATGTCCCTTCAATTACAGGGGCATCCTTGTTTCTCTTCCCAAATCTAAGTCATTTCCCTAATCTCAACTGACCCTTTAATCAGAAAACCTGTGCAGGTCGAATCAAAGCATATTCTCACTTAAAGCGTCCTTTCAAAAATAAGTTAGTTCAGTCTGTTGATATTGATGGCAAAGAATGTGCAATGTCACCAAGGGCATTTTTGTCCGTAGATAATATTTTTCCTTTACTAAACATCATTTTACCGCTGTACTGTACATGTCTGTCTTGTTTGGTGATATGTATTCATTGTCTCAATTTCATGCTGCTATTTTAAGCATCACGCAATGAGTATGTTGAAGGATGCCAATCTAAAGCTCACAGTCGGGGTGACACAGGACATACTGAATAGTTACGTATACATGAACAAGTGAATTAAATAGGGGTGCGATTTAATCTTTCGTCTTGATGATGTAATTTTTCGTCTTGTTTGGTGTAATTTTTCGTCATAGGAATTTTTCGTCTTGCGATTTAATGTTTCGTCTTGCGATTTAATGTTTCGTCTTGCACGTACGTGCTGTTTATGGCAACTGAACTGAACTGATTCCTTCATCGCCTTATTGCCATTGCCATTGCAGGTCAGTTTATCACTTGTGTACAGAAGATATTGGAAACCTGGTCGTCAGAAAAGTTACCCTCCGGAATCAACTACTCCTTCAACAAATACAATACCTCTCCTGCTCAAACTGTACAGTTACTAACTAAAGCATATCACTGGGTCAAGACTAAGCCACTCATCATTGAGGGGACACATGCACACAACTCGCTTACATACTTCACAGCTGCCAGTAAATCACCAACAGTGACTACAGAAGACGTTATCAGACTTTCAGACCCACAACGTCTTGCCCAATGTAAGATATTTGAAGACTACATTGAATCAGAATTCACTGTTTGGAAAATCACCTTTAATAATACAAAAGAGTGGCTGACTTCAGTTTGTTCTTGTCCAAATTACCAAAAAAATTCTTTATGCAAACACATCATTGGAATTGCGTCGATAAAGAAACTTACAGCTTTTACTCCTTCCGTGAAGAAAATTCCAATTGGACAGAAGCCAAAACGTGGTAGACCTAAGCGAGCCACCAAAGCTTTACTTAGATGAAAGCTGAACAAAATAATTACAAACTAAAAATACTAAATATAATGTATGTAAATGTAAATACTATGTATAGGCAAGACGAAACATTAAATCGCAAGACGAAACATTAAATCGCAAGACGAAAAATTCCTATGACGAAAAATTACACCAAACAAGACGAAAAATTACATCATCAAGACGAAACTTTAAATTTAAGTCATTAAATAGCATATATGCGTATTTGTATTGTAGTGCTAGTAGTACTTGTGTTAAATGGTATACTGTACTGACGCAATTTAGAACTATCTTAATACAGTACTTATCTTTAATTAGGTAGTAAATATTATGCATGTACATCTGTCATTAAGAATTTTGTCGCCTACGAAATCGTAATACAGAGATTTTAAATATGCCCAGTCTGAAAATGATCATTTATTTCACTTGCACCATGTATTGTAACTCTTGGTGCCAGTTAAGTCCGTTTCTATCATTTTATTGTCGTTACGACTTTGATTAACGTTCGTTGAAATTTCGGTTACATAAGACATACATATTGCTGCGTAGTGCAGAATCGTTACACACTACAGCGTTAATTTTATATTCTGTTGTTATTTTGTTTTCGTAAACGTTGCATATTTGCACGTACATAAGTACCTATAAATATGTCCTATGTTATTGTACTGTATTGATTTATGCATTGCAAACCAACTTTGGTTTCAAGCAATGAGTACTCATATCATTTGTCTTGAATTCATGCATCTGCAAAAAATATTAACATCCAGCATTATCAGTTATTGGTTGACACAATTATTGGTAGTGTGATTTAGGAGGATCATTTTTTCCTAATATGCCTGGTAAATGACTTTCTCGTAAAACAGTTCTATAATAATGGGCGTTGTAGATACTTGTCTTGTAATATTCTAAGTACACATTAAATATGCGTTCATGATAAAGTTTAAATGAGCAGTCAATTTATTGACCCCAATGAGATTAATAAGACAATACTCCGATTCACGAAATGCTAAATTCATTTTCTTTTGGCTTAGGGCATGCAATGTAATGGAAGGATTCCCTAAAGGGTACATAGAGATGCTGTTTATTAGTGTGTGTTCAGTATTCTTAGTTTATCACTCTGGGTAGATAAATTAAACGAAAAACAAAAAGGCTTTCTCTTTAACGGAAAGCCATAGATCTAAGAAACACTTGCAATGTGGTTGGGGTTGATGTCAAGTTGAGGATGATGTATGGAGTGACCACATTTTCTTCGCCTTGCATGCGACCCCGATTTTTTAGTTCAAGTATGTGTAAATGAAAGAATGTGTAATATATACTTATTATGAGTTTGCTCTCGTGTATTTCCCATTTTTACATAGGTACAGTCTGGGTTCACACAAAAACAGTGCCGTACCTACAACAAAGTACATAAAGTGAAGCGGTTTTATTTTGGTGATGCAGTGCGAAGCGCAAAGGGCCCACTCACTTTAGTTGACAATAATTCTTGTCGATGTTGTATTGTGTATCTCTTTCTTCGGTTAGGACAAAAAGACATAACATATATAGATCACATCGGCATTGGTACATAGCGAAGTTAGTAAGATTCACAATTCACATCTGTGTTCCATATTGGAGGACATGGAACGATGTGAGAATGATTAATGGGCCTTCACATCCTTCGTTTCTCTCTTTCTTGATTAACTATTAAGATTCGCCGCCCGCTTCCAAAAACTAAACTAGCCGCACTCTTCCTAAGAAACTCCTTTTTCATGTGAAAATTGAGATGAAGTCTCTCTTTTGTCTTAACTTGGGATACAGAGGTTTCCCCCTTTTTACATCTCATATTCCTATGTCCAGATACTCTACATATAGCCCTACTCTACATAAAAGGTGTTCGTATTCGCTGTGGACCGTGGTCATAGTCCAATCCATTCCAGTCCACTGACCGTTCTTTTCTGCATGAAAGTCAGTCAAAGTTCAAAATAGTTCGGTTGTGATTGTAATAAACGACTTGGTTTGTCATGTCGTGGAAAGATCACTGGAAACCCATTTATTACATTCACTCCAGCGGTAGATACAGTTTTCAATGCATGTACATGTGCGTGTACTAAGTCTGAGCTCTACTGACTTTATAGTTATATTTACGAATTTTACAAGTAGAAGTCTTGGAAAAATAGTGATTGTACTTTTATTACCAAGAAAACAAGGCGATGACACAACAGTCAACAACCAGGCCATACTTAGTCTTTCCCAGGCTCTTCTTATCACATAATTAAGTAGAATGATAGGTCATTGAGGTTGTTGTCGTTCTGGTGTCAGATAAGCAATAAACATCATAGTTACTTTTGTTCCTGTATTGTCATATTAGCTTCTTTGGACGATGTACTTATTTGCAAAGATTATCGGTACTACTGTTACAACTGTCTCATTATTTTTTTGTCTGGGATTATCCAGCATCACAAATCATTATCACCATGTACTGTGTTAGTATTCTATTCCCCATCTTATTTACAATAGGTTGATTCTATGGGGCAATGTAAAAGATCTATATACTTTACGACTTTCTATCTACATACGCAATACACGTGAACATTCTATTTTTTCTGCAAAATTATATTACATAAATCATAAGTCTTAACCCGACCTAAGAAATAAATAATTCTTGTTTTCTTTGGGTAATAAAATTAGTACATGTTACAAACAATAACAATAATGTATAATGTCATCAATAACTAAAAATTAGTTCAAGTAGCTTGCCAATACATATAACTCATCAATACTAAAATGGTGTAAAAATATCAAACACTATGCCAAATGGACTTCCGTTCGATTTAGTTTTACACTTGCCAAGATTTCGATTTTGGTTTATACAATATAGGCAGGTTCACATTTGCCAAGAGGAGAGGATATTACAGTTTGAGCTATAAAAACTAACTTCTTCTGTTGATTCTGTGACATTGAACGACCTTTGCTTTCACTCGCAATACGTTTATATGTGCACTTTGTAAGCATGATTAAGACATGATTAAAACTGCAATTAAATAGTTTTCTTATACGTTAAATAAACACTCTAGCTTCTTGAGATTCTTATTGTTCAAATGTGCAATAGATAACCCTTTACAGAGGTTACGTCATTAATTTTGAAAGCATTTTAAACGTGTACATGCTTGGGAAATAATTTTACTTTACGTTACTCATAACACAATTTAGCTGTCGTTACAAATTAGAACTACACAATGACAATTGTGTAGTTCTAATCATCATTGCCAGTAAAATGTTAATGTGATAATACTTAGATAGGCATACCGTGTATTCGCATGTTAATTAGTTCGATTTGAACTATCTAAGACAAACATAAAAATAAAAATGATTAATTTCTCAAAGCTCTCTTAATATTAAAATAAACGTACATATACATAAAGTAGCGGTTATATACCCTTACGTTAATAAAGTACGGTAACGATGTATACAGTGAACAGTGTATACATTACTTTCTCCCTGACTGTCGGGTACTGTCTCCCTGTTTGTCGGTATTCACTTTTTGACAATTTCTTTTTGAATTTGAATTTCCCTTGACCCCAATTTGGCATAAATAAGTTTTTCCGAGACCCCTTAATTGCATAATTTGTGATTTCTTTACACCGAACATAATAAGGCATAGTTATGAAGTATAAAATTATGTCAATCTGAATTTAAGCCAACTGGGGAATGTCATTCAGGGGCATTCCCTGCTCACACGTAGAGCTTTGGATGCTACAGCGGCTTGTCCCCTGTGCCCAGCTTCTACGCGAGCACACACAGAGATTGACAGAAAGACAGATCAGGCATTACTATAAAGTAGCTACGCCTACTTAATAATGGATACATTAGCAAACAGTAAGCGACAGTAAGCGTGAAGTGAGATAAGACTTTAGACAAGCTTAGAGAGTAATCTGCAAATTTTTCCAGTACGGAGCGTGTGAAAAAATTTTGCTGATGACTGCTTTTACTTATCCAGAGTTCAGTCTAACTAGATCATGCTGGCTATAATACTGGCTTCTGTGAACAAATTTTTTTGCGTCTAAGTTGAACGAGTGTCCTGCAATTGGCAACCCAAGTCACAACATTCAGTATAAAAATTATGTAGCTGTTTCAGTATATGCGGCACAATTGAGTGCATGTGCATTGCTGAGAATATAAATTTTCGTCTGAGATAAGTCATAACGTGAGATCAAAATAATTGAATAGCAAATATTACCGAAGCATGTTCTGCATTCCTATGTACTTCTGCTTTTAATTTTTATAGTCATACTTCTATTTTTAGATCCATAAAATCCTTTAGAACAACACTACGTGCGAAAATTCAGGAAAAAACACATCAACAGCTTCTCATTATACTGCTTGGGACATTCAGTCAGTATTAAGTAGTACTAATCACAGTAATCACAGGATTTTACAGTCCTTCTAAATTGCAAATGACCACCATGCTAACTAAGTGCAGGAACATTACAATATTAGCTGCCAGTGTTATGAGCTTATACACTAAAATTACCAAAGGATTCCGTTATCTCTGTAACTACAGTCAAATCACCCCTACTTTGGAGTTTTATTCAAATTCATTCAATCAAAACAATGGGCATACTTGCCAGGCTTACAAAATTGTATTACTTGTGGATTTTACAACTCCTCTTGACTTTGCTTCATTAATTGCAGATGAAATCAGACTTTGATAAATTTGCATTTCTATCAGTACTAAACTTACAATATTTACAGAATAGTATTTAATACTGTATAAAAGTATTGTGAATTCAGGTTATCAACCCATTGGACACAATTATTTTACTCGTACTATGAGAATATATATTTTTCGGTATCATTAGCTTATCCCATAGTTTCGCCAATCTACTATTATTAAACAATTGCATATCAATCCAAAACTTACCATTTGTTCTATTTGCAGAGATGGAATGCCTATTAATGCACAAATGGTGGGGACGCCGATGAGCAGCGGCCATGGCAGCAACCATCAGTTAGGTGGTCTTATTGTGAGCCCTCATAATTTAGAAGCAAGTGACTTAAAGAACGGGTTGTACCCAACCACTGGATCTTTCAATAAGTCATACAACACCGAGGAAACAAGTGGGTCTGTCGGTCTGCCTCATTTACGAGCACCAGCACCACTCTCTTTGTCCATCAAGAATGACATGGGATCCTTGGGAGGGAGTCACACTCAAAGCCATCACAGCAACACTCATTCCCATGTTTCTCGCCACATGGCCAACAATACCAATAATAGCAGTGGACTATACAACTATTATAATGGGAATTCCAGCCCCGGAATCGGACTTCAGAGCTGTGCCAGTGCTGCAGCTGCCGAGAGAAGTGTGATCCAGAGCATTCCTGCTCAAGTTGTTGGAGGTCATTACTATAATGGCTATGGGATTCATTCTTCTCTTCATCAATACGAGAAAACCATTTAAATTCATGATAAAATTGATTAAATGATGATTACATGTGTCCTAACTACGTCATGCGGTAACGTAACGTAAGTCATGCATGAAGAAATAGTCATAGAAGTGATAATGCAAAAATTTACCTAAAAATTGTTTTCTTTGTGTTATCATACAAAAGATTTCAGTTGAAAAGTTGATGCAACAAAATTCAGATTAATTGCCCTGATTAATATTATAAATACCTATATTCTTTGTGCTGATTAGTCTTATTGTTATTTCCTAAAAATCAATCAAATGTGTGAGATAACTTGAGAACAAATACCCCCTTTACTTTCCAACCCATTTTTATTCACTTTTTAATATGTAGGGTTTACATATAATTTGTTAATACCATTCATTCTTACATTTATTACATAAGAGGTGTAGTATATACTTTTATCTTACCATTTACAATCTTATGTATATATATCATTTGTAGTTGAACAGTTATACCGGCTTGCCTAGAGGTAATAACCTTGTGCAATATAATTTGACTATCAATCATTTCATTCTGGAATAAGTGTACATCTATGCTAACTTCATTACTCATTATTACTACTAACAATTATTAACCCCATTTGCAATTGCTATTTAGCCATATAATAAGTATAACGTGGATTAAGTAAATGTAAAAATGATAACCATTATGCCATAACTGCCCTTAGCTTAAGCTTAGTGGACATAATCAAAATGTAATACAATAATAATTCACAGATTCACACATTTAATAGCTTTTCTTTCCGACATTTCTGATTTTGGAGCATTAAACTTCTAATTCAATCCACAATCTTGAGTACTAATCTCCCTAGACTAACCACTATTAAGTACTTTGTCGCTTTATATTAATATCTCTTATCGAGATTGCTTGCCAACACATGGTTTGCAGATTACAATAACCATAATCACAACTCAACTAATAATTTCAATTAGTTACATTTAGGCAATTTAAGAATGTACTGTATACACAAATTCAACTCTTAATTTTGTTAACAAATCATTACTTGATTTTAACATCGCCATTTACTTGTACAGTGAATTTAATCGTACATACGTGGGCTACTTATTGTATAATATTACGATACATACAAACTAACATACTAAAATACAAATCTAGTGAAAAATTGTAACCGATAGACATTGATAAACCGTAATAAAATATTTCCAAAATGGTCAATAATCTTCTATTCGCTTTCCTATAGTATACTCAATAAGGTTTCTGTAAATTTAATTCGGCTTTAGGTATCATATAGAGATGTAAATGCAAATAAAGAAACATCGTTAAGGATTAGGTGCTACAAAAAAGAAGTGTTTTGTCTTAAATTGGGAATTATCATTATTTTGATAAATCTGATCATACAGCAGTTAATGAATATTTTGTGATTCCAGATTAATTGAATCTACTTTGAAATGCATAACACATAATCATATTATAATTTTGCATTTACAGGTATGCCTTATTGTAATACTAGTGATGATCACGTTATTTCTTAACTATTTTGTTTATACTCGTCTAAATAGATGATAATGATACACTACTTACAATACATGTTTCTACACATTTTAAGATTGATTATACATCTAAACTCGTTCGACCATGTATATTTAGTCATAAATGATCGTGTCAGTTAGGGTAGACATCATTTAGAAGACAAACTCTAAACATACACAGACTAATTGTTTGATAGTAACACTTATTCCTTTACAAGGTTCCTTACCTCTAATTTAGAATGATTTAAATTTTAAGAGATTTAGATTTTGGTAATGGAATCGCTCAAAACGACAACCCATATAATCTAAGTTATACTACATTTTGCTCCTTATTTGATAATTAATAGTACATTCTGTTACGAAGTAACACAATAAATCGCTTATTTGTTTTATTGTATTCACATACATACACATAAGTTACAAGAGACCTTTGGTTAAAATTTCATCCATTCTATTGCTATTTATTGAGTCTGACGTGATTCCATAACTTACTCTACCCTATTTCATGGAAGACAGTCACAACAGTCGTACGTCGCCTTGTACGTCGACAAATTCATGCTTTGGCTGTTTATTTCGTAATTTATGTATTTCCCAACTTTTAATAACAGCAACCATTTGTTAAGAGTGTCAGTGTAGTGCACGTAGTATAAACTGCACAACACCATTAATTACAAATACCTGCAATTCCTGCGACAACTTTTATATACCATTCATATTTCATTTAGCTGGTCAATAATAATGGTAATATGAAGGAAAAATAGTATTTCCCTTTTACAATGAATCCAAGTTTTGTTTTTAAAGTTGAGATTGAGGCACAAGAAAGTATAATGTACCTATAGGAAGTTTTTTACTTGTATTGTATTATATGGCACTGTGCTTTCGACTGACTTAAAAGTTGTGTATCCATGTTCATGTTATGCGGCACGATGGATCAATACATTACGGCGAGAGATCGTTGTTTTGACCTGATGTAAGAAAAAGAAGTTGTCGTTTGAATAATTAGGTATTTTATATAGTTTTAAGTATTTGGGCATGAGTCGATGAATGGTGCGTTTCATAAAGACTATGGTTCTTATTCCATGGTGTCATATTCAATCTTTTTCACTTTGAAGTAGCGATAACCAGCATAGCCTGCTACGGTTAATAGAACAACAATGGCCAAAGTACTTCCGACAGCTATAGGAACCGTCTCGTCTCGTCGTCCAGCCTGCTCCGGACATCTGAAAGCTATTACATTCAGAAAAACGTCTATTTAGTATATATGCTCGTTTGCACCCTAAAGAAACACTAGGATTTAGGACTCTCCCAGTATGTACGTCCTTAACCCAAATTTCAGGCAGAAGGATTTAAATGTTAATTATGGTATAAAAATTGAGTGTGAAGCATTAGAAACTTACGGTCCCCGTATTGACGTCGTGTCATAGCGGCAAAAGGTTGTATAAGAACTTTATTTAGTGTTATGGTGATCCTGGTAATTTTCTTCTCGTCGAACAACTTGATTTCCTTCGGAAAAGTACAGCTGTAAGATTTACTGATGGGAGTCAAAAAGAGCGTCAGGAATGGTTCTGACTTGATTGTTTGCACTTTACCCGGGAGGCCTAATATTATCACATCATAATCAAAATAAGATACTCTAAATATGCAAATTTACATAATAATGAACAATGTTTGCTAATATTCTTTGCACATAAAAGCATCTTTGTGTACTTTTATTTAGCTAAGTATACAAATGTGTATAGAAAATATCTTTGCAAGAGGGTTTGGGTTTGGGCTTGTTAATCCACATTACCATTAATTTCATTATTACAATTTGACAACTCAAGTGGTAATGGTAAACAATAGTTGGAGGCACTTATTATGTGTACATGTACAGCGTACGATAATACAAATGCGTCCCTTGTTAGTTAACTCGTAATGTGGCTATTTATCTTTCTTCAGTGCGTCTGCAGATATATGAATGTTCATTCACTCACAGTTTAAGTACAGCAGAAAGCACCTTATTTGCTGAGCAATTGTTTTACTCTCGTTCAAATGCTCATTGATGGTAAGTACAGC
This sequence comes from Yoshiicerus persimilis, assembly GCA_020352615.2. Taxonomy (NCBI): domain Eukaryota; kingdom Metazoa; phylum Arthropoda; class Collembola; order Entomobryomorpha; family Tomoceridae; genus Yoshiicerus; species Yoshiicerus persimilis. The sequence continues at coordinate 37,565,667 of CM036941.2, read as the reverse complement.
ACAGAACAGACCGTTTTCATTTTATAACCTATAACTTTGATATATAAATACAAACAAGACAAGACCGAGGTTGGAAAAAGATAATAGAACTGATTACATAAAACATTATTAAAGACCATTTCACAGGTGGGTGAACAGGTTTACTTTTCATCTGATGTGAGTACAATATACATGATGAGCTATGTGCATATATTAGATTTAAGTACTTATATTGCATTATATTCGTAGATCCCTGCCCAATTCGACACCATTTGCATACACTTTATACTGCTGATGACATGAGATACGAATATGATACGCTGATGATATAAGATACCTAGTTTCTTATCGGTCGGTCTCATTTAATCCTGTTGAAACCACATGAACATCAAGTAAACTAGGAGGCTCAAAAAAGTCAGAAGTGAACTATCTTAAAGTTTGCCCGCCCAAGTCATTCCCAGTGCCAAATGCCAAACAGTTACATAATGTCAGGGGGAAATAGATAATCCATTTTAAACGTTTTACATATATAGCAAATTGCTAAGCTCATTTCTATTACAGAGATATAGATATACACATTTGTATTATACAATATAAGGTACAGGTAGTTTACAGAACTGATATCATACTACGGAGTACCTTGAGGATCTTCGTTGAAAACCTTATCCGTTGTATTGTAGCTTAGTTCAATCTCATCCACGTACCAGGCATCACTCACTCCGGACTATTTAAATAAATAAATGAAAATTTACTTAGGTTTGTTTCAAGTTCTGCATTCTACACTACTGCAGTGAATTTTGTTTGAATAACTGCCTCTTTCATAAAGATTAACATACGTACACGAAAAAGTAAAAAATAAAATGGGAAGTGTTTTATAAATATTAAGTTCTCTGTGAGTTCATAGTTCAATTTAATAAATAGCGAACCTTTTTAAAGTGCCACATGAATCGGAATGACCTCCAAGAAAGTATAATTCGAGAATCTTTTCCAGTACCACATTGTCCGCTTGCAGTTGCGTCTCTCGGTACAGTTACTGTTGTTTTCTATTGATTTTAAGAATATAAATTTTAGGATTTTAGTACTGCATTCGCACTAATCAATATTAATAATATTTAGTGTTGCTGAATTGTAATGAGAATGAGAAAAATTTGGTAATAGAATGAAAATAGTAGTGTTTACTTTATTGGCAGTTCGTTTAGGTTCGATAAGGATAGTAGCATCCATCATGACAATTACACAAGGCAACCTATCTTTCGTGTTTTCATAAACAGTGAACTCTGGACCAGAAAGTGTAGGAGTATCAGGACTCGGACTCCCTGAATACATAAACACAAGAGAGAAAAAGAACAATTAATACCCACCCATCCTAAATCTTAGTCTACGGCTGTGTCACTCCCTTAGATTTGCTTATAGGCAGACTTTCATCTTGAATTCTACTCACTCATCTAAACAATTATACTATTATGCGGCCTAACGACCTTTACCTCTGGGCTCATCCTCAGATCTTTGACCCGCTTCACTGCTATCCTGTAACATAAAACATCAACATTATATCACAACAATGTACATACTTACATATCTACTAAATTGGTATCTCATTATGCCCATATCAATCAACTACTTTTAAAACTTGCATTAGCATTCTGACTGTCTACTTGAGCCGATTTAGAATATCTTCTTTACATACTCTTCTCCATGCATTATACCACTTTGCACTACTACCATCATATATATTCTTCATTACTGACTTCAGCTCAGCACATCTTTTACATACTTCAAAGTTTGTCTCACATCAATATGATTCCCCATGTACAACATCGCTGTATAATATGACGTCCTCAGATAGGTAGAACACACAATATGTTCAATGTCATGTACATAACCAGAATATTATGTTAATGCGTGTAACGTGGTCGGTATTACGTCTATTTACATACATTTATATGGAGTAGGAAGATGTTATACGCTCATATACTGTGGGCTATAAGAATTAAATAGGTACTAACTAGTATTAATACATTTTTGCAATTCGAAATGACTCTGTAGCTGTGTAGGCACAATTTAAAGCTATATTGTTTGCCTTTCGTAAACAAAGATAACCTTTTATATCTTATTGTAAAAACCTCAGAAGATCAAGTCCTAGCTATTACTAATGCAATGGCTACCAAGAAGTTCACTCACACTTTTGTAATCAGTAAAAGGAAATTTTTATTACGTAATTTTAAAATTATATTCTAGATGCATTACATTCTTTCGTCTTACTGTTTCATTTTTCGTAGTGTACCTAATAAACATACCTAATTACTAATGAGCGTGTATTATGTACCTATTTGTTAGTATCACTGATAGTTAAGGTTGACCAATTCATACCCAAAGTATTAACACAGTTATAATATAACAGGTTATAAATAACGTAAAAATAAGTATAAAAAGAAATGACAAGAAAACTATGTGCCACTTCCATTAAAATAATACTCTACCTACCGAGGGCTTTCTTAGATACATTGTAGATGTATAAACGCAGTTATAGGTGTGGCACCCAAGAATTATCATTCTGTACAACTTAGGGCAATAAAATAAATTCACATCAATAAGAGATCGACAATTGATTATCCATTCAAGATTCAATTTTAGCAAACCCAAATACAACAAGGGAAAGGGGTACATGGTACACAGTTGTAGTCACAAAACTACACGCTCTCTGTAGGCTACGAATGATTTTGCATTCAATATATTGCCATGTTATGGAGTATAATTTTAAAAATGTAAGAACTTCTTAATACAATAGCAATACGATAATGAAAGTTAAGTTGCAGCATTTGAATCTATTGAAATGCATGGGCCTGTAAAAAATCTAAATATTTGAAATTTTTGATGTAATTCAGGTGTGATTATTCTTTAAAGCACTATCTAACTGCAAAACATTATAGTACAATTAGGCAGGGAAGGGAATAATTAGCTAGCTTTACAAGAGAGAAATCGAAAATAAGTATTTATTTTATAAATGGCTTGATTGGACGTACTTGTGCTTGGGTGGAAACGATTATCCCATTGAACATGGCGATCCACAATAATTTAAAGGACAACATGGCATATGATATTGAAAGTGAATGTAGTGAATCTCAATTACAGGTTTCAAAAACTGTTCGGAAGCACACTATAAATGATGATAAATTATTAATTTGACATCCAAAAAACTCATTCTGCACTACAAAAGGAAGTAACTTGTTCTACACACAGAAAGAATGTGCCATTTTAGAGAAACTTGGGCAGATGCACTCCCTCAACGCGCGCATATGATATAGGCAGAGAAATTAAAGAGCAGGCAAACTGGAATTCCTTGTCATACCTAGCCCGTTCCGGGATTCGGATCAATAAATGACTCATGCAGTCGTGCACTACCATACCTTGCACTTTATGTTAATATTAGGTTTATTCACCGGAAGTATATTTGGGCAAGTGCCCCTTTTGGAAGGTGTTACATATGCTTTAAAGACAGGTACCCTTGAAGGTATAACATTAATAATTATTCTAACTTATACTACTACTTATCATCACAAATACAGGAAATTATAAATCTAGTCAATAGAAATGGCATTTATTTTGCGATGTGTTACATTTGAGTTTTTGAGTTACACAGATTTACAGTTGTACAGTGAAAACACCGGAGAGGGTAGTCTTTAGGCAGTACAAAGATATTCATGCTATTGAATTCACAATTTAGATGCTGCTGGAAAGTATATTTGAAGTAGATTCTTGTAAATTTTGACATCCTCAGGCAGAAATAGACAAAACACGACGAGGTCCACCTGATGAAATAAAGCACAGACATCATTTGACAACGAAATCATTCTAAATTATCTTCAAAAAGTTTTTGGAAGAAAATTTACTAAAGACCTTTTTCAGGACGTAAAATTCCCCACTTGATTATAGAAATTATCAATACAATCTAAACACATACCTTATCACGATTTTCTTCTAAGAATGATCTGACAGTTTTGAGAGCAACATGAGCTGCATTGAGGTTGGGGTATCCTAGACAAGTAATCACAGTGCAAAATCGCATTTAGCACCACATTTGCAGAAAAGTTAAAACATTGTTACGCTAATGTAAAATTTTATTTACCATAAATTCCAGTGGAAATGCAAGGGAAAGCCTAAAATAAAATAGAATAATACTGTCAATAAATATCTTATTTTACCCTATTGTCCATTGGTATACTTCTAAGCAATGTATTTAGCGTATAATACCACATGTATGTAAAATGGGACTGTAAATTGGGTTTGTGTTGTTTTGCCTACATTGTTCTCACGAATCTACTGTCTGCCGAGTAAAATAAGAAATAAGCCTCTTAGTAGTTCTTAAAAAACATAGGCACTTGTATTCCAATCACCACAAATCTGTCACAATTGCCAATTGCTGAGACATTTATATAGGTAAGAATCATGGACAATTTAGATATATACGTAATAACATGACATACAAATTTGTACGCTCCCCATGTGTGACTGGAGTCTTGGGATTGGAATTAATTCCTGTTTGAACCCTTCACTTCCCCAAAAATGGTTCACTAATGCTAAGAGGTTTATTTTTTTCGGCAAAAACAATAGATTCGTGAGATTAATAGCGGTACAACTACTAAACATGTCTAATGTGATCTTACAACACTTTTTAAAGAGTGGGCCACAAGTAAGTTCAAAGAATTTTTATAACACGACTCCAATGATTCAGGTTTTTCTCCTCTAGGACCCACAGTCAAAATAACATCTATAAAACAATAGATACAACGGGCAAAGTATTAAATTTATCTACAGAAAATATAACTTTGATTTTAAGTCTTTATTACGTTTGGCTGGAAGCTTGTAACCCCCCGCAATTTTGGCTTCGCCAGTTTCACAGCCATTTAAAGTCTTGCACTCTTCTAAAAGGTCCTTTCCGGCAGCAGAATGTATGGCCCCATCAACTATAAAATGTAAAATTATTTAGATGAAGACTACATGAACAAGAATTCATATTACAATTACCTCCACCACCACCCAGTAAGGACTTATTGGCAGCGTTCACAATGGCATCGATTTCTAGAGTGGTTATATCTCCTCTCCAAAATGCTACTTTTTTATTGAGTTCGACATCAACCTTATATTCATTTTCAGCTTCAGCTGATAATTCATGAGAAGTGCTCCAAACATCCCAAGTTTCGATGGATTCAAGTGTTGTATAGTCACCTCTGCATTTGTATTGCGATCGTTTATCTTCGATGGTCATTTTTAAGTAGTTTTCTGCGCACACAAGAATTATTTATTTGATCATTTGGGTATGTAAAGATCAACTCAAAGAAAAAGTTTCACAGCTATATGGTCAATTGTTAGTTTCAAATAGTAATTTACTTATTTACTAAAAAAATGAATTCAAAAGACTGTACCCCGGGTTGATTCAACTTCGGCTTTTTCAACTTTGGACATTGTTACATTCGTTACTCCAACGTAGCAAGTGGCACTCAAACAGATATTTCTATAAAGGTGATGCTCATGGAAGGGGTAATGGCTGACCCTAAAAGTTGAATTAGGAATCCACTGCTTCAAATTCCAAATTGATACCTTTTGAAAGATAGTTATATTTCGCCGAAAAAGCTGAAGGATCATCTGCGTTCAAAATAGCTGGGCTGCCTGCAAACAAAACATAATATAAGTTTATAATTTTATATACAGTAGAGATCACCCAAAACAAGTGTCCAAAGTTGCAAAAGAAGCATTTTCTGATAGGGTAATTTTTGCCATATTGAAGCTATCCCAGAGGCTCTTTCACTCATTCACATTCATTCATTGGCTATTTTTTTGATAAATTCAAATGATTATAATAGATTATAATAATAAAAGATTATATATATAATATACCCCAATATGCCTCTATTGCTATTGGGATTTTTTTCTACATATGCGAAATGCGAGGGAAAAAGTGTCCCATAGAAAGTTCCTTTATATTCAGAAATTACCTCACATGCATACGTTAAATCCCAATAACTGTGTGTATTTGTATTGCATGTATGTAGATGTTACCTGTAAACGTAACATACCCTTTTATTTAGTGTAGTATAAACTATTGATCAGAAGCACTTTAACTGCATAGTTGCTTTGAAAAAATTATAAAATGTATTCAATTTGGGTTTACAATACATGCATTGTAAACATGTATTGTCGTATTGAAATTTACAATACTGCAATATTTGCAGAAGCAGAAAAATGAAAGTCGAAAGTCAACTTTTTGCTTTCTTTTTCTTAACTTGTGTTGTCTAGACTTTCTCTTTCCTTTCTCCTATTTCAGGTTTTCAGGATCCAATGTTTCAGTGTTCTTACTTTTTCCATTGTTCCATTAATTTTTCTGTTAGACATTCATTGATCGGCTAACGGGAACATCGGCCACATACTAAATACTACATACCTATCCATACTTGACTTTTAAAAAAAGTGAAAGATTAAAGTTACTAGATTCGCATCTCGAAAGAGATGTTTAACGTCTCGAGAAAGCATATCTGTATTCTGTAGACTGCACTAATTTACTTTATGGCTTTATTTTCAAATTTGATTCCTTTGTTCATTTCTGCACTAGATATCACATTCAACTTTCCCAAATTAAGAATACACAAATTTCTCATATGGGGCTGATTTATAGAGAAGAATCTCAATTTCTAAGTTTCGAAATGCCTATTAATTATGGAAAACCATTTGTCCCAAGGGCGATTTGTTGTACTAATTATTTGGCAGTCTTGCAATAAATGAAAAAACATATACATTTCCTTTGCATCAACAGGGAAATTAAAAAGCAATTTCAAATAAGATTTATTGCAAGCTTTGAAAAGCATTTTGTTTTGAGGGTTGGAATGCGAATAGAATTGAAAATGCCATATTACCTATACTGTAATGGACTTGTATAGCTATGTTAAAGTACACGGATAACCCAACCAGTAGTATTATTGCATGGGAATATTGGGAACCGATTTCGCCGATTTGTCAACGAAAGAAATGCAAAATTTTGTTTTAGCATTCTATATTGCATACCATACGATTGATACCAGATGGCCATACTCAGATACTCATACTACCTCTGTACCAAATATGTTTTTGGCCATGGTAGCGGAAGTATCGTCACCAACCAATAACATGCAGATAATAATAGCATAACTAGGATAACATTATTATTATTATGCAATAACTACAGAGGCTGAAATACCAAGAAAGAAAAGTTTACAGCGTTTACCAAGGTTGACAAAATGTCCAGTCTGTTGGCAATCAGTACGGTGCGGAAGTCGGAACGGAAATGTTCGGTTCCAGTTGAACAGAAATAATTAATTGAGTTAGAGTTAGGAGACAACTAAGAGCACAAGAAGAAGATCTTAGAAAGGGCAACAAAAGAGAATCTTACTAGTTGTGACTGACTGAGATTATTTTTGTAATTCGGTGCCAAAAAGGATAAGTGTTGTAGGAAACAAGGACAGCTAAAATAAGACTGTTTATTTCTTGTTGGGAGAAGGAGAATGAAAGTGTGTTTGATATGGTAAGGTAGAGGGCCAAAGAGTGTTAAAAGTGTCTGTTAAATGGGGAAAATCGTTTAGGATATGGGTGTGCATTGTGCTATAAGAGCAAGCAGGGGAACTCAATCCAATGGCAATGGAGAACTCGTGAGCTCATCAAGTGGGAGTTCTGCAGCTGAAAAGGTTCGCTTTGCTTTTCATTCCATTCAACATTTCGTTCCCACTTTTCGTTTGTTTCGTCCATCTTGGGCTCTTCGGACGGACTGGGCTGTGTGAGAGATGTGAAATTCTTTGATATCCCGGCCAGCATCCACTACCAACTACTGTCTCATAGTCTCATCTCTCTTATCGTCATCAACAAAACCTTTACTCAACTCACTATCCATTCAAGCCTGCTTCGTTTGTATAACTTATATAGCTATACAAACATCGCTAGTAGTTCAACCTAATATGTAGCGACCTTAATACAAATTATAATACTGCATGCATACCTATGCTCTGCTGTATGTAGGCGAAATACAAACTCCTGTGCAGGAACTTTATTGGAAACGTCGCTTTTTTCGATTTTTGTTGGTTGTTCGTTTGTAGCTCCTCCGAATCCCTCAAATGTGCTAATCACATTTAAATTCTAATGTCTATCACATCTATCTAATGGCCAAATACCTCAACTTTGTTACCAAATAGGAAATTGGTAAGTATACAATCATATTTCACATGCATTCATCAGAAATGTTTTAACTTAAATTTACACTATCATGTTCAACTAAATTGTTTTGGTCCCGGTGACCTCATTCGTCTCTCGTCAGTTGTATTTTCTAATGGTTAACTTTCCGATATATAATTGTGAAAGTGTCCCTTACTTACTGTGCACACCCTAAACTCAAATTATGTTTTGCTTCCGATTTAATATTCATGTTCTTAAACACTGACTCACAGAAAACTGAAACCGAAATTGATTGCTGAACTGATTCAGAATTACATTGTTACATGGTAATAATCTGAATATTCTCCTTATTGGTTATTGTCTGGTGTGCTTGGGGTCACGGATGGGTTGTACTTGTGGTTGTGACGTTGTGAGCGACACAATTTTAAATAATCTTCAGTATTCAATTGCAGTTTGTAACCAATTTGATTCAGCTGTATGACAGTTGTAGATTGTTCTGTATTTTATAGTCTATGGTAATATTATTGGGAAACTAGTGATTAGGCTAGCCAAGTCAATATAAATGAGTATTTGTAACTAGTAACTATCCTTTTAATTAGCATTGATGTTACTAATTTTAGGATAACCCTCGTCTAGCAGTAGCAGACAGTAGTTAAATTATTATTTTTTGTAAAACGTTTGAATTATTATTATCAATTATACTGTTATCTTTTGTAAATACTTACTAGGTTATTCACCGTTTTTGTATGTACTTGTACTGCCTTACTTTGCTAGTTATTTATAGTAATTGTAATACTGACTATTGTGACTATATTTTTGCCTTACTTACAATCATTTAATTTTGGAAGGGAATAAAAAATATTATTTTAACTTTACCAAACATTTCCTTCCGTAGTAGATTATCTGTTAACATTATCTTTGACATACTTGTATAAAAAACTTTTACTTGTGTTTGTAATCAGTAAATGTACCAATTACTATTTCACTTTGGTATTAGTATTATTTATTTGCAGTGTGCTTTGCAGTTTGTAAACAAGTAGTTCTATTCTATACACGTATACAAATATTGAAAGCGATTTTACCTAACAGTAAAGCAATAAGTACATCTCTTGTAAATACATGTAAAAATTATGTCAATCCAACAAAGAAGATGCTGTTTTATATTGTAAAAATAAATGATTTTAGTTTCTGTATGTGAATTCGAGATTACAACTAACAATACGGTATTGAATTAGTTGGTTAACAATAAGTACTTGCGAACTTGCTAATTGTATAAGCTATTTATTTGCAAACCATCAAAAATTGTTTGTATTGACATTTTTGACATGCTATTACCACATAGTGATGTAAATCTCATTAGCCTCTTTCGCTGAGATTCCTGTCATTAATAATTTTTAAAATGGTATTAAGAAAGCCAATGCACATGGACGTCTGGAAGGAGGTTAATGGATAACCGTTTTTTTCTCTTTTCAACCCCAAATGATAACTTAATATAAAATTAACGGGCCGACTGCTTGACACTCAAAGTTGTTGATTTCATTTTAATCAGTGTCCTATTTACTTTTCAGCTGGCCATGGTTCAACAAGATCCAGATATCATTTAATGTGTCTTGTCGTTGTTAGTAATAATATGACATCGTCATCGCTCACGCACAAGCTACATAGTCACAGTACAATATCTTCATTCAGCTCAAGAGGTCACAAATACAGAACTGTAATATTTGATCTCATTGATGAAGATGAAACTGAAGATTATCGTCAAATGTAATGGTGTTAGTTAAAATCTGATATATAAGATTGTCAAGAAAGACCAGTGCCAGTGAGCAAATGGCATACAAGTTTTCAGTTTCAAATTTTTTTCCAGCTGTTTATACCTAGCTAACCCTGTAATCAAAATTTTAATTGGCTGTTGCTGATGCTTGTGTACTTTTAAGGTCTATGCTGTGCCATTTTTAAGATTACTCCCTTTTTCTATAGAAATAAAGCGGAGCATTAAGATTAAGACTAGGAGAGGAAATTGGGATCATAATATATTATTAATGTAGTGAAGAAGCAGCGGGAAGAAGAAATAAACTGGTTGTAGTAAACTATTGTAATGTAAATCTCATCAATCTAGAAAATTAAAATGTATGAAGATATTCTTGCAAAGAGCAAGAGAAGGCAATTTTGTATGTATTCCTTCTTTAGTAAATTGTTAGGAAGTGCTTTGCATTGTTATTATAATTTACTAGAAGCTAATATATTTAAAAAGTTAAATTAAATACCTGTTTGTAGCTATTCTGACTTTCCTTTTCGTCTGTTTTTACATAGAGTAATCGTGTAGACTGTAGCAGACTTGAAAAAAGTATTTGGCTGCAACTAGTAATCATTTAATATTCCAAAAATCTTGATTTTGTATTTATATGCCAATCTGAAACTTTCTACGAATAGTTAGGACAATTTGTACCCATAATATTGCATTTTGCTTCTTTGCTTTTTAAGACAATTTTTAGTTTGTAAAACGAAAGCTCATTCTGAATGGCTTTCTAGGATATTTAGCTGACTTTCTAATAATACCTAATTGAGATTCTTCACTCTAAACGACCCTGCATAATGTGTATAGCTAAAGACTAGGTTAATTACTTTCAAAGGGTTTTAAGTGTATATCCGTATCCGTTCCCGTTTCGTTCTTTCATAAATAATCTTTGTAAAATGCCCTTGTTATTAAACTTTACAGACAATCAATTCAGCCTTGCTAATTTTTGTATCACCTATAAGTATCGGTTCTTGTTCTTACTTATTTGTTACTCTGAATTTTCGAAAGAGGACATTAATATCAATTAGAAGGAAATCGAAAAGGAATTGGTGAACAACTCAAGCACGTATACCCCTGTGGTTTGACAAACTAATAAAATGTCCAAAACTAAGAATGTGATAATGTAGCATTTTAAAATAATATTAGCGTGCATTTCGTGAAAGGGACTTGCAATAAGACCAAAAAACTCCTCCCTATAATTGTTTTGGTAGATTATTTTTGTGTGCACTAAAGATGTTTTAAGTGCATATATATGTAACTTTGTCAAATTGTACTATTAAAGTACAGAGTTACACAAATACCACACAACATACTCATAAAAGCATTTAACAAAACTTTCAAATGATTAATAGAATATGAAGGAAAAACTCATTTGGAAAATTAATTGTATGTAAGGACTAATAATTGACGATCTATTGTAGTATTGAACAAAAGAATACAAAAAGTTTTAGTATTTAGTGCCCCTTGTATTTTCTCACACTACACCTATTTCCATTGTATCTCAATTATTATTGGGCTATAATGTTTAATTTTTGATAAAGATTGGTAACAAAAACCCATAATATGTGATAATAATCAAATTATTTCTTTTTAACAGATTTTGACACGAAATGTGAGTTCCAAGTTGAGCGGAATCAGTTCGGACTTGGAACGAATTTTTATTTTCATCATAGTACATGAAACCTGACCATGTCAAGTATGCGGACCACTTTGCAAACAGTCCCTGAGTCATTGCCCGCGGATCACATTACTTCAAACATCAAGGTAAATTAATGCTTCCTTACGTAATTTATTTTATAACATGATTTTAGAGCTTAGATTCATCTTGGTGCATTTGGTACAAGTGTTAAGTTTTATTGCGACTTGAATCTGCTTTAGTATTGTTCCCCTAATGAATTTTCATTAGAGTGCACTCAGGTGAATTCATCTAGAAGCAGCTACTGCATTGAATTGGTTGGTAGCCAGCTTCATTTTAGTTCTATGTGAAGTGTGCCAAGTCAAAAGCAACTTAAATTGCCGTTACTAGTTATATTTCAGTTTATGTAGTTTGCAACCATGATTAAAACACGTTTCTGACTTGGCATGGTAAAGAATATCTTACAGAAACACTTCAACCCAAGTTAACGTTATAAGCACTGCTTACACAATAAAGAAATGTGTTATCACGAGCTTTAGATTAGTATTTCTGAATGCTGAAGATGTTGTAATTTTTAGTAATGCTTAACAACTGTGTAACTTTATGTTTGACTTTAACTGTCATTACACAAAACTATCATAACGGCAATGTGAGCTTAATTTACTATTTAGTGTATCCTTGATTCAAGATCAGTACTGACTTCTCATTAATGCGCAATGCATTCGTGATTTTTCAATTGTTAAATGTAATGTAAAAAGTAAAGGTAAGTAGTAAAAATATGGCAAAACTGAAAGCTTTCCTTAATTTAGGATAAGTATTTCCAATGTCCATTACTTTTAGTACTGCGCTAAAATAAAAGACTACTCGTAGACTCCCAGCTAATGGCCAAAATACATTATTGATATTTAACTTCATTATTAAAACGTTTTTGTTTTGTTTAATTTATTTTACATGATTTTGGCTACGCACGGGTTTGGGAAGCAATAATTGTAATTGTGTCCCAGTTTACTCAAATATTCCATTTATTAAGTAGTGAAACTACTTTATAGGGATGTTTAGGTTAAAGCGGTGGATGGTGCATTTTAAATGTGTTTTGCATAAGATTTTTGCTATGTCGTCTTTCTGTCTGTCTGTCTTTAGGTCGGTTGGTCTGCATGTCTGTCGTGTGTAGCATTCATTACTTCTGACTGAACGGATAATGATATTGCGGTGAAACTTTTTGTATGTTGCTGGAAATGTTAGCAAAGTTATTACGTTTGAAAATAAAGTCATTCTCAATTCTCATTCTCTCACAACATTGGTGTTTAATAACATTAATAAGGGACAACAGCCATTGTACATACAGTTACTAGTAGGATTTCACTACTTTGTTATAGTCCACGTTTGCTATGGTTTATTAAGAGGAGTGTAGCGAGTCTTTATAATGATGCTCGATCTGTCTGTCCGGTGGGCGTTCGCGTTAAAGCTGGGCACAGCAATCCGCAATTCCACGGGGCAATACTAACAACACACTGCAGTCGGTATATGTTGTTGGCACTAATTGTCAGTATATGTCATAGGTTACACATCGACTTTCCTATTGTCTTTCGACGCGACTCTTTGTTACATTGCATGCTGTTCTTAACGTGTTTTATTTATTGTTAGAAATGAGAATGTCGAAGTAAAATACTACTAAAGTTTGTTTTAAAAGTCTGAGAGTAACTGATAGTTGAAGCATATTGTATAGTGTAGAAGACTGGCTGTACTCTGTGTAATAGGTATTACATGTCTGCGAGGAATAGGTAGTTTTATGTAAATACATATGTACACAGCAGATTTTGTGTATAAACCTAACAGTAAAACTGACAAAACGCTTACCAGCAGTAGTATGCATGCAGCAGTTCATTGGGACTGTTGTATTGGTCTATGCTTTAACTGAATGTGGCAGATGACCCTGAAAGACAAATGAACTTTCTTGAACATGAATATGGCTAGGTATACATACATTAGGGAATGTGTAAAAACATGTTTGGGTAAAAAGACATTTCCTGGATATTTTATTAGTAAAATAGTAAATGTATAAACTTTTTGTAAACAATTTGTTTTTGTAAACAATGGTTTAATATTAACTGACCCATAAAGTATAGAGCAAAAAATTAGGGCACTTTTTCCTGAAATGGTCTTTAGTCTATGTTTTAAGTAAACCAATCAAAAGAAGTCGATGACAATGGGTTGCTTATGCTCGTAAATTGACTAAGGCTACCGAATAACTAATAACCTTGATTTGTGCAGATTGCACTTATCAATCAAATCAAGTAAATAGTGAGCTTAAGGTGCAAAGATAGGCAAAGGCAAAGGCGCCATAATTTACTACAATATCATCAACATTAGTATTTTTGTGCATCACCTTTATTTGTGACTTTTGGGGTTCATTCTTAGAATCGGCAAATCTCACTCTCATTTACGTCAGTTTAAAAGTTTTTAGCATATACTTTTATCAATGTTGACAAGCAAAGTATTTGAACGCTCAAAATCAAACCATTATGAATGTTATAGGGTTATAGTACATTGCTTTAGTTTTTAATTTACGTTTTTACCTGTCTAAGATAACTACTAATGCATCTGATGCTTGCAACTGTAGTTTCCAATTCCAGTCTCCTTCCAACAATTTATTATTTGTCTAGAAATTCAGCTTACTGTGTTATTTATACTAATGCATATATACATGTATCGGTAAATCAGTATTGTACTATCAAATAACAATGAATTATGACATCACAGCGAAAAATTATTTACTTAGAAATACTTATTAAAAATGTGCATACAGTAGAATGCTTTTAGTGGAGTTGCTAGTACTTTGGACACTATCTCTAGCGGTTTATCTATATTATTGCGAGTAATTTATACTAAGGAACAGTCGTGTTTTTTTCTATGTCAATATAAATCTAAGAGTAGTAATGCCCCGTCCACAAGGTTAATAAATGTTCAGGTACGCATGCTAGACCATTAACTCTCTTTTAAAAGCACTTTCAAGCGCTATTTTAGTGTGTTGTCGTCGTTTTTGAGCACAAAGTATGGACAGCTGCAGTATTTATCAATTTGCCCAAAATTATATATTTTAGGAAAAGTAATACAATACAATAGGCAACAAAACTAAAGTTAAGATACTTTTTTCATCAAAAATTTAGTATCGTCTTTAAATTTATGTCTCCCCAAAGCCATAGTCTTAATTAAACCTGGTCAGGTTTTTCTCAACTTATTATTACATCATAAAATAGAAATACAGAATTTCAAATCCTGGTTTCGGTACATACTACATTTCACATAACTATAGTCAGAATCACAGGGTATTTGCTACTTCCAAATGTAGACAAATTATACGATGCACAAATAAGTATTTCCAAGTTGTTTACCTTTAGAAGTACTGCTAAAATAAAATCAAACAATATCGATAGGTATGTGCATGTGAAGTGAAGTTACCTATGTCATTTGAAGAACGGGTTAAATATCTTAGATGCAGATAAGTCTTAGACTAAGATAACAATTATTTACCTTCAGTTAGCGTTTTACTAAGATAGTGAGATTGAGTAAGGCTTTGTGAGAATTATATTTTATTTAGCATTTAATGCAACAAAGGTATCTCTTGGCAGTTAACATGCATCACAAAATATAATAGCAATTGCGAGCATTAGTCCTTATCGTAAGGAAGTACAAGTTAAAATTGAATTGTACATTGTTTAGGTACTTCTAGAATGATTTAGTAAAGTAATATACGATTAGCAGAAGCAGAACATACATAAAGGTAGTTCTATTAGACGTTTACGTTTTTACTGCTTTTTATAAGACTTCACTTAACTTAAACACTTGATGTTTAGTTTAGTGCTTTTGTGTGGTGTTTGCAATGTGAATGCAGTGTGACTTTTAACTAATCGTAAAAGTAAAGATAGTTTGTTAATATATCTTTTTAAGCATGAGGCTTTATTGTTTATGTTGAGTACGTTATACAATTTATTGAACAATTAGATGTAGACATAATTTGTAGAAATGTTTATTATTGTATAGGTATGTGTACATTAATACACCGCGTGTAAACAGCACAATTGCCAATGCTATCTGATATCCTAATATTGACAGGATCACTAATGTTTGTTTAAACATTTGAATGTGGCGTGGTCACTAAATGTGCATTAGGTATGTGGGGTATATGTGACATCAGTGCCTTTTTACTCAGATGAGTTTCTGATGGATTGTCCAAACTGTTTGTAGGTGTTGGTTGAAGTTTTAATTTCATTCTTGATATTCTTCCATAATCAATGAAGCCATGCAAGTCACGAGACAAGGTTATTTAGGCGTAAGCGCTTTTAAGCAACACATCTACCATTTCTGTATTACCGACCAAGTTCCGCCAAACTCCCAGAAAGGGAAATCTTTACAAAAAGATTCTGTAAAATTCATGAATAATTATGACCAAACTTCATCCTAGTAGTTAGTTTAATTGTGGTGAGTTAAGGAATCACTAATCTTCGTGGACTACATGTCTGACACTTGGTTGTTGTTCGTATATTTTTCGCGTTTGAATTACTCACGAGTACATTACATTCATCTCTTGATTAGTACACCGCAAAAATATGTGCAATTATTTTAAAAGCTGCTAAACTGAACACGTATGTATTGTATACTTTTCAATTATAAAATGGTACTATGGCAGATGGCATGAAATACTCTTCATATCAATTAATACTTTTCTACGATGTCCACATGAACGCCTATATAGGTATTTGTATGACAGACTCACTTAAATAGTATCTCTCCTCATTTACATAATGGGCAAGCCCATAAATTTACCAACGATTCCGGATAATGTTACTATCAGGTACGAAGTATGGAGATAGTGTTTTTTATTATAGACCTAAACTAGGTGTACAAATAATAGTACCGCATAAAAACACGCATGTCGAATAAGTAATATTTAAAAATATTAATTCTAAATGTTTCGAATGCATAATAGTAGTAATGTTATAAACATTTTGCTTAAGTCTGCTAACTGTGGAGCATATGTAAATGTAATGTAGCATTATGAGATTGAAAAAGAAGTTTGTTGAATTTTATGGATCATTTTCCTTGTTTATAAATAACGTGTCGGAGTGTCAACGAATTGATTTAGATGGGTTTTTATATGAGAGGGAGTTAGGATTCCCGGCTTGGGTGACAAGGCCAGAGATTGTTTTTGCGAGGCACGAATGGTAAGATTTATAAGCTGCCTTTGGGGGACTGGTACTGGAGGGCCTAATAAGGGACTAGCAGCATTGGGAATTAGAGGCAGGCAATTAACTCAGGCGCAGAGGGCCAATTTAGTAGTAAAGCAATGAATTCATTCAAATGACAGCTTTTGACCTCTAGACAATAGCAAACAGCAATGTCAAATGTTAAGAGGAGTTTGCAATGTTCCCAATATTGGAATGCGCAAAGATTCTGTACTCCATAGTGTAGGGGAACCTCACAGAAAATCATACATGCCTAAACTTTCAGTTTCTAGGAAAACGATTGGATTTTTCTTGTATACACTAGACAAGAGGTCGACAATGGACAAATCTGCAAATGTCTTCTTTAATGATTAGTTTAGTTAAAGAATGTTTAGTTTAATTATAAGGCAATGGTAGTAATTAACCGTGTGTTGGTATAATTTTAGTAGTTTTCCATAGTTTGCTTGTTTTTAATGATACACTGCGAGGCAGAATACAACTAGGAGATTTATTGGTGTATTTCACCTGAATGTATGCAGTTTCGTGAATTTGTGACATTTTGCAACATTGCCGTTGTTTATACACGGTCTTGTTGGTATATTTCCAAAATCCAACAACATTAAAAGTTAGAAGTTTCTTAGCATTGCTTATTCCTGTAGAATAATCTATGGCGTTAGTAGTAGTACTTATAGGATTCTTATTCGTACATATGCTTCGGTAAGGCCGTTGCCGTGTTAGTGTGCTACTTCATCATGTTTACTATCCTGTAATTGTACGAGAAAAGCGAGTATTAGCTTATATTGAGCTAGCCAAATCTCTGCTATTGCTTAACATCATCGTCACGTCAGCTGTGTGATACTTGCGATTATAGTGTGCATTAGTAAATGGCTGAATCATTGGAGCGCAGCACAACTAACAATAAGCTAGTTGATTTGGCCTGGGCCAAATAAGTGGCATCTTCCCAGACGCACTTAAGTTCAAGAAGCTCTAAGAGAGCACGAGCACTCTTATATTTTATTATTATATGTAGTTGCTAGTTGCCCAGCTTTCTTTGAAATGATGTAATCACATTGTCTTTAGTCTTTGCAAATTCGTTTTTAGAGCATTTCTCTGCCTCTGTCATTAAAATTAGTCCTCTTATAAGGATATTTTTACGGAGAAGTTAGAAGACTAGTTTTCCAAAAGCTAAAAAAATGCTAACATTTAGAGCTGAGCTAGACTTGACTAGAACTAGAGGAGTGTAAAGGTTGTTACTGGTAAATTATATCTCACTGTTTAAATGTTGTATTGGTAAATGCCAAATGCTAAAAGCTCTTCTGTGCGACGTACTCTATACTCTCTGTATAGTGTGTATAGTGTGCACTTAAAAAGAAATTGTGTATTTCTGTCATGCCTGTATATATATAAGCAGAAGATATTATGTATATTTGAAAGAGACTAATAGATTCGTAGATCTCCAGCTCATGCAGAATAGACAGAGACAGAAGCACTTCAGACCAAAGTCACTAAAGCAGCTGATGTTCTATGCGCCTTTTTGGTTTAGTGATAAGGCGAACTGATCTTTTCTGCACATTCTAAGTTAGCTGAGCATGTATAAGAGAATTCATGCACAGAATTCGTATTACATTGAGTATTCAAATTAATGTTTTGGAAAACCGGTTAGGTCAGAAGTGGATATAGAGTAGTCGTGGTCACTTACCACCAGTCTGGCTAGGTCTCTCCTCTTGTCTTGACTCATTGAGTATGCCAATTACACTAGCGTTTGCATCAATAGAAATGTAAGTTTAAAGGACTCTCTTTTCATTTTAATAGTTGAGTCAAGACGATGTACGTCAGTCCGATCTGCATATAGGACTAGTTTGTTTCGCTAGCTTGCATTCATTGATACTAAAGGTGAATGCATGGACTAGACATATTTACTATACAATAAAATGCATGGCATTCTACAGCATGAATTGTAGAAGACCTGTTAACATGTATTCCACAGAAGAGAAAATACAATTTGCAACACAAAAGCATATTTTTTGAGTTGTAAAAGAGACCAGAATGTGACTTTCCTTTGCCTTGCAGAATTCTATCGCTAAGTACACTTACAACAACATTTATTACTGCATAAATGAATATTAAAGGGCTATGCAAAATGAATAACAGACCAAAATGAGTTTCCCATGGTCATGTAATGCCACTCTTCGTACTTCTTCATAATGTTGTTAACACAGCACATGTGATGTCGGTAGGCGAATAAGAGTTGTACAATGTAGTAATGTATAAGGATAATAATCAAGATTTCCATTACTATAACTATGTACTACCAGCAGTAACATTAATGATATTCTGGCTATCTGGTTGACAATGAATTATATGGTTATATGAATTATATGGTTGCATTATATTGCAATGCAACTCAATAATCAATGAAGGCATTAGCCATATCCCTTGTACTTTTACCTTTTATTTAATTAGTTGGTCGTGTTAAATAATTTAAATAGTATGCATGTCTATGCGTGGGAATATGCAATTCCACATCACGACAAAATTTCACCTTACCGTTTATTTGACTGCAGTCTATGTACGTAATATGTAATTCATAAATGACTACCATTACCAATGTGTTGCAGTAATAAAGCAGGACATTTTGGACTTTTTCTGGGAAAGTTGCAATATCAGTTAATGGTGTAACTAAATAGTACAGCGTTACTTGAGTTTTTTGGAGAAATTTTGTTACCCTATTGACTGCAGTAGTGCAGATATACTTCAGTCAAGTCTTCTTCGTCTATACTTATACTCCTTTTATAAGCAAGAGAAGACAGAAACCAATTACATGACATCATTGCTTAGAAAAATATGCTCTTTCCCCTTGGAGTGTTTAATTTGTTCACAAATTAAATATTCAAGCTGTGTGCTGTATGTATCTTGTAAATATTAATAAAATCGTCATTATTTGCTATTATAGTTCAAACAATGTCACCCAAAAAAGCATGCCCACCCAACCCTGTCTGATTACGTGTCATGCTGCTTTACTGCATGTTTGTCATATTATTCATTAGTGTATTTAGAATTCATAATAATGCAGTTCGTAATATTATAAATGTTTATGTATCATGTAGACACACAGGGCACAGTATACATAATGTAAAACTTATAAATATTTAGTGAACTGCAAGGCTAACTTACATTGTAGGTATTACGTGTACACAATTGCTGGGTAGCACAGGTACTGACGATAGTTTCTATTCTAATTGTAGTTAAACAAAAGTAAAGTTGGTACTGATGCTGATGAGATCTTCGAGTAAGCTCTCACTACATTAAGTTTACAATTTGCTAAGCCCATTATTGGCAAAGCTAATTGTAAATTTGGGTATGCATCGAACAAGGCTTTAAATAAATATTCCCTAATCATTAAATTATATTGTAATGCATTATTCGTAGGTATTATTTTAATGCTCCATGTGCCAATGTCTCTTTTTTTGCATATGGCATTATTACCTGCCTACTACTTACTAGAAATGTACATAGTGCCTACTTATCGTCACATAAATTCATGGTCACTTATTTTTTATTTGTGTATTCGATGGCTGTGTAATGCATATCGATGTGACGAGTGTTCGGCAGTGTCGACTTGAAAACCTACTCACGTTGGTTTCGTCTTAAATAGATCCATGGTGGTGATGTAATATTTACATTTAATGTCTATCGACTCTTCTATCTCTGGTTTCTAATCCTATATGCGTGAATACACAATCAAGTACTATTATGAATAGGTATGTTGTATGTGACTGGTATTTTGCTACTGTTGCTTTAACGAGTGTACACTGTTAATATAATGTAACCATATTTTTATTGTACAAGGGATAGGGTATTATCGTGCGTGGTAAATTGGCTTTTTATCCCGTGTGGTTAGGTTGGTTTAAGGCGACAAGTAAGCTCTTTAAGACATGAAGACCTTACTTTTCCTTTTGATCAAAGATGGGCAATGAGAATGTATTACATGTGAATGTAAAATGTAAACCAAGGTGATGTGACGTTATGAGCATATATGCATGTAGGTTACAAGTTAAAGTTACTTTGTATTTGTGATAGTCAGCAATTTTTCATATCATATACGATTTTTGCTTGTATGTAGGATAAAGGATAAATAAAATGACATGTACCTTAATGGTACATATTATTTACAGAGTAGGAATATGTAAGTAATATTATTAAGTTTTATGGATACTGGATACATGTCTATATGTAATATTGACGTATTAATACTGATACGCTGTGTACTGTGCTATTATAATGTACTTGGTACAGTAAGTTCACTCTTTTCTGATAACAAGTCTTTATATTGGTAATAGTATAAGTACATTGAGAATAAATCAAAGGAGAATTACGTAGTATATATTTATGTAGAATGTATGTATGTGTATGCCTACTGTTAGTGAGTATTACGTAGAGACTGAAGCTGAGTAATAATATGTTGATAGGAGACAACAAAATGTTTTGCTCAGCTCAGTCACGATGATATGATCAGTTCATATAGCAAACTCTTACGTAGAGTCAGTCATGAATTGTATGTAAGAGAAGGCAAAGCAATCTGCGAGGCATGGATTGAATAGTGCAGTGTGTAGCAGAAGTAAGTAGTAGTCAAAGTGAGGCTAGGTAAGTAAGCCAAAGTAACCCAGTCTGGAAGTAGTAGATTCTGACTGGAGTGGAAGTAGTCGAGGTCCTCGTCAACTTTTTGATCAATCGAGTTTCCTTTGGTTTACACATGTGCAAGTTCTTCTCTGGAGGCTCTGTCTGGACGAACTGCCTATCCTTTTGGCGAAGTAGTAGTTGTTGGAACGGTGCGGCGCGCGGCGGTGGTGCAAAGCTAAAGTAAAGTTAGTAAAGCTGTAGGATTTTGCTAATATAAAGTTGGCATAACCTTCTTTCAGTGTAGAACCGCTGGTTTTTAGCCACATTACGTTGCGAACATTACCGTTGTGTCCAAATCCAAACGAGTCAGATCCAAAAAGTAAAGTTCACCTCTGCCCTTCCCAGAAATACTGTTGTACGAAAGTTGCTGAGTGGTCAGTCAGTCCAGCGAACGTAATATATTGCCATTGTATTAAGGAAAACTATTTTTTGCTATTATCTAGCTATCCATCTTGTTGCGAATCATATAATACACAACGGCTCTATATACCATACCCTATTAAAGTGTTCAACTATTCTGTTGACGCCTCACATTCCATATTATTTCCATTTTGATGTAGTGATAATACCATTATGTGCATGTACGAGTGTATACTCCAATTTGAACGGAATCAAAAGTTGAACTTTTGTTGCATTACCAAATGTGAGTCCCTAAAAGTTGAGTTATACGATTAATAATAGTTGCAATTGGACAGAGGGAAAGGATTGTTGTAGTGGCTTGGCTGAGTTTTATTTTACTACTGTAAGTACTGATAGTACTAGGTATGTGTAGATTTGCCTCTGTGCTCTATCTCCACTCGTTGACTTGAGTAATAAAGTAATAACTAAATGAGTAGACACATACACTTGCCAATTCACTAATGGCAGTCAGATAGAACAGTTAGAAATCAGAAGTTGGTGTGGAGTAGAGGTGGTTAAAATGTGAATGTGCAACTGTGAAATATAACTTTTGTTTTCATTTAGTAGTCAGTATTTCGATATTATTTCACATTTCGTAAGTATTGGCTAATACTAGGTTTGCTATTCTACCTTGCTATCTGTGTTCTATTATCGTCTCTGTCTTTTTACCTTTTTTGTATGAAAAGCGATCAGTCAGTTGGATTTGATTAATGCTGGGGAGGGAAGTGGAAGCCAAGTGTTGTTACTTGTACACAAATTCAGAGCAGTGCTACTTGCTATTTCGTGATTTCATTTCACCATATGGAGCAGCGCATCATATTGTTAAAAGGGAAAACTACAGAATTTTAAGTGAAATGTTCAGAGCAATAACATTTGCATTCGGTGTTTTTGTTGAGTAACTGTTGCGATAGATTGCTAAAAATAATCTGGAAATAGATTCCAAGTTTTCTGTACTTGACTCGAGAGGATATTTATAAACACATATAGTGACGACGAACGGTGATGCTGTTGACGTTGCTTTGCTACATTGAATTTTGAATTGAGACTGCTTACATTGAGTCACTTACTGACTTGTTTGTGCTTATTTTTACTGGTTGAGAATTAGAGATTATTCACTCTGCAGTCTGCAGGCAGTGCTTGTCCTGTTTGTGAGAGAGAGTGAAAGTATACAATAGTTTAATGAGGTTTATCAACTTGAGTAAACTGTTAATTGCTTGACACGTCCGGCTCTAAGTTGGTCACGTCAAGGTTTTCGACCCGGTTTAAAGCGAAACTACTATCTGTGTGTGTTGTGTGATAAAGAACGTGTATTTTATCCCATTGTCTTTTTAATAGCAAAATAAACTAACAGTAGTGTACATATTATAACTTACGTAAAGAGTAAGAAGTAGGCAGTAGGCTAACAGCAAATGCTGCCATCATTGTTAACACAAGTACAACTACTGTTACAATTAAATTTCTTACCGTGTGCCAAAGACAGTACTATTGTTTGAGGGTAATGGGAAGAAAAGATGCCAGTGGCATCATCCTTCAGGAGTCAAATGATGAGACTTTTTCGAAAAGGGAAAAAAGACAAAAGCCTCGTCAACAATTGTGGTTCTGCATCAATCAACACAGCTAATAGCTGCTATTTAGAAGCATCTGGAGAAATTGAACCTTTTGAAAGAAATAAAACTCGCCGAGGTTCTAAATTTTTTCGCTCGATTCGCAAAACTTTTTCACGATCAAAATCTCAGTTGAGTTCAACTAGTAAAGTTAAAGATTCTAGAGCAGAGGACTTGAAAAACACACGATCTGATGCTAAATCTTCTGAAGGGTTTATGAATGCTTTCAAAGATGAGCTTAGTGAAAAAGGAACTATGGAAAATGTGCAGATTACTTTGCAGTATTCATCAGAACCTGTGAAAAGATATTCGCGAGTCAGCAGAGACAGTTCCCCTATTGTAGTTTTAGAAAGTGCTGATGACCCGAACATTAAATCTCTAGATAGTCATAATTCAGAAGGATTCGAAGACACTACCAAATTGGTCGTGATCAGTGAAATTAATACAGACTCTAGTAAAAGACACTCACTGGGAAAAAACATGACCAGAAATCCTGAGTTGACAGTTCGTGAGGCAACTAATGCCACATCGACAACTCCTTCGACAAAAAGTGTTCGAAAGAATAATGGGAATGAAAGCCTTTCCGTAAATCCCCCTACTAAAAAGACTTCTGAGGCACCAATGAGACCACCATCGGGAGTTTCTCCAGCTTCTTCTTCTATACGAGGCAATCGAAATCCCAACAGGAGAGTGAAGGTGAGATCAGATGACATTTACAATGAAACGAGGTCACTATGGCTTGCTTATTCACCAATTCAGTTCTAGGAAGCCTAATTGTCTGGTGTAGTAGTAACCTAATGCAAAATGCATACTTAACTCCTAGACGCTAATGTTCGGTATAATATAAACATAAAGCATTTCAGATATAACTATTGTTGACTTTTGGCTTGGGACATTTACATACTCCATGTATTCTATTATTATGTTATGACTTAACAAGCCTTACCAAGGTATGTATTGTACTCTCTGAATATTTTCATCTGTCAGCTTGGATAGGGATAATAGTACTTAGTACATCCTTCAAGCTATTTGCGCAACCTAGTACTTTTGGAAATGCGAATGCGATGCGCCCATTCCATTTTCACATCCACTCTAACTCAAATTCTCTATTGCATTATGTGCATCATAGTCTTTTTCTTGTCATGTCATGCAAATAAATTGTTCATACTCGGTTTGCGTCAAAAATAATATTCGTTCCACTCTATCTGAGTATTATTTTATGCACTATCTAATAAACATTGTAATGGTTGGTAGTGCACAATAAACATTCTCGGGAATTGTGAGCTATGAGAATGATGTTAAACTACCTAGGACAATTTTTACGGTTTGAATGAAGTAAAGTTCGGAGCAGTTCATTCTTGTCTTTGTTGGCATTTTGCGAAATGTAGTACAAATTCATGTGTGGGCAGGTACTTACTTTCATAATAGTATTACGCTATCGAAGTGCATCCTATTTACTTTCAGGCAGAAGTTTGGCTTAAGGTATGGTATGGCATACAACAAACTAGTAGTGAGTGAATACCATACATTCTATGAGAAAAAGACTAGAACAAAGTTACAGATAATTCGAGTATAATATAACATGACTCTAATACTGAGGAGTGTACATAGTGTACAGATAATGGTATAGACTATTTTTGACATAAATGCATTATTTGTGTTTTATATTCTATATCTGTAGTTCTACTTCAATTCTTCCAAGGAAAATGACTTTAGTACTTATCTGTGTATGTTCAGCTCACTCTATTTTGGCTTTTAAGGAAAGCTTGTTATGTTTGTTACTTTGACTGAGCTTCTTCGTTTCCTTCCTTATCCTTACAAATATGTTGTTTGTAGTTGGAAAATGCTGCTTGTAGTAAATACATAGGAGACTGGACCGTGTGGTTGGTGATTTCCTTTTGATTTTCTATCCCTAGTTTTCTTATTCTTTCCAGCAGAAAGAAATGTATAAGTTGTGTAACAGAAAAATGGGCACACGGGGCTTATGTTCTTAACTGTTTTAGTATAGTATGGATTGAGTAGGCGAGTAACGAGTACCTACTAGTAACTTGCGTAGGTCCTTCTACCTCGACTCTGAAAGTCAGCAGCAACTCGATCGATTTTCCTCTGCTACTCCTACAATGTAATGTGCCAAAGTGTAAAATGGGAAATCTCCGGCACAAGAGTTTCATTTTACTTTATACTTTATATATACGTGCTTCGGGATTTAGATATATATCTGAATATTAACTTGACTTTATACTGCATACCTACATGTTATTCGTACATTATTCTAAGTCTAACTATGTTCTGTTGTCAGAGACGGGGCAATTAATTCGAATCCTGAAGTCCCATGAGCCCAGTCCTCACCAGAACAACAATAATTCATCTTTTCTTACTCTTTCGTTGCCTCACTCACTCATTCTATTAACTTACTTTAAGTAGTGTTAGTTTTCTGCTACAGTTTGGGATTACTAAACTCTTTAGACTGATATAATCAGCTCTCTGCTGCATTGTAGGTTGAGAAAAACTCTATCCATTAGGAAAGCTCGGAAAGTCAGATTTAAATGAAAAAAGTTGGATAAGTAGTTTATGGGAGTTGTATATTATGAGTGATTGTGACCGACGTAATGATTTTATTTGCCAGTTTCATTCAATTAGGCCATGATTATCTTAGCATTAGTTTTCCTTTGAGCTCAAATGACGGACACATTTTGATTAATAGGATGAATGACTAGTGTAAATTGTAGGGGAGAGCGTAATTTTTCTAATCATACTGATTATATCGTAAAAGACCTTTGGCAAAAAATATTTGAGTATCATGTCATGAGAAACGAGAATGCCATAATGCGACAATGGATTAAACTTCAACAGATTTGGGTACACGGTCAGGCAAAAGAAAGCGAAATTGTAGACGCAAGCACACAGCATTCTGCATGGATACTAAAAGTAGGTAACACAGTTTTTACTACCTCGTGTGACTTATTTTAAGTTGGTCACTTAACTTACAGTGACAACTGGACAATATTAACTTTTCTTGAATCCTATGATATACTGAATGGCATCACCTGTTTTGATACTTGATAGCTACCCATTTTGACTGTCCTCATTTTTATCACGTACTATTTTCATCTATGTCACATGCAACTGTCATTTTTTATTTTTGTAAGAGTTTTTTAGGTGAAAACACGAAAAATGGAATGGCGAAGGGTCAAAATGGGTGGAACTGTTTATACTGCATTGAATTGCATTGCACACATTCATTCAATCTAGGTATCCGTGTAATTGAAAATAATGGGTGTACATTGTGCGACTAATAGACAGTACCTATAGAACCATGTATGTGTGGTTTATTGGTGGTGATTGTTGACTTACCTAATTGTACAAATAATAGAGAGTAAGTCTCGGTAGGTAAGTATGGTGGTAATAATTATTAGCTATCATCGGTATTGTTGTAATAAGTACAGTGCGTCTATAGAAGATTTTCTCATGTAGAACAGTTTTACTGCATCAGACAGATATATGTATCCATTATTGTATTATTGAATCTTGAATGGAATACAGTACAGAGGGCAGAGAATAATTCATTTCTCACTGTTACTTGGGTATGTTTCTCTTTTTCTATCCTAAAGATAACAATAATATTAATACTCTACGGTATTGCTTTTAAAGTACCTATGTGTGAGTTGGATAATAATATTTACATACGTACATTACATTGGTTGAGTCCCTTCCCACACTCAGACACTCACTCCCTTCCTTCATCTATGGCTTCCTTCCTTTTCTCTCTGGCTTTCTATGTATTTAGGGCAGCACACAGTAGGCACACAGGCAGAAAGCATCACCGAGGTATGCGACTACCTTTTTGTTCATTTCCCGTTTCATGTTTTCACTCAAAGTGGTTAAAATGAGTTTTGATAGAGTCGTTGTACGGTGCTTAGTGTTTATGCAGTCAAACCAGCACATTTATTGAAAATGTATGTAGAGAACCTACTGCAGAGCACCGTAGCATAAGCACCTTTGGTTTACATAATGTATGACTTAAAATTTAGAATGAACAGAATATCAATGGTTATAATGCTGTGCTGTGGGGTTTAGCATAACTCTTTGCATCTACAAGTACCTATGTAAAGAGGTAAGTAATAATTTAGGCTGAAGCACATAGCATCTATCTGTGCTTATATTTTATGTATTGTGGTACTAAAGTAGGTTTATATTGTACACTGCACTAGTAGAGACTATTATGAGTATACATTTATTCAAAATGAGCTAAGCATTTTACATTAGATTCAGCAAACAAAACGTAGGTAAGCTTAGTTCGTAATCAGTTGAGCTACCTAGTCCTACCTCCTCCCCACATGTACAAGTTTGAAAGCAATAATTCATGATGCGTGATGAACCTCTTGACTAGACCGGTGGAGCTAGGCAATTTAATGGAATGGATGGACTATGGACTCTGCTGACGTAATGCTATGCTGTTACCTTACCTACACATTCTTGTCTATCGCCCTCCATTCAAAGAGATGTGAATATGAGATGCTGTCTAATTCAGTGAAATGCAGTTGAAGCTTATTTTACAGTATCTATCTACTGTTCAAGTACCTAAATATCAGCTGAAAAATGAGTTTCCATTTAGCACTAGAAGTATATGAGAGGCTTCCAATTTTTTAAGTAAAAGTATAAAGGGTAGCTCTGCCCTAAAATCCTTACAACTTTTATACGTCCTGAAAAAACTCCTTGTTATGTGTTAGTAGGTAGGACGTATGATTAATGTAGAGATGGGCAATAATCAATAGATGCTTGCACTAGAGATTTATTTATATAAGATTGGGCAGAATCGCTACTCTAGCGTCCTGTTGGCGAAATTTAGTAGTTCATAGTTTTATCAATACTCGAAAAGATATTTTAAAACTATGCACAAAGAGATTCTGCTGGCTGCAACGTATTACCAGAAGATACTTGTTCCAATTCAATTTGAACTTAAGCTGACTGGAAAGTAGAAACTTGCAGTGTCCTACAGCAACGAAACCATGCAAGGTACAACCAGACGTTTTCAGCATAAAAGTTGTTAGACAGCGCAAAGTTTACATTGTAATGTTAAAAGTTTGCAGATGCTCTTTTCTCTGTTAGTATTACCAGTGACTTGACTGCTCTCTACTTCTCTCTGTGTTCTGTCTGTGTGTTTAAAAGGAAAACTTGGTCCAGCATGGCATGTAGAAGGGATGGGACATAGACATATAGAAGGATGCTGCAGAATAAAGCATCTTGCATGCTAAGATTAGTGGCTAAATTTTTCTTTTTGCTACTTTGCAACTGACTCGAAACCGAAACGAGAGAATAGTTTGCTTATATAAAGCTTGCATGCTCTCAGTGTCGTTGCTAAAGTATCAGTATCACTGTGGAGTTACAAATCTCATGTACAGAATGACTAATAGGCTAATGTTGACTCTTATTTACCTTGATAGCTATATCCTGTTTCTTTGCACAATGTAAGTAAATGCAGAGGACAAGACAAGTAAAACGCTAAACCCCTGTAACAAATTGCTTGCTGGTTTTGTATTCACTGCAGATAGTTTGAAAGACTGGCGATGAACGAAGGTATCGGTAATTTTTTCGCCTCAAAGCAATAAGCGGTTATTGTGATGATGAGATACTCGTTTCTATTCCATGCGCCCGGTTGCTTTACTTCTACTGCAGTATTGTAGTAGAGTAATGAAGTAGGTATGTATGTAAACGTGGCGTAAAAATCCAATGGAAATGGAATGGCATTTATTTTGTACCGCATGGTTAGCTATGTTTACTTAGCGTTTACAACACCACCATTTACAATTAGGGCTCATTCTCCTTCATGCATATGCACAGTTGTGCTGCTGTTAAATATTCTAAATCACAAGACGGAGATGTTAAGATGTTCCGTCAAGTTTAAGAGTTTTGCAAAGACTGTGTAACAGACGATGTTCAAAAGAGTTACGTTTCCAGAAGTCATAAAGCATTATTGAAGGAAATTGTTAATTTAACCCATTTAGTTGCAAATCGGGCGAATTTATGTTCATTTCTCTACTGCCTTGTGAATTTCTATCATCTCATAATATCTTTTAGCGTATGTGTGCTTACACTTTTATTATACCGCAAACCTATATGACATGACTAATGCTAGGGAACTTAATTTTAGCCTTAGACTGTGAGGTAATATCGATGTTTGCTAAAACCATTTAATACTAGTGAGATACAGTTTTCCTCGAGTATATGCGGGTTTTAACAATGAGTTTTGCTTCAGGATGAAATGGAATACTACTGTAATGCGCCAGTAGTAAATATCAGACAGACAATTTACTTTCATGTATCCGCAGGGGTTTGGTTTCATTCAGGTTAAATTGCTCTGCTCATCTCATCCCCATCATCACTAACACCAATGCCAATAGAGTGCTGCCTATAATTAAACGAATTTCGTAAAGCAAAATAATTCCCTAGTAATTCGTAAACCATCCTTCAGTAATGTTTGTACTTTCGTCTCTTATTTTCAGGTACTTGATTATAGTGATTACAGCTCTATTTCATTAAGACCACTTTGTATTTACAGTAGTTTCCTACCTATAAAGGTAAATGCATAACTACCTTGAATTTTGTCAGCTTGTTTCGTTGACCATCAGGATTTCCAGCTTCTTAAGGTTTGTCATGTAGTGAATAATGGAATTTTCGTAGAATCGCATACTATTGTGGGCAGTGCACAAGAACCTGGTTTCCATTGCTTGATTGCCATCATTATCATTTATCTTCGTCATTGTCCTTTAGACCTCTTTAGTCTCGCTCAGCGGCTTAAATAGTTTAGACACAGTTATACATTGATACCTACATATTGTTAAACAATTTTGAATTAGTATTTACCCTTCCATTACCATTCTGTATTATGGGCAAAAAATCAAACAGACGGTACTACGGTTATAGCGTCCATTTACAAAACGTACATTTGCTTTTTTGCGTTAGTGAGGCAGTTATGCTTAATGGAAGAAAAAAGGACACGAAAATCATGTCGCATTTACCGATTTCCTAATTGCTGATGAGTAGGTAGCTGCATTGAAGAAATTCATTCTAAACTATAAATGCAGATTTTGTAAATATGATATATTCAATCAATAAATAAAAACTGGGATTACTATGCTATTAAATACTCTACTATTTTATACTGATAGCAGTAAATAAAGCCACTTATATGTATGAACAAACATTCATGTTTCATACATTGTAATGCTTTCCTTGGATAAGTCCCATTTGTCATTCATTTACGGTACACTTTGTAGTTAGTATAAGCATGTACCCTATCCTTATGTGAAATACATAAATAATGTTAGCATGTTATTTCATTTCTTCTTAAAGTGCACTGCATATTGCATTTGTGGTGCAGGCAAACACGCACAGGTAGTAAGGGAACATTTTGCTACATACTATATTAGGTACTGTACTTTTGGGATGCATTATGGTGATTTATATAAAAGTTGTACCACCACCATTGTAAATTCAATGCTTAGCTACCTTTTGCTGTGTACCAAGAACCTTACTAATTAAAAGTAAGCAGGGTCTTCTAGCATTTATAACGACCTAACTGTATATTACAAGTACATGGTTATATGCAGATAATAGCTAATGTCTGCATTTCATTTTGTAAGCTCAAGGTGAATCAAAATTTTCCACTGGTTTCATTCTTTGCTACCCGCCTCATGGGCAAGTGAAAAGGCAAAGTTGCAAGAGTCATGGAATTTCTCAGTTTCAATTCAAGATTAAATTAAGGTCTACCTAAATGTACCTTAGTTGCTTACTATTTTAATAATGTTATATGTTGACAGCAATGTGGTTATTATTATGCAGTGGATATATTTTTCTAAAAATTTGGAGATCTCATTAGTAAAGTTATACTTTAGTTGGTTGTCTACGCACGAGTTCGTTTATTTTCGTAAATTTGAGTTGTAAAAATCTTTTTTATGACAGTTTTCATTTAGTTTAAATCGTAGTAGTGGTGAATGTAATAGTACTTCAAATAAAAACAAAAAACCAATTAAAAAAACATCTGTATCAATTAGCATTAGGCATACCTACCTTATTTATATTCAGAGTGTATTGAAAATATTGCTTGCATTAATAAGGCATTTTCCAACATCAAAGTCAAGAAATTCTCAGACAAGTTTGA
Source organism: Yoshiicerus persimilis (assembly GCA_020352615.2). NCBI lineage: Eukaryota > Metazoa > Arthropoda > Collembola > Entomobryomorpha > Tomoceridae > Yoshiicerus > Yoshiicerus persimilis. The sequence goes on along the minus strand of CM036941.2, from coordinate 37,533,998 downwards.
CTATTGTTATAAGAGTTGCAACTTGCAAGTTTAATGTAGGTATAATCTCATTTGTTTTGCTAAAAGATTACAACTTCTTTGCAAAATTCTTGAATGTACAAAGTTTTGTCTAATACTGTAACATATGTGCTGCTACACTTAATATCAGTACATTACAACACGTTGCTCAAACATGTGTACTTTATTAGTAGTGAAATCCTGTGTATAGTATGTATAATGCATAATCTATATAATCTATCTATATGTGCAGTAAATCTGTTTGCTGTGGACGCAGAGCAATCTAGTACAAGTAGGTTGTGTGTACAAGTACATTATACATTCCTGTAGTGGGCCTTAAAGTAGCTTATAAGATATAGCATCTAGGCAGTTCAATTCACTTCAACCCTTTTGTATCGTTGAAATTATTATAATGCATGCCTACCTGCAATCGTGTGGGTTTACGAGGTATATATTGGAGGAATACGGAGCACATGCAACATGCAATGTAAAATGTAATTCAAAGGAATGAAATGAGTCATACCGTGCATGTTCTTCTACCTTTACTGAGCATGCATGTATATTCACCTTTAGCTGTCTTGTGAATTATATTATATGGACCATATAGTATATAGACAGTCTTGTCTTCTTCAGTATAGCTCATAATACTATTAACTATTATGCATCAGAGACTATAATATACCTGCATATGTATTAGTTTTATACTGCATACGTACATGTCTGTACAGCTAAAGTGGAATATATACAAAAATGGTGTGCCGTTGGTGAGGGTAAAGAAAATCCCTCTTCAGGTGTGTCCAGACATACAAATTCATGTGTCATTCTTTACACACTTTATGTATTGCCAAGTAAATAGGTTGTTAGGAACAGGGACAGGTAGACACAATTGAGTGAATGAGAAGCAGTGTAGATTGTAAAGGTATCAGCTATTTAATACTTTTGAATAGTTTTGTACGTATTTACTCGTAGTGCAGCTTGCCAATTTCTATGCATTAAACTTGCAACGGCACTTACTTAATTGTAATTACTAGTTAAGTTAAGTAAAGACATCGATATCTACCTGTACGTAAATGCAATTCTTGCCTATGGATATGTAGTGCATAATTGTCTGCATTGCAAGTAAAATGTAGTATTAAAAATGCACACCTATGTAAGATGCCAATTTATATATAATACTTGTGTACTGTACATGTAATCCTAATTGTAATCGAATTTCTGTGTCGGTACAATGGTTTTCAGGAGTACCATTAATTAGCAGAAATTTAATTTCTTATGGCAAATAAGATTCAAAAGTAACTTTATCTAGTGTAGTATTCATCACTGCATAGTAGAACATTTAAAAAAGCGAAAACATGTTAGATTTATAACGTGATAACAAATGATAGTGTTAAATTAGAGAGAAATCAGAGATTTTTAACAAAGTGGAAATACAGTAAGGGTGAAAGAATAGTGCTAGACCTTACTGCAGTCAGCTAGCTGGTCTGGTATACATAGTAAACGTAAATGAGTTGATTGACCGTAAGTTGTACGTAAAACACTTGCAGTGTAGAGGTAATATTTAATATGTAGCTGCTGTTGTATTCTATTATTGTGTGCAGTGCACTGTTGTATTGTGGTTGAAAATAGTGTTTGTGTGATTGTAGACGTGTATTATTATTATTACTTTTGTTTGCGTATTGAACAACAGGGAACGGAACAAAATATATGGTACACTGCACTGCAATGGATTATGACTATGTATACTTATTTATTTTTATGTATTGTTAGATTAAAAACAGTCTCATATAAATATAGTTAATTAGTGGAGTGAAGATGTAAATCTTTTCCTGTCAGGTTTTGGCACTCCTGGCGATCAACTTTTGTACTATTAAATTACATTATACTGCATAGACCGACTCCTATTTTTGTAACTTGCAATGTACATTTCTTTTTCCAGGATTTTCGTACGTTTATTTGTGTCGTTTTCAAAAAATGCTACAATTGCAATGGAATTTTCATAGTTTGGGGTCATATTTTTATTTCTGCCCTCTGCAACCCGTTTGTAGTTTTGCCACTTACGTCACGCTTGCAGTAGGTACCTTTGTAGAATGCAGTAGTCCTAATGTAGTTTTATTATTTATATTATTGCATTATTTGACAAAGATGTACTCTTTGGCTCTGTCTACACTTTATATAAAGAGGAGTTGTGCGTGGTGTACTGCAGCACTGCCAATTGGACTCTTAACACACATTCTTATCATTGTCTATTTATTTTAGAGAACTGTGTGTATTTAGTATTTATGTATGTGTGCCCCTTTGGACAAAGTTGGACAGAAGTAACTAGCTATTCTAATTGCGAATGCATAAGATATAAATATGTATGAAGATTTTAGGAAAATTGGCTTAGGAATACATCTGCAATGAGCACTGACTGAGTATCCGGTATGCTAATATTATTTTAGGCACGCAAGGCAAGAAGTTATTGAAACATTACGGACAAGTGCAAGAATCTTAGAATTCGTAAGTTCAAGAATGAATTTTTTCTTTTTCGCGTGGGATGGCAAAGGTTGTATTTGTGTGTAGTAGACTTAACAGAGTATATGTAATACTAAATAACCATATTATTATTAAGTCTTAATAAATGCATCTATTAAGTGTAGTGTGTAAGGGAAAAGGGAAAAACAAATGTCTGTACATGCCTACATAATATTATAATGATTTATTTTTACGCTTACGCTTCTGTTATAGCCAAAGACAAACATTCACGAAAAGAAGAAAAAGTTGCTTGGTAAAGAAAATAAGAGATGAGCAGAGAATCTAAAAATGCTGAAGTGGTGGATTTTTAAGAGAGAATCAGTGTTGGTGGTACTGGCTTCTCATGTATTGTAGGTAAGTTTTATTAGTGGAGTGAGAATGTTGCGAGATTGCGATAGAGCTTGGGGTTGGGTTGAAAATGGTTTGGACAACCATGATTTTAACTGCGGTACGATATAATACAACCATGTTAGGGTAGGTGGATGTACTCTTTTTTTCTTCGTTGACTCGTTCTTTTGCTCCCCGTGTAATGCTAATGGTTGAATCGAACGAAGCAAACGAAACAAGTTAAGTTAGATGCAGTCTGCCATGGATAGGTTTTGTGCCTTCTAGCTATCAATCTACCTTTGCCTACCTGCCTGCCTTATTGCCTTTTCCTACTACCTGTACCTGTAATACAACTCTTTCCCACATCCCACCTCTCCACCAACATACTAGATCAGACCAGTTGACTTCGGCACTTCTCTTCATCCATTTCCATTCTAAACTCCATGTTATATCACTAACTATTTGGAGGAATGTAGCCTTTGTCTTCTCTCAAATTCTATCATCTTCAAAAATTTAAATATTACGTCTTAAAGTGTTAAGGGTGCAAATCAGAATTCGTACAAGGGAAAAGGAATCGTGGCTGTTATTGAAAATTCAGTATTTTAAACCTTACAAACCAGGAATATAATTCGATATTTTCGCCTGTCTTCAGTATTGTCAAAATTAGTGTGACATTTGTGCAACCTTCTTGGCCACCATTCAACTCTCTTCTTGCTTCAGTTGGCAAAGCGTTTTTTAGTACTCCTAGTCTACGCTACTTATTGGATTGACATTTCGTTTTTGCTAGATTTAACAATTTCTCTATATCCAGCTGTCAGAAACGGATTTTTCGAAATAGAGATTCATTCGCGCAAAAGTGAACGCAAGTTGGAAGAAAATTGAGTTTGATGCAAAGAAGCTCGAGTTTTATTACGTTTACTCTGCAGAAAAGCAACAGAAGGATCGTCATCACTCCAGCTTCTGTTTTCCAATTAGCGTCTTACTGTCTGCTTGTTTGAGGAGTATATAAACAAGATTTTCTTGACTCTATTTCGCAAATTTAATTAGTTTATGTTACCAACTCCGAAAGAAACATTTAATTGACAAAGAGGGAGTAGAATGCTCTGTGTATAACTTCAGAATTGTACAAACAGAATTCTATACAGTATACAGTGAAGTTAACAACCAGTGATTGATGTTCATACATGGTTCGTCGAACACTTTGGGAATTGTAGAGTTTCTGAGATGGAATTTCTAAAACCAGAATAAATTGAATTATTAGAGGTAGCATCTGACGTCCTCAATTCCTCAATCTTTCGAGACTACTCCATTGAAGATGTGTCCCGTAACAGATGTTTGGTGATGCATTACTTTTGACTGTGTCATGTCATAATACGTAGGGTATACCTATAGCATCCACGAATAAATTCTATTCGCACTGAACTGCTAAATCCCCCTGTGCGTTAGAAAGGAACATTTGCGTATTCTTTTATCTTATCCCCTATGAACAATGGAAATAAGATTTGAATAGACTGTTTTACCTGAAAAGGAGAATAAGGAGCAATTTGAACAGGAATTCGAAAATAATAGAATTCATTCGTGTTATACTATACACCTTATACGGAGTAATGTCGGCAATGTAGCACTGAAAAGTTTAAACGTGAACTTGTTTAGCATAGCCTGGAGGGAAATAATCGTCTTTTGATTAGAAAACTGAATATAATCCGAGTGAGCCTGATTGCGAGTTAGTTGTGTTCTTTTATCAAATTGCAGACTGGGTTGGTTGGTTTTAGTGATAAAAGGTATATTATAGGGACGGAAATAAGCAGTTTGAAGTTGTCTGTCAACATATTGCCGTACATAGTAAATATTACCTACTTAACCATAGCCCTAGTCTTTTACGTTTACTTAACTTGAATTGTAGTACATAACATACGTGAAATTGGAAGAGATAGGAATAACAAGTGGAAAGGCAAATTAAACTATGAACTTTAATTGTGTTGAATAAAGGGAAATATATTATGGTGAACTGCAGAGAATAGAATATATTGCATTAGGAACGCAAACGTGTAGATTCTGAGAATTTATATCACCTAGTATTTATCTGTTCATTGTAACATGATAATAATTTGAATATGAGTAATGGTAAAACTAAAAGCATTAGAGAGGACATAAGTGATGTGATGTGACGTGATACTGATTGTGAGTTAAGTTTCATTTGGATCGAGGCTAAGGCTGCCATGTTGAACACTGAATGAGCTAAGCTATTGCTATCTTGCCCAGTTTGATTTACCTTGCATCGTATTCATGTCACAGTGTTGTTGTCTGTAGGCGAGAGCTACTCGGGTGTATCTCTCTTTCCTCTCATCATCAGTTGCCACTAGTAGTTCTCTGCTCTATTACATTACAATTGCCATTGCATAGTGTATCCTTACATTATTGTAGTATTAAGTTACGCACACACTCAGATATACGTCTACGAGTCAAGACAAGGCAAGTTACATTGCAATGGATGCAAATCTTTAGCCAACCAAAAGAGCAGAAGCTGCTTGGGATGCACAAGTGATCTTTGTTATCATCAAGAACTACAGTGCAACACGGAGTAAATTGAGTTGCTCTTATTTGTGGTGTTTCTTGTATATTGTACAGTACAGTACTATACCATGACATGGTAGTTCACGTACTGATTTTAAATCAAGAACTATCTACATTGATGGTATTGTTGTGTGTGGAGTGGATTGTCAAGCTCAAGCCTCAAGACAACTAGACTTACATACACGACCAAATAAGAAAATATCTTACTGCTCTCAACCTATCTGCAATCTACTTAACTATGGCAATTGTTGAATTAAATGTTAAAGACCCATTGTACAGATAATTGTAATTGAGCGCTAGTAACATTTATTTCTATCGTTCTACATTGAAAATTTGCAATATGGGATTTTCTCAGACCAATCTAGCGCTACCCTCTGCAATCAAATACAATTCTTCGAGTTTGTGACAGCTGCGGATAAACATTCCGCCCTAGTTGCTCTATCTCTAATCTTTTTTCTCTCCTCTCAATTTTTTTCGCAATTTTAATGCACATCTCCTCTTTTCGTTTTTGTCAGACTGTACTGATTCTATTGGATGTTCTCTCGTCTCGGTGAATAATAATTGGAGATACTACCTTATATGAACTTGTGATATTATGACAACGAGTTTATGCAGCTCACTGCTCTGACAGTGTCCAGTCAAGTCACTCTCATCCAATTCAATTCCCTCATAGGTTTTAATTAAAAATCCTAGCAGTAGTCATTCAGTAGAAGGGTTATTGTTCCCTGTTGATTACTTGTGCTCTTCATTTGGATTCCTTTAAAAAAGTCATCCAAAATAATGGCAAGCGTTAACGGAGGTGTTTGGGTAGACCATCATCATATTGTTAACAATACTCCTGCGTCGACCACATCTTCCTTCCGGCCTCCTCCTAGTCCTACAGTAACATTTAGACCTCCTCCTCCGGTCACTACTACTTTCACCCCACCTCCAAAATCATGGGTGAGTCATTTTTTATAAACACAGTATATTTTACGATTGTTACTTTTTACATCTTTTGTGTTTCGACGGAAGTAGTCTCAATTGCTTTCCATTAAGGTACTACTTGTTTCCTCAAGCTCAATTTGTTTGACAATGGAGACTGATTCGCTATATTATTGCCTTTTCGTTAATTGTGTCTACTATTTTATGTATTCATCAAATAGGGCTGTCAGCAAGGCTACTGATTACAGCCAGCAATGATTAGTAATAATAATGTTAGTAAGATATCGTCTTGTTTAACTTCAGATAGAGAATGCCTTGTTTGTCATTTTACTTCCCTTTTAGGGTACTATTAGATAGTTAAGTGTTTTATATAGAAATAGAACTACATGCAGCACATGTCCAAGGTTGAATTTCGCAATGAAAATGTTATAAAAATTAAACTGCAGACGGACCTAGCGAGCATTATTTTCTGTGAATGACTCGTTAGCGTTAGATTGCCGGCTAGTGAGCTAGTACCAGATTACCAGATATGTACCAATCTTACATGTAACTGTAATTAATTTAATACTAGAACAACTGCCACTAGACATATCCACAACTAACCATAAATTGCTGCCTTTATAGAATTAGTCAGTGTTTAGCACAGAAAACACTTTGACAATTTAATCATAACGACTTGTCTACACGAAAGTGAGCCTAATAGTTGTTCTAAAATAAATGTTACTCACACAAGTGACGTCTGTCGTCATATCTGTCTATAGCACTCCAACTCCAAATGATGTGACTGCACACTACAGGAGTATCTTAACTGTATAAATATTCTGTCAGTATGCTGTACAATTTGTCGTGTCTTGCAATTCCAAATTACATATATTTCGAAGTACAGATAGTAAAGTAAGTAGGTTTATTAATTACGTAATTACTATAAATTGAATGATTTTAAGTACCGGATATGTGAAATTAATTGACCCAGAGAGAAATCGTCTTATAAGGGGATCTTCGTTCGAAGCTACCATGTTGGGCAAGAATTAAAAATTGTTGTACGGTATAATTCGCAATATAATTACGTGTATAGTTAATCTGTTTTTAAGCTTAAAACGAATAATGAAATGGTTGATCTGAAGAAAAGAATTTTCCTACACCATGTTCGATGCAATATTGTAAAGTACAGTTAGCTTATAAATATGCCATGCAGCGATGAATAAGGATAACTCTTAAGATTAGGGACAATGACAAATACAGTTTCATTATGTGGTTGCTGTTGCTACGTCCGTTTTCCTAGTATGGTTTGCAAAGGCTTTATGCATTAGGTATATCTATTGAAATTGAATAACGATGTGACTATTAGAGTTTTAAAATGTGCGAATATGCATTTAATAATTGATTTGGACTTTTGATTATGAAAAGGCAACCTTCACATGGACTTGAAAGGAGATTTTACTTAAAATCGTATAACGTAATCACCTCGAGACGATTGTCTGTATGCGATGTTAATTCGAAATGTTTATGTTTAACTACGTAAGTTTGTATGGAATCTTACAGCCACTCTTGCTACATTGTTTCTTGATTTTAGAGTACAGTATTATTTATTTACATTTATATATGGAATGTTATGGTTTCCTGTGTAAGGTACAAAAGTACAAGTTCGTGCATACGTTGGCTTTGGCTACAAACGGATTTATGGCTTGAGGTGAATTAAATGTGTAGGTGTATCTTGCCAATTCGTATTCTGCATATTTTACAATGTTATGTAGAAATGGTATACCTAGTCGTATTTTACGTTGTGGTACACCATGGATGGATTAAGTCCAGCACATGACAAGCAAACATACAAAAAGATAACACTGTCGTCATTATTTAATTAATCTCAGTAATCTCCATTCATTTTAAGTTAACAGCCATTTTTAATACTTAAAATGTACTCGTAATTTTACATTTAGTTGCGTACTATCTAAAACAATGTAGCTTTGCACACAAAATGTATAAATTGAATCACATTTTCGTTCATGAACGTATGATCAATTCAATTCATTCACAGTCTGTGTCCGTCTGCCATATCCTTTTTGCTGGGCTGTGACGAATTCGATGATAATAACTTACCTGTACGTGCAGTGTAGGTTTGTGTTACGTAAACGTGTTTTAATCTCATTTAAATGCATAATGCGCAGAACTGTATGGATACTCTTTTATTGCGACTCTGCAAAATTGCCTGAGGGATCCATCCAGCGTACCTATTTCATTATTTACCTACGCTAAGCTAATAAATACCTACATTAGCTGGCAACTCAATGATTCTATGAAAATTCAATCCTAATCGTAATGGTGTTTCGATGAATTAACTCTTATTCATTCATTCATAGGTGACCAATAAATAAGTATGAGTAAACAAGGACGCAGTTAGTAAATTAGGAAATCATACTAAAGTTCTCTCCTTTAGTAATAATGCCTGTTAGTATAAATGACTAATGCCTTTAGTTTACTAACAGCTTAAGTAGTACACATTGTATTGCTCCCAGGTGTTTTCCAAATGGTATTTATAATGTGTCTAGTAGCATAATGTGTCTGTTAGATACCTAATTTGCAATATCTGTGATCTGTGCCAATATGTTATGGTTTACTTTTTCAACATGCGCTGAATCAATGTATTACTAGTTAGTACATACATAGCGGCATTTTGAGTGTACACTGACTATAGGTTGGAGGCTTTATAGGTATAGAATTCCTAATTTCATTTGCAATAATTATGTTACAACTTAGTGTCTAGAGACGAAACATCCGTTGGGTTGCAAATACCAACGATCCAGGTGTTTAAAAATTATGAGTTAACTATCAATTTTAATTATTTCATGCCTTCACTGTCTTTACAGTCTTTGTAGGCATTTTAGTGGAGAACGCCTTGAGGGCCGACTTACCCTAAGATCTACCGCACTAGATACAGTACAAAAACCCGCAAGGGAAACATTTGTACATTGGTTGGTAAACATTATCCTTACACCTGCAATTTTTCTTCGCAGATGTATGAAAGGTACTAAATATTTTACAGATGTGATGTAGCGTGTTATTAATACTTTGTCAGATTATGAGTTTGTTTTTGTTGTTGACGTCATTCCTCATTGCATCACGTTCATAAACAAGTACCTAGTATCCAATCATACGTATGTAAGTGAAGATCGGTTTTCTAAGTAGTGGAATAAATTTTATACTGTTGACATGCATTTTGAAGATTTTTACTTCAGTGATGTTGCTTCAAGGTGTGCTGATAACGCGATAAAGTAATACGGCAGCTTTGTGGACTTGATAATAGTTTTCTGCTTATCGTTATCATTTATTGTTGACTTTATGTAATAACGTAGTACATCAAGGGTTTTGGTATCTTCTTACCCTTTCATGTATGCACTTAAAATACAATGTGCTTCGGCAAGTACTAGTTTATCAGATGTTCCTATCTTCTGCTCTTTAGTAAATTATTTATTTAATTCGCAGTTAAATTTGATTTTACTTACGAATGTTCGTCACACGGACAAAATATTACAAAATTAATGGAGACTGCATAATTACTTACTAAAGATGCCTACGGGGTTGTGGCCTGGTGGGTTTGACAAGTATGATAGATAATGAATTATATTAAATCTTAACAGTATTTAGCAATATTGTCAAAACATGCCCAGTGAGCACCGAAACCATAAGAATCAGTTGAACGGTTACTGTTTTAGTAACTGTTAGCTATTTATGTTCCTATTGCATGTTAAACACGTGTCTGCCTTTTTGGTCTGGCTAATTTCTATTCATCGCAGATTTTACATTTTTGATGGGTTGATGGCAAGATGATTAGGTATGCTAAAGACGACAAAGTCCAGTAAGAGCAGGCAAGGGAGACGAAGCAGTCATTGTAACTAAAAATCAACAAGTGGAACACTTTAATGTATAAGACAATGAATATCTTTTCATTGTAGTTTCCGTGTTGCTGCATAAATCAACATCAAATTCTGAATAATGAAATACATGCTGCAAGGGAAAGAAAAATATACTTTCGTAAAGTTCCAAAAGAAACTGATATATTTGTTGCAAGATAAAAGAGAAAATTACACAGTAACTAGAATTTCATTTATTATTCAACAGCAATCTAGATAAGTTACATATACATGTGTTATGTGGTATGTGGCTAAACATAAGTAAGTTGTTTAATATCAAAGTGAATAAATTTATGTGGTTTGTATTTTGCAGTAGTTTTCCTCCAACTCTTTAGTGCTCGCAAGCATACTTAACAAAATCACATGATGTGTACCTAGTGCCTAGCTATGCATGCTGCAATTTTTAATTATAGTTAACTATTGCGCTTTGACCGCTTTTCTCGGTAATGTTGAAGAGCAGGAACTGCATATCATTCTAATGGTGTAGTATCAGTAAGATTTTGTCATTTGTTTACAAATTACGACATTTAATTATACGTGGTAAGCATGGCATAGAATAGGTCATAAGCACTCTGTAGTAGATACATGTAAACATACTATAAAATACATCAAAGAGTGTATTTTTAAAATTCCCCGAATAAGCGTTCTATACATATTAGTGATGCTTGTAAGCCTTACCTGCAAGGAAAACTTATGAAGTCTTTTTATAAATCGGGAAGTTTAACTTGACGGGAAGCCATGAATTCCTTTTGGAACATTGAACGTAGAATGTACCTACGTAGTTTTAATATTGTAACTATGTACACAAGAATTGTTGATGGTAGAGCTAAAAGCGTGTTTTCATTAATTCTGTTGGTTGTGGAAAGAAGGAATATTTAATGCGTAATACAATATTCATGAAGAGCCCATGTTCATATTGAAGTTTGATGTACCAAATAAGGTGAAGTGAATGATATACTACTGGTTTAAGAAATAGTGGCAGTGTTGTACCAACTATGGATTTTAGTGTGACGTACAAAGCACAACAACTATAACTTGAACAACGTTTGTGGTGCAGGGAACTGTGTTGTGTATTATGACTACTTACCTAAGAAATGGTAGTAGTGCGACTTATCATTACCACTATACCACAGTATATTTGGACATCTATTATTGTACTCGGTGTTAGAATGCTGTCTATATGTAAAGTAGTTTTAAGACGGTTGTCTGCGAATAGTTGTAATATATGTGGCAAACATTGTTCTTTTGGGAATGGAGAGATTGATTGCAGAAACATTAGGGCCATGCTGAAGTTCTATTAGTTAAGTCACATTTATACCGTCTTGTCTTGTATATCTGTTTATATCAGTTTGTTATATGTCATTCTCTTGTGTTCTGCGCTGACTTGAGTATGTATCAACCAAATTGTGCTGTATATTTAGAGTGCACCTTTGTGTATAACATGGCTAAATATATTTCACCATATGTAAAGACTTAACTCGGGTATAATACTCTCTTGACAAGGAGTGACTGTCGTAGATAGAAGTAGAACTACAAAATAAGCTTTGTTGGAGGTACCCTGTAAGTAAATGTATTTCTCTTCTTTCGGTTTAGTTAGCGTGAATTCATGAATATGTGACTATTCTGACTGAATTTCTGCGTGCCTGCCTCGTCTCCGTTGTTGATAGCTCCGTGCATATCGAGTTGCATTGCATGTTGTTGTGGCTGTAATCATGTATTTTGTATGTATGCATGCATGTAATGTTAATGTATGTAAGTGTGATGAATGTTAGAATAGACTAGAGAAGAAGGGTTTACAGCACCTGCATACTTAAGTAAAACAGACGGAAACAATAGAAAAACGTAAGATGGTTATTTTGTGCAACTTAGGCTGCCTGCCTGCGCTACTTGAAAATGGAAGCTAAAGAAGACTTTAAATATTTTTTTACATTGTCATGTCTTAGTTTTAAGTAACCGTACTGTTGTGGTAATTTAATGTAATGGAAAATTGCTTTTGGTTTTCACCTAATGGAAGAATTGTATTAGGCACTATGTGGAATAGAACATCTGTAGTCTCTCAGCATATTCTTATTCGCTTAAGCTTGACAATAAGATTATAATCATAAAATACTGCGGATGTATATTCTTCAATTTAGTAGTATATCTCCACTACTATACTTTTTGATAGTCATTTGAGTAAGCTTCAGTCTTGAGAAAATAGTGGTTAAGAGTATATCGAGTTACAAAAGCTTTTACAATTCTTCATCTAGATCTAACTAATATAGTTAATATAGTAGAGCACAACTGAAGTAAGGCACATCTTTCATCGTGCAGAATTTCCGCTTTTGTATTGCATTGTGCAATGTGTATGCACAGAAGCGTACTCCAGATCCTGGTACAATATTCGAGTTTAAGATGCAAAGTTGCATCCAACTATAAGCCACAGTACGCCATAGACGTGCTTTACAATATGAAACTATTTACAACATTTCAATTAGTTAGAATAGTCAGCCCTTGTGCATTAAGGAATTAGTTAGGTACTACTAGAGAAGATTTGAGATGTTAATTCATTTAGTTTGTATGAAACTGACGTTATTTACTGTGTTAGTTTCAGTTGAAATGAGTTGGTTAATAGAATAGGAAAGTCAAAGACAGAGAAAGAGAGTTTGCTAAGAAAAGTCAACCTACCTACTCCTTTCCTTATCCTCCTTTGCCTACTGTCTTGGAGTTTCGGTCATGCGAATCGCATTAGGAAGTCAGTGACGTGCATGGCAATAATGATATCAAATCCATCCTGATTCCTATCCCTGAGTGGAATGGAGCAGAGCAGGGCTTGCTATTACTGAAAGCTTGATGGCGGTTCCACCATTGTATCCCCATTTCCCACAATATCTATAGTTTTCAGCCCCAATTCGAACTCTTAAGTAAAAGATAGAGTGGAGGACTTTGAGGAAATGTTATTTGTTGTTGTAGGATACATACAACTTATAGTTACTTAAAATCCTCGGCCTTTTTTCATTCTCTGGAGGTCATATTACTTAGGAAGGAAGTTGAAAAGGTAAAATTAGATTTTGTACAATGTATCGGTAAATAAAATGTAGCCAAACTAGTTGTGTATCTAATAATACGCCAATTGTTTACATCCTTGTGTACCAAGATCTCACTTGCACTTGCAGTATTATGTGTTTGAGTATTATTGTACACTACGTAATAAAGACAATGTTCATACAAGAGAAACTATCAAATTTAGTATCTTGTTTCTGAATTATCTGACCATAGTTAGTAGCACAAAGTCAATTAAATGGTTGTGGCGCTGATTTGGAAGTGGGTATAAAAGTAAAAACATGTGTTTCTGTAGGTGACGGAAATCAAGTGTATATATTAAAGGGAAATATGTGGATATTTGTAGTAGATAGTTTTATGCAGTGTGTTTGTATAAATGTTTGTATACCGTTGGATGTTAGGTTATTGGCTATTTTCTAAAGTGTACTGTGTATTGTGGCAGTCTCGCCTACAATTCGAGATAAGACCATGCTCTGAATTTTTTATACGTATGTTCATACTTACGGCTCTCCTGTTATTGTGTACATTTGAAATATTCTGGGTGAGGCCTTGCATTGGACTGGATTGAATTATGTTATGTTATGTTATACGAGAATTGGATAGAAATGCTCGAATGATATTTTCTGTTAAAGTAAGATATAGAGTTAGCCATGCATATTATAGTCAAGCAGTATAGCGTGTAAGTTTTGTTCATTCGTGTAAGTAACTAGGTTTGGTTGGTTAGTATGAAATGAAATGGCTTGAGTGTTATACTGCTGTACATAAAATTCTGCCTCTGCAATTTAGTTACATATACCGTAATATGATACGATTGAGCAAAATACATAAAGGTAGTAAGTACACTATGCTGTAAGTAAGTAAAATGGTTTTATATGATTTGTGTTGTGTAGGTAGTAGGAGCCTTGCTTACGTACTCGATATAAATGTGTAAAAGTCGAAATATGAAAATGCATTAGTATTAGTGTTGTACAGTGTATACGTACACTACTACTACTGGAATTGAAGTCGAAAAATGAGAGCACAAAACAGTAGCTCTGCCTCTGCTGTTATGTTCCTTCAGCTGAGTTTGGTTCAATTCTATAATAAGGTTGGCTGTAGTGCAGAGCAGAGTAGATTGTGCTCTCTCTGTTTTATGCATGGAAATAGGTAGGTATATACTTTACTTATACATACAGGTTCTATATTTTGTGTATGACAACGTATGTAATGCTAATAGGTATACTAAGGCGTAAGAATAAGTTATCATGAAGTATAGTGGTGATTCTATTGTAGTGATATTAAAGAAACATGTGCGAGTGCGCATATCTCCGTGATATTTGCTAATTATGGAGTTGGAGGAGCTGAAGTGTAGTATGAGCTGCAAAGTTGCGATCTGCTTTCTGACAGAGAGTACCGTTATGTTTTAAGAATGTAACGGGTGAAGACGGTTAGTTGATAGTTGATGTTGATTCACTTCTCTTTCTCTCTATTCACATCTTCTCTTCTTCGCTTAGCAATTCCACATTTTTTCTATCTGAAACACAATCCGCAATCCATCCTTTCATTCTTTTCATATTTATCTATAGAAAGAAGAAACAGTAGTAATGCAGTTTGGTTCGATTGTGATATGATTAAGGTATAGACGAAATCTCAATGTATTACTGTATTATACAGATACTATAAACATAATAGATAAAACCGACATGGTTCGTCGGTGACACCCGAAAGCAATGTCTTCTATATTTGTAGCCTCAGTCGTAGTACTCAGAATTTCATAGAGTATAGGAAACTTTAGAGTTGAGAAACAATTTAATGGAAATCACAGGAGCATGTCATTTTGTATGAGATGAAGCAGAGAAATCAGAGACGAAAAGAAAATCCATGACTTGGGTCAATGGCGTGGAAAGAAACTTTAAGTCTCTAAAAAGCTAAAGTTTGTACATCATCCATTTCTTGTATGCACTGTGTAAAAGTTGGGAAACTGAAAAGACCAAATATAGAGTGAGTATGGGTATAGCGCTAGCAGCGTATAATATTTAGTTCAGGGCTGCTGGCAAAGTGTGTGTGTAATATGTATGTATGTATTGAAATTTTTGCTAATATATTCGTGGCCCCGCAAGAAGTTACTTGTTTGATTTAAGATTCGATTAAAAAGTGGATGTGGGGTATACATAAAATATTGGGCTTTGTGAGAGAATGAATAATACAAGGCAAAATTGTAGAAAATCTGTCTGCTGCTCGATGTAAGTGAATTGAAAATGGAAACAGTTGGCAATCCAATATGTATGCTTAATTGTGTTTTCCAAATTTGTAGGGTTTGGTTGAAGGACACTTTTCTCAAATGTTGTAGTAATGTTATGTGGTGTGCTACGGCACTGTAATAAAGACCATTAAGTTAAGTTACTTGTTCAGATGAGTGGAGTCATATAGGCGGAAATTTGGATAGGTTTCAATTTAGCGTGTCCAACCTAACTTTTCAAGCTGTACAAATCATGATAAGAAATTATTGTTGTTGCTACAAAATGGTTGCGTCACTGATGATAATTTAATGTGGAAAATCGAGTTTAAAAAGAGACGCTGTTAGTTACATCAGTTACATTAGTACATGGTTAACCCACTTTATATGTTTTCTATTGTGTTTCGAACTGAATTGAAAAAGAGAGCTCCATTGTATTCCCCTGTTGGTATTGTCACCATTTATAAATTGCTAACGATAAGCTTTTCATACAAATGACGAACTTCTATTTATGAAAGTCGTAGTGTACTGTACTGTGTAGCTACACTGCCTCTCTCAATCGGCTTGCAATAAATTAAATACTACGAGAAAATCTTTTTCTGACTAAAAGTGTGTAAAGCGGAGGGGAACTAAAAGCTTGGGCAATGTTCTATGTCCAATTCTGCAAAACTATAGTTTAGTTGTTTCACAACTTTGGAAAGATCTACACCAAAACAGTTCCCTATGTAGTTTTAACAATGACGATGAAAAAGGTGATAAAATAACTTGGTTTCAGTCTTACAGAGAAGTAAACAAGAAAATCTGTAGAATAATATCTTGCAATAAGCAATAATACTTGGTATTTATTAAAGCAATTGAAATGTGTATAATTTATTTGAGTTTGCAAATACAATAATCCTAAAAATTTATTTTCTTTGCAGAGTGGAGGAGATGGAGTCACAAGTTCAACTACCAGAGTGTCCTCGAGAAGTCGGACATCGGAGGAACCGCATATTGGCAAATATAGACTTCTCAAGACTATCGGAAAAGGGAATTTCGCCAAAGTAAAATTGGCAAAGCATCTTCCAACGGGAAAAGAGGTATACACATACACAATATACTACTACGTAATACATTTTAAACCTTTCCTACTATAACTTGGGTTTTCCTAAGTAATCCTCTACTTACTTAACTAAGTAGTGATATTAATAATATCAGTATTATACCACTAAATGTAAATCACTACTTACGGGACCGTATTTTAGAATGGGACTTATAATTGCTCTCTGAATTTAATCTGGGAAGTTGTATGTCTAGTTTCAGCTGTGGCTCGTTTAATTGTTTCTAAATCTTCTTAATCTAATTAAAATGTTTTCCTTGTCTAGAACGTATTTACGACAAAAGATAGGACAGAACTGGGAGACATTTAAAGTATAAAATCTGTATAGATGAGGAAGAAAGTTTGCTGGGCCATATTGACGTAAAGATAGGAAGTAAGATGGGTGGAAGTGGATGGACAGGAAATTAAATTTTAAGACACTAGCTGTTTTGGTGTGTTGAGGCAGGCTTGTAAAGGGGAAGAAACATTTATTTTCTCATCCCTTTGTGTAAATACTAACTGACGATTTGCTAGTGTACTCAACCGGCACTACGTCGACTACGTTCCGTTTGAGATGAACAAAGTTCACCAACCTTTGTATTGTTGTTGCCTCTGTGTTGCTGAGACACATCGTAAGCTCATGAGTGTTTAACTCGTACTGTGTAAGAAAGCAAAAAACTGGTGTTCCTGTTTTCAGTGGGAAACTGGAATGATGTTTGTCTCGCAAATGTACTGTATGATTATTGAGCCCCTGTGAATAGTTTGGCATTGCTCACGTTCGCAGGTGGCCAATTGACTTCAATTATTGCAATTATTGTCCCTCAGATTTACAATGATAGGCCTAGGAGTGAGATCCCGTTGGATTTATGGATGCCTAATAAGTTTTGTTCTGATGTTTTTACTGTGGGATAATTGTTCACGTTTACTACATGCTTCTTTTTTGTTTTACAGGTGGCGATAAAAATTATAGACAAAACGCAACTGAATCCTGGTAGTTTACAGAAACTGTTCCGTGAGGTTAGAATAATGAAAATGCTCGATCATCCGAATATAGGTGAGCAGTCTTAACAAGATGTGATTGATTGTTTTGTTTACATCGTTTTGTTATATGGTTAAAATATAATTTAGTATAGGCCTGTGTTGAGCAGTGATTTATATGTTATTTATTTTGTTTACAGTTAAATTATTTCAAGTGATTGAGACGGAGAAAACCTTGTACCTTGTGATGGAATATGCAAGTGGTGGAGAAGTTTTTGACTACCTAGTTCTTCACGGAAGAATGAAAGAAAAAGAAGCTAGGGCTAAATTTCGACAAGTGAGACATAAGTATTTTATTGGTCCACTGAGTATGGGCTTACGACAGGTTTTGTCGTTTAACGAAATTGATTTTGTGACATCGTGCGGAAATTAATGGTTTCTATCTGATGTAATTTCAGATTGTGTCCGCAGTACAGTATTGTCATCAAAAGAAAATAATTCATCGGGATCTAAAAGCGGAGAATTTATTATTAGATAGTGAAATGAATATCAAAATAGCAGATTTCGGTTTTAGTAATGAATTTACACCCGGAAACAAATTGGATACGTTTTGTGGTAGTCCACCTTATGCTGCTCCAGAATTATTCCAAGGTACTTTTAGAAGTGTAAAGAAAGAGAAAGAAATTGGTCGTATATTATTCTGCTGCAATACTCCTTTTCGTTTCTATTGATTTTTGAAATATTGTTATTGTTCTCAGTAAATCAAAACGTTATTTTCATTTTTAGGCAAGAAGTACGACGGTCCAGAGGTGGATGTGTGGTCTTTAGGGGTGATTCTGTACACACTAGTCAGTGGGTCGTTGCCGTTTGACGGAACGACGCTCAGGGAGTTAAGGGAGCGGGTTCTCCGGGGAAAATACCGCATCCCCTTCTATATGTCCACCGACTGCGAGAATCTTCTTAAAAAATTTCTTGTTTTAAATCCCGCCAAAAGGGCATCCTTAGAGGTAAATATTCGAGTAGTTCATCTGTTGATGACGTTATTGGTTCAAGTAATAAATGTGTTAATGTGTAATATATTGTTCATTGAGTAAATATTTTTGTTGTTTGTTGCAGACAATAATGAAGGATAAATGGATGAATATGGGTTACGAAGAAGACGAGCTGAAACCATATATCGAACCAGAACCCGAATACAGTGATCTTAGAAGGATAGGTATGTGTGTTGTTTGTTAATGAGTTGTACGTAGCGTTCTTGTTGGCGCATTCCAGTAGAGTAGTGTTTTATTTTATGGCTCGTAAACGGCACCACGGTATTTGCACATTTGTCAATGAAATTTTTCTGTCCTGAAATTTGAGCTGTCTACCGCTGGCTGCATGTAGATATACTAGATGTGCGGCGTAATTGATTATATATTACGATCAAATGTATTCAATTTATTATTATTATCCTCCTATTTTTGCTTCCCATATCGTTTTGCTCCCCCTCAATCTTTCAGGAGTGAAAAATACTTTTAATTAAAGAAGAGTAATCAACTCTGAAGACGCTTCGTACGTACGGCTGTTCACCCAAATATAAAGCACTACACACAATGAATAAATTACTACTCTATCTCCTATATCTATTGAAATATTTTACCGAATAGAGTTTTTGTTGGCGTAGATACATTATATGATGCTTTATTACAGAGATCCTTACTGGGATGGGCTACAATAAATCCGACATCGAGGATAGTCTGAAAACGCAGAAATACGACGACATCTTTGCAACCTATCTGCTACTTGGTCGGCGGTCTTCCGATGTGAGTGGCAATAGCATGGTCATAGATAAAGTTAATGTGAAGGGAGGAGATGTGATAGTAAATAAATGTGAACTTGTAATGGTAACAGTTGGAGAGTGACGGCTCAAGATCTGGTAGCTCGCTATCCCTACGGAATATCGTGGGAGCTGGGGGCGGAGGTACAAACAGCGCTACAACTGCTGGAACTGGAAGCGGTCAGTCACCATCTCATAGAGGTGTTCACCGTTCCATTTCGGCCACCAACTCCAAGCCCTCCAGAAGGGCATCTTCGGGTGGGGAAAATTTGCGTGAATCCATCGCTTCTCATGCGGCTGGTGCGCGGTTAACTGTTCTATCTCTTATCCATCTATTCTGTCTGTCTGTCCGCTTTTCCAAACCATAACCGTTAAACTTGCTCTGTAGTGAATCCTTTTTCTTTTGTCTTGTGTCTTGACTTGATCTCTCCACAGTCCCGACTTGCTCTTTTTCGGGACCCAGAGTTCAGGTTCTTGCTATTTTCATCCTACTACTAACTAATTTGCTATTCTCTTTATGTTTTTTCATGATTCACTTGTGAGTTATAAAGAAAGAACGGGAACCGAGATGTTTTTATATCTCTTTCTTTCATTTTATCTTTCTGCTTGGGGCTTTGGTAGCTTGAGCACTCGTAGCTTCTGTTCTTGTTGTGTTTGGTGGCCGTGTACTTGTACAGAACATCAAATGCATTATTAAGGGTAAGCCATGCGAGACTTACGATCGATTTTGTTGGTTAAAGGTGCTGGAGCGAACGCTGCTTCGAACAATCACAATCATGCCGCACAGCCAAATAGTAACTTCAAGCGGCAGAACACTGTAGACTCGGCTACAATTAAAGAAAATACGGCTCGCATTAGTGCAGCCTCCGCGACAGCATCGGGAAGTACTTCTAGTAGCTCAACTAGACCCGCTTCTGCTGCTGTCAAGACTGTAAATACCCCTGTTCTTGATGTTCCAGGTATTTAAATTGTTCTCCAGAGCTCAATTATCTAAATCATGACACTCCATTCCAGTCAATGCAATTCCATCACTTACCTAAACCAAACCCTGTCCATCCATCATTTATTCACAAGAAAAACACTAAAAATAACTCAATGACTGACTTTTCATGTCCTTTATCGCACAAATCAACTATCATGTAACGTACTGTCGAATTTTCTAGGTGCTACGAGCAGTCCTAAACCACGTGGAATTACCAAATCGAATACGATGACAGGAAACAGATCGACTGCCATAGGAGGCTCCGGTCGTCGTAGTACGATCGGCTACGAGGCTAAGGCTTCTTCCAATGAGAAGACTAATGCTGTCGGTGATCCAGCCACTAGGTTTGTTACAAATGAAAAAAGTCGAAATTAACTTTATTACATATATATATTTTAGCAGAATCAACGTATAATTCATTTAGTGATATATGTATACGTATACTTATATTTTCGTAAATGGCTAGCTGCCTACTTTATTACTTACTGTTTCATTGATCTTTTAATGACATTCTCTACTTTTTACTACCACTCATTTACTTTCTCTTGGAACGTTGTTAACTTATTGCTGCTACTACTATACTATGTATACGGGAACTAATTTTACAAATGACATTTGCTGTTTAATGTTTAGCATTTGATAACTTTTCCCATGTCTTTCTCTTTTCTCCTTTTTATGTCCTCTACTTAATTTCTTCCACTTTCCTTTCCACATTCACCACCTACCTAACAGACTTCCTTAAGTTTCCCTTTTCCCATTAACTTCTGAATGATATATTTTTGTGTGTTTATTAATATTCTTTCTCATTAGACTTGGAAATATCTAACAATAACTAATGGAAGTAGTACTAGTAATAATTACAAACTTTTTAATGGTGACATTAGTTTTTGTTTTAACATTATTTATTTTTGACATGTCGTTTCGGACTTTTTGTTACTTTTCCTTCTCCTAACCCATTTATACTTGATCCCCTTACCTTATTTATACTGCACTAACATTTGGGTTTCCTTTTTGCATGAAATATACATATGTGGGGTACTATATCTTTTTGAGAATGAAATTAAAGTCAGGTTGGTGTTTGGTGTAGTGGTGCTTTATTGTCGGTTGGGGAGGGTACTCGCAAAGGTCACACAAAATCTGCCTCAATTTCTGCCGCTGGCACACGGCATTCTGACTTGCCACCGCTTGATACTAATATCGATGCGGCGCTTAGATCAAGGTCAGTGCTGTACTTTCTGTCTGTCTGTCTATCCACATTCCACATCTATCTACATAAAAGTATCTTTCTATGTGCCCTCACTAACACTACATACATTCGGTTTCACTGCTGGGGCTGTTGTTATTGTAGTTTTCATTCGTTCCGTCTTAAGATCTATGTAACCAGGACTTTCAATGTTTCAAATATTCATGACCTGAGTGTTATTTCTTCTTTTCCCTTTAGTATTTTATAGATCGTTCAAGATACCTTTTACTAAACTACTATTTATAAATATTTTACCTAAATCTGTCAAAATTTTTACTTCAATTTTTTCACTCAAGGTTTGACGTTTTCATCATGGTTGTTTGTTTCACTCTCTCGATGTTTGTAGAGCTTTAAATGTCTTTTTTATTAGCGTACTTCCTAGAAATATAGGTTAACTGTGTATTTTAACCATTTCGTGTTCAGAACTATATGTAAGGCTTTAATTGTCGATATATTGGCAATTTCAATGTCATTTTTAAGCTTTCTACCCAATCCATTAAGTACACCTTATTTAATACCTGCTTTTTGACAAACAAAGGGAGCACTTAGGAAAATGATGACTTGATGAGTGAATAGAAAGGGATTTGTACACTAAGTATTATTAGAGTGATTTTAGGTTTGAATTCTTGGTTACATACAATAGCTCAATTCGGAATTACAATGATAACACGAACGCTATGATTGCAAATTGCAAGTCTAATATTTGATTGCATGATTTTTATAGTACGAACAAGACTAATGTCCCTTCGACGGGTGTAGCAACAAATCGTACAGCGTTTCCTCGCAATGTTCCCAGTCGATCGACATTTCACAGCGGACAAAACCGGCCAAGAAATCACGCAGCCACCACTTACACAGCGTTGACTACCCAGGATACTTCTGCCATTAATCAAGCTGCGCGATCCTCCTTTTTCTCAAAATTATCGTCACGGTTTTCAAAACGACCGATGGAGAATGCTGTACCCACCACCAAGCTCCCTGGGTAAGACTCCATCCTTTGGTGGGTCGTGTCGTGTCCGTGTGTCGTTTCCTGAGTGCATGCTATAAAATCTCTTCGGGCCATCCACTAGCTCTGCCAACAGTTATGTTGTCTTAAGATTAGTCCTGCCTTTTCAACTACAATAATTATTTGTAATGAGCTTTCGGGGTGTAACACTGTCCAATTGTATTTAACAATATTATTATCCTCTAACTGACGACCAATAAGTAATTTACATTATTTATTATGTCTTCGTAAGTACAATACAGAAACACATACATACTTACTATACATAATATTTACGAATACTCTAGTACACTTTAGTAGTACCTACTCTTTACCTCTTAGAGATATTTGGCTACAACTAACATTTTGATGGACGCTAGAAGACAAAACTATTGTATTTGAGCCACATCCTACTCGATTCATTTATATTATACTCGTAGTACATACTATACTATTTACTTGCTCTTTAAATTAAGTGAAATAAATTACTTGCTTTGATTTGTTTTGAATTTGAGTGGATACTGATTTGAAATTATTGGTAGTTGAAATGGACTAACTTAATGACTAACGGTTTTTGTGGGTGGTAGTATGAGCATGGCTCAATTAACACACTGACATTACGACACAGTTTCTGTGAACGAAATCAGTGAATGGAAAGTTTGATGAACTGCTTTGTAAATAGGCGTGTGTTTGTTACAGGCACAACACAAACGACGATCATGTAAAGCCACGATCCCTACGATTCACTTTTAGCATGAAGACTACATCTGCCAGAGACCCAAACGAAATTATGGCGGAGATTCGAAAGGTAAATTTTGACTTTGGCTTAGAGGAATGGGCAGAGTCCGCTTAATCGATATGAGCAGATGTTTTATATGAATTAAATGGTTTTTTGTGAACCCGTGCTGGTAGGTCCTGGACGCCAACAATTGTGATTATGAGCAACGTGAGAAATTCCTCCTATTGTGTGTTCATGGTGATCCGAACACAGACTCGTTGGTGCAATGGGAAATAGAAGTTTGTAAACTACCTCGCCTTTCTTTGAATGGTGTCCGATTCAAGCGCATCTCCGGAACGTCGATTGGATTCAAAAATATCGCGTCCAAAATCGCCAATGAGCTCAAATTGTAATCACGTACCTAGGCTAAGCTTAGCAAATTGATCCTCGAAGCTCCGGTGTGTGCCCTTGTCTAATTTTCTCCTTGCTCCAACCAATGAACCAACTAATTGACATCCTCCTCCACCTCCCCCACCACAAACACAATATCAACATCCCACTTTTCTGGGAATCTTCTTATCACCAGTCAATAGCAGCAGATGGAAAATTCAAATCTGGTTGCTTCCCCCGCCCTGTCGTGTCGTCAGTTGTTTTTCTCAAGATCCTTGCTGATCAGATCACCATCCTCGCACAAAGAAAGAGGTTTCTTCAAGTTCATCCCTCGAATGGGGCAGTCGGTGGAATAGTTCTTGTGTACATACACGGCTTGCCTCTGCTGCCTACAACTCTTGAGCCCTTTGAAATACGAATACGAGACGCAATTCTGTTTCTTTATTATCGGAATCGAATCGGATGTTGGCTCTGCTCCTAATGTTATACTACGGCCCCTTCTCTACTAGTGTGACAAGGGCCAAATCGGACTGACTTGACTCTTTTCAGTTGTTTCAGTTGCATGATCCTGTAGATATATGTACATCGAGGTTGATAATTTCTTCATTTTGTTTGATTGATTGACTGATTGATAAATTATGTAAGTACATAAGTGCAGTAAATACTAGTGCGTGAGTTTCAAGAAGCCCATCCAAATGGAGGCCATCTTCCTTACATACAAATACATAATACTACATGCAACTGCCATCATTAATTGTTATCTATTATTACACGACACTATATTGTTCATTATTTGCTACCTACCTGTCTTTGTTGCAATCATGATTGTACGTATTTAGTAGGAACCTCCTCTACTTGCTGTATTTCACTTTTCGCCTCTCCTCGCCCCGTCAGCGTTCCTCCAGTGAACTCTAAATACAGACAGAAAATACCTATCCAGGTTTAATTAATTATCAATTCAAAAGAAAACCAAGAATTTTCACTTTTTAATCAAATATCCACGCACTCGTGACACCTCAATAACTGACCTATATTTAAACGATCATTCAAACTAATTAGTATATTATTATCAACAATTGTATTATTGTCATTATTTAATATTATTATTAACTATTATTAGTAATTATTACCTAAAGCCTACCTTCTGAACTTAACTACATTACATACTCTTCATTCATTCATTCAGCTCACGATTATGGCCCGTTTGACTTTGACATTGAATCGCAGTGTTTCTTGGCTTTTCCAATTGTGATGAATAATTGAATGTACCTAGAGTATATTGTATTCTGTATGATGATAGATGATTGAGTGATTATTACCTAATGATGATTGATTTGTTTCATAGTTTGCTGATTGAATTTGTAGTAAGACAGAAAAAAAGATACAGTGAGAACACATTTAAAATTTACGTCACCCTGTCTTTGTGTCTATATCATTTCCTTGTCGTAACTTTACATATGTAATCATTACATCATTAGTTAGTTCATCCAAGAGATTCTTGTTATAGTTGTCAGCAGAAATGATCTAATACTAATGTATCTAATTACAACTATACTTCTGCATCTTAGCATGGCATTGCAGCATGTTGTTAATTCTGTACAGTATTTATTCACACAAAGATATGGGTTTCATTTATTGATATTCATTGCATAAACGTTTTCCTAAGTTCATTAATTCAAGACGATTATGTAAATAGAAATACACTTGCCTCTAAGCTAAAGGGGATATATTATATACCAACTCTGAAGGGTCTAGTAGGGATACCACATTTTGTCTCATATTATCTAACAATTTTAAACAATCAATTAAGTTTACAAGAATTCACATGAGTAGTATATAAAAAAATATTGCAACAGCTCCTTTAAATACTAAATATGAATTTCTTAGATTAGGATGAATGTTAACTCAATTACCAATGTTTTTGTTAGAAAGTGCAATTATATCATCGAAAAATAGAAAAAAACAAAAAATACATATATATAGTTTTTTTTGGATTTGGATATCTCCATTGAACTGAAAGTTTATGTATATAGTGTAATGTTGCTACCTAATTGATAGTGAAAGTTTGTATGCACAAATGAAATGTTAGTAACATATATTAGGCATATGCAAAAAGTATGACGTGTATGATTTTAAAGCAGATACTGTAGATGTTTGTAATTTATTTACCAATGCACACATTGATGATAAATACTTGTTAACAGTGCTAAAAGCGTTTGCGAATTAGGGAGATGGGAAAAGCGTAGCTATTTAAAGAGGCTATTGAATTCTTTACAGGGAATGTAGTAGTGACGACAGACTTCCTAGACACTAGACACCGAAGTCATTTTCGATGAAAATCAATACTAATGTTAGGATAGAATGTGATTAACTTTCTATGAACTGCGATGAAATGGTTCACCCAAAAAATATGCATTAACTTGTGTAGTTGATGGAAAATTCTTTATAGGAAGGCGGTGATTAATGTTTGGTGATGCTATGGCGTAGAAAATTTTGCATATTGGGTTGTTGGTTTACTTTAGAGTGAATGTAAGGAATGACCATCCTGATGGCGTTTTTACTGGAGCAATATAAAAGATGTAAAATGAATTTGCATTTACCTAGATTGTAGATATCTAGTAGAATTTTAGCATGAGCATCAATTATGGTATGATGTCCATGGTGGAGAAGAAGTACGGGAACGGGAACAACACGAAAAACACGTTGCCTGAAGTGAAGTCAACTGCAGGAAATACATATGCATTACATTACACAAACATGACGATTATAGATGCAATAAAAACCGATATTTGTAAGCATGCCAAATACTTCGCATTCTTATCGCATCGTAGTGCAAAAAGCTATTAAATTACCCACATTTCACTATCACTTATTTATGCTTTACATTAAGGCTCTTCCTCCCTTCACATATATCTCTGTATTATAGTCTCATATATTTTTATTTTACTGCGTACCTACTATTTGCATTTGATTATTATTACATTATCCAACGGCAAAAACTGGAAGAAGACGAGACGAAGAAAATAAAATACATGGCCAAAGTGATCCAAAAAGGAAACTAAACCCATATACAGGAACATTGTAATTCTCCGCAAAAAACACAAACCAATAAAATGACGTTGCACAAAGTACAACATTGGCGTACTAAACAATAGTGCACTATAGCATAAGCTCTTTAATTACAATTATGTTATACTTAAATGTGTACTGATACAAAAATGATACTCATAGCAGTCATTGTATGCACACATATGCAATTTAGTGCTACTTGTATGTTTTTCCCCAGAACCAATAAGGAACTCATGCCAAGGAACAATCATTAACCTAATTTACGAGTGACATACAAAGTAAGTACCTCATATTTACAAACTTAACGAAAACAGTCACTACCCAGTGTAGTACAAATATGTTTCAATTCATTTAAGGTTAGACATTTTTATGAATCTGTCAATACTTTTATCTTGACTTTGGCAGCTACGTGTGCATTTCAATTGCATATCATAAGTATAGATAAATTGCCAGTTTATGAATAAGGGAAATTCAATCTCCTGTCTTGCTCCATCATTACATTACATTACTTCTAGACTATTTTATGTCCACCAATGTGAGTACATTACAAGTGTGATACGAAGTAAAGCTGTAATTCTAGATAAAGAAAAGAACGGTATCGCCCTAAAGTGATCGGAGGAAGTGACACATGGAAGAAACCCCTCTCAACTTCAGTCATATCTTAAATAAATAAAATGCAGCATTGCCTCTTTCTGATTTCCAAACGCTTCGACAAATACTACACTACACTAGGTATGGACTCTTTAAGTAAAATGGAAAAGTAAATGTGAATAAGTATGTTATGTTAAATTCAGTTCTTAGAAGATTAGTCATCTAAGTCTAGCTTATATTATAATGTAGCATATGGTAGTGCACCCGAATTCGGAGCTTTGAGAAGGGACAATCTGTTTGGCACTTAGCTTAGCTTTGTTTAACGTTCTATCTAACTAGTTTATAGTGCTTCAGTAGCAAAGTCTTCAATAAACTCTCAATTCGGCTCTGCTGAAGAACTAACATCAGTTGTGTTTCCCGTCAGTTGCATCACATTGCCGTATCTTTTGTCCTCTTCTGATTGAGACTTTCGACAAAGTGTCCTGTCTCTTCGAGTGCTCTTCCTTTTAGTTTATTTTGTTTTGTAAAGCTCCCATTGTACTCTATCTGTAAGTATTTATTTTGCGAAACTATCCATTTTCTACTTCTTTCGGCAGGATAAACTTAAACTGGATGCATGAAAGAGGTAGTTCAGTTTTTTCGATTCACTATCAGAAAAGGACATTTTCTACAATACTGATTGCTCTGCATTGCATGTGAGATTTGTGAGGCGAGGCTAACTGTGTCAGGGATTGTTTCCTTACGGGATTTATTTTTCGTTTCTTTAAGCTATTTCAACAGTGACGAATTGTATGGAGTTAGAAAATCAACCAAGCAAAAGTGAGTGATGATCTGTCTAAATATTGACTTTCAACGCAATTTAGCTACCCAAGTATATGATAACACAAAATATACAATCGTTCTGCGTACATATGCTAGCATTAACAAGAATTTTGACAGTTATTAACTTGATACATACGTAAACAGTAAGTTAATGATAAGGCAAACACTACTGATTGCACAAATATCCTATGAATTACGCATTACTTACAAAAGGAATCGACATTATCAGTATTACCAAGTTAAATTGCAATCTGTGCACACTATGCACTTATTTATAAAGAGAGATTTCATGCTTTACAGTCCTTATGTAACACTGGGCATTTACATCTCAGCACCTTATCAAATTGTGCATGCTAAAGTAAACAAAGAACCACTCCGTGCAATCATCGATGTTTTTAAGGCATATATGGTATAACACATTAATAATATAATGTACTGTCTGCAAGTATTAACTGCATACACTGGAGTTAGCGGAAGGAAATCATTTTCACACAAAATAATAGTATATGCACTTTTTCATTAATGCAGAACTCACTCATAAGACAGTATAACTGAATTGAAATGTATATAATATTATATTAATGCTTATAAAAATAGAATTGTAGTCATTCTAGTTAGTAAACCAAATAAATGTAGCGATAATTTCATATGCTATCAGCAACAGGCATTTTGTGCTGACTGAGTAGATAAGAGCTAGTTAATACTTGTATATACAGGGTACGTTTTTGATCTAGGGTCTACAGATGAAACAACCGGAATGTACATTATATTATATGTACCTATGTTTAAATAGCTGAAAGCTATTTGTAACAAGCTTCGTAAAATCGATAGCTATTTACACAACTTCTCTTAATACAAATGCCCACGTAATCCCATATCCTTTTCATGCTTAACCAATTTTTGTCCATAATAAAACCGTTCCGTTCTTTAAACTTGATATTTCTACCCTGTCAGACGGAATCCTGCTATTGGCTACAGTTAGGTCATATGTGACCTTTAAGTCAACATTTAAACTAATGCTCATTCTGTTTTCATGCCGGTTAGATTAGCGAAACATTGATATCACATCAAACAGTGTCCCACGCACTTCTGTGTATTAGGATTTCAAGATTTGTTATTATAATCCTTGTTGCATAGACAAATGTAATTCATTGTTATTAAAGAAGGATTATAAGACTAATTTTAAGTAATAAAAGTTAACAGGCAGATTGTAACTTATTTATAAATACCTGAAAATGGGATCGAAGAAGGTATTTTCCCTAAAATCGGCTACCCTGAGTATGATTCACGTAGAATCAAATCGGGGATTAAGTGGCCTAAGTAGGCTATCAAGTGAGTTGATTATCTCACCGTTTGATAGGAGACCGATACCGAAATTATCTTTTATTAAAGCACCATTATGTTACAAAACTCATACTGTGCCATCAAACCAGTATCTTACATCTTGCCAATTTTACTCCACAACAACAGGAAAAAAGTTGGTGAAAGCAGATATTCGTACAACCAAGATGTCTCACTTAGAATCTCCATTCACAGGTAAAACTTTCTCTTCTAACAACTTACTATATTCTCAAAATTACTACTTTCACCATTTCATTTATATTTTAATCATTCAAATAAAACAAACCTCAGTAAAATACAAACGAAGTCGTAATAATAAATAGGACAAATAATAATACTGTACCACAGTCGTGTAAATAGCGTCGTTAGTAATAGTAGATAAGGTTAACTAAAAAGATTATACATTTTCATTTGCACAAAAGCTGATCTTGCTTAATATTTTTTTGTATTCAATTAAATATCCCTAGATGCAATATAATAGATTATGGTGTTACTAGTATGCTCAGAATTGAAAATTAGAAATTCGCATGTGTTTGAGGTATTTCATTCCTAAATGAGGCAAGCAGGCAAAAGAAATTAGATATTACATGCCAGTAGGATATGAGTTTTGTTAGGAACAAAAGAATTTGAAATCCGTAAAGAAGCCATAAATCTGGTATACCTAGATGTACTTAAGTAGGAGAAAGGAAAGGGGAATTTAGTGAAGATGAATGAATTGAATTGCCTGTTGATGGAGACTATTGTTATTTCAGAGAAGAAACTGTTCACACCGGGTCCATTGTGTGTCAGTGGCAGTGTAAAAGGAGCTATGAAGTTGGACTTGGGCTCTCGTGACGACCAGTTTGTCAACATAGTACGCTCCATCAGAGCTCAGCTTGTGCGAATTGCCGGTATTTATCATCATTATCATTTGTTCAGTGGACTGTTAAAAAACCATTGTGTTCTCCAGTTCTGCTATCTCCATTGTACAAGAGTACACTTTACACTACATTGCATTTGCTTCATGTTTGGTTTTATTTTTTATTTGTCATAAGCTGCTCCTACTCAAACTACTATTACCTTAACTGTGGGCTGTAGGCATAATTGCATTACAGGCTCCCATCGCAAAAATAAGTATTCTGCGTATGTGCTCTACTTATTGTTAGGGCTGAAAGAAAGTCTGAATGAAAACGTCATATTATTTTACGTGAATGAGTGCTTACAAAGCATGTAAAATATATGGGAGGTACAAAGACAGTAAATACAGAAGGATTGCCATAGTTCATAGAAGTTTAGTGAAAGAATAGGCATATTACCGATAAGAGGAAATGGAGAAAGAATGAAAGAGAAAAAGTATTCTGTTTTATAGCCTTAGTGCTCCTATTAGGTATAATACAATTTGAACCTTGGAAACATAAGAGACCTAATGGCCACACTCCCAAGTAGTTACATTACATTTGTCGTAATCGTAATGCCAACTTAGTCGTTCCTAGATCCTACCTCCATTACATTTACAGTTCATGCTAACTAGTTGTTTTTGTTGCAAGTTTCTCTCTTTTATCTCTCACTACGCCTTTTATAGGTCTTTCACCGGAAACACACACAGCCGTTGTTATGCAAGGAAGTGGGACATTTTCGGTGGAGTCTGTACTCAATTCTACATCCGACCGAACCAGAAAGGTACACAAGACATGCATATCTTTCCTTTACTTAAAACTTCTCTGATATATTTGCAACACAACTATTCTATAGGGTATAGGCAATGACAAATTATATGAAACAATATGTTGCACATTCCTATATGTGTCATAAAGCTGTTACCTAAGTATACATAGTTACATTTGCATTTTTCTTATGGAACAGTATGTGACTATATGTATTTAGCCATGAGTTCTAGGACCAACCTTCACTCACTCATAACATCACAGGAGCAATCCCCAACTTTGCATGAAATGTTCTCTGTTCTAGTCTCTGCATACAAATATGTAAATGTAGTGCACTACTGTTATGTTGTGAGAGACTGTCATGAAATACAGAACGTGCAACTTGAATGTTCAATAAAACAGTGTAACTCTTTATGTTGTAGATTTCTCTCTATGACATGGCATCTGTATTATTGTATTATTGTATATTGTATACTATGATCGGCTTTACTTAAATGGGTTACAGTAACTATTCCAGTCCGTTCTCTATCGTTTTATGGCTCATTGTACATGCGTGTGCTCATGGATATTTTACAGCCCTTCTGACACATTTTGCAGGATGATCCGATTTCGACTTTCGTTATGCTTTGTGTTATTTATGCTATGTATGTATGCATTATGTTTCCCTGTCAGACACATTTAATACAGCCTGTTGTTTTATTTTCATCTCCTTTACTCATTTTATATTGTAGAATGCATAAAACAAGAGAACTGCTAGTGTTTCCTTTATTTGCTGTTGTAAAATATCCATTTAAAATGAAAACGCAATGTAACTTAGGTTTAGGTACTTAAATTTTATATCCTTAGGTAGGTGGTAGGTACTTAGGGAAAAGTTAATGCCACAATATAAACCATTTGATAGATATAAAGATACATTTACAAATTTTATTTCCTTGAACATCCATCAAATATGCACAACTCAAGATAATACCCGTAATGTGCATACCAGTTTAATTTTAACTTCCTCCTTTCGTCGCATTCTTCCACTAAAACCCAACTTTCCTATTTAATATTCTCTTTAATTCATTCCATTGTTCTCTGTCACTCCCCTCGAAGGTTTTAATCTTGGCAAGTGGAGCTTACGGCAAGAGAATGCAATTGATTTGTGAGAAAGCTCAAATACCATCGCAGATGCTGACATTTCCTGAAAATGAGTCAGTCCGAATTGCTGATGTGACAGATGCATTGAAAACAGGACAATTTGCATCTGTTGCAGTTGTTCACTGTGAAACAACCAGTGGGGTGCTCAATCCTATTGCAACCATCGGGAAATTAGTCAAACAGATAGATCCAAATCTCTTCTATATCGTTGATGGTATGAGCAGCTTCGGTGGCATTCAAGATGACTACTCTTCTGTTGACTTTCTTATCAGCTCGGCCAATAAGTGTCTTCAAGGTGTTCCTGGATTTGCTTTTGTTGTTGCAAAATTAGACAAACTCATCCAATGCAAAGGTAAGAAATGTTCGACACACTTCTGTTTTCAGTCTTAGAATAAGGAAGAAGAACGTTTATTGTTCACGTTCAAATGAAAGGCACATGTAAATAAAGGGAAGCGACACCTTCAACTCTAGTACACAGCCAATTGCGAATCTATGAGGTACAAATTCAACACAATTTATTAGTGAATCCTGAATAAGTTAACAAAATGCAAAAGCCAATCCTGAATCTAATAAAAGCTAGGGTATATAGTGCGGATAAAGTTAGCTTCTTTTCACAACAGAGTCTCCAATTCAGAACAACGCTGTACCTACATTTTCTCATAAACAATTAACTTAAGAATCTGAAATGAAACAAGTGACATTTACTTAGATAAGTAAATGATAACAGGTTCACTTTACTATTAAAATACTCTAATAAATCTCAAAAGATTTAGAATGGCAGAAAATGAATATTTTAGTATTTGTCGATCTGACTAATTGATCCTAATCCCATAAAGGCAAACAAAATGAATGAGTTAATAAGTAATAAAACTATTTAGATAGAAAAGTAGAAAACAGTGGTTTAATTTCGCTTTCCGGTAGGATAGGTTTACTTTGGGAGTGGCATCTTTTTTCAGTTGGTTTTCCTTTTAAATAGGTCGATCAAATTCTCTGAGCCTTGATTTATTCGATCAGTGGGAAGGTATTGAGTCTTCTGGACAGTTTCGCTTTACTCCACCAACCCATTGCTTGCTGGCATTTCATCAAGCTTGTCTGGAACTTGAGGCTGAAGGTGGAGTGGCAGCCAGAGCCCAAAGGTAACAAACAAAAATACATAGCATTATTATCGCTTCGGCATTTCACACACAAAAACAACTAGCTAAGTAATTGACCAGAACCAACTGGATTGGATTTAATTGAATTCCTTTGAATTTCACTTGACCGTCATGATTTCGTATTTTCGTATGGTAGTAGCTAGCTGTTTCACAAACAAAACTTGTAGAGCTTTCCGTTACTTAACTCCACGCATATTATTACGTATCGTCAGATACTTTACCATCATTCACTGGCCGTCTGTCCGTCCGTCTGATGGATAACTCGAGAACGGACAAACTTGGAGCATCTCTAGTTAAGGTTCTGTCGTCCAGTGTGAGGTCAAGTTCGAAGATGGTGTCAATTGGTCAACTGTTTTCAGAAATATAGTCGTAAAAATAGAGCTTACAGTGCCAAGCATTGATAGACGTGTTGTGTATGCTGTTTGGAAACCTGACACAACGCGCTTGCTTGAGAACTCAGTTACTAAAACTGGTCCATTAGAACAGTTTCCTTTAATTTTGTTTTGGACCTCACATCAGAATTTATTTTGCTAATATATATTTTAAGTCCTGAAAGCACAAGCGGACCACATAACCAGATATGTTTGAATTCTCACTTCCTAAATTCATGTTCACTATTTCCACTAAGTCCAATATCACTATTTCCACTATATTTCACGGACGATACTTGGTTACCCCAGTGTTACACTAGTTTACTACTTCCTTGCATTGAATTGTATTTACTTTGCGGTATAAACTAAAAGTAACCTCAGTGTTACAAAGTTTAGTCGGATCGGTCAATCTTTAATTATCATCCAATTTCCAGCTACTTGAGTAGAATAACTTACATCAATCACTCAATTCAACACTCTCCCCTCCTAGGTACGTTTATTTTGCTGTAATTGCTAGCATTTGCATTAGTAATCACATACATACATATAAATAAGTATACATATAAATTGTATACATATAAATTGCATACATATAAATAAGTATACTTGCTATAAATGTTTGATAAGCACTTATTTAGTATTGACTTTGTTTCTTTCATGTAGATACAAAGAGAATAATTCAATCATTAAAGAAGGAATGAAGAAACTTGGCTTTCGCCAACTCGTGGACGATCAGTATGATGGACACATTATCACATCATTCCACTACCCTAATCATGCAAAATTCTCTTTCAAAAACTTCTATGATCGACTAAGCGACAAAGGTAACATTCATTAAAATAGTACTGAACATATTAACGAATTTTAAAGTGCTTAGCTTTATAAACCAATGCAGCTTTGCAACCAAGTCATATTATAAGCGAAAGTCTCCTACTACAACACAATTGCATTTGAAGCCTATATATAATGTAAAAGTCACCTTCTTCTTCATAATATGAATGACTAACATTAAAAGGAGTGGGCAAAAGGTAAAGTGCTTTGTGAATTTCGGTGTATAAGATCGATTTTAATCAAAGTAATGTTTGTTTATTAATCACCAATTTATGTATATCAAAATTGAAGAGGATTCCTAGAAATGTTACTTAAATTATATGCTATGACTGGAAATTCCAATATTTAATGCTCCATTGCTTCAAGACGCAAATGTCGTTACTTTCTGATATAGCATTTCTAGGAATCGTATTTTAGTCAGATAGTTAGGTCAAACAATACGTCTGCCTAAAAAGTATATACTGAATTTTTTGCACTTCGAAGAAACAAATGTCGCCTTTTATGACAAATTACTAACAATACTACTACTACTTACTACTTACCAGTACATTTGTTTCTGCAAAATATGTAATTGAGGTTGTAGTTTTGTTTTGTATTCCAAATACTGCTGCAATATTTCATCTGAAAAAGAATATTCATTTCCATTTAAAATTGCAAGGATATTATTTTGAGTAATTGGCCAAGTAGATGTGTAAAAATGTAATTTTGTTTTCATGTTTGTCATATTTTGTGCTTTTTCAATAATAATTTTATGGTTGGTTTGCATCACTAAACTAACATAGTAAATGTTATTTCTGTGTTAATACAATGTTACAATCTACCAGGAAGGTCTGCATGTGACTTCAGCTCACACTTTCTAAATAACTGTTTTAAGTTGCTCTGAATAAATAATCTACGGGGGAAGGCAGTGTGTTTTACATTGTTTGCACAGATACACAGAGCTGTAGAAGGAGTTTCCTTTGCTTGAAGACAATGAGTTTGTGATAATACTTTAATTGAGAAAATCGATCGTCTCATGGCTGACAGAGCTGAGTTCGTCAGTTAAGTTAACTTGGGTGAAATCAAGTCAAGTCGGATTCTGTTCTATTGTGTTGTGTAGAGATATTCTCAGGGATATGCTGACAGATTGTCGTAGAATTGAGAATGGAATTGAATAGACTGTTGCTTACGTTTCGCAGTGTTGGCTTCGCTTTAGCTCTGACTTGATTGAATAAGCTGAGGTTGGCGTATTCAGAAATAGCATTGTTAACTTCAGTTCAACTCACGTGCCCCAGGTCAAAAGGTTTAATACAGATAGCTTTCCTTCTCCCTCTTGGCCTCTTTGTGTTTCGCAGATAGCTAAATAAGTAAAACTAATATAGTTCTTATACAACTATACATATGTGCATTACATATGTACATTTACTACTATTTACTACTAGAGTCGTAGAGCGAGTACCCTTTTCATTTTGGAATACAGCCGTGCACTGGGAATAAGGTGCTTCAACCAAAGTGTTTGTACACAAGCTAGTTATGTTGTTGGGAAGCGCTCTCAATTCTCATCTTATTTCCATTTTC
Source organism: Yoshiicerus persimilis (assembly GCA_020352615.2). Taxonomy (NCBI): domain Eukaryota; kingdom Metazoa; phylum Arthropoda; class Collembola; order Entomobryomorpha; family Tomoceridae; genus Yoshiicerus; species Yoshiicerus persimilis. Next base: position 37,497,785 of record CM036941.2, on the reverse strand, counting down.
TATTTCTATTAGGGATATTAATCTGGAATATCGTTTAGTCAGGCATGGCATATTGCCGTGTGGCTTCATTGGGTTCGGTTTGGACAGAATTGCCTCCGAGAATTTATGGAAGGGTTCTGTGTTCCAATTCTTTGTTAGTTAGTTTACTTTATAACGAACAAACGCTAAACGGGAAGCATACCATGTGGAAAAATAACTATCATGTTGTTGCTGTATGTGAACAGATTTTCTTGTTAATAAACGTTTAAATTAACTAACTACTTCACTTCGTGTTGAATTTCGGTAGGTAGGAGCAAGAGAACATATTATTAAGCATTACCTTATGTGATAAGTACTACTCTGCTCCACAAGTACCTAAATCGTGTAATGAATAATATCAATACATTCGATTCGTTTTAATTTTACTTAAGAAACATTCCTTGTTTTAGTTCTAGGGATATCTGTACATTTTATAATATATACAATCATTCCTGTTATTACAGGATTTATAAATAGACACCCGCCAGTAGAGTACATACATATAGTTAATGAATATCGGATGATTTACTGTGGCATAGTAGGAGGAGAAGAAGGGAGAATGAGAAAAATATTTAAAAAGGTAGCTGGAGGGAGTGTTGTGATAATGGTAGTCGGGCACAAAATCTAAACTTTTCATTCGAAGGAGTTAATGAGTTTAATTGACATCATCCAGTTTGAAAAGGGAGGCGAATGAGTGACTGAAGTGAGTGAAATGGATGTATTAATGTAAAAGGTATCCCTTGGGGAAATTCTCTATCTACATCAACTCGCCTCTTTAACTCTTCCTATCCTATACGTTCTCTGTACTGTATACCCTTAGTGTATGTGATGTGATGCACTAAAATCGAGTCTGCATTCAATTTAGTGGTAAAAGAAGATTCTTCTTCGTGATTTAGCTTTAGGATTTCAACCTCAGCTACAACAACCTTTCTCTACCTTCACCGCAAAAGCAGTTCGTATACTTAACAATCAAACTTTTGCAAACTTGAGTTTCACTAACTATCCCATATAAAATGTAAGCACTCTACACTTAGGCTCAATACAAAACGCAGGTAGGTAATATTAGACGTTTATTGTAAATTGTGTTGCTCACTCAATGATACCCACCCATTGAAGTTTTCGTCCATTCTTCATTCCTTTCCTCGCTTCCTAGTTGGATTTCTTTCATCGTACACACAAGTGTACTTTAGTAGAAAAACAGGCTACATGATTTTCACTGTGCGAATCAAATTGCTTTTTGTAATAATAGTTATTGTGTAAAAGAATTGAAAGCTTATGTGTGTATTTTGCCAGCAGCACCTCCTCGGGTAGTTTTCTCTTATACAATCATTGTAAAGTAATCGAATGAAATTTCTACATTAAATCTGACTTGCCAATTCAATTTACAGGGCAACTAATCTATCCTGGCAAAGTAACCAACGCAGATTGCTTCCGCATCGGAAACATTGGCCACCTATTCCCGTCTGACATGCACCATTTACTTCAGTGCATTGAACAAGTCCTACAAGATATGGATATTCCTTGCCCAGTCAAATAAACCTAAAACTGATTTCAACAGGCTAATTAACTTCTTGTCTGTCACATTACACCTCTACCAATTACTGAAGTCTTATTATTGTGATTTTCTTGTTAAATTGTTATCTGTTATTGAATACTTAATTATTGAAATTAGAATAAAAGGAATTCCAAAAATACCTATCTGATAAATTATTAGAATAGCAATTTTTACATTGTATGTCAAGATACACTATTTTTGTCAATAAATGATAATTTTGTGATTCATTACAATTACATTTACAAACTACTGGTGAAATTCGTATATTACATGCCTTATGTAAATAGATTGAATTGATGAGGTTTATGATTATTAGAGTTTTGAAGGTGGCTCCAATTTCTAAGAATTGAGTAATGTTTATAACATGAGAAAGCGAAAAAATTATAATTTGTTTCATAAAATATTTAACAGTTTGCTCATGTATTATTCAATGTTTTCAGATGGAATGTTTTGGTATTGTATTTGTGTGCTGTATGAGTGTGGTGTGGGTACTGGAGCGAATAAAAGAGAAACTGACTTGAGAAAAATTGCATCCCCTTGATAATTTAATTTCCATCAAATGAAATGAAGGGAATCAAAGGGTAAAGAAGGAAGCCCTGGCTTGTCCGAGTCGAAGTCAGAACACAACAAAGGGAAAGGCTTTTAAGCCTCATAGAATTTTGTCAGTTGACAAGTGAACTACAAAAGTCCATTGTGTTTTATGATGCGAAAGATATGGAAGCAGACAGAAAATCCGATGAGGCAATATTATTAGCTCATGTCATGCCTTGACATAATAAAAAAGTTGATGGGAAATTCTACATTACACCTGTTCTGTTTTGCTTAACTTTATTCCATCTGACCTATCCATAAGAAATAAGAATTCAATCCCAATCCAAGTTTCCGTCCATAGTATCTCTAATCAGTTTTCGTGAGCTTTACAGGGCAATCCAGTATTGTCTGCACATAACTCATTGTAAAGGTGTGCAGTATGCATTCTGTTAATAAATTCTAGAGACCAAAGACACGGGGTCGGGAGAAGGTCGCAAATGAGTCTCGTCGCCTGTCAAAATGTATCCGCCACTGACACCGTAATGAACATTTAATTACGCTTCTCTGCACGGCTGACTGTGGTCTGGCTCACTGGCTTCTCATTTCCCATAACGCGTTTTCTCATACTCTTTGGTTTGCAATGGTCCTTACTAGTTCTGCATTACCCATGTACGTAGATAGATACATTGAACAGATATTACTACTGTTACGTTGTTTTGTGTGTACGTATTGAGAGAGAGATAAGTGTATTGTAGTTTGTCTGGCCTGGCATTATTGTCTTGTCATTGTCTCCTGTTTGTAATATGTTTACAGCCTTCCTTCCGTCTCAATGTCGATGGACAAATGATAAATTGCTAACATTTCAATTTTCCACTTGTTTCCTAATCTCTGTCTTTTGTTCAGCTAACTGCGAAAGAAAGGGAGAATCAGGAAGGAGGTCTTCACAACAAAACAATATTGTTTCATAGATGAATAATACTCATAGGGAACAGACTGCTGGAGCAGTTAAGCAGCAATAAACTAAAGTTGGGGAAGGCAAAGGCAATAACATTAAACAAAAGTTTCCTTTCTTAAGATCTCTCCTCCGCTTTCCACCTGTCTTATATCTTCTGTCTCACAATGTAAACTCGCGCTTTGCCCCTAAACAGCAGGGGTGCATCCGAGGATTCTACCCATTCCCGTAATACGTATGTCTCTTCGTGGATCCTACCGAAACCAATCCAGGCATCACCGTCTTCTTATTCTTCATCCTTAGGATACATTACCTTGTACAAGTATCAATATTACCTAAAGCTACAAAACTAAGATTCAATATTTTAGCCTAAAGGGTGACTTATTGGGCAGGAGTATCTAGATCCACAGAAACTAGGAAGTCGTTGATATGAGGAAATACTACAATACTTAACCATAGTCAGCCGATGACTTTGCCATCGCTATTTATGAATATCTTTCCAAATATTTTGTAATTACGAATTCCTAAATATTTTTCGTAACTTTTAGAATTTCTTCAACTCCAAACACAGTACTTAAAGTTGATTTTACGCTTATTCGACTTTTGACATTCTTTATTTTACAAACTTTTATAATAGTACACAACAATGACTATCATTAATCATTTAGGCATCTTAAATCTTTGCTTAAGCTTAGAAAATTGGAGTTAATCCAACATTTATTCTCGTTCACAAATTGCAAACTTAGGACTGGAATGGAATACGAAACAAAAGTAGCTTTTCTTAAAATCTGAGTCAAGTAATGTAATTTCAAGCTTAAAAATAAAATACTAATCAAACTTATCTGTATTCAGAGGTTAAGGGTGATTTAGGGAGTTTCCTCTGGTAACTGCACTGTACTCTGTATTAATTATAATTTCCATTGATTAGTAATAGAACAATATGCATCAACCATCAGAGAACGGATATAAATAATATCCTGAAGTTAGTGGGTTCCGAATACCTCCTGATGGCAATCGGTGGGTGTGCAGTTATTACCTGTGTTTTGTGACCCTCCTAAGAGATATTGGTATTATATTTCATAGAGAAACTGGAAACTAAAGAACAATTTTAGTCTTAACTTACAAAGTTACAATGAGCTAACGCCAACACCAAATGTGTAATACGTTCCACCTTAAACCAATATCCTTGTGTACTCTATGCACTATGCAGGATCTGTTTTACCAACACGTACGTAATAACATAGCGTCCAAAAACTGATTGCTTTTCTTTGAATTTATACAGTACCTGTCTAGCGGGAACATGTTTCTGGACGGATGTAGTATAAGTAGTAGTGTTCTTCCTTACTTCCACCGCTACACTAAATATTGCACTGTGCTCCCAAGAAATAAAACTCAAGACAACAAGTCGGCTCTGAATCACTGGGGATGACAAACGGCTTTTGTAAAACAAGCCGGAGGAACGTCCCTCTAATAACTTATGAGCATATCATCTGCTCAGCGAACAATTTATGACAGCCTCTTCAAAATAACTTTGTTTCGCTTGCTAACCTAACCTTGGACTACTATATGGTTAAAGTTAAGTGTGCTACACTTCATTGTATGTACACTACCTACCTTACTTTATAAATCTTGTTACTTACCAACTCTGTATTGTTTATGTCGGCTCAAACGAACATTTAGTAGTATTTCAACACAATTCCTAAAGTGTGCATGTATTTGTGTATTTAGTGTTACTATAAGTTGTAAAATACACTTGTTAAGGTACTTACTAGGTTTAAGTGGTACACGCCAGGATAAAATATAATCCCACCAATGCAATAGTAATAAATGCAGTCAAAGTCAGTCTTATTTTACAATGTGTATATCAACACTCTACTTTTAAAGATTTACTTTATGTATACATAGAATCTTTACATTAAGATACTAAACAGGTACCTTAAGATTTGTAACAGTGGAATCCAAAGGGACATAGAATACAACTTGTACTTTGTACTTTATTCCGTGTAGTTATTGTATAATATTATTGTTTCCTTAAAGAAATCCATGCAGATGGCAAAGACAGTGAAACAGAACCGTTTTCCAACTTTACTTCCATTTCATTACGTTTCATCTCACATCTTCAACCAACACATTGTCTGGGCAATTTGATGCGCTCTCAAAGTAATAAAATCCTCTTGTCGTCTTTGGTCTCCGGTATAGATACAACTGCACACAGAGCTGTACGTAGGTAACGTAGCCAAGAAAGAGAATTACATTATTAGAACTTAAAGCGACAGCTTAGAATGATAATAATACATTACCTCGAAATCTCAGTACTATCGTTTAGAGTTACACAAGCAGGAATAGGTCAGATATTAGTAACCTACAATTTTTCATACAAGAAATCCAACTAAAGTTGTGGCATGCTGTACTAATATTATAATATAAATGTCACAACCTATGAAAATGTATAATATATCGCCTGTGCTATTTCGCAGTTCAACTCTTATGTTCTATACGTAGGAAAAAATGAAACTAGATACACTATATCGTAAAGCAGATGAAATGTATAGCTCTACTTATACGAATTACCTACTTAAATATGAAATAAAGAATTTTTGGTCTTCTGGCTTGATTCTTCTACACATAAGATCATTTACATAACAGTCTAGGTTTTCTGCACTATCGGTGTTCCTGCCTACACAACTCACACTCACAAGTCGCATCTGTTGTAGGACGTAAGGCATCTTCTTCAATTATAGTCTACTTCTAGTACTAGTGCTAATTTGGCATAACTGCATAAATAAATGTTTATTGCCACGAGGAGAGGTGATTTTATGTTCTGTTATGCTCGCCGCGTCTTATCCAACTGGAAGAGGAAAAAATGTCTCTGCCTCTCTACCCAACTCTACTTACTCACTAAAACTTCCTTCTATGAATTCAACCAAGATCAGTCAATCGATTCTCTATGGTGTCTCTCACTACGAATACAAATGCTAAGCAATTATCTCACGTTCACACTCCATTTGCCTGCAGAGAGAAATCTTCTGTGTTTACTATTTCATGTATTTGTGCATTCATCAAAGTCATCCTATCACATGTACATATATCCTACTAAAACTTTATCATCTGGAACCACTATTAATTGACCTTAGGCGAATTCAACAAAGTAAGCTTTAACGAATCCAAATTACTGATAGAAATATGTGACTTTACCGCTCGCAAGCTCTAATAATATCCTTAGCTTTGTTCAAAAACGTTGCAATTGAAGAAAAATGTTTATCCACTGAAATGACGTATTACAGATAGTATATTAGTTTTTCCAGAAGATTTTTGCTAATTATAAATTGCTAGGCAAGGTTTAAACCTCAGTATTAATTTCAAATAATAACATAAATATTTTTAATAAGATTATTTTTTATAGGTAGATTTTCTGTATTCTCTCTGTATGATAGCTGTACATAACTATTTTGTTTACACAATTATTTTAGTAATATTATATGGTTGTCAGCATTTTATTATATTTTGGTTAGCTATTCAATTTTATCACAAACTTAGTAAAACTGACATTATAGAATTGTATCGCATGTTGGACTAGTGCTTGGGGTTGAATTATTTCTATTTATTATTACTATTTCTAAGCTAATGAATTGGTGTCACAGTCTCTTGTTTGTATTCCTTTAAATATTCGTTGATCTCCACAATCTCCAGCCTTGCTATTATATTAAGTTCTCCATATTCGAAAGCATTATATCAGGTTTTAAACTGCATTCATCAGTGACAGGAAGAAAAATACTAATTTATGGATAAGGGATAACAATTCCTTAATAGATGAAGTGAAGGACACTAGTGAGTACTACATGGCGCATTATGTTTGAATGAATGTAAATGTAGCAATATAGTTTAGAAGACTGGGTGGGAGGAAGAACAAAAAGATTTCACAGGTTGTTTGCATGCTAGCTTTGCATGGTTTTTGGGCGTCTGCCATTAGATTTCCAAGAGACTACAGCTGAAGTGAACCAAGACAAGGATTCCGTGCCATGAGCAATGACTCTCATCATCTGAGTCTCATCTTTTTCTTTCTAAAGTTACTGACGACTTCATCTATCTAACTGTCTCGTTCTCATCTTGTCTTAACTTACTTTAACATCGCATGACACACTACTGTCTACCTTTAAACATTATTATTAGAGAGCAACTACGCTGTTTAAAGGCTTAAGTATAGGAATTCCCCTATACACATCATAAAACATGTGTCACTGAAAGAATATATACAACTAGATATATGCATTCACCACTAGAGTGCTTACGTTACTTAATATGTATTTATAGTACATATAAATAAGGTACTTAAGCTTCTACTAGCGTTCCCTAAAAATATATACAGCATGCTTGTAAGGTTGTAAGAGAGGAATATAGTATGTATGAGGTATACTATGTGCATTCGTATCCTGTTAAGAGATATTCAGCTGTGTAGTGAAGTGAAGAGCGTAATGCGTCTTGAGCTTAATGGACAATGGATTTAGATTTAGAAGAGCAGATCTTCTCCAGACTCGAGTCCACCATATACATTTCTCCAGCGACTTGAGTTGACGCGCCCGGCCCATAAAATCTCCGGCTTTTCTCCCTCTAATAAATAAGGTGTTCTCTTTTTCTTGCTAGATGAAAATACAATGCACTCTAAGGACACTTTATGAGCATGCAATAAGTTAGGCGGAAGTCAAAAGTGAGAGTCATAAATGCAAGTATCTAAATATGCATCCATCCCATTACTGTTTACGGGTACTTTCATTGGAATATTATCCTGTGTACAGAGCTCGTACTCCGATTGTTATTCAACTCTGAAACAAAATTTTATGTGCTTTTATTTTTGTTAGACTGGCCAAAAAACTCGAGGCAAGACAAATATCCAAAGTTAAACTGAACCAAATACTTGCTTAGGAAAACTTACTTTACCCTACATAAGAAATGAACACTTAAGTAGGAATATTTATCAAGGGAGGTTATTTTCTAACTTTTACAACATAGTCACAAAAGGGACCCTTAAAATTAAACTGAAATAGATAAAGATATCGAAAAGTGCCTGACATGATACGCACAGCCTGGGTGTGGAGTAGTGTAAAGTCAATTACTTGGTTTAGGTTAAAAACTTTAAAGTAGAACAGATAGTTTGGGATTACACAATTTCCAGTAGGTATACTCTGCAGCAAGTTGTATAATGCCTAAAGTTGTGTAATACTAGTGTAAACTAGGCATTCCTAAATAAATATGATCTAACTACGGATATGTACAGTAGAACAAGAAACATGGCCACGGGTAAGTACAAAATATATTTAGTATTGTTTATCTACCCAATTCCGTATACTTTGGTTCACTTTTCCAAAAACAGACGATTTATTGTACTCTAAAACATCAAGTAGTATCTCTTTTAAGGATAAACCTCAATTTTGAAGTCTTCTACATATATGCAAACTACAGTTACTTGCACGAGGAACAAAAACAACCCACTACCACATTATTTACGTACTATTAAGGCAAGACATACCTCTAAATATGGTTAATTGATCTGTTAAACTCCTATGCACACTGGTGGCAAGTAATCACTTATAAAATATAGTTCACTTCAGGACGGAAGTAATTGACCTGCAACAAAGAGACTAAAACACCACGGTAGTAGGATTTTTATTGATGACACAAACTGTGCACATTTCAAATAATTAAAAAATATAAAGTTACCGTCCATAAACCCAAAGGCCAACATATAACCTACATAATGTATCTGGATATTAATTTTGTTATGAAAATGAAAATGAAATGCCATTTAGTATTACCTTGCTGCATTTTTCCTTATTAGTACTAAAGCTACATTTACATCTTATGTGTACCGTAAATTAGCACTAAAAATCCCAGCCAAAGGAATCATCAAAAGTTGAAGTGACAGATTTTTGCATAAATTTTTACAAGAGTTACTTTTAAAGGTTTGCTCGAACTCGGGTGATTTTTCAGTTTTGAGTAACTTTTAACCGACTATGCAGATGCACACTCTAACAAATATTTATAGTTTCTACTAGGTATATTACTAATGTAGAGCATAAACTGTATATTGAGCGTACGTGGAAAGTAATTTTGTATTAGGTCAAAGAGCCAGGGCTATTAAGAATTGCAGTTAAGTTGAGTGTAAGGCTGAAGAAGGACAATTATAGCCCATTTAGCATATAGAGGCTGGAGACTATGAAGCCCTAGTGAAGTGAACTTAAGGAAGCCATTGAGCTGCTTCATCCCATTCGTTTCAGGTAGGAAAGTTTAAAGCGTCTCTTGGCTCATTAAGCTGGAACGAGTAAAAAGTTAGAGATGTCATTTGATGTGAGAAGAGTTAAGAAGATGCTTAAGTTCGTACAGCGTAGACTACGTACCTATGTAGAAAGGAAAGGCAATTTTAATAGTGCAGTAGTTAAGGTTATAACTGGGTTACACATTACACAGGTAATGTTACATTAGTGCAAGCCTTGTTTTACTCTGAATATAGAAGCCAAGTCACCATTGTCATAAAGGAAACACAAAGTGAAGTTGGAGGAATGTCTTAATGTCACTTAAGAGAGCCATACGTGAAATGTTACACACAAATATGCACATAGGGACTCCTACAGCTACAGCACAGGTAGCTCGTTCCCATTTATATATACAGAGTAATGCATAACATAACACTGAGTAGGTATCCCTAATCCCCGTGTCATATAGGTTCCAAACATAAGCGGATGAGCGAATGTAGTGTTCTTTCCTAGTATTACGTGAGGAAGACATGTATAGTAATGAAAAGGTGCAACAGTCCTCTCTCGGTTAATGTGAGTCATTTGGGAGAAAATGATTTGAAAGAAGTCATCTTATCGCCTTGCATCGAATGCTTAATGAGGCTAATTGGACATTTAGACCATCAATATCCATCACACCTGCCCTCCAATGATCCCAATGTCTTCTGTCCTCCCTTTCCCATTACACGACAATCTACTCTTCTCTAATGAGACTATCTGTCTCGTCTCTTCTCCTCTTTTATTCTCTACGCACTTCTAATGCACTCTAACTACCCTGCCAGGACTCAATTCTCTTAACTAACTGACTGGACCGAAATCTATTTTATTCAGTAGTCAATTTTTGGTTTCATTTGACTTTTACTATGCGTAATAAGTTAAAATACTACTTCCCTGTACAAACTAATTTATTCTCAGTATTAAATATTCCTTTAAAGGGAAATGCTCCTGTTTAAACTTTTTAGTGGTAATATATTACAGATGACGATGTTGCTGCTATACTCTGCATACAGGTTTACTTTCTTACATGGGTTTAAAGAAAAGGAGCAGCAGTTAAGGTAACCCTGGTAAATGGTCTAAGTATAGATTAAAATTCAATGGCAAATACAATACTTGAATTGAAATGGAACTAAATTACCCTGTTCGTTAGAATTTTTGTGTTGTCGTTGTTGTGGTGGAGTCGTCGCGAGAGTGGAGATGTCCGTCATTCAATTTCAATCAGGTATCCAGTTGATGGTTGCTGACTAGACTGTGTACAGGGCGAATATAGACGACGTTGGTACTACTAGACTACTTTCAATTAGGGTAGTCAGTTCAAAAGTTTAGACTATAAAGGCAAGACAGATAAATGTCGTTATGAGGATGAGTATGTAATCAGACACTTCTGGCTGCCACTGTCTTGTCTTGTCTGAACTTTTCTTGATGTGCAATCACATTACACTAAATTGTCACTACTGGTAATATTCTCCGTATTACATTACATCACATTAGATTACCTTGTGTGGACTAACAGGTCGTTAGCTTAGAAAATCAGGTCGCGTCAAAGCAAACGAAAGGAAACCACACAGCCATAGAATTATTTTATTTGTCTACAGAATGGTAATAAGGATGAATCTTTACTGCTACTTACGAAGAACCATTTATATTAAAGGATTAAACTTTAGATTCGTTTAAAGGGAAATCCGATACGATAACAACACAGCGCTTGTCCTGATTATTTATAGAAACAGAACGAGGGCCCCTTTTGTAATCATTACATTAGGGCAGAGTTAGTTTATCACCGTGATTGTATACGATATTATCATTAGGAGAACGTACACTATACTCTGCCATAGTCATGTATCTTCTTCTTTGTTTAGATTTTACCTTAAAGTACCTTCAACCTTTCCTTGGCCTTATGTTTATTTGTTTTATCTTACTAAGGAATCTGTCTTCATTTATGTACATTAGGTAAATGTCTTAGTGAAAAGGGTAAAGTTGAATTGGGGTGTTGTTGGTATAGAAAGCTAGTATTACGATTATTGTATTAACTGAATGTCTAGGTAAGAGATTATAGTAATACATATCTCATGAGTATGTATTACTTTACATTACATTGGGTATTGAGTTGTTTTAAGTATTGTGCACATATCTGAATTGTATGGCTAGAGACGCACTATAAATGATTAGGTTAGTTAGAGTGTAATATAAAATTATAACGCAAAAGTAGATTTGTAGAGAAAAAGGGCGAAGACTTGTTTCCTTTCGTCTTGAACTCCGTGTCCATACTCATAAAATATGAGTCTCTTCGAAATTTGTTGAATCACGCGATCCTTGAGCACTGATCTTAATGTTAGCGGTGCGGTCAATGGTCACTACACTCCTCCACTCCATTTGAGACCATTTCCTCTTCCTTTTCGTTTTTTATTCATTGTCAAAAGTATTTTATGATAGATGAACCAACTAATACTGCTGTAGAGATTAGCGTCCATGACATGACACACACCGTGATATTCTTCAGGTGAGTGGTAGTCAGTCCCTGTGTTTCCATGTTACAAGCGTCAAGATTTAATTTATAATGAAAAGCATTTTTCAACCGTGAAGATTTTTTGTGCTCAAAACGAAATAGCAAATTCATTTAGTTTTCCCTCAGACGTTCACATTTATAGTAATCTAAGCGTCTAAATCTTATAATGCCTTTTCTTCCTCTTACGAATCTCTACCTTGTACAGAAAGATTTGAATTTATGTTGGAGAGAAAAACTGGGAGTCGCTTTTGGTATCTGTCTGTAGTTGTAGTTGTAGTTAGAAAAACAAAAGCATAGCTCCCATAGAGAAGAGTAATGTGTACGCATTCGCACGATAAAATAAAAGTGGCTCATAAAAAGATAAGGAAGCGAAGAGCAATAGATAAGTAAAAAATGTATCTCTTCTAGGGAAAGGAGGAAAGCAAAGTCCAGTAGTGAAGTCCGTCTCACATGCAAAAATAAGATCCGAAAAGCGGGTAGCGTCCTTACCTCCGATTTCAGGCTGTAGTTTCATCCGGTGTCTAAGAGAGTCGCCTCTCTTATGGAGGGATTCAAGTCCCCACAGTCCAGTCCATTCGGAGTGTGCACCATACAATCAACCGAACCTTCGGATTTATCCGAATACACAGAGTAGATCTGTGAAACGTACCACAAGAGAGAAATAGAAAAAACCCGAAAACTTTTCTTTTAGTTTGGCTATTGTCCTCGTCACTTAAACATCCCGACGCAATGCACGTTCCCAAATAGCCGCCTCTCCGCCTACTTCACTCTCTCACTCACTCCGAGACACATTTATGGATGAAATAAAAATAGGCTACTTACTTTTTTCTGCGTTATCTACGACTCCCTTTTTCACATCTACAGAATTGTCCTTATATTCCCCGTAATAGAAAGATATATCTACTTTTACAGTTACTTTTACTCTATTCATATTATATCGCAAGACTTTTACTCTTTTGGTTAATAATGTAGGCTGTAGGTACGTATATCTCATACACGGTTCTGTACTTACTTAATATCAGTAGTTATACATAACTATAATAATAATAATGTAATATAATGCTAACTAATAGGAGTGTATAGGTAAGTATGTAAGAAGTAAGAAATAGCGTAGTTCTCCGCTCTCTCGTAACGTTATTGGTTTGGTATTTTTTCTCACAAATAATATTACTGTGTAATGTAATGCAGAGCAGACTCCTAACTTGACTTGACTCTGGCACATTTACATTACATATACGTACGTGTAGTCAAAACACTACGTTTTCCTTGATGTCAACTTCATTTCGGAGTTTTCTACTTTTTTCAGGGAAAGAAGAAAAGAATTTTTTCCCATTGTGCACTTATATGTGCCATATCATAGTAGCCATAGTATATTAACAATAATAAGTACAAAGTGGTCGTTCTACCGCCAAGCAGACCAAACGAGTCCAGACCAAGGAGACCAAACCGAGAAATGCAAGGGAATGCCAGAACAGTTCCATCATCGCATACAAATCTCTAGTTATGTTATGTTATACGTACCACTTTACTATTTTCATCCACTCAACTATTTTCTTCGTCTTTCCGCAAGTCTTTCCTACATTCTGTCTGTGTCGGTACTTTACTGCAGAATAATATGTACATATAACATAAATACAACATGCCAAGTCACAGAAAATCACCTAAGGGCTACATAAATACCCTTCCAGCAAATAACCACCAATGCATACGCAGACCTGTAATATTATGTTCTCTCCATGTGTGTACACTACAGATACAAAGTAGTTATAGCAACGGTTGTTTGTCGCTCTTAAAAGGTACTCCCGTCCGAGAATTTAAAAAATAAAAATTCAAGTTTTTCCTTTCTGGGTACAAATCGGCCATTTTGGACCCAGCCCTGTGTTTCCATACAGACTGCTTCCCCATGTTGACACTGTGTCTCCCCAAAATGGAAAAAGTTGAAATTTTATTTAAAACATTCTCGGTTGAGAGTACCTGATAAGAGCAACCGTTGCTATAACTACTTTGCTACAGATAAGTTCACCAATGCAGAATATACGTGTGCAGTTTATTTTTTTCGCAGAGAAACTAATCGCAAGTACTTCCTCAATATAATAATAATAAAACTGAGCCCTAGGATTCCTCATCTACTTTTTTATTTCTCTTTTTCCTCAATTTCTCCTGGAGAAAGGTGAAGGCACGGATCAGTGGCTTCCAAGTTACAGTTCATCACGAAATGTGGATGAGATAAAACTAAATTCACCAACAACATCCCAGTGACCTGAAGGGAAAACCAAAAGTTCGTCTTCCTCCTCTAATACATTTATCGCTATATCACAGACAAGCCACCAACTACGTGTACATATATGCTATTGACACAAGTATCACCATCTAATTTCAAAATGTCATTAAGCTTCCAATACGCTTCGTTTACCACGATACCAACAAGAAAAGTCAACAACAAAAAAATACAATGTATTTTTAGTCCACCAACATAATATAATTACACAGGTAACATAATTGCAAAGTTCTACAATACAATTTTACTCACTTAAGTATGCCACTTTGCAAATTACACGTATTAACTCATACTAAATGATTTATAAACAAGAATGCTTATCCTTACTGTAGTATATAGGTACATACCTTTGTAATTACTACCGTAATATAATAACTAGTTAATTAGAAATTAGACCATAAATACAATGTAGGCAGGTCTTCCAATACATAAACATGTCAGCTTCATACCTCGGGCGGGCAGTAGCATGCATTAATACTTCCTTCTTCATTTACTTACTAACGGCACTTAATAGAATTTATAAAAGGTTCTCTGGCCTGGTCTGGTGGCAATTAAAACAGGGTTCTATTTTGAAACATGTGATAAAGGTAAGTTTCTTAATGGGTTTTATTTCATTTTGTCAACATTTTCAGATTTATTAGGGTAGTTTACGATTAAAATAGTTTCACTTGTATTTTATTAGCATTCTACACGTATACATTACATTAGAGCACATAATGGGCATTCTGAGTGTGGAGGGTAGCCTAGGAGAGGTTTGTGATGAATTGATTGATTTAAAAAGGTCAAGTAGATATCAAGTAGTGTAAGTTGTGGTTAAGTATGATACTTTAGGAGTAGGTAGAAAAGTAAATGGAGAAATGGTGATGGGACGCTAGAAACGTAGTCACGGGTAATGGGTGAATAAAGAAAAGCTAAAGGAAGAAGTTTGAGTGTAATGTAAAACTGTAGTAACTGCATTACTATCCGCATTTATTTTATTCACTGTAATACAGGCAATGATGAAGGTTTGGCCGTCGGATTTTGCTGTGATATTTGGTTAGTTAGATAGAACGGATACCATAAACGGTGGACTTTTCTCGTGCACTGTATTTGTGTTGGCTAAATATCTGGTGTAAGTAAATGTTGCTATTTCTCTAGTTCTAGTTCACTCTGTTCTCATAATAATATTGTACGTTACATACCTACTTATGTGGAAGTTCTCTCCGGCTGTTTCGGTAGTGCATAAGGCGATCTTTCCGTCGAGAGTTTGGTTTGGTCTGTGCTGGTGCTAGGTATTCTGTGTAAATGGTAAATGTTGTGTAGGTAGGTATGGTGGAAAGTGAAGCAAAGTAATAGAGCTTTGTAAAAGAGTGTAGATAAGTTGAGTGAGTTGGGTTGGTTTGGTTGTCTACATTAGAGAACACATAGAAAGAGTGTTCAGTTAGAAGTTACATGCAGTCTTCTCGTAGCTCTCAACGAGGAAACTTGTTCTGTCTGTCAGCTTCTCGGCTCCGGCTCGGTGGGTGACTCTCGTAAGTGATTCTGGAGGTTCTCACATGAGAAAACATTAGATTAGCTTAGTAAACGATAACACATCTAGTTGAGCAAGTAAATTGAATAAAATAGTTATAGTTTCTTAGAGTGATACGTATAGAGCTGGGCACATGTCGAGGAGTACATTGGTTTTATTGAGGGAACTTGGATTACCCCAATATTGATTTGTCATTTGGCGTTTGTTGTTGAGAAAAAGTTTGTGAAATCAATTTTAAAGTGAACATAACTGAATAAAGTGCGTTTTCAAGTATACAACGACATATTGACATGACATGACAAGACAAGGGATTGAATTATTTATGTAGTTGTTACTGTTACTACTAAAGACGATAATTAATTTGTAGCTACAGATATGTGTGAGAATATGCAGCGAATCAATTAGCAATTCACTTCACACGCTGGAAATCTGCAAAGTTGATATTCCTTCACTTCAGTTCAGCTGATCGTGATTGAGGAAAACTGGAATTACTACTTTTCCCTTTGGTAACTTAACCTATTAGTAGCTTTATCCGATTTTTTCAAATCCGCTTCGACGACAAATACGTTGGAAATCAAAAAACAACGTGACAATGACATTGTCAGTGGAAAACAGTAAATGTAGCTGCACAGACAAAGACGGGGACGGTCCGATGCCAAGTATTATTGGCAGAGCTACAATGTACTACACAACGGATACAAATCGGAGCACTGATAGAGATAATAGAGAAAAGTGTGTAGTAAATAAGAGAAACGGGAGTAATTCGGGAAGACAATCTTGGGACAGTGGGAAGTGGACAGTGATGAGCTTGGTGATGATCTCGTCATTACTTCTGCTGATGTTAGTCCATGTGACAACTGGGAACGAAGGGAAAAAGTCAAGTTCAAGTGATGCTAGAAAATCTTCAAGTACTAAATGGAACTGGAAAGAAAGTCGAAAATTTAATATCGGTGGTGGTCGTAGCGACTTGTCGCCAAGTCAAAGTGGGGATGTTAGTTCTCCATTGCATGTGGCTCAATGTCGAGCTACTTGTCTTGAAAAGGTATGTTCACTTCAGAAACATAATATTAGTAGTACCGTGTGTACGTATCTCTAGTAAAGTGCAAGTCATAATACCAAATCAAGTATAGTATCTCAGAAAGCTATTTATGTACAGATATACGAATCTTCTTCCTAGTAGGTACCATGTTGGTGTATTTTATGTGAAGTTGATGTCTCTGCATGAAATGCGATGACACGAAACGTTCATTTTTTACACTTTTGTGACTCGGGGCGTCGGCAGCGAATATTTAATAGTTCAAGCCTCGCTTGGCTCAAATTGCTCGAGAAAATGAAAAATATTCCATGTAGTAATAGGCAATAAGATCTATGTATCTCTTACACTATATTTTATACCTAGAACAGAACAGTTTACTAAAGCAAAGAGTAAACTCATGAAAAAGTCTACGGAAAAGGTACCTGGTCTGGCGCTCTATCTCACATTATATTACTTAACTACAGTATTATGGTAATCCTTAGAAAAAGAAAATCGTAAAGCAAAGGCAATCCTTTCGGTATAAGACTTTATGTTTTTTATCTAATCTAGCAAGCATAGCTTCCACATGCAATGCAATCTAATGTTATCATATGTTTATAAATGTAATGAATTTCTCAAAAAAATCTTCGTATGTGTTAGGTGGCAGGGCATAATACAGTCAACTACAGTATCTAAATAGTAGCAGACTTATCTCTGTGTATTTTACTACTAAGGTTATGTAATCGTGTATATAGTCAATTTAAGTGCTCATATCTTTTTTTCTCCCTTCACCCGTTCACCTATAATGTAGGTTGATCAAAGAAAACGAATTGCAGAGAATACTCTTTTTCTGCACCAACTCATCTTTTCTTGTTCCCTTGCACACCACCTTGCTCAGCTCTCTTATCACAGCTCCCACTATTATAACTACAATAAACACATAGAGAATCCCAGCTGTAAATTGTTCAGACATTGGTCGGACGTATTGAGATGAGATGTTTTATTAGTAGTGTCACTACCTATCTATCTTCTCATAGAATCCCATATGTACCTAGCATCTTTAATAACAGCGCACAACATAAGCTCTGTCTTAACTTAAGTAAATGTAAAAACTAAGTTTACGGCCAGTTTAATATTTAATTGACTCACATATGAGACTCGCAAGGTTTTCGTTTTATGACACTCCAATTTCGTATCATTACTTCCATTCTATATCCCTAGTAAACTAAGCTTCGCTCACGTCACGTCTATTGTTGAACTAATATCACAGGATAGGTACACAACTTGATATTATATAATAACCTACGTATTTATATGATAGATAACTTTATGGGTTTCTCATATCAATGTACATACTACTGCAGAGACAAGCAAATAGTCTCTAATGTAAAATATAACTTTTTATTCCTGTAGCTAAGCATTTCTTTAGTTCACATGTCCATGAGAATCATTTAGAGAATTTTTATCAATTTTCTTCATAATACTCTTATTGTCTGTCTTTTTCTCCACTCGCCCTGCTCTTGTCGGCTTTCATTTACCGACTTTGTCAGCCATGCAAGCAAATAACAGTACTATTACAATATACATAAGTACATGCTGTATTTCTGTGTAGTAGTTATGACTAAGTACAGCAGAAACGTAGATTGTGTGCAAAGGACAAAGGCGAATATTATTATTACAATAAGTGAGCTATGGGAAATGAAATACATTCATAAACGAGAATTTCTTTACTAAACATTTCTTAAAGTATTAAAAAGATCTGATAGACGAAAAAATCGTATATAAGTCATAACAGTATTGCACATTATACATATCGGAGGAAATTATAAAAACTCTTGACAGAAGTAGGTAGTAGGTACTAAACTAACTGAACTGAATAGGATATTAGAAAATAGAAGAGGGCAAAGAATGATATCCTATCGTATACATATCCATGCACATTCGAGTTATTTCTCTGCAAATTCCGTGTTATTATTCCCTTATTACAAAAAGTTCCGAGTTTGGAGCTTTGCGTGTTCTTTTCAGTTCTGTCCACCATACAATATTACAACGGCCACGTCCGCCCTAACCAAAAGCCGACGTGGATTTTACTCCACCAGCTCTCTATACACACTCTGCAGATATATTTATCAAGAGCTTACGATATGGACTGAACTTTACCATACACACAGCTAACCGGACTTTGACTGGTCTGGACTGGCCTGGACTGGACTTAAGTAAATGCTATACGTATTGTGGAATATATATGTATGTGGTCTGGTGGGTAGGGGTTTCAGCCGGCTCTCTATCAAACCATAAAGAATCCCAGCAAGACAGATTTTATGACAAAATTGGAATTAGGTGCATGAGTGGATTTTAAGCCTTTGTGCCCCTCGCTCCTCGTCATCGGACTAGAACCAAATTATACACAAGGAAACGAACAGCACTACTCTTTAGTTTAGTGCACAACACAACACATCACACGCCCTTTCCTTCCCTTCGTATTTGTACTAAGCACTTTTCGTCATCATTTATTACATTATTACAATAGTACAAGAAACAAGAAACTATTATATTATTATTATAACGGACTGCCCAATTTCAATCCTCTGGTTTAGCGAACCTTTTATTTTTCTCCGACAAGTCCCTTTGATTCCTTGCACGCATCATTCACTTCGACTCCAAGCACACAACAAGAGAAGACACTTTAATTCCTCATTCTTAAGCTTAGCAAAATAGTACCATACAAAATACGTATCAAATACCTTCTTATGCACTCAACATTCTCTCATTCATTCCAAAGATATTTATAAATATTAAATAAATATCCTAATAAGTATCACAATACTAATTATACCTCACTCAAAAGAAGATAGTAGATAATGGAAAACACACTTCTCCATTCTAAACTACCAAGAAACCCTAATGGTACTTCTTTTCAATAATCCTTAACTTAACCCTTTCCTATCTAAATCCAGACATTCAACTATTATAGCACAGTATCTCTTGCAAGTAGTAGTAATAGGATAAAGGAAGTCTCTGTAGGGAATGGATAAAGTTTACAGTGCACAGTATCATTATATACTACATAATGCATTGTATTGTATTGTGTCATCCGTTCACAGATCACTTGTCAAAGATAGAAGAGCATTATAAGGAAGAATCTGTAGTCAAGCAAAGGACTCCGAATAGATTATCTCGACACTGGCAAAGAGATAGCGTTAGTTAGACGGATCAAGAACATTACATTTCAAATTGACAGGAGACACTGGACACATTATAGATGGGTAGGTAGGTAGGACAGAAACTCATTGTCCATTATTGCAGTACAAGCCCACCGTAGAGACTAGCCAGTTCAGCTCACACATAGAAACATGTCACAGCGATGTGTGCAGTATTATTAGACTTTCAACATTCAACTCCCTATAACCCTGTGCGCTTGTGTTATATGGATTTGTAGAGAGTACACACAGCCGACAAACAAATGACACTGTGACACAATGACGAAGATGTGATGTAAGTACCTACATTGAATTTAAACAGAGTTACTATCCGTACTGTATATCGTACTATACACTTATCCAACGGGTAATAATCTCCTTGCTAAGACAATGACTATGTAGAGCGCTTATAGTAGATATTGGACGAGTGTTTATATAAAATGCAAGAAGTAAAAGGTCTCACAGGACAGACAGGACAAGTGCACAGCTCAGAGAAGTTTGATAGACAATGGGACATCAAATGACAATAGGTCGTATTACGTTCTTCTTTGACAGCGGGTTAATGTGATGAATTTCAATCAATTGCCTTCTTTCCTTCGCTTCTATCATTTCTCTACGGCACATCACAATAGTCCTTCTTGCCTTCCCTTGCTTCTCACGACAATGTACAGAAGCTACTCAATATTCTACGTCGTTTTGCTAACGAGATGAGCTATGCATCGCAATTCACAGCTTTATCTCAAACTAACATTCGTATTACTATGTATGTACCTTGTATAATATAAACATTACTTTACTCATCCAGAGAGGCTTTACTCCACAATGCATATTATATATAGTTATTATAGTATTATAGTTACTAGGAGTAAAGAAGCAGGTTTGTTTAACTTTGTACCTATTAGAATACATTGTATGCGTAGAGACTCCTCCAAAATCCATTTTATCCAGCAAACTATAATAAATGGAAAATAAGGCCAGAAATACTAAAATATGTAACAATACATAAGTGAGGTGAATAGAGTATGTGTGTGAAATACAAAGTTGACGGATGAAATAAAACATTATGTTCGAAGAGAAACGAAGCTTACATCTCACGTCGCACACATTAGCATTATCTTACATGCAAGGAGAACTTAGTTCTGTTATGTACGTACATATTGCATCGCACTCCATTTGCATGAACAGTTCATTACAGTAGTAAAAGTAAAATAAATGATAATATCGTATTTGTATGGGGCTATATAGGCAAGGAGGGCATCAAATATGTATGTATGCAGATAGAATCTATAAAGTTACATCTTTATGTGTGAAAGAAATAGAAATGGATGCATCTGGAACAAAGAACGTATTAATATTATTAGTACCTACGACTGCAACAGAACCTACTTCTCCATGCTTTCCATGTAGTGAAAAACTTTTCCTATTATAATAATGCACAAAGAGGAAAAACACATGAAACGGATTCAATTCAATTTCGTTCGAGTTTGCTAATCCATGCAGTGCAGTATTTGGTGTGGAGATATACCCATGGCTGGGCTACACTGTGCATGAGTATCGCAAGCAATAAAGTGTAATCAGCATCAACCTTTTCCACATCTGAAGACTTTTGTCTAGCGTATTGTGTAATCTAGTTGTGAATCTAGTTTATTGTTAGTTTACCAGAAAGTACGTAGTAGCATGACATGGCGTGGCCTTGTCTCACTTTAGTTACGTTACTTTTCCTTATTTTATTTTACTACCAAGTGCAGATATACGGAAATTACCTATCATATAATAGGTATGTCTGAGTATGTTCACTTTAATCCTAATTTTGGGCCAACGAGTCGAATATTGTGTTCTAGCCACTTTCATCTTCCACTCTCCTCTCGTCCTCTCCTCTATATGTTTGCAAACAACATAAATATACCATGCGTGATCGTGATCATCACTCGTATATCTCCTTCCTTCTCTAAAACTCACAAACTTATTTAGACTACAAATATTACATTCGTTTCCTGTATAGCGCTAAAAATATATACTACGAATAGTAAGTAATATTATTACTGTATATACAAAGGGGAGTTGAGAAATCCTCTATGTAGAGTTTAGCTTAGTTGAAAATGTACGAAGACGACTCTGATTTAATTATCTTGATGGACAAACCGAGTTTCTTTCCTGGATCTTCAGTCTGGATAATTCCTTACTTTTATTCCATCTCTTAACTCTTCTCGTAGTTTTATTGGTTGAGCCTCACTGAGTCTTCCTTTCTGTTCTCTTACGACTCTCTTCATATTAGATTCAGATATATGTATGCACGTCATCTATATAATATAGGGAATCGTCCAACCTACTTTTCATTACAATCAGCCTTATTGTAACCATAATCGATGGACACGATATAAATAAGTATTCTTATTAATTTACAAGGTACATAAATCCTGTATTGAGTACCTAAGCATTACACTGGTCGACATTTCGGTACCTTAAAAGTTTTATGGTAAAACCGGAATCGTGAATTGGAGCAAAGTTAGAAATGGACTGTGTTGTGTCATACTGAATACTGAATAGTTAATAAATAGAGGAAAGAGGAAAGGATTGCTAAGAATTGTCATAGATATTCTCCATAGGTACATTTACAAAGTAACAGAAAATAGGAGACTGGTGGTACAAAAGAGGAGAGTCAAAGCTACAGTAAAACTAAACTACACAGTAAACCGAAACTAAGCCACCCACACACCGAAAATCTAAGGAAGACTTTGTTGTAGGATGGAGAGCTAGTTTAGTAGTTTGCTTAAGCATACAAGTATCAGCCTCTGACAATAGATAGTCACTTAGGTATTCAAATCACGGAGTCGACATATTTTGGGCCTTTACTTCACTCACTGACACAAGTCCGTTCTGTTCTCTGTCTTCTCTTTCTTGCTTATGTTTCTCACTTCCTTCTGTGTGTCCTGGAATACGCGTAGCCTAGCTACAGCCTACTTGAGCTTAGGCAGACAAGACAGGCACTTAAACCGTAATTCCTATATATCTGATATCAACTGTGCATACCTTCTCAACTTAATACTTCATGAATAGCATTTTACCATAGGAATACTCTCAGAGAATTGTAAACGCACTTCAGCACGAGATCGAACATTTCTTGTTACATTCTGATAAAAAGCGTATCACAATGCATCTGGAAAAAGAACTTAAGAAAATGCCCTAAGAGAAAAGGTTTTAGTGGATTGGATTGGACGTAAAATGATACGGATACAGAATGAAATGCAGCATAAAATGTACTTTTGAAATACAATGACATCTCAAGTGTGCTTTGCTTGGCTTGTACTCTTCACTGTACTGTAGGCTACACAATATCTCAAAATTTCTTAAGAAAAGAACTGTTTTTTAAGCTTTACATTTTGTTTAAATTTTTCCATAGATTTTTCATCTGTATCCAATATACTATGTAAGTACAAAGTGTACTACAGGTACAGTGCTGCAGAAGAGGGTGAGGACTCATGTCAAGTAAATGTTACATGTCGATTTTTGTACACTTGACTTTGACTTCAGTTGCTAGTTGAGTGTTTCATAGGTATAAGTACAAATATTGTGTATCCAAGTGTACATTGCTGCAGTTTACTCTTTACTGTACAAATAAAACCTACACAAACTACACAGTAAATTCAAGGTAACTCATTTTGTCATAACATAACATAGCATAGCGTAATCCAGTCCAGGTAGGGAATCAATAGTAAGTAAAACTGCGTATTACGCAGTGGTGTATTTACTTGTTCTCGTGCACAGTACTAATAGAAGTGGATTTTGCTATTCAAATTCAAGTCGAGTATGTAAACTAAAGTAAACTTGACTAAACGAAGTAAAAGAGGAGATTGCCAAGTGTGGAAGGTGCAAGTCCAGTCCAGTCCAGTCCAGTTGGTTCAAGTAAACAGTAAAGTTGGTGGTAATGTGAATGCGAAGCGCGAGAAGTGGACAGTCGAGTCGCAGAGTTGGATTTATGGTGATGTAGGTAGGTATGTGTGTACTAGACTATTAAAAAGACACAAACCGAGAGAATGATGAGACATGTACTATCAAAAACTGAGAGTTGGATTGAAAACTATTGGTAAGTGTGATATTTTACGTGGGCACCTTGGGTGGCCATTGGATGGCACATTAGAGCCGACATTATCATGACATATCGAGAGCCACAAGTCCGCTTCCACGTCTATCTCTCTTTCCTCTTTTGTATTTCCATGCGCTCCTATGTTACTAACTACCTTGTGGTTTCACTTTGGCTTCTGCTCCTCGTCTTATTCTAATATCAACTAATGCAGTCTATTCCATCCAGCCAGTCTCCCTTCCCTTCTTTTGTTTGTCTCTTTATACAATACTATATCTATTATAAATGTCTACTATACGTAATAAAATATTCTCTTTAAAAAAGTATACGGAATAACTCTACACTAACTATATAGACAATTTGTTGTATTATATTTGAGTTGTTTGCAAAGATATACCTTTAAATATGCAAATTTTGTCCGAGTTAAGGATATGAGGGATCATAAATATGTTATACAGGTAGATACGCAGGTCTATGTTGCATTTGAAGTAATAGGTTAAATTACACTGGATATTACAGTATTATTAGTGTATGTTACACTGGTTTATGTATCTAGGTATGTTATGCAACATTACACGGCTGGGCAGACTTGACTTCATTTAAGTGGAGTATACATAGAGAAAATGTACAAAGTCAAAGGGAAAGAGTAACTTAAATTGCAAGCGGTAGATTAACAGAAGAAATAAGAGATGAGATCCGCAAGCAACCACAATAAACACACACATACAAATACCTAACTAACTAACTGCATTACATACACTTACACGATTTACATAACCTTAAGTAGCCAACTATCTACCTAAAAGCTAACTACAGTAGTCTATCTAAGTAGAAGCAGTCTTCTTTGAGAAAAACAACTACTTTTTACATAGTTTTATATCTCAATGCATATTTTACAAACTACATCTTTACTCACTCACATAACGTAGCACTAACAATGAGAATAAGAATAAGACATGACAATACTACATCCTATACGACTTGAAGTAAACAGTAAAGCCGTTATTTTATAATAATGTGTTTGCATTACATGGAAATTGTATAAACAGAGAGAATAAAATGATTATGAAGTAAATTAAGGTACGTATATACATATTAAGTAGGATAACGTGTAAATGAGACTTAGGTAGCTGTTTTATAGTTGTTTACTGAATAGGCAGTCCAGAGCGCCTTTTCTTTTGATACTCCTGAGAGATACTGCTAATGCAGGGTGGAAATAATGGGAAGGCGCATAAAGTCAGAGTGACGAAGAGAAACAGTACGGAAAAGAAAGAAATGGATTGTAGTCCTTGGTAATGCGATAAAGTAGGTGCCTGTGGAAGTAGATGATATAAAAGTTGAAATGTGAAATGAGGCTGTTTGGGTGTTAAGCTCTGGTGTGTATGGTAAAGAGCACTTTGGTTTGCTCTCGACTCTCTCCCAATGTTGAGCTGTCTCCCTTGTTAATTAGTATGGAAATCGCGTTCCAACCTCTTCACAAAGGCTCCTGTGCAACGCATTTTTATCTGAAACGGATACACATAAAAGTACTTTAAGCTCTTTAGCTCCTCCGTACAAGTGCTTTGAGTTGATAGCATTGCCGTCGTCCAGCTCCCGTCTATGTCTACTCTCCATCCATGCCATTTGAATCCAATCAAAAGCATCCCGGCTCATTATCATCCCATCATGCTATCCCATGTTCTGTTCAACGACGAATTTGACTCTCCAGTTTAACCACCAACACTAATACACACAATAATCTCAAGAATCTGGTCTTATTTTGTTTTCTGTGTGTGTGGTGCTAATGGACCTGGTTTTCTTTCCTTCATTTTCATATGAGAGCGAACCTTATTCTTTATGGCTCAAATTCCCCACTTGCCTCAAGTACCTATGTCTACTATTTCTTCTACTGCTAGTATTTCTTCATATCTTCAATCATCATTCGTTTTTTCTCTCGAATAAAAGTAATGAACATAGTTTTATCATTCATAGAATTGTATTCTTTATTTTGTTAGCTTTGCAAAGCACCGGCTGTACTATAACTATAAACGTAATTACTATACAATACAATACAGTAATTGCATTACCATTAACTATTGTTTCCAAACAGTCGTTTGTTTAGTTCTGCTATGGAGAAAAGAATGGTTCTTAATATACCTAATGGTTCTCTATTCTCTTCTCTTTCTTGAATGTATATTGGGATGTGGATGCGATAGTTGATGTTGATAGTGATGAGTAAGTATGTTTTATTATGGGATATAATAATATATGAGTATGAGTGAGCCAAGTGTGACAAATGGCAATATTATAAAAATTTTATGTCCTAAACAGCTTTTCTCTATGTGTTCGCTTGGCTGACATGACATTGACGATGTGACATGCAATGCAATAATAGAAAATAGCATTCGTATACATAATACGGTACTGTACAGATAAAACTAACCATTCAAGTTAGGAATTTCAACAAGAAATGAATGCTGTGTCATGCCAATGCCAACAAACATTACATTAGCACTTATTTACAATTTATTTAATACAATACTTCACGTAGTACACTACGATATCAAGATAGAGTGCATAAACACATCTTAGCATCTTATTGCATGTAGTAGTGTATTTAATATAAATATATGCAGTTGAAGTTGGCAGCCTCAACTCCTAAGTGCGTTTGGTTCGAGTTATTTTATACATTAGAATTTAGAATCCAAACGAATCCATTCCAATCCACCCACTCTGTTGTGCTTCCTTTGCATCACAATTCCCATAGTTTTGTTCTGTGATAATGATGTATGGATGTGTGTGTGCCGTATGTCGTTTTTCTTTACTGTTCGAAGAGAGTTTAGAGTTGTGTGTTTATTTTGTCTCGTACAGATGACAAAATGATCTTTTATACAGATGAATATGTATCTGTGTGTTAGTTTAGTGAATATAAGTACTGGTTGTGGTGCTAAATGCCTTTGTGTTGTGCTTATCATTATAGTTAGTTAGGATCGTAAACTGTAAGCGAATGACAGGAGACAAACTGGGCGAGAAAGAAATGAATGTGTGGAAAGGCGGAAAAGGATGATGGGATGACAGAGCAGAGCAAAATGTTTCCTTTTTCTAAATAATATGTACGACCCGTTTAGTCTGGTGGAAGTTGGCTGTGAGTGTGACTCTTTGGTTGTTGGGCTGTCACACTAGCACAGAAAGGATAAACTGTTCGTTTTATAGTGTTGTAATAGCTTTTAGTTAGGCTTAAGTATAATAAACTGAGTTTGGTCACCGAGTATAGGAGGAATAAGAATCTTTGGTATATAAAATCTGTGGATTCACTCATGGGTAGAAAATTGGCTACTAATCTGTGGGTGTGAAAGATTTGACGAAACGAAGGAAGGGAAGGAAGGCACAGCATTCAATGACAAGACATTTTGACTCACTCAAACACACAATCAGCCACAAAAGCAATCATCGTATCTTTGTTGCCTTGCTTAAGGATTTTAGGTGCTGGGAATTGGAGGCAGCTCAACATCAGTTTACTTCTCTTCATTCATAGCTTACTTTACTTTAGCAAAGCAAATAATACATACACAAATCGTTATAACTGGGTATTTGTTCAGGAACTATACTTACCTACGCAGGAGATATTATTTCTAATGTTGTGGTACGATATGCGTATAAGTAAATGTATACACTATTGTAATATTGTATAGAGAATGTTCAAAGGAAAGAGCCTAAGCTAACTGGTAACCCTAACCAATAACAATAGCAAACAAGACAGGACGGAAACGAAGCTAGCTAATTCTTTCCACTTGTACGACCCATTGACAGATTGATTGTGCACAGTTTGTTCAGTAGAGAATTATGGATTTTCCTTTTTATTGTCTCCTAGGGTAGCTTAGGTTGCTCTAAGCTCGGAGCAAAAAGGATCTTTGACTTTCAGGTCGCTTCTTGTCTCCCTTCCTTCCTCTACTTCATCTCTCTCTTTCTCTACAGATAATTCTCATAGTTAAGATTAGTCAAGTAAAGTCAAACCAAACTACGGCAAGTAAAAAGGAAAGAAAAGACAGTTTCCGCTCTCAAAAAAAGAAGAAATATTATAGAATTCTTTGGTTGTGCGAAATATAAAGGAAAACTTGAGAGTTTGGGTGGATGTTAGTCTTAAGATATACACGGTCGATTGGAGGAAGGACTTCTGAACAAAATATTACAGTTCACTACACACACTACTTATTTAAGCACATCCTTCTCCATACCATGCTCTACCATGGATCCATATGCATGAATGGCAGGAGATCCAGTCTTTGGGAGATAGCCCCATACACTCATAAATGAAGAATGTAAGTATCGTTTTCAACATTTCCAGAAAGAGAAACGTAAGGGAAAATGGACAGATAGAGGAAGTAAGGAGCACAGCTAAGAAACAGTAAAGAATCCTGTATGTGGACGTCAGATGTACTCTACATATGGCACAATGTAGGAATACGTCAGATTTTAGATAGAAAAACTTAGTTTTATAACTGAGTCCCTGCAGAGACACTGAATAGCAAATGGCCTGACCGAACTCAACGAGAAAATAAGTGAAGAGACAGAATTTCATCCTCAGGATTCAAGTGTGTGGTGGTTTTGGCTTGGAACTCAAGTCAAGTCGATTGGAGAGTAGCTTGACTCACTCTCTCTCTCTCTCCTCTCTGAATGTATTATTCTGTGTGTACAGACAGGGCTACTGCATCTACCCATATATACTAAAACATTGTGTACAGCAGAGACTCGGGTATATATATATAGATTGACATAAAGGAAAGAAAAAGCGGACGGACGTTTGTCGGATGAAAGTTGAAAAGTCAGCGGAACAATATGTGATGTTTGTGACCTAAAGTTGGCAAGTTGTGAAGTGCAGTGATGGGATGTGATGTGAGCCAAAGGCAAGCCAAGTGAACTCACATCATATCCGATCTTGCCTCATCATAATACGATGGTGGATTGTACAGAGCAAAGATGAAGTGTGTTTGTTGAGGACTTCCTGTCTGTCTCACTCTCACTCTTATTCTCACACCAAAACTAAACTAAACTACACCACATCACACCAAACCACATCGCATTGCATCTCACCACATCACATTACATCAAAACTTTTCTTTCTTTATACAACTCCTCTCTTTCTGTCCTCTCATGTGAGGCGAGTCAAACACAATCTGCATCTATATCTCTATACCACTACAAATGCACACACTTTTTTATTCTCCGCAATATACAAAGAATTCGTGTTGGTTTTTCTGGGATCCTATGATAATGCACATATGCACAGATACGTACTTATACACAACAGGCGCTCTTAGAAAGAAAACCAAACCGCAAAATACAACAAACTTCTCGCACACAGGAAAACCATAAGGATATGAAAGCAATAGAACTTCCAGAGAACACTCATAGCATAATATAGCCTCAAGAGTTTTCTACAAGACAACAGCGAATCTCTCAGCTCTCAATAAATTCAGTTCACTCAGTTTGGTTTGAGTTCCGGCAGGAGATTCACAGAAAGGGAAAGAGAAAATCCCAAGAGCTTTTTATGTGTGTACTAGACCTTACTACCTATACAACGAAGGTACTCCTTATATAACTCTAGGCCTACTGTCTACAGCATAACTATATTCATATTTCAGATTCACTCTAGTCTAGAATAGTCATGTTTTTTTCCTTACGTACTTAATACTGTATGGTATTGGTTAGATTTGGCACTATTGTGACTGATGTAAATTCTTGCTCAGTCCCATCTTCTGCATTACGTGTTATTTGAGTAGACAGGTATGTCAAGTTAAATCGTCAAGAGTAAGGTCGAGTTTCCTTTGACTTCTTTAAGTAAACCACCAACATTGCTGTTACTACGAATATCTGTAGTATGTCGGTTTATGTAGGTATTTAATATTGTGAAGTACCTACAGACACCAGGATACAAACTTGACTTGGTAGTTTTATTTGAATTTACATTACGTACATTGTAAACCACATTACCTACCAGAATAAACATAGCAGAAGGTATTACGTAAGTTAGGCCAATGCAGTCAAGTCAAGTCGGTTATGATTATGTAATATGTAAGATGTATGTATGTATAAAATAGTAATCAGACAGGGTAAGGCAAGAAATAAAAGGAGGTAAGGGTACGGCTAGGCAGCATAAATTGATATACTCGTTCTTTGGCATATACCTACATAGTTATCGTTAGCTAAACGTAAACCCCAACGAACAACCCGTCTGTCTCATTCACTCAATTCAGACAGAACTGTCTGTTCATTTCATCTTGATGTTTCAAAGAATTGCAGTAGAGTTTGGAAATGTGCGATTCGATTCAGAATCAACAAGAAAACTGACAGTTATATTATGGGTACATCACTATCTGTATTTACGACGTAAAACTACTTTGTGCATATTTATGATGGAGATAGAACTTGAATTCTTATATAGATGGATATTTAACTTCTTTTCAGACACCATTATAAGTTTTGATACCTGTTTTGGTAGTGGTGCATAATATAAGCCCGGTATTCATAACATTATCAAGACTCTTAGGAAGGGAACATTTTGTGCTGTGGAGGAACTTTGGTAGTGTATTGACATGACATGACTTGACTTCTGCTCGTGGTTTCGTTTAGCTTGATGTTTGATCTGTCTGGGAGATAGAGACAGACTATCGGAAAAGTGAGATTCGAAGTTTTATAGCGTCTTCTGAATGACTCTAATGCTCAACAACCATTTCATTCAAAACCAATCAACTTTATGACTTCCGACATCTCTTCCCTTCTCACCCATTTCACTGACAGTTATCAGACTCTTGATGACGGGGTCGCACTCACATCTTTACGCATTAGTACCTTTGCCCTATCTTTCTTAACTGCATTACTATTACTAAACCTTCATTTCATGGATTCGTGCGTGCATTCTAACTTCCTATAAACGATATCCGTAATGATACGGTTCTTCAACTCACTATTGCCATTCAGGTATAGTTTCATATTATTATTGCAGATACCTAATATAACACGGTACGATAAAAGGGGGGAATTTTGTCACAGCTATTTGCTTTCTCCCAAAGCGAACGAAAGCAATAAGACATGGACAAAATTGAACATTAAAGTCGTCGTCTTCTATTACGTATTACAGCTTTTCTTAGATGAGAAAGCATTAAATAGTACTTACATTATCTGTATACGTTCGGCTACGGGAATTCTCTCCAACTGTATAGCATTTATGGGAGACAAGACAGCGTTTGTGTGTATTGGAGTCAAGTCAAGACTTTCATTACAAAAGACATCAATCTACTTACGGGTTTTGATTGAATCAACACTTCACTAACGAACTACCTATTACCCACTCCTCGGCTTTCCCTCCATGAATCAACGCTCATTTTCTGGACTCTTTTTATTTTCCTTTTAGTCATTTCACTCCATCCGTTCTCATTTTATTTAATTAGTCTTCTTTCCATCAAGCGGCTTTACTTTGTCCTACGCAATTTAATCATTTTATTTTGAATCAACTTAAAGTGCTCTGCCCTGAATCACGTTTCATTCTATTTTCCTCATCTCATCGCTGTTAAATTCCCATTCGAACATATTTCACTTCATTATCAAAGAAAAGACATGCTTGCTTTCTCGTTTATCATCAATTTAAATTTTTAATAGGAAAATACTCTCATACTATGTGAATACCCAGATAAATTAATTTCTCCAGTCAATTACCGCTACAATAACATACATTCCAGTCTCACAGCTTGATTTCTAATTCCAATGTTAGTACACAAACACGCGTGACGGCACAGTACACATTACTAGAGGAAAGAAGGTCAAAACACATGCCTTATTTATGAGTCACACTGTAATTCCATTCTGTTTACACTGAAAACAATTTTATTTACAATTACAAGCTAGTCGCGAGTCAATTTCGTAAAAATCGGATAGCAATGCAAAAACATTTAGACTCCAATGAGTACCGTACGAGTGTACGTGCTGATAGTCTTTGCGCATACATGAAAATAAATTGCCTTTTTCATAGATTTTCTTATTCACGTATTTACTTATCTACAGTAGTTCTACTTCTAGTGCACACTTTGTCAATTGTATGTATATTTGTTACATAGACTTGCACATTTCAACCTGTGAGCAAACTGCAAAGAAAATAGATTTGGTATTACACCAATGGCAGCAAATGCCAGGCATGTTATGCTACTTCTACAATTAGTGAGTGTTATAATTAGTAATGACAAAAGAAAACTATTGATTTTCAATTTTAATAAGGTTTTTTATTAAATATTTACAAACATAAATAGGTAAATCGGTAAATGCCAGGTAGGACATGCAATTGTGTCTGACTGAATTTTAGATGGGATTACTCTCTTTACTTAACCTGTGATAAGAATTTAGCTAAACATGTATGTAAATTGAAATGGAAAGGAATAAATGTTTGTAGACTGCAAATACATAGGTACTTTGTTTATATGCCAATACTCATAGAAGATAATCGTATAATTATGTCAATTTTCCATTCATTCGTCCTATTTGAAAGGAATAAATATTTATTAGTTTACTGGATAAATAGATTTCCATTTCAAAGAGACTTGTCATGCTGAAAATAGGTATCAACAAGGTTCCTTGCATGTTTGTACACATTGTTGATACTTACTACTACTAGCATACCCTTTCCATCAAAGTACAAAGCAGAACTTATTCTTAATGTATGCTGTAGAATATAAGTTTCTGTGGATTGAGAAACTCTTTGTAGACATACATTGCTGTGTAATCATGAACGGGTTCAGTACTGAATATCTTGCTTTTCAACTGATTGTGTTTGTGAGTTTGAACTGAACTGGAGCAAAGGCAAAGGGAAAGAAAATCGTAGGAAAGGGCTAAGGCTAAACTGAAAGGTCTTATTTTATACAAAGACAGTAGAGCACAGAACAGAGATAATAATATGTATGTATGTGTAGCAAACTACTAAAGTTTTTCCATTGAATATTCCAAGTTGGAAGAGAGGAACCGACTTATAATGGAAAAAGAAGTATACGCACACTATGAATGGAAGAGAGCTATTGAATACAAGAAAAACAATCTTTAAAAGTGCCACAGGGTATAATAGTTATTAGGCATATGCATTTATATGGCAAGTTTAAGAATTCATATTACCCTAGCGCACTAATCTGTTTTTTCTAAACAGGATGTATACAAGAAACGTAAGACTAGACTGCGTATTCTGTGAGCACGTAGTATAAAAGAGGAAAAATCTCCACACAAATAGTATTCACATTAAAATTTCCTTAGGACTACAAGTGTAGGTAGGTACATGTTATTCTTGTGTTGATTCCTTTTGTAATTTGCCGAGGAGACGTGCACTCCCATAAACTTCTCCGATTACTTCCAACTTAACACCCTTCATGTGACAATAATCATTGTAAAAGATGAAGTTTTAAGAAAACGATGATGCTTCGAGACTGAGATCTCTGATAACTGATGGTTCTGGAATAATTTCCATTGTATACTTCTCTTTTAGAATTACACGCCTATAGAGACCTATGTCTGATCCTACACCTCGTTGATAACCATCTGATTTTCTGTTGCTTTCTCACTTTTCCTCCTTTATCCATGATCTGCCGTTGTTATTTTTAGTGAGACGATACAATACTAATAAAGAGGAATGTAATATTGCTTACAATACAAAACTCATGAAAATAAAATAACGCATAGCGAAGAGAAGAGAACCGGGCCAATGTAATCCGCGTTAGGAGAATAACACAATAATGTTCTATACACTAAGGTCGAAAGAAAATAACTGATCACATTTCACAGTAGTGCCTACTAGGCACCTCCGCACAATTCTCCACTTTCGTTCAGCTTCGTCTAGTCAGCCCTTCTGGCAAATAATTGGAAAGAAGGGCAAGATATGGATCTCCGTGTTATTTTGTATTCTATGAATGTATTGTGTACTTTCGTACAATTTTAGAAGGAACATCCTATAGAGACTAAGAAATAAATAGTAGCTACTATACCGAGCTAAGCAGCGCAACAGAGAATGGGATTTTTATAAGACAAATAAATACACAAGTATACATAGAGACAAGACAGAGGTATGCACTCTACTCCACTCCTTTCTAAACCCAAACCAACCGAGTCTTGCCGTATTAGTAAAGAAATAAAGAAAAGTCTTGCAAATATAAAAAGCTGAGTCCAGGAGTAGATTCAGAGTGAGTGTCTTGTACACCGTGATGTACAATACATACCTAATGTGTGGAAACTACCTAAGTATATTGTATTCTATTCTGAGGATATCTACGCAGGGAAGACAGACCAGGGTAGCAGTGTAATGACGCGAATAGAAATACATAAAAGTCTAAGGCTATGGAGAGAAACATAAGGGAGTTTTATAACTTGATTGCTTTCTCGGTTTTTATTGCAGTTCAATAATCGTGGCGATGGCATAAAGGCTTCTTCATGTTTCCACCATCCCGATTGCTTCACGGTAAGTTGACTCTCAAATTATTTTCCTTCTCTCTCGCTTTCAATCTTTCTCCCCAACTCAAACTCTGACTGACTCCACATTACCTAACGGAGGTTCTACATTCGGTGTTCCAGCTACTTGCTAAGTACACACACTCACACATACAAAACGTTCAGTGTATGTCTAATACTAAAGTAGTGGCGTGGACCTGCACATTAAACCCACTAAAAGGTAAAACCAACAGCTCCTTCCTCTGACTCTGACTCTGATGTCGATGTCAAACCTAAAGAAGCACACTTCGCCCTATGAACTCAATTCGGTCGGACAAACTTCTTATTCTATTGTGGGTTTCAGCAGCTCATGGTCTGCTCCGACCACCGGTTCAGTTCCTCTAGCTCAAATTCAAGTAACCCTTCTTCTTTTTCCACAAGATATCACAATAGCTTTCCATTTCATTCCATCACGAGCTCAATATTCTCTGGGAACTTCCCGAAGGACCACTTCAACAAGCCAAGCATGCAGTCCAACTCACCCAGCTTCTTCCGAACGTCCAAGACGACACAAGAAAACACTTTAGATCCTTTTCTTCTCCTTTTCTTTGCTTACTTTCCTCCGTCCCAGCCAATGGAACAGGCAATACTCCTTCTAGTGCAGTTTCTCCAATTCCGCTATTTCTCACTATTTTTTATTCAAGATTTCAAACTTTTTCTAGTAGATACGTTTTCACACACACTATTTCTTTGCATACAGTACGCAATTTCTTTTATTTGACCGTTTCAACAGACAGAAATAGTTAAATATTAGTTACAAATTAATAGTTCAAAATAAAATTTCAATAAAATTCAATTTTACATATTCGTCGTTTGTTTTACAACATTGCATAAGATTTCTGATGCATTATTTAAGAAATTCGATATTTAGCCTAATTAATTCCTTGAGAATGAATATAAAGAAACCGAAAGTTTGCCAATAAAAAAGCTCTTAGATCAAGATTGAGAGTTGCGGCCAACATCAGCTCAGATAGAAAGGTATTTGAAAGGCAAGGAAATGTAATAATGACCATGGAGAGTTATTCTCAACAAGGAATATGCATATACATGTTCTTCTCCATGTGTAATGTCAATTCAAATTCAGCGTTAAGCCAACAGAACTGAACCGAAGTGAACTAAAGTAATTTACATTAATAGTTAGTGTCTAGGTGTGAATTGAGCGTTAACATTTCCATAATTGGAATTTGAGAGCTTAAGTTGACTTTGGGCTGAGTGAGTAGATTGCTGATTGCTCTCTTAGTTTTGGTTCTTTCAAGGTTTTGGTTGGTTCTACTTAGTTTAATTTGATTTTTACTTTGCATTGAATTGTGTTGAATTTTAAAAAGAGCTTAAGAAAGACTAGGAAAGACATTCCTTGTTACTTTACTTTGTGCACTTAAGATGTTGAAAATGCAAATCTAGAGCATTTCTAAGATGTCAGTGATAATTAGAGTCAGTTAGAAGGGAAACTAATGAATATGGCAAGTGTTCCATTCTTTGATAGTAAAAAGTGTACTAAAGCTCTGCATAGCCATAATTCAAGTCGACTGTTAGAAAAGAAGGTTGTCTTGATGTGAGTAATTTCGGTCGACTTTTATTTGATGTGTTTTGTAACTGTAAATGTAAATACAATGCTTTCAGTTGGTAATAAATGCGTTGAGACATTTGAAAGATTTTCCTAGCAGTCAGTAGTGGGATGGCACTTATTGTAATCCTTACGATTTGATTTGATTTTTACATTAGACAGAGGTTTTCTCTTTGCTTCAGGTTTGAAAAGCGGAGTTTAGTAAAGCCTGGGAGAAGTGTACGTGTGTGCATTTATTATTTGTAGAGATTCTCCGAGATTGTTTTAAGGCAGTTGGCTGATGGTGGTAATTGCCAGCTTTCGCGAACAGATGAATAGAATGTGAATGCAAACTAGGAGAGAAATGTCGTGAAGGGATTTCTCAAGACAGTCTGACTAAAAGAGAGTTTGTATTATGGCATTACTACTGTTCTAGTCAAGTCGAGTCAAGAGTCAAGAAGACTTATTAGAGTCGAATGGCATGAAATGGAACAAGGCGACCCAACGGAGTTAAAGTCAAGTTAACTTAACAGAGGTGTACTCTACATACAGACTATTACTCTTAAAGAATATTAGTGCGATAGAGTATGTATCCTAACAATAAACTAACTCACACGGATCAAAGCAAACTAAACTAAAGTTACAACAGTAGCAGAGCGTAGCGGCATGTAATGTGAAGTAATGGAAATCACATTTCCAGGTCTGCTCCTGCCCTGCACACAGTTTCTGCGAGTCGGGACTACCCGTGTAAAATAGTACAAAGGAGGCAGGATGTGATGTGATTTGGGTAATAGTCGAAAAGAGAATAAATATATCTTCCGTTTCCTATCAGCTCCTCAATTCTATAGATTCAACTATAACCCATTCACCATTACAATTGTAAACGAGTCTCGAATTCCACTCTCAAGTCGAGAATTTGCAAAGTGTGACACATCAGGAAAGGCATTTTCATTCCAACAGTACAAACACACTGTGTGTGGTACTCTACCCGGTTAGAATAAAATAGTCGCATCCACTCTCTAATAAAATGAAGAAACTCACCATCAGCTCAACTCAAAATCACTTCTGTATAAAATACGTTATTCTAGTCCATATACCCAGGCTGTAGGTATACCATTCGGAAAACGACACCGAATCTAAACCAAAAGGGACGGATGGACGCTCGTCGGAAATCAAGAAGCGGAGAGGATTAGTGTGAATGAGAAGTGGGAGAGATTCGGATGTTTGGATGTGACTGAATGCTCCAACTTGCTAAACTATTCTCTATTACTATACATTCTAACATACTATTCTTGATCCTGGTATGGCAAGGCATGACACAGCGTGGCATTGTATTCTGCTTCGACGGAACTAAACTGATTGTGAGAATAACTAACTACCATTGCAATAATATAAGTATGTTCTGTAAAGACGGAAGCTTTACAGTATTAATACTAGCATTACTACATCTCACTTTATTATGCACAGATATATTACACGAAAATCGTGTCCTGTCGCACCCGAAGCGAATTTTCCTTTACCATTTAGAGTTACCCCACTATAGCAGCCTTCGTAGTTACAAACCGTATGTTATGCACTAATCTTAACATTACTATTACTAACATTTCGGATTTTAGATTTCAGACTGCACTGTGTTATGCTTGGGTCGCTTATCGTATTGGTATACAGTTCGGTGTCTTAGTCAATTCAAGTTTTCTAACGATAAAGTATTTTAGTGGCAGCCATTACATTGGATATAGGGGAATAATGGTAGTTTGTCTGATTCGACTTGACACACGGCATATAGTAAGACACACGAGACGGGCTGCTTAGCCTCTTTAATTGACGCCAAAGAGTGTGCCTTTCTAATGTAATCGTAACGTAATGTAATATACAGTCCCTACATCACATCACATCCAAATCCCGGGAAAAATGCCCGGATGAATGATGGGCCACACCAACTGCAGTCTCCATTCCTCTTCATAGCCACTGATCACTCACTTCATTCTCCCGGCTTATTCACTCATTCTTCTTCGTCTTGTGCCGCATGTTCCGTCCTGTCCCGTCCTGTCCTATCTGACATTTAAACGATCCGATCCCTTACCAGGGAATTCGTTTTACCCTATATGTTGCACCGCCGTGTATTTCCTATACAGTGTATTTCATATAAGAATTGCCATATGTATCTATCCCTAGGAAATACGTATTTGTCTCCATATCTCTTTTATGTCAACGAATGCCTCCAAACTTTCTGTATAACACCACGTTATTACTTTTCTCTTTGGAAAATGTTCTATGGTATAGTGAAACTTACTTATTGTTAGTAAGCAAGAGTCCCGGAGCAGTTCGTTTTCGGTTCAGTCTCATGTGTTTAGGTTTAGTTGAGTTCCCTATCTGCCAAAATCCGATCATCTCATCTCTGCCTTGCCATTCCCTCTGCTCCACTTTAATAAACCTCACTTTGTTCACCAAATTCCTAGCATTTCACGAGAGTCGAGATGAAAACCCTTTCTTTCGATCTGAATGCATGTGTAGCTTAGCCTTCCTTATGAATGAAATGAAACGATGAGTAGAAAGGACAGTATGCTTTCTAAGTGCCTTTACCTACTCACTACATTATTATGTTCTACTCAATTCAATATTATTTACGCTTACTAAATACAATATTAAGCATCTAACACTTCCTTTTTTACTTATTGCATTTCTCTGCATACCACGCAATCCATCTCCAACCCAAATCGACGCAAATTAATAAATATTTCAATCAAGATTGTAAAACTATGTTGTAGACGAATTTCTCATGAATACTAATAATAGATTCCCGCTGTGAGTATTCCATAGGGTAATGCATATTGAAGAAGCATTATTTTAAATAACTGTACTTATGAATACGTGGGTAGTGGGTACTACTGTTGTGCATAAATACCAAATTGATTACATACTAGAACTACACACATTTCCGTCGGATTTCGCTTTGAGTTTGGTTTAGAAGCAAGAAAGTACCGCCCCATTATTGTATATTACAGTAGAAAAGAAGTGAAGTTGAAGTAAAACTATTGGGCAAGACACGCTTATTTTTGTTTTGAAAGCAAACCAGTATCTACTACTAATGATAATACGCTGTTTTGTTGAATGCAACGTAATAACGGTAATATTACTTTCGGGCATGGACTAAAGTTGGAAAAAGTAAGTAATTGAGAATAAAGGAGATGCGATCTGAGGAAGAATGGAAAGGGGCCGGTCCGTTTAAAATATTCTTTGATGAGACTCCAGTGTTTCATTCGACTCGCTCATTTGATTTCGTTCTGCATGCTGACCTGGACTCTGGGATTGTCTAATAAAGTGTAATTCGTAATACATTGCGCTAAGATTTGAAGCTTATGCCTGTCTTCCAAATTACATTAGAATCTAACAATAAGCTATATTACGTAATAGTTACGTACACAGTGGGCCTTAATGTAATAGCAATCGTAATGGAAGATCGCTTTCTACTTATTGTTAGTATATTAGGGAAGTTAAAAAATGTTTCTGTTGGACCATCCCTCTCTCTCTTGAATTTTTTCCTCATTTCCTCCTTCCTTTATGAAAAGACGGAGGAGCTCAGAGAAGA
The DNA here is from genome assembly GCA_020352615.2 of Yoshiicerus persimilis. NCBI lineage: Eukaryota > Metazoa > Arthropoda > Collembola > Entomobryomorpha > Tomoceridae > Yoshiicerus > Yoshiicerus persimilis. Next base: position 37,458,232 of record CM036941.2, on the reverse strand, counting down.
ACAAGAAAGGAATCGTCATAAAGAAACGAGGCAATTACCCATCATCAAAATGAAATTAACCCAAAGCCCAGATGCACCCAAAGAAACAGATTTTCCCCGTGCACTCTATATGTGTGTTCCCTTTTTCACTTGTTCCTCTCATTTTGTCTTTCTCGCTCCTCTTCTCCTTTCGTCTTTCATATCTTCCGACTCAAGAGCTCCGAATAATGTGAATGTGATGATGAGCATTACTTTGATCATCTCTATGCTCTCTTTATATCTCCTTCGGTGCCCCTTTTATGCTATCATCTCATCTTCAGTGATATATTCCTTCATTCCACTATGCCCTCCTCACATAAACTACCTAGTACATATTTAACCAACTTCTATGCACATACCGTGGAAAAATGTCTTTATAAATATGTACCACTGCTAATGCTACTGCTATTTTATACAACACACACATAGAATACCTACACTGAGAATTCTCATTTCATTGCTGAAACCATAAATTCTGGCTCGTTTCGCTTCCTCGGCGCACCTCTCCACATACATTTACTAGATTACACATGTAAGGGTTGCAAAGGGTTTACATTATATAAACTGCATTGCTAAGGTTCACTTTAGCTCCTAGTGTGATGTAATGCAAGTTTAAACGACTCGTATAGATAGAACATTCTATAAGCTTACATATTAAAACAACTTGCCATTAAGTCCTTGCTCTTTCAATTCAGACAGTAGTTTCCAGTTCCCAGTACAACCATTCCCATTTCGTAATAATAATAGTAATAATAATAATATTCCCTCTACTCCCATCCGACACATTATGTTCATGTTCTCAACCCCATATAATCTAATAGGTCTGATTACATGTCGTGTAAACACGATATTTTACACAAATATCAAAATGGGCTTAGCTACAGCTACCTACTCTCCTCTAACACAAATCTTCTAATATGCCCCTGCTATTGGAAATCTACTACTCTTGTGCATTGTTCAATTAGAAACCTATTGTATCACTAGATAACTACTGCAGGAACGATCATAAGCTACAAATGCATATGCAATGCACTCAATTCATGATTCATGATCATGATCACTCTAATATAATTGTGCAGTCGTTGCCCCAATCTCATTTTATCTCTTCAATAATTGTGATGTTGATGTTATGGTTATTATCAGTCGCTTGTAAAGTAACTAACAATAAGCAATAATCCCCATCCTCTACCATTACGTCTATTGTACTGTTTTCTGTTTAACATAACTGTAATGCCTGCATTTCCATTTAAATATTCAATACGACCGGATTCATAAAATATTTAAAATAAGCACAAAAAACGCATCCGTGTATTCTTTATCACACTATGAACTCATCAGCAGTCTACAAACTAGAAAAGCAAATAATGTTTACTATTTATTTATGCATTCATATTCACTGCATTCATGGATGTTTTTACAATACGTATTATTAGAATGCGCTTAAGAAAAGTAAACATCCTATAGAATACAAATACAGGAGCGATTATTAGATGTCTTGCTGTATAAAAGTAGTACTCCTATAATAGGATGCAGAGGCATAAAGAAGGTTTGAATAGAAATGCAATGCAATTTAGAATTGACACAATAAAATAGATTAAGTTTGCATATAAGTGCATAGCTAATAGGACATTAATGTATGTATGTAGTTCATTTGAGTTGTGATTGTGTGTGATAATAGAACTAGGAGAGTGTGGTGGCATGGCATGGCATTCAACCAGGAACTGGTTTTATTTGTGCCTGATGTCCTCTATGATTGACGGGTCAATAGGTGGGCCCAACTTGTCAAAATCAGAACATTCACAGAACACAGATGGTAATTTATTGTGTGAGCTGTAATATGTTACGATTCAACTATTCTAAATAGAGTGACAGACAAATATACCTGCTTACCATTTGCCTAGAGTCTTGTTGTGTACTAATAGTACATAGCGCAGTATTTCTTGGAACAGTTAAAAACTAAGACAACGATAAGCCAGGCGAACCGTTTTAGTGAAACATGCCGTATTTATGTGATCTGTGCATGTGTCTCTATTTCTGCGTGAGTTATATATAAATATATATGTATTGAATGCATATCCTGTGTTTCCTATGGTTAAAGAGGAGAATTAAGTTTGAGATGGGACGAAGAAGTAAAGAGATCAAGTATGAAACGTATAAACAGGATAGAGATCGTGTGATGTGACTGTTATGTTCACGTCTCTACATTGTTGACTGCTTCTGTTTGTAAGTATCCTTCAATTCAACATGCTATTGCTTTAGTTCAGTTAGAACTCAGAAGAAGTGCACCTATAGTCATAGTCATTGAGTGTGGATGTGATGTGGTGCGTTAGTTGAGCTTTTTACTTACTTTTGGCTCGGCTCAATCGATCAGACTTAACTTCTCGGTAAACATCCGTAAGCCCTGAAAAATTATTGCCATGCCTTAATCCTCCAACATTTTTCCTTTTTTCACGTATTATTCCTGAGGGAAAACCTTTACGTTTCTCCTCCTAACTATAATACTATAGGTACTGGCACAAACTAACCTAACATATAAACTAAAGATAACTATTTATTATATTACGTACATACATACATGTTATGCAATATCGCAGCTAGAAAAGAACTTTCTGTCCTCCTCTCTTTTCTTCTTCAAGATTCATTGCACTTATACGTGCGTGTGGATAGGGAGAAGTGTGCTGCCTATGTATCTCTACGTGTGCATATACGTATCGCTGTTGAGTTCAGTCTCATCTTCACTTTGATACACTTGGGAGGTAGACTGTACATGTAAGACTCGGCGGTTTGCTTTTACTTTACTTTATGTAGCGTTAGTAGTGAGTGGGGCAGTTGACTAGACTTCAAGTCAAGAAAAGAAAATGAAACGAACTGTGTATCTTTCTACCTTAGGACAGGACGGGAGAGTAGTTCCTCTAGTTCACTTGATTCGTTAGTAAAAGAACCGGAAGGTCGGATGTGATCCGTCTTCCACTTGCATCTTTACAGTAGGTTACTGTGTATATATAATAAATGCATCTACCTACTTAGGAAAGTACTTGCAGCACACCAAGTCATTACTATCCAGCTTATCGTTAGTCTTCTTCATTTCTTTTTAAGGTAGCCTTTTTAGATAATGGTACTTGCTATCTGTGTAATATATTATCCTTACTGGAAATGTAATGTAAACGTAAGTGTAGCTACTTCTTTATTCAGAAATACAACTACTACAACTGCGAGGAGTAGGTGAGTCAAAAAAGGAAATATCGTTAGGGCAGGACAAATCCTACAAAGAAAAATCGTAGTGCAAAGTCAAGTCAAGTCAGATGTATAGTCTACCGGTATAGAATCACACACAATTGAAAATAAATGCTAATGTACAATAGTAGTAGGCAGTTCATAGTATTTCCTAGTATAGTAAGGACTACAAGTACAAGACAGGACAGATAGTCAAAGTCAGGTAGTAATTCAGAGAAAAAGGAAATATATTTCCTGTAAAGCTTCACCTTTTGGTTTCGTGCTTTAAAAGGATCGTTTTTCTTTAAAGTCAATGTAGTAGGTACTTAGTTTAGTGAGGGAGCAAGGCAAAGTACCCAAAAAGTACAAATATTGTACATTTTACAAGAATGACAGTCAAAGAGACCGGGCCGGGAGGATAGAGACGAGACGACAAATAAGGATGCTTCATCCTCGACTGTCCATGTAAATTGGATTGGATACAAATGTGATTGAATGGAGTAGTGGAATCAGTGAGGCAAGCCTGAAGCTGTTCTCTTCCTTTATTCGCTAGACAAATAACAGTCTCATCTCGTTTGCCTTCGATTTCGGTTGATTTCTTCAACCGACTCAGCTTATGCATTTACGTAGGCTGACTGTCACTGTTCTCTTCTCTCTTCTCTGTCCTTAGTTTAGCTCCGTCTGTCTGGATCGTTTGATTCTACCATATCTTTAGGTTACATTAGCTTTCGTTTAGTATTATCCTCATGAATTTGGATTTGGGTTCGGTTTGGATGCCCAATTGCTTTGCCTGTGTATTTGTATTGTCGGAGCTCTCTTTGTTGCCTTCAGCATCCTGATCTCCAGCTCTACGGTACACTAATACTGCCACGCCGTACCACAACACCACATTCCCAATTTCACCTTCTTTTCACAAGAACATCCCTTTCTTTAAAAACCTAATACATTTTTCCTCTTTCACTTCCACGCTGCTGCGGGTACGACGTAATATGCAATACCTATAAATGTCAGTTCAACTCTTGTCAACTTACATAGCGTATTAATCGTAAGTATAGTAATCTCTCGCTTCAATTCAAATACTATTAGGAAAAGGAATAACCGCCTATACTTGATACTTAGTAATAATACGAAATAGCCGACATGGAAGAGAGGAAATCAGGGTGTCCCAAACAAACCCAATAGAATGTGAATGCAAGAGGAGTTAGTGCGTGAAATCTTGCTTTTGTCACTTCCCTGTCAGGGGGAATAGGATGAAAAGAAATTTTTCCGCGTTCAAAATTGCTGACAAATTGACCCCGACGTTTTTCATACCTCAAGGATTCCCTACAAATAATCTACGCTAAACAACACAATAGCAATGGCAGGCTGTGTGCGTGCATCCTATGTGAATGTGCAGTCACAGTCCCCAACAGAAGCTCAGAAACTCACAAATATTACAAATATTACAACAAGAGGGAAGGAAACAAGCAAATGCTACAGTAGTACCTATATTCACCATTTTCTGTGCATAAAGAACTTCCATGGACTGTATAATAAGAAAATACTGTTACAATTAGTGTGACTCCACATGTCCGCATACAAAATACAAATACCCTAAAGGTGCAATAGAACATGACAACAAAGTAGTAAATGTAATGCATATCAGTTAGCCCAGATGCATTACTACTCTTTTCAGAAATTCCCTTTTCATGCAGGTATTCTTTTCTATTGATAAATACGATATTGCATTACAATACGGTATAAATGGTAATATTAATATCATTTCAGTTCAGGTAACTTGAGATGAATTTAGTTATTAGGAAGGTAGCCTTCAGTGATTCATCTATTGAAATGCACACCAAAAGTTGACTTGTAATAACTCTTAGAGAATACATCCATTTGCTGCTATTTAAGAAAGGCTAACTCACCACGAACATTCATTCTTCTTTCGTATTCATTTAAATACACCTTTAACAGGACACTAATAGTATCCCGTGTATTATGTCTGCCTGCCTATATGTATTATATATGTTCCAGTAGGTATATGAACAGAAAATGTTACAACTGGGGAGGTAGACTAAAGAGTCAAGGAATTTCCTGTCCTTTCAGAAAAGTCGTGTCGACAATTCATTTCTCCTGCTGCATTACATTGGATTCATTCACTATAATGCACATACCTTAATATCAGTCAATCTTGAGCGAGTACGTACATTATTGCCACACTAGAGAAGAAGAATAGTGCCATTAGATAGGTCTGTAAGTTATTTACAAATTTACAAGGTATGCAAAGAGTATGTGTATTAAAAACAGATAGAAAGCACTAACTAAATACTTTAAGTTCTTTACTGTTGGATGGATAGAGTAGATAACTCGTTTTGTGTGTACATCTCCCATCACATTCATTGCATACCACAACACAACTCATTCCACTCACATGTACAATGTACATAACAGATTGTATTGTATCTGCTCTGCAGTAAATATAAATACTTCTTCTCTGTTCTGACTAAACACAGCACAACACTGCACGACGACAATGCAATAGTAAATTTTCTATTCGACAGAGATCTCTAATAAAACCAAAAACCACACAGTACTGTAGTATTTGTTTGTTTGGTCTGATAGTGTGTACATAGTAATGAATCGAATGCATATTCTCTGTAAGCACAGTTCCATGTATCTTTAGATGTTATGTATGTAGGTACATTTAAATAAGACAACTAAAGAGGTAGAGATGAGATCCATGGGTGTTGTGTTGTGGTTGGGATGCTCCTTTCTTTTATTATTCCAAGTTTCAATCTGTTTTCAATGGTATAGTGGGTAATACATGTATTTGTCCATATTGAGGAATGTTGTTGGTATTCCGTGATGCAAAGCAATTCGATTGCAACGTGACTGGATGGCGTTTCATTCTAATCTAATGGAGAAGAAGGCCTTCATCAAATAATTACCTTCCAGTTTATCTAATGGCAACTAATGACACGGCCAACTCCGACCGTGCACCAAACTAACTATAAAGCTCCTGCCTGTATTACTTTTATACCTACTACCTTACTCATTCAAATCACATAACATATTGAAAATCTTGTGTACAAAACCAACTGACAAGAAGTGAGCACACAGAATCACTCCTATACAAAACAAACTACTACCTTCACTACATGAACATTATATTAGTGTGCACACTAAACGTTAACTTATTGTTAGACGTGATTGAAGTCCAAGACGCTTTTTCTTGTTTTTAGATCTCATTACCTTCCTCTATACTTACAGGATCACCCTTTACATACCTCTCCTTTGTATAAACGTAACTAAATACACTAAAAAACTACAATACATACATAATTCCTGTATTTTGCATACTATAGTAATAAAATACGCTATTGCAACACAGGTAGACTGATATTCCATTGTTTTCATCTCGCTGACGACGAAAAGTGCTTTTCTACAATATGCATGTCTACTGTCTACTGCATACTGGTCTGCTGAACATTGAGATGATTTAGAATTTATACTAGAGTCCAATTCATCATTCCATTCCCATCTGTAATCTGGGCTTACCCATCCAATAAACCTCAATAACATCTTTCCTTAATTTAACCTTTGCTTCGTATACAAAATTGTAGGGATGTATAAGATGCGGAGTGCAAATGCAAACACGACTGTAGTATTGTAAATTGTAATTCTTTACTTGTCAGTTGTTTCTTTTCATACATACGAAATACAGAATACGTACGTAGGAGCTACGCACATAGATGGAAATGGAGGAAATTGCGTACGAAACTGCGGTACTGCATTTCAACGGACGCATAAAGTAAATCTGTAGCAATTCTTTGGTTACCTTCATCTTGCTCTTGTTTTGAAATGAAGACAATCACTATGTACCTTTGTGGATATTCCACTAACCATATGCTTTCTCTTGGCTTGGCTTAATGTACAAACATGAGGTTCCTTCTCTGTACTTATTCCTTTGCAAATTGCACAATGGAATGGAATTGGATTGTTTTTTCTGCAGACTCTGAGTTTTTTAAGTCCAGTCCAGTTCAGTTCAAGATTCTATGCAGTAGCATCGGTTTTCTTCTTTTACTACTGTACACAGGGCGTAGACTTAACTCCGTCTCTAGGATTCTCTCCCATGTTCTGATTCTGATATAGCTTTGGCATCCACAGCTTACAATACAAATGATCAAGTTTCCCAATCCAGTCTGTAGGGATTTTCAATCGGGATTCTCCATGAGAGATTTATTCCATCCGTCCTATCCTTAGAGTATAGAAAGCAACACTAATACGTGAACGTACTAGTGTATATTATAAGCCGTACTAAGAACATTGCACTCTTACAGTTCAGTTCACATCTGAAAAATAGCAATAGTACATGTGGAAACCCATATAGATTCTCAATTCATCTCTCAGACTCTAAAGAAATCTTAGTACCTTGAGAAAATGAAAATACCTACTAGGAAAGATGGTATTAAGTCCAAGCCTAAGTCCTTACTTACTCTGTAGTGCAATATCCAAACGAAGGTAAAGGTAAAAGAAAAAGTACACAGGAAAATAAAATATGCTGCTTTCAATGTTCAAAAAACAAGTCCACGAGGTAACGGACAAGATCCGTTGGTAATGCAGGGAAACATAAAATCGTCTCTGCAGGATTTTTAGTCTTCTTTTCCTAAACACTGGTAAATTTAATACATCATTACAATACAAGGATGCATGGAAATGGTAAGTAAGTACACAATATTTATTACCATACTGTGTAATCTTACAAACAGTACATACTATTATGGGAACATGGAAATTAAGTCTAACTTGCTATCACTCCCTTCATATAATAAAGATACCTAACCGTGGAGAGAATTTTTTATAGTTAAATTGCTTTAGAAGTTTCAAGTGAATCTTCTCATGTAATTTTCTTGTGGAATAGCTAAAAGTAATGGTTAGCTTATTTTTAGTGTGAGTGTGCCATGTAGCTACCCACGTAGGAAGTACTAATACATACCTCTACTTACATCGCAACAAAAACAAAATATCCAAAAAAAGAAACTCTGCAGACAGATACACATAAGAAGTTGATTTTATGAGAAAAGATCTGAGAGAATGTTCAGTAGCTGCGGAAACTGTTTTTGTTCATTTCAGTAGCTGTGGCATACTGTGCTTCTGTCCTTAAGTTAAAATCATATAGGTAGATGTAAAATGTAGTGTAAAAGTGTGTGCATGTCTGTCTTGGTTAGGTTGCCAGTTATTTGTGACTTGGTTTATCTTGACTTGAGCTCACTTAAGTTTAAGTTGACGGGAAAGCACATGCACACAGTAACAGTATGTTCCTCTCTGAAAATCATAATAATAGAGTTGGATGGATGTAAAGAAGCTCCGAAAGCCTCCTGCCTGAAGGCAGCATGTGTGGTCTCTTCTATTCCTAACTATTTCTTCAGTCACTCACTCATTTCATATGAAAACTCCATCCATCCCCTAAATGAGAATGAGATCGTCAAGTAATTAGGAAAAATTATACCTACCATTACTAACATGACTAGATATACACATAAAAATACACACATTTACATATTGCTACCAGATATGTTGTACTTAATGTACAGATAAGTGCAACATCAACATTGTATAATATACCCACTACCACTACATGCATACGACATAACACAACATAATGATGATAATACAACAGAATAAAGAGTCGACGAGCAAGGCAGGGTAAATTAAATTCAAGTGCCTTGCCTACTTCTACTTACTTGTACATAACTTCTAATATGATTCTCGTAGTTAGATTATTACATGAAATAAAGGAATGGGAACGGAACGAGATAGATGTAATGAGAGTACATAACTAAAGTAATGAAGATAATAATTGTGTTGTTCTAGGGTGCAGGCCAGGTAGCTTTTATCCAGACATCAGTATATATCTGCATATCGTACTCACAAACAAAACCAAACCAAACCACTAAAACATACTATAAGAATATCCAAAGCAGTCAACACTAAACTAATCGTAGCGGGCAAAGAATGAATGATCAGTTGATATGTAGGCATGATATTATGATAGAAAAGGCAGTCAAGGAGTGTGGTTATCTCTAACATTAGCTTGTAGATGGGTGGACAGACAAGCAAGTAGGAGTACAGTCCAAAGTTAAATAACTCTGCCTACTACTAAAAGAAACATGTATAGTACATTAGTAGAAGTAATTCAGCAACGTGTGGTTTCGTTACGTTTCGTTTGACTTACCTTTGTTTTATAGTTTACATTCTGTCTTTCATTCTAAAATTCTATCTCTCCTAGTATACTCTACAGAATAATCCACTTGGCTGCTATTACATTTACATTAGAAGGATTGTATTGCATGGCATTGCTAAGGTAGGTATTTACAAATAAAACATAGTGTGCCTAATGCATTGTTAAACAGTACCCACAAAGATAGACAAGACACCTGGGGAATTGGCAAATGAGTGGAAGAGTGATTGAAGTGTAGAGTTGCCACAATACGAACACAGTACGAAACAAGTTACTTTTTATATGTGCATTTACATAGAGTATTACCACATTTACCACTAGAACTACATATTACCTACGTAATTCTGTTCATGTAGTTTTATTTTATTAGTTTAGTTAGTATTAGACAAAAAGCCTGCTTTACTGGTTACTATTACTACTAGTTCAGGTAGGTATACATTATATGTAACATAATATAGTATTCTATATCTATACATTTTACTTGGACTTGTATGTGTATTACGTAACTTGGAACTTCCTTCAAACATGTTTGCTTCTCATGGCAAGTTAAGGTTTACCCAGAGTTATTAGAGTTGAGCTGAGTTTTCTCTCTAATCAACACTTAGCTTAGCTTACCTTGCCTTTAATAACATGGAAGGCGCTGTCTCCGAATCTAAATTAACTTGGAGTCACTCAGGCAAGAAGAAGATATAAACTCAACACAAGACAAGTTTGTATATATGCGATATAAAACTACAAACTATACCAAACTGCTATAGTTAACCAAAGTTTAGTTCCAACTCAAAGTCAACTTGGTTTGGCTTTGGCTTTGGCTCCTACAAAGAAGTGTGTTTAAGAGAAACAGTAGTTTATCAGTAATACAAGTCTATCCAGTTGAAGAAGACAACACAAAGTAAAGTCAAGTAAAGTAACCAAGTTATACCAAGTTAACTTAGCTGAGACCTGACATGAGCTCAAGTTAGCTTTACGCACCATACCTGCCTCTTTGTTAATACAACGCTAAAAGAGTCCCTCCCAAAAACAAGCCAATCTAATCTTCAGTCTAATGATATTAGCGAGCAGGAGCGATGAGGAACACCAACACAAGCACAACTTACATAACACTAGCAGCAAAATGAAACAATTGAAGAATCCTTAACTAAGTACATACTATCAGTATCAGTAAATAAAATACAAATACAAAATGAGACACCCTTGCTTCGTTTAGTTTTAGTGTCTATTCCCATGCAGGTATGTAGCCACTTGGTAAAACTACGGAAAAGCGATTTGAAATACTAGAGTGCTTATTAGGCAATCGAGAGATAGTTAAAGTCGGCCAGATATCACTTCACATCACTATAAAAGCCGTCTAATTGTAACTCAAGTCAATCCAAGTCAAAGCACAGTAGTAGCAGACGAGACTGGTAGACAAGCCGAGTCAAGACGAGTTTCTTTTCCTACTTAAGATTAGTTTAGTTACATTTCAGTTTGATAGGAAAATGACAGGCTGCTCACGTAGTCTTCGATAGTCTGCAGTTTTTACCAACTTCCAAGATAAATAGTTGCTTCATATCTAGAGCCTTCTAGGTAGCCAAGTCAATCTAAGCCACACCAACGAAACTAATCGCTTAGAGGCCCCCAACAGTATTCTGTGTTCGTACTAACTAACACAACGTCATATCACTCCACACACGCCGCAGAATAGACAAAAGTCTCATTTTCGCTTCACTTATCCTATAACTAATGATATTTCTCATTCTACGCAAAGATGTATAGTCTATTGCAAATATTTCTGGAGTAGTATCCGCACTTAAGATATAAGAAGGGGATTTACAAAGAGTCTACCTACCTAGTGTAAGCAGTTAGTGTCTTTTGTGTAGCAATATTCATGAATATAAGTTATGTCAGTGTTAAAGGAGTCACTTGCAGGTTGCACAAGTAGTTGGCAAGGAAAAAGGAGGAATAAAGGAGGAAAGGATAGATTGAGGAGGGAAGGATGAGCCTGACTCGTTTTTCTCTCTTAATGAGATCCATAGAATGGGCTAATCAAATTGAGGAAGAAGTGTAATCTGATCCTAATCGAATTAGTTGCGATTCTCATACTCGCTTTGCCTCGGCGAGGCTCTGGCTCTTCTTATTCTTTCCACTGCACGTCTCCTACAGAATGGAACCACTGAGGAGATACCTTCTCTTTCTTCACAGTACGTTACATTGAGCAGAAACAGAAGAGGAAACAGACAGACAGAGGAAGAACACTTACTTAGATCACAATTCTATTAAATGCTCTACCTAACTACAGATATACTACACACAATTGCCTCTGTGTAGCATTATTTAGTATGGTCCTCTGTTAAACTTTAATGGTATACTCATTGTATGCGCTTTCTATAGCCACTTAACAATGTTAGCAACATTAAATTACACCGCCAACCAAAATACACTCATTTGGATAGAGAACATAAAAGGACATCTGAGAAGCACAATTGTGTTTTATTCTCTCTCGGTTGCCAGTATTAGTAATAGGTGTGCTCTGCTGTGTTCCAATATGTAGTCCAGATAGGCACTTTGGTATGCACATAGTTTAGTTTAGTTTGTGAAAGATAACTGTCTTTGCTTTTACTTTAGTGGAGTGAACAGAGTCTGATATCCAAATAGAGAGACAGAAGTTTAGAAAAGACAAAGTCTGATTGTGAGATGAAGTGACTGACTCTTTCTCACTTGTTCAACTCACTCAGTGCATTCGAATAGAGCAATTACCCTCAATGAGTCCTTTCCTTTTCTTCGCTTTTATTTAGTTCACTTCCCGCTTTCCCTACTTTCTTCTAATTCTCTACTTGAACGTCAGACTTTCCCCAAACCAAGTCACCTAATGAGAACAAGGCAAGAAAAATGTGGTAATAATATTCTACTTAAATGTCCTATAGCCGCTTTCTCATCTCATCTATTTTATCTCTTTCTACACGCTATACTTTACCTATGTGAGTTCTAGAACTATTTATTACCAAACTATACAAGTGCTCTGTGAAACGAAATGAAGTGGTAAAATACATACAGGGATCTTTTCTGGATCAAGCTTGGGATAAGTAAATGTGGATTATATAGATACACTGGGCTGTTTAGTATGGAGTACCTATCTGTTAATTTTTGCTAGATGTTTCTTGGTAGGATGTAGGATGGTTTTGTGGGTAGCTCTTGTCTAGTCCCTCGTCGAATGAGCTACTTTTGTATGTAGAGTTGACTGTTTCTCTCCCAATTGGTTTTTACTACGGAGCTCCCCTCCCGGCTACTAATTGTACATCTTTGTCAATCTTAATACCATTCAGAACGTCTTTGGCTACAATTTGCCAACACATTACAATAAACCAAGGAAGGAGAAAGAAGAAAGAAGGATTCTCCCTGTGGGCTTTGCTTTGTGTTTCTATTCTCTCAAATGTATCTAGTAAGTAATGCAAGTTGAAGAAAACTCCTTTTCCTTTCTTTCATTCAAGTAGGGAGTAGTAAGATAAGTACTAAAGTATATCTTCATTTTATACTTGTACTAGTAAGTATAGTAGACGAGTAGGTACCTGGAATTATATTGGAGGAAAGTAACCATCCCATGGCCAACAGACAAGACCACTCAAGTTGGCCAATTTCTTGGCAACTTTCAATGAGATGGCCATTCTCTTTGAAGTACGTTCCTCTAATTCTAGAGAAAGGGGAGAAAGTAAAGTAATGGTCAGTAGTCAGAAGAACAAGTGCAGTGTTCAACTTTTAGCTGCAAAGTACATAAGATACTGCACAGTTGGATGTAACTAACGTTCGTTCAGTGTAGCTACTGCTACTTATAACTGTTTAAACGTATCTGCTACTAATACTATTTATGTACTACTCCTCCTACTCACAATCTGCCCACCACATAATTTCCTAAGGCCAAGGCAATGTCCAAAGTCCAGGATAAGTATGGCACTAAAGAAAAGATACTATAATACTATTGTGTATTGTGTACACATGCAGAATGAATGGCTTTCCCTTCTTTTCACTTTGTTACAATATGGGAAATAGAGATCCCCTCTTGTGAAAAGATGATTCTGTGTCTACTTATGCTAAGTTATAAAGTAAATGGACAAATAGTAATGTATCCGTGCTGAAGGGAGATAAGGGATGTTTTGTTTTGCATAAATGGCCATGGCTGAGTGAAAGAGAAGATTTTCAACGTCACGACTCACTGATGGAAATAAAATAATGCTCTAGAAACACTGAAGATTTATGTGAGAGTTTAGATAGCTGTTTCGGACAGGTGCTGTCTGTGTTCTGTACTTTAATGTGCCCAGTCACAGTCACAGTCAGACAGATCAGAGCTAAAGCCACAAAATGTAAGTTTAGTTTAACTAACGTAGGGAAGGAGCGGGGAGTAAGTAAGTTTAGGAGTTGTGATGTGAATATCCTATGCGATGTGAATTCTTCCTTTCTGGTTTATGTCTATCTTTCAACTACGCAATCCTGGAGAATATATTTGTATATGTTTTACTTTCTATTAGATTACCGCAGCCCCTCTAATACGTTTAATACGACTTACTAGTACGTACATTTCGGTTTTTATAAGCAATAAGTACAAGTTTTGAGTTTTACACACAGAACATACGTGTGTACTTAGGAGAAAAGCTTTTTGAAGGTAATGGCATAGCATAACTGTTTCTTCTTTACCTTACTTACACTTACACGTACACGCACATGTGGATGCATACATGTGTGTAATGTAATGTGTAGTGGAGGAATCCCGTTGGTAAGTAAGAGTTAGTAGTGTAACTGGTGTGGTTTGTACTGTAGCTGTAGTGCATGATAACATGCGATTTTTATGCGTATGTCGATAGATGAGGTCTGCAACGGTTCTTTCGGCTTCTTCTTCTTTTCCGTAGAGTCTTTAGAGAATCTTGCTTTTGATCCTTTTAAGGAAAATTTCACGGTTGCCGAAACAGAGACTGAAGAAGGAAGGGAAAGACGGGAAAGTAATGGAAGGCGATGGTAAAGGGAGAGGAGGAAGACGAATGTGCATTACTTATATTATATTATGTTATGTGTACAAGTTGAACTATTGTGGAGTAAGAAGAAAAGACAGGGATGCACTCATGGAAGAAAATGGGAATGGGGAGGCTAAAGGAAGAGAAGATAGATAAAATAAAAGCTAAAACTCAAGTTACTCCTAACGATAAGCAAAGGACAAGTAGTTGAGGAGCAAGAAGATTGTAGCTTAGCAAATGTCTTTTTTATGATCTTGTTCCCTTTGGTTGCGTGCATATGTTTTCAACTGGAAGAATACCTACTTGCTTTTGCACATCACATCTTAGTGTGTACAGATATTCTAAAGTATTTTCTATTATCTCCTAAGTTAAGTCAAGTCAGTCGCAGTCCCCAACTAGTGTCTCTCCTTTGTAGATATTTCGTGCCGAGCGTATTAGTACACATGTATCCTTATGTATGAATATGTGCAGTTAAGTCAAGTCGATTAAACTAAACTCTATTGTCTTGTCTTATGTTTCAGTGCTGGAAGAGTTGCGAATTGTTGGAGTCGAGTTGGAGTAGCAGTGGGAGAGATGACAAACTTCTTCTAACAAGAAGTCGACCAATGTGTTCTCAGCCTCGTCTCTGTGTAAGTTATCTCGACCACATCTTTACTTTACTTTACTCTCGTGTACTATACCCTAATGCTCCAACAGGGTAACAGTGCAACTCTGTACCTTATTCATGATCCTCTCTTCAATACTGCTATACCAAGTTATTTAGTAACATTACATTATATTCAACAGAAGAACGGTGCAGAGAGAAAGAAAATGGTTTGGTTTGGCTCTGTGCATAGTGTACTACGAACTACGACTCCCTCATAATTCAGAGCTCATAATGGACTTTGCTGACACTTTAATATGCCACAGATTCTTTATGTGACAGTTCCCTTGTACACTTTTGGCTCTTCCTATCGATTTGACCATTTCTGCCTCCACCATCTGAATCTTATGCTCTTAATTCCTTCTGCCGAGGTGTGCCATTATCCTATAGCCACTGACAGCAGCCCATCTTGAACTTCTCATTTTTTATACTGGCCACATACACACACATAACATCACACACTTCATTCCCATATCTTAACGATCACTTTTCTGCTCACACTTATTCTCCTTCTAGCTAAACTAGATACCCGTCGGATATTACTTACTAGTTCACAATGAGATAACATTACATAACTAACTGTCCTGTCCTTGTCTAACCTCTAACCTCAACTCTTTTTCCAACTTTTTAAATCGCTCCTACCAGTCCAAACTCTTGTGCATCTCTATTAGTACCAAGTACTTACGGTAATAAGTTATAGGAAGTATCTAGGTAGTAGTAGATACTTATCACAATATTAGATACCCTCCCTCTTATCATTATCTGGAACATTGCTTCATTCATTTTAAATGCTAGTCCTTCTGCACAAAAACACAACGACTCTAACAAATCTTAATCTGTCCTCTTTGAACAAATAATATATCGCTTCATTTCTCTCTTTCTCTCCAGTAAAAACACAACCATGTTTAATATCTAATGACTCCAACGCTAAAATGACAACATGAGTTAATATATGGCACTAAAGGTTCATGTCACAAAGATTCTCAATAAATTAAAACATACCAGAGCCAGGCACAGACGAAGAGAATATTATTTGCAGTAACAAGCAGCCAAAAATTACATTCAGTATTTTCACGCTGCTGTCGTATTTCACGATAATGCTTATTTGTATTCATTCAAGTTTTCTTCAGGTTCTATTACAGCATCTTTTCTTCGGTTACTGAAAACTGAATTTTGTTATCTGGAAAATCATATAGTATCACGCAATAGATAAGAATAAAGTATTTGCAAATGGTTATAAATAGTATTGAGCAATGTAAAATAATCATTTTGCATTGACAGTTGACAGGATGCCAAGTTGCGTGCAAGTTTTACGAAGAGTTGGCTGAGAAAACGGGACAGTCGTTGTCGGACCCGGTTGTTGCTACCAGTCGGGAAAATGTTCTTGTTTACTCTGACGGGAAAATACAATGGCCACAAAAACCAAATGTAAAGTCTGTACCAGATTTCCTCGTCTATGTCCTCATTCAAGAGTACCCAGACCACAGATGGAGACAAATAACACAGGTTCATTTGCTTAACAAATTATTTGATATTTGTGAAGTACTCTTGTACAGTTATAAAATCTAGTTCAAGTAGTGCAGGGATGGCAATGCGGTTTTCTCCAGCTTTTCCATTTTGTGCTTTGTAGTGTGAGTTTGAAATACGAGGTGGGAAGTAAAACGTATGTACGTGTTTCTCTAAGTAAGTAAGTTATAACTGTGACATTTGTTTTGATTATTTTGTAATGCAGACGACGGAGAGGGAAGTGGAAATTCCACGAGGACTCGCATCTCAAAAGAGCAATAAATTAAGGTCTGTCCGAGTTTTGGTGGTCAGTCCACAAGGTCTAGTCACCATGTACAATCCTCAATTAGTGTCCACGACGGAAAATGAGTCAGAGTCAAAGCGGACAAGCAATCCATCATTTGGAGTTTCCTCGCTAGACTCAGCATCCACAAAACTCTCACAACAAAGTCGCCAACAACAAAATTCACCGCAGAATGAAGCTAACACTCCTCCTTTTCCCAATGTTCCATTAAATCCTGAATCCCCTGCAACAGACGGTGAATCAGAAGTCTCGGGAGCAACAGATCAATGGCAGCTGAGAAGAGTGTCACTCATACATCAAAAGTTCCTTGTAATTGCTGAGCTGACATGGAATCCTGTTCCAGAAGCTAAAGACTACCTGATAACATGGGAATTAGATGGAGGTGGACTCAAAGGACATTTGGTTACCGACTCAACGACAGTCACTCTCAGCTTGTGGCCTGACACTTTATATCACATTCAGGTCAGAATAACATTACGATTATATTACCTCTTTTCCCACAGAGATGTAAATGTAACTTTATTAATGTCGGTAGAAATATATTTTATGGACACCCATCCTTTAGGCTATAACTATATTTGACATCAAAGTAAACGAAAAGTGACAAATATATTTGTATATTAGGATGTGATACTTTCTAGGCTATGTACATAAAAACAAGACACTTTGGAATACAAATTTAGATAGCCCCTGTAGTTGTAGTGTACATATGTAAATATTGTAGCTAGTAAGATACATATAAGTGTACAAAGTAGTTGTTTTACTTTGTGGAATATCTTTTAAAGAAACTTGGACAGTCTCATCACATAAATGTTCATACACTTTTACACACTCAATCTCAATCCGACTCAATTTGGTTTTATGGCAAATGTTCCAGCGTACATACATAAGTAAGTGGAAATCTTAGGTAGACATTCATATGTGACTAGTGACTACGAATAGACATACATCTTGTCTTGTCTTAGCATAGTATTTTCATATAGATGAAAATATAGTAAGTAGTAAAGTAACTACCTTTCGTTTAAACTTATCTGGGATATACTCGGAAATAGGTTCACCATACCTCTGAATAAAATTCGGTAAAAGTAAGTGTACACTTTGGATTTAACTGAGTAAGTCAGGAAAGTTGTAGTAGAACATGTATAGTGTAATGTAACCGTAACGTCCGACTGTCCTTGTCTTGTCGTCGAGCTTGTTAGTTGAGTTGAGTTTGTGAAGCAAAGCGAATAAATGGAAAGGAAGCCAAAAGAGAGAAAAGATTCATGGTATAGTCCGACAGACAGAACTGAGGAGTAGAGAGCAGACCAGCCCAGCCCATCTGTATGAATGTATGTAGTCAAACTGAAACTCACTCAATGCAGCTTTTAAGACTGCATACTGTATAGACTTGTTTCTTATAAAACTAGTTACATAACTAACTACGTAATGTTTTACAGAAGAAAGATATAACTGCGTGTATCTACGATTCACTATTTTACTTACGAGTTGAGTTTAGACTTAAAGTAATGTAAAGTAAAATAGTAGAAAAGCAAGCCAAAGTAAAGTAGTAACATAACGTAGCGTAATGTAACGAGAGGGAAAATTTTGTTGCTTTCTGTAGGTTGAATTATTTGGAGAGGAACATTCCAGTTTACATAGGAAAAGTTTTCCTCTGGCTGTGGACACGAGCGAAGCTTCCTTCCCAATGGAACAACCCTCGGCACTGAGCAAGAAGGAGTCATCCCATAAATCCGTCACCGAATTTCTTAATGTGACTCTCCTTGTAACTGTTTCATCTGTACTTTTGGTCCTCGTTTCCCTCGTTTTGGCTTTGTGTTGCTGGTGCAGAATGCGACGAGCGAGACGCTCAAGGGATCCCCAACTGCTTCAAGATACTGACGAGCCGGTTGATCCTACGCAGCCAAATGTCCTCCGTAAGGGTAAGTCAAGTCTCCCTTTTACCTACCTCTACACTTGCTCATTTTTAGTTTACGTATTCTATTCATATTAAATTACAAATATAATATTTAAAACCCCTTAGCTTATCATGAGACTTTTCTTCCTTCCTCTCGCATGTTAACAGTCACTCAACTCCATCGCCAAAAGAGTACCGTAAATTCAACAATGATTTCAGTATTAAATTATGGAACTACTTAGCTACTGTAAACAGTTACGTAAATAAGTCCTTACAAAGAATTTTTGGTGCAGTATTTATTTTTCGATTGTTGCCATATATTAATGAATGGAAATGGAACAACCGTAAACAAAAGCAGATACCAATACCTATTCCATCTTTAACGCAGAATATTACGAACAAGTTTGAATAAGTTAACAAGACAAAAAGTGAGTCATAACAAAGTTAAATGAACAAAGCATTTAGCATACATTCAGTACAAACAAGTAGATAAACAAAATTCATAAAATTGTAGTTAAAACTGGGTATACTGTGACTGTACACAGTAGACACAAAGTTTTAATTAATACTCTGTAACAAGTACGTTGCTCCTTCAACATTGAATGTCTAACGTGCATTAAGAACAGATAGTAGTTTGGCCTGGCCTACCAATCTCATTTTATGAGGAATACTTTAGGAAGAATTGAAGCCATTGCATTAAAATAGGTGGCAATAGAGTGGATAGTGGAGTAATAGCAGTCAGCAAGTATTGGTACGCTCATTGGAAGGATCTCATTGTCAGTGGAGCTGGTAGGCCAAAGAAATGCTTAGCCACGTTATTTGTTTGTCCTACAATCAACATAAACGTAATTCTTTAGATTATTGTTACTAGTTGGGGGAATATTGAACCGGATTAATGTCAGCTTGTGGTTTTCATCAGCACAGTTGGAACAATTGTAATCATCCGGAATGGATCTCAATCGTTCTGCTAGTTGCACTCATTCCTCGAAATTACTTGAGAGAAGAGCAAAACAGAGACACAGAATTCTGTATTTGCAGGCGGCATAAAGTCGAGTTGAGAGAGAGCAGCCAGTCAAATCAACTGCCTCGCCTAGCTTTTAGTTTACTTCAGTTTACACCGTAGTTACACTGTGCATAAAAACACGTACATACGTATACTACTACTCTTCCTTGCGTACCGTACACTACTATATTATTGTAGTGTAGGGTTGCAAAGCAAGTGCAGTAAGTATTCAATTGAGTTTCTCTATCGCTATCGAGCAGTAAATTCGGGGATAGGGCATCTGTGTGTAGATTTTACACGCACGTAGAGTACACTGCAGTTTATATGGAAAAGCCGGTACTTTTGTGGTTATGTGGTGAGCCACGAAGTTTGCAAGTGATCATGACTAGTAAAATATTTGTGTAGACGGTGACAGGAAATCATTAGCATTGCTCGTTCTAATGAGTAACGACCGAGTGAGTGAGCAGTTTAGATTTTTAGGATCGTCTTCTTCCTTTCTGGTAAACTTCGCTGACTGTTTTTCAAACGAGCATGAAAAGGCATGCATCGCCAGGCAAAGCTAAATCTATGAACACCAAAGTAAAGGATACTCATTGACAGCTAAAGCGAAATAGTAGTCTTACCGGTAAATTAGTGAATACCTTCTGTCTGTAAAGCTTGTTTATCTTTTATTTTCTAAATTAGGTATGCTAGTGGTCTATAGAACATTTTTATTTTGCGGCATGGCATGACATTATATTCTGGATGGCTACCCCTTTTTCTAAGTTTAGTGGTTTGTGGTAGGTAGGGTAGAAGTAAACTGTGAGAGAATTGTATTGTCAGAATACGTTTTTTGCTTTAAAATCTGTAAACAGTTTAAGTTTAAAATACAAATACAATTAGGGTGTTTATTTTAGTAGAATATTGATATTGTTACTTATTTAGGTACCTTCCTTTAAATTGTCTTTGTGTAAATGTGATACTCTGCTAAGATGAGGGCGTACTTATTCTTGGAAATTGGATTGGGGTAGAGATAGAAAATTGACACAGAAAATACTCGAATGATTTTCTTGGCTAGGTTTGGTTTTAGGATTCTCAGATATTCTGCGGTCTTTGCTTGGTGGTGTGGAAATACATATGTTAGGATAAGCGATAGCTATATAAAACTAAAACTAAGTATTAGGAAAGTTGAGTTCAGTTGGCCATTGGATCACAAATCAAGGATCTATAGTCAAGGCAAAGTAGTTAAGTTGACTTAAGAGTTGGAGGGAATAGGGAAACATTTTTCGTAAGGAATTTTGTGGTAGCAAAGCAATTACTTGAGAAACCGAGTACTTTGGACAGAGTATCCTAACATGAGAGTTAAAGCAGGAGTAATGGTGCATATGTAAGAGGCAAGTTAATAAATGTTCACTGTCCTTAGTGTGTTTAGTGGAAAAGAGAGGATACGGGGAAAGATATTTAACCACACTAAAACAATTTAAACCCGAATCTATAGATTGCAATACAGAGATATATTTATAAAGAGCTCCTAGGTTTACATGGTAAGTGCAGTAAAGAATCCTGTGACCATCAGCAGGCAGATCACCAAGAGTGAGTACCTACACTCTATTACATAATAGACAACACTCTGGTTCGTTTGAGCATCTGCTACGCTTATGTTGTTGTCTGTTGTGTTGGCTTGGCTCAGGTTCCTCCAGCTTTGTTGTGTAATGCAAGTGCTTAGGAGTTCTGTTATGGTCACGGTTTACTTAGTTACATTAAAGCTTAAACTATTAGTTGTGTAGAGAAGAGATGAGTTTGAATCCAATACAATAATGCAACGAAACCAATCCAGAGTTGAGCAAGACTGGATATATTAGGATGATGGGCTTTGGTCTGACTTGGCCTCCAAGGCTTAAAAGTCTCATGCCGGTTTTGTTGTATTAAGGAATTACTGGAGCCCTGTAGGGTTCCTCCCATGAATATATGGATGAGTGGTGCTGTGAGTTGAGTGCCTGCTCTCCTGCCCTTTTACATGATTTAATAGCTAAGCTAGCAACCAATATCCCGCCTAGATTACATTACAATGGTAAACGGAACCCCTAATATCCATTTCGTAAAGATATTTATCGTACTAATTATATTCTTTTACAGGGTTGAGAGAAACAGGTGTAGCCGTAGATGTGATCCAGCCATCCCAACTCATATTTCCGGAGAAAGTCGAATGGATGCCAGTCGCAGGTCCGTGGACAACTGACTCCTACTTCCAAAACCACAACAGACATTATCATCAAACTCTCCCCACAAACAATCGTCATCTCCAACAAAATCTCAATAACGTGTACTTACCCGCAACGTAGCTGACTATCCGTTATGTAACTCTAAAGCCACTACTATGTAACTGAATTCAATTTCTCATCAAACTATAGCAGGATTTTTAGGTGAGACCAAAAGGTACCTTTTTACATGTAAGAATTTTGCAATGAGAGAAGGCAGAGATTCTGTTGTTATCTAAGGCAACTGGAAATGCATACTATCAATATACATACCATACCATGCCACGTTTACATATTAGAACTAACTTCGATATATACAGTATATTATTATGTATTATTATAAAGTAAGTACCTTCATGTGTATACTATACAATACGGATTATAATATTTCCAGCCAACCAGGTCACTTTGTGTCATGCAATAACAGAAATGGATTGGACTCTAGCTAAATTCTCTCGTTTAATCTACTCCCAGGAGAATAAATGCTTTCAATTAAATAAATTACTAAAATTTAAGTGAACCTACTAAAGTGGAGTTCATAGGATAGAGTAGCAATTATAAATACTAGAGTTCTAGTGTTGGAATGTTATTACAGCATTTTGCTGAGTAATGAGAGTTTTATTACTCATTCCCAACAACGTGTGCTGTAGTTATTGTTTTGTTTGTTGTTGTTGTTATTACCTAATATGTATTACAAATGCTACCTCGGAATCAACTTGTTCTCTAAATGTACATGCTCTACATAGATAGATATTCTTAAATGGGCAATTAATCTAATTCCTAAGTAAGGTTTACATGCAAATCCTAAAACATTCTCTCAACTTACCCACTTTTCCTGCCACCTTCCCATTATACACGATTGCAGCACTAAATATCATAACCTAACTGTTACTCATAATAATGTGTGTAAAATTAAGTCGATAAGTCTATTAAACCTCAACTTTAACCCCATTGCACGTTAACTTCACATAAGTACTTGTTATGTTTCAACTGAATTTGTTTAGGTATATTTAAAAGGGTTTACAGCACATAATGAATAATTTTAGGTACTTATTACACCATTACTATCAAAAAATTAGCTGGAGCTACTTACTACTATACTACCGTTGTTACTTTTTAAATAAATATTTTACAATGTTAATACACTACTAAAGCTTAAAAATATGTTTGCCTAAGTCAGTGCTAAATTAAGTTTATGTATAGTGTTACTTTGCACATATGTATGTATGTTAATATGTAATAATTTTACGTAGTCTGCTTTGTATAAAGATAAAAATCTAGTAAAAACTTGAATACTATATCGAGAAAAGTGTTCCTCCACATTTTTTGTACTGTGTATGCACCTACGCTAAATAATAATCTATGTGCAGTAAGTATCGTATAGTATAATTGCGTATCCGAATGAATTGTACTTATCGTTTAGGCTATTGTCATTGTAAATTGTATGTATGTGAGTGTTGTATTGTATGTACTTACGCGAGTGTACAAGTGGAGCTTATAAAATAAAAGATTGTACCGACCGACATATCAAAAGAACTTGTGTTTACTTTTTTATTTTTTAAAATTTAGTTCATTTCGATTGGCAGGAATGCATACTAGTGTAAAGTAGTAAATAATAAGATCGGCAGTTGTGCTCAGATCGTCTTTGAATTTTTCAACTGACTTTACGAGCCTTATCTGATTTGTGGCTCATGCACCATCAATATAATTTGATATACAAATTGTCTATAAGAATGCACTCTCTCATGTCTCATCTCAGCTTCTGATTTTCATGTTTTGACTCTTAGTCAAGTATACAATGCCTATATACAATGGTCAGACACTATACCTTCAAAGCAGAAATGTACAAACACCATACTGACCAGGTAGCTAAAAAGTAGCCAAGAAACTAAGGCTTGGCAGTTGTATCGTTGTTGTAAGTGCAACATAACATGAGACATAGCCAAAGACTTTCGGTTCAGTTGAGTCTGT
This sequence comes from Yoshiicerus persimilis, assembly GCA_020352615.2. Lineage (NCBI taxonomy): Eukaryota > Metazoa > Arthropoda > Collembola > Entomobryomorpha > Tomoceridae > Yoshiicerus > Yoshiicerus persimilis. Next base: position 37,434,241 of record CM036941.2, on the reverse strand, counting down.
TGCTGAATTGAATGTAATGGAAGTAAGGAGAGAGATAAAATGAAATAAGATGACGGCTCAGGGTGAGCCAGCAAGTACAAATAGAAGAACATGCATACATAGGATACAGAGGTTATTAGGCACGTAAGTAGTGTACGTATAAGTATGTACAAGAAAGAGAAACGAAAGGAGCACACGGGAATTACAATTGAATCGAGTTTTAGTTAGATAAGTCAAGAATTGAATTCAAGTTCGAGATGAGTTACTTACTTTGCCTGGTACATAATAGGTCTGAGTCTTAAGCAACAGCTAATGCAATTCAACGTAATAGAATAAAGGTAAGTAAACAAATAGGGAGAGCATGTATTTATTTCGTTTTAAATATGTATGCATGTCCTACGCGAATGAGTACATGTGTAAGATAAACAATTGAAAAGGAAGAGCAAAGCGAAGCTCATACGTATGCAAGCTGGTAATTAGTGGTCATTCCGGATATACAGGAGTTTGATAATTGGGAATTTTTTCTTAGTGCCTGGACATAATTCAATCTGATGAAAGAATAAAAGCCAAGTTGGAGGTCTTGATCCTGACGTTGCTCTTTCTCTCTCCTAACATTATTGCTTCCCTTTCCTATATATTCTCCTGGATGTACACACTCACACACATATTATTCTTTTTGCTCTCTATCTTTCTGTCCGACATGACATGACTCAAGTGAGTTGGCTTTGACTTTGGCTCGCTAACCTTCCTTTTTCCTTCGTCTTTACTTTACCTTACCCATTTCTTTACGTAACTTAACTTAGTAACTTCCCTTGGCTCTCCTTATCAACTTCTTTCTACTTTTTTCCTTTCATGCTCACCCTGTCTATACTTATCCCCACTTAAGTTGCTAAGTAAGTTACTTCTCTCTGACCTCACCATACACAATGTTCTATTACTATAACAAACTATATATAATGCACTCTCCATGCCTTACTTTAATACACATATAGAGTAATATTAGCCAATGCTATTTAATAAATAGTAAAAAGTGTAGCATTCATTCGGCACTTCGATATTCTGCTTTAGCTTTATTACTAACTTTACCAATTCCGAGTGTAGTGAACTATTTACCTACTGCTATGCTATTTTCTCTTGTCTGTCTTCACTAACTAACGTTAATAACTTGACTAAACTTAACTCACTATGCTTGCTCCTGCTCAATGTACAACCCTATCATTTCCGATGACAGTTCCCTTTCAATTTAAACAATTTTTCCCAGATCGATAACATCTCTTCCATATTTCTTCCATTCTCAACTCCTTCTTTCGAATTAATCATAGTTAAATTTTTTATCCGAATGAGAAACAGGAGAAGGGAATTTTTAATAGGTGTGAGCCAGCGAAGGCGAGTGAACACAACACAAACTGTACAACTACTGAAGAAGCAACCAAAGAGAGGCAAGAAGATCCTTTAATTACGTTCAACTCCACTCTAATCTCCTCTGCCCTCCTTCACTAACATCCGATCATGCAATCTAATACAATCCTCGCATGCATTGCATTCCCCTCTTTTGTATTAATAAATACGTTTTCCTCACTCTATATGTATGCAAAAGTGAAAAAATACGTAGATTAAGCTCCTGCTCCTACAAATACTTTTATTCACTTAACTAATAACAGTTCATTAGTTGTATTGGCTGTTACCTTTTTGAATCGAGATAAATATCCGTACAATTACTCTACGGAGCGCTCCTTCATGCACTCCCTTCTACATAATTAAAAAATTTCTTCTACTAAATCCATTTCCAGAAAAAAATTACTCGGGAAAATCTTGTCTTTAAAATCTAAATAAATGTGAGCTCTGGCCTGATTTAATTTACCTTCACAGAAAACATCCTTCCTAGTAGCTGCAACTTCAACCCATGGGCATGACTTGCATTCTTTCCTACCACCACAGATGATAAATGGAAATAAGTAATTTAATTTATAGTACAGTCCAGTCTGTTAAGGTTCATTAATTAGGACTTATCTTCTCCCACCGGTGATTTCAAGGCCTTAATCACCTCAGCTTCCAAATTGTGTAATAAATAAAATCAGTTCTGCACATTCTTTTGCCAAGTTTCCTTAAGCACCTGTGTCTCTGTCTGTGTATACTAGCATTCTTGGAAAAATTGTATATATAGCCATATTAGCCATGAACCATTTCATATCTAGATTACATAAAATCACATGTATAAGGAAAAACTGCAAAATAGAACTTAAATAAAAGTGATTTACTGCAGATGTAAGTTCATTAATTAATCACCTAGTAGTGCATTTGATGATGATTAGGATTTTATTTAGTTTTCTAGAATCTGTGAATGCTGTCGCTACTGCATACAAGATATGTTTTCCTTTACTTTTTTAAACAACTAATTTTATTTTTCACATTGTAAATGTTGCCTCGTGGTATAAATACTATTGTAAAATACGGACGTATCGACTTTTGTTCTTCTAGACTAATTTACATAGTTATTAAATTATAAAAGGTGAAACAAAAGATATTACCTATTCAAATTCACATGTGCACCTGGACACTTTGATTACAACACTACAATGTAAGTCCTAAAAAATATGGTAATAGTGTTTAATAATATGTTTTATTACATATTTATATTTTCCATTAGGGAATACCGTGGGGTAGTTGCGCAATACTTTTAGATTAGCATTATTGTAAAGAAGGCATGCTTGCGAAAGATGAAATTGAATCTCTGTAAACGAAAGCCACTTAAACTCTCATCAATTATTCAATGATTTTAAATGTGTTCGTCCTAGCAAGTAGTGTAGTTCTGTGACTAACTGTTTGAGAGTAGCCATTTTATACGGAGTGAAGAATGTATTACAATCTCCTCTTGTTCACTTTTGTTTTCTATTCCATTGTAGAATAATAAGAATTGAAGATTAACAATAGCAAGACCAAATATATTACCGCAGCCAAAGTCTATACATTCGTAACTTAAAGGAAGTTAAACTTTAGTATTATCTCCTTCACTTTCCAATAACCTAATCGCGCTTCTAACTAAAGTAACAAACGGGAACTATGAACATAGACAGCGACAGTGTAACTATATAGTGTAGTGTTGCGTAGGTTGGAGTTGGACTACAATAGAATACAATACACAGAAGCCTTTCTTATTAGAACAGACTTGGAAGTACCTGGAGTGGTATACATTATACAGAAGGATATATAATATATAATGGTAATGAAAAGCCATTGTTTTTATACAATGTAAACTTACCTAAGACAAACAGAGCGGATTGTATACAAGAAAAACAATCGAGACTGTAGCATACATCCAACATTTAGAAACTTCGAAGAACTTGCAATCGAGTCCAATTTGATGCAACAACAACATAGAAAATCAATGTGTACGAAAACGAAAGACTCGGTAAATGCAGTGCTCCACTCGCACTCATTGAATACAAAGGGTCAACTTGCCTTCGCCTTACCATGAAACGATGAAACGGGAAAGAGAAACAAGAGAAACAACCAAGTTGGCCAAATTGGAATTGCCATTGCCAAACCAGATAGTCTTTGCTTGTTTAGTCCCATCGCATCTTTAACAAGTAAACTAAACAAGTAGTTCAACTAAACAAGACTAAAGTACATAAACTAAAAGTAAAGTGAAAAAGTGGCTAGTTCCCTTCAAAAGCCTAAATAACTTACAGGGAATTTCCAAAGAATCGGACAGATGTAACTTATGTATCAGCACTACTTAGAAATTATTGTTATTACATGTCATATATATTCTCTTCTCTTGCGTGATGGCCATATAGTCTTAGTCATAGCCGTAGTCGATATTTTGGGGAATTGTCAAAGTCCATTTCTATATTATTACGTAAAGGTGAGATGTGAGATGTGATATTATATTGAACACCAGGGCGATGTGAATTTCGGAGAAAGTCATTCGGTTGACTTAGATTCCATTCAGTCCAGTTCCAGTTCAGTGTCCGGATGAATTCCTTTTGAAGAGAAGGATGAGTGTGTTAGTCAACTGAATGCGAAAACTGGATTGGACAAAACACAAAAATGACTGTGACTTTGACTGAATGTAATATCAACATTATTGATCAACACTTGACTCTCGTAGGAAAAGTGAAGGCAGTGCATGAGAGTTCAGTGATCAGTGCAGTGCAAAGGCGATTCAGTAGGGTGAGAAAATAAAATGACATCGTGTGACATAAGTGGATGATGCATGGATCTGATTCCTTTTCTTTTCCATCATCCCATCACAAATACAAATAATTCACTCATGAATGACTCTGAATGCAATAAAAGGTAATAGAGATACAGATAGTTGGAAAAGATAGTGATGCAGTTACAATGGAATCCAATCTAATACAAACAGTGTAATATCTGTTCAGTTAGCGTTCTGGAAGTTAGTAGCAGTAGCTACTTATTTACGCAATTGCTTAGAAATTGTATCCCCATCTGCACTAATATTTAACGATTTGTTTATATTTATATGTCACATTATAAGGAGGGAGTGTAAAATATGGTGCAACTGTAATGGAGTGCTGATTCATTCATTCGTCTATTCAGCGAAAAGCTTGATTTTGACTTGATCGTTGATCCTTTCATTCATTTTCGTCCAGTGGACCTGAAAATGGGAATTTTCAGAGCAACTTCAATCTACTTTTCCAAGTATACATAACATAACAGTTACTCTCGACGTCAGGAGTAAAAGTGGAGTAGAGAACAAACAGTTTATCAGAGTCAAGTCAAGTCACAAGAGTTGGCTTCCATTGGCTTGGCTTGGCTTCACTTGAGTTTTGGATGGTTGGGTGAGTGACAAAAACTCACTGGAATCAGAGCAGAATAAAAGTCAAAGTGAGAGAAAGCATTACTACATATAATATCTCCTATCTTCTCAGTGTATTTAGTTGCTGCTGATACTATCTGTGCAGAGCTACCTACCACCTCTAGTAGTTAAGTACTATTTTGTTCTATGTGTAATACGTATCCCCAACTTGAGAGGATTAACTCGGTCGCCGCCACCGCCATGTCCATATCAATTCTCATTAAGCTCATCTCTCCAGTGGGACCGAAAAGTGAACAGAGCAGAGGACTTTAACTATTGTACGTATGGCAAATTCGAGTAGTTCAGCAATTGTAATAAATGTAGTAAACCTTAGAAAAGGACTTGCCATCATTCTCTGTTACTCTGACTAGACGTACATCTAATGCATATAGACACAAGCTAAAGCGTCCTGCCAAAATACATAACAATAACTAGGACGACATTTGAAGATCAACAACCCAAACTAGTCCAGAAAGGAATTATAACTCGAATAGTCAACACAACAATATTTACAGTGGAGGTATTAAGTATAAGTTCCCTTTTATGGAACACTGCTATAGGAAATGATACTTATTTTAACACATCATGCAGAACATAGGGCATTGTATTTATCTCCATAATGTTGAATGCATTTGTGTTGCGTAATGCATCCCTATTTATAAACTAAATAGAACTGGAACAAATACCCGAAAAGTAGGCAGTGCAGAACACAGCCGAAAAATGGTGAGCTGAGCAACGAACGAGAAAAAGTCGGAGAGAAGGATCGTGGATCTCATCAATATGTCGAGAAGTGCTGCCTTCACTTGGTTTTCTGGTTTGGACAACCGGCTTCTCATTCATGTATATGTTATGTTACTGCCTATACCAAGTTTAAAATTCTCTGCTGACTATCCCTACCATCCCATGCCACGCCACCTACGTTTCACATACATACAAAATAGAAATGATACGTGCAAGTCAGATTCAGACAAATGGAAAAGGACACTATTTTCTGATTGCACTCGCCACACGTGTAATGTTACTTCCTTTGCTTAACTTTAGGTTACACTTTAGTTTCAGAACCCGTAAGTTCTATTGTAAACCATTTCCAGGAGTCCACCTAAGAATATCCAAATCCAATCATTGGCACTTGTACCACAGACCATTCTCACTAAATTAGGTTTTGCAGAAAACACTAAAGATTCAATATGCACTGATGGTGAGAGAAAAGCTTGGCACTTTGGCATCCTGCTACGTCTTCCCTCAGAATTTCGGATGCTAACCCAAGGTTGAAGGTATGCTACGTACTATTTACAATCTTTTAAGAAAGTGCATAGTAGCTACTTCGTGTTACGAATGGGTTAGATAAGGATTTAAGAATTTCAGAAATGCTGACTTGGCTTATTTCGGCCCTTTTAGTACAACTGTCAGTAATGTGACCAACGGATGGAGCATGAAATACTAAACTTGCCATTTTACTCTCACCGAACAGCTTTCGTCTCTATGATGCTATTGTATGGTGTCGCATGTCCTCTTCATGAAAATCACTTCCTATTTCCATCCGCTTGTTATGCCATGCATATATAAGTGGTATGCATATACTCATGGCTTATATGCCAGTAGACACAAAAACCAGAAGTCTCCAGCAACAGCTGTTGTCAAAACATATTTCTTTTTTGTATCTGATATAAGTGAATAATGGATCAGTACAAATATGACATGCTACTTGGTTTCCTACTTGCTACCAGAAGTGAGAATACGGAAAAATATAGAAAACTTCCATTAGAATTTGAAACAAGGAAGAAACATGGTTTTGGATTTGTCTCCCCATTCTGTTTCTTCTATTCTCCTGCCTAAATTTCTAGGGTTAAGTCATGCAAAACAGGATGTCTCATCTTACAAGCAAAACATAGAGTAAACAGAGAACCACTTGACTTGACTTAAGTTTCTTGAGTTCAGACTTGAGTTAGTGTGCAGTTCATATAAACTACAAACACACTTGACAACGGGACCGATATGATATACGAATGTCGTTCGTGTACGAATATCATGAAGTTAGCTGACAATGGGAAAATAGCCGAGAATGTATGTACACCTAATTGTTGTGGTCTACCATTGCATGTGTAATGTAAAGCATTATTTTACTTTAAAGCAGGACACACTTGTCCTGGAATAATGCATGCTTACAATTTACAATGGTATGAAGGAACACGACAAGACAGCAAACACGAAATCAAAATTATACACGAAATTTCATATGTTAACTTGAATTGGCTTGCTTTTCTGATTGTGCACACTGTTGTCAACGAAATAATATTATGGTGACGTGCTCACTACGGAAAACCAGCAAGCAGTTGAAATTCCTTTAGTTTACTAACATTGCTTGGCTTGACTTGACTCTTTTGTATTGGAGATGAGAGTTCTGACTTATTCTTTGCGTTTTGTATATGCTTATTGCATATATACGGTTTGGTGACATGACAGTACGTTCATATTACATGGAAATGCAGCAGGACTCGTGAAGTCATACTATGATCAATAGCATCTTGTTCATGGGTCACGATCTCATAGTATATGCAGGTCATCTCTGATTTATTGCCACCAGAAGACAAGGCAGGCAAGCAGGAGTTCCTCGTACACACATACCTACTCACAAATACTCGAAAATGCATATAAAGTGTTAATATGCATAAGTATTACTTAACCGAGCCAAACCACACTTGCATGTTCTGTGGATTGGACACAACCAATTATATCTGATGGGTAGCAGTTACATGAAACACTAACTTTATTTTTATAGTATTGTGACTCTGATATCGCTCAACGGAAGTACACTGCAACCTATTACATCATAGATAAAACCACTCAAGTAGAACCACAATGAGAAAAAAATCTTTCGAATAAAGGCAGTCAAAACAGAACAGACTTCTCTGTCTGTTCTCGGGTTCTGATGAAAATAATGTGTACAAGTACTATGTAAATCAGTTTCATTCATTCCTATTGAAACTCAACTGCAACTTTTCTAAACACAAAAGTACGCTTAAACTTAAGAAGCCTAATATGTAATATGTATACGTGGATCAGATCGGACAAAACAAAACAAGTAACCCAGCCAAGCTACCGTCACAAACATAACAACATGCATACTACGTGATTTAGTATTTAGTACTCTCATCCCATCCATGCATCGGCAGATAAAAAACAAGATATAAGTTTATAGCTTGTCTGTCACATACTTAACAATAAAGAATGGGCTGTAACGGAGTGACTGAGTATGAGAGGGAAATCAACTGATGTGATTTGCCTTATTGAGCAGATAGCCCTGGCCCCTCTATTCTAACAAGATGTCATCTTCTAATAAAAATGTGCAACGAAATCCATTGAAAAGTGTAATTACTCAGATACACACTTTCCCTTTACTTAATTTACTTGTTGTGATCCGTGTAATACATTTGAAGACATGTTTTTGCAATTTCCTCTTATGCAACATAGCTGTTTTAAATATGCTAATTTGTAAAATACACACAGAACTAATTAAGCACCATGTTTTCAGGATATTTATGAACTTAAAAACTCAACCAACCAATCTGTAATGTAAATATTTCATATTCTTTGGTGCTAAAAAATTTATAACAGGCATGTAAGACATTTACAGGGTATGGGTAAATTCATCTACTCCATTTAATTACTGTGTAAAAAATTAGTAAAATTAATACGAAAATTTAGACGAGAGATAATTTAAAACTGGCATTGTAAGCTTACTCCAATAAAAGAATTTAGTGTTCCCCCTCAGTACTAGTAAATAAACATTCGTTTAGTTTAATTCTCCCTGTCTTACAAAATGACAAGAATCAAGTCTCAACTATTGTGACACAAGATACATTATTATCTTTCCGATTACCAAAAGATTGGAAACTCTGTGACACTTTGAAGGAGAATAAGCAATATTATCTACAGATGTGGTATGGCGTTTATCGTAGTTAGATTTTCAAGTTTACTGTAATATTTTCAGATGATAAAAGTACTCCTTCCAAGTAGCCTGATAGAAAACTCGTAATGGTATCTAAGTAATGTTACTGGCACATAAATAGATGAATTTTGAAGTTTATCTGCTGCCTGTGCTCAAGGAATTCTTTCCAAAGATCTATACATGATGATATAATAGAATACTTCGAGTTGAGTCATTTTAAGTTATTGTTGGATATCCTTATCGTTGGAAATATAGAGATTAGGTATGTGCTTTGGAAGACTTTTCTCTTGACTTTACTTTGAGTTCTTTAGTCCCTTTTCAAAAAAATATTATTCGTTTCTAACACATCTTTTCAGTTTCATTTCATCTTGTCCGTCTCATATCTTTGATGTAGCCTTAGTGTGGCGATACAATTCCATTTCAGACTTTAATACTTTTGACTCGACTTTGGCTCTACATTTCTTTACTTCACTTTTCGATTTCTTCAGTATGGGTTGGAGAAGACCCATTAATCCTACCAAATAGTAGTAGTAACTAGTTTACTTTTGAATTTGTCTTTTTAGACAGAAATAGAAAAGACCGCTCTCCCTACTTATACTTATTTGGAATGCATTTCTCCCAGCCTACATTTCCTTTGGATTGTAGCAACGTTTTCTACTCCATAATAGTTTTCAGCTAAACTGAACGATTTAAGAATTTTTAACTATTGATATTGGTTCTAAATATCATAATATCATTTTAAAAACACTTAGTAGTTATTTTGAACATTTACCTGATTAATGTGATAATATATTAACTCTTAACTCTGCATATAGTTGATAATGAAAATACTGACTTATATAACAAGTTTGTATATGTATTAAAAGTATATTTGCTACCGTTAGTCATTGTATATGCAATGGAAGATCAAAGCTTTGCATCCCTTTAGGAATATTTCTTTCAAGCTGGACTTTTCTATTGGTCTTATTCTTGCTCCAGTTTATTTGAAAGATTCCTAGGGAATCGATAGCTAGTTTACATTTCTTTTTCTATCAGTAGTGACTAAGAACTGAGGAGATGCAATGTACTTTATTGGAGTGGAAGGAAGTTGAAAGTTTTGCAACGTGAACTTTTTGCATAGGTCCCTTTACCCTTTCCTCCCCACAATAATAGCTTCTACAAGAAAATAAATACGCACATAGCTTACATAACATGGCCTATGCAAATATTATCACAAAGGCCGTATCCAATGTAGGCAGTAGTAAGTATTTGTTATATTTTCTTAGAGCAAATAAATTCTCAGATGAACAAACATACTCGAGCACAACAGTCGAGTTGAAATTCAAAGAGATAGAATATTCTCGGTAGAGCAATCAATGAAAACTTTCCGATGTAAATTAAATGTTAAACTTTCTGTTCTCTTGCTACATTGCATACATACATACATTACGTAGCAAAGTGTATCTTATCCCAACTAAACTATTTATTTGCCCACTTTGCATTTTCTACGTCCCAACATCGCTAAAACAGTGAGGAGCACCTTGTTCCTGTCCAGTTGCACGTTCATGAAAGATGAGATATGTAATGGGAATATGAAATGTAGATTTTACACAAAGAACGATCAATAAACATCAGACAAATTACATATTTAATTACCTGACCGCATAATAATTTATATAGGTTGAACTTTCAGCCGTCAGAAGCACAAGAGACCGAAGAGCATCTAATGCCACATTACACATAATAGATTGCGGGACAAGCTAAAGCTCCACCAACAATTCCGGTTTATAAATATGCAAAGAGAGGCATTACAACATTATGAACACGAGGAATATTGTTATAAACTAGAAAGATGAATCGGTTCCATTTCCAAATCCTTGTAATGGACAACGTGAAAGTGACGATAGAGACTGCGACTCATCTCACATTCCTAGTGACACTCTCATCTCATATTCCATCCGCGAGCTAAATGCCTCCCTGGAAATCCTCATGTCGCTCCTTCTCTACATAGTAAATAGTACAAGCTAAATTCCTATTTCTACTGCCTACCTATAAGTCTACTGTATTAACGTAAGCACATCTACATAGACTATACAGACTCACAACGCAAGTATCATGCATTCTCAATTCTCACAGATCAGGACTTAGGACAGGATCATCTTCATAACATAACAGGGAGACAAGACAACTTGCTTCGACGGGCGAGACCATCTGTCTTGACATGGCATGGCCTATTATACCATTGCAATGGCTAGTTAGACCATTTTATTGTGTTGCGTGGCACTGCTATCACATTTTTACAACTTGCTCTAAGGAAACCCTTAAGGAATCTTACTTACTACGGAATATGCATTACTATGTACATATCTTACATAATAACATACATGTTACCATTTTATATTGATCTAAACATCCTTCCACTTGCCCCGCAACAGAGGTTACTAATAACTATATGTACTATCCATCCTGATCTTAAGTAGGTCCGTATAAAAATAAGATAGTATGTAATCTGATATGCTTGCAAAGGTATATTGTAATGTAATACCTTCTTCATCTGCCGCATGCCTAAGCTACCTAATGGTTGCAGATGGAAATGAGATGAGATGAGCGTGCAGATAAAGTCCAGGCCTGGGTCAGGCACAGGAACAAAATTTGACTTAAAGGTAGCCTTCTAGTTTTGTAAATTAATGAAGCCGACGGGCTGGAATGGCATGAAATATCCCTTAAGACAAATTTTGGCTTACCCTTTCCTTCCACTTTCCTCCTTAATTCACAAGATAACAAGGAAATCATGCAACCAGAGATTCAAGCTTAAATAACAAAGAATCACAAGGCCACTGCTATTATCATACCAAAAGCTACATTCTTTTTTGGTCGTTTTGGGAAATTCACAGAATGCAGATTACATTTTACCTTCAGATGTGCCCTATTATCCAATCCTTTAACCCGTTCCTTATTCAACTTCATTCCTGAAATGCAGACACTACTGTCTCTACGGAAAATTGTCGCAAATTTTCTAGTGACATCATTTTTTGTCATTATTGCAATTGGGAGCCATTTAGATTTAGAAAGACTAATTAAATCATATATTGGAAAAGAGTACTATATAGGTGCTTTCTTCCATTATGTTCGCCTATTGTATATTTTGAATGGTAAAAGTATTTCAATATTTATGTATATAATAATAATATAGGTATATGTACAGCCAATGATTTATTTTGACTTAACTTCGTCTCATCTCAGCGTATCCATTGCTAATCTTAAATGAGAAGTAGATGCGAATGCAATGTGATATACTGCCATAAGTAATACAATCAGAGCAAATTGGTGGAGACGAAATAACCGCATCGGATGATCACGATATCGAGGTTGATGTTGATGATGACTAAAGAAGAGATGGCCATGGATAGCTGGTGGATGATAAAAAAGTGATGGGATGGATGAGCTTCTGAATTTATTGCTGAGTGCGTAAAGTACCTTAACTCACAATCAGTCCAAGTCAATGGATAGTCACTCCAAGTCCAGTCCACTCCAATCTGCTCCGCTTCACTCCACTCCACTTCCCTTCGTTTGACTAACGAACCCACTCTTGCTGGAATAAAACCGAAAATTCCCGTGTGGTCCATTCCATTCTCTATGGCCCATACTTCATCCTATGCTCATTTCGTGCAAACTGCCTAACATTACCTCCTATTTACTATTGCCTTTCATTGTATTCCGTGTATCTGTAGGTAGATATATCAAAAATCACCGAGTTTGATTTCACGACTGCCTGCGAGATACAAAATACAGATTTACAAGCTATTCGGTTCCTCTTATAATGAATAATGACTCTATTACTTTTACGTGCACTAAAATGTACGTTTACAACGAAACCAAACCACAGCGTAGTATACCGGACCGGTAATCAAAACCAAGTAGGTAACAATACTAAGGTACTACTGGGTTAAACTATTTATACCATTACCCCTATAGGTAGTAGGTATCTTGTTTTATCTGTATTTTGTGTGTTTTGCTGTACAGAGGCCAGAGCTAAACATTAATTCAATGTGTTCAATACAAGGTACGTATTTAAGTGTCCTTGGATCTAATGTCGAATGAAAAGGATAGATATGGTTAGAAAAAGTCACATTGATATCTAAAGCCTTAAGTAACGAGCGAGGCTTTTGGGTTCGTTGGGTCACCACATAAAAAATCCTCTCATCTCGACTTTTCTCTACTCTAGTCTACCCTCTAACATATTAACTATTGTATTGCACGTTGGAAGAAGAATGGGACTTTATATCGGATTTAGCAGGAAACCACTCCACACATTTCGGAACTTTATGACCCCAAAGAAAGGGATCACTCAGAGCAGCGCATACACAAGGGCATTGTTACCTCGTAACTGCTATATTTATATTAGGTTCCTATCCATTGCCGTATACCAAAATTAGAGAACTGTCTTGTCTCCTACATAACGATGGAGGATGAGGATCACCCCGAAACAGGAAGTTGAATGACCAACACAACAGAACAGAAAAACAAAGTTTTCTATGGTAAGATATTCTTCTCGGTGGGTATTTTCACTTGTGAGTTGTATTTGTATTGTGGATGTTATTTCTCCAGACATGCAATAATAAGGTTGAGTTGTGTAGTGGGACAGTATAGTTAATAGCATAAGTAGTAATGGAATGGATGCTTCATAGTAGGATAGAGAAAAGAAAATCAGCTCTTGTCTCTCATCACTTTATTCTGTTTGACTCACCATAGCAGTGCAGAGCAAAGGACAAAGATCTTTTACTTTCGCTCCTTTTCCACTTTTCTTTCTCCCTTTTAAATGAGCTCTCTGGTTTTCTCCTTTGGGTCTCTTATGTGAGTGTGTCTGTAGAATTCAAGAGCTAAAAGAGAAAAATGCAATAGAAGAACCACGAACAAACCCGAGAAAGCCGTCTGCTCCTCCAGTACAAAGAAAGTGTAAAAATACACTATAGTACACAACACATCAACAGATACAAAGATTCCTTTATATACAACTCTCTCACAAACACATAGACATACTCATGTACATCTAGGTAAGTCAAGTCCCAGCAAATAAAATACTCGTGCCTACACAATAAATGTCAGCTTCCGATATATCCACTATCTTCCAATGATAATATGAAGTTATCGTATACTGTAGGTATACTAACTAGCACACTTTTGTAAATGTGAGTAAAAACACGGTTGCAGTGTCCACGCTGTAAATACAAACCTGAATGGGGATTGATACCAATAGGGCTTACTATAAAAGGAACTAATAATTTTCCCTAGCAGTAGATAGTGATATCATACTACAATATTGTACAGTAACTACAGTAAAGGGATATGAAACAGACGAAGGCAAGGCACAACAATCAGATGACGCTCCCTGTAATATGGTAGGATGTGATGTAAGAAATCTAACCGAGGCAGTATATAAAGTTTGTCTTTTGTCCCGTTGTTGCTGTATACAAAGTAAAGAGTGGAGGAGAAGTGCGGTTAGTGATAGTGACTATCTGTAGTTCTTTATTTAACTCTTTCTTGGGGTTTCTCCTAAAACAACATTTACGGTTTCTTATAGGAACCCTGATAGAAAGATAAGTGAAAAAGAATTGCATCGTGTGGTCTTCTTCTCTCCTTCACTTTCCTATGGTGTGGATTGTGGATATCTTTTGCAAGGATCTCTTGTCTATTTCAGAGTACCAGTATATATTTCACGAGCAAGGGATAGTGATGGGGATAGGCAGTTGATAGCCGATGCTATCTGCACCATTGAATATTGCACTCACACTTCTACCACACCATGATATATACAATTGCCTCAGCACTCACAAAGTGTGATCTGAAATACGAACTCAGTGATAGAGATTCTGGATTAAGGAATCGAGATCCATACTAAAATCTCAACATAAATGCACCGTAAATTCTCAAATGTAAGAAATTTCTTCCTTGCTACTTTATTTTGGCGTTTTCCCAACTATAGCCTAATAAATCACAGTTCATTGTAGCAATAGAATATAAGAACGCTATTTTTGGATTAGAAGATCATTATTCAAAGTAAGTGTCAACAATTAAGGTTGGTAATTAGCTAATTGCAATAAATGAAAAGTACAATTTTTCTTAGATTTCAAATTGGGGTTTTACGGTAGGTTTACGTACGTTATTGTTCATATTGACGGAAGTAAGCTATATATTATTCGGCAGAACACTACACATCAGCTAACACACTACTGGAGATGTAACTGAGTAACTGCTACTACAATATCCGTACTATAGACTTCAGTATACTTAATATCCATACACAAGGCATACCGTGGCATATCCAATACTTAAGTACTGATACCTACACTACATTGCAAGATTTTCTCCGGGCAACAAGGCTATTCATCTCTCACTCTTGACTTTCATCGTGTCAAAAAGTCAACGAAAAATCATCGATTCAATCCGGATTTTGTCACGCTTAATTTCTCGGGAGAATTGCTTTTCGACTTAAACCTTATCCGGTGCTCCATCCAATTCAAGTGTGCTTACCACTTACAGCTCACGGTCACGAACACCATCCCAAGAAAAAACGGCCTACCAACGCCAACGCTTGTTTAGTTCCTCGAAATCGAAACATTTGGATCGCACTGAAAGTAGTGGAAAGATTATCTGAGTAGTGTAAAGAAGTAGATTAAAGATTTCGTTCAAAATTCTTGAGTCTTCCTTTAGAATTTAGCATTGCAAAAATTCCATTTCTAATAATACTCTCATACTTTACCAAAGCATGTAGATATTGAGAAAAAACTACATTTTGGCTGGTAAAATTAGACTTGGCAATCTCAGTCCCTGCTTAAACCTACCATTAATTACATTGTACTTTATTTTTACATCACTTTCACATTTTTCAATTGTCATTCGAGAACAACATGCGTATAGTATAATTTATTACATTATAATGGTCAGAAAAGTGAGAATTCAACCACACTAAAACTATTTTCGCATCCCGAATCCCGGTATAGGTTTTAGTACGGAATATTTTGAATTTCGTACAAAACATCGTTAGGATGTAGGGTACAGATTCTATTTACCTATATGTGCAATACCTACATTTTTCATGGTAAAAAATAGCGGATTTAAAAGTTGATATTTTCTAGAGAATTCATAAAATGCCTCAAATATCATTATTGTCTGCAGGATTACTGAGAATAGTCTTATTAGCATTGTTTCTGTCCAGGACTTCTGAGAGGGAAAGGGATTTGAGAAGAGAGTTTGAGTAAAATGTATGTTTCTCATGTCCGGTGTTAGTAAAAGCTGAAGTGCAAATATACTTTATGTGTAAGGATAACGTAACTTGTTTCCAGTTGAAGGATGATTAACTATGCCGTTAGCAGAAGTAAAAGAATGGAAGTTTTTACATTGAAATTGTGATTTATTGCACTCTTGCTTATTGTTAGGTGAAGAGAGTGAGAGAGAGACTAGAGGTAAGGTTTTATTGGAGCAGGGAGAAAGAAGATCAGATCAGGTGAGGTGAGAGTGGGCAGATGTTGCCCATTCGAAGGAAATGCTAGAGGGGAATTTCTTGTTTACTTTACACTTGAATTTCTACGTGATGAGGCAGAGGAACGAAGACGGGGAAACTGAATCCTAATACTGCAGTGTTGAGTTTGAGCAGAGTTGTAAAGAATCTCTATTTAGTTATATTAGTATGAGAGATGATAGTGTAGAATAAGAAAGAGCCAATTTAGCAAATGAGAATCTACAAATGAGTTCTCATTCAGGATGAAGTAGAGTATGAGAAGCGGGTAGTTAAACTGGTAGACTTGAGGGCATTTCAATAAAAGTTGCTGAGAAAGGAAACTGGGAAGAAGGTCCGAATGTATGTATCCATTATATACAAGGTACTTACATATATACCCTTATCTGTGTATATATTTCCATGTACAATGTCTACAATAGGGTATCTTGCAATATTCCGCTGATAGTTGGTGAATGAAGAGGAAGATGAGGATAGTTCTTTATTTTTTAGAAGATAAACTAACAAAGATACAGTAAGCCAAGTGAAATGAAGCTAAACCAAAGCAAAAGATAGGAAGTAGACTAGTAATGCATTGTAGAGGGAAAGTGAGGGCAAAAGAGTTAAATTAACTTAAGTGTACGTAAGTATAATACAGAGGGAAGGAGAAAAGTCTTAGAGAAACCGTGTTTTTCGTCTTGAAGTCTGTCTGCATAGTTTCCATCTACTTATAGCGTGCATATCTACAGATAATATCCTTTAGTGATGCCCTGAGTACACGAAGACACTCATTTGAGTATATGTAGAGTGGGAAGATAATGCAGCAACTATATCTGTGTTCTTGTTCTGTCCATTTTCATGTTTTCCTAGGAGAAGCTATGATTGGATGTAAGTGGGGGGATGATGATCAAGTTCCTCTTGGCTAAACTCGAGTTACTTATACTTCTCTTTTCTAATTACCGCATGAGAGTACGAACATTGAACAAGTAGTCCACAGTAAGTAGTACTCAACTCGAGTCAAGTCAAAACAAGATGAGAACGGCTCCAGTACACAACCTAGTAAAAGACGAAACCCATTCCTTATAGAGTGCAAGGAGAAAAGTACTAGTGTAAGACAAGGAATGAATGCAATAAAAGCGACTGCAGACTAACGCTAGTTCATGTAAGTAAGTAAGACTAGGATTCGTTTCGTTGGCCAGGCTTGGCTTTGGCATGGTTAGGGCACTGTTTTTGAGAGGCTCTCCTTATCATCTCTCCCGGTTCTCGTCTCTCCTTGCCATTTCCATGAGGCCTAACTAATGTTGATTTTCGGGTGTAAAAAACTGCTCTCTTGAGAATTAAAAGGGAAGACTTTACATCTTGATTGCAAAAATCTCTCTACTCACTCCATCCAACTCAACTTCCCTCCTCTTACTTATACATACACCAACCACCACCATTCAACTCTACTTCTCTCTCCAACCAGCCACATCACAACACATTGTCTTCCTTTCTTTTTCTTTCCCTATCTTCAATTTCTCTCCTTTACTTACTTTTTCCTAGGTACACACTATTCTACACTGCACTACACTCCACGAAAAATGCTTAGCTTTTATCATTACTCTACATCAAGTGCCAACTCAATACTAAGCAAAAGCAAGGGACTTTCCATCAACAATCAACATCAAACACTACAACATCTCGAACAAAAATCTTTGAAGTATTTTCCACAACGTAATAATAACACCCCAAATTCAAAAAGCAACACTCTGCAATAAAAGCATTGCTCCGTAATTATTGAATAGTCCCTAGAGAGTCCACAAAGAAAATGAAAATGAGTATCTCCATTCTGCTGCGTGTTATTATGCTTTGAATGCAATATACCTACATGATGTGAATGTTTATTTCCCATCGCATTTTCGTATTTACTGGAGAAAACGTCTATTTATTTCTCTTTCTATTCCGATTTACTCTCTTGACACGAGAGAGTCGTCAACTTAACTCTGTTCCCCATTTACTGCTTATATATTGAATCTACACTACACTTTGGTGACGTTTGCCTTGCCTACGATTGAGGAGAGTCAGGACTGAAGTGAGAGTCATCAGACACCACTCACTCAAGTCACTCGCCCGCCCATCTCGTCACCAAACCAAAATAAAGGAAACCCAGCAAGTAAGAAGGAAAGGAGAGGTTTTCCATTCCATCTTCTTCAGCTTTCTCCTGCACTCAAGGAACTGTCTGCTCCGGTTTGGTCATGATCGTGATTCGGACGGAAGACGAGACGACGACGATTGAAATGGGGGAAGAAAAGAAGAATGTTGTACGTATTCCATTTAAGCGGTTGAAAGGGAAGAGAAGTAGAAGGATTTATTCCACATAATCAGGGAAAGTCGAGAGCTGTGCCTCCCATCACATAAGTCTTTTTCCTATCACACCTCCTCCAGACCAGACCAAGACCTCAACACAGAAAACCAGCAAAGACTAATATTACTTGTGTAGCCTGGATGCTTCCAACTCCCAACATTGAAATATAAGTATGCACTTTCTCCTTGTTCTATTAACACTCCATGTTAAACACACATTTCTTAACTTTTCTTCGGAGCTATTCCTCCAGCAATGCAACAGAACCCCTTAAGAACATAAAATGCATAGAAGCATTCGCGTGTTATGAAGAAAACGCAATTTACGCCAATAGAAATACCCAGACCAAGAGGTTTCACAAATAATACCTCATAATATATAAATTCTCGTCTGTGTTTCCTAAATAGAATCCAGACTGCACTGACTGCAGACAATAGAGGAAAAGAAAGTGGAAACTTAGATTGGATTTGGAATAATATTTGATGGTAAAGCAATACAATGCCATGGTTTGGTACATAGAAAGAATATTAAGGCGTGAAGTGGATGTGATGTATAAAGCTTAAAACATATAAGAAACGCCATATTAGTGGTGTAGCTGGTATTAGCACCGGATTTCCCAGATATTACCTTAAATAAATGGAAATGAATGAAAGCATTGAAAAAAGACATTTGGATTAGTCTCGAACTATTCATGTATTTAATACATATATCCCTTAGATTCTAAATTCTAAGCACTTTCTTCCCACCCTGAATACAGCATTCATTTCATAGCACCTCTTCTCTTCTTCGTGCATAAATAGCGTTGTACAGATATTAGAACGGCGCATTACATAATATGAAAGGAGAAGAACAGTAGTATAGCCGTCAGCACAATAAGCACAATATTTCAGCGTTGTTCTTAAGTTGGTTTGCTATCATCTTATTTTAATATCACTGCAGTCAACTGAGAAGGCAGTGGCGGTAGCTCCTGTGGTATCCACTTATAAAATCGTGACGCAATTCACAAAGGCACAGCACAGCTTCTTTCGGTTTACTTTACACAGACACAGTTGACTAGGATGCCTGCCATCCTTGCATTACATATTAAATTACATTACACAGTACAGAATTGATACGTCTCCGTCTCATCTGTAGAGTGAGATGAAAGTGGTAAAGACTAGACAACCAAAAGGGAAGCCAGAGAGACCACCTTTACTTATATACATCCTCCTTAGTACACGCAACCGAGTCAAACCACAGAAGAAGAATAGAAACGGTATCAGGCATTTCACAATGCACAAGAAGGGAGCCACCCACCCACACCACTCCATCGGAACTTCATAAATTTTTCTCCATTCCTCATCCGTCATGCATAAATATCCCATCGTATTAGAGCAAACAGAGCTTGCTTAAATCCCTATTTATTTCTGCAAGACTGCTTGTGCAATCTCTCTTCATATTATTCATTCCCCGTCCGTCGACAATCTCAAAAGCTTTCACCTCACCTTTTATTAGCCTTTTACCTCAAATATTCTTGTCGTCTGCACTTAAGACCTTTTTCTCATGCGCTGTATTTTTACATTTTCTCTTCTTTGATGAGAACCCCTATATTTTATTCAGAGTTGCAAAACGACCGTACAGAATTGTAATATAGGTATAGAGAATCAGATATTTACAAATTATGTATTCCCTTAAGGTTTCTCAGAGAGTCTCTTTCTATGCCAAAATACAGTATGTGTCATCTATTTTGAAACACTGGCTTTATGATAGTAGCATTTTCGTATTTTTGAAGTGCTAAAACAGCATAATGCCAAAACAGCATAATGCCAAAACAGCATAATGCTAAAATATTTGCATTGCTAGACCAACCCAAAAAGTCGCAAGGAAAGAGAAATTTTAAAATTACGTTTTAGTAAACTCCTTTGAATTCCCAAAAAATATGAACTTTTTGTTACCTTTGTACATTTTAAAACGACACACTTAATAAAACTAATAATACATAATAAAACTATTTCCGCCAAAATAATAGGTTGAAGATAGACTTCGAAGGTGAAAGAATCAGCAATAAAACTTACTTAGCGAAAACCTGGATGGACAACCATAAGTGAGAGGTCATTTTATAGAAGCTAATAAAATTCTTGAAAAATAACGACGCAATGTATTAACTGAATCCGAAAACCACAGTTACATAAAATGTGTGGCACATTTAATTAAACCTGCGGTAAAGTAACTATAGTTTGCCCGACATGTCAGAATTTATAACATGCGTGGGTGTCTTAAGTCAGTCAGGTCAGGACAAGAGAATGATAAAATTGTGGTTGATTTGGTTTTTGTTAAAATCGGAATATTCTGTTAGTGGAGAATAGAATTATGGAAATATTTGTAGAAAAGGAGCGTGGATATTGTTAGACCGGGTTGCTACACATCGGTTGAATATAAAGCACAATAACATGACTAGAAGTAGTAAGTGGTAGTATTTACTTTTGTAAAATATGCATAATCTGTAGATACTATAACTCTTGCGTCTGTCCGTATGCTGTGTGTATACATAATGTAATATTCTGCTTCCTCTGCGGCTCCTTTTGGGGTCCGAGAGTGGAATGGAAATGGAATGCAGTCTGTCATACCAAACGAAGCCAAAATGGTAAAGTAGACACAAAGAAGCAGTCGCAATGGGAACAGCAAATGCAGAATAGATATATTATACTCATCGTCAGTCTGCCTGACGGCCCTTCTTGCTTCTCACCCAGTATATACTACCATGGTACATGACAAGACTAGTTTGACTGTTACACAGTTTTGCGTAGCTTCAATTTTCATTTGCATACGAAGAATTATAGAGAGCAAGTCTTGTCTTGTCAATAGTTATATAGTGGTGCATACTAATAATGGAAATGGAATTTAAAGTGTATGTACAAAAGGCTAATTTAAATCAGTGCAGCGCAATGTATCCTTAGCGGCCTGGCCTTCGTCTTCTGTCAATGTTATATTATTACACTAGTGCTGTATTACTACTACTACGTAATATTACAATTACTACGGACAATATGTTTGCAATAGTACTAGAATATCTGGTTTCTCAGTACTAGTAACAGAATATATTACGTATACGTAATATGTACAGTGTTAGTCTATAAGTTTAGCAAATAGTAACTTTGCATTGGAAATGGAAACACAAAGAGAAGTGTAATTAAAAAGTTTTCAAGTGGAATAACTTATTCTGTCTTTGAGGAAACGGGATGGAAAATTGATTAGACCAACACTTCTCATGCATAATGCACATGTAATGCAACGTAGTCAAGACAAGTCAAGTCGATGAGATTTTCTGTTCTTCTCAGTTGTGAGACTGAGTGAGTTCCCCTTATGGTTCAGTTGGGACTTGTCTCTATCTCTCTTCAACTTTCTTTACTCCATCGCTTAGTATTCCTGTGTTGTAGACCTTCCCTATTTAAATTCGTACAGATATCAGAAACATTTTCAAACAACTAGAAATTATGCTTATGCATATTTTTCTATACTTTTAATACCCCGATACTTCAAATCTTGCTATTGTCGTGTGCTCTCTATTCTGGTTATACATTTATTGCATTTTATGCAAATCCTAAGAGATTTCTTTTCATTTTCAAAGTTAGTGTTAGCTTACACATAAAGGTTTTTTAGTTTCTAGTGACGATAACTACATAAACATATCTGAACTATTGTCGTTTTAATCAGGAATCTCAACTTAAAAAGATTGCTGCTTTGGTATATCCCCCATTTATGTTCAGTTTGGTTTATTCTTATTGCTCTGTTATGTTACCCATTTGTATTATAACTTTAACTCTTCCATTTACATTTCAAAGCTCTAGAAACAGTTTCATTTCCTTCGCTCTTCAATATTTGAATGGTGAAATAGAAATAGTTTCCTTTCCTAGTTCCGTGGTATACTACAAATATAGACCTTACTGCTGTGTAGTGTGTACCTGAAGCTAAAATATCTTATTCGTAAACAAGAATTCTTGGAATATTTACGTAAGGTGGGATACTTTGTTTAAACATTTGAAATAGCTATCTGGTATGTTAGTTTATGTACACAAACATTTAGAGATATTTCTAAAACCAAAATCAATGTTTTCCAAATCAAGTTTCACATTACAAAACAGAATAACATTGTTAGTTTTGTAGAGTATTGTGTAGTAAAGGCCCTGTTTAGACATGATCTGCTTTTCCTTAGGTAAATTTCAGTAAACAAAGTAAACTCTCAACTTAGGTGAAACTGAAATTGTGGAAATACATTTTGTACACACGAAAGATAAAATACATTGAACAATGGCTTTAAAAGTTAAGACAGTATGAATAGCTGGAGTAAAAGAGCGTAGGTATGTTATGGTCTTTCGTAGGTTATTAGAGACCAGGAAGGGAAAAGGATTAAGCATGTAGATATGATACAGATAGTTTGTTTAGAAGAGAATAGGAGTGATATCAGGACAGAGATCATTCTTCTAATGACCAAGTCAGAGTGGGGAACAAGGATTCATGGGGCAAAGCAACGAGCAACACACCTTCTTTGAGATTTATTCTTATGAAAGGTAAAGATTCACACGGAGCATGCTGTGGCCAATTGGCTCAGGATGAGTTGGCCATTTATTCCGTTTTACAGACTTGCTTATCTTTAGACACACTACGAACTCCTAAATATACTTCCACAATATAACACACAGACGAAAACATAAGATATGATATCATGATAGGCACATGCACTCGAAACAAACTTCTATTACTTAAATCGCAGTTTGCTCGTGGATCCAACATCCACCTCTAACTTATTGTTAAACTTGAGTAAAGGGTAAGGATACTGCCTGAGTACTGATATATTGCAGTCTAATAGTAATAGTGTGATTTTGTTTCTATAAAAGTGTTTGTACTGGCATATAATAAGGTGGACACATGTACACACATATATTCAAGGATTGTACAAGCAATGACTTACATGGGCTCTCATGTTTTCTTATCTTAGACAGTCCACTGCACTTTACGTTGATGGGTTGGATAATGCTATTGCCACGTTATGTTACCTTAAGTTGGTTTGGTGTCATCTAGACAAGTTCCATACGGAGAACCGAAATGTTCTTTCTCAGGCAGGGAGCCCTCACTCCAATCACAAATTCACAATCCCCATCAACCACTACAATCTTCAGTCACAGCATAGCCTTATAAAAAGTAGATATATCTAATAATAATAGTTTACCAAATGTGTGTAACTATTTGTACACAGTTTAACAATATCTTTTGTATTACCATTATCATTATCAGTATAATAAGAGTATACGCAATCTTCAAACTCTAACCTTAACAGTTCAGCAGTCATCATAAGATTCATCATAGTCATCATCATCATGTTCACAATACAGAAAAGTCATATACACACTGCTACAGATATGATACAGAGATACTTCAAATGTTAAACACTTACAATAATGAAACGTATGCACCAGACTTGATCCCCATAGACTTTTAAGGTTGAGGTTCAACCCTTACACAAATACACAAATGACTACAAAGACCGATAACATCTCTTACTCAATTCATCCAACAAGTTCATGAATATTTCTATATCTACAATTCCCATTGCCATACATGTAACCAGCTTCAGTGTGAATTCCTATTACAATAGTCATTCCTCATCCGCACTGAAACAGAGTTACTGTGTGAGTATGTGAGAGCAGACCACTTAAGCAAACATTGAATCGACTAGACTTGAAGACTGAGTGAGTGACTACGACTACAAGTGAAATCGTCGAATTCAGTAAATGAGCAAGGGAGGTGAGGTGCGTTGATGTGATGTGTGTAAGTGAAGAATCATGAGTCAGGAAATTTTGCATGATGGATCAGATTAGTGGTGCACTTTCGGAATGAGAATTAGAAATTGGAAATGCAAAGCAATTCTAATTCAAGACTTAAGCAGCGAAATGCGGTAGCTATGTCGAGTTTAAATGTGTGCGATGTGTGCAAACATAGCACAAACTAACCAAATCACAAATTACAATCAGCCAATTCTTACGGAAAATGGAATAATACAGTAGCTTGTCGGTTCTACTGTAGCTAGTCACTACATTTCTCTTCCAGCGCACCAGACCACAAAAGCGTGTGTAAACCAAACCACGTGAAGCATTCTTCTGCATGCAATGCAACCAAGAAACAAAAACTCTGGACTTACAATACTTTAGTGTGCTAGCTACAGTATTCTCAAAATTCAAGATATGGTACTCGTAATGAAAATAAATTGGATTTATGCTTAAGCATGAAGTGAATCGCGTTATTGATAATTTAAAGTGTAAATAGAATATTAGGGACAATCTTAGTCACACGAAGGAACATTTTGTATCGTTTTGTGTAAAACACATGCATGCAAAGAAATTCATACTAATACTAAATAAACCCATTGCAAAAAGTACAACTTAATATTTAGTAGATTTAAAACTGAAATATGGTACACAAAACAGAGAAATAAGCTCTTTTTATTCTAAACATGAGATTTCATTAGGATTAGTGAATTTGCGTGAAGGTAGTGTTATGTTATGCATGTTGGACTTTCTTCGTGGAACGAAAACTGAAAAACAGAAATGTTGTATGGTAGGACGAAGGAAAGTTTGTAGAGGGACTGGACATGGAGGGCAAGATGATGAATGAGATTGGAAGCCCGTGTCAAGTGTCAAAGAGCCATGCACGGCATCGGGTCAGAGCGTTCCAAGGTGTCCTTATCAATCTCCCGCATCTTGACAGATGAGCTCAACAGGAGAGACAAACTTAGGCAAGCCAAGTGAATTGACCTGCCTGCTTCCCTCAAACTCCCTTCATTCTTCCTAGTTGTTTATGTTCTTCCTGTGGCTGGCTCTACCTTCTCTGCTCCACGACCCAACTGCCTTCACTCTGAGTTTCAATCCACTTCCAAGCACATAATATCAAACCGAGTCTGTCGAGTAAGCTATGTACGGTGCACAGTGCCAAGCCAGAGAGAATCAAAGTCAACTCAACTAACCTCAACTTCTATTTGATTAGATTAGAATTTGAATTGGAGTCAGACTAGTATGGAAAAGGATAGGATTTTGGGATATACTAAATACTAGTACCTATTATCTTAAAAATCTTATGAACCTCATTCTAAAGCTTTTAAACACATAATAAACTCGACATGATTTGCTAAGTCAAAGGTTGGAAGTACTAGTACTGCCTTATCCTTATGTTCATTGTAAAATTCATTTTTGTATTGTAATATTGTACATGCATACGCATAACACAATTCTTTACCAGGCATTATATGGCGTGGTGCGTCGATAAATACATTTCATGGCACAAGTTGAGACAAATTTAACTTAACAGTTAACGTCCTTGTGCATTTCCTATCGCACAACAACACAATACTATATTATGTGTAATAAAAACATTTCCCTCGAGTGTACTCATTTTGTTTTATTCAATTTGAAATGCACTCAGACTTGCCTATTTTCAATCTGACTGCGAATAGGTTACGTTCAGTTGGTGTGTTGCTGTTAGTATTGTATCAGGTGCCCAACCCTAGATTTTATTTAACTACAGCAATAGAAATACAGTAATGTAATAGTAATGACACGCTCATGATTTATCACTGAGTCCCGTAGAAAAAACCTTTCCGTTTTGATATAAAACCCTGCTGGGGGTCTTCACAAAGCCATTCTTCATTCCTTCTCTACTTATAATCACTCGTATTACACCATTAAAAACCAATAGAACCGACCCGACCTGCCCCGACCTACTAAATCATCGATGACTCCTTTCTTAAAGTTCTCCTTCACTTGTACTTGCTTACATTACAGAGCCTCAATTCATTTCCCCAACCCTGTTTAGGTTAAAATGTGTAGACAACACATGTAGACAACATATCTTATACACGATGCAAAACAAATACTACATTTCCTTTCCTTCCTTTCAGATATCTTGCAACACAATATAGGTACTCCTATTGAAAACAAGATTCAAAGCTCTGTTACGTTATGCTAACGATAACCATAATAAAATAACGAGATTCAAGACGTTGTAAGCAATAGGTTTAATATGATTGTTTACGGTAGTAAACACAGATGCCTCCTGCATTTTACACTTAGCAAATACATATATTAGTGCACTGTGCAGTGGATTCCATGAAAATTCAATAGACTTACATGTAGAGACAGGAACTGCTCGGATAAACAATGTAAATGTGTAAGAAATATTAATGAGTTCATAGTTCTCATGGTGTAGAAACGAAATAATATAATTTCTCAAGTTGTCACATACAAATAAGTATGACAAAACATACCCTCATATAAGTTTGTATGTTTGCAGATTGTAGTCACAGTACGTCAGTAAACATAGAACATAACATAATTCAGTGGTGGCGACAGATGTGAAGAATATAACTGTAAAATTCAATATCTCAAACGAATATTAAGTATACACTTACAAGTAATACTTAGCACATGGTTATGACTCTAAAGACGCATTACACAAAACAAAAACTACTAGAATCCAAGTCTGAAATTAGGTACTAGTAAAACAATTTGTTCTGAAGTTTGTAAATATGGACTGTACTCTGCAGTGAATAAAAAACAACACAAAAAATATGTTTGGAAAAAGTGCTAACGAACCAGGGTTTCATTAACTGCAGATTTTTCTTAACTCTAACGCATTCAGAATATTAAATAGGTTTGCATATAAAAATTACTAAACCTAATAGATATAAACTACTCCGAATACTACTATAAACATCATCATAAAATCCGTGACCTATTTTGGTTATTATTTCAGGCCTGGCAAAACAGTGCATAGCAAATTATTGTAATTTCGAGATTAAAATCTGATATTACAAATATTTTCATTAAAATGGGACATTGTATGAAGGAGCCATAAAATTCAAGTAGAAATATTTCAAAATAGGGTACAACTGTTACACTTCGACTTTATTACAGTCAAATATTATACATACACACGAACGCTCATCTTTCTCTCGGCCAACTTTCACTTTATTTAATACTGCAGAGTATGAAAGGAACTAAAAGGAAAGAGAACTCGTTATCATTTAATTCCATACCAGACTTCTCCATTCTCTTACATTATAGTTACACTAAAGCATTATTCCATCATACAAACACAAAGATATGCTCCTTCGTTATTTCGCATAAATAACACTATTGCACTAGACGGATTATTTTACATATCAAATAACTTTGGGTATTATAGACATGAACAGTACAGAATGTATTCGTGGAACGAAAGAGCCTTCCTTCGTCAGCTCTCGGCCCTATTCATTTACAAGAGTGAGTGAATTCAATGAATTTGCATTTCCATTCAGATTCCTTTCAGTTTCTCTTTCACAAAGTCAGCTCACACACAATCTCGACGAAACATTCAAAAAGTCAAGTCAAATATATTGCCTTAAGGAGAGAGAGTCTATATTTATACTTTACTGTACTGTTTCCTTACTTGTGCAGCCTTGTTTGTTTTATGTTAGGTGATAATTGTAAACGACTTGATTCAAGAGCCTCTATTTCTATTCATGAGCTTTACTTCTAATTGATTTACTCCAATAAAATTTAAGGAGGCGACAAATACTCTTTCAGCTCTCAATCCATTGCTAAATTCTACCAAGTCAACAAGAGTTATTCAATGACTTTCTTAGCACTATGCAAATTGAATTGCTTAATCGACTCCCATTTGAACAGTCCTATTAGTGCTCTCTCGCATTTATTAACCGCTTTACACAATAGTCGATGCCATCATTTCATACATGATAATTTCCTTTTAAAATCTGTGGATGATTATAACGATTTTAAATATTTTAAAATTGTTTCAATATATTTTGTCACAAAGCACAGTCAGATAGCTTTGGTGTACGGCCTTTCATTGTCATAAAATAATAATATTTGTAACTTAATTAATTACTTAAAAATATTAGTATACCTACCTATGTATTCCGGAATGTGTAATGAATGAAAGATAGCGCAATATTGAAAGTTTAAACAGTGAACTGTGTAAAAATAAGTAAGAAATTCAATACCGTGCACCGATTTAATATATATGCACTTCTAGGACTTCTACCTATAATATAAGAGGCTGAGGAAAAAAGTTCTGTAACAGAATTCTTGTTTCGTGCTCGTACATATCTCACATTTGACATTAGGTATTTATAAATAATCAAGAATCTTGCACACAAAGGCTCACAAAAAAGGAATTGAAGTTCAATAGAAAAGATACAGATGAATGTATTTGTGTTTAGACAGGTTTGATAGTTGTATGCACATATACATACATAAACTAGAAATGATATGCCAATGAAACAGGGATGTACATAAAAGCAAAAGTCAGGGATAAAGACCTTTTGTTGCCATTGAACTTCCAGTAGTTTAGAAAACTTGTGAGTTGCAATATTCTAAACATCCAAATCAAAAAGTAAAGTTAACGACTTTTGCCAAGAAAAGAATGTCAAGACTGATTTACCGATTGTATATAAGTAAGTATGTGCAATGTGCATAAGTGCATGATCATCAGATTAGAGAAAATATCAATATCTAGTTGTAGTGGGAATCTATGCACTATTATGTTCTATTTTATTGGCAGAATAGTAGACTTATGGTTTTACATAGATAATTTATAGTGATTATCAAAGTTGAAGATATATAGACATGCTTATGTAAACAATAAACACAGTAAGATTTATTCTCGTGAATATTTATGGAGCTAGGTTGGCAGAATGGAAGACAAACTGTAGATACATGCTTACTAAACCTAAAGGATCAATTGGACGAGAAAACAAAGGACACTATACCAGTTTTACATATTGCATAATAAATTGCATCAGCATATGATGTCAGTACATGCAGATAAAGCGTATGGTTATGTTATGTTATATTACGAAGTACCTTAATTCACAAGTGTTCGTGTAATCTTGATTATTTTGCTGCATGCGAATTTGCATAAGGTGTAATGGATAAGATACAATGAAGCTTGTAACTTAAGTTGATTGAAGCGAATTTAATAAGGGAAGATGAGTGCGAAGGCGAAAGAAAGAATTCAGAGATGATGATTTGCCAAGGCTATAAATTAGTTTGTTTTCAATGGAGCCTGGAATGAATGGACTGTTGGATAAAGGGAATGGATTGAGTATAGAATATCTTGCGATTGGCTTCTCTTTATGAGAAGTCTCCTGCCAAATATGTGTAAAAGTGTTGTAGATGTGTTGTGATAAGGTATGAAAAGGACTGGAAAGATGCGGATGGACAAGATAAGAGAAATATACATAGAAAATGGTTCAGTCCACTCTAAGCAGTCCATTACGTGACGTTTCTTGAAGAAAAGAGTGGAAGATGTTGATGCTTTAGCTATGGCCACCTGGAGTGCCCCTACAAGTTATTATCAAGGTGTAATAAGTAATAATAATGCAAAGTACAACGATGGTGGGCTCCTGTCTCATAAAGTATCCTACAGGAGAGGATCCTTATGCATTACAGCTCCGTGGGATACCCCACAGTCCAACACCCAAACCATTCTGTGGTACACACGTAATACATCCATATATACTCACATCTCCTTTTAGTCATCATCATATCCAATTCTGAAAACCAAACCAACGCGGACTACTATTACGGAACGAACTACTTAATATGACAAGATAGATAAGCTCAAAATGAAAACTCAAAGTTTCTTGAATTTTCAGATGATATTCTGTCTGCTCTGACTTTTAGACTTGCATGAATATTCTCTCTGTGCTGGAGTCGGAGTTTGAGTGGACCTGTGATAAAATATAAGTTGAAACTTCAAGTGAGCTGGTTGTGGCTGATTGTGAGTGTATAATGTAAGGATCAGTTCTTCTCTCATCTCTCTAGCTATTTTATGACACTCATGTCATAATATCACTGTCTTAACTCATCTCTAAACCACAAAAATCCAAGGGAGAGGCTGCCTGGCCCAGCCATAGGCAAATATCCTTTAATCTTCACTACCAACACAAAACCACTCGTAAGAATTGAAACACACAGAGAGTAAGATACCACGATTTTATATAGTATTTGTATTGCTGTAAAGAGAAAAACTGCTGTCTGCCTACTTATTGTTTGGAATTGTAGTGTCTGTAGTCCCTATTGTACTTTACACATCAATATCCATTCATTGTTCAGTCGTTCCTAGTTCTTGTACATGTAGGATGGACATACTTGCATTTACAAGTTTCTTGTTCTCTTTGAAATTGCATAAGAGTGGTCTTATACGCAATAAAGTTCACATTCTATATTGAAAATAAGAGATAGACCATTGCTAAAACTATGAAATCATAAAAAAGAAATATTTAGCATCTTTTCTTCCTTCGCTCATGATATTTTCATACTTATGTTCATCTTGACTTAATTTACGAAGAATACTTGAATCTCACTTTACTTTAACTATCTACATTTCATTCAGTATGACAAAAGACGTAAAAACTTACCACACGACTCATTCCTGTTACTTGCATTGCAGTCCTCCCTGGGTTCACGAATCACGATAAGTGTGAATTACGATATTACTATTCAAATTATCTGACTGCTCATCAAATTACCATATTGCATACCTAGCTAATAAAAAATGCTTAGCTCAGTTTAATATGCATTTACTATAAAAGATTCTTAAAACTACTTACAACAATACACTTATTATTTATTGAATTTCGTATAGCAAAGCAAGATACTAAAAACTAATCACAAAAACATTAATTATAACAAAAAACATCTCAAATAAGTAAGAATATTGTGGATTGAGCATTATATGAGCATAATTTACTAGAGAATTGAATATAAAAAGCAAAGCTGTTCATATTCGTTATCGTACTGCAAAAAAGGTGATATTTAGGTATTAGAAATCTCCGCATTAAGGCATTAAATGGATAGGAAGACAAAGAGAAGGAGAAATATCAGATCTCCCCAACGCTGTTCGAGTGAAAACTTTCTCTGTCGGGAAAGTGAGATAAGAAAATGCTTGGAAAGGAAGAAGTACGTGTAGAATCAATAGCTGCGTATACCTAACATGGTTACATAAGAAATTGAGTTGTGTAACAGTGAGTAAAAGCCATCCAGCGTACTTGGGTCAAGGTTTCTAAAGGGAAGAACCCGAATTCTATCCACGAGAGGGTGGAAAACCTGCAAACCGAATTCGGATAAACTAAACAGCGCCTGGCAGCAAGCAACGCGACTTGGTTGCTATTCTGGACAAGAGCATCAATAGAAAAGGAACTCGGGAAAGAAAAGCATCGAAGGGAGGTACAACTACAAGCGAAAGCCAACACGACATTATATAAGGTATAACTTCTAACACCATCTAAGTACATAGGTACCTATGTACATAGAGTAATAATACTACACAGGAAACTGCAATCCATTGGTTTACTAATATTACTGGATGTAATCCACTGCCTATAGTGCTAAACATACTATAGAACTTGGAGAGCGACAATAGAAAGCAGGCTTCAACATACTTTCATCTGCATTCCCACTAACGATAAAACATTCTTTAGGTGTAAATGGTGTAATGTCTAATAATACAGTAGAGATATTCTGGGTTCCGCATTCAAGCCATTAAGGCGTTGTGCAACCGCTGTAACAAGTTCTTGGACAACGTAAACTACAAGAATTTGCTACTTGTTTGCACTAGTTGTAAAAGTTTTTACACTCATTTAAATATGTTCTACATAATCATTATGGCCAAGGAAAGAATAATTTACTGACGGAAAAACTCTCGCTGTGCCTTCAACGCTTCAACAACCCTAAAGACAGAATTAACACACAGAGGTAATAAACTAAACACATTTTCTAGTGTAGTTCTACACAAGCAGAATCAAAGGAATCAGATTAAAATAAAATAACTATTTAATTTTGAGTTAACTGACTGTTGTTGTTATTAAAGTTTGTTCGCCAAACAATATTGAATAGAGAGTTTCTACAGAGACAACTACTATACAAATAGTAGCGTCGTAAAGGTAAATATGTCAAGCAGTCGAGATGTGACTGCTAACAGAAAAAAAGAGGTTTGGGAGGAAGCGGGCTCAGAATTTTACCAAGAAAGTTATCCCAGTGGAAGCGGTCAAGCCGGACATCAAAGAAGACCATCTCGACTTAATATTCCGTTACCTTCACAAACTGCTCGAAGAAATAGCACCGTTGCAGGTTCGATATCCACATTCCTTTACGAGAAAAAGTTATTAAAAGATAAAAATATAATTTTTGATAATGCTCAATGTATATAACTTTTTTTAAAGATGCCGGAAGAAAGTCTGGCAGAAGAAAGTCATCCGTAACAGCATTGACATATACTTCAACCATGGCTGTTGGGACAGCTAACAATGATATTCACGTGGCCGTTCTACCCGATTTGGCTGACGAATCCCTTCCTAATGAAGCAAAAACATGGGAAGAACTCATGAAAATCAAAGCAATGCCAATTCCGATGGCACAAAAGAAGGACCTCAAAGCACAACTAACAGTATGTGTTAAATCATCCCTTTTTCCTGATCAAGAACTCATTAGAGCATTATCACAAATTATACTTGTTCCTGATATATGTTTACTATTGATAAAATTCCGATACATTTAGACACTACCTATCTTAAAACTAAAAGGGTGGCGACTTTTTAAATGGAGAAAGTTAAAAGCTATTAAGGCTTTCTCCAGAGGGTGGAGTCATCGTTGGAGAAATATTGTCTTTCTACAAACCCCTTTAAGAACTATAGAAATCAAATGTGGAACTTCCATTGTAGTAAGTGGTGTTATTCAATTAATGTATGATGTAATGCAATTAATGCTTCTTAACGTAGATTTCTTTTCCCAGAATGTATTCCTGTTTATAAAATGGACATTGATTCTAAATATATTAATGTTCTTCATAATCGCCTTGTTCGTAATCATTCCATTCATTGCTCATCACGATGATTTTGAAGACAATGCTGATTTCCAGGATTCAGGATGTAAAGTAGAGGGTGATGGACCACATGAAACTGGTATTTTTTAGTATTAATATGCTATAATGTGAAATGCCTTAACATTGTCTTATGAGCTTTTACCGTTGTAAATTAAATGAACATTGTGTTTAACTTGCAGAAGAGGAATTGATTAAATGCTGTACCATCAAACACAGAGAAGACTTGAAAAATGAAACTCGTGAATCAATAGCAACATTTATTCAAGAAATATTTCAATTGAAAAATATCTCCATTGAAAACAATGCATTTTTTTATGGATACTACGAAGCCCGAAGTGTGGGTTTAGACTACAACTTTGCTCTGGCCTATGCGATGGTTACAGCTACAATTTTTGTTTTATGTTTAGCACTCATGGTTAGGAACATAGGAAGAGGTTTTAAGGTAAAGGCATTACGATTTCTCAATTAGTTGATTACATTTTACTCATTATACAAATCTTCATACTAAAAGAACATTACAACCATTTTAGGAAATGATATTAGCCAGAGAAGGGGAGTATTACAAATATTCTAACCTAATTTTTGGAGGGTGGGACCATTACACTAAAGATGAAGCAGGTGCTAAGTTTAAGAGAAAAGTCATCTTGAATGAAATGAAAATTGCACTTCAAACGGAGAAAATTAAAGTAAACAAAGTTAAACTTCTCTTCATATTTAAATTCCCAGAAAAGTGATACTTTCTCATCTAGGTATGGATTTAAGTTTTATTTTCTGAATGCAGACCCAGGACTTAATCAGAAGTAACAAACAGAGTATGAAATTGCGATTCATTCAAGGAGTAGTGCACCTGATTGTACTGGGCCTGTGGGCTCTCGTCGGTTTCCTTATTTATGTAACCACGGACCTCAGCTTGACATCAGAAGGAAGAATTACCATAACACACTCATCCTGGAATGACAAAGGATACTATGTGCTTTTAAATTTCAGCCCCCAACTCGTCATTATTATTTCTAATTTGCTATTTCCAATCATACTTTCTTGGGTATTTTAAAATTATCTACTAATATTTTTTATAATAAACACTTTAATTTTAGTAAGTTCTAACTATATCTAACTCATTGCATATTAACCTTTACAGTTGGGAAAATTCGAGAAATATTCAATCCAAGCACAGACAACTCTTATTTTGATACGTGCTCTCTTTGTTCGACTGTTGGGTATTGGACTCCCTGCCTATCTATTTTATCACAACAACTACTGCAGCATTAGCGATAAGCACTGTACATCCTGTAAACACCCAACTCCAAAACATGGCTCGAGACTTTCATGTTGGGAAACTTCAGTTTCAGAACAGATTTATAAGTAAGGAGAATGTTTAATACTCTTACGACAAATAAACTTGAGTTCCAATTCTAAGCATAACTTACGTTTTGTATGAAAAGGTTAATACTGACGGATTTGACTTTGAAATTAATAATAACGTTTATCTGGGAGCCTTCGCGAATACTGATTGGAAAATTGTGCCCCTGTAGTCTAGCAAAGAAAATTTCTTCAATTAGATTTAACATCGTTCGACACAGCCTAGACATAATTTACATACAAGCATTGTCTTGGATAGGATTTTATTTCTCTCCCGTTCTTCCAGGAATCGTGGCTATTTACTGTTTCATTGGTATGTATTATTTTACAATAGCATTAAGGGATATAATATGAGAATACATTATTATAAAAAATACTATTTTTTGTTGTGGAAATAACTAATTGAATTCTGTTTTTGCAGTTTTTTTCACCAAAAAGTTTAGGTAATACTTGTGATACACTTTGAAACATTTAATAACTTGGTTTATATAATGGCTTTTCATTTGCAATTTTTGACAATGTAATACATAGCTCGTTTTAATTTTCAGTGTTTTGCATAACTGTAATGCAGTTCCTGACACATTCAGGTATAAATATCAATAAATTGTGTTAGCTACTACATTTGTCTAATTCGCAGTTAATTCATTGTGGATTTATTTTTCCAACAGAACAACAAGGACAACGACAATTTTTATATTTACTAAGCTCTTTTCATTCGTTGCAGCGACAATAACTATTGTGTTTGTATTAGGATACATGATTCCTTCTAGAGGTACTCTTAAACCAAATCATTTTTGCAAAATTAGCATTAAAAATTCTTTTAAACAACAAAAATTTAATTACGTAGGATGCGGACCCTTTCGTGCTCACTCAACACCATGGAATGCAGTTAACAAAAGTCTAAGCGAAGTCGAACTGCTAAACACCATTGTTGAAAATATTGTTTCCCCTGGTGTAACAACTCCAGTTACTATTTTACTGATTCTAGGGACTTATTATTACTATTCAGTTGCTCAAGCAAATAGAGGGATGGTAGAAACTTTAAAACATCTATTGGTACTAGAAGGTCATGATAAACAATACTTGTTTGCCAGATTAAATACTTTAAGGAGAAAGTCTAATGATAGTGTAAGGTCATCGTACTCAACGGTCAATGCTGAGGCTAGAAATGCCCAATGATTTAGCATTTTTTAACATTTCACTTGATTACACTTTCAAATAGCCTAAGTATGCACAGTTTTTGCAATTTAAACGTTTGAAAAATTCATTTGTTAACGATTTGCTCACAATTTAGACGTACAGAGTTTCAAACCTATGAACCTTAAAACGTAATACTCATTCCTACTTGACCAACAAACGTTAAGTTAAATACGTACAGCTCAACTGCTCACATACGTTTATTATCTTACTTAAATACGATTAGTTACAAAATTACTGGACCCTAAAAGTAGGCTCATTGTATAGAATGTTTTTTGCCATTGTATTTTTATTGCTTATTTAATCAAAACTGTTAAAATTATTTTACTTATTTTCAAAGTATGTATTTTTTAATTATGGTTATGCATAATTATACAGAGTAGTGAAAGTACTGTCGGATGAATGAACAAAATAAACTAAAGAAGCAGCACAAACCGAGCCATTGTATTGTACTATAAATACAATAAAAAACTATTTCAAAGTAAATTAGTGTACATAGAACATTAAGTACATACATCAACCTGTAAAAAACTGAAAGCGAATTATAGAATAAGACTCTGTTACCAGAATAAACAATTATTTACATTATTTACATAGAAGCAAAAGGCAGCTTTTCGTAGTAAATAAAGAGCTATTTCTTTGACAGTGAAAAATCTGTATGTCTATTTTGTAATTACTCTTATTATCCGTTGATACGTAATGCATTTTTTCAGAGCCATATAACAATGAACCCTATTGACTTAGATATGTGATTTGATTTGCAATGAAAATGAAACCGGTATCTCCGTATGAATACTAGATTTACTACTTACAATATTAATTGTAAGATATTATATACATACATCAATTGAACAATAATGTCAAAAATGAAGTTTGTACTTATCATTATCAGACCACAAAATGTACCAGTTTGGATTAGCCAACCAAACTTTTGAAAGGTTTACGTTGAAATTGAAATTTAAATCCCTGGCCCAAATGATGTTAATTTTGCGACCCCTATTGTGATTCCTCTTCAATTGGTTCATGCAACTGGAAATATTAAACAAATGTTAACAATGGAACACCATTTTATATTCACTTCCAGTATGCTTAGTTAATTACAAAACTTACTTAACAGTGAAATAAGAAATTAACTCAAATAACTTACCACTTTTGATAATTCCAGCCAGTCTAATAATTGTACCGGAGTGTCCATACCTAAGCCAGCCGAAAAATGGCATTTTAATTTTCCCAAAAGATTTAATTAAATAAACTGAGTACTAACACTCATCCACCCATATATTTTCCGGAGCACAATGTGCATTACCTGAAGGAGGTTTGTCCCAATTCCAATACGTCAAAGAGTCAAATCCCGTTTCCAAGTTTAATGTAGTGGTTTCCTGTGAGTCAGGAAAAGCAAGAGAAGATGTTTTACCCAAATCTGAACAAACAAGGCCCTCATAATCTTCCGGAAGATGCAAACTTTTTCCCATTAATGATTTCCCACGAAATTGGTTTTCAAAAACTGCAAATATGTTCAAATACTTAAAGCCATGATATAATTTTCACAAGACAAACACCATAAAGTTGACCTAAAAGATAGTATTCATATACAGTTTTTCTGTGGTGCTATATTTCATTTTTTTGTGCTAGTAGTAAGATTCTGCCTAGTAGTAAGATGTAGTAGTAGCCTATCACAATTGGAAATGCAAATCAACATGGAAAATCTTTACTCACGTTTAGTGTATCCAAACATAAAACGCATGTAGCCTCATTTTTACATCACATACTTCAATTTATATAGCACACTAACCAACACATCAAGTATAATCTCTGGCTTACACCAAAAATATGACTTAAAATTTGAAATATGCAAAATGCATTCCCTGCTAATAAAGGATGGGTTAAAAGGTTGTGTTTGTGTCAAATGAAATACAATTTTCTGCAAGCGAATAACAAAGTACTAACAAGTGGGAAAGGTAAACTCACTTACCCTTACCATCCGTAGTGGAGTCTTCCGGGACCTCAACACTTTTTGCTGAAAATTTGTTTGTAACATTACCTTTTCCATCGTACTCAACTTTAAATGGGACATAGTGCACTATAGGTACGGTAGTTGGACTGCCAATACCATCTTGATTTTTATCATTTCTGCTGTCGGAGATTACTTTGGACATTTTTGCGGCAGACGGACGAGATACTGCTTTTAGAGACTTTGTCAACAACTAACCACAGTAAAATACTTAAAATAGTGCAAACTTAAAAATGTAAATTAATCCAAAAAGTTTTTTTTAGTATTTTTGGTGCTATTTTATTTCTTAGATGCCTGAATTCCAGGTTAGAGATATACTTTTAGGAATATCTGGACAATACAATAATAATACACGATCAATTCCCGCTTTACTTTTATCCTACATAAAACAGCGGAAGCTTCAACTTTCCTGAAGTACTCCAAAGGAACACCTGTAGGAAAACACGAATTGCATTGCAATTTCTTCGGAAGACGAGGACAGAACGAAATATTTGCAGTATAAGGTATTTAAAATAAAATTTCTGGATTAACTTCTGGTTCTTTGCTGGCTATCCACTATGTACTATATTGTTTTGTTTACCCACTTAGGTATAATTTAATTAGAATGTTTCATTTAATTAGTTGCAATATAGCAATATTATTGCTCTATTTTTATCTTTGTAACTTTATTTTAGGCAACCCAAACTCTCTGCTGGAGAATTAAAATACAATCAAAATTACTAAACAGAAAAGGGAAGAGAACCAGGAAAAGGTTATATTGCATATTTTACATTCATTTGTGTAATTGCATGAGTGTGAATTGTGAAGAACTTTGACTTACCGAATACTGTGTGAATAACGCCGAAAGTTAAAAATGAACAACTTTCCAATGCGAGGAGTTAGCATTCTGTTCAAGAATGCTTCAGGAAATGGCCTACTGGGAACCAAACGATCTTTAATGGACATGAACAATAGGGCTGTGCGATTATATTCCTTTGAAACTTTGGCAGTAAACTCAGTTGGCAAAAATGTAATGCATGTAGAAATTAATCGCCCTGAAAAACTGAATTCAATGAATACGTCTTTTTGGAGGTATTTTTAATGATTCTTTACACCTTTTGTTTCGTAACAATAACAATGATTAAAGGAAGAAATTATAACTCACCCTATTAGAATGCCTTCTCAGGCATATCTAAAAGTTTTGTAAAACATACGCCGGGAATTTACTCTCATTTTTGGGATAGAACAGTGAAAAAAGGCAAAGAAAGTTTGTTTTTCTGACTTTGAGACCATATTTCATTGGTGAAAGCTGCCTTTCTTTTTCAGGGAAATTCGAGAGTGCTTTGAAAAGCTAAATGACGATTCTTCGTGTCGTACTGTGGTTTTGAGTGGTGCAGGGAAAATATTTACCGCTGGTAAGATATAAACTAAGTGTGGATATGTAATATTATACTTTACGTACTACGGCTTGGTAGCAGTTTTATTGCTAACTGAAAAATAAATTGCAGATTGAATAACGTTGAGTTATGCTTGTATAGGCCTCGACTTAGGTGATGTAACTGGATCCTTTCTGAGTATCATCCAAAGTGATGAAGATGTTGCAAGGAAATGTAAGAAGTATTACGCAACTATAAAACCGTACCAATTGGCCTTTTCATCTTTAGAAAAGGTAATTTTTTTCCTTTTTTGTAATAACGAAAACAAAGGAGCTAATTATTCGAAAACAATGTTTGTTTAAAACGATTAATAAACAAGTTATTAACATCTAGTGCTGTAAACCTGTGATTGCTGCAGTTCATGGAGCTTGTATTGGAGGAGGTGTAGATTTAATTTCATCTGCAGACATTCGTTATTCTACAATGGACGCTTGGTTTCAAATCAAAGAGGTGGATTTAGGTAAAACCGAAAAGACTATGTATTTATTACCTAATGGGCCCCAAATTCAAATTGAAATTTACCCTACTCATGTAAACTTTTTGTACGTACTTGTAGGATATGCATTTCATCTTGGTGTTGCATAAGGAAAATTGTCTTTCATTTCCTACTACGCATTTTCAATTACTGTGTATCCTATATGGCCAAACAGTACACTTATAATATTAATTATATTAACAATGTTGTATACAATTTAATTTAGGTCTAGCAGCTGACGTTGGTACACTTCAGAGGTTTCCTAAAATTGTAGGCAATGACAGCTTAGTACGTGAATTAGCCTACTCAGCGAGAAAGTTCCATGCCGATGAAGCTTTGTCCATGGGATTTGTCAGCCGTATATTTGATAACAAGGCAGTGTAAGTAAACACTCAATAATTATCACGTAAATAAACCTCAGTGGAGGAACTTATTTCATTAAGTTGTAATTTCTGTAATAATCAATTCGTAATGGTCTTGTCTTACATAGCGTCATGTATACATTTACAGAATGATAGATGCAGCATTGGAAATGGCAACTAGAATAGCCACTAAATCGCCAGTTGCTGTTCAGGGAACCAAGGTTAACATTATATACTCAAGAGACCACACTGTAGACGAAAGCTTAGAATTTCAGGTAAATGCTGCACATTTTCTTCCCTATTTATTTATTTAGAAATCGTTCTAAAGAGGAACGATATGGCCAAAAAACCCTTTTTAGACTCTTTAATAGTAATGCTTTAAGGTGTACATATAACATGATTTGCATTGTGAACCTATGAATAGGAATTGCTAATTAACTTGTCGTTGCACTTTACCACGATGTCTATATTTGTAATATGGTTTTCTTTGCATAGGCGCGGTGGAACATGACAATGCTTCAAAGTGAAGATCTTTTGAAA
Organism: Yoshiicerus persimilis; assembly: GCA_020352615.2. Lineage (NCBI taxonomy): Eukaryota > Metazoa > Arthropoda > Collembola > Entomobryomorpha > Tomoceridae > Yoshiicerus > Yoshiicerus persimilis. Next base: position 37,393,404 of record CM036941.2, on the reverse strand, counting down.
TCAGCAATGGCACTGATGAATAAATCTACAGCGGAGTACAATGACCTTTAAATCTATTACATTATGCATGAACCGAAATCATGCGCTTACTGGTGCTAGCTGGTAACTCGACTTCACCGTGTAACTGTATAATTACTTATTATTTTCTGAATTATAATATTTTTCCTAGTGTTAAGCATTTCTTGTAATTTAGTTCTTAAGTAATTGAGCCATCAAGACATGAAAATACTTTGCTCAGCATGACAGCAATAATGTGATTTTCCTTTTATGTTAAATGAATATATAAATACATCTAATAATCGTGATCATCTCTAAACAAATACTTAAAACATGAACATGATTAGGGTATCCTAAACATTCAGTATGAATTTTGTATTTGAAATGGATAAATATATTTGCAGTTTTACATTTAATGTATGTAATTAGGTGTTTACAACTAGCAACATTCCTTTAGCGTATACGTAACCATACTTTAGCGAGAAACAAATGCATTTAGTAATGTACAGTTATATTTATGAACTATGAAATTCTATGTAGTTAAAAAAATGGATAAGACTTCTATTAATTCAAAGGCTTGTAAAATGCATTACTCATTTCAATTTGGGTCAACTTTCATTTAGGAAAGAGGCTACCTCAAGAAGTGTCAATAATAATAGCCTTCGTTCGTTCATTCTTCTATTCAGCGATGCATGCATGGCATATGGCAACATTGAATTCATCCACCTACGCTAGTTCGACGCAAACCACCATATAAAACAAAACAGAATAGAGGCAGTACGTACAACAAATAAAGTTATACATGCTCATGTAGTGTGTACAAGAACTGTGTATATCCCGCTACGTAGCATGTGAGACTATTTATTATTTTGCATCGACACTTTAAGCTCCTTATATAATAAACAGTTTGTATATGATATTTACTCGCATATTCCACTGTATTTTAAAGCATAAATGTATACAATATAACAAATATTCTTTAATGTATAAGCAATATTTATAACTTACTCATAATTGTCCTTATACATTAATGCATTCACTCAAAGTAATAAGTCCTACTACGCCAAAGGACGAGTTAACAGGTTTAGCATTGAGAGATATAAATACTATAGCAAGACCCCTAAGTAATAGAAATAACTTTAGTATAGTAACTTTACAAGTAAACTGCGCTCTATTAAATTAAAAAATCAATTTACTTGGTGTTAATGAAAATAGAAAGAAAGGATGACAGAGTAGGTACAGGTGTTTGGGGTGTGTGGGAAATATGGCTCTATGTACATCCAATATTTACAATTAACTCAACCCATACGTGATTGTAAGTAAATATTCGCTATTATCAATTTCATATTTATTATTATCTTTATCCCTATTGTTGACCAAATCCTTCCTTAAACTTAATGTATGTATTGTGATTATAATAATTTAACTGATTTAACTCACTAACTATTTTTAGATCTAAAACGTTCCTGCAACAGCAATTAATTTATACAGGATTCACAAAAACAAAATTTAACAAAATTATTAGTTTGTTATCACGTTCGGCATGTTCACAAATAAGTCACAAAAGTAAACTACAGATAAAACATTACCATATCATTTGAATTCCTGACTTTGATGATACTAGAGTGTTTTTTTCCTGTACCTTCAGTAGTTGACATTGAGATAAAAGATTATCAGTATGTTTTACGTGTGCATTAGAATTTTTATCTGTCTAGTGCAAAAATGTAAGTGTATGTCCTTGTCATTTACTGCGTACTGAATCATGCAAATGTATTATTATTGTGCCCATAAACGATGAATTAGTCATCCACCTTGTTTCATTAGATCAGATTATTACACCTACACTCAACGCACAATACGTTCGATATAAAAAGATAATAACAATCAGCTCACCTCGTATAAATATATGTAATCTTGTAAGCGTTTTGTGTTCTTTCGTAAATCCTAAAGATAATTTAATTGCAAACAATAGAATTGACAAATTACTTTGTTGTAATTTAAATGTTAATATATTCTCAGGCCTCCGTCTGAATCTGAAGTCTGAAAGCCCCACTAATACTAATGGGAGGATTACGACGTGCTACAATGGAAAAGTGACTGACAATAAGAAATTACTTGTGTCTTGCTTATGAATGGAATGAAATGAAGTGCCCATAAACCAATGCGTGGAATAATTCAGTCACAAATGCTTTTGAGTCAAGCTAATACTTCAGAGAAGGAGATCTTTGGCCTTGAATTTTTACTGGACAGTAGAAATGAAAAACATGTGGAGGACAGGTCAAAGTATATCACTTCTATGATCTAACTATTCGACAAGCAAATCAAAATCAACTCGTTGCAAATTGCAATGGAAACTGGTTTTTACAGTGATACGTCATGTGGTTCTCTTTAACTGTGATAGTGATAGCTATTGCTTAAACCAGGGTTCTGCCTGGTCTGGCTCGCCGTTCATTTTGACATTTAGCTGCAGTATTTTACACATCGTGCTCCGCTAAGTCAATACATAGAAGATTTACAGTGTTTGCAAAATCACGATACGTGCATTATGGTTGTCTCCTGAAACTGCTCCAGTGTAATTGTCAGGCTTTACAGAAAAGACTTTAACATTCCTTGGATATATATTATGTAATCATAAGTATAATAGTTTCACCAGAAAACAGAGTCAAAATATTTATGGGATATGGGGGACGTTTTGGACGAAGAACAACTTTTAGAATTTTGCCATCGACTTGGACTAGCCAAAGATGGCTATTTGGATGAGAAAGAACTCATCATTGTCTGCAATTTTATCGGTCTTCAGGCCCCAGATGAGGTTTGTTCTCCACCTACATGTATTTTAATACTTTTACGAAAAATGATTGCTGGAAGCTCGTACATTTGTATACACATGAAAAATTGTTACCATTAGAACTTAAAGCCTTTATTTGTAGTCATATTTAAGTCTTTGCTGTACTCCGAAACGTTCATTAATTTAAAGTTTCACATTTTGGCAATAATATATGCTTCTCAGGTTTCAGTTTTATAAATTGTGAATCTATGTCTTTTGCATCACCCATTGGCCCAATTCCATGCAATTTTCCAATGCATGCCCAAATTCAGAAGTTTCTTGAATTATTTATTCCACAGTTTAAGACAAAATCATCAATATTTTAAAACGTGTTATGCTTTACAATTATAAGATTTCCTAAAAGTGGTGTTTAGTAAACGTGCAATATTATTAGCACGTGCAGGTACCCATAATGTAATACTATAGTGAGTGTTCCTAATTTCATTAACGAATTATTATTCCTATCAGCTCTCAAAAATTTTATAGCCACTTAAAACAATGTGCGAATTTCTTTTGTCAATTAAATTTTTAATTAAACATGCGCTAGGCAGATGATTCTCTTAGAAAGTTTAGGTTAGTCTGAATTTTGTATGCATGTTAAGTTACATATATATCATACCATGTAATGGTCAATTGGCATTGTTAGGTAGTACAGCTTCTCCAGAACCAAGTATAGATCGCATTTATTTACGTGGGTGTAATAATTACAGTCTACGTGTTTTTACTAGAGAAAGTAAAAAACGTTTACCTATTCACGGTAGGTTATTATGAAGCATATCTTCACCAAGAGACTAGAAAGAGTTGGTCAATAAGCAATTATGAATACGACGAAAAGAATGTACTGCGTGGGAAGAGATCAAGTAAGGATAACTCAGATTGGTTGTAACTTTGTAACACAATCGGAATGCTTATATGGGGGCAGACAAGCAAATTGCAGTATACAACAGAGATTAGCTTTGTAGTCCCTGTAAATGTTTAGCACTTGTCATTTGAGCTATGTGTAGACAGATGTTATCTTAATCTTAATCCATTAACAGCCGTCATTTATAGCATTATTCCAATTTAAGCAGTGTTGTGAACAAAATTGTATTGCTAACCAAGGTATATTATTACATTATCAAAATCTAAATTAACTTGGGTAATAGTACAATATTGGTTATAAGTGTGATTTATAGCGTGTAATTGTCATAATATTAAGTAGTCTGTGAAGCTGACGGTTCTCAAAGTTTGCATCAATCATTTTCGAAGGAGTTTTAGAGTTGAAGTGTATTTAAAGATTACATAATAAGTCATGTAAATTCATTTTTCAGATGATGAAGGAACTTTTTGAAGAATTAGACGGAGATAAGGATGGAAAGGTCTGTCTGGCGGAATTAAGTCAAATGCTTAAGGGGATGCATTCCAAAAAACCTCCTTCCCCTGAAAAGTTGAAGGTTTGCTTTACATTTCATAGCGTTTAAAGGTAATCCGAAAATTCAGGTTTGTTTGCAATTAAATGTATTTTATTTATTTGCAGAAGCAGAAAGAATCAGGTTCTACGGCTGGAAACAACTTGAGCGATAATTCTAACGAAGGGGAATTTTGTACTATTCCTGTTTCAGAACGTGGTGCTTTCACTATTTTGGATCCGCAGAATACAGGGTATGATTTACATAAAAATACGTAATAATTCATTTGTTCACACTAACTTTTAATTCTAATGGAATGGAATCCTGTGCAGTTTTGCCAAAGTTGGGAATATCCTAGACTTATGGTCACAGTTAGGAATTAGTCAAGAACAAGGTGCCCTAATATTGAAAGAAATGGGATTTGTGGCTAACGCTAGGACTAACTCCATTAACTTACAGGTAATATAATGCTAAGGATGAATATACATATATAATATCGATTAAGGGTTTAATGCGATAAGTTTTTTGACAGGACCTATCCAAATCTATTGAAGACGAAACAGATCATTCCAAAGAAGGGTTACCTTTATTGCTCCAAGCTGCACTTGTAACATATAGAACAGAAGCTCAATATCTCAGGTACATCCAGTTCATATCAATAATTTACCCATTGAGAAGCATTACTTACAGATTTTACTGTACAAATAGGTCAGTATGCGAAAGCATCGAGTGCGAGCGTGATAAATTAAAATCGGATGTTTATGAAGCTCACCAAAGATCTGCAATGCTTGCCCAAGAGGTAGACGAACAAAATACCAGACTGGAAAGAAATAGTCAAATTCTTCTCCAAAAAATGGAAGCCAAATATAATGAACAAATTCATGAACTGCAACAACGATATACAGCTGATAAAGAGGCACTTCAACAAGCACTACAATTAGCTGAATCTCAATTAAAAGCTTTACGAGATGAAGACACTCGACTGAAAACTCAGATATCTAAAATTAATAATGTATGAGCATATTTTAATGGTTTTACATAATTTGTTTACCAGAAAATAGTAGAACATGTTTTTGAAGTACACATCATGCATACAAAACTAATCATCATCATAAAAATTTGTTCAATAGGAAAACACGCAGTTGGAACGAGAAGTTCAAAATCTAAACCAGGAGGTGCGTAATGTAAACCGTATGAAAAGTCACTTGGAGAAAGAGCTGTCACGCTATGTCGATTTAGAAAATAGGGTAAGTCGCATATACTAGCTATATATAAACGTGTGCTGCGGAGCAAAGTAGTTAACTTTTATTATAATTGGATTAGCTGCACGAGATGGAGAAAAGGAGCGCAGATACGATTGCTAACAGTGAAGGCAAATTACAAAAAGCTTACAACGAAATGCAGCTTTTACGTGATCAAAATGATGAGCTTTCTTCTCAGCTTGAAGGTTTAAGAGAGACACTTAAGGCTATCAAAGCTTCGCAAGAGAAGAGATACTATATAAAAAAGCGGAAGGGCTCCAGTAGTTCAAGAACCACACCGCAAACCCAATCCGATGGCACGGAAAGTTACGAAGAATCAAACGGAATTCCTTTAGAAAAAATTGGCAAGTTTAATCCTAGATTTGAGTTGAACATACTTCACGTTACTGATGGTAAGTCGTAGCAAACGTTAGAGTAATCTAGGTGATAGTCCAATTATACTTTTGCTTTAAGGTAGATATATTTACTTAGGAGGCGAAATATTTCTGTGTTGTATACCTATAAATGTATTCTTTAGATCAAGAAGAGTGCGACAGCTCTATAGACCCCCTGATAGCATCTTCATGCAGTCAGCCTGATTCTGGCAACTTTCCTACACCTCAGACAATTGTAAGAACTTTCATCAAACGCTTTACTGTTCAAAGCTTCAGTTATATTTTAGCTGTTCAATGTTCTTGAAAAGTTATGTTCACTGTTCTTTATCTTTCGCAGAGTCTTGCCGCCTGTATGGGTGAAAGTTCCACGGATCCACCTAACTTGGAAGATACATTCCATGGGTCCAGTTTGTATACAGGAGGGCAAGAGTCAGAAAATCCTAGTAAAGTAGAAAGGCTTGAGAAACAGTACAAAACGTTAGAAAGTGAAATGGACGCAGTTAAAGAAAAAATTGTAACAATCATTTCAGAGAAAGAACTTCTTTTAAAAGAAAACTGTGGACTTAAGAAAAAGTTGAGTTTTTGTTCCGATTTAAACGAAACGAGTAATTCCTTAAGCAATTTCTCAAGAAGATCATCTTTACCCGGGAGTTTTCATGTTGAGGACAGTGCTACGCAAACATCACTTATTGAGATCGAGGAAGTGGAAATGGAAAACAGTAGCGAGAGTGAGGAGAGTAAAGACGAATTAATTCAAAAGTTAAAAGATAGAATAGCAGATTTAGAAAAAGAGGCAGAAGTCCAAAAAACAACATTCGAGAAAGAAAAATCTACACTAAAAGAACAATGTGCCAATTTGGAAAGTAGCTTAGATTTGTTAAGAGTTGAGTATGAAAAATGCGAAGATTATTGGCACGGGAAATTACAAGATGAACGAGAAGTGTATGAACAGGATCGTAATTTAAGTGATGAAAAATTTCAAGAGTTAGCAATGAAAATTAAAGAGTATGAAGACATGTTTCTCCGACAAGATGTTAATGAGAGATTACCTCCAATTGAAGAACGATTTAGTCTGGAACAACAAGTAACTGATCTGGAAGATGAATGCGAAAATCTCAGAAAAGAGCTAATTTCTGTCCGGGTAGAACAAGATTCTATAATTGGCAATTATCAGCGAAATTGGGAGGTAATGTTGATAAACATAGTTCTCTAATAGGTTTCTATTTGCGTTAACAAATATTAGCAAGAGCAAGTTACATATCCATACCTACATTTTTGGAATATAATTTGATTTGATTATATTTTAGACAAAAATGGTAGAAGAGTGTAGCAATCTAGAGCAACAAGTATCTGCCCTTTCAAAGAAATGTAAAGATTACGAAAGTAGACTGAGTACATTGGCTGAAGAAGGTAATAATGCACTTTTTCTGGGTATAACTACATGAGAATCTCTTAAACACTTGAAAAATTAGCTACTATTGTTTTAGAGCGAAGCACATTAGAGGAAAGTGGCATGATGAACATGCTATCAGAAAGAATAAAGCAATTGGAATTCCAGCTGAAAAACCAAGAGGAAAAGTATCGGCAGCAAATAGGAAATCTTGAAAAGTCGTTTAGAGAAAAAGAGCAATCATGGAAAAGATCTACCCCTGAAGTATGACATTTTGCTATTCAGTAATGCATGTGGAATGATATTATTCTATGACATAACCGTGTTATACTTGAAGATTAATCATTCACATACTGCACATGCATTCATAATGAAATGTTTCATTTATTTTTAGTTTGCATTGTAGTGTATATGCACATGACTAAAAATAAGTGTTGCTAATATTTTAGGCACCAAAATCAGCATCACCGCAGCACAATCCATGGAAAGAGGAAATGGCATCCCCAACAAAAAGCAAAAGTCTCTTGGAAATGTTGCACCACCAGGAACAACAAAAGGATGCCATGTCAGCCTGGCCTCAGCGTGCCAATTCCACAGAAAAGTGTGCAAGTCTCCCTTTCATACCTATGGCTGAACCTGCTTTTCAAATGGTAAGCTCCTTGAAATATGAGAAATGAAGATGCGATCATGTTGCTAATTATTGGTTTTTGTAAATTGGAAGGATTTTAATGGTGAACATATTGTTCAGGGTGGTTGGAGTGTGAACTCTCCAATATTTCATACAGACATATGGACTCCTCACGTGAGTACACCTACCAAAAAAGCTTGGTGTCACGTTGAATTGGGATGGCTCCAAGCCCTCCGGAACAAACTGAAGCAACGTGACGAACAGTGCTATATTTTGCAAAGAACTTTACAGCAAAAGGAGATGCAGTCTGAAAAAATTATGGCCGGTTAGCCTATAGTCAGATTATAAGAGATTGCTTTCAAGCTAATAATAAATGACAGTTTGTTTGCTTAAGAAATATGTAGGAGTTAATTTGTGACAAACTATTTTTACAAATACTTTGCAGAAATGAAATATCAACATGATGCCGAAGTGTCCAATTGGGAAGGCCTAATGCACGCGAGCCAAGAATTGGTTCGTCAACAAGCCATAAAACATAAAGAGCAGGTAATAAAAATGAATTGTTGAATTAAACCTTGCTAATGCTTTGTTTTCTCAAACTAAATTATCATTGCGGTATTCCAGCACTATAAATTGGTTATAATTTTATGAAAATGTGATCTGCATTACTGAACATTATTTTTGTAGGCTGATAAATTGGCACACTCAGATTTGTTAATGAAAGATTTGTGGGTTGAAAATGCTAAACTTATGGCAGCTCTAAATGCGACTGAACAACGGGTCATCCAATTGGAAAACCTTTTAAAATTCCAAATGTCCAATGCAACTAACTCTTTGCCGAAGCCCCACAACAACAACAATTCAAGTCTGCCTCCGCCTTCACAACATAGTCTCCAACATCACCATTTTTCCACGTAAACTATATCTCATTCCAGTAACTCAGTGTAAACCGTAAAGTGTAACCGAAGATGCAGATGCAGCTACCTTTATAAACGCAGTAAAACACTGAAGTGTTTTATGACGCATAGAATCATATTTTTAATATACAAAAGGTCTCTGCAACAGCAGCTGTGTACAATATATCTGTAATACCGAGAATTGTTGATGAATTTATGAGTAAGTACATAATACATATCCAGGGCAGCTATTAGTATTCAAGATATTCAAGAATATTACCAGTTAAAGAAAAAAGCTTAGTTTAGTTAAATAGCGGAAATCTAAAAGATTACCTAATTGCGTGCTATTAAGAGACAGCTATAACTTTTACGATTATTTATACACTGTACCTATTTACCCATTATAGTCATTTTTAGCTACCGATATTCGAATCTATGTACCGAGGTATCTATCTTTACTTTGAATTACAGTGGAACAAAACTTTGCGTTTACCATGTTAAAATAGTCGTTAGTGTTTAAGTAATAATATTATGTCCGTACATGTATGGCTTTATTGTGTGCCCATATCCGTCTATATGAACTGAAATATGATAAACCAAACCAAATATGCATAACTACATATTATATGCATGTACAGTAATATTTATTAATTATTTAAAAACCTATGTCACATTGTAAGACGAACAAATGAAGTGATATTACCAACTGAAGTAACTGTAGGCAAACTAATCGCGTCAATTATAAGTTTGTGTTGAACGTTCTAGGTATTTAGTATTCTAAGGTCAATTTATTTTATAAATATTTACGACTGAGTCGTATTTCGTATTATTAAACTAACTATATTGTCTCCCGAAACTTAAACGATGCCCTGCTACTTGTAGTACAGTCGGCGGAATAATGTATTGTTGCGTAGTTAAATGTTTTTCTCTTTTACTTACTGTTAGCATCCAGCCATTATAATGATGTGTCACAGTGTCTAAATTATGTAGTAGAAATAATGGTTATTTAATACTAATCAATTTAATTATAGGATTAAATTACACTGCGATTAGGTCACATTGTAAACCTAAATTATTGTCCGTTCACATGTCAGGTCAAACAATGCTGAATCCAGCACTGAATTAAGAATGTAAAATTTTAATTCACATTAGAAAACCTTCTCCTGTTGTGAATCAAAACTAAAAATAGTTTGCATACAAACTGTTCACAATCACTAACGTGCTCAAAACTGAATTTATTACATGTAGGTACATGTAAACCAATAATATTATTACATTACTGTACTGTACCTTGTACTACTCCGATGTGTACCTAGGCAAGGCAAATTAAATATAATCGCTAACACAAATTGCAATTTAACCAACGACAACCATACATTTATAGCAGCTTATGAACAAACTAATCCATCCACAATTGTGCGCCTTAAAAACTAATGATTGTGTACTATTTACCAATACAATAAAATTGTAATTAGGAAAAATGATGCCTTTATAAGATCAAATTTTTATATTAATTCTTAATTTTAATTAATGTCCTCTCCAAATGCGACTATCACCTAATTAATTACACAATACGTAGTAGGTATTTACACTTACTAAAAACTTTTTATTAATGTACTCGTTAAAATTTTGGTCTAAATATTGACATGATAATAAATCAGGAAAATTCAAAGTTTGCAGTATCCTTATTTTCACGATCTTAACCAAGCTAAAAAGTTATTTATGATATTAGTAAAAAGTGGGAATCCTTCGTTGGGGGCAGTTGTCTGGGGTCCATTAGAATTAGAATCTGCTGGATTCTCCTCTCGAAAGCCATTTTCTTCTGAATCACCCCCAGTTGATTTCGCTACAAAAATTCGCTCTGGGTAAACTTGATTGTCCCAAACGGTCCAGAAACCTTGTACAAATGTCACCCTGTAAAACCACGTTATAAAATCATTTAAAAGCGTTCATTCTTTAAAATACTTCCATAAAAGTCCAAATCCACATAAATATTGTAATGACTGCAACTAATATTATGCCACTTAATGACATTGGGTAAGGAAATAAGGATTTATACTCACACAACATTATATTCTTCGTCGTTTACTGTTTTCGGGGCAATCCAGATAAGGTTGACAACACTTTTCACTGCACCAGAACGATGAGTCATTGCACTATTTGTCCTTCCAAAACATTGCAAGCCTTGAGCCTTTTTTGGATCGCTTTGGTCAAGAAAGTGGCCATAGTTCCTATCATCAATACCAGGTTTTCGGACCATCACAAGAAATCCTTTAAGCGGTACATCTTTATTAGGGGATCTAAGGACAATTTTTAGAGCCTGACCTCCCGTCACATTCACTTTATCAACAGATGTCTGAAATGGACATGGAATATCTTGCTTCGGAGCAAAATGACCTGGCACCATTGACTGGCACCTGAAAGAAAACAGAATTAAATGATTACATATTTACATTTATATATTTTACGATTTAAGCGTACTAATATTTCTTGATAGGTTTTTACTTGGATGAAGGAGCTCCACTACTATGCGCCCTTGCCAAACGGATGTATTGTGAAATAATTAAAATGTACAATAACGATTTAAAAACGTAATTTTCTCTGAATTCCATGTCTGAGGAAAGGCTTTTGCTAGTTATTTGATAAAAATACAGACAAAATGACTGTACGATCGTCGGACTAAAGTTCAACTGACTGTTCTGCACTAGACTCAGGTTCTAAAAAGCTTTCTTGATTTTGCATTTGCATGTATTATGTAGTCAATGTAGTATCCATTTGTTTAACGGTGTAAGATAAGAACTGGGTTAGCTAGGTTGGGTGAGACTTCAGAATAACACACGGAAATGTTTCTGTAAGGAGACTATAGGCAACAAACGTCACGTTTCAGTAAGTTTAAGTTGAATGAAGGTATAATATTACTAAAAACAACCCTTCAATTTCCAAACTTTCCTTTGTGGCTTCATAGGTCCATGAACTTAGGTGATCAAAAAAGTCTTTCGAGTACAAGATAAACCTAAGTATTATTCCTTATGTTTTCTGTAAATTATCTTCTGAGTGTGTATAAGTATTATAATAAAAGTTGGGGACAAACTACCAAGGACATAATTGACAAAACATTTCACCCAATAGATATAGGTACTACACATGTTAAAGGAAGTATAACGGACAAGGAAAACAAGGTCAGCGGTAGAGCTGACAAAAATAATGTAAATCGCTGAGGTAAAGGTCAGTCAGCGAACCCAAATTCAATTGTTATTCACAATATAAGAATAACTGACGTATATGAATATTATAGGTACTTAATTCTTGTAAGCAATTGCTGCCGACGCCGACTGCGCTGCATTTGGATGGACTAAATGACTGCCTGGTAACACATTCACGTATTTATGAATCTACATGCAAAGAATTGTGACAAATATAGATATTTAAATAAATAAGTAATTATAATACCCTAGAAAAAATCGAAAGTAAATGCACTTACATTTAATTTCCTTTACTTTCTCAAAACGTAGACACCGGAATACATTACATGTATATAATCTGTAGCTTTTTATTAGTCTTATCAATTCAATAATCTTCATATGCATTAATGTACATAAACATTTGGCAGTTACTTCAAATACATTTTCTGCATAATGTAAGTAGCTACCTTATATTATCTTAATATAAATGAATCACACATCAATCAGTTGTACTTTGTGCGGAAGCCCCGATTATATTAAGTACCATCTACAACGTCTACACTCTGTTAGCAAACGGTAGAGTGAAAAAATGAACTGATAAATACTAAATACTACGGCTTTTTAATAAACATGTGATACATTCCAAAAATTAGAAAAGAGGCAATGACGAGGAGTACAGCAAAGAATGCAGAGCCTTGGTTTTCTTTTCTAAGAGCCTTTACTTCTTCCTCTTGGTCTTGTAATATTTTCCGGAGAGCCTGAACATCTTTTTCGGTGCTCGTCCTACAGAAAGAAATACAAAGTTGAATTATAACAGTTAAGCATTAAAGCAATTACGTAAGTCTGTTCAGCCAAAAGTGGAACTTGCCAATTGGTCTCATATAAAACCATCTATATACATGTTATGTTAGTTACCCCTTAAACAGAAGAAAGATGGTAGCAGTTAAACTATTTGTGTATAAATAAGCTTTGGTTCTTAAACATACTTATATTGCATAATCCTTATGCATCGCTTGTTGTTTAATAGCACAGTAAAACTGAAACATAGCTACCTACGCAGTTTTCTTAATGCATAATGTGCATACTATTAGATAATAACGACAACTAACTACATTAACTAACTAATGTAAACGGGATTGGAGTGTAGGTCTATTACCGCTCATCCTCCGTCATCGGGCGAAATCGTAAATTCTTCTCTAGAACTTCCAACCGATGGTAACATTCCTTCAACTCCTCTTCTGTTTTATCAAGCTGAAAAAAATGAAAAACAATTCACCTACTTATGAAGAATTAGGCCAGCGCCATGTCATGTAATTACAATGTTCTTCATTACAGTGTTCCGTCACACTTAACTTAAGCTTGAAAAACATTTTGTCGCGTACAAACAATACAATACACAATGAACTTAGATTGCAGTTACAGATAGTAAGTTGCCAAAAATGAAAGTTAGGTAATATGAAAAGAATAAGTTATAGTCTTAGCTGTTAACATACTTCAGACATAATGGATTTCCCCTGGCGCTTTGTAGACGACATTTTCATTCGCTAGGTACTGTTGACTCCTTTAAATATCTAGATAAAGACAAAATTAGTTTATTAGTGAGATGCGATTTACGGCAACGTTTCGCTACAAAAGTTTGTTGTTTCTCACCAAATGACAGACATTATTACACACACATGCTAGCTATTATAAAGTACAAGTTACACTTACTAGTAGTTCAAGAAAATAGTAAAAAACACTCATTAGACACATGTGTAGGTCTAGGTCTCCATTCTTAATTACAATCAGTGCATCTATTCCTGACTTTCATTCTAGTCAATGGAAAAGAAGAGTGCTATAAGAAACTGAAACTGACAAGAATGAAATGGAGAAGCGAAACCGAGAAAAACTTTGGATATTGCATACTTAAGAATACAAGTGCATTGAGTTTAGCTGTTAGCTTAGAAATTAGTTTACACTAGGCGACGGTACGAATAGAGTCAGCAATGACTGACAATAATGGAGCCACAAGACAAAAAACTTCTATCCAGTAAAAGAAAATGCACTAGTGAAGTTTCTACTTTACATTTAAGTATCAACACTCAATACCAATCGTAGAGACAATAGCAATAGTAACAGAATGGAAACATTAACACGATAAATGCTATAGTACGTATACCGTAGACGTATGCATACACAATCATATAGCACATAGGCGACATTGTAATACATTTTCTTATAACTATGCATTCGTCTATTGTGTAGTGTATATTGAAGCCAAGCTTGAACATAATTTCGGCTTGGGAATAGAAATATGCTACAGGAAAGCATAAAACGAAAATCTTTGCCTTTTATTTGTTTGTACGACATATGCATGCGATTCAACTTTAGAATCCGATGCTTGCAAAGAAAAGGGTAAATGGTTCTAGTAGTAGTATAGAGCAATACAGTTCCAGAGTAAATTTTATTAAGATTAAAGATAAACCAGTCCTGCAGTATCTGTAGCATGGATAGGGCTCATAGGAAATGCATCTATAATTGCACATTAAACAGCCGTATAAACATATAGATACGACATAGACACCCGTATTATGCGAAAAAAGAAATTATACTAACTATCTCTACTTTAGTTTTTGCCTTTAAAATATCTTACCTATCATGATATAGTATACTGTACCCTCTGCTTCTGGTTGGTTTTACAATATAACTTAAAGACAAGTTAAACTTTTAAGTAGTTGCACACTGCACGTACCTATCGTAAAGTAGCAAACAGTTCTACGACGACTATGAATGTATGTAGTTAAGTTTAGTTCAATTTCAGTATGGGACCATTATATCTTTCTGCATACTGCCAAATTCTAATTTTAGACAGCTTTGTTCATTAGACATGGAAAAGGTTTTCGAAGCTCAGTTTTCTGCCGCTGCTGTCTTCGTAACTGTGTATACGTGAGTCGATTTCCAGAGAATCGTCTCTGTAACACAATTTTCAACTTAAAATCCCAATATAAGTTCTCCCGTAAATGACTGATCTATTGACAGAAAAATCTCAGGTACGTATACGTAACTGATGTACAATAACTAAGACAATACTACTCAGTAAGTAATTAACTGAAAAATAAAAGTAGTAAATTTAAACGGAAAGGGTAAGTAGATTTTAGATGTGTGCTCTGAAATTTTAAACAGTGGAACAGTGGAAGCTGTTGAAACATTAAAGAAGATGCTGTGACCTTTCGAAATGTAGGATGAGTTTTGCTAATAGAGCTTCCGTAGTCCTTTGTATCACATCTGTGGAAGTACATTAACTACAAACGACAGATTTATTGTTTAGGAAGAGCAAGATTAAAAACTTCGTTGTCATCATTTACAATGAAATAATATACAGTGGAAAGTGGTTCTATTGTAAACACCTACCATCTGAAGATTTATAAGTAAACGCTAAGAATATTTTCAGTTCACGAAGAGAGAAATATTATTAGCTCTCCGGCCTGCTCATTCACAGTTGTCTAGTTCTCGATAGAAAGATAAAAAAATCCGAAGGGGAAGTGCTGTTAGTTGGTCGTGTAGTATATCACAATATTAAGAAGACTCACGGCATAATTCTTTATGCTATGTGAATCGGCGTTTTTGCAGGAAAGTATTTTACTCGTAACGTAAAGTCTCATGTTTTCGTGATCCTCCGGCAAGACAGGGAAGGTATGTTTAAGTAAATAAGAAAATACATGTTATATCCACCGGTTCTGTTTCAAGCCTGCAGAAAGCAAAAAGTTTGGCATATCCTCAAGACGGAATCTTTATTCATAACAGCTAATTTAGTGTAGACGGGTTTCTTTACTCTAAATATCAACTCTTCTTATAATCCAAACTAACTAGTTATAATTTTAGTACATAATCATCCAATAGTGAATTAGTGACCACATATAGGATAAGAATTGCTTAAAACGGTTATCATTGTCTTTCAAAGTGGAATATAATACAAAATAAAATATAAAGTTTTAAATAGTGAAAGTTTGTGATGGGGGAAAGTTGGTAAAAGTAGTCATGAGAGAAACTACCTATAATTTTGTGTAGAAGATAAAATGTCAAATCAAGGGCCAGGTGGGCCACCCCGATGGCCTGGACCTCCAGGTCATGGCCATAGATCGCCATCGCCATACAGGGGGCCACCACCACCAAGGCCAGGATGGGCCTCGCCGATTCCTTTAAGAATGACTCAATCACCGCCGCCTTTCCTTATCAGGTTTCTACTTCAATTAATATTTTATACAATCTTTGAAACGAAAGGAGAATCATAAAATCGTGTATTTTGTAGGCCTATGGTTGGTGGCCAATCTCCAATAATGGGGCAAGGGTCACCTAGAGCAGGATCACCGATTCCACCTTTTGGACCACCACGCTGGAGTCCTGCTCCAGGAACTCCAGGGCCACACCATCCACACCATATGCATATGCCAATGCCTATGACACCACCACCTCATATGATGGCCCCGAGACCATTTTTTAGACCAATTATTCCTGTAAGTAACGAAATGCCTAATTCCTCTAATTTTCCACTTCGGAAAGTGTAATTTACTTGGTTTTGTTCGCATTGTAGAGTCCCAGTCCACCTGTGGGTTTGCCTACAATGCCACCGGAAGGCTATCAAGATGTGTTTAGTCTGCAGCCTTCCTACGATATGGAGTTTGTGTACCCACCCGGCATGGACCCCGACAGCTTAAGAAGACAAATCTCAATGCAATCTCAAGAAGAGGAAGACGGAGGGCCTACAACAGCACAAATCATTGCCGCACAATCTCAGGACTACGTTGATGAAAGATTGGCCGAGTACCAGGCCACGATCCAGCATTTACAAGGTTCGGTACAAAGTTTTAGTCAAACAACCTCCTTTTGTCTAGTGAATAGGCAACACGCATGAAACTTTTAACATGTCATATTAGTATAGTATAATAAAATATGCTAGTAATTTGTAATATACTATTTATAGTGTTTCATAGTGATTGCTGAGTAGTTTTTTGTGTAATGGATTGTAGTGTTACATGTTCTAGTACCATGCTACTTATTTTCTTTACGTTAGTTATTCCCCACTTCCAACTTTCAATGTCTGATTTTAATTCACTCAGAATCTGCGTGCCGTACAGTGCAGAATGTACTGAGTCTAAACTGAATGTAGTAAAAGCAGTAACGCTTTCCGAGCAAAACATTTACAGCATTCTAAGTTTTACGTGACTTTTTGACTTATGTAATACAAAATGAGTTGCTCTAAAAGTAGGTAGGTTGGAAGTTTGAAAGAGTTGAAATTATGAGTCGACTCGGAGCCGGGTCGAGTGCAGCATATCTGGACTATACCGTATCTGATTTTTAATGAACGAAAAACGTTTGTAAGGTACGCAATAAAAATATATACAACTTACAAATATATAAAGAAACACTAGTGCAGTTGTAAGTATAAACTACTTGCATTGATAGTAGAAAGTAGTACTAGGCATCTTATACGGTACTTGATACTTGTAAGTCAGAGTAAGTCTTAAAAGCTATATTCAGACAGTCTACACTATAACTACTTATAGAGAATATTTTACCACATAAAAACATATCTGAAAAAACATAATGGGTCCAACTTTGCTTATGGCTTATACTGAATTGTATTACCGGTACTACACAACTAAGATTACATAGAAAAGTTTCATAGCATGCTTAGAATTATATGGGTCTTTGCCAATTCTTGTCTTAAAGGAACAACTGTTTTCACACAGTGACTTTAAAGAAGGTGCAACAAATCAGTACTATGATGTCACGATGAAATGCGAAACACCAGTCGCTAGTGGCATACCATAACAACTTTACTTACTCCACTACTGCTTCAGATGATATAGAAAGTTTTCATCTATTCGGTCCCTAAAATTATGGATAGGTATAGTAGGTATCTAAAAAACAATTACATATACCTACCTATGTATCTGGCTTCATCTATCTGGATATACACGATACGTTAAATCTGTAATACTGATGTTATGTAATACATAGTATTCTTCGGATGCATATCTTCAGCGTGATAAGTTCCTTAATCCTTATTTTTCTCAGTACAAAATACATTATACTAAATATATCGGAGGGTTACCTATGCAATGCACGAACTTGTACTGCCAAGTAACTAGTATTCAATCAGTCTTCTCTACTTTAACAGTCTGAAAGAAATACACTACGATACTGTTAACTGTACTATTTTAAAAGCTAAATCTGAAAATCTGATGCATGCTACAGACTACTTGCCGAAATACCCACGTACATGTATACTGGGGCTACGGCACATAAGTTTTATATATAACTTACATGCAACTGAAGATACCAACCGACACCACTAACAAACTAACTTAAAAAGACAGCATTCACTACACTGTTCAATCTTAAGTAAAGTGATGCTGTAATACATCTATCCATGTATGTTATGTAACGTGTGCTCAACTGAGTGTGAGTATATGTAATGTACTGTACTCCCCAACTACTATAGAAATGTAAGCGTGATTGCTGCTGCGACAAAACTCTAATTTCAGCTTCATCCTACGTAAAAACTACCAAAGTCTCAGCACAGACTATAAATGGAATTCAAACTTCTTCTCTTGCAGTGGCATGCGTTCAGCAAAAAATTAATGAGACACCACTTTGAAAGCTACAAACCAGTCAAATATACTAATGGGTCACAAGTCACAAAAACCTTATACAAATACAAAAATATTGATACTCATTCAAATATTCAATTTAGCATTATGATGGCTTCTTAGATTCTAATTTAGTAGGGAAACCTCTAAATGCAAATAAAAATAGTAACTAATGGAATACAAACTTTCAAAAATGTCTCTGAAAATGGGTATACATTACACATTCAAATGTTTTGCTAAATGAATGCTTGGAAAATCATGAAAAATAAGTATGAGATTTTTACGAAAATAAGCAATAGAAAATTCTACGGCTGCTGCTTTAAGGGAAAACCCCTATAGCGCTCTCCCTAAGTTGCCAGCTGTTTGTTTCTCATGCAATATTTTTGTTAACTAACTAGTTGACAACATTTAAATTTTCAGAAAACTATTTTGCAATGGATGAATCGTTTACATAAATTGCAAATTGCATAAATTATATGAAAAAACTTTTACCTGCCAAACGACAACCACAGAATAACTTAGATTAGAGATGACGATGACGAAAAGGCAGGACAATTTTACTTTCCTACAAAAATGGTTAACCCGGAGGCTTTAATGCGAAATGTCAACTGCTAAAATAAAACATGTATTTGCCAACTGCGACTTTAACTACTGTACTGTGCTACAAAATTGTGACATTATGTCAGATTTAGTCAGATCAACCAAAGTATGACAGACCACGTTTTAATTTCTCCCGCATGCTCTCTCTATTTATTACTGTTCTTGTGTTATGCATGTCTGTTGCGTCACATGGGGCACCAAGTACCAAGGTGTTCAATATTCAACTATCTTATCTTGAAGTATCTTGCAAAAATATTGCACTGAATTCTGCATTTTGGATCTCCAACTCGGGGCAATGCATAAGTTACATCCAATTATCTTCAACTCCGTATTGCTTAGGCATGGAAAACTCTACGACATTGAAGGGCTCAATATGCAATGAACAACTAAAAATGAAAATAAATTCTGTCCTGAAAGAATCATACTTACTTTAAAACATATTAAAAGGGCAATATTATTGTACATAAAATAATATGATGACAAATAAATAAAATATGGGTACTTTAAAAACAGCACTGAATTGCTGTCTTCATATGAATCATTAAAAGAGAGAAAAAATTATAAAATAAATAATAAATCAAATCTTAATCACAAAAACGTTTATCAGTTTCGTTGAAAATTTCCGGTTTTCTGCCTGGAGGAGACAAATCATAGCTATCTTTACTACAGCCACCTAATTAGAAACGATTTATATCCAAAATCTCAAAATCCAGTCCCAAATTTGAAACAGGGGTCTCGGAATTTCTTTAGTCTATGATCCGAAAAGAAAAACAACGCAGAATATTTATCGTCCCTTGTAACGAATTAGTGAGACTTTTGGAATATCCAATGAAAAAGCTGATCTTGGATGTGGCGCACATCTCGAAAGCTGACTGATTTTGCAATAGTGTAAAATTAAAATTCAGTTTCCATCCTAGCAGCTGATGTGTAGCTGAGACAGACTTGTACTTGCGGAGAGGACTTGCCTAGTTGAAGTTTTGAGCTGTTTGGGCGAGTTCCCAATTTTAACTATAACTATTTAGGAATCACTACTCACTGGAATTTTAAAAGTCGTTCCATTTGTAGTGGTTTAGGTCCTCTAGGTTCAAAATTCAAAATTGAAGGGTAACTTGTGAAATTTCGGATATATTAAGGGTTTTAGAATAAGGACGGGCACACAGTATAGGAGTAGGAGCCGACAATTTATAAATATATATTCATATACACAGATTTCATATATTTATTTCGATAAATCGAAACAAGAACAAATCTGAAACAAGACCAACTTTGGCAAAGTAGAACGTAAGTTAAATTGAAAGCGTACAAATATAAACTACAGTAAAAATAACTATAGTGGGACACTTGTTCTTAAAAATTACTTTATGAAAAGCTTCGGAGTTATTAGGAGTTTTGTTCCCGTTGTCATAAACAAATTCCTATTTTTATGACACCCATTCACCCGTGGCACACAGATGAATTCTTTCCAAACTTTTGTATGCATATATTATGCATTTCTGCGTATTCATTAAACAAAACAAACCACATAATATGAGCAACGAAGTAATGAAACCACTTTTTAGCAAGAGACCTGAAATACATTTTTGAAAATAGCGCAACATATTTCAAAATTCAAATCGAAATGAAAATCATTGTCATCATTTTTCTTGTTTTTAATCGCTGAAAGACTGAACATTTTGAAATTTTTGATTTGTCATGAAATGTAAATTAATAATTGATTTATCATATAATAATCATTTTTTATCCGTAAATACGAGACCATTTAAATTGCCAAGTACTGCAAAATACCAATTTAGCTGATTTTCCAAACTCCTATATTTGAATAACATCAAGGATTGTTTTGCCAACAAATTTGCTAGTTGCAATACAATATTTCTTATTAATTAAGAATTATACTAGGATGTACCTATAAGGGGTAAAAGGGTTTAACGGGTTTCCAATAGCCATGTATGCTGTATGCTGTGTGCAGTTATGTAATAGTCAATTAATTTATATCTCACTTTCCAACCACTTTAGGAAACCTCATTTCCTCACACACCACTAATGTAAATTGTGGCTCTTCTTTATTTCTCAACGAGTCGAACAACCGACAGCCTCCTCCTGTCAATAAATACCATTACATTTATAGTGTCGTAATTGTAACTACAATATGTTTGTATATCTATTTATCAAATTAAAATGTAGTATTTTGAATTCTAAATAACTGTTATACTTGGTTTATAATTTGTCATACAACTTTAGGCATCATACGTGGAATAGGTGTGAGTCTTTAAACGATTTAGTGTTAATACCTAATCAAACTAGGTCTGCTAAAATTCTGCAACCCCATTTACATTGACATCAGTTATAAACCTACTTATACCTTACATATACACTTTCATAACTGAATTACCTACATTTGTTCATTGTAGCCATAGACTTCGTTACCGACGGATTGTTTGTAAAGTGTGTGTTGTCGTTGTCTAACTGTCCCTATTTTGAAGTTAATAAGGTGCACAGTGCACATGCATATAATTTGATTAAAAAATTTATCTGCATCTGATCTAATACTTTACATAATTTACCAGTGTCATTCATCAAAGACTATCGTCATCGTCGAATTCACAAAACACTGTAAACTACAATAAAAATTTGACCCTGGTTCCTGGACTTCAAAAAATATATTTTGCTGCCTTCTCTTCTCATCGCTAATTCATAAACAGCATCTTGTCAACGGAAACACAATGTAACACTTTTTCCTTATTTATTATGCACTAACGCACTGCATTACTCACTTGCACTGTTGCACTATTACATAACTTTGTTTACATCTCATTATATATGTCTATCATCGTAGCAAGTTTTCTAAATAGTCATTTATTATTGTACTACACCCAGTGCTGTGCTGTGGTATAATTACATGAACTATTGTATCACTGCATTGCATTGCCACAAAGTGACAAATTACATATTGTGTTTCGTATTTAGCCTTTCGTAATGCAAAACATTCATGATTCATTTCCGTTTTCGACCACTATGACCGCATAGAAGACAGAAGAAACTGCAATTATATTTTAAATGACTGAACTATTTGGAATTTTACTTTCTTGAAGCCTAACTTGAACTTAAGTATTTGAAACCATTTCATTACTACAACACGTATTTTATAACAGTAAGAATATTACATGACATTTTATTTATTAGATCTGAAATGCAAAATTCTGTAAAACTTTACTCGTCCACCCCAACCATATATTTTAAATTGACGAATTACGATTTGACATTGACTTCAAACTTTATTCATGAAAGGCATAAATGAAATAGTACTTCAAAATCAAAAGCAGTTCTCAGGCTTTCCTCCTTTGTCAAAACCGTTCTATCCACCCTGGGGAGAAAATCCGTAGTTGATTCAGCCGGCGAGGGCCTTATTCTGGAGGAAAAACTTTACCTACAAACTAAGAATCGCTATCAAATGAAACTATTATGATACAATTCTTTTTATAATTCCTGAAATCCGGCAAACCTTAACTTTCCTTGGACCCTCATAGAAGGGGAGATGTCAAATGCATGGTCAATTTTGGAGTATATTCTTAAAGGTCAACTTCCAGGAAAGAAATTCATAATATTTCATTACTGTGGTAAAGGGGAAAAGGAATACTGCAGCCCAATATTTTGTTTTCACTGATAATAATGATTTCTCTAATATTATGTTTACAAAAAGTTTCCCCTTTTTACGTATGAGTGACTATTCAGTTTCAAACAAACTCTTAGGGCACGGCTTAAGAAAGGTTTATATTCTGCAAACTTGTTTATGTAGTTCTCAATGATCCCGCATGTTTTGGGGTTGCACGCATTCTCTCCATATATCGTTACGATAATCGACAGACTGGGGTTTGGATAAGCTTTTTATGAAATACGATGTACATCACGTAAATTCAATAGAGACGAAAGCCATTCGCCCACGTTTAGAAGCAAAAACTAAAAGCAATAAAAAATTTATTTGTTTATGATGGTTTTCGGTTGACCAAATGTAACATGTTGGTATTCCCTGACATTGAAAATGAAATGTCAAAGGTGAAATACCTAATTGGCTTGTAAAAGATGAATGGAAGGCTATTAAAAGAATGTTACTCACTCATTTCTTATAGCCAATTTAGTAAACATTAATGTACTAATAATATAAAACTTTAATAGCAAAATAATGCTAAAAGGTACTGAGTTTACTGTGCACTGTGCACCGACGAAGTATATATTTGCACTGTACATTATGTATACTTGTGTCGTATGCGACCTATTCCTAAATCCACTACTTCGTAAGCATAAAGTGAGCGGGTGAACATTAATAGAAAACGAAAGTCGATATACACAATGTAGGTATGTAGGTAAATGTTAAAGTCCAAATGGCGACTGTGAACGATGTAGTTACCTATACGATCTTTCTGGATTCTTACTTCTATTCCTTGACTCGTTATACTATAGAAAAGCCATTTATTCTCGACTTGAATCAAATAAAGTACTTGATGGTTTGCAGATTGAGTAATACTCGTGCCTTAGAGAATAGTTGTAACCTTTCTGGTGTGTAATTTATTACCTGCACCGACTCGGCAATGCAATGCAGTGATTTAGCAATTGTAAAAATTTACTGAAAGTGAAGCTGTGAAGTGGTGACTGACAAAATGTGCAGATAAGTATGGAATAAATCTGCATTTGGCTAAAAACTAAGAGTGTACTATTTGTTCTGACTGAGAAATGCATTAAGATGACTTTGTAGGCAAGGCAGGTATCGTCTCTCATCGCTTCTGCCCTTTGCCACAGCAGAGCATAGAGAGGAAGGATTTTGATATATAGCAGTCGCAGGTCTGCATAGGCTGGATCTCATTTTTATTCCGACTTGCCGAGTGAGATTGCTCTCAGCTAGGAACGTACCAGGCTCTAACTAACATGAATCTTTGTCGAAGTTTTATGAATGTCTACATTTATCTGTCCTTACTTCCACGATTTGCTCAAGAACTTTAGTTAACATAAACATTACATAGACAGTACCTGAACTCTTTACCTGTATCCCTGCATGTGTGCACTAAACGTAAACACATGCTAAACTTGTTCATGTAAATGGTTAGAATTCATTCTTCGTAAAGTTAGCCATCGCATCACCACAAAAACTGCAAATAATAATAAATACCTATAAGTCAGACAGACCTAACCATACGAAACCAAGCCAGGCCTACCTAGGAATCTATGTGCACAGTGCACACAGCAGCAGAGAATATTGTGAGGCTGGACTATCTGTGTGCATCCAATTGTTCGTGTGTCGAGTATGAATAGGAATAGATGTATTACGTAGATACATACCCCATAGAGATAGGTATTTAGCTGAATCTTCTACGACTACAAGTTACAAGGCAAGGTTGCACTCGTGCTCGTATAAGAGAACGTTAGGATATTAGCAGTTGGTGAAATGTAGGATGGCTGTAGTGTATGGTTGCATGGTGGTGGTAGTGCAAGTGGTACTTCTGCTCTTATGAATGTGTATAGGTAACAAAAAACGGCAAGTCTTTCCACGTCCTTGCAAAATAATCCAATAGCTTTTTCTGTCCACCCCTTCCTCCACTTCTTCCAGTCAACTCAATTGAATAACAACATTTACAAAGTTTAGTCAGTCAGTAGTGTTTGTTGAGGCTCACATGCCGGTGTCTTACTTCATGATCAATCAACGTGATTGATTGATTCATTTACAACGAGAGAATCAATACGCATTGCATTGCAAAGCATCAAGGGACTAATTAAGACTTCCTCTGCAGCCCTTCACCCAATTACTATTATTGGGTAGGGTTTCTATTTAATTAAAACAATGGACAGTAACGGAAGCGGGGATCCCACAGGGGATCCTCCGGACCCGACAAAATCCGACATGGAAAAGGCAAAGTCTTTACCACCGACCCCACATCCACATGGACGGGAAAGAGACAGAAAACGAGCACAGATAAAAAATGTTACTGATACGAATAGTGAAGCTAAACGCACTCGCTCACGCACTCGCTCACATTCCAGATCACGAATTTTGTCAGAACGGGTTTTGTTTTTCGAGCAGGTGTGGCAAGGTGCGAGATCTCCTTCCCTAGAGCGATCCGATGCAGCTTCCTCCAGTTCCAGTAAAATCTTGGATAGCAGTGCCAGTGAATTTAGCAAAGGTGTACTAGAGCTTGAGAAAAAATTAGAGCAGCGGAGGAAACGGTACGGGAGCGGGGAAATTATTAGTGGTGGTGGGGGCCACTTGTCGGTTTTTGAATCCGTAAGTCTCAGACGAACTCCTTCAAGGGAATTCTTCCCGGATGTAACTCCCACATCACCATCTCCTACTTACGTTAGTATGAGTATGGAAAAAGATAGTGATGGAACTCGGAAACGTGTAGCCAGTCCTGAAATTCCAAGTCTCATTAGAAAGAACACGGTGTCTTATGAAGAGGTGTTTGAAACCTCCGTTGGAGGGGAAGGAGGAGACGACGAGGAAGATGAACATGAGAAATCAACACAGACACCAGGAACTTCTGTTTCCACAACAAGAGAAGTTTTTACTCGAACTCCGATTGGATCGAGTTCTTCTTCGAAGAGAACAGTTGTTATGACCAAATACCAAACAAGTAGCCAAGCACTCCCAGGCAGATCCAGTATTAAATATGAAGCTTTAGGAAAAGACGATTTAAAAGCAAGGAGTCGCACACCATCAGGAGATCCTTCAGACAAATCCTTCTCATCCTCAACCGGGAGTAAATTATCTAACAGAATTGCCAAATATGAATTCCTCGGGTTGAATACTGAAGGCATGAATAGAAGTCGCACTTCTTCTGGAGATACAACAGCCTCCTCTCGTTCTTTTGGTGCTGCCTCACCTCGACTTGATAGCAGCCCTGTCCCTGGAAGCAGTGCTCTCGAAAAAGCACAAAAATTAATTGTAACAACTACCACATCAGAAGTAAGAACATTCCGCATGACACGCTCACCCTCCAGTGGTTTAGGGGAATCACCTATTTCAACGAGTTCTACTACCACTTCATTCCAGAAGAGATTTTCCTCTAGAGATGACCAACCACGAAAGAGTTACACTTACTCATCAACATCAACATCACCACCAGAAAAGGATCAGGATCAGACTGACCACAGATCTGTAGAAGAGCAGATTCTTAAAGATGATGATATGAAATCCACGTTATTGCATTCCCTTGATGTATCTCCATTGTCGTCACATTCCATTGAAGAGAAAAGTAGTTCTTATTCCACGGTCAAGAAAATTCTTGAAAGACCTACGGAAGGGGAGGAAATTTTACGTACTCATCAGTCCACTGAATGGTACACAGAGTATAAATCTAAATTGGGAGGAAGACTGGAATCGTCAGATCTCTCAAAGAGTGCCAAATCCAAAGCTGCGTTTTTTGATTCCCACATTGCGGAAATTAAAGGCAAGCCCAATATAATGTCCATAATGCATTCTGCCTTATCTAAGTATGCAGCTTCCCATTTAAACACACGCAGCTAGCGCATCTACTTGTATTCACTTGAAAATAGAATATATGCAGTAGTTCAAATTAAATGCTTATATGGATACGAAAATCACTATTTCTTATCTATTTCCAGTGCACACTGCAAAACAAAGATATGCGGTAGTGCCTACTGCACTGCAGCATTGCATACTTCAGTAATTGCCAATAGTTAATGCAAAATGCACGAGTATTATACATAAATTTAGTACGTGTATATAGGTATCTGTAGCAAAGCCTATTCCTAAATACTCCTCTTTTTAGTATTCATAAAATACTACTTAGGTAAGTAAATTCTGTTTTGCACATCCAATTTTCAAGCCCATAGAATTTAGCAACCTAAAATACATTGTTGACTAATGTAAGTTTTCCATCTTCCTTTTATTGCCTTTTATGAACTCAACACTTAACAATGTATTACCTTTTTACTTTGCTATGTGTATTGCTTGTCGTTGAATCACAGAATCACAACACGAAAGAAAAGTTTAGCGTAAACTTTTCAGCACAGAGAAATTATGGTCTATGAAAGAACATCAAACTAAAAAGATATGATATAAAGATAGTTTAAATACATCTAAGTTAAAATGATAATGCTTTTCATGTTCTTTCATTACATGCCAACTCTTCAGGTCCACAAGTATGCATTTGACGAGATAAAGTTTTGCAATTTTAATTTGGAGATCAACTATAGTGTACAGTATTTGAATTAAAGTAGGATCTTTCCTCATAAATGTTTATTTCAGTTACCGACTCCTGTATCCTTATCTAAAGAGAAATAAGCAACATCATCATGTTTTTTGTCTGCAGTTTCTATTTACCATTCACTTGTCTTCATCAAAGAAACTATGTTGTCCCTAGCATTTTTATCAATATACTTGTTCGTATGTAAGGTACTGTACCTAAGTGTATGTATCTTTAGAATGCATTTTTATACTTTGTATTAACAGTTCAAAGAATACATAAATCGACATGCTTCTCACATGCGTCTTTATCGGCTCTTGTCTATAAAAGTTTTCGATGTCAGGGCACACCAGGGTTAACAGCCGAGTATCTAATCAAGTCTCCTTGAATTTGCTTATACTATTCATACACATTTTATCATATTTATAGCATAAAATTATTTATTTCTGCCTTTAAGTGCCTTAAATGGAACTCTAATTGCAATTGCTTAGCTTTCCACCAACTTAATGACACTCGAAAGGTGATTTTGAATATCTCCATGATATTATACATAATCATGGGCCAATAATAATATTTTAATGCTTATATCACGTGGGTTTTCCGTACCCTAAAAAATCTGCAAGATGGTTGTTGTAGATTATTCTCATAAGAAAATAGATCGTTACACAGGAACTTTAAAATTATGTGATAGTACCAGAGACTAACTAACTAAGCCGCAACAATTTACGACTCCCAATTTCACATCACAACCAAGACAAGGCCGCCAGCGGCTACATTGCTCATTGGACTGCACTTGTATTATTACATCACATTATTACTTGTACTTATTAGGTTATGGCAGCAGTACCTAAATGCTTGCCATTTATTGCTAGTGCATAATATGCAATGCACTTCATACTTATGCAACTCCTTCTTAACCAGGTACCTGCACGCTTCTATTCCTGCATTTGCTGCCTGCCTTCGCAAACAAACTTTAGAAAAACATTTTCATAATATATAGCACATGAGAAACACAACCTCCGTATCAGCATCATGCATGCAATTCAGACAGACTGGGTTTAAGCAAAAAATAGTACGAATTAGCTGTCTAGGTTTTATTTTAGTTTTCGTACTCTTTGTCTCAGAAAATAATTTTATGGGCTGAGATTGAGCCTAATTGAACATATAACAGCAACAGGAATCAAATTAAATATCTACCTACAAGAAACATGTGCATTGGCAATATATTTTTTCTATGTAAAAATTGAGTTCTTAAGTTTTCCATCCGTTTTAGTTTTTGGTTAAGGCCTACTTCACGAATTATGCTTATATTTTGCTCTGTCGTGTAACCATATATTTCCTGTGATTACCAAGTCTTATTTTGCTTTACTGCACAGGTATTCTGAACTTTTCGTCGATAGTTGCATTTCGTTAGATGTAGCTTCACTCTCAAACATAAATATTATTTTTCGAGTCGCATCTATCTTACATTCATTCTTGCTATTATGCAGTTTCTTGTATGTAAGAAACTTTTTTTGTAATTACAAACGAACAGCTATGATAAAATACAACACAGAACTTACACAATGTATTCACTTCATGTTTTTGTGTGCTATCAAATTTTACTCCCCTATTGTATGCTAATGTTCGAGTCTCGCGAGATTTTAAGTTCTTTGAGATTTGCCCTGAAGAAAGAATTAACAAATCTAGAGTGGTTCTTAACGGAAGATTAATTTTAATCACCTGTTAGATGAAAATAAAATTTTTAAGCCTCTTTTTCCTGACAAAGCTACACACACCAATGTACTACACGTTATTTGTAAGATTGTAAGTTCGCATGGAGCAATGTTACTAACACGGTAATGGATCATTAAAAAAATCAAAATGACCGAAAACAATTCCGGTTAATCTGCAAAAAAGTATAAAAAACGCTTTTAAAGGAAAAGTTGTTTGAAGGAATTTCTTAGGCACATGATCTAAAAATAGAAGGTTCAATAGTTCAATCCCTCTTTATTTATACGTGCCCACCTGCAAATGAAGAAGTAGCTTACGTTTGAGTAGTAAAGTAAAGTTTAAACTAACTCATTGGCAGTTTACGCAATACGATTGCCAACTTTTTTAGACAATTGTTTCATGGTCTTCGTTTTTTGTTGCATCTTCTCAAGGTAAATACAAATTTGGTGAATTTCATTGAATTTTGTATTCCTTCTTTCTGTATTTACTTATCTTTATTTCATTTTGGAAAGCAAACTGCACACGGATATGCTCCTTTTATAGGTAGGGTTGCTCTTCCTTTAATTAACTTTGAACAACCCTTGTCGAAAAATAAAAGTTTAGTTTCTTATGCTTAACACGGATAGGTTGTTCAAGAAATAAATATCTCAGCATCGAATCTGAATAGATAGGTGAGTTTTGATTGCTTCTGCAGATGAAATCGAAAATACAGCCATATGTAGCAATAGAAAACGAATTGAAAACTTCTAGGTAAGAAAGGGTTCATTAGTCATAAGTAGGTTTGCTTTGATTTCAACCTATGCAAACGCATCTGTGTCTCTGGGAATATCAAAAGAATGAGTACTCACGTAATCTCAGATGATGTCATAGCTTCAAGTTCTATTCATGGACTGCAAGTCCTTTTTGCAAACTAGTGCTGTAAATGTATTCGAATCGAAAGTGAAGGCAATGCAAGAAAATTATGCAGACAAGACAGTACACTATCAGTATAATATATGTCTTGTGTATTTCTCATTACACCTTATTGCTCGATACTAGATACTGTGCACTTACACGAAGCATTACTACCTAATAACAAGTATAATGCTAGACACATCATGTTTCATTTATTTCATTATTGCGAAACGAAGATGCTGCAGCGTTTATGAGCTTCTATTGTGTTAAAACTAGGCAAAAGATAGGTAGTTTTAAAATGCAATGTAAACGCATTCTTTAAGAAAGGGATTATCAAAACACTAAGCATAGAGTAAGTGCGGAGCCCATTTACTGTACACCTCATGTAGGTATGGTATATAGCACAGCACAGTAGTGTACTTAATAGGATGAGTCGTTAAAGTGCCAAGAAGCCAAAGCTAACTCTGCCAACCTTTCTAAAACTTCAAACTTCTCAGCGCATTATGTAGAATATCCAAGTAGAAAATCATACTCGTAGTAAATTCTTAAGTACAAGTGCCATGCCATGAATGATGAAGATTGCAAAGAATAGGTAGTTAAAATAGTTAAACGGATAGACAAACCAAAGGTAACCATAATTGTTAATGCTAGCCGACGAAGATATGGATGAGTGTAGGTATACTAAATATACTGTAAATGGACACAAGTCTGGCCAGTATTTTTTATAGACAAGACACAAACCAATGTATATAGGTTTGCATAATATATGCATAAGCATTGTTGCTTGCATGAAATACAAGCAAAATCCTAGTTCATAAGCGTTTGTACATTAATAAATGTAAAGGCCAAGTCAATGTAAAGCTCAAAAAATATATTCAACTTGACTTGCTCAAATATTATTGCTACCTTTACTGGTATTGTTACTTGTGTTGTGAGAATGAATTTGCCCATTACAGCAGTAAAATAAAAAGACATAATATTATTATACGTGTACTACAGGTATTCTGTATATATAATATTCCCTACAAGTGTACGTTATTCAGCTTTGAATCGAGTTCGAGTGTACTGTCTTGATTTGACTTAAAATAAGTGACTGCCTGTGTGAGCCGGATGGCCTTGCATTTACTTCTCTTTGTACGCAATAAAGATAGTGCAGGCA
This sequence comes from Yoshiicerus persimilis, assembly GCA_020352615.2. Taxonomy (NCBI): domain Eukaryota; kingdom Metazoa; phylum Arthropoda; class Collembola; order Entomobryomorpha; family Tomoceridae; genus Yoshiicerus; species Yoshiicerus persimilis. Next base: position 37,362,270 of record CM036941.2, on the reverse strand, counting down.
GATTAGTTTGAGAATAATACTATGCAAAGATTACATACAACAATGTATACAAGTATATTCCAATGTATACAAACAATTTTGTGACTTAGCCGTTTTGGCTGACTCTTCTGGTTGCAATTTGTATCTCTATGTGTAAATTAACCAAAACCATGCTAATGTACTTTTGCATATATTTACACCATTCCCACTGTACCATATACAAGCACATAGCTAAAATACGACTAGACTCAGTCAGTAGTGTAATTAAATTGCAGATAAAATTACATTAGCGCAGCAGTGGAGACGAGATCTCGTTTCAATGATACCCTATATCATACAGGCAGGGAATCTTTAAGATACGTTGGTAGCTGATATTTATGAATTATGTAAATTTATGATATGCCCATTTTATATTATCTAATGAAACTAGCAAAAACAAACTTTTTTCGCTTGGTTGCTCTTATTATTATATTAAGGAATTAAATGCTGCTTTCCGACTTCTTCCAATTCAGCGATCTCTATCTACTCTTCTACTCCTTTGCAGTCCCGCCTCATTTATGTTTATGTAGATACCTATGTATGCGTTCTGTATCATTTATGTGCACCAGGTAGTTAGATTTAATACAAAAAAACAATTCAAATTTATATGCATACCGACGTTGAGCGCTAATTATAGGGTGCTGTAACAAAGGTTGATTGAAGTTGTGACAAATATATCATTACATTCCAATCCAATGTACCATAATTCCAAAGTAGATGCATACCAGTATTTCTAGATACACTTTATACAGCCGGCTTTGTGCAACTCAAACTAAATAAACGCCTAGTTTAGGTACTTACTAATAAAATCACTATTGCATCATTTCCCATAGTATCCATTATGCAGACTATTAGGCAGTTCATTGTTTATTTACTACTATTCTCAGTATTATTAACCATTTTAAATTAAATCAAATTAAACATGCATTGTTTACGACAATTATAGTTTTAGAACTCATAAATTCTCGATCTCTATACAAATAACTGAACTAACAATACGATGAGATCATTTTCTGCCTGTTTCGCATTATCTACATAATACTTGTTAGATATTTCTGCCTTAGGATAACTCTCCAAGTAAGTATATCGTATTTTCTGCCACAGCAAGCAATGCCATGTCAAGAGCAACTTGTATAATACATACACATGTCATAATACAAAGCAGCGTAGTTAACATCTAACCTAACAATAAGTCTGAACTGTTCATTGAATCATTAAATTAGAATTAGACCTTCTGAGCAAGCCGTTTAGTACTGTATAAGTTGTACGATTTGAAGGTGCTAACTGTTGCAGCAATGCTGAAATTTTAGATCATTATTTACCTGCTGCATATGTAAATAAGACAAACCTTTTTGCAATTAGTTTGTTTGACAAAGACAAAATTGTGCAACGAAGGCTTACGTCTCAACTCAAGTAGATAAACTTCCATTTTCAAATGCTATGATTGTCTCACATATTTTAAATCCTAATATTGACTTAAAACTTGTCTGTAGCATACACCAACTTAGGAAGCAAAATATTTACAGTTTAAAAACAAGAAATGCTAAGCAAATGACCATCCTGAATTGATTTATTGACACATGATTTCCTTTTAAGTTTCCAATTGCACCTTTGCAGTTTCTTCATGCACATAAACCTGCCATTTATAACATCTGCCTTCTTAAACAAACTATTTTCTAATTCTTATGCACAATGCACGATTTCAAATAAGGTAATAAAGATGTAACATCATACCTACATAGATACCTACGTAAGTTATTGGCACTCAACGATAAAACAAATAAATAGCTAATCACAAATTACTACGAGTAATAATTTGCAAGTAAAAAACCACTACTTATAGAAAAGGTAACTCACATGAATTATTATGGCCCCATGGCTAATAGGTTGGTCGGACTACAAATAGTAGTGGAAATCGAATTTTATGCACTAAGCCGACTTACTAATAAATGTTTCACCTTATAACCCATGTCTATTGTTGTTAATTAGGTGATGCACGCACTAATTACTTTTGCTAATAGTAAACACCGCCTACGCACGATGCTGGTTGTCCCAGAGCTAACAGACCATAAAAACAAGGTAGCTTAGGTACCATGTTAGTCATCCGCGAATAAGAATAATGTAAACATGATAACACATTATGCTAATAGGAATCTAAGGTTGTCTTCTCATGTCGCAAAATGAATTCATGGTACACTAGTTGGCACTGGCAGACGTTAAATAACAAACAACGATGAGCATGCATAATGCATGCGTGGTGCCTACTTTACAAGTGTACATTATGCCATAGGAAGTCATTTTTCTATATTATCTTGTAGCTAAATCACGCTGGTATTTATCAGCATCAACAATAAAGCGTGTAATGTAATGAATTGAAAATGGGTACTATAAAAATAAGTAATAAAATTACTGTACACTAATGAGCATAGTGAAACCATTAGTAATTCAGTCGACAGTCTGTGTGAAATAGGATTTATAGAAACTATAAACACTTTGGTACATAAAAAGTAAAACAAGATAGGTATTTTGCAACATACTCAAGTAATAATGATTTGATTTGCTTTAGTGGTGCACATAGAGGAATGAAAAGAATGACAAAGACATATCATAGCATGACGTGTGTGTTTATTTGGTGGTGGCTGCCTTGGTTTGCTTATTTAGAATTACAAATGATACAAAAAGTAGTTTCTTGGTGTAGGGCAAAAAAATATTAAGGCAAATTAGTGTATTATATTGCACTTTTCACTGCCGCAAGTTTGTTTTGATCTACAATTCTTCTGGAGTAAATTTTAGCTATTTTTTAAGTACTTGATTACATGGTGCAGTGTTTACAGGATTATAAGCATACTTCATTATACTAACAAAAGCATGTAAGTATTCTGATGACTGACATCATAGCTTGAAGCTGTCACCTTTCCATATTAATATTATTTTCGTCTTGTCTTATCTTTTATGCATACAAATATTTCTCTCCAACTATTACCTACATTTAAAGATGCCCAACCTTTATATACTTAACTTAATACAAGTAGTACAAATTACAAGTGTATTGTAATCCTGAAGGCTGGGATTTCTAAATATATAAATTAACGTCATGCTCATCAGTACTACATAAACAGTAGGTTTCAATTGGCTTAAGTATATGGTAATGGTACACAAAACTCATGTGATGATGTTTCTTTCCCCACTACAACCACTAATTTCGTTAACACTGAAGGATTTTGCAGATTGATTATCTGTGTGCATGTATTTAGCTATACGGAATAATTTCCTCGTACCCGCTCTGCACTGCACCATTTGTTTACGTCCTGTGGCTAATAATTAGAAAACGCTTCAATCATTCTCTATTATTGATCATGGCTGATTATATACAATCCTAATTGAAACTAATTGACCCTTTCTCAAGTGACTTTATTATGTAAATGCCCAATTGCTTATGCATATTTTACGCTTTGCAAATGCAGATTTATCATTCTCGATTAAATCTCCTCGTTTGCCGAGGACGTATTTCACAACGGGTTTGTACAAATAAAATCGCTGTAGACATGCAATTAATTTTTGACCCTTCTATTTTTCAGATGAGCAAGAGAGAGTACAGAAAAAGACTTTTGTCAACTGGATCAATTCTTACCTTGCAAAGGTACGTTTGTTTATTTTTATTTGTTTAAATCTCAACACCAAATAGCTTGAGAGCTGACAATTGAAGGTAGGACACAAAAGTATGCAATTAGCATTCAGAGGATTTAGAAATACTTGACACTAAAGGTGACTGCACAATATCACTTTATTCAATTGGTCGGTGTGTGTACTTAATTTTATCAATAAATATTTATGCTGACTTTGCTGACCTAAGCACACGATTACAATTCGAAGGTGTAAATCTGATGCAAATGCGTACTTAAAGGTGGAATAAATTATCTACTATTTGTCGACCAAAATATGAGAAAATTAACTGAAGGTAAATAAGAAACTGGTGTTGTCATCTGTACGAAGTTAATTAAGAAAATTCAACCAGAAAGGAAACGAAATGATAGGAATGTCTAAGATTTCAATATATCAAATAGTAGAAATTACCATATAGCATAAATAGTAATGTTATGCAGTCCTATGTTGAAAAGCAAGACGCTACGAAGTTCATTGTTATCGTAATTCATTTCTAAAGCCGATAACTGCTAGCACAGTAATACAGTGAATGACATATCCGTCTTCATGAGAGAGAGCAAATGCAAGTAAGTTTAATGTTTTAAAGCTAATTCTCCTGGAGCGAATGTAATTAAACCAAGCGTTAAACTAAGTTTGTGTTTTACCAACTGTTCTAATTATTACCGATTTCAATTGTGCTGAATCGTGCACGATATTCATTAACGATTACCAACGAATAACAATGAATAAACTGCAAAAATCTACTTCGTATAAATAAAGCATGACATGATTTATGCGCTTACAATTTATAAACTACAAGAAATATCAATTTACTTGCTTTTGCCAAAAATGAATGTAAGACTAAGGCGCTCTGACGGAACTGCGATGAGTGTTGTAGTGGGAGTTAAGTGCGTTCCATGCAAGGATGGCCAAACTATAACTGTATACCTTTAGAATATTGTTTGTAAAAATGCAGGCATAATGAGCACTATTGCTGTAAAGTGGCACACATATGGCGTTACGAATGGCAGAAGTCCCCTAAGGCTCCGGATACACGAGGCAATATTTCGTTTTACCACCCTTGGAATCAGAAACATAAGTTCATACCGTCTATTGTTATAGGGTCTGCTAGGAAGATATTTTGCATTGATAATTTACGTTACCATCAGAATAGGTAATTAATTATGATACTGTTGAATTATTTAAGAGTAGTGAGGATATCCTGATATATATAGTAAATAACAAATATAAGAATATTTCCCTGGATTTATACAATAAAACTTACACTTTAGAGAAAAACGACTGATGTATCGACACAATGCGTTGATCGTCTACATTTTCTAAATGCATCAACATCAAGTTAGTTTCTTATAAATAATATAAACCCGCATTTGTGACCATTAGGTAAATTACTAAAATAGATAAAAAGTATTTCCACACCCAGATGAATGTGAGATTATGTGTTTGCAATGTTTGGGGTATATCATTGAGAAAGTATTTGTCCACGATGGAGCCTAAAGTAAATAGATTTTCTAACTTGTGCAAAATGACTAACGTCATAAAAATATTGACTGTTCCACATTCTTTTATAAATAGATATCTACAGTACAAGTACTAAGGAATATGTAAAGTATTAATCTGTGTATCCACTAATGATATCTAACAAAAAACTAGGAGCTGTGAACTGACCGTAACAGTAACCTGTTTCGGATATTCAATATTTAGGCTAAACTAACTAGTCTGAAATAACTAGTCGGAAAACAAATAAGCCGAGGAGAAAAATAGACATTTTCCGAACTTCTTTGTAGGACAGTTTCTCTTTTCATAAACTCCAGTTACTAGCCACTTAAGTACGTGCACTATACAGTTAATCGATATTGTCACAATATAAAATGTTTTAACGGGTGGACCCCATACAGCATGGATGCATTAATTCAGGCTTACACATTGCAAAGCCAACAAACTATCAATTTAGTATAAAATAGGCGGTAAGCACGACCGTTTGTTTTAACTGTCACAAACTTATTGCTCCACATAGATAAGACAGTGATTTGCGAGTTTACGTATAACACTTTTGTAATACAATAAATTATACCCAAATTATTCTAAACTAGTTAAAAAAGGACCGTTTACATTCAATTCCTTTAATAGGTTTGGGTATCAGTAATTTTTATTGAAACCTTCAAAAGCTCACCCTCTATCACCAGATCTATAATAATAATCCACGAACCATAAGTTTAAATAAACGATAGAAAGCTTTTCAATAATGGCTGATAAAGTTTAAAACCAGGTCCATTGTTGTCGTCATAACCAGCGTAACAATTCAATCTTTTTGAAGACGTATTTCAAAGTATACATATACAAAATGTATGATGGGTTAGGTTAGGAAATAGCATGCAGGAAGACTAACGTACTTTCAACACTTTAAGTATGAGTATAGGCACTAATAAGGTATGCCTACCTAGGTCTTCCATTCGAAAATAAATTTGCTAGGAATTAACTGTCAGTGTATATTGTGCATGCAAGAGCTGAATGTAGGCGAGGCTACTAGTTGGGTGATTGCCGGGTTTCAAACAAAGTTTAAGACTGCTTATCAGATTTGATTGACAATAAGATTAGTTTATACAAATATATCTAGGCTAAAATTACAAGATAACTTCCTGTTCCTAAATCAATAGAAAGCGGAAAACCGGAAGAATTGTATTACTGTATTTAGGATTCTTAGGATCACATGTCAGTTACTGTCAGATAGTGAGGCTGCTGATCTTTTACGTGAATCATAGTTGTCATCCTTCTAATCTACGTGTTCGTGATACAAAGTGATGTATAGCATTACTAATGTTATACTATTAGTGTCCTTGTCTTTATAACTATGGTGTAATACAATCCACTCATTTTACATGAATTAGTGAATTTTGTACTTTAACCAAAGTAAGCTTCATCTACTAATTCATCGCCATTAAGAACTGTATAGTATACGGCCGTGGATATTTCAATTTTCAATAAGTTGATGTTTCTGTGAGACATAAAGGTAGGATAAAAAGTAATTTACGTAAAACGCATTACACGTACATGTATTGAAAATTTCCTTGTTTTTTGTGTCACGAACCACGAATGCGTTTTCGTATTGACATAGAGCACATATATTTTACTAAGATAATGTAATAATACACAGCAATACGGGACTCTGTAGACCAACGATAGACAGGCTGCTACATGCACGAGCTGAACAGATAATTACATTATACAGGTTTCATCCTTTAACAGTAAGAACGACTAGACATGAAGCAGACGGCGAATCTTGAGACAGAGATAGTGTAGAATCGGTATAATATTCATTATTATATGGTATTCCTCATGTCTAGTCAGTTTTGCAATCCCAAAAATAACATTCTCTTGTATGATCGATGAGAGTGCATGACTTTAGATCGTTTCGTGGCGCTCGTCGGATGCGATGATATTAACTAACAGTACAGTGCAGTATTGTAGAACGCCTTGTAAATGTGTATGTATGCGACAGTTGGCATTTAATTTTCTCTATCGGATTTCCTATTTTCTGACGAGTTATTGAGCGATAACCAGAGGAAAGACTAGTAGAAAACGTCGAATCAAATTAAACTCTAGCTATTAGAGAAAAATGTACTCCTGAGACTGGAAGGATAGTACCTATCACATCTATAAATTCAGTGTTGTTTTCAATATGACGTAGTGGTTCAATTAAATGAAACCTTGTAAAAGCAATTTACATAAAAACATTGCTCGTTTATGTTTAGGTACGACAGGTATACGATGGCATTAGAAAGGCACCAATTATTAATACATATTGTTGTTTAGTCTTTAAATAGCCCAACTTTGTGAATGCATTCATATCTATTCATAAGTCAGATTATCTTCATTTGACAAATAGATTTTTGATATCATGCATTGTCATCTACACGGTATAGACGCTAGCTTTTGATAACATTATAATGATATTAAATTCTTGCTTTAACTGGGCATGTGTACTAGAGTCAGTCCGACTAAGCGAGATAAGCTGAAAAGGATTTCTAACTGTTGTCTCAAAGTGTAAGCATGCAGATATTCTACACGATTTTCTGCATAGTTGAAGTATTCGTACGCAACTAAAGCGTGAATCGATTCGATTCGAATTAGCATCTCCAAATCCGTACAGGAGGTGCAAATAATATATAAGTGTGTAGTTTACCTACATAGAAGGGTAGGGCAGACGATGTATTCGGAATATTCACATGACAATTTTAAATTTTAGTTGGACAGAATAGATTTAATATTTAGACTAGATTTCTGATTTCATCAGAATCCAAAGATCACCTTTCCAACTACATTAGCTACAATTGATTCACACATAAATATGTGTACACAACGAAATATTGAATACTATACTTATGTTTTCCTGCGGCTATACAGCAAGAGATATTGCTGATGGGAGGAGGAACAAACAGAATGTCAAAGATCAAGTTCTTCTGCACATGATGATTCCTAGTTACTTATCACCTAGTTATATCAGGGAAAGCCTACAACTAGTATCAGTTTCCTAGGTGGAAAGGAAATAATTCGCAGTCGTACTATAGGTACTACACAAGGGGAATTATGGTTATGACTACCGGTAGTGAAAGTGGGTGCTTTCACCTAACTTGAAATTGTAATGTCATTTTTTTTACTTCTATCAAAGAAAAACAATGTTTTAATGTAATCAAATCAAGCAAGAAAGGTAATATTTGGAAGCACGATAATATTGAGATAAATATACTCCACTATTTTCAGGGCAGAGGGATAATTTTGAATAATGATGCAATTACAAGTTTAAATATTCTGCCATACTTTGTTTGATGATAACTAATGTTGTGAGAACATTGGTCATCATTCCATATGTCATCACTACTAATGTTCCTTTCATATATGAACACAAAGCAAAATTCCAAAGCTGGCTGTAAAGATAGCAACAGTCTAACTATATAAATCAAGATATTGCATATTGTATTATTCGTACAAGCGTATTGCTGGGCATTTCTGTTATGTGTATCATTTATTTCCTTTTCTTCCTGTGCGTTTACCGTCACCTTTACTGTCATACAGACACGATTAGTATACAAATAGGTACATTAGAATTTCTGGTTTAATGTATTGCTTTCCTGCACAATCACATTGTGCACGTATGAAAACGTACAAGGAAGAAAAGTAGCTATAAGTATTATTGACAGAATATTTTCACTTTCAGCATATACCACCATTGCATATTGTGGACCTGATCGACGACCTCAAGGATGGAACGAGACTTTTGGCATTACTGGAAGTTTTGTCTGGAGAAAAATTGGTAGGACTTTTTCTTTGCTTGCTCTTAGTCAATTAAGTACACAAATGATTACCTGTAGTTAATCGCCTTACATTTAGCTTATGTATGTATATACACTACGTACCTAAATACAATTAGTATTCAATGGTGCATACCTATGTGCTTTACTATAAAAATAAAGTCTACTAATTGTAAGTCCGTTTCAGTCATAGCTACACTAGGACTAATACTTACTGCCACGCTCCGCAGCTTATTACGTATTCCAGTTTATTTCTTCGGTCTCGGTCTGATAGACATGTCTTCTGATATCGTGATATCTTTACTTTATGTTAGACAGAAACTAGTATTGACACTACTTACATTACCAAGTCATGACTTGAGACACGCTTATTGCATTTAGTTCACGGTGTGTCATTGGCATGAAACCTTTGGCATGCACGGAGTAGACATTCGAAATCCAGTTAGTTACTTTCCTCAGTATGTAGTTTTTATATAATGTCATTCTCTTTCTTTCTCCATGTCGGATGACTGCAGCCAGTGGAAAAAGGAAGAAATCTTAGAAGACCTCACTTTCTTAGCAACTGCAATACAGCTCTACAATTTCTTCAAAGTAAAAAGGTAAATTTCATCTGCTTAACACATTATTCCTGGTCACATGCACATAAGTAAAGTAATAAGCCGTACGAAACAACATTTGTATGTTTCCATACGTTTTTACAAGCACAAGTATTTAGTTTTGCAACACAAGTTAAATTTTGTATTAAACTAATGCAAAATACCCGAATCGAGTAAGTAACCATGAAATCTAGTTAGGAAGCTTTAAATAGGGAATTTAGCATTCACATCATATTTGTCATAACCATAACCAACGTTTATATTACTATGCACACATTTTACTTTTGCTGACGGTATGAGCAACATAGACTGAAGCAACAAAGGCAGTGCAATGTGTCTGTGAAGATGAATTTCTTTTACACTGCCTGTCAAAGTAAAATTTTTCTATGCCTCGTACAAAAAATAGCTTTTTTTCATTTTTATTACATTAACAGATTGAAGGCCGTAACAATTAGGTACATGTATTGTGAAAGGTCAAATGCTAAATGCTATTTTGCCAGTGACTCGTATTCATCATTAACACACTGTAATTTATTCTATAAATAGACTTCAGAATATATAGATGTGAGAATAAACCCAATTCGATCACTTAATTGTAATTTGCACGTCAAAGAAAAGGTCAGGAGTTGACAAGAGAGCTAAAGATAGGAGAAATACTATCACCGTACTGTAATACTGGTTCCACAAATGAAATTCATGCTCCGCTGATTTTTTCCTTGCAGATAAAATTAGTGAACATCAATGCTTCTGATGTAGTGGACGGGCGACCTCCCGTTGTTCTTGGTTTGGTATGGACCATCATTCTGTACTTCCAGGTGAATTTCCCAACCGTAACAGCTATTATGAGTATTAAAATATCCGTACAATACAAACTAATGAGAAACTAACCTATTGCCTTCATTGTCTTGTATTAACGTAAAGTGTGCTTGTGACAATCTACTAATGAGTAATCCCATCTGTTTTTCAAAGCTTCGTTGTAGGGATCCTAAAGTGGTACGTTGAAAACTGCTTGTATCCATTTCATTTTTAGCAAATGTATATAATTACTTCACGTTACACCCTCACCTCACCATTAAACGCACATTAATAAATTACTAACGTAGCTAATCAACTAATGTGTAATTTCAACTAACTAAAAAATATGACAAAAAATTTTAGTGGTCAGCAATTTTCATTCAAAACATTTTTTCTGACCAAACAGTTAACCAATCAAATCGTAAACCCGAAATTATTTTTTAAGCTTTCAAATTTCTAAGCAGGTATACGTGGCCACTAAGGTTGTACATAAAAAATGAAAATGACTTTTATGAAGTAATAATTCTTGAACTAAGAGAAGATTCAATTGCATGATTGAACCAATTTTCAGTAATTATAGAATCAGTGGAAGTAAAAAAATTCTATTGCTTACCTATTTCTTTTTTCGTATGCTTGCTACAAAGAGCTTTTTTTTTGATAATGAAAGTTTGCAATCTGCTTTCCTATATTTCTGACTTTTTTCGAATCATGGATTGTATTTTGTAACCGCAGATGTCGTTTTACTTTGTTTATGACTTGACTAACATCAACAACTGAAAATGCTGATAAAGTGCAAATAATTTAATGTCAAATCTGTCAGTTTTGGAAGAATTACTAATGTACATTGAGATAGTATACTATCGCTAAGTGTACTCATGTAAATATCATGCATTCATCAATGCAGCACTGTAAATACACTAATTAGTTCATGAAACAAATATTGTTGAGGCGGAGTGTGCTAATTTCTCGTAACTGAAATTATAGATCGAAGAAAACACAAAAGTTTTGGCTAGTCTTGGTTACCGATTTGGAGGAACACCAACAAATGTTGACGGGGCGGAGAGATCAGAGTCGGCAAGGCTAGGTGCAGAATCTCCTGGAACGGTGACAAAACACGGACGAGTTACACCCTCTGATAAGTGGAAGCAAGGAGCCCGTAAAGCTTTACTACAATGGGTTCAGGAACTCACTAGCAAGTATGTACAGCGTATATGCATCACTGAATTTTTCTATAACTTTCCATGCACTATATATATTACAATGGACTATATGTTACATAAGTGCCATTGTGTTTTCATTCATTCTTCTGAACACGACAGGCGGCCTACTCATGTCAGTGTGTATTGATGTTGTTTATTATATTAAAGTTCTCACTGAGTCTTTTTTCTCATGAATATTACATAGAGAACTAGAGCGTATAACGAATTGGCGTATGACAGATGGGTTTATTGCATTTATAATTTCGCAGGAAATTCGGATTGGAAGTGAACGATTTCGGAAGTAGTTGGAGAGACGGGAATGCTTTCTTGGCCATTATAAACAGCATTCGACCGGGTATAGTCGACATCCCTAGTCTGAGCAAAGCCTCAAATAAGACGAGACTGGAAACTGCATTTAGAGTTGCTGAGCAAGATTTGGGAGTTGCACGGTTGTTGGACGCTGAAGACGTGGACGTTCCCAGACCGGATGAGAAATCAATCATGACTTACGTTGCACAATTTTTACATAAATCGAACGAGCCTCGAGTTCAAGCCGACTCATTTAGTGCTATCCAAAGCGTTTATGATGAGTTGTTGACATGGTTAATGCAGAAGACCCAGTATATGGAACACATGAAACAGACAAATGCTCTGTCAATGGAATATCGTGATTACGTGGCTGTTCAGCAAGAAATGGATCTGAAAGCCGAACCTTATCATCGTCTCAAGACACTAGTAGAGTCACACACCATGGTTGGAATCACGGATGAGTCTTGGTCGCAACTGAATAGTTTGTGGAAAAAACTCGAGTCACAGGTTCTTGTTTTCATTATGTCATTCATATGTTTACATAACCATTGCTTGCTAATAAAACAAGCGTATCTCTACCTACTTGACTTACTTTGCATTTGAGCAGATAGTTCTCAGAGAAATATAAATACGAAAATAAACGTTACTTAATGGGTAAACATTGTGTCACTGTCATTTTGATCTCGTTGTGTATTTTGTGGTGTAGCTCAAAGAATGGCAATGGAGGTTGGATGCTCGTCTTCCCGATCCCTTTGGTAGAATAGGACAATGGTTGGCTAAGGCAGAACTCCTTCTTAGTACCGATGATATCCCCACTGTTATGGATGATGAAGCTGCCAGAATTCTCAATGCCAAAATAGAAGATCATAAAGTGAGTCATTACATGTTGTTAGCACTTCGTATGTCATGTCATGAGATAAAATGTTGCTTTAACCAGTTGTTTCGGCAAACAAACTTTCAAACTCTTCGTATCTAATCAAATTCTTTTTTTCCACCAAGAATGAATTTACATATTGCTTTTCAGGCATTCTTCGCTGAACTTCCAGAAATCCAATCAGCATTTACCACTGCACTCAATTCTCCTATTGTAAATGAGTTACCGTCCGACCAGATTCAGTCAATGGCCAATAGGTTATCGTTAATCGGACCATTAGCAACAAAACGAGCCGTCAAACTTAAATTTTTGGAACACAAGGTTTTCTCTCGTTTAATATATGTTGCACTACCAAACTTCTATCTATGTTATTTATTGATAAACATTTATTCTGAATTGTAAATATTTTCTTTGCAGTGTTGTTTAGTGGCTTTTATAGTATTAGTAGAAAACAGACTGAAACAATGGACCGTGAAATATGGGAGAGAAGATCATGTTCAGAATCTTTTAGATCAATACAATAACTTTGTTAACCGTAATAAAATTTTCCAAGAGTTTCAAAGAGCTTATGTTGATATGCAGCATGTAATAGATGAATATAAACGAGAAGGAGGAATCGGTAAATTACAGTTACATGTTTCCGCACTTTAGTAGAACACTTTTATGCATTTCTAGAAGTGTGAACTGGGTCTTCTGTGTTTTAGATTCAAGAGACGGGCGAATAGCCGATCATTTTCTATGGGAGATAGGAGAACGTTGGAAGAGTGTTAGTATGGAGTTACGTTGTGTGCAGAGTATGCTAGAGGAAGTGATCGCTTACTGGAGACGATACGATGCAGTTGCACCAGAATTAGAAAATTGGATTGATCGCTCTATACCTATGTTGCAGTTACCAGAAGAAGAACGAATGGAATATTTCCAGGTCAGTTCAGTTTTTTTTGAGATAGAACAACAGAAACTGTGCCACTGTCTTGCTTGTATATAATCAGTTAGTATTATGGAACATGTGCCATCTTTCACTTGGCATCATTCCATCCTCATCTAATCCATCAATCTACTTTATTCTGTAGGATGTAAGCGTGTGGTATGAAAAGTATCAACTTCTCAGTGATACTGTTAGCTTTTTGGTTGCCACCTGTGATGCTCCAGTTATCAATGATTTAAAAGACGATTACAGCAGAATATCAAACAAATGGGAAAGTCTTTTCAGACATGTAAAACAGTATCAGCATGCCGGCCAGATGTTAAGAATGAGGAAAGATTTCCTACAGACATTATCAGGATTGCAGAAATGGCTTAGAAATGCGGAAGAGCTATTAGCATCTCCACAGCCTGTAAATGTCGAAGCTGCTAGAGTTTACAATAAGCAATTGCAGTCAATTATGCTTGAAATCGATGAAATGGATGAGCAGTGGAGACTTATTAGTAAGAAGTTTCAGTCATTGTTACCTGAATTGTCCGGGGATGAGGTAGACCGACTCATGAAGACAATTAAGAAGGAAAAAGGTAAGAAATAATTAGAATTCGCAAATTTGCATTTTAAATCATGGCAAGCTGTTTGCCAGTATAATTAATTTCACTTTCGTTAAATCGCAGAAAGTCTTGTTCGTGTACGTGCACAATTGCCACAGCGTCAAAGTCATGTTCATCAGTTGCTGACACAGCAGGAGTCTCTGGAAGCTGGGCAAAGAGAAATTATGGAATGGTTAAATAATGCAGAAGTTATGATGAATAATTATTCTATGCATGGAGGAGCCCAAGCCTCACAACAATTATTGGACAAACACAGGGTAGGACTTCTCAAAGCCATAACCACAATGAAAACATACAGTTTGAATACTAATTAGCATAAAATCATTTAAATTTCCTCCTTAGCATTTCTTTGCGAAAACCTTGTATTACAAAACCATGCTAGACAGTAAAAATAAACTTGTCGGCAGTATTGTAAAAGCAGCAGCCCCAAAAGAACGACCGCAAGTGGATGGAATAGTTCAAACCATGAATCAAATCAATGATAACTTTAAACGAGTTGAAAGCAATGCAGCTTTATGGGAACAGGTACACATCTTCTAAAACCATATACTATCCAGAAATCTCAGGAATGTTTGTTTTACTTCATTTTTTGCCTAATTCACCCTAATTTTACACCTCACTCAGAAATTACATGAATGCATCCGTTGTTGGAGAAATTTCGATGAAAATAAACAAACGGTAACGGATTGGATGAACACGGCAGAAAAACTACTTCAAGAACGAAACTTAGAATCAAAGCAAACTGTAGAAGCACATAAGGTTCTATTAGTAGTCGTTGCATATTTATTATAAGCTTTCATTTTAATTTAATATTAATAAGTCAGATAGTACTGTGTCATGTAAAGCTATTATGTTGTGAAATGAACTATATGTAACTCAATTGTTTCTATTACTTTTCAATTCCTTTTAAATAGAATTATTTTGAAAAAATCAACGATCGACCACTACGAGATATGGTACAAGCTAGTCATGATCTTCAGCATTGTGTATCTGCTGAGGAGTATGAGTCTATTAACAAAACTGTAGAGCAACTGCAATCTAAATGGAATGTAAGTTTATTTAATTATAATTTAATCGAGTTCATTTTTCTTCGTTGAGTAAACATTTGGAGAAAGAGATTTGCTTACTGGGACACTTGGAATAAAGTTAATGACTTTTTGCAGAAAATTATGTCAGTAGCTCCAATTCACTTAACCAAATTAGAATTCCGTCTAGAGGAAGAAGCTTTAGCAACATTACTTAAGGAAATGGACCGGGAGATTAACAATGAGCATCAGTTACTAAACAAACAGCAAGATCCTCAAACTGTGCTTGCAAGACATGTGGTAAAATGCATACTCTTACATGCAATTAGCATAAAATAGACTAAATGCAAATTTCCTTAAGTTTTTTGAGATAAATTGAAATGAATTGGGACGAATTTATCTATTAGGAGTTCTTTACGAGAGGAAGTGTTCCAGTGGAGGCTAAAAAATGCCTTGAAAAACTAACTCAAACGGGAAATCGTTTTACCACACAGCACCCAGAAGATAAAGCATTATCAGAACAGCTTGAGCAAGCAAAAGCGGCTTACACTACTATTAATGAACGTGTCAAAGATCTTCACTCTCTTTTGGAAGAGATACCTGAGCAATGGAACGTATACAGAGCCAAGTACGTGTTCTTTTGTCGGCTAAATTATAAGAAAGACCACTTTGTAATAAGTACATGTCTGTTTTCATAGATATTCAGAAGTTGTGCAATGGATGAATAGTGTTGACGCTTCACTTCAAAATATTATGGTGGAAGTCAACGATTTAGAGCACTTTGAAGCTGAGAAAGCTAAATTTTTGGTAAGTTTCGACTTTTGTCCCCGAATACAGTCGTGCGACATGGTTTTCCAATAATTCATTTCCTGTTTCCGAAATATAAATAAAAAACTCAGTTTAGAATAATTTTTTCCCGTGCAGCTGTTAAATTTGAGGGTATGTTTTGGGTTTGTATTGAAAAATTGTTGAAACTTTCAGTAGAAGTAGCATGCAAAAAGACTATTAGGTTCTCTAATAGGATAAAGTTTCTTCACTGCTTTGAAGTATCATATTTATCTAGCACTAAATATGTGTTTTCTATTTTCTTCTCACCTATAAACTTGAAAGTATAATTTATTGACATATATAGGGAATTTGCCGAGAGGTAGATAGAAGACGAGAAGACATGAAACAACTTGTCCAGCTATTAGACTCTTTGGTTTCCCGGCGGGCTGACGAAGAAGCTCTTCGAGAACAAGACCTTTTAGAGCAGTTAATTACTCGATATAAAAACCTTGTGCCAACAATTGAGATTACAATGATCAAAACGGAAACTCATTCAAGATGCTACACTTACAGAGAAGAAACTCAAAAGGTCAGTAATAGCACAAATAAAGTAATAACACTAATTACGACATAAAAATAAAATAAATGAATTTTCATGTTTCTATAGGTTTGCCAAGCCCTAGGCAAAGTTGATGAACTTTCCACGAAAGAAGTGTACCCTGATAGCCTAGAGGATGTAGATAAAATGATATTACAGCATCAGTTAGTATTAAAACAATTAGAGGGTCAACGAGCCACTATTGTTAGTCTACTGCAAAGAGGCAAAGACTTACAGAAGGATCCCAATGCTCCTCCATTTGTTCAAGATCAAGTTCAAGAATTAGATACAACATGGAATGATACATATGGACATGCCAATGATAAATTAAAGCAATTGAAAGGCACCCAGAAGATTTGGACTGAATATCGAAGCCAACGAGATGATATTATACAATTACTTGAGCAAGCGGAAGGAGAACTAAAGAAAATTGCTCCAAGACATGATCCAAAACAGGTGGCTGCTGATCTTCGTGCAAAACAAGATATGAGTGTTGCTCTGAGAGAAGCTACAGAAGACATGCTGAAGAGACTTCGCGGTTTGTGCCACAGCTTAAGCGATGTTTCTGGTCCGGATAAGAAACCCGTATTGGAAAGAGAAGTCGAAGAGATTGAGCAAAGAATGAGATCTATGCTTGATCTCTTAGAAAGTAAAATACAGCATTTGGGAAAACACAACGAAAAATGGAATTCCATGTCTGAGAAAATTGACGACATGAAGAACTGGATGAAGGGTGCGCAGAAAACTCTACAGCAAATCCTTACAATGGAAATGTCTCCCGAAGAGAGACTTAAGAAAACCAAAGCTCTGCAGCAACAAATTGCTGAAAGGATGAAAATGCTTGAGCTCCTGGAAAAAGAGGCTCAAGATCTTCTCAGTGATACCGAAGACACTGCTGAGGATGAAGTTCAAGATATAAGTTACCAAGTTGGATCACTTAAAGAAGAACTTGTTAATTTACACGAATCTGTGGCTGTACAGAGTGTTCAGAGCGCACAGGTATATCTAAAAGTGTAATAATATTATACACTTTTGACGAAATATTAATACTTTTTTATGACTTTCTAGGCTATGCAAGCTTATGCAGAATGTAAGGCTGGATTGGAAGAGGTACAGCCCTGGCTGGAACAAGCCGAAGTCAAAATCGCAATGGGATTCAACCGTCCTAGCTCTTTGCAAGAAGCTGAACTCACTGCACAACAAGTTAATGAATTTGTTGTAGAGTGTCAGTCTCAACAAGGAGTACTGTCTGAGGCTACAACACGAAGTTCTAAAATAGGAAAAATGACTTCGGCCCAAGATGAAATCGATGCAACGAAAACAAAATGGGCTGCAATTAGTGTAAGTCTCTTCTTCAATCTTTAGAAAAATTACTTTGATTTCACTCCTTTAACCATGAGTATCATGTATTTTAGAACACTGTTACCCAATGGAAAGACAAAATAGAAAATTTGGTCACAAACTGGAAAAAGTATGATGGTTCCCACAAAATCTTTGAAAACTGGCTTACTGCAACTGAAAAGATTGTCCATGAACCAGTCGACAGAATGACATTAAGTGCAGCACAGCTCGATAACACACTTAGTCAGTTAAAGGTATCAATTTCTATGCTTTTCTCTGTATACATTAAATTTTCTTAACATAATTCCAGTTTTACTATATAAAACTATAAATTTTCAGGATGTTAATAAAGAAGTTTCGGAACATCAATCAAAACTAATTTCTCTTACACAAGAGTGTGACAGTGTCGTCCATCAAGTGGCACCTGAAGGAGCAGCCTTACTCAACTCGAATCTCAGTACCTTGAAAAGTAGGTTAAGCTCATTAGCCAATGAGGTTCGCGGAAAAATGAACTACCTATCTGATGCTATAATAGCTAGGTAAAGAACTATAAAATTCCATGATATCAATAAGAATTATTCACAAATACGAAATTCATTTGAAATATCTTGTTTTTTCAATAATGCAGGCAAGAGCTGGATTCAAAGGTCTCTGATTTTAGTCGTTGGCTGGAAGAATTTCATGGAAATGATATTCAAGATGCAGTATACATTGATAAACTAGAATCAACCCTGCAACAGATTCACTCTTTGATAAACGAACATTCAGATAGACATCCCCAGTTCACTGAAATTTACGAAGAAGTACAAAGTCTAAGTAAAGCCAGTTCTTCGTCTAAAAAGGAACCACCTCCATTGGCGGTTCAATACTCGGCAGTGTCGGATAAATACCAGGTAAACAAATACTTCAAACAAGTTAAATACGTCTTTATTGTATACTTAGGTTTATATTTTTAATTGTGGTTCACTATTGGTATTTTTATTTAGGAGTTGGAGACGAATCTCAAAGCCAAAAAAGCAGCTTTGAGTGATTGGGTCCAATTCAATAATTGGGCTTCCGATGCCAAGGAATCCGTTTCCCATTTCGAAAAGCAATTAACTGCGCCTGGTATGAAGAAAAATCAAATCCACGAATTGGAACAGAGTATAGATACCTTGTCCGAGAAATGCGATGAGTGGTTACCAAAGGCTAAATCCCTTGACGAGATAAGTGCCAAATGTAATTTATACGTTAAAGATCGTGTCAAGGATAGCGCTATCACTGCAGAGGCTCTTATATTAAGCATAAAAGACCGTCTTCATAAATTGCAAAAGTCTTCAAGCAATTTATTAGAAGAAACAGAGAAAATTGGATCTCAGTGGGAAAAACTGCAAGTTTTGCAGGGAGATCTTTCGAAATATCTTCAGGAGGCTGAAGCAAATGCTTGGAATATTAAACCAGAAGGTAATGACTTAGTGGCTGTTGAAAAGATGAGAGACACTCTGCAAGGCCTTATTGAAGAGCACGCCAAACGAGAAGGGATGAAAGCTAATGTGCACAAACTGGGAACTGAATTAATGAAAGCGGATCCCAACAATGTCGGAACGATGCAAGGAATTATTCAATCCGTGGACAGTAATTGGGATAAAGTTCAAATATTGCTTAATGAGAAATGGGTGAATTATACAGACATTATTGATTTGTGGAAGAGATACACTGAGAGTAAAGTTCAGGTAGAATCAATGCTTAAGGACGCTAAGGAGCATTCCTCGTCTGCACTTAAAGGTGTGCCAAATGATTCCACAACCGCTGCTGCACTTCTGGAGCACTTGAAAAAATGTAGTGACATTTTGAACAGAAAGAAATCTCTTTTAGATTCAAGTGCTTCGTTGAATCAACAGTTGTGTTCACTATTAGAACAAGTGCCAAATTTCGATACTTCAGGCGTATCAGAAGAAATGGCAGCCCTCAGGAAAAAATATGATAGTATATCTGCCAAAATTAGTGAACATGTTCCCAAATTGGAAACACAGTTGGTACTTTGGAAAACCGTTGAATCTACAAAAGATGATGTCGTTAAATGGCTTAGTGACACTTACGAAGGCTTGGAAGATGCTCAAAGCAATTTGGCTAACAGTGACCTTGTTCGAAGCAAATTAGGTCAATACAAAGATGAATTAGGTGACAAGTATAACACTAAAATGAGTATTCAAACAAAGGCAAACCAATTACGAAAAATGAATCCAGGTGCAGATATTCCAAATCTTAACGCACTTATTGAAATGATGGAAGAAGGTTTCACCCAAGTCGACATTTTGTCCAAAGAACTAGAGAAATGTCTGGGATCCTTTGAAGATAAAGAACATGTTATTAAAACTGCTCTAAAAACAAATTCAGAGAAAGTAGTCAGGGTCAAAGAGAGTATTTCCAAATGCGAAGATCGCAGTGGAACTTCTAGTGACATTTTGAAGAGACTTCAGACTTTAAAAGATGCAAAAACAGATTGTGCTGAAATAAAACCACAAACTAATGTCATTGACGAACAAATTAAAGCTTTAAAAGCAGAATATCCAGCGTGGAATGAAGGAATCGTTAACAACGACTTAAAAACACTGGACAAGCGCCTTAATATCTGCCAAAACCAAATAGGAACTGTTAATACAGCACTTGTGTCAGTTCTGGAGAAACAATTCTTAGACAAATTCCACACACTGAATCGCCTTGTCGGTACCCTAATAGAGAAAATCAATTGGTGCGACCCAAAAACAATAAGTGACAATTATAGCCTAGAATCAAAGATTTCAGCATTAAATGAAATTGGAGAGGGCATCAAAGAGTGCAGGGAAAAATTGCCCGTTGTACAAGATTCTCTCAAAGTTCTCCAAGAGATTGAAAATTATCC
Organism: Yoshiicerus persimilis; assembly: GCA_020352615.2. Classification (NCBI taxonomy): domain Eukaryota; kingdom Metazoa; phylum Arthropoda; class Collembola; order Entomobryomorpha; family Tomoceridae; genus Yoshiicerus; species Yoshiicerus persimilis. Next base: position 37,341,361 of record CM036941.2, on the reverse strand, counting down.
GAAAATTGATGAGAATATGAGCGAATTCTCTAAGTTGATTAATGATTTGAAATTCATTGAAACAAATCATGCAGCCATTAAGACTCAGGTTGATGAATTCGCAAACATCTGGAAAGCTTTTGAAATTTCCAGTGAAGAAATAAACAATTGGCTTAAAGAAACAGAAGCCAAAGTGCGAAACGAATCCATTAATCAAATTCACTTACCACAATTGGAGGAGAAAGCTAAGGAGACAGATGCTTTCCATAAAGAAGTGCAAGCTCAGGAAAAGAAAGTGAAAGATTTGGTTGCAGTCAGCGACAGAATAATGCAGCTTGCTCCTGAATCCCGAACGGGACAACTGACATCACATCTGAGTAATCGTCTACAGGCCGTTGCTAAATTTACCTCTTCCCTGAAGGACAGATTACAAGATTTGACTGCAAATAAAAAGCAATATGACAGCGCCCTTAAAAATGCATCAACTTGGATAGATAAATCTTCAGCAGATTTGAAAAATCTTGAAAAGTCTTTGGGACAAGGTGCGAAATCAGCTTTGCACTACCAATCAAAGATAAACAATTTAAGGGAACTTCTGGAATCCAAAGAAGGACACGAGTTGCTGAACAAAGCTGTTGAGTGCGGAGAAGCTATTGTTCCTGGAGTAACTGCAGAAAGCAAAGATACTGTCAGAAAAGATTTGAGGGATTTGCGAGATAGGTGGGAAATGTACCTTGATCAAGGGAATGCCCTTAATAAACGCTTGGAGGCACTTCAGTTACAGTGGTCTTCATTCGACGATTCTCAAGCTCAAGTTCAACAATGGTTCCAAGAAACCAAGAAGAAAGCAGAAAGCTTAAATGACCTGCAACCAACTTTGCCTGAAAAGAAAGCAACACTCCAAAACAGGAGAACTCTCCAACAAGATATTTCTTCCCATTCTGATATCGTCAGTGGTCTGAAAGACAAAATCAAAGAATTTGCCGACGATGAGGCGACGAAAACATTGGAATCTTTTGCAAAAGAGTACGATGTTCTTAAAAGAAATGTTCAAGACGCTATTTCAAGATCAGAAGGTCATGTTTCCAATCATGAAAAATACAACACTTTATTTGAAAATTTCCAAGATTGGCTTAAGAGACTCGATGGTGAATTAAAACTCATTGCGGAAGAGCCTGTCGTTGAAAAAGGTGCCGCAGAAAGCCGTCTTCAAACAATAAATGATTTACTAGAGCATAAAAACGATGGCGATTCTCGTTTGGAACAATGCGAGGAAAACTTGAATATAGTTATCCCAGAAACACACAAGGATGGTCATCCAACTCTTAAAGCTGACTTTGACAAAATTTCTAAATTGTGGAGCGGTTTTCTTTCGTCTTGCAACACAACTCAAGAAAACTTGCAGACTGTGTTTGGTCAAATATCCCACTTTAATGAGCAACTGGAAGATATTTCTAAATGGTTAAAACAAAAGGAATATCAAGTCAAAGACCATTCCTTCAAAAATACTGTCGAGGCAAAGGCAGCCTACTTGCAAAAACTCCAGGAATTAGAATCTGAGATCCGTGCTAAAGAAACCGATATCAATAAAATATCCGAGGAAGCCAAGAGTATAGACAGCGATGTCGAAGTCCAATCCCGAGTTGCTCAAATATCTTCTCGTTATCAAGGATTACTTCCCCCTCTTAAAGATTTACTTGGCAAGTACAGCAGTTATGTTAACGATCACCAATTATTTAACACTAAACATGGAGAATTTTTGAAGTGGATCGATAAAGTCAAGAAAGAAAGTAAAGACTTGAGTGAGATCGTTGGAGATGTATCAGTTTTACAAGATCGAAGAACAAAGTTGTCTAATTTGATGGATAATAGACTTAAGAAAACATCAGAAATGGAAAGTTTGGTGGAATCTGGGGAACATTTGTATTCACATACCTCTCCTGACGGTCGAGAAATCATAAGACAGCAAATAAGAACAGTTCGGGATGGTTGGGAGACCTTAGGTGAGCAATTGCAATCCACTTGGCAAAGATTGGATGCCTGTTTGTCTCAATTTGCTGATTTCACCACTTCTCAAGAAGAACTTACAAAATGGTTACGAGGAATCGAGCAATCCATGCAAGTTCATACGCAATTGAAGGCTACTCTTCAAGAAAAGAAAGCCCAACTCCAGAACCATAAAATTGTTAACCAGGAAATCACATCTCACCAAGTTCTTGTTGAAGCTGTCTGCGATAAGGCGCAACAACTTGTCGATTTGACACAAGATAAATCACTTCAGATTTACATAACATCCATTAAGCAACTCTTCCAGAGCATTAAAGATAAATCCAAAGATTTGCTTTCGAAATTGGAGGGGTGCGTATTGGATCACGGAAAATTGAATGATGTGCTCAAGGAATATAACGATTGGTTAACACAACAGAAAGAACGTTTGACTTCTTTCCAAGATGTGACTGGAGAAAAGGCTGAAATTGTCAAAAGAATCGAAGAGATTAAACATCTTAAAAAAGATATTGACAAAGGACAAACACTTTTGGACAAATTGAATGAATTATCACAACACGTGTGCACAAACACTTCGGAATCTGGTATTCAAGCAATTGAAAGCGAGTTATCTGCCGCCAAAGAGGGTTACACTACTCACGTAAATTCAATTGAAACGATCACTGAAAAATTAAATAATGTACTGAAGAACTGGCAAGACTTCGAAGCTGGACTACAAAGTAACACTCAGTGGTTCAGAACACAAGAAGCCGTTTTCCGTTCTCAAGTAACTCAAGCCACTCTCAATGAAAAGGAAGATACGTTGAAAAATTTCGTTGCACAAAGAAAAGCTGTTACTGAATACGAAAAGGAAATTACTGCTTTCTTAGACCAATCTCACGTATTACTGAATGCTAGTAATGCTGACCGCATTAAACCACTCATAATGCAAATCAGCAATAGATACCAGTTACTTCATGTCCTTAGCAAAGAAGTCGTCAATCGCTGGCAAGGACTTGTTGACGATCATCGCTGCTATGAAGACAAATTTACAGAGACTTCAGAATCATTAGATAACTTTGAAAAGAATTTCAAAGAACTTGAAGCAGAACCTAGTTTAGATTCCAGAAATCAAAAACTTCCAGCTCTTGCTTCAGAGAAAGAACAAATTCTGCATAAAATCAACATCTTGATGACGTTGGCTGAAAAACTGTACCCCGATACAGCTGCAAATGGCCGTGAGAAAATTAGGCAAGATCTTCGACTGCTCAGAGAGCGCTATGACAAAATTGATACTGACATTACAGAGTTGCAGAAAAAACAAATGAGTGAATCTCAGCAATGGTCCAGCTACCAGGATAATCTCCAGCAAACCTTAGCCTGGTTGGCTGCAATGGAGAAAGCTGCCAGTGGAGAACAACCAAATTGGCTTTCTATCCCCGATAGCAGATCTAAACTACTGAAACTCAAAGCCACACTGCAGGATGCGATTTCACACAAGCGGATCGTAGAAGGTGTTGTGGAGAAAGCACAAGCACTGGTTCACAAAAATTTAGGACCAAATTCAGAAGAGATAAAAGCAACTGTTGACGATATCAGCACCAGATATGAAGCCTTGCTTAACAATATGCTTGTGTCAATTACAAATATGGAAGAAAATATTGATGCAATGCAACAGTGGAATGATTTACAAAAGAAACAACAAGATTGGCAGAAAAACATGTGGGAACAGCTCAATTTATGCACTGGTATGTTATTTATTATCAAATATTTTGTTTTCAATGCTTTACGTTACCTATATAGACGAAATTATCTAATGCAGCATAAACTTTCTTCAGTACTTCGACTTTTTTAACGCATACGAGTACTAAAACTTTCTCTTAAACTGCATGGCATACTTAGGTTATTATTTATTGCAATATGTGTACTACAGTATGTCTACTTGGACGCTTGACATAGCGCTTTCACCATTGTTACACTAAGAAACTTTCACCACTGTAAAACTGATTTTAACAGTGAATTCAGTGATGAAGCCGTATTTCATCTCAACAGATATGTTAATCGTCAGGTTTGTTGTTAGTGGTCGCAAAGAAAACCGAATTGGATGACTGGTCTCCGGGCGCAAGGATCCCAAAAACAATGATTTGGCTGGGAATTTTAACAGATACCATAATTCTCATAATTGGTCCTTACTTTTACGATGGAAATGTCAGTGGTGACATATCTCGATATGCAAGAAAATTTCTTGATGCCTTCATTGGATGAAAATGGAGTGGATCCATACTTTATATGGTTCCAGCAAGACGGCGCTACTGCACACTACGCCGTACAAAGTGAGGAATTTTTTGGACCAGACTTTTCCTCACTGGATAGGACGACGAAGAGTGATTGAGTGGCCTTCCCGATCACCAGATCTCACCCTCTTGGACTTTTTTGCATGGGGTTACATCAAATCGAAAGTGGGAAAGTGTATGAAACAAAACCTTAATCAATTGAACAATTGAAGCAGATAATCATTGATTGCTGCATAATAAATTACTCCTGTAATGTTACAAAATGTCCGAAGAGTGGGAACATTGACTGGAATTGTGTATTGCGGCTGTAGGAGGTCAGTTTTAAAGTGGTGAAAGTGGAACAATGGTGAAAGCGCTATGTCAAGCGTCGAAGTAGACATACTGTATTTTGCATACTGCGGAAATAATAGAAATATCGGGTACAGTTGTATGTGAAGCACATGTGAATTTTGGCTTTCTCTTCATAGATTACAGTGGTGGAAAACCTGCTCTTCAGAGTAGATTGACCAGAGTTGAAGAACTACAAGGGTCGCTAGGAGAAGGGCAGTCAATGCTTGATTCTTTAAGTTTACTTCTTTCCAAAATTATGGAGACGCTTCCTCCCAGGGCAAAAGAATCCTTGGAAAGAGACGCCACTAATTTAAAGTACGTCCTAATCATCTTCTAACTTCTATGCATTACGAAAAATGAGCTACTTCTAATATCTACGGTTGTCTTTACATTACAATTAGATTCGACTTTGAGAAACTTCAAGGAGGACTCGAAGAAGTACGTCATTCTTTGCAGGACCGATTGAAACAATGGTCGGAATACGAAGATGGGTTCGAAAGACTGCTATCCTGGTTGAGTGATTCTGAAGGAACTTTGAAAGCGTATGGTCCGTGCAACACTTTGGAAGAGAAGGAAGAGCAACTTGATAAGTATCAGGTTAGCATTGTGGCAGGGAGATTAAAGCATAGTAGTTACAAATCATTTTGGGTACTATTGAAATGAAATTGTTAATATATTTTTGGAGTACAAGGTTTTACTTATATTAGCAAAAGAAATACGCATAAAATTGTTGTACTGGTTTCAAAACTAATGTCTTTTAAAGAATGTAGGGCGCCATGTTTGAGCTTATAAAGGTTGATTTGTAGCGTTGATATCTAGACAATATAATGAACTAAAAAGGGCAATTTTAATTTTCTCCGACTTTTCACGGAAGCTTACTAGTTGAGTTGGAAGTGGTATTGATTTTACGGCATTAAAACTCAAGGAATGACATGCTTACTTATTTATTGTATTATACTAGCTTCAATTTTTTGCACTTTACAGCGACGCAAATCTCCAGACAAAGATTCTAACTGACTTTTATAGGAACGCTATGGATTTTGAAGAGCACAAGGAATGTTTTTACACGGTATAAATTTTTGAGAAGCCGGTTGTGTAAGTAGAGTCTAGTAAATAGACCAATGACAAGTAATTAGACACGTAGATTGACATTTGACAGTGAGTATTAGTCAACACTAGAATTTTTGTGAAGTGTAACTATTTGGATTAAAATTGGTTTTGAAATCTGGATAAATTAAGTTCCTGAAGTAATATCTGTAGTATTCGCGACACACTAATTAGCGCTCGTGGTTTTTAGGAGTAGATCTAATCGTTTTGTATTTTACGGTCAACGTATACCTACTCCGCACTGACTGTAGGAATTTATTGCTTATTTTATATAAAATGTCCATTTTCAATTCCTTAGTTTTTGCTCTTTTTTAAACAGGATTTTTCAAAGATAGTAGATTCGAGAAGTAGAGTCGTCCAGGATTTTGTCTACCTTGCTGACAACGTACAGCAAGTAAGGCTTCAGTACTGGCCCCATAATACCATAATATGCACCTTAACTTTTATTTGTGCTAATTGTGCTTTCTTTGTTTTGCAAAAGTCTTTATATCAGTTTCGTTTGCATTTTTTTGTTTTTCTGTTAAACCGGTAAATTGCAAAGTTTGGTTTGACTTCCCCCGTGGCTTTGTATGTAAATTTCATTTAAGCTCTACTAATACACTATACAAGACAATCAATAGTACAAAATATTTTTTAGTCTCGAAAATATTGACCATGTGTTTAAAGCTCAACAGCTCGGCTAGCTGCTTTTGTGTTCTGTTGTGATTTTAATTGATATTGTGTAGAAACTAGCTGTGTTGTAGGATATCTTATGCAAAGATCTTTAATTATTTAGCCAACTGCAACTGACTTTAACTTTTCTACGTACTCACCAGTAAATTGTAAATAACATACCATCTATATAAAATTCTCTAATTCCATGTGATTCCAAAAATGTTTAGGTAACTATCCATTACCTTTCTATCTGAAATCTATCGACTGCCAACCTGCCTTTGAATCTTTACCTATATCGTTCGTAGTTGTGTATTGTGTAATGTAAAGTATTGTGTATTGTATTTTCTATATGTGTACTCTGTGTAAGAACTCTCTAAGAACTCAAGCTTCCTTCAACTAAGTTGATATACCCAAGCAATTTATATTGGTCCCCGTCTAATTGAATTTTCATGCTTATTCAGAATCTACTACGAAATCTTAAAGAAAATGAAGCAGAATTTGATAAGATTGGAAACGAGAATTCAGACTTAGTACAATCAACTGGAGAGGCACGCATTGCTACTAACGTGCAGCAAATCACGTCGCGTTTTCAGTCCGTTCAGATGACAGCCAAGGTAATGGTGCACATCATTGTCTGCAAAATCAGGTTTGTCAAGGAAAGTCTACTAATTGTGCCATTAAAACCTTTTTTTTAGGAAATCTTGAAAAAGTGTGAACAGGCTGTCTCTGATCACAGAGCACATAGAGATAAACACAACAAATTCTTAGAGTGGTTAAAAGAAACTCAAGATAAAGCAGATGCTTCTAAGGAAGTTACAGGAACAAGACCTGAATTAGAAAATAAACTGAGTACAATTAAAGAGCTTATAGCAGAAAGGCCAACATCTGTTGCCCTGCTAAACACTGTAATAGAGTCTGGAGAGAAAATTTATCCTTCAACTGGTCCAGAAGGAAGAGATGCTATTCGTTTGCAGTTAGAGGAATTGCAAGTAGCGTTTGACTCATTTTACGACGGACTTTCGTGCACTGAACGAGAAATGCAAACGAAAATGTCCAGATGGTCAGGATTTGAGGAAAGCAAAGAGAAACTTAAAAACTGGTTGAAAGAAATGGAAAGTGGTCTCCCCAAGGAATTGGAATTGAAAGCAACTCTTGACGAAAAGAGGGCTCAGTTGCAGAATTATCGTACTATACTTCATGACATCCTGTCTCACCAACAAGATGTCATTGAATTGAAGGACAAAGCTGCTCATTTACCAGAAGGCTCGGAAAATGCGGTTAAACTCGCTGAGTCCTTAACAGAAAAACACCAAGAAGTTTTGACAAAAGCTCAAAATTATGTCGAACAGTATGAAGGCATTGTCTGCAATCATCAACAATATATGCAGGCTGTTCAAGACACTTTGGAGTGGAACGATGCTACTCATAATACTGTTAATATGTGGAGTGATGAAAATCAAGACAGAATTAATCTACATGCAAATCTGGAAAGACTAAAGGTTTGAAAAGACAATTTTAAACATATTTAAATTAAATCAATTTTATAGCTTTTCAATTTCTCAAGTAAGTAAAGGTGAAAGTTTAAGAAAGTCCAGAGTTAACTTTCCTTTTCTTAAAAGAAAGTAAATGAACCATTAATGCTAATAATATGCATTATGGGATTATGCATAGAACATTCATAAACCACTTTCGTAAAATATTTCCAGAATCTCCAAGTTAGTTTACCAGAGGAGGCTTACCGAGCAGAGGAAATTCGTAGCTTGGGAGAAAAAGTTTTGCCGGGTACAATTGAAGAAGGCCAGGAAAATATTAGATCTCAAATCGATTCTTCTCAACAAGAATGGGAAGCTTTGCTGTCGGCGATAAAGTAAATGCTTCTTTTTCACCTATTTCCTTTAAGAATTAGTATTGGTAATATTTACATTCGACGTGTGCTTTAGATCTAGTATCGAATCCTTACAACTTAAGCTAAGTCTGTGGCACGAATTCGAAGCAGAGAAAGACAAATGTATGGAGTGGCTTAAAGAAGCCGACGCAAAACTGCATGCTGTTGACCTAAAACCATCTCTATCCACCAAAGTGGACCAACTGAATATTCTTAAGGTAATACAAAATAACAATTTCAGCATCATGATTTCATGACATCATCACACATGGTTACTTACAAGCACATGTAATGGTGACATCACCACACAATAAATATTATACAAACTATTTTTACAAATTCCAGACTTTACAAGGCGAAGTACGTGCTCGAGAACTAGAAGTGGATTCAATTTCAGAGAAAGCATTGAATTTACAACGCCAAGCATTGACTTCCAAGAGTTCTTCTGCTTCTGCCTCTGAGTTGACTTACAAATATCAACAAATTTCCCATAAAGTGAAAGTAAGAAATCAACAGCAAATCTAAAACAGGGCAAGTATTTTGTTTTAATAAATATTTTTGTCTCTTAGGACTTAACTACTAAGTGGCAAAGCTATGTGTCCTCCCATCAAGATTTCAATTCTCAATTGGATGAGTGCTCTCGTTGGCTGAAGGACATTAAAGACAAACTGTCTTACTGTTCTGATTTAAGTGCGTCATCTCAAAAAGACTTGGAAGGAAAACTAGGAACGGTTCATGTACGACAAATACATTTGCTTAATTCGTTTGATGTTTGTTTACTAAAACTTTAAGGATCCAAATTCAATTTTACTTGAAATTATAGGATCTTTTGTTGTACAAAGACGAAGGCTACGGAAAAGTACAAAGTGTTGTAGAAATGGCACAGTCTGTACTTGCCAACACAGCTCCTGCCGGTCATCAACAGATAAATGAAGCCTTGAAAAAGTTACAAGAGGAATGGAGTAGCTTAGCCGCTAAAATGATAGACACAAAGAATCAATTAGATGAAAGTATCCACAGATGGGCAGGATTCTTGGAACAAATTCATCAATTGAACAAAACTGTTGAGTATTTAGAATCAGTATTAAAAGATGTAATGCCGTTCCAAACTACAATGCAAGAAAAACGCTCTCAATTGGAAACAATAAGGGTAAGACGAAATGAATATAGATAACCTATTTAAATAGCTAATATGTGTATAAATAATAATTGTATTTTAATTTGCGTGGCATTTTAGAGTTTAGAAGAAAAGCTGATTTGCGAAAAACTAGAAGTGGATAGCCTAAAAAGTAAAGCATCCGAAATGGTAGCCAGTGGCCAACAAAGCCAAGCAGCCGCTCAAGCTCAAGAAATTCTAAAGAAATTCGACATTCTTTCTGCTGCTATCAGAAAATTAAGGGATGAACGTGAAGAACAATATAAATACCACAAATCCTACAAAGAATCTCATGACGAATTGATGGGTTGGTTGAATAGAGCTAGAGAAAAGATTCCATCTTTGAAGCAAAGATCGCTTGGAGACAGACTTTTTGATATTGAAAGCGCCAGCACAACTTTCACTGGACTGATGAATAAAAAAGCTCAAGGAAGTTTACTGGTAGAAAGACTACAACAATCTGGTGAAGTTGCAATGGCAAGTACATCTGAACCTGGTAAGGAAACAATCCAAGCTGAGATTCGAGCTCTCAATGAAAGTTTCGAAGGGCTATTCAAAGATATTCAGAACCAGAAAGAACAATTAGAAGCAACTATGCTACAACTGAGAGACTGGAAAGAAGAGTACGAACGCTTATCAGATTGGTTGCAACAATGCGAAATTCTGATTAAAGCAGCAAAAACCACTCTTGTTGGAACTCTCGAAGAAAAGAGAAAGCAAGTGGCAGATATGCACGAAGTGATTGGAAAACTTGAGAAGGGAAATGAACAAATGGAAAAATTCAATCAATCGGCAGCCGGTCTTCTAGCCTCTCACTTGGACACATACGTTGGCAATCAGTTGAGACATTTAAATTCAAGGTACCAAGTTCAACTTAATATGGGAAAAGATGTTTTGAAGAAAGTTGAAGCTAATCTTGAATGTCACCAAGAATTCAATAACAATTTCGAAAAGGCTAAAACATGGATAGAAAACGCTCGGGAAACTATTCAGAAAAGTACAGAATCCTCTGGAGATACAAGGAAAGAAAGACTTCAAGCTAATCTTGCTAAAATACAGGTACACAGTTAAGAAAATTGCATTTACATTATACTTACACTTACACTACAGAACAGAAGTACGCAACTGTAATATTATTTCTTTTGTTGTGTAGGATTTGGTACAGCGACAAGAGCAAGGACAAAGTTTGGTTCATGCAACTGTTAGTTGGGGTGAAAAATCTTTGAGAAATACTCGATCTGATGGCAGAGACACAATTAATGACCAAATGAAAGAAATTCAAACCGAATGGGAAAGAATTGTAAAGAAAATGGCAAGTGTAAAAGTTTCATTGGAAACAAGTTTACTACAATGGGCAGATTACAACTCTTCCTATTCGCAAGTTCAACAATGGATTAGCGACAGGGAGGCTAAATTGCAGAAAGTGGTGGAACAGAAATTATCTCGAGGAAAGAAAGGTCATCCTACTCCAGGAATGAGTTCTATATCAATTGGAGATAGAAAAGCTACTCTGAGAGCCACTAATACAATTGTACAAGATATTGTCTCGTTAGAACCTATGATAGAATCGGTTACGTCTAAAGCGGAGAATTTGATGCAAGAAGCCCCTGCATCAGAAATCTCAACCAAATATCAGAGTCTTACCAAACAAGCTCAAGAAATGTATGCCAGACAAAAAGAGATGGTGGAACAACACCAAGCGTTTGTTGATCTAGCTAATGAGTTCATGGCCTGGATGCGTGTTGCTAAAGAACGTCTTGGAAAAATATCCGAACCAGTGGGAGACAAGGAAACACTCTCCAGTAAAATAACACAGCTGAAAGTACTTCAGTCAGAAGTGCCAGAAGGACAAACCAAACTCGACGCAGCGTTAGCTAAAGGCAGTGATGCATGTGGAATCGTCGATGATGATGACAGGGAACTAATTGAAGAAGAAGTTGCCGTACTTCAAGAAGAATTTGATAATTACACGTAAAAAATCTATAATCCTTTTCATTTGGAAATGAGTTTTCATGTTTTTCTCATAAATATTTTTAAATTTCACAGAGAATCACTTGCAAAAACCCAACAATTACTGGAAGTTGGTTTGGTTCGATGGAAAGAATGGGAAGATCAATATGGAGAAGCAGAAGAATGGATAAATAATACAGAAACCCAAGTTAAAACTTTCCATCAACTCCAGAACACATTGACTGAGAAGAAAAATGCGTTAGAGCAATTCCAGACTCAACTGCAAACAATATTTGACTGGCAGAAGGAATTGGATAAACTTAATTTGAAGGCACAACTCCTTTTGGAAACTTGTGCTGACTCAAGAGTTTCTAATGCTGTCACTCAACTTACTACGAAATTCAGTGCATTGCTTTCTCTAGCTAAAGAAGTTATTAGACGCTTGGAGCTCCATTACCAGGTAATATTTCAATACTTCCGTAATGACAAATGTCTAAATAACTGAAAATAGAATGATTATTACCATGATAAATGATTCGTTTCGTTATTTAGGAACATCAACAACACAATGCGCTGTATCAAGAATGCCAGGATTGGATCGAAAGAACTCGAGAGAAGCTTGCTCTGATTTCCAATGTTAATTACACCCTCAGCGATGTAAACAGTCGCTTACAATCCGTGAAAGGAATGAAACAAACAATGGAACAAGGGCAAAATAAACTCCGCTATGTTCTGGAACTCAAAGAGAAAGTTATGCTAACAAGCGAGCCCAGTGGTGCTACGAAAATCCAGGAGGACACCGAGTTGTTGAAAACTGAATTTGAAAAATTGTTGGCAGAGATTCAAGATTGTCGCCAGAGATTAACAACAAGACTGTCTCTGTTAGAGGAATTAGAAAAAGCCCACAAGATAATGACAGACTGGCTTCAAGAAATCGAATTGAAAATGAATATAAGCGATACCAACCAATATGCTGACCTAAGTGAGAAAAGAGCTTCCTTGGAAAAACTGAAAGGAATCGAAAAAGAAGTTCTTGCTCAATCTGAAATGTTGAATAAATTAGAATCTAAAATGGCAGAGATGCCTGATATGCCCAAAGAAGCGTATTTGCCAACATTTTCGAGATACGATGAGACCAAAACTGCCTTGCAGTCTCAGATTGCTGAGTTAGAAGAGATCGTTCAAGAACACGAGAAGTATTGGCAGCGATATAATGAGGCTGCGGACTTCCTCAGAAAATTGCGATTGGATATGCAACAGTTTTCAGACTGCCATGGAGAAAAGAGTACCACTGAGACCAAATTGAGAGACTTGTTCAAGTTCTTAGAAAGCTTGGCGAAAGGTAAACTTCTAATAAATAGGTTAATCGCAGTAGAAGGATTTCTTGAATGTACGCGTGTAACTGTTTTTGCTTAGGAGAGGAACACGTAAAAAGAACTAAAGAAATGGGACAAAAAGTAATGGAAACAACTTCGGCACTAGGAAGAGATGCTCTTCAACAGGAGTATCATCAATTACAATTTGACTGGGACGGTTTAAATGCTCAATATAAGGATCAGCAAAAGAACCTTAAGAAATGCTTAGAAGCATGGGATGAGTTCGACAAGTGTTATGCCAGTCTTAGCAAAGCAATTGCAGCTAGTGAGAAGAAGGTCAAGGACGAACCAGAAATCGACAAAGCTACTCCAGAAGACTTAGAGCGATGCAAGGTATGCCTAAATTATGTCTGAAGTGCATTAACTGAAGAATATCTTGTTTTAATAGATTATAACTATTATAATTAATTAATTCTGTTTAATTTAAAAAAAAAGAAACTATCTGCTGAAGTTGCAACGCACAAAGTTCCTTTGGAGGAACTTAATGATAAATGTGAAATCCTAATGGAGTTCAGCGCTTCCCCTCGCGTTAGAGATGCAACTGTACAAATGCAAACGCAATATTCCCAACTGGTTACAGCAGTTCAAGTAAATAGAATAAAATTAATTACTTTTAAATTGAACGTATTGAAAAATGTCTTAATAACTATTTAAATACAGTAGCCTAATAGTAAGCAGATGGTAATTCACAATTTAAGAGATTAGAGGGTTCAAGAAAACTATGCTAACTGTATGTAATGTTACAGGGTCTGCTGTCAAGAATTCAGAAAAGTCTTGCAGATCATACTGATTTCATCAAAGCCAAGCAAGAGCTTGAAGAATGGCTGGCACGAGCTGAGGGTACAGTACAAGACTGCTCTGGAAGTGGGGACGAGGGTTCCGTAAAGGAAAAATTAGATATTGTTAATGTATGCGTAATATATCTAATAATACAATCTCATTGCCTAATGTATTAGTATCAGGAGAATTTATTAATCTGTATTTATTTGACTCCCAGATTGTTTCCACAAGACTCACAGAAGGACAACATCTCTTCACTGTACTTCAAGATTCTTTCACCCGTGTTATTAGTGTCATTCCTCCAGAGCAACAAGATTCAATGAGAAATGATGTCACAACTTTACGAGTTAGATGGGAGAAACTTAATATGGACCTGAAGAACACATTATCCCAACTCAAGGTAAAAAATAATAGTGTACTACATGAGATATTTTAAATTGGCTAATTAATTACCGTGAAATACTAACGATTCTTTGATTGTATGTAGGATTCTTCACAACGCTGGGATGACTTCAAGGAAAATTACAACAGATTTCTTGCGTGGTGCAATACTACTAATGAAGCCATTCAGGAAAAGACGAGCACTAAGGCAGAGCTTGGTGACATGAAGACTCTCCTAGAAAAATATAAGGTTCCTGATTGAATCACTAAATTTGTAAAAACTTGATGTATGGCTTAATTTATGTGGGTTCTAATTGGTTTGACAAATTAAATTGTCTAGATAATCGAAAACGACATTGCCACGGAAAAGACAGAGCTCGACAGTTTGAAAAATGAAGCTGAACAATTGTCTAAATGGGCCAATTCTAATAAAGCAGTTGATTCTGTCGCAGAGTTGGAGAAGAAATGGAAAGGATTAGATGGAGCCATTAAAAAGTTGGAGTCTCAACTGGAGCAGGAAATCAGGGAGTACACAGACTATCACCATGCTCTACAGGAAACAGAAAAGTGGTTACTTCAAACTTCATTCCAATTAATGGCTCACAATTCTCTGTATATAACTAACCGGGAACAGACATTAGAACAAGTCGCTCTTCATGAAAGTCTGTTGGAAGAAATTCAAGCGTATCAGACTACATTGGATGATGTGAGGGCAAAGGGACACGGTCAAATTGCTCGTTACGTTGAAGCGCTCCCAGCAATACAAATTACTATTGACAAACAGTTGAAAAATGTTCAAGACAGTTACGAATCTTTGCTTCACACAGGAATTCAAATTAAGCAAAGGTTAATCGAATCCCTAGCAAAATTCCAAGAGTATGAAGATACATTGGAAAGTATTATGGCAAGCTTAGAGCGTCTTGAGCCTGAAATGTGTCAAACTTTGGAAGCTCCTATTCAGAATATTGAAGCATCCACCAAAAAATTGGAATACATTAGAGTGAGTTGTAATTCTCGTACATAATGAGTTGAAATTCCTTTTCTAACTGTACATTGATAAAGGTAATTATTTCTAAATGGTTTCTTTTCTTAGAGCGTGCATAACAAATTACAAGGAGAAAAGAATAGACTGTCTTTAGCGGTGCAAGCATGTGAAGCAGCTACTGCCTCCCTCTCAAGACCTACTAGTCCACAAGAAGCAATTCTTCAGCCTATTCCAGATAAGGAACTTGCAGTCAGAGCTCGTTTAGAAGACCTCATCGATCAGGTACTGCGTAAAAATGAAATCGTGCTTAATAGAGGTTTTAATTTGTGTTTTACGTTTGGATTTGTAGTTAACTTTGTAATGCATGGTTTTGTCATGAATGTCACATTTTGAGGCACATTAATTACGTTGTCAGTCTAGTAGTATAGATTTTCATTTTGGTGAAATTTTTGAATGTCCGTTTTATGCACACTTGATTTGGTACTAAAGCGAAAAATTCCTGATGTTGAGTCGTCTATTGAAACAAAAGAAGATGTCAAGGTACAAAAAGTCCATGTCTTACTAGATCAAGCACCAAAAAATAAAAGTGCTATGGACAAGATTGATGAAATATGTAAAAAGGTGAGATCGATGAATGTTTAGAGCCATCATTCACAATTGCAGCTTTGCAAGCATGTCTTCCGTTGCTTTGGATTTCATCTCACTGGTGTGAGCTTTTGTGCTTACCTCAATATCGATATACATTTACACTTTCACCACGTTTGTGTTTCTAACAATTGTCTGCATTACACTAACTTCAGCAGCACTAAATCCGCCATCAGTTCAATTTCAATCGCAATTAATTCCGTCAGAATCAACTAATGCTTTCTCAGAATAAGAATCACTAAGTTCCTACAAAAATATTTGTCCAACCCAATAATTCAACAAAATGTTTTTACAGATCCAAACTCACATGACTGATTTGTCATCTGCCAGTTTGGAACTCGAGGATATTCGTGCAAATAAGGATGGGTTGAACCGATGGGCTGAAGAATCTCTATCCACTCTGAAAGAAATTCAGAATAGACCAGCTAAACTTAGGTCTGATACTGCACAAGTGGAAATGAACCAGCTTCAAGATATTCGTCAGGTAGAAATCTTTGCTTTGCAAACATAAAAATTGAACTTTACAGTTAGTTTCACATTTTCGCTTACTTACAATATACTTCAGCTAATAGATATTCTTTCATATTGCTTCTAACTGTAAATATAGGGAGCGCAAGATAGACTGCTTCAACTTGCGGAAATAGAAAACCAGGAGAAGGGATTAGTGCAAACAAAATATTTACCAGATTTGGAAAATAAGCTTACTCAACTGGACAAAGAGGTTTCCAAAGTCATTGACAGTCGACGAGGAATTCATTCTAAAATTGGAGATTACAAAGCTTTGGTTGGAGCAACTCAAACATGGCTGGATGGATTGGCAAATAAACTAGAGCCTTTGGAGAAAGGAGGTGGTATTAGTTGCGAAAGTAAGGTCGACTATATAATTGACCTTTCCAAGGAGTTCAATACAGGAGAAAGTAAACTTGAAGATGTAAAAACAACTGCCAATGATATCATGAAAGACATTAGCAACGTTGATGCTCAGATGGTTGAAGAGCAAATGAAGGGATTAGAACGCAGATTTGGAGAAATTAAAAAGCGCATAGGAAGAAAGCAACAAATTCTAGAGACCGCCAAAAAGAGTTATGACGATTTCACTAACGATTTGAATAGTTGCAAGCACGATGTGAAGCAAAAGGATTTGTCATTATCTGGCAAAATTGGTTACGAAATTCCTCCTGTAGAAGCTGCCCAGAATGCAGTCAAAGGATACTTAAAAGAACTAGAAAGCAAACAAGTTGTTTTAAGCACTCTAGACAGAAGGCTAACAACATTACAACCAGAGCTAGAAGACAAAGAAATAAGTGAAGCTGAAGCTGAGCTGGTTGCTGTCACAAGCCAACACGGGGCACTCTGCGAGGACTTGAAGAAGCAATTAACTGCCTTGAATGATGCTTTGGGTACCAGAAGGAAATTCATGGAAGATGTCGAGGGCGTAAAATCTTGGGTTAACAGAGTGTCAAATGATTTGACTGCTAGCCCAACGATTCCTTTGTCCTCCGCTGATGTTGAGAGGAAAATATCGAGTTTAAAGGTAAGATGAATAATTTTTGAGTAAATCACAAGAAGAAAGCCAGAGAAAGTGCACTGAATTACTTTGCCGTGCTTAATACTGTATAATTAAATATATTGGATGAAAATTTGTTTTACAGAAATTGGACGCTCTTATAAAAGAATATATTGACACTAACTTCGCAGAAGTGAAGAAAGAAGCCAAGAATTTGGAAAAAGATTGCGACGAGGATCAAACTAAACAATTGAATGCACTAATGTCTAGTAAGAATTCCGCCATCACTTAAATACTTAAAATATTTAAAATAATCCCTTAATTAGATTAATTGCATCCTAACGATGTGTTTGATTTTCAGATTTACTTGATAGTATTTTGTCATTAAATAAGTCTTCCCAAACCCAAATTGACAAACTTAATGAAGCTATTAAGCAGCGGAAAGATTTCGAAGAAAACTTTTCTAAATGCCAAAATTGGCTTCAAGAAGCTGAAACAGCTGTGGCATCTGATGTAAAAGGATCCAAGAACATTGATGTCTTGGAAGAACAATTTGCCAAAGTAAAGTTTCACTTTGTTTAGTTGAGAATTTTGAGAATTTGGTAATTATTGCAACATGTTATTTGTTTACAGTACAATAAGTTGCAAGATGAAGCACAGCAGCTGACAACACAAATCCAATCAGTGGTTGAGAAAGGAAAATTACTTGTACCATCCCTAAATGAACCAGACAGACAAATATTGACAGATCAACTTTCTAGCTTATCCACTAAGCTGGGAACATTGTCAGTCAACATTGGAGACAAACTCGGCAACCTCCAATCAGCCATTAACGAATTCCAGAAAGTTTCCAATATTATTGAAGAGAGTGTGAAATATTTGAATGAAGTGAAAGCGGAAGTGAACAACCTTAATCGTCCTGTAGGAAGTGTTATTGAAGATTCTCAAGGCTTATTAGCAGCTTATGAAGTAATCCATTTACCACTTTAACGTTAAGTTAATTATAGGAGTCATGATTATGATTTACACAGTGAGCTAACTATAACAACGTTTATTTTAGAAACTCCTTGATGACCTAAAAGCATACAGGAAAAAGTTGGAATCAACTCATTTCCATAACTATAAGGGCAATGGTGATTTAAGAGCTGTGATGAAGGACCAAGATGATTTAGCAGCAATAATCGAAGCTCAAATCCAACGACTAAGACACTTGCTTCTTTTGCAACAGCACTTTTTGGCTCTTGTTACAGAAATTACAAACTTTATTATAAAGTACACTGAAGTGGTGAAAGAAATCGAAAAATCGGGAACCACGATTGAGGAAAAGATCAAACGGTATAATGATGTTATTGGTAGAATCCAAGAATGTGAGGCTCAGTTAGCCTCAGCATTTGATAAGGGTGCTAGAATAGCTGAAGAAGGAACTGTTGCAGATCGTAATTCTATCACCGAGCAATTACAATCTTTGAAGCAACAATTGCAAGGCTTAAGACGTGCTGTGGAAAATAAGAGGGCTGAACATGAACTGACAGCTGCTGAACACAAGAGATATGCTGCCGAGCTTGATACTGCTATAGCATGGTTGCACGAGAAAGAAACAGCTATTAAATCTCGACCATTGTTAGAAAAAGCTTCTATCAATGTCGACATTGAACTTAGAAGGCATGAAGAACTTACCAAAGATGTTACAGAGAAACTACAAACGATAGCATCTATAGAAGAGGCGTTAAAACATGATGACGGCCTTCCTCCAACTTTGGTTGAAAAATTGGGTGAAACTAGACTTTTGCTCAACACTTTACCTAAAGAGCTTGAAGAAAGAGAGAAATATCTTACTGGTAACAAGGAATTGCGAGAGCAGCATGAAAAAACTGTTGAAGCCATTAAAAAGTGGGTTAAAGATGCACGAGAAAAGTTGGCCTCTAAAGATGCAGGAATCGATTTCGAAAACATTCTTGCTGATTTGGCTGATCATAAGGTAAACATAATTAGAATCCATATATCTGATAAACATGTACACAAAATTTAGAGTTAAATCAATATTTTTGTTACATATAGGCTTACTTTGGCAATGAAAAAGCAATATTCCAGCAATTACAAAATATCCGACAAATAGTAGACAAAATTTGGCCATCTTTACTGGCAACGGAGCAAGAAGCGACAAGCAAAGATCAGGAAGATCTGCATGAAATGGTTCAAAATGTGTTCAACAGTGCTCGTAGTCAACAGGCAAAGCTGGAGCAAAATTCGAATTTATGGAAGAATTATTTGGACTTGTTGAATATCGTCCAAGGAGCGATTGCCAAAGCAGAATTACCAGAAGAACCAGCCACAACACTTCTGGCCTTAAGAAACAACCTTAGTACTGTGCAATCTGCGTATGCAAATATGCAGGTTGGCAAAAGCTTCCTAATTTAATCACCTAGTCACCTAAAGTCATTTTTCTTACTAAAATGATCACATACTTGTTTATTTATGTGCTAATTAATGAACACGTCACGTCATTTGAATGCATTTCAGAATCAGCAAGTAGAAATAGACAATCTGAATGAGCGAGGACGCAGTGTGGAGAGCCAAGCCGATGCTGATAATAGACAAAGACTACAAACGCAAATGAATACTATCAATACAAAGTGGAGGGATGGACTGGGGAACCTAGACAGCAGAAAGGATGCAATTTCCAAACTTGTTAATCAGTGGGAGGTTGGTAATGTTTTTCTCAATTTTACAGATACATACTAAATACCAGTGCAAGCCAGATCTTAATCATATGTAGGTTTCTGATGTCATGTCCACAAGTTTAAAAAAAGTCACATCTCATAGAGATCCAAAGCACAAAAGTTGTCTCAATTTTTAATGCAGATGCAGCTTGTTTTAAACTCGAGGTCACACAGAGACTGCAAACATATGTAATAAGCTGTACAGCCAAAGTCATAAAAACATGTTTGTTTCATGATGAGTAGTGAGTAGATATCTATTTCACGAGTTCGTGCCTTATAAAAACTACTACATCAACATCAACATTAGATAAGTGTGTGTCCCCAATGCAATGCAGCTACTAGAACCCACTTATTTACATATGGTTGCAATTCATTTGGTTTTCCTCGTGTCCATGCTCAAATCATACATTTAAAAGATTTATTTTCGGATGTAGCAATGCGAATCGCTGTGGCAAGCGTTCGAGTCAGGCTTGTCTGCCATTGAAGAACATTTCTCGCAAATCGACCCATCCATTCGTTCCCACCAACAGTTGCAGGAGACCAAGCAGGCTCTCCAAGGGATCCTCAATGAAGCCAAACAGTTAGGATCAACTCACTCGGACTTGCTCCACTATGCCGAATACATTTTAAAGCACCTCAACTCTACCTCTGATATATGCTACTCCACGCTCAAGTCCAAACTGGATCACCTCTCTACCCAATACAAAACGTATGTCAATGTCTCATTTATTTCTATTTCTGTCTCTCCTCTCATCCTTAGCGCATCCGAGTCCTCTCTCTTTCGAATGAACGATTAATGCGTACTTTACACGGCGCTTTCCTGAACAACAGCCCGATAATTTTAACCAGCAGTAGTGCACTATGCTAACATCACTCCTTGTGATTGTGACGCATTACTCGCAGTGTGGAGACCAAGTGGGACCTCTCAAAGATAACTTCAGTGGGTCCTACTCAAGACTGCGACTGCATTCTTTGTTTCTATTTTTAGAAACGCATGAATTGTACATGTACATGTATGTAGATTGCTGATGTGGGGATGCGTACTTAGTATTTACTCATCTTATCAACATAGTCCCATCTAACTACACAGAGGTAAAGTCAGTAACTAGATTGCAGCAGATTTTTGTTAAGTGGAATAATTTCATGCTACATCCACTGTGAAACAATTCGCTCAAATTTGACTATTCCTATCGGGTTAACGCATGAACAAAAACATTAAAATAAGTTAAGGCTAAAGGCTGTAACAGAAAGCTTTTACTTGATGATATGAATATTATTCGCTTCAATGTGTACGTAGGGGACGATTTACATAGGTGGCATAAAACATATCTGCATACGGTCTTTAAAGGATGAAAAATTAAATATTTACCATTTTCAACAATTCCAACCCGCTATGGCCACGGTACCACTACCTCTGTAACCTTTGAAGCACGTTGGCAAAAAGAGTTTCAAAAATTGTCGTCAATTTTTTGGAAATTTCTCAAAAATGCGGAACAGTTTATGTGGAACAATTTTTTTCATTTTGCAATTATTTTCAAAATTTGACATTTAAAAGGATTTTCAGAAGCTTTCCCCCTGTGTCTCCCATATTATTTTGTTCATAAATAATAGTAAAATCTATAACTGTGATTTTTTCATTATTACAATTTTGGAGTTTAAACTATTAAGTTTGCAAACTTTGAGAGCTTTCTAGATTTCCGCATTGAAATTGTTTTTCTTAAGTTTTAATTTCATCCCCGCCCACATGCGGGACATTTGTTGGAAGGAGCACAAAGTAAGAGCTTTATAATGGGCATCAGCAAAACCTCCTGCACAACTTCGACCAACATGGAGTATCTCTTTGAAAAGATATGGTCCTCTTTAGTATCGCTAATTTATTCGCTCTGTGTAATAACTCCGTGTGTTAAGTATTACAAGCCTAAAGCTAAAGAAAAGGGTTTTGTTGGAAAATGTTGAGTTAAAATATGGAAGTTTCATGTGGTCATGCAGCAAATATAGGTCAAGTGGATACAGGCTAATAGTAGACCGGCCAAAGTAGAATGCTAAACATGTTGTATGCCTACAGCTAAAGCTAGGTCATACATGCAGTAATTCTAAGTTCTTCCGCATGCATATACTACGTGTTATATCACGTATACGTAGTAGGTACTTTTCTCATTACATATTCAATCACCGTACTGATGTACGAGACACAGCCTTGTGTCGTAAAAGTAAAAAGCGAAGATAGCTTTAACTGAGAAAGAAACAGGGACAACTTGGCCAAAAATTTAGTGTTATTGTTATGCTAGCTGACTAAAGTAAACATGTACTCTGTAGTGTACCATCGGCTATTGTATCATGCTAAATATTTAAAAGTTAACAAGAGATGAGAATAATCTACCTGATTACTGTGTCTACTTACGTTTTTTGCCCTGCATCCATTCCAGTACTATTATTTTGTCTCTAAGCCAAAGAAGCTTTGGATGTGTTCATTTAATTATGCACATTAGAGAGACATGCTTGGCGCACGGGCACGTAACGAAGGTAATCTCAGGCATGTAGTCAGCTACAAATTGTAACTTACAAACACAATTAGCTAATGCTCTAGAAATATAAATACAACAAAATCTAGCAACAGATAATAATATCTACAAATGCAAAGAGTCTATGAATGCCAGTGAAACTTAAATAGACAAAATGTTTTCATTTGGCTATGCATAACACTAAATACACACATATTGCATAAATACGATTGAAGAGTGCTAACTTTCAGTTAGATGCTTTACGAAAGGATTCACTCGCTTAGTCGTCACTATCTTCACTTTGTTTAGTGCAGTAGAACCTAAGCGTGCATGTGGAGGTATATGAGATAATAACTGTGCTACTGAACTGACTTACTCTGTTTTGTATTTGCTGTGTGGATGTTTACACGAAAGTAGCATTGACGAAACTCACGATCAGAAAACCGACAGCATTGCCAACAGTCATTGCCAACGGTGCTTCGAAGAGATAGGTACATTTTCTCGAGAAGTTATTTTGGGAAGGAATGAGATCTGCCCACAAAACATACTGTAGTATTATTATTACTTTTCGGGGGAACATTCGTGTATTAAGTCACACAGTCCAAATAAGAAGTCAGCATAATATGGTGCTATATTACTAACGATCTGAAAGTTGCAAAGTTGCAATTTTGTTATAATACTTTCTGAAAACGTAAAGGTCAAAGTAACTTCATACTTTAGTTTGGCTTTACTGACCGAGTCCACGGACTTGTCTAGAAGAAATATGAAATTTCTCGATATTGTAATTGAATGTCCCCTAAATAATGTTTACTGATGAGATGAGTAGTTTACAAATACATTGTGTTGCTTACTACGCTTACCCGTTCGGAGAAATGTGCTTAGAAGGCGACCATAATAATATTCCTGTGCTGTAACCCAGAAGATTATTATGGCTCCCTCGTACCTTTTTGTCCCTGAAGTTAAAGTAGGTAGGTTGTTAAATAAAAGATATATAAGTCAGATAAATGGGAGAAGAGAATCGGAAGAGAGGGGTGGATGTTTCGTTTTAAATAGTAAATGCAAAGCAGTTTCACAACGTTATGCAAAGTATAGAGCCCGTGACAAGCTAAAGTTACAGTTACAGCGAGATGAAATGCAATGATTTAATTTTAACAGGAAACTCGGTTTTCTGTACTCACTCTACGGCACTTGCTAGGGTCTTTTGAAGCGAAAGCATCCTTATAATTTTGCTCTTGCAATATTAAAAGCGAATACTGGCATTTTGAAAACAATTATTATATCTCAGAAAACTATAAGACCCGTATTTTTGATTTTAACAGCATTGTAAGTCTCTTGGAAGAGAAATTACAGTGGCTCAACAGCCAGGATCAATACCTTGCTGAAGTAGACACAAAAATTGACGAATTCCAAAGACTCCTTGAACTCATTGACTCGGATATCAAAGCTATCAATCCGTTTGATTCTGACATTACAGGAGTTGACAACAAAGTTCAAGTATATTGATATTATTCATTACAAGAGTGAGTCACAATGTGAGAAATGAATTGGTAGATGTATTTATAACGATTTCTCTTTAGGAAACCGATAAGCGAATCGGACAGGCCGCTAAATCAATCTTGGAATTTAATACGAAATTGAAAGATAGATTTACAGCATTGAAGCAAGTTCTTCCTACGTCAATCGGAAAGAATGTAAGGACAGTAATGAAACGTAGAGCTATTCTATTACAGACGGAAAAATTAGAGACCGTAATTAAACCATGATTAATGTATTAGATATCGAATTTGGAGTTGGAAGTTGAAAAAGTTGAAGCAAGCATGGAAGACAAGAAGCAAGATATAAAACGTGCTCGAACAACTCGTTACGAGTACAAAAAAGACATAGAAAATATCCAGAAGTGGCTTTCCATGGCTGAAGAGAAGCTACAAAATCGTTCAGCAGAACCTCATCTTTTGAAAGAGAACGTTCAGGTAATACACAGTTCCGGTATTTGCATTCCAGGAAGAAATGTTGAGAAAAAAGTATGAACTCGAACTTGAAAATGAAATAACTTGTTGCATTCCTTGATAGGGTTTGATAACTGAATTGCCAAACATTTTGGATCAAATGGAACGTGTGCAAAAAGCATCTAAAATAATTGTTGAAAAAACTCCTGACACGAAAGAGCGAGAAGACGTGAAGAGTGCTGTGGAAGCGGTGGATAACCAATTACAACAGATTAGAAACTTAATTGAAGAGAGGAAGCTCAAGGTAAAGCTTAAAAGTGTAAACAAATGGATCCTTGCCAAATGTAGTTGAATTAATGTAACAAAGACAAAGGTTTTTAGAAAAGACAAAGGAAAGACGCAATTCAGCGAAGCAAATGAATGGATAAATATTGTCATAACATTAATGATTATTTATAGATCGGTGAATCTTTAGACTCTTGGCAAAGATTCCTTCAACTATATGCTCAAGTCATATCATGGGCCGATGACAAAAAGAAGATTTTACAAGAACCCTTGCAACTGTCGTCCTTGGCTGAAACAAGACAGAAATTAAACAACTACGCTGTAATTTAGTTTTGCAGATGTGCATATTTCTTGATAAACTGCAATCCCACTTTCAATTTCACTAAATGTTATTTCCTCTTTTAGATGGCAGTTAAAAGCTTGAAAACAGTTGGAAAACAGTTGAGTGAAATGGGTAAAGAAATTGATCGCGTGGCAGAAATTTCTAGCGCTGGTCCCTTGCATGAAAAATTAGATGAGGTGGAGCAGATTAAAGGTGACATTGAGGCTCAGCTCCTTGAAAGGGTAAGTAACCATAAAAGCGTCGGAGTATTTACTGCGTAAATAAAGATTCAAAGCTAACTCCTCTGTTTGGCACCATGTAGAATGCGCTTCTTCAGGAGACCACTGAAGAGTGGGAGCAGTGTGAAAAGAAATTTAGAGAAACACAAAGTTGGCTGGAGAAGACAAAACAATCCCTGGATAATCCAGCTGCAAAGAGAAAACCGCTTCGAGATCAGTTAGCGTCTAGAGAAAAGCTACTTGCGGATGTTTCAGTTCAAAGGACTAAAATCGGACTTGCTTTGGAGAAACTCCAGGTAGGGCGAAGTCAAGTCGCGATGCACACGATAAAAATATTTTCTTCAAACGTGAATGTAGCACGATGATGTGCATAAGTAAATAGCAGCCTTAAATACCAGAGTGTTACAACCTTAATTTACACGAGTTAAAATGGAACTTACTCTATTTGTTTCAACTTGATTATTTACCACAGGTTCATTTCAAGGCTGGCATTGGCGGAGATCCTAATGTTGCTAAAGAAGAGGCAGATATCCAAAAAGGATTGGATGATTTAAGCGCAGAAATTAAAAATCAGTGTACTGCTCTAGAATCCGCCGTTTCCCAAATAGATAAATTACAAGAGGTTTGCATTGAATTTCCCCTGGCTGAGAACTAATGTGATTTTCCCTCGTGTAATGAATTTATGTTTCACTTTGCAGGAAGTTCAACAGCTAAGAAACCAATTGGGTCAAGCTGAGCAACAACTCCGTAATGTGTCCAGTCCTGCATACTTGGCAAACGACAGGGACAAAGCAACTGCTGAGCAAACGGTAAGTGGATTTCATTAGTGGTTATCATTAGGCTATGCATTTGTATTTATGAGACATCCAAAAGCATTTATACCGAGGGAAACCACTTCCATGTAGGGAATCTGAAAACATTCCATTTCATCCTTTCCTGTGTATACATAATTCATAAGTTTTTGACATAACTGATACGAATGAGTGACTGGGAAAATTGTAATAGTTGTCCTGTGTAAATACTTACCTTACATACTATATACATTTTACATGAGGCGGAAAATTAAAGGGAGAAAACAAAACATTTTCCCAATTGTTATTATATTTACATAGCAGCATTCGTTGTTTTTCTTGAAAGTCTGTTGCTCTTGACACATATCCAAGTAAGTGTTGGTTTTCTATGTCTAGCTTGCTTAATTGACATTAGAACTACATTACTTGACTACATTCTTACACAAATACGTAAGAAATCCTTACGTTTCCACTCTACTGGGCGAAATGATCAAATAAACTCACCGAAACTTGTTTACATAATATTATACGGGCAGTTTGAATCGTTGAATACATAGTACGACACGATATAGGCCAGTTTCATCACATTCTATAGGAGCTTTGACAAATCATAACGAAGACTTGTTAATCTCAAAGAGGATTACATACTCATCTAATTTAAACCAGTAAATAAAGAAAGACACAGTAATTTCATTATCTTTCTCACAAAATCGATTAGACTCTATAAACATGTAACGCTTTTCTGCACATTATATTTTATGCATCATAGCAATCAAAAACATAATAGTAAGTATCCAAGCACAGCTTTAAATCTGCAGCTATCGGCACAGCTTTCAGCATCAGCACAAAGCCTTAGGAATCCATAAAGTAACTATGCCTTGTTTATTTTGAACTAATGCAAATAGAGAACCTTTACGATAAACATATATTAAGTGTACTATGCTGAGTATACAATACATAGAATTCATTATCTTTAGAATAAATCTATGTATTGAGTTCCTACTGAGAATTCCCATTGTTCAGTGCTGTGCTGGCTCTGCTCGGTGTACTTCGGAGTAGAATGTATGTAAGCACAAGGCATATAGCTAATTCACTTAGAGGAACACCAGGGAAATCATACGGGCGAAAAGCTTGGATAAAAGGCAGGCAAAAAAGTTAGAAGACAGAAAATAGAGATGTGTAGTGTAGTTTTGCACACAGAGAGAAGAAGGTGGTATGGGTTGGTTGGTTGGCTTGGTTGGTGGTGGCTTCTAATTTGGGCTTTGGGATGTCTGTGTTTGTCGAGGACAGGCTTGGAAGGAAAGGCTTAAAGGCATTCAGTCCAAGATCACAGCTCGAAACGAACGTATCAAGCTCTTGATGCTGTGCGGTGTGCCGAGTCCACAACCATTAGACTCATAGTTGTTGTGACCATTCCTACGGATCATTTCCCCCTCAGCCGGATCTCAATTGAATTCTATAATATTGTGGTGCACTTGCCAAAAACTTACGCCCATGCATAACATCGCTTCTTTGCAGCATTCAGATACAAACTTCTACTACAAACAAAGGAACCCAGTTATTTCTAACTTATACTAAGACAGAAAAAAGATATGTGTGTGACGAATAAAGTTGTACTTGAGAAAAGAAACATGATACTGAACTACGTAGTAGTTGAGTTGAGTCGCGACAAGTTCCTTACGTTTTCAATGCCTAAAAGACTCA
This sequence comes from Yoshiicerus persimilis, assembly GCA_020352615.2. Taxonomy (NCBI): domain Eukaryota; kingdom Metazoa; phylum Arthropoda; class Collembola; order Entomobryomorpha; family Tomoceridae; genus Yoshiicerus; species Yoshiicerus persimilis. The sequence goes on along the minus strand of CM036941.2, from coordinate 37,313,838 downwards.
ATGGCACGAAATAAAAGAGACAGAAAATGTGGCCAGATATTAGAACACTGTTTTTGTAAATGCTGTAAAAGTAGACCAACAGACTTGGAAACACTGAATGAAATGAGCAACACAACAACGCAGTCACTCACTAAAAGACAATGAAATGAATGGCAAAAGCCATCTAATTCGATTCTCTTTCACTCTGACTCTTGACTACAGCTGAGAACAACTCAGTAGCTCTCTAATAATTAGTAACTCTTTGCTGCAGTATCGTTTCTAGTGACAAACAATAACTCTAGCTTTCAACTCATTTACTAGACTCGCATAAACTGATTATATACACATAATATTTACATACATACCTACGTAGACTGATAGACTCACTTTCCTCCTGCCTCTCCGACGTCCTCACTCCATATTCTCTCTCTCATCTCAGCTTCAGTCCGGTCAATCGCAGATGACCCCCAATAAATAAGTGCGTGTACTATTGTGTGTCATTGTACTCACTTAAGTGACAACAATCCATTATTGCTTACTACTGTATAGGCTCTTGGCTCCAAATTTCACCATAGTCAACAGCTTGTCGCCCGACTTGTTGAGAAAATCCGTCATATTGACCCTTATGCTGTGCTAGCGATGGATGTCAAAGACATCCCTATGATTAAGTCTCAAGTGGAAAATACGGAAACTTCTTCCAGTTCCACTGCTCAACAAACTTCCTCTCTCTCTGCTGAGGCTGCTGCCGCTGCTAAAGGTTCTTATGCTGATATCGCTTTCGGACGGAATAGTCCGTGTCCACCTGCCCAATCTTCTGCAGATTTTGAAGAACATACTTTTATCAAATTAGACAGCCCTTTGGTAAAATCTCAAGTGCTTCCTACTGCTGTTCAACAGCTTCCTATTGAAAAGGATGAAAATATTCCTCCTCCACAGTCGTCAATCGAAACTCGTGTCGAAACTCTCACTCTGAAGAAACAAGAAATTGTTGAAGAACAACCTTTGGATATATCTGTCCAAGATGAAGATAGTGGTTTTACCGCACCAAGATATTTAAGACGGCAACAAGAATTTAAACCATCGTCCGTCCGTAGACCTCCTAGGGGTGGAAGACTTTTTGACCAGAGACGATCTCTTAAAGATGCTCGTCGTCAAAAATCACACTCGCCTAGCTCTCAAGTGAGACCTGCTAGTGCCAGTCCAGGTCCCCAAAGAAGAAAACAAGATGAAGAAAAATCGGAAAATGTTGTCGTTGCACCGACATCCCAACCTCCTCGGCCAAGTTCTGCTTTGCCGACTCCTGAACGCTCTCCGTTGGCAGCCTTAACTGCTCAGGAGGCGTTTAGGCCTGCAAGCCCTATCTGGAGTAGTGGGAGTCGATGCCCATCTTATGCCGAAGTATTTTTTGGGCATAAGACTCCGTCCATGTCTTCGTTGAATGAACCTGGACTGTCTTCTATGAATGAACCTGGGTTGCAAGTGTCAACACAGAGTATGGAAAGTATTCCTCTTCATGATTCTCCAATACATACTGAAGAGGTTGTGCCTGTTGTGGAACCTAACGAAATACTGGAGTATGAACCTCCAGTTAGTGTAAGACATCAGGAAACACAGTGTTCGGATTCTCCAACTGTTGAGTTTAGTGACAAAACCATGGAAGTTGAGTTGCATGATGAACAACAATCAACCATGCACGTCAGCTATCAAGTGAATAATGAATTTAATCAAGTCTACACTGTGGAATCGCATGAAGTAGGCCAGGATGTATTTGATACCATGGACGAATTTTATTTGGAAAGGCAATCCGAAAAATCGGAATTTCAATCTCAATCTGCAACAAAGGTTGCATACAAAGAAAATGCTGAAACCGGAGATAAAATTGAAAAGAAAGGTGTAGCAGAAGAAACAATTGCTATTGGCAATGTAACAAGTGAAAAGTCATACGCATCTATATTGGCTTCTGGAATCACGGGTGAAATCCCAGAGCCAGTAAAACGCGCAAAGGAAATTACTCCACCACCACAGTTCGATTATGAATTATTCAAACAAGAAGAGTCGTCAGCAAAAGAATCTACAGCTGTTAAAATTGTAGTACCCGACTCAGATATTATTTTCCAACACCCTACTATACCAGGGTTAGTGTTGAAAAAGGAAACTCAAGCTGGTTTGCTCAGCCCTTCTCTCAGACGTCGTAATAGGTGTAAAGGTAGATCAAGGAGTAAATCATTTACAAGAAGTGAAGAGTCTGCAAGTGAATATGAATTTACTTTGCCAACAAAAACTACTTTTGGAGATTCGGAAGGCCAAGATGCCGATGACAATGAACAGGAGATTCCTATTCTCAAGAAGAAAATCAGAGTAAAATCGAAACCGAAACCTAAACAACACAAGCCAGTCTCTCCACTTTGTACAGAAGATTTGCAAGCTAAAGATGAAAGTAAAATTGAACAAGAATTACAAAAATCACCGCAAGAGAAATCAATTGAAGTTACCGAAGAAGTATCTTATGAGCAGAACTTAATTCAAGATACAGTAAAGGTGCCTTCCAGGGAGACAAGTACTGAACCTGAGGAATCTCATTCATCGTCTCAAAGAAAACCAAAGAAAATTAAGAAAAAGAAAGCCAAGAAACCGAAGGAAGAAGACGAAATTGAAAAGGCTTTAAAAGAAATTGAAATGATTGATAAAAGAAAAGGTACGAAAATTACAGAAGTCATCACAGTTGAAGAAATAACAAGTCCCTCACTTACATCAACATCTGAAGTTTCTACCATAGAGAAGGCTAGAAAGAAGGTAAAAGCTAAGAGAAAGTTGGGAAAAGACGGAGATGCATCTGCTCTCATTCTGACTGGAACTACAGATAATACTATTCCCATTGATAATAGTAGCATAAACAAGTGCGCGATTATTTCAGAAATATCTGGTGGTGTAGTAGCAATGGCTACGAGCAAAGCTGACCCAGATTCAGAATTAGCTTCTGTTGAAAATAAGTCTACCATTAAAGCTGAGTTGCCTTCACTATCTGTGCAAGAACAACAAACATTGAAGGCAGATGTTGATACTAAGCAGGCAGAGATGCATGTTAAAATATTTAGTGAAACATTACCGACTGAAAGTGTACCATCAGCTCAACCCACGTTTTGTCTGAAAACAGACGAGTTTCTTGATGCTTGGATGGATGACGATATGTGCCCGATTTCGGATGATGAAGTTGTTTCGGATAAGAATGTTTCTTCCATTGAAAATGTGCCTTCAGATAAAAATATTGCTCAAGTTGTAGTTGAACCAGAAAATGTACCTAGTAGTGTTAGTGTTAATACTACAAAACAAAAGTTGGATGATTTCAGGGAAACTCCAGTGGGCGAGGCTCCAAAGATTTCTACTGAAAACGAAACTACAAAAACAAAACCATTTGACTTAAAGTTAGACGATTTAGATAGTGCGTGGATGAGTGTTCTTGATGATGATGATTTTATTTGTTTTGACGATGACGAAGAGAGTGAGCAACCGACACAAAAGGATGCTACAGAACTATCTGTACAAAAGCTCACAACTACTACTGATACACAAGAAAAGGAAATAGCTGTTTTACACGCACAAGATACTAGCGGAACTCAATCCACTCAACAAGAGATATCCGTACCAAGTACAGTTGAGGTCGAAACTGTATCCGAAACTTGTACTAAAACAGATGAGGAGTTCATGCTTTCAGGTAAACCTTTAAAAAGGCGAGACACAAAGAAAAAACTGAAGCGTCCAACTTTTGTTGAGCTGGAGGTAAAATCATCGGAAACCCAAATTTCAAAAGATGTACATAAAACAAGTTTTACTAGTCAAAGTACTACTATTATGCAATCAATGGATGAGGTGCCTGTAAAACCAACTCCTGTTCTCCCAAAGCATTCAGCTGTGATTGCTAAAAGTAAACTTGAAGTTGCTGGACCAGGTATTCCTCCATGCGGTGCAACTGATGAACAAAAAATTGAGAGAATACCAAAGAAATGCGAAAGTAAAAAGAAAGTAAGTAGTTATAAAAAGAAAGAAACCGACAAAAAGGAAGTTACTGATGCTGACACTGAAAATAAAACCCAGCAATCGGAAATACAGGCAAAGAGCCCAATTGCCTCTAAAGTAAAATTAGAGGGTACTACAGAGGAAAGTCAAAGTTCTGTACAAACAGAACCTGGTACGGAAAAGTTGAAAACAGAAATTGATGAATCGATCCCATCAACATGCACTTTAGAATCAAATGAAGCGGAACGAAAATCAGAACTTGAACAAGTTAGTTCTGCACTGGAAAAGGAAAGTTCAGGGTTGAATGATAATGGAGAAAGTACACCAACTGATGTAAATGTAAACTTAGAAAAGAGCTTAAAAGGAAAAAGAAATCGCAAAGACAAACGTCATAAAAAGACTAGTGAGAGTAGTGATGTAGAAAAGGCAGATTCAACTAGTGTTCTTAAAGGAAAAGATGACTCTAATCCAGAAGTTAGTAAAACTTCCAAAGAAACCAAATCTGTACTTCTTTCGGAATATACAATAACAACACAATCATCCACAATCATCTCTTCCGATGATAAAAAAGAATGTCAACAAACATCAGTGAAGGCAGAAAGCACAAAATCAAAAAAAATCAAACCTAAGCAAGGACGCAAAGAACTTTCAGGAAGAAAAGAGAGCGAAAGTGAACAATCAGTTGACGAGGATAGTACCTGTGACATTAGAAAACCTTCCACCGAGGTCACCATATTATCTAAAATAAGTGACGAAACGGCTACTGAGCCACAATTAGCAGAAATAAAAGCAGACAAAATCGATACGGTACAAGTTGAGAAAATTGTGACTACATCATCACACAAAACAGAAGTAAGCAGTACTCAGAAATCTGATGATACACTCGAAAAAGTAGTGAGGTCAACTGTGATCTCATCAGAACCTCTTGAGTTACAAGGAGATAATGCTCAAACGAAATCTGTTCCAGAGAAATCTAAGAAACCGAAACATAAAAGAGTTCGTCGTGAACGAGGAAGGCAAATTAGTGAAAGTGAACAATCAGTTGATGAGGATAGTATCTGTGACATAACTAAAACATCTAGTGAGATCACTTCATTATCCAAAATCAGTGACGAAGCAAGCATCGTTGAATCTCAGTCAGAAGTATTAAATTTGGTTAAATCTGAGATATCAGAAATTGTAAAGACCGACAAAGAACCTGCTGAGACAGAAAAAGTAGATGCGCCATTGATTGTTGCTGATGAAATTTCTCAATCCTTAGAAATAAGCAATGCAGTAAAACTTGAGAAGGCTATTGCCCCGGTTGACACAGACCCACCACGAGATCAGTCAAAATCAATACCGGAAAAGCCTAAAAAACAAAAACAAAAACGAGTGCGACGTGAGAGAGGAAGGCAAATAAGCGAGAGTGAGCAATCAGTTGACGAGGATAGTAAATGTGAAGCTACAAAATCAACCACTGAAGACGCAGTACTATCTCAAATAGTTGAGAAATGTACTACTGAGTCACAATTAGTGGAGAGTAAATTAATTGATTCATCTACTACCCTCGAGATAAAAGACAATATAATTAAAGAGGAGAAGGAAATTGTGGAAACGGCAAAGCCTTCCAGTGCAGAAATTTCGCAGTCTATTGAAAAGAGTAATGTGCTGCTATCTCAAAAGCAGGAGCCAAAAAAAGAGACAGTATTGGATAAGACAGACGATCCCTCCGTGCCAATTCCGATTTCCGAAAGTGTTGCTTCCAAATCAACGGCTGCTCCGAAAACTAAAAAAATTAAACCGAAACGAGTTCGCAATGAAAAAGGTAGACAAGTTAGCGAAAGTGAGCAATCAGCCGCTGAAGATACAGCATTACCTGGGATAAGTGACAAAATTAATGTGGAGTCACAAGCAGCAGTGAGCACTTCTATTGTGCAAACCAGCGACACAGAAAAAATGGAAATGGTCGCAATCACTAAATCTGCGTCGACTGAAATTTCCCTGTCTCCTGAAAAAAGTAATGAGGAGAAAGCAAAAAGAGAGGAAGGAAAACTTAAAAAAGTAGTGGAAGGAGATATTCTGAAAGATGTTGGTGCACCTATTAAGGTTGATGAGAAATTAACAGCGGAGGCCAAATCTAAGAAACAGAAACCTAAGGCACGCGTTCGCCGTGAAAAGGGTAGACAAATCAGTGAGAGTGAACAATCAGCAAATGAAGACATTACACCATTGGAAAAATCTGATATTAATATTGCATCTCATTCTGCAGTTAGTACCGAAACAACAGAAAGTGAAAAGAAAGAGGTAGTGAACGTTTTACAGTCTCCTGCGGAGGAAGTTTCCCAGTCACCTATAAAAAGTAATGATGATAGAGAGAAGAGAGAGGATGGAAAACTAGAAAAGGTAGAAGAAGGAACTGCTCAGGATTCTACTTTGCCTTGTGCCGTTACATCTAATATTGATACAAAACCAACAATGGATGCAAAATCTAAGAAACCAAAACGAGTTCGCCGTGAAAAAGGTAGACAAATAAGTGAAAGTGAACAATCAGCTACTGAAGATACTATAACAGTACCTGAAACAAAAAGTGAGCAAATAAAAATTGAGTCAAAACCAATAGTAAGCACTGAGACACAAGATAGCGTCATGGAAAAGAAGGAAATTGTGGAAAAACCATTATCTTCTGTAGAAAAAAGGTCTAAGTTACCTGGAAAAAGTAAAGAAGAGAAAAAGACTAAAGATGAAGATAAAAGTGAGAAGGTGAATGAGGGAGATTCTTCTTTGCCAATTTCAAGTCAAACCCATGTTGAGGAGAAAACAACAATAGGAACAAAATCTAAGAAAGCGAAACCTAAACGGGTACGCCGAGAAGGAGGACGACAGATTAGCGAAAGTGAGCAATCAGTTGATGAAGACAGTGCAAAAAATAACACAGTGAAACAAGTCAAAGACACAATGTTATCTGAAATACATGTCGAGTCTCAATTAGCGGAAAGCAGTGCAATTGATCTGTCTTCCACAACTGAAATATTAAATACTTGCGTCACACAAAAGGAAACCACAACTCCTATAATGGAGGAAACAATTGATAATACTCAGCTACCTATGAGTGCGGAAGTGGGGCTGGAAAAAATTGCAGAGGTAAATAAGAGCATAAGTGTTTCTACTGCCCCATCTGCGGTTTCTGTTTCAAGTCCCGATGGAAAGGCGACACCGGAGAAAGCTAAAAAATTTAAACCCAAGCGTGTGCGTCAGGACAGAGGACGACAAATTAGTGAAAGTGAGCAATCAGTTGACGAGGATAGTAAAAGTAGCCTTACAAAATCAGTTACGGAAAGTAAAACATCTAAAACAGTCCACACAACCCACACCGAGTCAAAATCAATAAAAACTACCATTAATACCATTAAGCAGTCGGTAAGCACCGTAACAATAGCCACGGGCATTGTGGAATCGGATAAAACCATTCCAACGGCTTCCGTGGACACAGTTTCGCTAGAAACGAGTAATGTACAGGAGACTAAGGGTGAACATCTAGAGCTAGAAAGAGTAACAGAGTCTGACGTGGATAAGGCTGCAGATCCAACTGTATCCTCGTCGATTGAAGGAAAACACGCAGAAGATGCCACAACTAAAAAATTTAAACCTAAAAAATATCGACGTGAAAGGGGACGTCAAATTAGTGAAAGTGAGCAGTCGGTAAATGAGGATGATAGCAAAGATTCTTATCAAGGTGCTCCTAAACCAGAAAAAAGTAGATTTAAAGGTAAATTTGGCAAGCGAGAGAAATCAGAGAGGAAAGAGAGTGAAAGTGAATCTTTGGTTGAGAGTGACATAGCAGTAACTAAGAAAATTTCTATTGAAAAGAAACAGCATTCGGTTGTTGAGTCTGTTGTGTCGAAAGGTGAACTACAAAAAACTAAACCTGAAAGTGTTCCGATTCAGGAGGCGAAAGTCGAGACACTTGATAGTAAATCATTAGAAGATGCAACAAAATCTTTAGAAATTGTTTCTGTGTCGGAATCAAATACCGTGCCACAGGAAACAGTAACTAAAGACAAACCAAAGAAAGAAAAGGCAAAGCGATTCCGAAGAGAAAAGTATAACAGGAAGGAAAGTGAAAGCGAGAAAGATGAGTTACCTGAACCTGATAACTTACCATTAGAGTCAGTAGGTTCAGACAATTTAGAAAACCGAGAAGAGAAACAGATCGTAAAGGAAATTGAATCCGCGATTCCAATTCCTGAACTTGTAACTAAAGACAGCGAGGCTAAAAGTGACAATTTAGCTGCAGAAACCCCTCCAGGTGAAATAAATGAAGGGAATATTTCGTTATCGAAAACCAAACTTGCGATTAAGAATAGAAACAGAAGATTAAAAAAGCAAAGAAAGGACAGCGAAAGTGAAAAGTCTGTAGATGAAGATATTTCAACCGAAACGAAATCTGAAGATTTAGAAAACTTATCTTTGACAGAGGATAGCAAGGAATTGGAGGTTACATCAACGACACCTGATGTTTCAACTGAAATTAGAGTCAAAAAATTGAAAGCTAAGAAAAATCGCAAAGAAAAAATACGAAATACAAGTGAAAGTGAAAAATCAGACGACGAATTTTTTGTTGCTAATAGTAAACCTCAAGGGAAGCAACGTATTCCTGAAATTAGCTCTAATGTTGACTCTGAAAAGGAAAAGCATGTACCTAAATCATCTGGTAAGTCTAAAAAACTGCGAAAAGTGAAGTTTACTGAAGATACTAAAACTGGGGATGAGGAAGAAAGCTCAATTTCAATATCCGAAAGTACAATTCCATCCGGTGATATTCCTCAAGAAACGCCACTACAAACTGAGCAGGCAGTGGCAAGTAAGCCTATTGAAGAAAAAGTGGTAGAGCAAAAACCAGCATTTGGTCTGAAAACAGATGAATTCTTGGATGCTTGGATGGATGACGATATTATTCCGATTATGTCGGACGAAGACGAGCCGTCACCGCCGGCCGCTCCTAAAGAGAGTTGCACGACTGTGATTTTGGATTCACAAACACCATCGCTTCCACTTGATGATTTACAGACAGTAAATCAGCCACAAGTAGAAGCAGTGGAAGAGAAAGTGGTCAGTAAGCCACCAATCTCGACTTTCACACTGAAATTGGATGAATTTGAAGATGCCTGGATGAACGACGATCCAATTCCTATTTCTGATGATGAAGAAATTGGACAACAGGATATTAGTAAACAACCTGAAGGAACACCGAAGAAAGAAAGTGAAAACATCAAAGAAGATAAGTCAGAAAAATTAGGGGGAAGTGAAAAAGTCCAAGCAGCAGCAGAAAAACCAAAAGTTGAAGAAAAGAAAGGTCTGCAATTAAAATTGGATGATATGGGGGATGCTTGGATGGACTTTGAACCTTGTCCCATAGATGACGAAGATGAACCTGTACCTGAATTAAACGTGACTGTAGTTGAGACTGCAAAGAGTACAGAAGTAGAGAAAGCACCTCAGCAGAAGACCAAAAGTAGAAGACGGCAGAAGGGAAGAAAAGAAAGTGAGAGTGGGGAGTCAGATCACGGTGCTAGTGACACTCCCAAGAAAGAAGTACTTAGTATTCCAAAAAGTGAAACACAGCAAAAGAAAAAGAAGGAAAGAAAAGATAGTGAGAGCGAGAAGGAAAAAGCTACTCCTGCGAAACCCAGCGAGCTTACGGTAGAAAATCCATCTGAGAAAGGAGACAGTAAAAAATCTCAAAAGAAAGCCGCTAAATCCAAAAGTAAGCATGGAAAAGAAGAATTTGATAGTAAACCAACTGAAAGCGATTCTGATAGACCGCCTACACCAAGATGGTCTTCAGCAAGTACACCTAATGATACCGATCAGCCCTATGAATTCATTAGGGCTCCCGAAGTGATTTCTCTTCCACCTACTTTTGCTGAATTTATTCATCAAACAACAATTGTTGGGCAAGAACTCTGTCAGACATCCCTTGCTTCTCAAGTGAAAACGCAGGATGAAGGAAAAACAGAAATGATTCTCGAAGAAAGTACGGTATCATCTAGTGACATCTTAATTGCTGACAATGATTGGGAGGATATTACCGACGACGATGATAGTAGTCGAAAAGAAAGTAAAGAGAAGCCCAAGAAAGTTAAAGTGAAGTCAGAGAGTTCAAAGAAGTCGAAGCCAATTTTAGAAGAACAGAAAGTAGAGTTAATGCAAGATGTATCTTTTAATTTTGCTGCATTGTCGCAAAAACAAGGAGAATCTGGTGGTAAAGGCAAGTTGAAGGGTAAAAAGGGAAAGAAGGAGGAAGGACAAATGGAAAAACTTACAGAACAATTTAGTGACATATCTATACAAGAATCTATCGAACCTTTGGCCGAAATTGGCAAATCGAAAAAGCGTAAAGGGAAAAAGGGGAAAGCGGAAACAAGAGAAGAGTGTTCTGATGTTGAACAGAGCAGTCAAGTAGAAACTGAGACAACAGTGCCAAAAGAGGAGCCTCAGAAAGAAGCGGCTGAGGAAACTGGGAAGCAAGACAATGAAGATGACAGTGACTTCACATATGTTAAATATCGTAAGGGCAAATCTAAACCTAGAAAAAATAAATTTGAATCTCAATCTGAAGATTCTCGTGCAGGTTCTTCATCTGATTCATGTGAACCAAAGAGAGTAGATAATAGTGCAAACGTTGCAGATATTTCGTCTGAGCAAGTGAAGAATCAAATTGTTACTGAAACAAAAGCCCCAATATCGGAAATGGGAATATCAGTAGAAAGAGACAGTGTATGTGATTCCTGGATGGATTTGCTTGACGAAAGTAATGAAATTCAAAAGGAAAACGAATTTGTATCATTAGAGGACTCAGCTTTAGGTACTTCCTCTGAGCCACGTCTAACTTTAGCTTCCCCCGACATGGAATCTCTTTTACAGAGTGAAATTGAATCAATTCAACTTGTAGAAGCCGAAACTGTTACTGAAATAACACCCGAGAACTTATGCGGAGACGGAGAAGTGGACGAATTGGAAAACATTTCAAGAGATATGAAACAAGCTACAGATAGCACAGTATCCTTTGCCCCGGATGTTACAGTAATTTGTTATCCTCCTGAAGAAGCCGCACAAGAAAACTCATTTGTAACATTTACTATGTTGAGAGACGATGAAATTGCCGATGGTGAGTTGTTTCTGTCAACAAGTGACAGTACTGACGACATATTATTACCACCACTTATTCCTATCGAAACATCAGATACGGCGGATGCCTCCATTTCAGCTTTCTTCTCCACGGGCACAGATAATAAATATTCTTCGAGTGGAACAACTGCCGGTGAGAAATCAGAAAGCAAGGTTTCATCCAAGACTTCTATTAGAACGGCACAGACATTGATTTTAGATAAAGAGCAACATGCGATCGTAAGCCATGAATTTACTTCAGCTACATTAGGCACAAAAGAGGAAGTGGAACGAGGAAGTATTACCACCACCAGTCGTGTTGAGGAACCATTAATCGTACAAAGCCAGAAGAAGAATGATGAGAGCCCCAGTCGCACAATGAGGCGTGAGGAAAAACCGCAGCTTGCTGAACATACTACTTGTGAATTGAGAAATAATAATATTCCATCAGAAGTACTTTCAATGCCACCACAGCATATGGTAATTCCAGAGTCTAATATCCAACTGATCAACCGTGTCGACTACGCTCAGGCGGAAAGTAGGTGGCAATCTTATCTTGCACAAACTCAAGTAGAAACCCAAACACTAGCTAGTGCTAGTACAATAGTACCAAGCAGTGAACGAGTTGAGGTTGTCGTTCCAATTCCTACTTTTCATTCAAAGTGTATTGAGACAGAAACTCTTTCTGCTTCTGAAAAAAACAAAGGGAATGTGTCTACTAGTCCAGTTCAACCTACTGTAGTAAAAACGCAATCGAAAGAGACAAGGAAAATTGTCACTTCGATTTCTGCAACTGATGTTGCACCGTCGAATATATTAAGTAAACAAGTTTGTCCCGATTCAGCAATAATGGCGCAAAAAGAGTCTTCCAGTGAAGTACAAGCTGGAAATTCCCAGGACATTATTCGTGATAGTGCATTTCTTCCCTATCAATTACTTGACTTCAGTGATGCAGAGAGAACCTTCAGAGAGAGTCAGAGTTCTAATGCAAATACAATAGTCGAAAAACCGTTGACAGAATCTAGCCAAAAAATTAAAGTCAAAGCAGTATCCCAAGATGAATTCTCCGAGGAAAATGTGGAGAAACTTGTGCTTGAGAATATCCAAAGCGTGGGTAGCAAGGAGGATGAAAAGAAAACTTCCCCTCTAGTTGAAGCAGCACAAGAAGTCGTTAAGCAGGTGAAGGAATTATCCAGCAAAATACAAAAGAAAATTCCCACACCTTCACCAAAGAAAACTGAAAAAGTAAAAGATACACCCCAAACACAAACAAACACAAACACTACAACGAAAACATCTAAAAATGACTTCACAAGTGACGGAATGGAGTCCTTTTTGCACTTGGCACCAATGATTTTATACAATGACGCCGAGTGCAAATGGAAAGAAAATGAAGAGAAAACAAAGAAAAAAAGGAAGGATCAAGACAAAAACCCCAAAAAAGGACCTGGCGCCCCTCCACCCCCACCTCCTCCCAAAGATGATGGATCTGATAGTAAGAAAGGACCCGATCGTGGAAACGGAAGCGGTGGTGGTGGACCAAAAGGTCCCGTTACCGAATATCTCTACACAAGCTTACCCGGAATCATGTCGAATTGGCTGGATTGGAGTACTCATTTAAGTCCTGATGTCCAAATTCCGGAACATATTTCCTTGCCTTCTTCAACTACAAATCCTTCTCCTTCTACAGCAACACCGCAGGAAGAACACGGATATATAGACAGTTTAGATTATGGGAACAGAGAGAGCATTCGTGAAAATTCGGCACTTCAACAGCAATCTGTAGCTGATGTTTATCTAAGGAGAATCAAGGTGATAGATGCATGTAGCTGTCTGTGTTTGTCATGTTAGAGGTGTCGCTATATCCTATGCTTCAATATAATAATGTACATTACACTGCAGTCTTCTCCAGCATTACTAGACAGCATTCTTGGTTGACAGTTGAGTGTGTGTTGTGGGTTTGGTTGTTGTGTGGCAAATTTTATTGTTCTTGGCAAAATTAACTATAAGTAGCTGTTTATATGTCAAAAAACGTAGCAAATAAAGCTAAACCATGCTATTTATAATAATTATTCGAAGCACAATGTGAAAAAGATCTTAAAGGCGTTTTTGACACAGGAGGTCAAATCCTAGAGCTTCTTCAGATGGTGCTTCGAATAATTTTTAAATATCTCAAGCTAAACCAAGCTGCATTGGATTTAATACTTTTTAATGAGTACAGATAATCATTCGTAAAGCGATCTTATCTAAGATAGGAGCTATACTGTATACCTATATCATAATAATATGACTATGATTCCATGCAAAACGTGTTCTCTTCACTCACAAACTTCGTTAGTTGACAGTAATCCCTTACTAACGATAATAATTTACTTGTAGAATTTTATCTATTACCACTATAACATACTTATTTACTTATACATTACTTGCAAAACATTCCTTAGAATTCTTTGACTTCGTAATCTAAAGGAAAGTAGTGTCTTCATGTAGTAATATAACACGGGACTAAACATGAGTTCATTCACTAACAGTGTTGAAAATTCAAGACTGACTATTAATCAGAAATTAACCAAATAAATTTTCTTTTACAGAATTCTGCAGAAGAAGATGTAAAGGTTCTGAAGGAAGCTGTAGATGCGGCGGTTTCCACAATTGCTACTCTCAATGAGAGTGATACTCAATCAACATGGGAGAAATCGATGGTAGGTATTTTTTCTTTGAAGGTCTGCCGCAAATCACCTCATAAATATATATCCGTATGACATGAAAGGGGTTCGGGTTCGTCATGTCGAAAAAAATATATCGCTTGTAGTATGCATGTAGGTAGGTCTATTAATTTATTTGACATTTGATAGTTGATAAAATTGAATCGAAATAAAGGTGAAAAGATAATATAATGTACTTTCACTTTCTTTTAGCTTAATTCACAATTTCACACTCCGTACATTTTGCATATATTATGCGTTTGCATTTATTTATATGGAAAAATGAAGCTCATAAAGACGAACAGATGCTGTTGGCTTGTGTGATTCTGTGAATGTGCAGATCCTACTGTAATATTCCTTATGCTGATTGCAAGTTAAGAGAAAGTAAAAGAGAAAGCATACATGTTAACTTTCAACGGTAACAAATTATCACCTTTTCCTTACTTACCTCATTTTTTAACGTACAAACGTATGACTAGTTTGTAAATTTTATTCTGACCCTTTGGTAAAGTGGCGACACCTTGGTTTTCCCACTTCACCATATATTTTGTAGTTTGATTTAGTAAAGCTAAATCAGATAAATTGTAGTCTTGATAAAAATTGAGACTGAACAAAAGCTAATAAATTGTAATCGTTGGGGTACCATTTTTCAAATAATGTAAGAAGACACAGCAATTACTCAAAAGCGGTATATCCATTTGAATGTGTTTATATGTATGTCTTTCTTCGTGTATGCTTTCTTTTTCATCCTTTGGAAACTCTTTACATCCTACTCCTTTAACTGGGCAAAACTCTGTCCTCTCATTCTCGCCTGGCATTATTGAATATCTCTGGTGTTGTGGTGGTGGGCATTATGGTGCATGCATGGGTTTATCATACATGAAAAAAGTCATATAAACATTGCTATTCAAATGGATTTACTGTTATGCATACATCCGTACCTAATCGGAATTAAGCTTCTGTAAATAAAAAGAGAAAGCATAAATGTCACTCTTAATACACGATGCACATGCTTGCTTGCCTGTCTTTCGGTATACAAATACTACAGAACGGATTAGAAGTATTATGAACATCATGTTTCTCCTTCTCAGCATGGAACAGCAATAAAACTGTCGCCAAAAATTTTTCTTCACTCTGATAAACCTCATGTATTCACTTTTCCTAAATAATAATCTGAAAATGCCACAGTGGTCGACGTGACCTCTCACATATTTGTTTTATTCCAACAATGGATGTAAGTAAATTGCTGAACTGGTGGCGACCGAGATGATCTAAGGCAAAACCATTGTTTTCAGTAGTTTCATTTCCTGCCTTACAAATACTTGTCCCTCATATATTATATACGAGCCACTTTATAGTACTACATAATATGCGTCTCTACCCAATATTTTGGCCAAGAGAGGATCCTTATTTCCAAAGAGCAGCTTTTCTTGTAACGAAAACGAAAATTAATTATACCTTTTGAATTGCTGACTGTCGGACTTTTGATTACATGGGAATACAAGAATTGTAGAAAGATTGAAGATTTTATAATTTTATCATTCGTTCTTTTCGATTTCAATTTATATGATGACGTAATTGGTTTTTCTTGACACCCTTTCAACCTTGACTTTTAAATTCTTTTGGAAAAATGTAATGAAATGATTGATTTGAAATTTTCAAAATAATTTCGGAATCTTGGTGATTTTTGGTATAGGTTTTTTCTATTTATAATGACCATCAAGGCTTAGGCGGTTTCGCACTGTTACTGCCGTATCGTGTCTCGAAATATTTACGCTTTCCGTAAACAAAGAAAGTGCATGGGCTGAGGGCTGCTTACACTTACAGGGTCTATGTTTGCATGTATGTATGTACTTGAAAATTGAATGCATAATGGGTAGAAGTAAATGTGGCCAACGAACAGAAAAGAAATGATGACTTAATTTGGATTTTATTATATCGATATGAAATTCATTCGTTTTACAGGAGCTGATGGGTGGATTAAAGGACTTAGAAGGTGCTGGTGTGACAATTAAAGAAATTTTGTCCGGATTACCACCTGAAGATTCCGAAGTTCAAGTTTTGATTACCAAAGTTAAGGAATTGATTTCCCAATTAAGGTCTCTGTTGACACAAACAGAACGACTCAACAAAAGCTGCAAGGTAATTAATAATTCATGTACCATGATTTCGTCCCGTAACCAATTAAGTTTACTATCTAATTTGTAATCTTACAAATCGCATACTAACCAATTATTTGTTACGATGATTTTCCGTAAACACGTTAAGTTACGCAAGTTAAGGAGTTTTCCTGAATTGTTAATAAAGGACTATCCCCGTTTCTTAATACACAATACACAAAGCGACAAAAATGTTAAAGAATCAGAAAAATTTGCTTTGACTTTTGTTTAATACAACTATGCCTTAATTTTGGTTTTCCAGAATCAAATTGAAGAAATAAATGCAGAGAAAATACGAATAGAGAAGGAGAGACAAGAAATGCTGCGCAAGCAAGAGGAACAAGAGAAACTTCGAGTTGAAGAGGAAATCCAGGCTAAAATTACACTAGAACTTGAGTCAAAGCAAAAGATCCGCTTAGAAGAAGAGGCTAGAGAAAATCAGCGATTGGAGGCCGAGAAGGAAAAATTGCGATTGATCGAAGAAGCAAGGGAGAAACAACGTTTGGAAGAAGAAGCAAGGGAGAAACAACGTTTGGAGGAAGAAGCAAAGGAAAAACAGCGTCTGCAGGATGAAGCAAAGGAACGACTAAGATTAGAAGAAGAGGCAAGAGAAAAACAGCGTCTGGAGGATGAGGCTAAGGAAAAGTTGAGACTCGAAGAAGAGGCAAGAGAAAAACAGCGTCTGGAGGATGAAGCAAAGGAAAGACTAAGATTAGAAGAAGAGGCAAGAGAAAAACAGCGTCTGGAGGATGAAGCAAAGGAAAGACTAAGATTAGAAGAAGAGGCAAGAGAAAAACAGCGTCTGGAGGATGAAGCAAAGGAAAGACTAAGATTAGAAGAAGAGGCAAGAGAAAAACAGCGTCTGGAGGATGAGGCTAAGGAAAAGTTGAGACTCGAAGAAGAAGCAAGAGAAAAACAGCGTCTGGAGGATGAGGCTAAGGAAAAGTTGAGACTCGAAGAAGAGGCAAGAGAAAAACAGCGTCTGGAGGATGAGGCTAAGGAAAAGTTGAGACTCGAAGAAGAGGAAAGAGAAAAACAGCGTTTGGAAGAGGAGGCAAAGGAGAAATTAAGACTAGAAAGAGAGGCAAAAGAAAAATTGAGACTTGAAGAAGAGGCAAGGAAAAAGGCTGAGGAGAGCAAAGGAAAATGAGATTGAAGAAGACGCAAGAGAAAAACAGCGTCTGGAGGATGAGGCTAAGGAAAAGTTGAGACTTGAAGAAGAGGCAAGAGAAAAACAGCGTCTGGAGGATGAGGCTAAGGAAAAGTTGAGACTTGAAGAAGAGGTAAAGGAAAAGTTAAGGCTTGAGGAAGAGGCAAAGGAAAAATTGAGGCTTGAAGAAGAGGCAAAGGAAAAATTGAGACTTGAAGAAGAGGCAAAGGAAAAATTGAGGCTCGAGGAAGAGGCAAAGGAAAAATTGAGACTTGAAGAAGAGGCAAAGGAAAAGTTGCGATTAGAAGAGGAAGCCAAAGAGAAGCAGCGTTTGGAAGATGAAGCCAAAGAGAAGCAGCGTTTGGAAGATGAAGCCAAGGAGAAGCAGCGTTTGGAAGATGAAGCCAAGGAGAAGCAGCGTTTGGAAGATGAAGCCAAGGAGAAAAAGCGTTTGGAAGAGGAAGCCAAAGAGAAGCAGCGTTTGGAAGAGGAAGCCAAGGAGAAGCAGCGTTTGGAAGATGAGGCCAAGGAGAAAAAGCGTTTGGAAGAGGAAGCCAAGGAGATAAAGCGTTTGGAAGATGAGACCAAGGAGAAAAGGCGTTTGGAAGATGAAGCCAAAGAGAAGCAGCGTTTGGAAGATGAAGCCAAGGAGAAGCAGCGTTTGGAAGAGGAAGCTAAGGAGATAAAGCGTTTGGAAGATGAGGCCAAGGAGAAAAAGCGTTTGAAAGAAGAAGCCAAAGAAAAGCTTAGAATAGAAGAGAAAGCAATGCTTCAATTAGAGATGGAAAGACAAGAACTGCTGAGATTAGAAGAGGAAGGGAAGCAAAAGTTACGATTTAAAGAAGAGACTAGAGAAAAGTTGCGTTTAGATGAGGAAACAAAGTTAAGACTTCGTTTGGAGAAGGAGGCAATAGAAAAGCAGCGATTGGAAAAAGAGGAATTGGAAAAGCAACGGTTGGAAGATGAGGCAAGGGAAAAGCAACGGTTGCAAGATAAAGCAAAGGAGAAACAACGGTTGGAAGATGAGGCAAAAGAGAAACAGCGATTGGAGAACGAGGCAAAAGAAAAGCAAAGACTGCAAGTTGAGGAGGAGAAAACGCGAGAAAAATTGCGATTAGAATCAGCAGAGAAAGAAAAGCAATCGAAGAAAAAATTACGCTTGGAGCAAGAAGCACAAGAAAAATTACGCTTGGAGCAAGAAGCGCAAGAAAAATTGCGTTTGGAGCAAGAAGAAATCGAAAAGGTTAGGGTTGAAAGAGAGATGCAGGAAAAGCTTCGACTTGAGATGGAAATGCTGGAAAGGCATAGATTAGAAATGGAAATGCAGGAAAGGCAGAGACGAGAAATGGAAATGCAGGAAAAGCTTCGACTAGAAATGGAAATGCAAGAAAAGCTTCGACTAGAAATGGAAATGCAAGAAAAGCTTCGACTAGAAATGGAGATGCAAGAAAAACTTCGTCTAGAAATGGAACTGCAAGAAAAGCATCGGCTAGAGCAGGAGGCTCTGGAAAAAACTCGGCGAGAAGAAAGAGCTAGATTGGAAGAACGAATTTTGCGTGAAGCAGAACGAAATGCTAAAAAGACAGCCGAAAAGAAGGTATTACTTAAAGTTGACCCTGTAAGTCAAAAGGAAGTTAAAAAGAAATCCAATGGTGAGAAGAAGCGAAAGGCTGACTTGAAAGAAAAGCCTGATTCTCAAACAAGTTTACCAATCGAAGAGAGTACTAAGCACATTGATGAATTACAACAAGAACACTATCAATCATCAGCTGTTCCATCGAGTTCCAAAACAACGGAAACTATCACTACTATCGTTTCCCATCTGCAAACTCAGCCGGACATTAAAGTAACTGAGAAACCTCAAAAATCAGAAACATCAAGTTCGCAAACACATACTGTGAGTACCATCGGCGCTCATCGGGAACACCCAGATTTTAAAATTACAGTAAAACCTCAACAGTCTCAAATTCTTCATTCTGTTGATGAATCGACTGTTTTCGTACCACCAGAAGAAATTTCTCAAATAAGAACGGACAGTTCTGGAGATAAAATTATGACAAAAGTACAGCGAACTGTTGTTTTAAGTCAAAAGAAAGAAGTTTCGATGGTACATTCTTTCCAAGAAGGAAGTACTGAAGGAGATGGCAAAGTAACTATCTCATCAAGTCACTTTGAAGGACAAAGAAGTAGTAGAATGGTTGATGACGGTCAAAGTTCACCTTCTTTCACCGGAGAAGAGTCATTCAAGCTGAAAACACTGGAAGGAGAGCCTGGAGATCTACGAGTTAAAGAAACATCTGGATCTAGAGTGATTGACCCAGGAATGGCCGCAGTCGCGCAGGATTTAGATTTACCAATAGGTGTACCAGCTGATAGCGTAGCCCTCATTCAGTTACCAACTCAAGAATCCACTCTTCATGATGAGGATACTGATAATGTTACTATTCGGGTTCGTCAAGTCACAAAGCATGTAACGAGGCGAATCATTCGTAAAAGACGGCGCATAGTCAGGAAAATTGTGATAATAAATGGAGTAGAGCAAGTTACTGAAGAAGTAATTGAAGAACCAGATGAAGTTGATGAACATACTTCTGAACAAACATCTGGACCTATCATTGATTATACAACACAAAAGGGTCCAGGGTCCAGTCAACAGGAGCTAACTACACATTCTGGAGTAACAATTTCAGAAATAATGGATACGTCTCAAGAAACAATGCAAGGATCAATGGCTGCTGCCTTTTCGCCCACTGTTGATATTTCAGAAATTCAGACGTTCTCTAGCGAGCCAAAAAGCGAAGACACAGAAATGGTAGCTCCTTTAAAAAGGGAACGCTCTAAAAAGGAGAAAGACAAGAAGAAACCCATCGAACCAAAGAAACCAGAGAGGCGGCACAAACAAGAAGAGGTGTTTTTCGGATCCCAAAGTACTGATCTAGCCTCTACAGAAATCCCAATTGAAATAAAAGAATCTGGTCAAGAAGGGATACCCTATAAACCACCGACAACCCCATTATGGTCTGATGAAGTCGATGAAGAGTCAGAGGAAGAGAAGAAGTTGGCTGCGATGATGAAAAAATCAGCTAAACGGGAAGTAAAAGAGGTTCCGAAAACGGAACCCCGAAAAAAAAGACGAAGCAAAAAAGACAGTCCTCAAACTAGTAGTGTTGCAGCCAAAGACTCTCAACAAGAATCTGAACAGGATCCTGTCGAAGTAAGAGGGCAGATGTCTCTTAACATAGATTTAAAAAAACTCGCATCGGGTGAAAAAAAACGTGAAATAGAACCAGAGCGAAAAAGAATGAGTGTTAAACCCCCAGATGTACCTAAGCCAGTAGAAGTTAGCACCGGAGATACCATTGATGCTGTATTAACAGTTCTGAGCACCGACGAACGACCTATTAAAATTTTAAAAACCGAAGAGCCGGAATCGATTTCAACTATTGAAGTTCCGATACACGGCAGAGTGAAAGTGGAAGTTTCTTCAATTGAAGAAAAAACGAGCGAATCTCCTACCCCGAGGCCTAGGTCAACTGACTCCTCTGTTTCTGGAGTCTTTGATATGGATGCACCAGCAACCACATCTCGAAGCTTTACTCAGAATGTAACATTTTCAGAAACATCTCAGATTTCCATTTCAGACAAAGGGGAACCGGTAAAAACTCCAAGACTCAAGAAAAAGAAATCCCAAGATAGTTTGGAAATTGTTGCAGAATCCCCTGATATACCTGAAATAGAAGATTATTCTGTAGTTCAAGATTCCGGATTCGATGATGTTTCACATCAATTTCAATTACGTAGTGAAGAGGTTCCTTGTATCATTTCAAGAAGTTCTAGCGCTTTAGACGATGATATCCTACGTGACACACCAGGGGTTGTGATGCAATCTTCTATACTCATGGGAATACAACTTCAAACTCAGTCTTCCACAAATATTCTAAGATATTCTACCACGGAAGATACCCAAGAGATTCCCACAGGGGTCTCTATTCAAGAGATTCTTGATGAAACCGAAGTTACAAAACCCGTTGGTCATGACCTTTCACAGGAGCAAACAAGATTCCTTGTGGAAACAAAAATTATACCAATAGCTGCTACTGAAATTCCTCAACCAGAGCCAACTGTTCAAGTACAAGAAACGAAGCCACCCAGAAGGAAGAAGAAAGGAAGAACCACTGACACTGAGGCAAAATCTGAGTTAATAGAGCAAACACCTAAATTAATTGTTGTAGAAGAAACAACTATTAGCACCGAACTCCCAAGTACCTCTCCCTCAACGCAAACACCCCAAGAAAGTACAATTAAAGACGACGAAGGATCAAATCAAGTAGCTGCCCTCAGCGAAATTCAAACTTCTGCAGTTAAAAAACCTGATAGAAAGAAAAAACAAAAAGAACCAAAGACGAAAGGAAAACCAGCAGATACTGATGACAAAATTGAAGTGAAACCAGTTGACAAGGATGAGAACGTAGAGAAGACCAAAAAGCAATTAACTAAAGATCAAGATGTAGAAGAGCCCATGAAAGAATTGCCTAAAGATCAGGAGGTAGAAAAGCCCAAGGAAAAATTGTTTGCTGACCAGGAAGCAGAAAAATCTCTTAAAGAACAGGAATTGCGATGGATCAAGAAAGAAATGCAACAAGCTATTGAACTTGAAAAGAGTTATGAAGAGTCGTCAAAAGAACAGCAGGCTATCCCGGTTCAACTTTCTCCAGAAGGCATTACAGAAACATTGCAAACGAATGACCAAATTAGCCCAGAATTATCCCATCAACAAACTTGGGAAGAAAAATATGTTATTGACCCTCTGAAAACTTCTACTCAAGTTGTTCAACAAAGTAATGTAACTGTGACAAAGCATGTCATTCTTTTACCTGAAGATATTCAAGGAATTAGTTCTGTACAGTTACCACTAGACGAAAGCAAAGCTCAAATTACCGAATCAGTTGAAATAGTTACAAAACCGCAAGAAAAATCTGATGAAATATCGGTGAAACCAATTCAAGTTGACTTACCGTTAGCTGAAATTGCTGAACAAAATATTACTTCTGGTTCGGATTTGCCTTCTCAAATTTCTGTCCTGGAAATAAATCAAAGAACGGATACCATTACAGTACAATTACCATCTGAAACTCAATACATCAAAGAAGTTGTAATCCTAGAGTCACAACCAGACGAAGTAACTGAGCAACGTACTGAAAGAACAGAAATTACTGTAGACCCTGTAACCGTAGATTCAACCTTAACAAAAACAGTTGAAAAACGCATTGTAACATCCTCTCATCAGGAATTTTCTCCTTCTATTGAACTCCCAGAATCGAGCCCCAAAACGGATGACAGTATTTCAGAGTTGTCTCAAAAGAAAACCGATCATCGAGTTGAAATAATTACTAAATCACAAGAAAAGATTCCTGATAGTTCAGCAGAACAAGCAACCGGAGATGTAACCGTAAAAGATACCACTGAGCATAGTATTTCAATTCTTCCCGACTCAGAATTACCTTCTACATCTGTTGTTGCAGAAACAATTCAAGAAACAGATCATTCTATAAAGGTCTCTCAAGAAAAGATGGATGTGCCCGAGCGTAAGAAGAAGCGAAAAGAACCAAAATCTAAAAGAAAGTCAACAGATGCTTTGGAGAAAGTTGAGCTTTCTCCGGCCATTAGTGAACAGTTACAAAAGAGTACCGACGTAAAAATAGAAGTGTCTGATAAACAAGACCCTGAGAAAGAAAGAGCAGTTGACCCTGTAGTAACGTCATCGCAAACAGTGGAAGTAATCACCTCATCTGCGACAAAAGATGAAAGTCCTTTGCCTCAAGATACTCAAGAACTATCGCCTGACAACAAAACAGATACATCTGAAAGATTTGAAATAATCACAACGCACGTCTTAAGGACCTCTGATATTTCCATTGAACCACAAACGGAAACATCATTTGAAATAACCCAAAGTGTTATTAAGGAACAAGAGTTGCCTTCTTCAATTGACCTTACGGAAATAACGCCGGGGACGGATGACGCCACTCATTTGCCTGCAGACAAGAAAGCAGACATTCAAGACAAACCTGAACGGAAGAAAAAACGAAAAGAAACGAAGATTAAAGAGAAATTAACAGATACTGCTGCAAAACTTCAACCTTCACCAGTGGACCAAGACAAGAAAGCCGAAAAACATGGAAAAAGTAAAGTTGAGCAGGCAGAAAAGACACAAGAAGAGTTGCCTAAAGATTATGATGTGCCACAGATTGTGGAAGATTTGGGAGCCAAAGAGGAGGCAGAAAGGATTAAGGAGAAATCCCTTAAAGATCAGGAATTGCGTTGGATCAAGGAAGAAATGTCTCAAGCTCTGGCGCTAGAACAAACTTACGAAGAATTGTTAAAAGATCAGGAGACAATATCTACACAAGAATTGCCTACTACTATTGTAGTAGAAAAGACTGTAGAAGAATTACCTACTACGTTGGTAGTAGAAAAGACTGTAGAAGAATTGCCTACTACTATTGTAGTAGAAAAGACTGTAGATGAATTGCCTACTACGTTGGTAGTAGAAAAGACTACAGTAGAATTGCCTCCTACTGCTGTAGTGGAAAAGACTGTAGAAGAATTGCCTACTACGTTGGTAGTAGAAACGACTACAGTACAATTGCCTACTACTGTTGTAGTAGAAAGGACTACAGTACAATTGCCTACTACTGTTGTAATGGAAAAGACTACAACAGAATTACCTAGTACTGTAGACGCACAAACGATTGAAAAAGAATTAACTATAACTTCGAAGACACGGAAGATTAAAGAGAAATCGGTCAAAACTTCGACTACCACACAGATTTCGAAAACATTGGCTACATCGTCGTCGACTGAAATTACTAAGGAACTGCCGACAGCTCCCGATAGTGGAACAGTTAAGGAAATACCTTCTGTTTCGGATACTGAAAAGCTTAAAGAAATACCCGCAGTTTCCGAGCCCGAAAAAGTTATGGAAATACCCACCGATCTCGAATCTATAAAGGTTAAGGAAACACCCACCGATCCTGAATCTGAAAACCTTAAGGAAATACTCGCAGTTCCCGATTCTGAAAAGGTTAAGGAGATACCTACACTCCTTGGATCTGTAAAAGATGAGGAAATAACTGCAGTTCCTGATTCTGAAATGGTTAAGAAAATGCAAACAGCTCCCGAGTTTGAAAGTGGTAAGGAAATACCTTCAGCTCCCAAGGTTGAAAAGGTAGAGGAAGCATTTACGACCCGCTTAACTGAAGAAACTCCGGAAAAATTGACTGAAATTCCCAAAACAAAAAAACAGAGGAAGAAATTACCCAAAGATCCCGAAAGACAAGTTATGGACGAATTGTCTACTCAACAGGAGGCAGAAAATATTAAAGAGAAAGCCCTTAAAGAGCAGGAGTTACGATGGATCAAGGAAGAAATGTCTCAAGCTCTGGAGCTAGAGCAAACCTATGAAGAAATGTCAAAAGTCGAGGAGGCTGAAAAGAATAGGAATTCTTTGCCTGACATTAAGAATATTGAAAAGAGAACAGAAGAAACAGAACATACCACGCCTTTGATAGAAATAGCAGCTGAAAAACCAAAGGAATCGCTTACAGATCCAGATGCTGAAAACCTTAAGGATCTCCCTACAGCTCTCGAATCTGAAAAGCCTAAGGAAGTGCCTACAACTCCAGAGGCTGAAAAGCCTAAGGAATCGCCTAAAGCTCCAAAGTCTGAAAAGTCAGAATTGCCTACGGCTCCAAAGTCTGAAAAATCAGAATTGCCTACTGCTCCAGTGGTCGAGAAGCCAAAAGAATTGCCTACAGCTCCAGAGTCTAAAAAGCGTAAGAAAGTAGTTAAAGGTCCAGATGCTGAAAACCTTAAAGAACTCCCTACAGCTCCCGAATCCGAAAAACTGAAAGAATTGCCTACAGCTGCAGAGACTGAAAAACCTAAGGAATTGCCTACAACTCCAGAGGCTGAAAAACCTAAGGAATTGCCTACAACTCAAAAGGCTGAAAAGTCTAAGGAATTGCCTGCAACTCAAGAGGCTGAAAAGCCTAAGGAATTGCCTACAACTCGAGAGGATGAAAAGCCTAAGAAATTGCCAATAGCTCCAGAGGCTGAAAAGTCTAAGGAATTGCCTGCAGCCCCAGAAACAAAAAAGCGTAAGAAATTACTTAAAGCTTCAGAGGCTGAAATGTTGCCTGAGACCCTTGACGCAGAAAAAGCAAAAGAACTACCCAAAGATCATGATGTGCCACAGATTGAGGAAGATTTGAGAGCCAAAGAGGTGGCAGAAAAGATTACGGAACAATCCCTTAAAGACCAGGAATTGCGTTGGATTAAGGAAGAAATGACTCAAGCTCTTGCGCTAGAACAAACTTACGAAGAACTTTCAAAGGATCAGGAGGTAAAGACTATGGAAGAAATTACCTTTGTGGAAAAGGCTGCACAAGAATTACCGACAAGTTTTGAAGTACAAACGACTGCAACTGAATTACCTAGTACTCCGGAAGTACAATCAATTGAAGAAGAATTAACTTTAACTACGGGGACACAAAAGGCTACAGAAAGATCAGTCAAAACTGTCACCTCAGTAAAGGTTTTGAAAACATTGCCTACAGCTACAGAAAATAGTACGGAAATATCTTCCCTTCCAGAGACTGAAAAGCCTAAGGAACTATCGACTGCTCCAGAGGCTGAAAAGCCCAAGGAATTACCGATCATTTCAGAGCCTGAAAAACCTAAGGAAATGCCGATCGCTCAAGAGCCTGAAAAGCCTAAGGAAATACCGATCGCTCCAGAGCGTGAAAAGCCCAAGGAATTACCGATCGCTCCAGAGCCTGAAAAGCCTAAGGAATTACCGATCGTTTCAGAGCCTGAAAAACCTAAGCAATTACCAATCGCTCAAGAGCCTGAAATGCCTAAGGAAATACCAATCGTTGCAGAGCCTGAAAAGCCTAAGGAATTTCCGATCGCTCTAGAGCCTGAAAAGTCTACGGAAATACCGACCGCTCCGGAACCTGAAAAACCGAAGGAATTACCGACCGCTCCAGAGGCTGAAAAGTTTAAAGAATTGCCTACATCTCAAGAAGCAGCAAGGCTTGAAACTGAACATTTTAAGGATTTGCCTGAAGGTCAAGCTGCGGTGCTGATTAAGGAAGAAGTATCTGCAGATGCTAAGGAAATCGCCCTTAAAGAACAGGAATTACGCTGGATCAAGGAAGAACTGTCTCAAGCTGTGGAGTTAGAACGCACATACGAAGAAGAATTATCTAATAACCAGAAAAAGAAGAATGAATTGCCAAAAGTTAAAGATGTTGAAAAGACAACAGAGGAACTACCTAAAACCAGTGTAACAGAAAAGAATAAAGAAGTAGCGACAGATCTGGCCACATCAAAAAGTATCGAATCGTCAATTACTCTTGCAGCAGAAACGATAAGTGAAGATTTGCCAATTGCATCGAAAATAGAATCTGTTGAAAAGGAACTGCTCACAGCACCCGAGGTTGCAAAGATTGTAGAAGAATTGCCTACAGCTCCCAGTGCTGAAAAGCTTAAGGAAGAATTATCTACATCTCAAGAGACTGAAGTTGTCCATGAATTATCTGTCGCTTTCGATGTGGTAAAGATTAAAGACAATTTGCCTAAAATGCCTGATTCAGAAACGTTTAAAGAATTACCTGAAACATCTGAGGCTGGAAAGATTAAAGAATTGCCTGAAATGCCTGACTCAGCAACGATAAAAGTAGAATTGCCTGAAATGCCTGACTCAGCAACGATAAAAGTAGAATTGCCTGAAATGCCTGACTCAGCAACGATAAAAGTAGAATTGCCTGAAATGCCTGACTCAGCAACGATAAAAGTAGAATTGCCTGAAATGCCTGACTCAGCAACGATAAAAGTAGAATTGCCTGAAATGCCTGACGCGGAAAAGATAAAGGTAAAATTGCCTGAAATTCCAGACGCCGAAAAGATAGAAGTAAAATTGCCTGAAATTCCAGACGCCGAAAAGATAGAAGTAGAATCGGCCAATGTGCCTGATGTTGAAAAAGTAAAAGAAGAATTGGCTAAAATCCCAGATGTAAAATTAATAACTGAAGTACTGCCAACCTCAGAAACAGAAATTATTGACGAAAGATTACCTTTACTTCAGGAGAAAGAAAGTATCAAAAAGGAATTACCGCAAGATGTCGAAGATCTTTTAGAACTATCGCTTAAAGAGCAGGAATTGCTGTGGATCAAAGAAGAGCTATCCAAAGCTGCTGAATTAGAACAAAGTTATGAAGAATTGCTGAAGGCAGAAAAGAGTAAAGAGAAATCGCCAGTAGATCAGCAAGTAGAAAAGCTGACAGAGGAATTACCTACTATTCTGGATGTTACAAAAGGTGATTTGGAAACCCCAGAACAACAGGCGGATATTTCAACCCACGTCGAACAAATTACCTATGATAGTCGTCTTATGCCTTCCTCTACTGACTTGCATGAAGCTATAGTAAAAGCTGGTGATGAAGTAACACCTCTTCAAGACAGATCATATGAAACGACAATAACAAGAATTGTAAGTGTATCAAAATCCCAAATTACCATTCCAATGTCCTCCGAAATTGTGGAGACAATTAGTATCGAAGAGCTTTCTCCCAGTATTGGAACAGAAGATACCACGCAAACTTCTGTAGAATATTCCGCAGATAAAAATGTTTTCCTAATCCCTCCCAGTCAGATTGAACAAAGCAATCTTAATATTCAGAAGGACCTCACAGAAATGTCAGAAAAAATCGAAGAGGTGCTAACAGACTTACCCCAAATGGAAAAATTGGAAAATATAGAAATAATGAAAAGTAAAATTGCTGTACACAAACACACTATCACGGACTCAGATCCGAAGCCGTCGGCGCCTCCTGAATCAGTGCATCAGCTTACTTATGAATCTTTGGTGCCGTCTTCAAACGAGTCCTCTTCTATTTCTCAAGTACTTTCTTCTCCAGAGAAAGCAGAACCTTTTACTGTAGTTACTCAAGTCCGCAAAACCGTAATACATTTAGTGAAGAAAGATATTACAAATGTTGAGTTGCCACCTTCTGTTGAATTAATTGAAGTTGAAAAGGGTGTGGTAGGTGAAGATTTACCCACTGTAGAGAAATTAGAAAAGGTATTGGAAGACAAAATTAAGCAAACCATTTCAATTACTTCTCCAGAAATTGTTGAATACGAAGCAACAAGCAGTGGAAAGGTTGTGTGGCCCTCGGTAGATATTGAAGAAGTTATTGAAAAGACTGATGAGATCATTACAGATTTGCCTCATGAACAAACGGAGACAGAAATTAGTTTGCTCAACCAAGATATCACTAACCTTTCCAAAGAAGGGGAAAAAGTCAAAACAATTCCAGATTTAACTCCCGAAGAAAGACCAGAAACCGGCTCTATCGATGTAACAGTAGTAGATGTCGCTTCTGAGAAACCCAGTGTTGAACAAACAATTGTTGGAAAAGACAAGTTACTTACTTCGACTGATTCCATAACCGAGTCAGATGTTTTACTTACAGATAGCAGACTAAAAGTATCTACAGGGGAAATTCTTCCTGAACAGCAGGCAGATAGTGAGCTAGAAAGATCACTTAAAGACCAGGAATTGCGATGGATTCAGGAAGAAATGTGTAAGGCTGTGCAGTTAGAACAAAGTTATCATGAATTGCGAACCGAACGTGATATAGAAATTACAAAAGAGCATCCACCAAAAATTCAGGAGGAAAATGCCACAGCGGAACAGAGTAAAGATCAACAGAGAGAAGATATAATAGTTAAACTGCCTGAAGTTTCAGAAATAGAAAAGACTAAAAAGGAACTCACTGTAGATGTTGAGCCTGAAAATATTAAAGAGAAACTAGCTAAAGGTCAGGAAACGGAAGAGACCAAGGACGAATTGCCTAAATATCAGGATACAGAAAAGGTTAAAGGTGTATTGCCTAAAGATCAGAAGGAAGGAAAAACTAAAAAGAAGTCACGCAAGGTTAAAGAACTTCAGGAAAAGATAGAAGAAAAGCCTAAAGATCAGAAGGCGGAAAAGACGAAACAGGAAATTCCTAAAGACCAGGAGGTGGAAAAGATAAAACAAGAAGTACCTAAAGACCGGGAGGGGGAAAAGACAAAACAAGAAATTCCGAAAGATCAGGATGAGGAAAAGCCTAAAGAAGAGGATGAGGAAAAACCTAAAGAAGAGGATGTGGAAAAGCCTAAAGAAGAGGATGTGGAAAAGCCTAAAGAACAGGATGAAGAAAAGATAAATAAAGAAATAAAACCTAAAGAACAAGAGTCAGAAAAGACCAAAGAGGAACTGACTAAAGTTAAAAAGTCTGAAAAACATAAAAAGAAGGTGCTTAAAGATCGGGACGAGGAAAAGGTTAAGGCAGAAATACCTGAAAACCTAGAAACGGAAAAGGTTAAGGCAGAACTGCCTGCACACCAGGAGGAGGAAAAGATTAAAGAAGATCTGTCTGCAAGCCAGGAGGTAGAAACGGCTAAAGAAGAACTGCCTAAAGTTCAAAAAGGAGAGAAGAGTAAAAAGAAAAGAAAGAGTCCAGAAAAGGTTAAAGAAGAACTGCCTAAGCTTCACAAGGTAGAAAATTTTGAAGAAAAATTGCTTAAAAACGAAGAGTCAGAGCAGACTAAAGAGCAGTTGCATAAAGACAAGGATCAAGAAAAAACAAAAGACGAACTTCCTAAAGATCAGGAGGCGGAAAAGACCAAGATTGAAATTCCTAAAGATGATGAGGCAGAGAAAACCAAAGTGGTACTGTCTTTAGATGAGACATCCAAGATCACAGAAAAACTCCCCACAGATGAACCGCAGCGAATAAAACCAGAGATTCCCGCAGTTCAAGAAGCAGAAAAAATTGAAAAAGATTTGTCTAAAGATGAGAAGGCTAAAGATCATGAAGCATTACAAACTGAAGAAAGTTTAAGAAGTAGCCAAATATCAGAAAGAGCAATAATAATATCGTCTGCTCATCAGGAGGCAGAAAGGATCAGGGAAACTTTACTTAAAAATCAGGAATTACTATGGATCAAAGAAGAAATGTCTAAAGCACAGGAATTAGAACAATTTTATGAACAATCGTCTAAACAACAGGAGATTCAAAAAATTGAAGGCGATTCACCTGTAGATAAGAATGTCGAAGAGTCTAAACAAATAGGACTTAAAGATAAGGAAGGAGAATCACCTAAGGAGGAATTGGCTTCATTTGTTGGGGTAGAAGAGGAAACAAAAGAATT
Organism: Yoshiicerus persimilis; assembly: GCA_020352615.2. NCBI lineage: Eukaryota > Metazoa > Arthropoda > Collembola > Entomobryomorpha > Tomoceridae > Yoshiicerus > Yoshiicerus persimilis. The sequence goes on along the minus strand of CM036941.2, from coordinate 37,283,416 downwards.
GCCTAAATCTTTGAAGGTAGACAAGGTAGGAGAAGAAATTCCTAAATATCAGGGTACAGAAAAGATTAGTAAAGAAATTAAAATTGAGCCCAAAGATGAAGAATCCCAAATCACTACAGAATTACCAGTAGATCAAAAGAAAAAAGACACTGAGAAACAAACTGAAACAGAAAATCTTGTAAAATATGCAGAAACCGAAATGTCTACAGAAAAACTGCCTAGAGATACAGAAATGTTAAAGACTCAAGAAAAACTGTCTAAAGATCCAGAGGCGAAAAAGACTAAAAAGAAATTGCCTCGAGATGCAGGGGAACAAAAGTCCCACGAACAACCTAAAGTCCCAGAGCCAGAAATGCCTACAGATGAACGTCATAAAGACCCAGAGACAGAAGAGAAAGGGACAAAAGATTCAATGGAAGACGAACCTAAAGATGAACTTCCTAAAGATCCATTGACAGAAAAGTCTAAAAAGAAATTGCCTAAAGATGAAAAACAAAAGAGAAAGGCAAAGTTGCCCAAAGATCCAGTAGAAGAAAAGTCTAAACAAGAGTCTAGTGATGACCTGCGTAGAAGACAAGAGTCAGAAGTGGTAACAGAAAAATTGCCTGATATTCAAAACATAGTTAAAGAAGACTTGCCTGATGTTCAGCAATTAGAAAAACCTGAAGAGTCTACAAGTCAGGAATTGCACCTTCTTAAAACTGAATTAACAACTAAAGTAATAAAAACATCTAAAATAAAATCGCCAAAAACCAAGGAATTCCAAATGCCTACTGCAATTGAATTGCCTACAGACCAAGATGTAGAAAAAATGCATTTAGAGAAAGACTTAGAAAGCACTCCAGAAGAATTACCAGAAGATAGGGAAATTCAAAAAGCTAAAGTTCCTACAGACAGCGAGTTTGACAGAATTACAGAATTGTCACTCAGAGAACAAGAATCCCAATGGATCAAGGAAGAATTGGCAAAAGCACTGGAGTTAGAGCAAAGTTATGTAGAATTTCCTTCAGAGCAGGAGGTAGAAAAAACCAAGGAATTAGATCAGGAAACGCACATCTCGGAAGACATGTTACCTTTGTCTACAGATCAAGAAATTCAAAGCAGTTCACAATTATTAATACATCATTATGTGGAGAAGACCAAAGAGCAACTCCTTAAAGAACAAGAATCACCTAGCGAAGTAGATGCAGAAAAAACTGCTGAGAACTTACCTAGCAAACAAGAATTGCCATCTAATCAGGAGGTTGAAAAACCCAAAGAGCAATCTTTCAAGGAGCAAGATGTAGAAAAGATTACGGAAAAACCGATTAAAGGCAAGAAGTCAAAAACTAAGGATAAATTGCCTAAGCATCAGAAACCACTTCAAGATTCTGAGTCAGAAAAAATCATTGAACATGCATCTGCAGAAGAGGAACGAACTATCGAAGAAAAGTTACCAACGGGTCATGAAAGTAGGCAGACTGAAGAGCAGTTGCCTGCAGTGTATAGTGAAAAACCTCCTAAAGAGCAGGAATTGCCGAAGACTACGGATGAATCGGTTGAAACATTTGAATTATACGCAAAGCAGGAAGTAGAAAAGAGTAAGGAGCCTAGTGAGAAATTAAAGGACGCTGGAGGAGTAACAGTTAAAGTTCCAGAATTGCAGACAATCAAACCCGATTATGAAGGACTTTCTAAAAATTTTGGCTTGGAAAGTGTTGAAATCTCCAAAGATTCAAAAATATCTGAAGTAGAATTGGTTACGATTCAAGATGTAGAAAAGGGTAAAGACAAATTATCTAAAGTTCAAGAGTTGGAGAAAGTTACACAAGAGTTACCCAAAGGCAAATCAAAGAAGTCTAAGAAAAGAGTTACTAAAGAAGTGCAACAAGATCTTAGCGGGGAAAGCGTCGAAGAGAAGTCTGAGGAAAAAGTGCCAGATGACCAAGAATTAGAAAAGACGAAAGAAGTGGCCTTAGGTCAAGCAAAAGAACACATTGAAGACGATCCGTCAAAAATCAAAGAATTTGAAAGAGTTACAGAGGAATTGCCTAAAGATCAGAAACTACAAAAGACTAAGAAGAAATTGCCTAAGGGTGTAGAGGTAGAAAAGAGTAGGGAGTTGTCTTTAGATCAGGATATTGAAAAGACTGAAAAGATACCTTCTCCAAATCAGGAATTACAAATTACTGAAAAAGAAACTTCTGTAGAACAAATAATAGATAAGGGTGAATTCCCTATAGATCAGGTGATAGGATCAGACAAAGAGTTATCTAGTGATCAGAAGGTAGAAAAGGTTAAAGAATATTCTGGAAATCTGGAAGTGGAAACGGTTGACAAATTCCCTGTAGAAACAGAAGCAGAAAAGGCTGACCAGGAATCATTTAAAGATCAGAAAGTAGGAACTGTAGAGGTTGAATCATCTAAAGATCAGAAGATAGAAACTACTGAAGAGGAATCATTCAAAGATCATAAGGTAGAAAAGGTTGAGGAGAAATCATCTAAAGTTCCAAAGGTAGAAAAACCTGAGGAGGAGTCACCTAAAGATCAAAAATTAGAAAAACCTGAAGACGAATCACTCCAGAAGCCAGAAAATATCCCTGAAGTTCTTCATAAAAGTCAGAAATCAAAGAAGACTAAGAAAAAATTGCCTAAAGAACAAGCGTTAATAAAGAGTACCGAAATTTCTACCGAGCATGAAGAAAAAACTAAGGAAAAGCCTGTTTCTGAAGAAAAGTTGCAAATCAGTGAAGAAGAATCGCGTGCTGTTTTGGAGGCAGAGAAAAATAAAGAAATATATCTTAAAGATCAAGAATTGCGATGGATTAAGGAAGAAATGTCTAAGGCTCATGAATTAGAACAAATTTATGAAAATTTGCCTTCAGAACAGAAGGAAGAAAAGGGTTTCGGGGAATTGCGCACAGATGAAGACGCGAAACAGAGTGAAATGGAAGTGACTACAGAACACGGTCTACTACCACCTAAAGAAGTGTTACCTAAAGAGCAGAACCTAGACAAAAAAGGAAAGAAAGACAAGAAACAAAAGAAAAGAAAGCACGAACTGCAAACTGCTTCCGATGTTCGTCAAGTTATGCATAAAACTGAAGAAATCGTAACTGCACCACCTGAAAAGAAAGAATTGGAATATGCTTCCGTCTCAAAGCCATCCGATGCTGAAGAGATAATTTCTACTCAAACTGTTGCAGAACAAATACCTGAACGCATTGTGACTGACGAGTCGGTAATCCATCATGATTTAGCTATTAAACAAAAGAAGGAAATTCCATCAAAGTCCTCCGAACCTGAACAAATCATGACTGCTTTACAGAAGTCAGACGAAACCTTGATAATCTCAGGACAAACCGAGCCCATTGTAATCTCCAAGGAATTTGAATCCATCATTGCAATCTCAGGGGAACAGGAAACCACCACTGTAATCTCAGAGGAACCAAAATCCATTACCGAAATCTCAGACCGAAATCTCAGAGGAACCTGAAGCCTCCACTGAAATCTCAGAGCTGCCCGAATTCATTCCCTCAGAGACTGCTAAGAAGTCAAGAAAGAAGGGTAAAAAATCTAAAATCCAGACTCAATCAAGTAAAGAATCTCCGGAAACACAACTTACAGAAGAAACAAAATTAGTCACCTCAATTGAAATTAAACCTGGTGAAATTTTGGAAGAAACTTCAAGGATTCCGGTTGAAAAGGAACTGAAAAGAGAAAAACCGAAGCGGAAAATGCCTGAGGAAATAACCACAGCTGGCCACATTGAACTAGTAAGCGATGAAACTACAGACACCTCAACCAGCAAAGAGCGCATCATTAGTCAACAAAGTATTACAGAAAAGGAGGAAACTTCTACAATGGGTCCCACAGTTCTTCCAATATATTCAGATACACGATCTGTTCCGACAACAACAATATCATTTCCTTCAGGATCATCATATAAGGTTACAGGATCAGAAGCAAAATTACAACCAATTACTGTAAGCGTGGAACAACCCACTGCTGACTCTCAAATACAATACCTAACTAAAATCTCTAGTCCAATAATGTCACCCATTCCAGAAAAAGAAATAAGGAGGCCATCACTAACGTCCTCATTAGTTGGTATAAAAGAAGGAATATCAATTACACTCGGTCCAACTGAATCTGTTCTTTTGACTTCATCAGATATTCAAACAGAAAATGTGTCTTCTGTCTCTGATGATTCAAATATAACTGTTGTGCCCGTTGAACACACTACTAAAGAAGGAGAAACAAAAACGTATGCAAGTAGTACAGCCGAGATTGTATATCCAGAGAAAATAGAAATAGGATCTATTGCTGTTGAAGAATTCAGAGGAATGGGTGTTCCAGGCTTAGAAGTAACAATACCACCTGATAAGGACAGACCTCCTGACACAGGATGGAGAGATACACACTCGGTATCGGTAACTGGTAACACTGACCCGGAACCCATTTCCACGACGCAAACGGAAATCGAGCGTAGTCCAACTATGCTTACCGAAGAACCAGAAGAACCATCAAAAACTTATCGCATAGGGAAAACTAAACGAAAAGTTACATTTGCTGAAGGGAAAGAAAAGGATAAGCCTGTAGCAGTTGTGGAAAAAGGACCATCTAAAGAAGAATTGGAACTTGGCGAAAAATTATCCAAAATACAAAAGCAATTGGAACAAACGCTTAAGAAGCCAAAAGGATCTCAAGTATCTATTGCAATATTGCAGAATGAAGAAGATCTGTCAAAGATTGAAAATCAATTAGAATCCAATATGAGTAATCTTCGAAACGCAGTAGGTCGGAGAGAATACACAATCATTATAGAAGAGTTGACTGTGATTATAGAAACTATTTACATAACATTGGAAACTATTCAGTACCGCATTACCAGACTTGGAAATTCAGCAATTCCTGTTGCTGAAAAAGCTATTCAAAATGGAGAACTACAGAAAATTGTATATGCGCTTTCACATCAATTACAGGAGCTTGGTTCTATTGCGGACCTTCCTGAATTGGCAGATCCCCAGATCCGTAAGTCACTCAAGGATGTTGTTGAAGGCACCACCTCTCAAGCTTTTATCATTAACAGAACTTTGAGTGATAATATGGAAGCATTGGAACGTTCCAGTTATCAACTCACTAATTTATTGGGAGAACTGGGTGTAGCTAAACAAAACCTTAGCAGTCTGGAAAAGGAAATCGAGCTGAATGCATGCAATTCGCATCTTTCTCCAAGTGAACAGTTACAACATGTAGACCATCTTGAAGAACATTTCCATCATTTGAAACCTGTATTGGAAGTTACTGCTGCCAAGGCGTATCAATTCGTTAATGAAAATCCCGGTTGTGAATTAACTCAAGATCTAAGTGAACTAAATACCCATATTATTAATACAGACAGTTTGATCACTAATGAGAAAGAGCGACTTATCCAAATCATATCGTTATCTGAGGAATATGAACAAACACTTCAAGAATTCTCGCAAGTAATTCAAGTAGCGGAAGCGTTGGTCGAAGATAAGTTAAATGTAAGAAATCTTCAGCATTTGCAAGATGAACTGCAAAAACATCGACACTTCTTTGGAAATTTGAAGAGATGTCAACAAGCACTGGAAAAACTTGAGTACGACCTAGATGCTTCGACAAGGGAAGCTCACAAGGTAGGCAATGCATTTTTATTACTATTTATGTACGCTTTCTCGACTAACATTTTCTGGTTCCAGTTACATAAACAAAACTGACATTATGACATGAAAAAGGCTGTGGTCTCAGTAAGGTTAAAATACTGCAAACCAAACCCCTAGAAAATTCTTTTCTCTACAGCATATTTTTTTGGCATTAAGAAATGATTCTACCTGTGATGATAAAATATTCAAGCAACTTTGCAAACCATTTGTATTTCTATACCACTAGTTAAGCAGACTACTGGGTATAAACAATGAAGATAATTCTTATCTGAGTTAGATTAATTGATTGATAATTAATATCTACTGGATTTACTTGTATCAATTCAGAAGTACTTGTTATCACATGAACACCACACGACTACATATTCACACATGATTTCAGTAGTGAGATAATATTTATATGTACATATCTCTGGGTATTTTCTCATCAACATTGTCTGTCGACCTTATTACTGATCAATCATTCATATTCACACCATTTCAGACTGAGCACAAACTATTTTTTCTGTTTTCTTCATTGTGAATTGTGATTTCTGTAGCAAATGTAAGTGTAAAATTAATGGTTGAGGCTAACTGTGTCTAACATCTCCATTTGTGTGTTGTTCTTCTTGTTCGTGTCATCAAGGATTTACACCAAAGTCTATATGAGCAGGCCAGCTCTATTTTGGAGAGGGCGGCCAAAAGACGTCAACAAATGGCTGTTGCGGCTGCCCGATGGGTCAGACTGGAACAAGGGCTCGAAGAAGAAACCAATTGGTTGTCATCAATTTCCAAGAAGATTCCAAGCCTGGATGACGTGGCTTCCGTGGACTGTGAGCGTTATTGTACTCTACATCAGGTCAGCAAAACAATTATACATAAAAGTAACTTTATTCTTCGGGATGAAATATTTACAAAATCCCATGTATTTCAAACAGACTCTTTATTCCGATGTCATCGTTCACCAAGCTCGTCTGATGCAACTGCGAACTGTTAGCGAAAGTCTCCTTGGAGTTGTTATGTGTCCTGAATTGGAAGGTCGCTCGGATTCCTTGATTGAAGAATTATTATTCGTCAGCAACCGCATAACGACATCTTTACAAAGTTTAATAGGATTCAGGGATGCTTATTCAAATTATGAAAGGTTAATGCACCGTCTTAAGTCTTGGCTGCAGAAGGCGGAAGCAAAAATGGACTCGATAGCTCTGCAGCCTCAGAGTCACCCTTATGATTTTTGGGTGAGTCAACTTTATACGTAATTATGCAAATAAGTGTACAAAATAAACCATCGTAAAATAGTTTGAATTTATTGGCAAAAGTTTGAATTTAAAGTTTTTAATTTCTATATCTTCATAAAATGTCTTTCATTTTCCATTGTACAGGAATTGAAAGCTCAGCTTGAAAGTCAACAGCCATTAAGAAACGAAGCTTCCGTGCTTTTAGATCAAGCCCTTCGCCTTCTTCCGGTCACCGATGAAAATAATATTCGCGATAACTTTTCTAATTTCGACGATCGATGGGCATCACTGTCCCTTGCAGTGGCTCAAACGGAACTGGCAAACTATCAAGGAGAAGAAGTATTGCTCGACAGCGTTACAGCTAGATTAGACTCTATGGGACAAGAACTGTACGATATGGAAGAAGCGTTATCCAACATGGTTGTTGTCGTTGAAACGGAGGATGATTTGTATAATTACCTGGAAAAATTGCAGGTACCTAAAATATTTATTGTTGGTTGCTCATTTGCATAATTTATTGTAAACCTTCTTATTGTTAAAGTGTACAAAAGAACGTATGAGTTATTATGGATATATTTTTGTCAGATACTGAAAGCCCAAATACTCAACAAGAAACATCAACTGAATACAATGCTTACTAAAGATGGATCATTGGAACCAAAAGACGCAGAAAAAATTGGCTCCCTGCTAACAACACTATCCGCTTTAGATGTGAGAGTGTCTGAAGAGCTTGAGTCGGCTCACGTTATTCGAGAAAAGTTTGCTACTTTCAACCGTATGTCCCTAAAGGTGAGACGCTGTTTACATATTCATTTCATGCAGTACAGTCATTCTTTAGGAGACAAGCTGTCTCTCATCTGATACGGGAATTAGCATATCCGGCGATATATATATTTAATTTGATTCACACATTACCAATTCAGATATTGAATTGTAAATGAGGATGGTCTGTAAATGTATTTATGTTTACAGACAAGGAGATTACAAGATACGCTCCGAGCTCGTGTAGATCAATGGGCATCCTTCTTTGAATTGTCTCAAGACATTTTGAGACAAGCTCTGCAAAACTGTCAAGTAGGTTCTCCTTCAATTCAATATATAATACTAACTCAATTTTTACAATTAATCATCGTAACTACTTTTATGAATACCGATTATTTTGTTTTGACTGACAGACTTTAGACGACGATATCACCAACAACCATGTCGATCTAGAAAAGATGCGCCAAGTCCTCACCAGTTTCCCCTCTACATCCCACCTATCGCTAAGTACTGTCAAGCTGGAACATGAACTTCATGAAATGGAGGCTACTGTTCACACATTAACGGCTAGAGTTCAGGTACATTTTATTTACACTGCTTTCTATACCTTTAAGTCCACTACGCATGACAATAATTGTTATTGTAAATAAACAAAATATGTTTATGCTAAGTTAATTAGCAAGTATACGGTCTGCTGTTACAACTGTACAACTGTATTATCTGTTGTATATCTTCAAAGTTTGTAGCTGCAGTTTACACTTTTATTTTGTATATCTAAAACATGCAGATTTGCTATGCATGGGGTCATTAATGAAATTGTAAATTGACTGCGCGAAAGGAGAGAATCGGGAAGTGCAGATAATGGGATGTTGTGTTCTAACATTGATGTGTCAGTAAATGGGCTTACTCTTGATGAAGTGAAATAAGGATGTATTTTCGGCAGTGCTATAATGTTCCTTTCTGTATATTTGGTTGCCTATTAAAAATAGGACTTGCGGAAACGAGTGCAAGAGCAGCTGGGATTCTGGCAGGAATATGAACATGCTCTGAATACCGTTGCGCAGTTGGTTCATCAGAGTCAGTCTACTCTGGACCTTGTTGTCAACGAGCAGCCTGCTACGCTGCACGCTCTTCTCATCTCTCAACGTTATCTTCAGGTAAAGTCTCTCTTCATTTCATAGTCCTACTTTCGTGTACTGTACAGTGAAATATTTAAGCACAATATCATGTAGTGTTAGCTTATCTTTTACTTTACTAAACCAGTTCTTTTGCATTAAACTATTTACTTGCAATCCTCCTGGATTACCTCGTGTAAACAGACAGCTCTTATTTTCGTGTATGACTTCACTTGACTAGGAATTCCTATTCACTGAATCTTCGTGTACTATAAATACATACAAATGCTATAGCTGACTATAAGCAATTCTACGCCCATTTCTATAGACTATTTCACAATGCAATAGGGACAGGTTTACTAAGCCGGTAGACAAATAATTTATCCATCCGTATGTACAGCCCATCCTTCTACTTCTAACTTTGAAGTTTTACTCTTTCCCATCCTCTTAAAGAAACTATAAATGTTACTAGTGTATTTTGATTACTTACTAGTCAGCATAAGTAAATAACATTGAATGAAAACCGACGTGCATTTATCACAGTGGAAAAAATATTTGCGGTTGAAAATGAGATAAAGTCGGCATATGGCACGAAATACTTCTATTAGGTACATATCATATGCGGTCATATACAAATGAATGTCGTTAAATTTCAGTTCCTTTTTTGTATACACAGTAGGCATGTTAATGTATACTTCAATTGATATTCAATAACAAGCTGCTATTAGTATTTATAGGCTCCAGTATAAACTCTCTCAACCGTTTTAACGAGTATTAAGTATTATATTAGTACATTTGCATATTCCATATTGGCAGTTAGGAAAAATCATATCCAGACTGCCAAGATTTGTCTACAGACATGCATGACATAGTAGAAACACATATCTATATCTATTATTAAGTCTGAGTGTTTTTATTTGCACTTGTTCAGTTTTATTTACATATTTATTGATCAAGTGTGCTCTACATTGATACAAATGAGCTTTACACAATTGAAATTCAGAACAGTTTAATAACGTAAATAAATATACGTTGTTGATAAGTAATAAAAGATTATTGCCTGAATAATACGAGTCCGCAGTTTTTGTACTTACAAACAGCACACTTCAACGTTCACAGTCTCACACAGCAAAAGTCCACTGTAAGTGTAGGTATTATTTATAACGAAGTTGTTTAAATTGTATATGAACTTGTGTATCTTGTGTTGTGAATATTTATAAGTGGATATTTGCAGTAAGGGGTACTATTTACATTTTCAGTGGGAATTCAGATGTAGCTCTGCTGTCCAAATTCTACATTGCATATAATGATTTTTCTGTTACGGTGTAATGAAATAATACAAATACTGCATGGAAATATCTGTCAGTCAAGACCATTCCCAATAGGCGTTCTATATAGTTTGCAAGAAAGCTTAATTGATCGGATCTATTAATTATATCAAGTTACTTTAGCAAAACCAAATGTGTTCAGAGTCGTATTATCGTATAGCCGCTATGGAATTAACCTGAATGAATGGGACTTTCTGTACACCAATATACCATATTATAAGCTTATCCGCAGCACTATAAAAGATTTGAGTGACATTCTTTATCATTACAATATAGTTCTACTGGCACTAGCAGTCTGTGTGCTTGTTTAGGCAGTTTTAACTGGGTGATGTGATGCCTCGGAGCAATTGTATGTTTAAAGCACGATAAACTGTTTGAATTTAGACATTTATATGTTTGTGTTTCTCTTTGAACGATGAAGTAATAATACAAGTCATAAAGAAAAGATAATAATTGCACTAGTCGCTCTTAGCCAGACCTTGTCATTTTTTGTATCACATGTTTATGATAATAATTCTATAAACTGACCTCTACATAGACAAGTTGAGCAAAACTTAGGAAAAGGCGTTTCTTATACAGCTCTTTTGTTGCACTATGCACTATCACTGTATGTAAAAACATTATTGTACATTCTAACTCGAAATGTAATTTACATAATAAGCAAAATGCAAACACATAAGCTTGCATGTTTGAATTTTTCTGTTTTCATGATAAGAAATATAATGGCTGATTTTAAACAAGCTGAGCAAGTGCTTATTAAATACACTTTAGTTTAAATTATTAAAGGAAAATGATGGATAATGGATTAGGGATGCAATAAGTGGATGACGATCTTTGTTTTCCGTTAATGGGGAGTGAGTCGGGTGTCTTGTATCGCAGCAAGGAATGTTTTAATTTTCCCTTGACCTGAGCAGTTTGTTACTTTATGAGAATTGATATGATAATTACAATTCTCCCAAGAGATTTGAGTTGGAATGAATAGAAAACAAACTATTTGTACGTACATGATTAATTTTAGAGCTGCCGTCACCCGCAGATTCAATTTATTTAGCTTCACTGCTTTGGCATTGAACCGAGTTAACTAGATGATCTTGAGAAAAGCTTATAAGTTCGTTACGGATGCTTAACTCTGTGCAATGCAGTTTAGGTAAGCAGTAGTAAAGTAAGTGGTTTGGCTTTGTTTTCAAGAAAAAGTTGCCTGCCTTTTCATTTGGGTAAAATAGTTGATTTGAGTGACTCGTCTGCAAATAATTCCTGACTTGTCCTGAAAGGGAGTTTTAATTTACTACGGAGGAGGCTTTAATAATCGTGTGGATAAGTGGTTCGGGACGAACAATTACTTATGCGTACACACTGAATTATTATTCTTAAGTGGGATTTATGTGTAAGTTGCGTGCGTGATTTGTGTGGAGGAACTTAATGAGCTTGTCAGTCACTCTACCTCATTTACTCTTCCCAAAGCATTTCACATACACAGATTGGACATGATGAAGTGTACTTGAGTCAATTTGCTTTTCAATATCAGCTATTATAATACCTACCAATACCCAACCGAGTTCTTAATCACATATTATAATATACCTAACCTTTATAGTGTTGCAAATAACATGTACAGATTAGTATTAGCTGTGGTAAGGTGTTTAAATGTAGGTAAACGTAAACTAGTCTCAAGTCTCACTTCAGGTATTAGCAAGACTTTTATCTGTATATAAAAGAAACCACAATAACTTACCTTTCGTTGAATGCTGAATGCTACTCTAGAGAATAATTTACAGCTGTCAGTAGTGTAGCAGTTATATATTACTGGGCAAGAGAACCTAAGATACAGGTTACCAATACATATTGAAACTGAAAACAAAATGTCATTAACCAATTATTAAGAGGAGCATCAGCGAACTCTTTATAAGAATGAATGATCTGTCTGTCTGTCCGTCTGTATGTTCGCGTTAAAGCTGGGCATCGAAAAGTTAGACAGACCCGTCAATGCAATACATGTGCATTGCGGGATGTGTGCGATGTGTCATAGGCCCGTCTCCAAACATACAACACAATACTTGTGCAGCATGTACATACAAGAATGAAGTTCGACAAACATTCTTGCTGTTTTTCTCGGTTTTCATGATGTTTTTCTGTTTCGGTTTTCCCAATGTCTATGCTCCTCTTCATTATGTGCTGTTTTAACAGGTTTATTAATTATGAAATGAAGAAGCACGTGTAGTTTCTAGGTTTACTTTTATTTCTGTTAACTGAATGAAGGAAAATTTTTCTGAATTGTTCTTACGTGTACTAAGTACTTAGGGGTAATGGAACTCAAACTCATTATGTTACATCTGTGTATTGTATATGTATAATGTACCTCTATGTAAATTATTTACAGACCAAACTGTATTATTGTTACTATCTCTTTATGTTGCAGGGAGCGATATGTATAATCAGACCTATGTTTAGGATATGTTCATGTCATATCGTACCGATAAAATAAATATTTATGTAGTAGCATTGGCTTATGAAAGTATGCCAGTTATGTTATGTATGTGCTTGTGTAATTATGCATGATTTGACGTGCTATATTTGAGAACCGTTCTATTTTCATTTGACTAGGGTGTGGAAGAAGCTTTGTCAGACGACAACTCAATAGGAAATTTGCAAATAATAGCTGCTAAGTTAAAGAAAGACTGTCCTGAGGATGTCCACCAGCAAATTGACTCTGCTGTGCAAAGTTTAGTGACAGAATGGAAAACAGTCGTTGAGAGACTGGCGGAAGCGAAGAGCAGGTACAGCAAAGCCGAAGAAAACTGGCAGAAAGTAATTCATTCTAAAACTGAAGTAGAGGAATGGATTCGAATTGTATATCCACATGTTGAACTTGGAAAGCCTTCGGAGAGTATTGTGTCCAAAGTACGGGACGAACTACCGGTGTATGAACAGAAAATGACAGAGCTTCAAAATCTAGCAACTGAATTATGTGTGACGTTATGTCATGGGAAAGACACCACTGACACTGAGTCACGTGTACAGCAATTACCCCTTAGTCTTGAATTGGAAGTTCTATTAAGGAAGTTACAATTCCTGAGAAGCTATCTTGCATCTATGCATACTACTTTAGTTAAATCGCCAATTCAGAATCAACTCTTAGAAGAAGCTAAACATACACTCTCAACCGTTTCTCAAGTAAGTTTTTGTATTCCGTATCGATTTGCTTTAAGTAGGTACGCGGTATTCTTTTACTGTAGGCACAAATAGAATCTCAATTTACCGAGAATCGAATGCGAATACTAAATTTCCGTTTACTGTTCGCATTCTTGCTCTTGAATGACATTGCTATTGCTATTGTATATAGGCTGCACGTAAGAACGTGCAAAGTTCAATGTATATTAATAGACAAAACCAGTTTGTCATACTGTATTAGTATCGGGAATGTTTGTTTGTCTAGGTATTAAATATTTATCCTTTTTTCTTGCGTATAGGGCTTACAGAAAAAAGCGGAGCCCACTTCAGATCGATTGGGTGCAGTGCACCAGCAATTGCTCAATTTGGGTAATGCAGAAGGTCGTATGAGGGCAGCTCAAGCATCATCCTCAACATCAACTGTTCAAGATGCACAACTTATGGAACTCCTCCAAGCGTCTCAAACAGTTTTCCAGCAGACATTCTTGGAATACTTAAAGATATGGAGTTACATTTCGGAAAGGGAGGATGCAAGAGAAGTTTTTCACTTGTGGCAAAATTATTTGCTGCAATGTCAGACTTATCTAAATGCTCCTGTCCCTTCAACAAGGGAACAGTTGGTGGAAGACGCTGCACTGTGCAAAGTTTACCAAAATATTCTCAACGGCCAATACCAAAGCTTGTCCATATGTGTCGAAAGAAAACCATTGGATTTTGCATCCTTACAGCAGCTACACAATCAAATAGAAGAACAATTAATCGATAGACAAAATCTTATCGAAGATCGGCTCACTGCATGGAAAACCTTTAAGAATTCACAAGAGTCGCTATCCAGTTGGTTGATATTAATGGAGAGAGAGAAACGAGCTTTAGAATTACCTTTCCTTCAGCTTAAGAGACTTCCTGCTATTAAACAAAAGATTGAGGTATGTATTTCCTAAACAATGTAATTTATCTATGAATCTTCTCAAAAATTCAATAGACTAATTTTATGATGACCATTCTTATAAACAGATTTCAGTGGGCCGTTGTCCAAGAGGCGAAGCTCTCCTGGAAGAATTTAAAAGAAATAAGATGTTACTAATTCCATTTAGTCCTCCAGAATTGAAATTGTCTTTATCACACGACCTTTCATCGCATACATCTCGTTTAAATAATTTACAAGCAGCATTAAGAACCTGGCTGGATCATGTAAATCGACTTACAATTATGAATGAAGCATTCCAATCGCAATCTCTACAAATCGACACAAAACTGAATAATATCCGAGAAAGATTGTCTGATTTGAAACAACCTAAGACTTTCTCGGAGTTGAAAGTTTACATTACCAAAATGCAGGTTTGTGTGTAGAATAAGTAAATATTAACATTTGGAATTTAAATACGATTGTGATTCAGAGGGGTTTTAAATTATTATTGTTTGCAGGGACTAAAGGCTGAAGCTGAAAAGATAGGAATATCTTTAGATGAAATTCAAGGTACTTTAGATGAAATGAAAGCCGCAGTTAGTCCTGCAGACGCTCGCATTCTGAATCAAAAAATATGGTCCCGTCGGCAACAACATGTTGACCTTATTACAACTCTGACGCAGTACATTTCCGATTCAGAAGAAAAGTTGGACCTCGTCCCAATATTTGATACAAAGTACGTGAATATAATTAAAGTTTATTGCTCAGACATGATAGTTCGATGCAGTAGCTACATTTCAATGCTATTTTTCATTATGTTTAATGTAATGCTATTTTTCATTATGTTTAATGTAATGCAAACAAGCAGTAAAATAAATGTAGCATTGCGTAATTCTTTGATGGCAAATTGTAATTATAATTTTGGTATTTTTAATTTTCATCACAGATGCAAAAGCTGGCTGTTATGGATTGGTGAAATGCAAGACAAAATTGAAAAAACACAATGCCAAAGTTTAGATGATTATTCTCGATGGTTAGAAAGAGATGCCAAACCTGAGATTACCAGTAAATATGTCATGTACCAATGGATTATCACAAACGGAAAGGATTTGGCTGAAATGACTACAGGGAAAGAAAGAAAAGAGTTGCATCGTGTCATCAAAGAAGTTACAAACAAATGGGACAATTTAAATGAAAATTTGGACAAAAAGCAAACCAAAGCTAAAAACTTAGTAGTTGTAAGTGAAAATTCAGGTGTAAATGTATTCCTTTATTTTGGTAGATTTAAGATATATTGAAACTGTTATTATAGGTTTTGAACCAACTATACAGCCGTTGTGAAGAGTCTGGGAAGAAGTTGAAGAAGTTGGAAAAGTATGTGATAGTACCGATAGCATTCCAAGAGTTTAGTATCGAGGAAATAAGTGATGCATCGCATTTGCATGAGGTAAATTTCATTATTGTTTGCACTATGTCTAAAAATTGGTATCAGGATATTCTAAAAATGCTTTTGCTCTTGCAGATGGAACAGAGAAAGCTGAATAATGAAAGTGTTGAAGTAAATCAAATTTTAAATATCGGCGAAGTTGCTGGGACGGACTGTGATGATTTGAGAATGAACCAAGATGCCTATAAAATTAGACGAGTGATTGAGCGTCTTCAAGATTCGTACGTATACTTTGTACATTAAATGCAGATAAAATGTAAAACGTATTGCAACTTAATGGAGATGTTAATTAATATTTTTTACAGCTGGAAAGAATTAATTGTTCACTTCAATCAACGAAATCAAAGTCTGAGTAGTTTGCGTGATAATTGGAGAAACTTAGTAGACAACTGTGATTTCTTAGAATCCTTACTTGCTCAGGCAGATCAGGATTTGTCACAAATTGAAGAGTCTGAACAAACGGAAGATTTGACCGCAGCTCAGGTAAACTTAAACTGCAATCTTATTGACAGTTTGTCAAACAGCCGAAATTTAATTGTTGAATGCATTTGACATTTCAGGGGCTTTACGAATCGCTGCAAGCAATGTCACCAAGGGTTGAAGATTTGGGGAACGAGTATTGCTTTGTTGCCAAACAGATCAATTCGAATTCCTCTGGAGCCCTTAGCCAGAGAGTGAAAAAAGTTAAATCCGATTGGCGAAGCTTGATGAGAAGAATCAAATACTGCATAGAAATTCGAACAAGAATAATTTACACAAACAAATTTAGTGTAGTTTACAACCCAACATTCGAGTTTCTTCAAAATCTCCTTGGAAGGGTAACTACCTATATACTTTACTAGAGCTTCACATTCTTGAAAGTTTTACTGTAGTGTAATGGTAGTCGGTTTTTTAAAGCACAATTTAAATATATCTCTTTGGATTAAAGGTTGACGCATTGGAATCTGAAGAGGATTACAATATAAATCAACGTGGTGAAACTTTAAAAGAGTTAAAAGAAAATAGTAAACAGATGAAGGAACTAGAAGGTTCAATGAACGAAGTAGCTGCATTTGTCTCGGAAAGAGATTCTACAATAAAAATCAGTATTAGTGAAAAACTTAGTGTTTATTCAAATATGAAGGCCAAATTAGAGAAACTATTTTCTAAACTACAAAAAGAATATCAACAAAAGAAGGTACATACTTTCATTCAGTGATCACTGGTTAATATTATCGGCGAACTTAATCTGCATTATGCAGTAATCGTTATATTAATTGTTCTAGAAATCATCACCTAAAGCTAAAACCGAAGTTGACTCTTCTGTTCAAGTAAACACTCTTCCTGCAGAAGAAGATGTCGCTGTCCAAGTTTCTACATTGACGACAGAAAGAGATGCAAGTGTCCAAGTGGAAACTTTGAATCAACAAGACATTGACGTCTTATCCATTCCAAGTGTTCGTGTATCAGAGGAAGAAATAGAACCACCAACACTAACCAGAGTTGACATTTATTTGCAAGAACTAGAAAATGCTATTTCTGATGCTTATGATAACATGAAAACTTTGGATGAATTGTTAGCAGGGGATTCTAAAAAGACTACTTATGATAATTTGGTAATTTCATAACACAAAATATTTCAATGTGTTTTAGTCGAAAATTGTAGATGACTTACCTATTTTCATTGATTAATCTACAGGTGAAGACGTTAGCTTTAGCCCAGTCATCAGTAGACCATGTAGTGCATTTAAATAAACTACTTATAGAAGACCAAAATGTCTCAAGCACAACAGCAAAATCTGAAGAAGTTGAAAATTTGAGAAAGAAATTGCGAGATTATGAACAACGTGCTCGTAGTTTCGGACAACAACTTCGGGAATCTAGGTTAGTATTATTTACAGTTCTGATGGCGTAAGCATCGTATTATTCAACGAAGGAGACAATGAGTGTCGTGGTGTTCATTTAATGTTTTCATTTTTGCAGTCCTGTAAAGAAAGGCGTGACATGTCCTGTATGTTCGCCAAAACAACGAGGTGCTTGGGATAGCACACTGTGGCGTCTTGAACAATGGCTAACTCATGCTGATGCAACATTAAAGGAAACCATGAAAAGAAGACCCCCTACAAATCTGGAGCACCTAGAAGATGCTATACTCAAACATAGAGAACTTCTACTGGATTTAGACAGCCACAGGAGTTTGGTTTCCGCACTTAGTAATGTATTGTCCCACCTAAACGAACATGGAGAAACGCCAACAATGGGAAAACTTGAGCTAGATCAGTTAACCAGTCGATTACGTAAAGGTCTGGATAGCTGGAAGAAAATATGCCATAAAGCCGCCGCTTGGCAAGCTCGTCTACAAATTGCACTTATAGAGGTATTAATTTTATTACACTTGCTATATTTCGAAAGTATCATAATAAAGATTGCCAAATCGAGCTCAAGCTTAATCTTGAATGATATGTATTCCTTAGAATTCGGATTTCCACCTTACAATAGAACAGTATGAAGAGCTCATAAACTCAATTCAAGAGTCAGTGCAGGAACTTGAACCTGTAGATATGTCAGCACCAAAAGTCACGATAGTGTCCAAACTAAGGAAATTCACTGTAAGAATAATTTTTCTGCTTTAACAAATGCACAAATATTTTGTCAAAAGTAACTAATAAATATTGATCATATCAGGAAATGCGGGATAAACTGATTCGTACAGAACCAGAGTTACAAACATTACAACAAACTGCAGAGCAACTTTTCATAAATGCTACAGCCATTGAAAAAGAAGGAACATTCCGACCCACAATGGGTTCATCTGATTCTATTTTTACAACCCCTGAGTGTTCTCGAGTTTTGAACAGAATTTCATCATTAAACCACCAATTGAAGTCTTTGCAAAAAGTGTGCGAAGCATATGTTAACCATCTTAATGCCTTTATTCATCAGAATCTTGAAGGAATCGTAGAAGAATCCCACTTGGTTCTAAGCTTTTCAGAACAGGTATCTTTCTTTACCCTTTGAAAGCACTTATTTTTACTGCACATTTATAACCTAAAAGAATATGATTTAATAACCAACCTGAATACTAAAAATGTGCGTTAAATGTCGCCGCAGCAGTATTTAAAATTATACATTATAGATCGTCTTGTCAATGTATTGCTAATTATTGCTTTAGTAGAATCAGGCTTTGATGGGCATTTTTTATTTTAATATCTGTATAGATCCTCGAGCGGTCCGGTCGCTCGAGCCCCGCTGTAGCACCAAGCTCATCTTCACAACCAAGCACTTCTTACGACAAGTAAATATTCTTCGTTTTCTTTTCGTTATTTTATTTTTATGCACCGCTCTTAAATGTTATATCTAGACCGTACTAATACTAGTAGACAGGAATTTAGACGCAAATTATTTTATAGTTAATTCTTCAGGTGAGTATTTAGTGCAAATAATTTTACAAAGTTTTACCTAAAGATTTTACCTAACCGATTCGAATGATTTTCCTAGTGACGGGGATGTCGTTGAAAGACGTTCATATTTGGCTCGCGGAGGTCGTTTCATATACCGAGTGATTAGAGCCTCCCTTCCAATCCAAGCTCTAATGATTCTACTCCTGGGAGCGGCTTCCCTCATTCCTTATGGGGAAGAAGACTATTCGTGTACGGCAGCTAACACCTTTGCCAGATCATTTGAACCGATGCTCCACTACCCAGATGGACCTCCTCCCATATAATTGCTATTACGAATAAGAATTTCAGAAAACATCTTTTTAAAAATAATCCCGATTATTGAAACGTTAGTATAGATAACTACTCCAACTCGAACAGGAAATCATGCGAACTTGATTAAAACACTGAATCTTCCGGGGTGCTCTACTTTTGTACTTAGGTAGTGAATTAATATAGGTTGTATTTTAACTAGGTAACTAACTGTTCCAAGTCGTCATGAATCGTGAAGATGTCCATACCGGTGAAATGTCTGAATCTGAATTGTATTCTCTATAATAGAAATGTATCGTCCTACGGAAAAAGATAATGAACTGACTTGTTAATCATGTGTCTTACGTTACCCCAATCTTTTAAAATTGTAGTTATTTAGTACTTTATCGAGTAACATAAATAGTGTGTTGATGAAATAGTAAATTATATTGGGGTGAATAATTTTTAGTGTAGGACAGTAGGAGTACGGTAAGGACGAGTAGTTGTGACTTGTGGCTAGATTACATAGTTACATTACTGTGCAGTCAATTTATTCTATTCTGATTGAAAAAGATATTGTGTGAAATAATGTATTACATACAGTAGAAATGCTTATGATGATAATATTATTCATTTGACAAAGTGATATTTTTGATTGAGTTTTGTTTTGGAGTTTCTCTTCTAATTTGCTATAGTCGTCAGAAAGTATGTAATAGATATCCTAATGTGTACTGTTATACTTGTGTAAAAAAGAATCGTAGCTTTAATTCAGTTCTTATTTCATTTGGTTCTGTCGATATAAGAACTGTGATGTTACATGGTTGTTATGAAGATCATGGTCGAGGTGACCGTGACGAGCATTTCAATGTGAAATGAACTGAAGAAGAGAACTGAACTGAATTGTTATCAAATTGTAAAATAAAATCCGAAAAATACACTGGTGCCTTCAGTATGTATTGTGTTATTCACGAAACATACTTTACCTTATACCTAGTACGTGTACTTTAAATGAATAATAATTAAATACCTTTACTAAGCTTTAATGTGCTGATGCTAATGCACTTGCTATGTAAAAATCAATGTATAGTAGTACTCCTGTTAACGAACAAGCACTTGGAAAGATAATTCTCAGTATATCGTACCTTATAGACACATTTGCAAATCATACTTACATTTAGTATAATAGTAGATATCTAATTGTACTATTCTACCAATAATAAAGTACATCCAGAGTGACAAGCACACTTCACCCATTTATTATTATGTAACACGATACTTATCCCTGAACTACTGGTGCTCCTATTCCAGGCAATCATGAATGGGTATTTCAAAATATAATGTATTGTCTTAATTATTAACTAACCTATGGAAAAATTTATGAACATGCCAAGTACCTAAAATCCATTTTTGTTTATAAGGAAGGCAGTAACAGTATAAATAGTTACCTGGAAGGCGGAACCCATACTACTATTGCAATTATAATGCTAGATTTAAAAATGGTACTATCTTAATGTAACCATAATGAAATTGAAAACAATAATCAAAGAATTGCAACGAACATACATCGTCATAAGTATTCCTTTTACTATTAGGCATACTGAAGTCTCGATTCTGTAATGGCAGAGATATATTATTAATAACCAAAACAGTAATCTCTACAAGTAGATTATCTCCTTTTAATATTCCCAATTAGTCTGTAGTATCTTCTTTAGATAAACTAATGAACATGTAGTCAATATTAGTTATGTACACTCAGCATAATTTTGATGTAGTTTTAGTACGATATAATTATCATAGTGTATTAGTTGGATAATATACACTACTATAAATATAGTGCCATAGTATATAGTATACATTATACTGCTTTGTAGTTCACTTTCAAATTTAAATTTATGATGATTGCTATGAGCTTCAATTCAATGTTTCGCACTTCAATTTGTCCATCTAACAACAATCTTTCGAATAATAAAACTATAATACATTGCTATCGCCTAGTGTTTGCCTCCTTTATTTGCAATATTGCATTCAATATTTACACCAATTTTTCTACATAAGATAATTTGGAACGGATTTTATTATTACAGCTATACATCCATAATATTAGCAAGCAAATTTTTAGTAGAAATCGTGCCTAAAGGATGGCTAAAATTACCAAGTTCTATTTACACCATACACACTGTCTCTAAGGACTAATGGATGAGTTAATTATCAACTATTTGTAAATTGCATGTGAATATGTAGGGAACTCTACACGTTTGTACCTAAACATCTTTGTACATACTAAGTAAATGATTGAAAGGTCAAAAATAAGTGGCAAAACATCCTGTTAACTGCAGAAAGTGAAGATGAAATTCTGAGATGCATACGTTTTTCATGTCAATAGGCAATTGTTCTTTTAGATACTTTATATTTGTTAATGAACATGTATAGTTTTCATGTTTTACGTAAGCTTTAATTTTAGACAGTTTAGAGTAATGCGGACGTAAATCCATCCATTTCCATTAAAGAAACGAATCGGAAACGTCAAATGGGTTGCAATTAAAAGAAAAATTTTCCATAAACATTTATTTTGTGAAGACGACAGAAAATCTGAAGAGATTGAAGATATTTAGGAAAGTAACTGCCGAAGATGAGCGGAAGTTCTAAGAAACGCGCTGTCTTAACGACTGACTTGCAGGGAGTTGAGCGAATAGCCAAACATCCTGTGGAGGAGATATCCGAAAAACTTGATTGTCTTCTTTACCTGGCCGTGAGCTGAGCTGTTGCAGTGTAATGTAGAGTAGTAGAGTGAGTAACTCCTCCGGCGAGTAGTCTCCCAGTTCAGCGTCAACCGTCCAACGCACTCACACACATTCACCACACACCTAAATATTATACTTCTGTCCAACAACTACTCATTTAAACAACAAACATAATAAGCTAACCTATACAAACACTTTTCTCTAATATTCTATCGTTCTGTGTGTTTTACTAATTGTGAGTGTGTTTCCTGCGATTCAAGTTAAATTCAGAAAAACTAGAGAAAGAAATTCCCGATTTACCTCGGATCTTACTCACTTGCTTATAATACATAGAGTATTGGCTCTACTTAGTTATAGAGAGTGTAAACACTATACAGGTGTGGTACTACAGATACATTGGATGTTTTACTTTTAATGCGGTATGTGCGCTATTTCTTTATTACATTATATTTAATCGCATTTCATATATGATACAAAGATATTAAATAGATTAAAGATTGCATTTCTCTGATTATGGTTTGTAAACAAACTATAGTTTGTGTACAAAATGACTTATTGCTTACAACAATATTTCAAGAATATAAATAGTTCTTTTTTTAAATGCAAACCGTTTCATATCCATCTTCACTCATTCGAGAAGTTAAACAATATTTATCTCAAATCTCATATTTACTTAATATTTTGCACACTTAATATTTTCAAACGAAAGGATTTGATTTTAAAACCAGAACTAATCCGCTAATTGTATTCATACCATAATCTAATCACCAACAAACTGCATTAAACTAAAATTTGTATGACACAGTGTCATTGACACTGCATACTACCTAAATAGCATCATGAGGCATTTGATAAACTTCTAAAGATGCATTTACTATACTACATTTAATTTACAAAGTATATAGCTTAGGGCATACGAATAGAAGATTTTCAAAATTGTCTTCAATAGATTATTTAGGTAACTGATTTTTCTAGAAAGTTGTTGAGGGCTGATTTAGCTGGATTGATGATCTAGAATAAGGTGTTAATAATATTAAATGAATGATTGATTTAAAGGAGTAAGATGGATGAATGAATGAGTGTATGATAGTTTCTCCTGTTGCCCCAGAGTTTCTCTCTTCGTCAGAGTCTCTGGGTGTAGGTATGGATGGTTCCCTCTTGTATGAATGGAAGTGTGAGTGCCGGACTAAGACCAAAATAAACAAGAGTACAGAAAGACGTTAGGTTCTTAGTGTAAGTTTATTCTCTGTCTTAATTTGGGCAGAGTAACGTTCAGCAAGACAGGTCCAGGAACACTGAAGACAAAAAGGGCTTGACTTCTATTTATAACATTTATTGGGAAGCCAAGCCAAAACATTTAACCAATCAAAATCAAGGAAAAGGTAAGGTCATACACAATATCAAGTCATTTTACAATCATTATACATTCAAGCTTTTTATCATATTTCATAAAAGATAATACATTCATTTCAAGTTACAATGCCTTAAAACATATAGAAAGAATAGACCTGCATAAATTAAAAGTACATTCAAATCAAAGTCATTAATTTAGCTAATGGAAAATTCCTATGTAAAATAGTCAATTATGAGAGTAAAACCATCAAAGAATCAATAATTATAGTACATTAGCATTTCATGTAAATAAATCAATATAGCATTCAATTGAATATTAACTTAAATAATCTTAACCTAAGTGTAACTGGTGGTGTACTCTGAAAATTCCAAGGTCTTCATCATACAATATATACACTTTGCTTACGGAAAAACACTATCAAACATTCTCCCCCCGTTGAATCACCGCATTCAATTAATTGATGACAGGAAGGATACACAGTTTTGACACAGGGCGTTGAAGTTCTCCAGTAGATGTCTTAACAGTCACAACGCGAACTAAGTTGTCAGGTCCAAGAGTGGTTGAGATGATGCGACCAAGTTTCCAGTTGATTGGAGAGGTGTTGTCCTCCTTCAGTAGAACAAGAGTGTCAATGTTGACGTTGTCACGAGGAGTTAGCCATTTGTTCCTTGGTTGAAGGCGGGACAAATACTCCGTAGACCATCTTTTCCAAAAGTGCTGGAACATCTGCTGAGCTCTTTGCCATCGAGAGAGATGACCTTCCTTCAGATGAGTGAGATCTGGATCAGGTAAGGCAGTTAGAGGCCGTCCAAGGAGAAAGTGTCCAGGTGTTAAGGGGAGAAAGTCCGCTGGATCGCTTGATAGTTCTGTCATCGGCCTTGAGTTCAGGCAGGCTTCCACTTGGCATAGTAGTGTCCTCATCTCCTCCGTTGTAAGTTTAGCAGCTCCTATGACTCGCTTCAGATGAAACTTCATGGATTTGACGCCAGCTTCCCAGATTCCCCCAAAGTTGGGCCCTGAAGGTGGATTCAGATGCCATGAAATTGATTCTGTGGCTAACGTCTCTTGCACTTTGTTGTTATGAGCATCGGAGGCTACCACCTTTAGGTCTTCTTGTAGGAACTTTTTAGCTCCTACGAAGTTCGTTCCACAGTCGCTGTAGATATCATTGGGCTTGCCACGTCTTGCAACGAAGCGGCGAAGAGCACCAATGAAAGCATCTGTTGTCAAGTCAGAAACAAGTTCCAGATGAATGGCCCGAGTTGTCAGACAGATGAATAGGGCAACATAAGACTTGAAACTCTTCTGTCCCCTTCCTGATCTTTGAGTCAGCAAGAATGGACCAGCATAGTCTACTCCTGTTCTCTGGAATGGAGAAGACACTGTGACCCTTGCAGCGGGTAGTTCTCCCATCTTTTGCTGGGACACTTGTGCTTGGAATCGGCAACAACGAACGCAATTCCGCACAAATTGTCGAACAACATCTCTTCCGGCCAGAATCCAAAACTTCTGTTGTATTGCCGTTAGCAATGCTTGAGGTCCTGCATGAAGATTCTCATCGTGGTAATGAGAGACGATCAGTTGGGTGAGATGATTCTTCTTAGGTAAAATGATGGGATGTTTGACATCAGAATAGAGTTGTGAATGTTGAAGTCGTCCACCAACACGGAGGATACCATGGTCATCAACGAACGGACTTAGTCTTCTTATTCTGCTTGAAACAGGAAGCGCCTTCTGACGGTTCAGAGATTGAATTTCTTCTGGAAATACTGAGAATTGGACCCACTTGATCCAAAACATCAAAGACTTTTCAATTTCTTCTGATGTCACCGCCAAAGGTATGGATGTAGCTTTTGCTTTTGCTAACCTGGCAGAAGATTGTCTTGTACAAACTTGATTGGATGACATCAGGTTTGCAGATGATGGACTGGAGTACACCAGTCTTTTCTTCAAAAATCGATCTTTAGCTCTCAGGCAATAGGAAGTAACTCGGAGAAGCTTCATCAAGTTTGAGTAACGGTGAAGTAAAGTGCCATCTTCTGATGATTGAAGAATGGTAACAGGAACTCTTTCTTCTTTTGGTTGAGAGGGAACCAACTCTTCTGCACTTGGCCAAGATTCTTTTGGCTGTGATAGCCATTCAGGACCGTTCCACCATATGGCATGGGACGAGATCATGTCCGGAGAAACTCCTCTGGACGCACAATCGGCAGGATTATCCTTGGATCTGACATGTTTCCAGCTTTCACGCTCAACAATGTCATGAATCTCGGAGACTCGGTTGGCCACGAAAGTTTTCCATCGATGTGGTGGAGAAGCCAGCCAAGCGAGCACGATGGTAGAGTCTGTCCAACAGGTGATGTCCTCTTTCTTTATGCTCAAAGAAAGTTGTATTGAGTGAATAAGGCGACTAAGAAGGACTGCACCACAGAGTTCTAATCTTGCCAGGGTCGTTGTTTTCACTGGAGCGACTTTGCTTTTGGAGGCCACCATTCTTACCAAGACATCGTCGTTGCTGTTGGTAGAACGCAGAAAGACCACAGCCGCGTATGCCGATTCGGAAGAGTCACAAAAACCATGGAGCTGCTGTTGCTTTGGTTGATCTTGACTAATGAATCTGGGTATCCGGACTTGATCTAGGAATTGAAGTTTGTCTCGATAACTTGTCCATTCCTCTTGCAACTGTTGCGGCAAAGGTTGATCCCAGCCGTGTTCTTCCTTCCACATCTTTTGCATGAAGATCTTGGCAGTGACAATCACTGGTGATAGCCAGCCCAAAGGATCGAAGATTTTCGAAATTTCGGAAAGAACGCTTCGCTTAGTGAAAGACGTTCGTGGAGAAAGCGTTACTTGAAAGGAAAAGTTGTCGACGGATGGGTGCCACTGGAGGCCCAATGTTTTGATTTTCTCGTCTTCTTCTATTGGAAGTGAGTGAGCTGTTCCACGTAAGTTTTCTGGAATGGAGGACACCAATGCTGCAGAGTTAGAATACCATTTTCGTAATTCAAAACCGCCAAGTGCCAATAACTTCAAAAGTTGTTGTTGCAGTAGGATACCCTGTTCCTCGGACGCCGAACCTGACATCAGGTCATCCACGTAGAAGTCTTTTCGAACAATTTCTTCTATTTCAGGATAGTTATTTTTTTCTTCATCAGCCAGTTGTTGAATACACCTGACTGCCATGTAGGGTGCCGATGCGGTTCCAAAGGTTGCAGTCAGCATCCGATAGTCTTGAATTGGTTCTGATGGATGGTTGCGCCAAATGATCCGTTGCAGATTTACGTCATCTGGATGAACCCGAATCTGGCGATACATTTTGGTGATGTCAGCTGTGAAAGCAATCTTGTGTCTTCTGAAGCGGATCAGGATTGATACAAGATCTTCTTGAAGCTTGGGTCCCACCATTAGATTTTTGTTCAAAGAAATTCCATTAGAAGATGAGGCAGATGCATCGAAGACTACTCGGTACTTAGTCGTTTGTCTTGTTTCATCAATAACAACATGATGAGGCATGTAGTAAGTATTCGGACTGTGAATTTCTTTGGAGGGTACCAACTCCATGTGTTCAAGTTCCAAGTACTCTTGAATAACCTTGGTGTACTCCTCTTGCAATTTTGGGTCTTTCCCAATTCTTCGCTCAACAGCCTTGAATCGCCTAATGGCCATCTGTCTTGATTCCCCTAGAGGTTGGACATTCGGTTTCATGGGAAGCCTTAGGACAAATCTCCCAGTCTCATCTCGAACATGGGTTGTGGCGAAATGATCCTCGCAAGCCTTTTCTTCTGGAGTGAGAAACTTCTGTCTTGGAAGATCTTCAAGTTCCCAAAACTTCTTTAGCGCAGAGTCCAAATCATATTGAACAATGTGAGATGATATTGACTCAGATTGGCCGTTGTAGACTTTGCCTCCGACAATCCATCCCAGTTTTGTCTTTAGGGCAGTGGGAGAGCCAGGTGGACCAGTCCTCTTTCCGGAAAGGACGAGTTCGTAGTAAATATCGGATCCAAGTAAGATGTCAATCTTACCTATTTCATGGAAATGGGGATCTGCTAACTCGAGTGCTCTGATATGTTTCCAGTCTTTTCTCAGAACCGGAGTAGTTGGCATATCTTTGGTGATGTTTTTCAACAGTAGACCGTCAACTGAGAAGTTCTGTTGAGTCCTGTAACATGATGAGAAGTTTATGTCCACCATCTCTCGTGAGGTCCCTGAGTCGGCACCAGCAAGACCGGATAATGGCACTTGAATCTTTTTTCGACAAAGACCTAAGCGATTGGCACAACTGGTAGTGACGAAACTTGCTTCCGACCCATTGTCCAGGAGAGCCCGACATACATGATAGTTTCCAAGATTGTCTTGAACTTTGATGAGAGCTGTAGAGAGAAGTCCTTTCCTCCGTCTGGTCGTAGAGAAGAGAACTGCAGTTTTAACTTCTTCTGGCTTCTTTTCTGTCGCCTGTGTCTTCTTCTCTGACGTCTTCTGAACTTTCTCTTGGTCATCTTTGTGAAGGAGTGAGTGGTGACGTCCCTTGCAGATCTTGCAATCGGAGCCCTTACATTCGCTCACCCGATGTCCAGTCGTCAAACAGTTAAAACAAAGATGCTTGCTTCGCACCAGTTTCGACCGTTCCTCAATCGTCATGGACTTAAATTGCTTGCATTGATAAATAGAATGATTTTCATTGCATACAATGCAACTTGCTTTAGCAGAAGAAGGAGAATCGCTCGACCCGTAGTGGACCGCTGCTCCTTGCTTCCGGTTTTCTGGTGAAATCTTCAGTTTGGAAGTCGATCTTGCTGCTCCAGTCACCCTAGCTTGGTGATCAATGAAGTCGCAGAAATCTTCGATTGACGGAAGTTCATCTCGCTTAATGGTCCTCTCCCACTGAAGGCGAGATTCTGCATCCAGTTTCTTGGTGACGATTTGGATCATTTGAAGCTCGTAGGCTTGCTCTCGGGGTACATTAAGAATGTCCACTGCATGGACACATTCTCGAACTTTATCTCCCAACTTCTGCAGAGCCGTCGGATTTTCTTGCTGAAGAACTGGTATGGCGAGAAGTCGGTCAAACGTAACGTTGAGCAGTTCCCGTTTATCTTCGAATCTGGCTTCCAGTGTCTTCCATGCCTCTTCGTAGTTGTCGTCTGTGATCTTAAAGGGCTGTATTAGGTTGGAGGCCTCTCCTTTAACTGAAGTCTTCAGATATTGAAGCTTTTGAGCTCCAGTCAGTGTTTCATTATTATGTACAGCTGCCTTGAAAAGGTCGTGGAAGGAGAGCCAATCTTGACGATTTCCACTGAATGTCGGAAGTTCCAGTCTCGGTAGTCGAACATCGTTGCCTCTGGAGTTGGCGGAACTCGCTGAGGAGGTTGGTGTCTCTGATCTTGGTCTTACTGCTACCGGTACTGGTCGCATTAAGCTCAATTTCAGTCTTACGTTGTGTATTCTTGTTTCCATTAACCCGTATTCAGCTTCTTCGGTAGCAAAAACATCGTCGTCTTCTTCCAGTTCCCCAGTTTCTTCTAAGAGAGCCTTGGTTGCCATCCACAGATCTGTGGCCCTTGCTTCGAATAGGTCGATTTCTTGAATTTTGAGCAGGTTATTCTCGTCATAGGGAGCCACAGTGTTCTCCAATCTGGTTATTCCGGCCTTTACGGTTCTTCGTCTATTCTTCAAAGCCTCCATGGCTTATTCAACTTGCTTGGTTGGTGCCCTCAGTCCAATTCCTCTTGAACGAGACTAGGTGTTTGCTGTTCGCTCTTTCGATGAGCCCGGTAGGCTTTCTTCACCCGCGACGTGCTATTGGAGATGGTGCCCTCCTGAAGTACTTTCAACGTACTGGAGAGTTGTCTTCTGTCCAATTCCTAATGAGCACGGTAGGTTTTCTTCACCCGCGACGTGCTATTAGATATGGTGCCCTCCTGAAGTACTTTCAACGTACTGGAGAGTTGTCTTCTGTTCAATATCTTAATGAGCACGGTAGGTTTTCGTCACCCGCGACGTGCTATCAATTATTGACCCAAATTAATGTACTTTCAACGTACCTTTGTATTAAGTACTCCTTAGTTGCAGTGGATCAATCTTCAACTTTTCTCCAATCCAGTTCAGTTTCCCGGTAGTTTTTGGTTGTCAATCGTCAGTTGACATCCGGCTCGAAGGACCATATGTTGAGGGCTGATTTAGCTGGATTGATGATCTAGAATAAGGTGTTAATAATATTAAATGAATGATTGATTTAAAGGAGTAAGATGGATGAATGAATGAGTGTATGATAGTTTCTCCTGTTGCCCCAGAGTTTCTCTCTTCGTCAGAGTCTCTGGGTGTAGGTATGGATGGTTCCCTCTTGTATGAATGGAAGTGTGAGTGCCGGACTAAGACCAAAATAAACAAGAGTACAGAAAGACGTTAGGTTCTTAGTGTAAGTTTATTCTCTGTCTTAATTTGGGCAGAGTAACGTTCAGCAAGACAGGTCCAGGAACACTGAAGACAAAAAGGGCTTGACTTCTATTTATAACATTTATTGGGAAGCCAAGCCAAAACATTTAACCAATCAAAATCAAGGAAAAGGTAAGGTCATACACAATATCAAGTCATTTTACAATCATTATACATTCAAGCTTTTTATCATATTTCATAAAAGATAATACATTCATTTCAAGTTACAATGCCTTAAAACATATAGAAAGAATAGACCTGCATAAATTAAAAGTACATTCAAATCAAAGTCATTAATTTAGCTAATGGAAAATTCCTATGTAAAATAGTCAATTATGAGAGTAAAACCATCAAAGAATCAATAATTATAGTACATTAGCATTTCATGTAAATAAATCAATATAGCATTCAATTGAATATTAACTTAAATAATCTTAACCTAAGTGTAACTGGTGGTGTACTCTGAAAATTCCAAGGTCTTCATCATACAATATATACACTTTGCTTACGGAAAAACACTATCAAACAAAAGTCTTATATTTACTACGAGCAAATTTTCATTAATATTAATTTGCGTTTAGTAAATACTGTCAAGTCAAAACAATACATATATATTAAAACACTGAAATGTTGCTTAATCTGATTACTTTGAATTTGAAGGAATTTGAAGGACCTACATTTATTTCTGCGAAGTAGAGTAACTATTAATTTTTATGCACCCTTATTGTTTAGGTTAGCAGTTTTTGGAAGTCAGAGGATGGGAAAGGAGACAACATTTAATGTGAATTTAATCTAATTTGTGCAGCGAAAGTTTTTTAAGCCAAACAAGGCAAAACGTGTAAAGATTCTAAAGTTGCCATTTATTGTGCCATTTGTGCAGTCACACTGATACATACAATGTTTTAAAATGGATTTTAATCAAGAATAAAAGTGATATAAGATGGTGTAGCCTACGAGAAACTATGTAATTAATGCAACAAATATCTTTGTGTGTATGTTCGTGTTTTGTTTAGTGACTCATTGCACAAAGTTTCTCAATTACTGAATTTAGTGAATATTAAAACTAATCACATAGAATAAATACCGGACCAAAATAGATTTTCTAAGTTCACACAGGACATTTCACCAAACACTATCACAGCTCTTCTGAATTTTAAGGTAAGCTTCCAACTTTTGATGTATGTTCTCTCCGTGGGTGTTATTTAAAATGGCCATTTAACTAGAGATAAAATAGTTTTGCTTTCCATTTGGTGTAGAGGAATTTAACTTCATTTAATACGACAGTATTTGCAATTTTCTTCGAGAAGAATAAATTGAACCTAACGAAAGACGCGTTCTAGTGAACAGAAAGCTGTAGTATTCCTGCTAAAAGCATACAGTTGAATGCAAACACTAAAGTGTTATAAACAAAGGAAAAAAACGTATAATTGATATTAATAACGTAGGATGACTGCCAAGTCGCAACTTGCCAAATCAAAGTTTTGCGTTTGTCAGCCACACTAAGAGTGCTACTTGCGGCATTCCAGCTTGCATAACAGTTGTATGCAAACAGGTATTAATAATTAATCTAGCTAAATAGAAAGTTAACTTATGACTAACGTATAGATAATGGAGGTAGTTTATTAGTAAATAAAGGCACGCACGATAATAAGTGCAGGGTTTTGTACGAAGTTGATAAGCAACTGTGAGGGTCTGCAAAGTTCAAGTTGTTTATTGTGTTTTGTTTTGTTATCTAATCAAAATATGTGTACACTAGTATGCATAGCTACTTTTCCTTTTGTTTCACAGAGAGATGTAGATGCAAAGAAAAGCTTCACAATAAGTAACAGGCAAGAAAAACTTCAAGTGACTGAATGCAGTTTAGATAAAAATCTTATAAGGTTCGTTAGGCTGAGAAAGAAAAACTGACGAAATTAGAGACTTTGAGCATTGATTGTCCGTATGCTAACAACTGTAATTGACGGTGAGCTGGTGTAGTCAGCTAAATCATTTCTTATATTGACACACGTATTATGTACTCCATGCAAGTGATTTCATAAATAAATGCGTACATGGTGGTATCCTATGTAACAATACCTCTTTCATTAGTTGTAGTACCAATTGAGAAAATTTCAGAATTTAATGAAGAAAACCGACGATAGTTATGCTCAATTGGTTCAGTTTAATGAAATCAGAAACTGTGGCTTTATTTTCTAATGCAGACTGCTTCAGGACTCCGGAGATTTTTCTTTACACAACTTATTACATTAGTTTATATGCGTAATGCCGATATGTACATAATGATAGAGACGACGAATATAAATGCTCTCATTTATGGTATATTTATATAACTCACGTAGTCTATGTGAGAAAATGGTTTTGGAAGCATGTATCACAACAGTAAGATATTACAATTTACTTACTACATGTAAAATGTAAAATATATCCTGAATTTAATTTTTCTACTTTACATACTTAACTAATCGTGGAGTTGTGGTAGCTATCAATTAGGCTATACTTACATTTACTACGACTCGAGTGTAGGTACTAGAGTTAAAGTTAATAATGTATGAAACAGGTAAAAGAACTTGCCAGGAAACCGAAATGGAATTAAAGTTTGTTGTTTGGTTAGCCATAGCGTATAGAAATGTAGAAACTACAAATATTATGTAATTTTTGATATTTGAATGAACAATAATATTATTTGTTGCTGAGAAAAGATATTTTGTTGTACGCAGTATTATAAATTGTAGTATTGTGGTTGGGGTAGGGGGTAGGTAGGCTACATGGAAACATGTTTACAACTTAAAGTTGGTTTGGGAAAGAAGAGAGGGAAAGAAATGATGTGGAGCGATTCCGGTTGTCAAATGGAATTACGGGATATCACTAATGATAAATTTATTATGCATATCAAGGAGAATTATTCACGGTTGGCCAGAATGAAACAAGGACAATGAAAATGATGCACAGGTATCATGGCATCTAGTTAAAAGTAAGAAGTGGCTATATCGAAGCTTTAACTCTTATTATCAACGCGAAGGTAATGCATACCTGCGTGTAGCATACGTTGTGAACATTTCTTTCACTTAGTTGAAAAATGTACTTATTTGGTGTAATGCTATGTACATATAGAAACTTGTACATCATTGTAGGTAATAGATAAACATTTAAATGCTATCTACTGATATTTTAAAATAATACATGTAGAAAAGACAAGAGATGATCCCACCTGTGCACTCTGGCATGGCGTTTCAAAGTATCTCTGTAAATATAAGGTATTATTATGGGACATGGACTATGCTAGAATAAATAAGAGGATTCATCCTTATACTCGTCTGTCCTGTCCTGTCCAGTGATATGTTATAGTTATGCCATGCGATGCGAGACTAGCAGATAATACATATATACATACATGTTCTAGGTTCTTAAAACTATACGTCAAAACTTGTCAAGTCGAGTATTTTGAAAAAAGTGTACCAAAGCTGGCAAGAATGAAGAAAGAAGGTATTTGCCGTGCAGGTATGCATGTGATGTGTGTATTGTATGTAATGCTAATGCAGAAGATAAATACCTGTGTACGTTTAACTAGCTAGCATGGCAGAGAAAGGATATGTTTTATGTTATGCCAATAATGCATGGAAGATAGCGATAGCAAATATGAATGCGAAGTGACTCGCTTAACTTGACTAGTTTCTTTCCACTCAAAGTGGACTCCCAAGTTTTTTTGAGAATAAACGAGAGTTAGTGTTATAGTGTAGTTGAGTTTTTATATTTCTCGTCTTTCTGAGACTCTCAGAGCTTGGTTCTCGTCTGTTGTGAGGGCGGTGGTATTTCTTCCATTCCAACAACCAACTTTTAGTCAAGTTTCAGTTCGACTTGGCTAACTTACTTACTTAGCCGCAGTTAGTCTACCCATTCCTCATTGCATTACTTATTGGCGGTAGGCTGAGGTAGTTCTCCTCTTTTGATTAGCCTTATGTAAGGGATCCTGTCTGCATCCAAATAGTAAGGATGACTGCCAGAGGCATTTCCCATGCCATGCTGAGCCAATGAGTGCTTTCTGTCTTCCTTTTTCCCTTCGTTTTCTTTCTGTTCGGTCGCTCCGGTTTAAGTCCAACGCAACCTTTACTTTACCATGTTGCACCTGCCGCATCATTTCTCCAACGCACTTATCTTTCCAGCACACTACTCCAGTTACTATATCTGTAGCCAACCTAATTATGGAAAATAGCGTTTCCCTATATTCCCGTATACTTCTTTTTTATAAAGTACATTACACCAAGAGACAAGTATCATAAGTTGGATGAGATTGCAGTTCAGTTTTATGGTAGGTCCTTTACCAGAAGAAAATTGAGGTAAACATATATAAATTACCTGCGGTTATAACGTAATATACAGAGCATCCTCCCCTTTCTTATACTTTCAGTCACTATTCGGGTACTAATACTTTTTATAAGCATTGCAGTTTACTAAAATTAACCCCACAATGTGTTACAAATACAAGATTCATGATTTCTTCAGTTCGAATCTTTGTATTACAATCTTATCTAGTATTATATGATAGTAACTTATGGGGCTGCTTGAAATGGTAAAATGCTCAGTGTGTTCGTGTTCATCTGACGATCTGACTATAGGAGAAGGTAGCGAGAGACTCTTAGCTCGTCATTACTATCCATAAACTAGCATTAGGAACTAATAATTACCTATTCTCCTTTCAAGACTAGACTAGACTACCTAAAAGCAACGCACAGCGTACCTTAACGATGTTTGAGTATCATAGATTGGTTCAGTAAGAAATTCTGTTAAGTAACCGTTAGTGCCATTATCGGTATAGTATTAGGTAACAATAAGTAAAGTGTATAGGGTTTCATACATTATTTATCTCTCAGGAACAGGAAATCTGGGAGATGCCTGATCTTCTTAATAATACTTAGGTAAGGGTTCTCAGATGCAGACTTACTATTTACAATCCGAGTGTGTCCTAGGTGGTTTTTTTCTTTTTCTTGGTACTTTTTAGTTCTTGAGCCAGTGTAATATTTACATTAACGATATTAACCTTGCGTAAAAATCTATTCAGTGCACTAAGCTAGCTAGAGATGGGATCGAACCTTTCACTCCTGCTTAATGAAAATAGAATAACGATTTAAGTGATTTTCAGGTTTGCTTGCATATGAGTGCAGATAATTTTACATATTTATTTGTTCTAAGATATCTGTTGTAAGAACCCAAACCATAAAATACAGCAAAACGAGGACATGGAAAATGTGGCTAGTTGGCTAGCATGTTTTCCAGCTATCGTCAGAGTTCAGGACAACAATAATTACATTCATGAAAATTAAAATAATCTACTGAAGTCCGAATAATTTTCACTAATATCTGTTGCTGCTTTATGGGCAAAAATATTAGAATTTACAATACTGTACACGGTTAAGTTTTAGAAGCTCCCTCGCTTCGATGAGGTTTATTCTTATTTTCCCATGCTGTTCGCCGCTCCTCGGCTTTTCAAAGGGTAAGAACGGAACAAACTTTTTCGTGTCGGTTCCGCCAGATTGCCTACGAATTTTTCTTATTTTCAGTTACGTAACACATTAAAAGAATTCTATCCATCCTTTACTTCTTTGGGAAAGCAATGGAGGGATTCTCGCTTAGTTCAGGTCAGGTACCCACTTAATCATAGTTTTTACCTTTACTTTAAAGAATACAAGAAGTTTAAGTGTGGATAGCAAAAGGCTTACTATTATTAATACATGGAATGGTTTATGTGATAGGTTTTTTGCTTGCTGTGATGTGCTCGCACCTAGCAAGGTAGAACTAAGGATACATTATTAGGGAAATCCTATTATTCTATACACAATACAGATGAGTAAGTACAATATTGCTCTCTTCTTTGCTAAATGAAAATGAAAGAGTATGATAATGATGAGATTGAAAATGTAATCCAGGAGCTAAATCGTATTTAAGGAAGACAGTTTGTGATTCATGATTTCACAGAGGTGATTGTTAAGAAACATGAGATTAGCTTCTCATGATGTTGTATTGTGGTGTATCTTTCAAAGTCAAGTATTATCCTTTAACTTATGAGATAAGACAAGACTAGTAGTTATACCAGAGAAGACACACGGACTTCAACAATTACAAAAGGGCTACTGACATGACAAGGGTCCTCCTGTCTCGTTCACCACATACTCGACATTTAGCCGGTCGGCTTTTGCTTTGACTCATTCTCTTTCCGACAAACTTGAATGGTTGCGTTGCGCTGTATTTTGTATCATATCATCATCGCCAGCTAATGGGTCATTTCACCTCAAATCTTTCTAAATTACCTTGAAGTTTACCTAATCTTGATTTTCCGCTCATTCACCATCCTCACAGATTTCAGCAGTTAAACAGTAAAGTTGTATATGTACCCTCGTAACAATAATACTATTATAATATGTAGCCCAACACGACTTTTTACAGAAAACTACTGTGAGGTAAGAATCTTCATGAATCTCCTTACACATATGCCCTGCCATGAGACATCATGATGATGACCACACACAGTCATCAGTACATAAGTAATTTAAGAAAATTGCTTCCATTTCAAGATTGGAATTGAATAAGTAGAGTTTAAATGTAAAATTATGCCGGCTCATCTCTTTTCTACAAATTTGGATTACCAAATCAAAGCTAGGCACTTGCTTCACTTCTTTCTTTGTTGTATTTCTTCAATTTTTTCTCAAAAGGCTTCTGGTTGCGGTTTCAATATGAAAAATCATAATATATGTCCCATGTGTATTACATTTCTTTTGTTCGTTGCGATATACATCAAAGAGTAGGTGCGTATACCACTAGTATCTAGGTATATTCATAAATTCAATTTGTAACAATAGAAATTATAGAGAACTTGTAGGGTTATTGTCTTTCTTTGTATTTGTTTTATACTTGGTCCCACAATCTCCTTTATCGTATAGCTTATGCTGTATTTTAGAAATGTCATTTGGAGTATACATTGTATGAATTTAAAAGATTTCAGATGTTTGTTTTCTCTATCAGTTTAGTTCATGTGCATTATTAAGTTTTGTTGCGGTGTGTTTAAGACTGGCATGTGTAATCCACACTCTCGCATTAATAATGGTTTGGTTTCGGGTCTTCTCATGAGGAAACATGAATATAAATTCTTTACAAAAAGCAATAAAGTATAATAATAATGATAGAGGAAGAATGTTTGACTGAAAGTTATCATTTGAGTGCACACTGTAAAATAATATTCCGTTTCGTCCTGGTATTTAATATTTATTGTTTGCACTAGAGATTGAAGAATCACACAGCATTAAGTTACGAACAAAGAAAGAAATCAAATCTTACTCTGACTTGACTGCAATAGCATCACCTCTTATAATAAAGATTGTATTAGGAGGCAGAACTCAAAGGTATGTATTAATGGATGGAGAGATACTTACCAGCAATAAAATGAGACAGACATTAAACGAGAAAATAGAAAAAGTAGTACATGTGTAAGATTACACACGAAATGAAGGAAAGTGGCGAGATTGATGGAATGAAAAAGTAGACTCAAGAGAAGATCAGCTCACGACTTGAAGAGATAACTTATAGATTATGTTTAATTTATGACTTAATATTTGTATTATTGACGAAGGTGAAGCTTTATAGGTTGTTGTTGATGGGGAAATAAAATCCCGTGTTGGAAGATCTAAGCTGGAACATTTAAGTCGGGTGAAGAGTGATTTGACGTGGACCGGGATATAAAATCTTGTAATAGTAATGGCCACAAAACTCAAAGCTCAATATCAATGCTCACTCATCCATCCATCCTTAGAATGAGAGTTCGTGTATTAGAAACATGTACAATTATTATGGCTTTTGCCAATTTAACTGGGACTGAATGGTGGAACGGGAGACAGACTAAGACGAGAACAGGACGAGACTAGCATCTGAGGCAACGATTAAGTGGGCGGGGAGAAACTCCAAGGAAGCATGTTATTATGGTAATATTCGCACAATTTCGTTGACCACATCAAAGAGTAAAGGTGTAGTACTACATTCATCTTGCCTTACTTAAACTCTATATCCCGTTCCCTTATGAGTATCTAAATCTAATCTTTGATAAATGTCCTACAGTTTTCTTTCATTCACATTCAGGCTTTGTTTTATAGTCTTAAGAGCCTCATCTATCTTTGCTACTCTTTTCCGTCCTACATAAAACTGCCTGGCCTGGCGTGTCTGAACAATATCTTTACCTATTATATGGCATGGTATGCTGCTATGCTTTTTGTTTAGTTTACATAAAGTTTGCTTATGACTTGTAATAATCTTTTGTTGTATGATTATAAAAATCCCTAAATGTGTATTGAGACGTAATTAATACAAATCTTCTTTTAAACTATCATTATATTGTCCTGAGTCTGTATCCGTTTGCACTTAATGGTATTAGTGTCTTTTTCGTGAGCAATAACCAAATGTTTGAGTATAAATTACACAATGCAAACAAACAAAGCATTTATATTGGGCATGGCTTATTTATGAGTTGTCATTTTTTAAAAGCATGTGCATTCTTAAAGCGTCTTGTCTTACCTCCTACCAGAAAGCAAATGGCAGATTGGCAATGGCACTTGTCTTTATTCACCCATGCCATGCAAAGATGACTTTGATTCCTGCCTGATAGACAAGTAGTAGGATTAAGAGTGTTTAGTATTCTACTCTCATTCTGAATTATCAAATACTTCTGTAATTGCCATTTGAAAGTGTCTGTTAGGTGCTCCTCTGTGCCTTATAGTGGCATCTAAGTTGACAGTCAAAGAAAAACCAAAAGTAACTACTTTACATTCTTCATTTGCATATCCCATCCGTACAGGGATTGTGTTAGTGCATTTAGAGCACCTAGACAGACAGGAAAATATTCAATTCAAAATACTAATGTAAAGAAGAAGAACAGTTCGTGAATGGGGTAAAGTTATTCCCTGTAATTGAAATAAATGATATACAAAAGCAAGTAATGCATTGGTATTATCTCTATAATGGATGTAGACTATTGACGGACAACAATCAATGTCTGTAAGTTTAATTTGAAAAGGCGGGCTAGGTGTGTAACTACAGATTACGTGTGTCTGCCATTATTTTCTACACCTGTAATATTAGAATTTGCATCAGACCCATCCATACATATTGTGTCTACAGATAGAGTACTCGGTTTTTCTTGTTTATTTAATGTGGAATATGTGTAAGTCCAGCGTGTAAGAAAAAAATTGCATAAATTAAAAATGAAAGTTCACTCAATGGTAGTAAGCAAAAACAATCAACGTACAATGGACGAAAATATGTAGAAAATAAATGGGAATTGAATAGGAATTTAAAGAAAGTGATGGTAAACAAATATTAAGCAGGAATGTTTTCTTTTACTAGACATTGATTGATGGACAATAAAACTCTATTGTGTCATTGCATTCAGTTACATATTGTATGTTTCATTGGATACTATTACACGCAATAATAGGATTCTTTGACTTTTTTCGAATTATTTCCCCATAACTTTTTCTGACAATTTCTTGCGACAGAAAAACCAAATTGGATGTTTCTGCTAATTTTGCTGTCCAGAGGTTGCTGTTACTGTGTATTCTCATTTGCATACCAAGAACACTGAATCTTGATATCACTTAAGTAGGCAAACGTAGCGGAACACGCTTCTCTTGATAGTTTTTGAAAGAGAATGGAAGATAAATAGAAGGAAGTTGGGTTCTCGTCGTATTGCTGAAGCGTGAATTGAGTAACTTGGCGGAACATGAAAGATTCGATGGGGACAATATGAAATGAGATCTCTGCATGTAAACTTGTATTACCTCTACTGTTTACAGTTTGCTGAATAAATTAATATGGACGAGTAAATATTGTACCCTTGCTTAGCGTGAGTGTGCCAAAGCAGGAACCACATCCTTCTATTATTCTTCCACGTTAAAATTTTAATGCTTACAAACAGTAAGGTGTGGGTTGTCGATTTAAATGATGTAAACTGTAAAGACGTGACGTGAAGAGTTATTGTTGACGATAAAATACGTAATTGTCGTTAGTTTGTAATTAGTATTAAGGTAAACAACAAGTTAGGAAAAAAGGTTGGCTAATTACTTAGCAAATCATTTTTACATAGATATAGTTTAGATCTCAACTTTCCTTCATGATTTTGTTTGACGAATTAAAAATATTGCTTCTTGGAGAATATTTTTTTAAATCCTTCTGTTGAAAATATGTAGGTATATCATTTAGGTATGCAAAATAATGCAAGACAAATTGTATCGAGTTATCGAGTATACCTTCAACTGGACAATTATTGTTTGTAATATCCCAGTTTGTAATTGCAATTAGCAAGGCCGAGTTGCTTTGCTAACAGTTCATAGCATTCAACGAGGCATTTGCATTGTATTTCGCAACTTGAATCTGTCATGAATCACATTGAAATAAATGTAACTCCTTTTCTTTGTTAACTATCTATTATATATGTTAAAGTACATAATACGTACTGCATCATTACAGGTGATATCAAAGCTTGAAATTGGAGGTCCACATAAATAATATTTGTTTCTGTTTAGACAAGTTCGCATGAGTTTTGATAATCAGTTGCTTAGCTTGTTAAGCAATTATAAGGTCCATAACTTCAGTAGTAATTTATATACTACTTGTGCAAATACACAAATCGGTATGTCAGAACGCAAGACCAAATCAGTAAATCAGAATCCCAATACCCACCCAGTAT
This sequence comes from Yoshiicerus persimilis, assembly GCA_020352615.2. Lineage (NCBI taxonomy): Eukaryota > Metazoa > Arthropoda > Collembola > Entomobryomorpha > Tomoceridae > Yoshiicerus > Yoshiicerus persimilis. Next base: position 37,242,882 of record CM036941.2, on the reverse strand, counting down.
TATTTACTAGGTACCTCCATTTACATAAATATTTAGCAATGCAACAATGCACGTAGCAATAAATACAGAGTTGGAAGACATTAAAATGGTTAAGCACAAGATTCTTTCCTTTTCGCATTTCTATTTCAATTTATTAGGATTACGGTTTCCATGTCTTAGTGTTTGTACACCGAATAGGTAGCGAACAACATTTGTAACTATCTCATGTAAATGCAAATTAGTATTTTATTTTATTACCATTACCACCTAAGACCACATCATCACCACTGCAATCCATATACTATTATTTGGACATGTTCAACCACTTTTTACATATACGCGCATGCTCAAGAACACTGCTTTATTTTAGCTTATTTTTAATTGCGAGATCAAAAATTAGTCTTATAATAAATGATGATTTACCTATAGTATTCCACTATTGTTTATTAAATTGTGTCGACAGTGATGCCTTTGGTTCTGCTTACTAATAAATAAGGATTCTTTCAGAAGGGTACTACATTTCAGTGTTGTACTCTAACAATATATGTAGCCGTCTTGTGCTACGGTGTTCAGACAATCTAGGATATACAAGGCTAATAATACTATAATTAAGGCATATAATAAGTACCGTATTGGTAAATAGCACTTTGACCTTTGTTGTGGAGCAGTCATTGAACTATTTCTAAAGTTTGACGTAAATATACTTGTGTCTCTTTTAAGGTACTCGTTATCGGAAAGGTACCACATAGTACTTCGTAAATCAGTAGATCCCCTTGATTTTGAAATCAAATGGTTGTAAATAATTATCGGGCTTATAAATCTGTTAATAGGCTTATAGAGAAATTCGGGAGTGTCATTATATGTAGCTTCTCTTGAGGGATAGTAACACCTAAAACAAAAAATTGAATTACTTTTACATTCTATTATCAGAGGAGTTCTGAAGGCTTACTGAATTATTCTTACATTTTCTGAATTTCAACAGTAAAAGGACGATATTCCGTAATCTTGACTCTAGTTTTATTTTCAGAGTTCCAAGCCAAATATTTAACCACATATTGAAAATCACTGTTTGGTTTAATAGTTTCCACAAGCAGAAATGGATGATAGATTTCCTGTGTAAAAATTCAAGGCAAGCTGAAGTACTCCTTTACACATTACATAAACTTCAGTGTAGATACAGATAAATATAAATATGTGAATGTAAAATTTGTATATATTACCTCGTTAATAATTGGAATTCGAATGATCAATAACTTCTCTGTATCGCAGTTTAAGAAAACCTGCTTGGGGTAACAATTAGTTATCGGTTGCTTAACACACGAACCCAATATACGAAATGTAGTGTAGTAATGTCCACAAATGATAAAAATATCTCCTGGAGAGATTATTTCATGGAGGATTTCTGCCAAATCTCCATTGCAAAACAATGTTATATCGGAGGTTGTCGCTGATCCATCACTAGTAGATTGAAATTCAACCTCCGTTGTCTTTAATTCAAGCTCATTATCTGCAAATCTGAAAAAATTCGTGTCTTCATCTCCATTGCTTAGTCTTACCTGAAAAATCCAAAATTATAACTGAAACTGAAAATTATCAAACAAAAAACGGATAAAGAATGTTAAATTATTGCACTATACCGAAAGGAAACTATTTTTCAAAAGATTCAATTGTAAATTCGTTCCAAAACCAATTCTCTTTGAACACAAATTTTCCAATATTTTAATGAATTTTAACTGGGAAATCCGAAAGGAATTGCTAACTGGATATTCATTGAATTTTTTCTGTAATTTATGGCTCCAAATTGTACATATTTTCCAATTTCCCTTCATTTTTACTGTTCAAGGGGGGCGTTCTCCTGATTTATCTCTAAAATAATCCTCTGACTACGTGTGCATACATAGAATGACAAGATAAAAAATATCATACAGCAACACTTGAAAGCTTTTAGTGTGCAGCTTGTAGAGATGGTTTTTAATTACTTAAATTAAAACGGTACGTAGTACAACATCAACCAAGACCTTTATGGGTATTGTCAAATTTAGATGGGCTGTCAAACTTTGTAGATAACTCTAATTGCACACTGCGTGCATTATTGAGTGGTGAAACATTGCCATTGAGAAAATACAACCACATACCCAGTCAAAGTGTATAGGTGTTTTTATCTTTAAAATAGACGTGTGTACCTGGAAGTATTTACAATTTTACATACTAAATCTATAAGTACTCGTACGCATATCAGAATTACAAACATAGCAAAGGAATTTGGTTTGTATTGGAACGTCTGCAATGGTTTGCCGAACAAATTATTTTTATCATTCGTGACGGAGTGAAAAGTCAACTTTACACTTGGCAAGGATTGCTTAATATATATTTCCAGTTTATAGTTTTTAGTTTACACTTGACAAAGAGTCTAGTTCCAGTTCTTTGATGTGTATTAGTATACAAAACACATATAACACATAATGTACTACAAGATATGCATAATACATGCATGTACATACATGTGTATGTATATTTAATAAATGTAGCACCTTGTTCAAGTACAGTTGTTATTTGGTGTAATATGTTCGCGGTACGCGTATGTGTAAAGTGAATATAGAGATTTAATGTATGTAAACCTACTACACCATACACTATGCAAAGTAAGTGGTACGTAGTAAAAGTCTAAAAAGTATATAAGAGTAAGAGTACAGCAAGCGTTATTTACATCAATCTTGTTCCATTGCATCCATCGAATGAAAAGTTGAACTCGGAGAATGAAGGTCTAGTAAATCCTCGAGTCTTTCAATCTGGATTAGATTTAAAGACACGAGGTTCGTTGACACGACTTTAGTACGCTATAGTCACATACCTAGTCACATCGTTACGTTACGTATGCATTATATCAGTATAGCGAGGCATTATTGTACATACAGCAGTGATTCATAGTGTTCAGAAGAGGATTGCCTAGCTCTTTTCTTTTTCTTGGTGTGGTGAAGTTTGGTTTGGTTTGAAGTAAATGGTGAGCTATGCATGGAAAAGCGGAATGTGATACAATGGGTAGAATAGTGGGATTGCTATTGCTATTATTACGAGATGACTGACTGAGTAACTAAAGAGTTCATGTGAAAAGCCTTTGGTTAAATGCTGGTGAATGGAATAGTAAGAGTTGCATGCATATCTACAATATCTTTTTGGCTCCTGTTATTTTCTGCTTTGCTTTGTGTTTGCATCATTCTGTCTTTTCCCTTGCCTTGCCTCACTGCTCAATCCCAAAGAGTATTTATAAAAACGCAAACTAGAGATTTAGAGAAAAGTCATAGGCATAGCCCATATACCATGCCGTGGCATATAAATAGTCCATATATTATCTAATAATTCGAATCTCATGAATCGTGATGTCTTGTGTACGTACATACATACATGCGTAGTTGATTGTCATTGAGTCGCATAAATAATGATGTTCACGTTGTAGTTACATCTACGACAATAGGAAATCACGGGAACCCACTGTTTCTTTATTTAACATGAGCCCGACTTAAGCAAACAGAAATGGAGGAGAAGTGAACTAGCTGGACATGAACATCCCATCCAATTGACTGTTGCAATTGATGACATGACAAGACAAGAGCCAAGGCTTTTATGTTTAAGGCTACTTAACGTAACGCACAACACATCATAGAAGTTAAGTGAAGTAGTGTGTAAAGAGGTAGTTGGATACTTTAGCAGTTAGTGGAGGATGTATTAGCGTACCTGTTAGTTTATGACTATGACGACTGTGTTTATCATCCGAAAGTCTTTCTTGTTTCATGAAGAATGAAGATGTGGACAGAACAGACATCAGATAGACAATCTTAACCACATCTCCTGCTAATACTACAGATAAGAGGAGGGCCGCTTGGATACTTGTTGTGTTATGTTATGTAACTAGTTGTAGTAGGTAGGACGAGTAAACAAACGTTCATAGAAGGACATGACAAATGCATTGTTAAGAGAATCCAGTCAAACAGGGGCTTTATGAGTTTCATGGAATGTCGAAAGATAAATAAAAACTCTCTTTTCTTGAGTCAATACTTCATTCAGACCTCTTCTCCCGTTCAAATAGTCTCTCCGATAAAATTTCATTCTCTCTCGTTTTATTCTTGCATAACTGAAAGGAATGTAATGATGCGCAGGTATGCAACTGGGTTGTAAGCGAATTGCAATCCATTATAGATTAGAAATAAATTGATTGGGAAAGAGTGAAAGGATACAAAGAATGAAAATGGAATTTAATGGAAATAAATTGAAAAAGGATTACAATTCTTTATTTACGCTGGCCATCCAGAAAGAATGTGTAAAGTGTAGGTACTAAGTACAAATGCAAGTAATGCTACTTATTGTTATTCTGATTTCTGATTCTTACAGGTTGGTCTCTCCAGAATTTAAAGTACTGAGTATGTAGGATGTAGAATCGAACACAATACAAGTAGCAATGAGTGAACTTGTACAGTAGTACGAGCAAGTAGCAGTTGCAGTTGTTGGTTGTTTTGTATTTTAAGTAGTATGTACGGATTTGATATAAAAATGTAGTATGTACAGATATAGTAGAAAAGCTTTCGGATGAATAATTCTAATCGTAAGTTGTGGTGCAAGTTTATTTTAACGACAATGGATTCTAAAGGGTAGGGAATGTAATGATGCATTTAGGTAGAGAAAAGATATGATGATAAAGGAATATGGGAGTAGTTGCTTTGTTTCTGCATAGTTTGAATTAAGCATTTGAGATTTTTGCCATTTGTAGATTAGATGAAGAAAAGGGATAGGATAGCGTGCAATTTGATTAGAAGGACACTTAATGTCAGAGGAGATGAGGAGAGAGCTTCCTACGTTCCATTCCTTTGGTGTCCTCACTGTCTTGTCTCTGGCTTCTTTTTCTTGGTTGTGGTTTGGTTTGGTTTGCTCAGGTTAAATAATGATGGGCGAAGATCATAATTTTATTTGGAGAATGATCATTGGGAAACAACCTGTTTTGGGAGAATTTATTTCATACAATGGAAGGAGACCCCCAGATGGAAAAAAGTCGATTATGGCTTTGAAATTAGCCGTTCATTTCACCAGCACCACCAGAACTTTTTTATGAGCATAGTTTTGCACATTGTTAGTGGATCTATATCCTACGATATCTTTTCGTGATGTGCATTACTTAGGATTCGAAGCTTTCAGAGGTTTAAGAAGTTACTCCTGAAACGACCAGAACAACTACGAGTACTAGTAAAATAAAAACAATGAACAAAACAAGTGCGTAATCTTTATTATATTATGAGCATGCATGTAAATGCAAAACCAAAAACGTTAAATGTTATCTAATGGACATTCAGTTTTCTATTACACATCATTGTAAGTAGATATAATGATATCGATGCTAAATAATGGGTGAAGCATCGACATCAACATAAGATCCTAATAGTTCATCATGAAACCAACTATGTAAAACAAAACACAGTGCAGGGTACGTATTGGCAGTGAAACTCTTAAACTGCGGCTCAATGCAGTGCGAAACGAGATGAAATTGAGTGGCCAGTCTCATAGACATAAATACGCAGCATAACATGCCTACTCACTCGCAACTTGTCTCGAATTCAACTCCTGAGAATTCTGGCATAGCTAATGCGACTGTAATGCAATCGTAATTCGCCCTGTTAAGAATACTTAATGTAACCAGTTTTCCTCCGCCACGTAACAACACAATATACATACAAACGTATTCAAACTCTTCTTGATTGGTTTGTGTGTTATCTGTAGATGTATGTATTTAGTAATGAATAGTAGTTAAGCTACGGTTTCGACTCAACTTTTATGCAACGTGTATGTGGTATGCCATCCTGCCTTACCTTCGCTTAGCTTCGATTCGACATCAGCTTAAGTGTTCATTTCATTGTGTTTTTCAGTGGTGAGCTACTCCTTACTCTTGTAAGCTTTGATCGCGATTTAAGATCGATGGCGAAATTGCCAGTAATAATGTTCTACTATGTGTGTGAGCCAAACTATTTTTTGTCCAGCTAAGACAAGTCAAGCCAAACCAAACCAAACTAACTTATGCATAACCTGGTTAAAAGTTTAAGTTAAGGCAAGAGTTGTCTTACTTTTTACGAGCATTCTGTGTATAGGGTAAAGTATAACCTTACATTACAAATGCTATATATGTCTATAGTTTAGTGGAAGACGATGCAGTATAGTACAAACACACATGTTTTTCTTGTACAATGAAAAATAGACAGAAAGGACAGGTATGGTTGTTTTATCCATGTCTATCTATTTTTTATTCTTCACTGTTACATTAAACGTATTAAGTAAGCACAATGCGTATAAGCATAATAGGTGTAGTGTAAATAGTTAGCTTACGCCTTACGCTTACATATTGTGGCTAGGTGCCTGCTTACATACTTCGCTGTTTGTGTACCTTTACTACTATTATTTTCTTAGTCTCATCAAGTAAGTTGTGTGGATTTATTATAACCTTTTAATACACTGTATATGTAAATGTAAGTATCCGTGAGCCGAGTTGAACGGTTAAATTACATCACTTTGGAAGCAGTAGTTAGGGATTACCTTCTAATATTCGTGTGTTGTATCTCCAAGCGAAATGTATATGTCGCAGTCGGCATTGCAACAAAAGCCAAATTACTTACCAGCGAAGCCAGTGGAGACCAGACATAGCAGCCCTTTCAGCAGAAAAGTAATTTAGCGTTAGCTGTTTAGTGTTCGTTATGCCACATACACGAGGATTTGTAGCTTTATTTATTAAAATCCGCCAAACTATTTTCTTTTGTGCAATCCTTTTCCTTGAAAATAGCTCTTTGTTTCGCAAAACATTGAAAAATTTCTGCTTGTTTTACGATTAGTACTAATAAAAATCAATTGATTCAATTCGGTAAAAGCATGGACAATATTAATCTACAATTGACCTAATGATTTCACAGAATAGATATTAATTTGCAAACAGTAAAATACCTTCAGGGTTGTCGAAAAATCAAGAAAACTGAAGTCAAAAATTGTTTACCATTCAAGGTGATCCATGTTGCTTGTCAGGGTAGCTATTTCAAAATTTGAAGTGATTATCTACTTATCTCGTATATAAAAATAGAAATTATTAAGTAAGCCGACAAAGTGTCAAGTAACAGTAGGATTAACTGAGGAACCTGATAATTATAAACTGCACTGATGAAATCCCTAATCCGCGTGTAACCGTCTGCACACAACATATGGAAGTCGACTTGGTATTACATAAGTGATATGGATAAGATAGGGATGGAATAATAAAGGTATAATACCACAATAAAGAGAGACTCGACTGGAAGGAAAAGCTACAAGAGTTTCCTTTCTTACTTCTACGCTACAGGTTTGGATTGTTAGTTTAGTGTTTGTACTCTTGTAGTTGCCTAGCCTCTTGCTTGCTCGGGCCTTGATTATTAGAAGGAAAGGGTGAAGTTTTAAGGGTGGAACATCTCGTCGACGGTCTCCTCGTATCTCTTGTGTATTAAATAAGTGTGAGAGTTAAAGCTTATTTTGTAGCCTGTTTTCTTGTAATAAGCCAAGCAACTTGAACTAGTGAGAAGATTATAAGAAAAAGAATGAGTGGGTAGCAGATCGTCTCTGATAGAGTTCTCTTATATTATAAACGACACTATATATGCAGCACATACCTATAACTGCGTTCTTATTCCTCACAGAATAGACAAGTACGAGTTGGAAGGTAAAGGTAAAATCGTTTGTTAAGGATATTACTTGCATTAGTATAATATTGGCATCGCAGTTATCTTTAGTTATCCACTCGACTCTCCGACTTATGCAAATATAATATTTACGCTGTTTTACTTACTACGATGTGCTATGTGTACGTGATACTACTAAGGAACGATTAATAGAATATAATCAGTACAATACACTCATACATTTGTTATGTATTGTATTACTCCAGTCAGTTTACATTGTTAGCATAGCCGTGTGGCTGTTAAGTTACGTTGTGCATATCGGATCAGTCTTGTCTAGCTGTCTACCAGAGATAGCTTAGCTAAAAAGATTATTTTGCGGAGCTGTCTTCTTGTGTACCTAATGTAAATGTATTGCCCATATTATATTATACAACTATGCATTTTATAATGTATTTTATATGGAGTATCTCCTCGTTACTACTAGTTAGTGTAGTTAGATGAGCTGAGTGAGTAATATGCACATGTACATGATCGTGTATAACGACAACGACTCCCTTCTGAGTCGTGTTCTTGGCATTGGACCTTCTTTTTAATGCTCTCGCTCTCCCTTTGGCTCGTGGTATTTTTATGGCATTTTCACTAACCTAATGAGAATGAGTTGCTCTCGCGTTACATCACATTCCCTATACCTACGTCTAGTCCAGGCTTATACACATGTACATTTGGCTAGTACGAATTACGAATTTCGTAAGTACGGAAAAACTCATGAGCACCAGCACACACAAACTACAAACCCTAAAGAGCTATTTTAACTTTATTGCTCATTACACATCATGTGCCTTCCTTGTTTTCTAACTCACTGCTCTACAACTGCTCTATAAACTAAAAGACAGTCACATCGCAACTCTTGGCATTGTCTATACACAATATATATTTATGCGTGCTGTATTTTTTAGTCTATTTACAATGCATTTATCTTCGAGCTTTAGTTTCTGTACAGTGCATTCCATTTTAATGACTGTACTAACGATAGAGATAGATCAGCAATTTAAGAGTACATTGAAATACCATGTAGCTACATGTACTCACTAAGTAGTTTTAAAATGATTCTCAATGCCATTTTATGCCGCAGTATAGTCTGTATGTTAATACTTGAAGGTTTCAGTTCAGTTAATAAACCATTTAAGAAAGAGATTCGTTTCATGACTTGACCGAGTATATGATGAGCGAGAAGAGAATACTAAATTAGTTGCAGTTTGTGGTGTGTGTTAGCTGGTCTGGTATGGTGGTTGACTTGACTCTTGACTGGTTGTGTGCACAAAGAACAAGAGAAAAGAGTTTAACACATGTACTGTTGTTTAAGTAAGTCCTGTATTTACCTTTGTAACTGAGAATTGAATTAATGTTGATTTGACTAAAGATGAGACAATTAGTATGGGAGCTCAAAGTTCGTTAGCTGGTATCTAATTGGTATAATTTTGCATAAAATATAGTGATAACGGTACTCTGCTTAATAAACTGTACTCTAGTGTGGTATTCTTCGTCTACTCACACCTTACTCTACTTAATAAACTGTTCTAAATAGTTTGTGTATTTGTATTTTTATCTAGGTGATGAGAATTTCGAGGAGGCACTAATGAGACAAAGTACATGAAATGTCAGAAATTCCCTGGAAGATAATAAAAGTTGAATAAATCTGGAATCTTCCGTTGTGTGACGTGAGAAGACACAATAAAAAGGTTGTATGTATGACGGATGAGCGGAAGTTGGAGGAAAGGAGAAATAAAAGTGACAAGTGAGGGTGGACCGTAAATGAGTCCACCGGTGGCTTGGATCCCAATGGACACAGAGTCACTTAAAAGTGGATTCAGTGAAGTCAGCAATCGTTCTAGGCGGACAGCGTTGAGTGTAGGAGGAGGTGGGAACGGACTCAACGGTGGCACAGGTGGAAGCGTCGTCTCCTTGTCTCTCCCCGGCCGGCATCATCACAGGAATCATCATCATCGTTCCCACACTCACAGGTTACATTCTATTCACATTATATCCCTCATATCCTTCTCAGTGCTCTGTTATGTAGGAAAGGTATGTTTTAATGCTCATTCTTTCTTCCAGTCTTACAATGCAGTGTTTAAGGTTGTTTTGCTACTTACTTGTTTTGGTTCTCACTGGTATGTTTGGTGTAGTATGGTTTGCCATTTTATAAGTTGTCTTGTCTGGCATGTTCTCTCACTAGTCTTCGTATAGTCTCCAACATAACAAGTCAAAACAGACGAGTGGAGAATAGTTTCAGTTTGTGGCAGTGAAGAAAACCAAACAAAAGAGCTAAGCTGTGTTTCCGTCTTCTCTGAATTCTTTTCTCTGTAAGTAAAGTAGTGTGGTGGGGTGCACTTACGTAGTTAGTGATCGTATTTGGTATTATGCAAGAAAGAATCAGACAGAGATTGAAGATTATATTAGGAGATTCAAGATTACATTAGGAGGAGAAGAACCAAGGGAATCCACCTTCTTTTCACCTTCCTTCACACATGGCTCATTCATCATTCTCACTAACATCAGTTGAAATTTAAGTTTAGTTGGCCACAGACGCTTCTAATACTCACTACGGAACGAAACGTATTACTCTATCAAAGAAAATAGGGAATTTACATTTTTTACATGCTCTTCCCTTGTTCTTGTTAAATGGTTGGATTGGACTTCACTTCAGTTAGTGTAGGATACCAAAGTGAAGAGAAGCACTATTATAAGTGAAGAAACCGTGTTAAGTTAAGTATTTACGAGTATGGAGAATTTAAATCTGACTTTCCAGAATGGACTTTCATATGCATGACTTGTGTTGATGTTCAGCTAAGGAAACTATAGAGCTGTTTAAAAACATTCTTCTGTGTCTCTCTCTCCTGACGTGTCGTGACAGTGAAGTTGTCATTCTCTTGACAAGTGTCGTTGTCTTTAACTCGTCTGTTTTTCTCCTGGCTTTTGTTGCTCCTTGGATTGGATCATTTCCTTCGTTTTCAGTCTGACGATATATTCGTGTTGTGCAGTGTTGGATTTTGGATTAGGTAGTTCCATTCAATTCTGTTCACTATGATTTGAAATGATGGTGAGTTCGTTCTGCTTGTTACCTTACTCTTATTCCCTTCTCACTCTTCTTGGCTAGATAGTTATATGAATATCATTGCAATATGCAATCCAAACCAATCCACACAAAATAATAACTCTGTCCATTTCTTATGTTATTTTGTTATTGTGTCTAACATGTTCCGTGATCAGTTCTTCTTATAATGCTTAAGTTTAAGTTTTTACTTATTTATATACATATAGTACATGTACATGTGAGCAATATTCTGTAGTAATATGATTATGTATAGCTTCTAATATAAGGACACGGACTAGGAGTGCATATTAAAATGAATTCAGTTTTCTTTCATGATATTTTACTCAAAGTTTCTTCAGTCTGTGTCCAATTGCATGTGAAACACAATAATAATTTTACAGCGTATTATAATAGTACATGTAATGTACTGACGTTCACTTAATGTGTTACTAAAGTAAAATGACCTCTTCGTAGTACATGTTCATTGCATACCAGACAAAACCAGCCTCGCTCAATTCCGTCTCCCATGTACTTCAAATACCTATTGTGTGTTACCTTCCATTATCACACTACTCCTTGTATACGTAATGTGATTTGTGCTTATATGATGGAATTTTATGTTTTATCTTTATCTATATTAATGTATATATACACTTTTGGCATTTATGTGCGTAAAACGTGAAGAATATCAATGTTATATGCGTCAAGCGTCAATGTATTTATTATTTACGTAATTCATGACTGCTATACCTATATAGCTTTGTTTGTGTCTAAGTTCATTTCGTTTCACAAAAGTAGTCTTGTAATTTAATGCAGGTAACACTTACTTTTGTACATGTATGTACTTACTCCTTAATGAGATTATGATGGGAATGGGAGTCTCTTGATTTGATGCACTCGACTCCAGTCAGATTGAATAGCCAGAGCCATGCTATGATGATATACTACAGATATTTTTTCCTGACGAAAGTAAAATACTCAATCCATTTTAGTCTACTAGAATTATTTTCAGTTCTGGTCAGATAGCATCATAATATTCATTCTCATTTGTTATTTGGTAACTTTTCATTATATGTAAATGCAAATCTGGATGTTGATCAACCTACTCGGTACTAAAGAACAAATACTTGGCTTTGACTCTTGTTTTGCTCCATGGTTATGACTCTTATGATATGACATGACTCTTGTTCTTGTTACAGATAAATATGGTTTAGTGCTTATCACATCAGAACAAGAAGCGCAATGAAAAATAATATTTTCATTGTTATAGCACACAGTTGAGGAGATTTGAGGTCCGAGTACCTAAAGTTGATTTGACTTGCGATGGTGATAGTGGGAAGTGGTGGGTAGGGAGTCTCTTCCAGTTTTCTCAATTATTCTAAACAGTAAATCTATATGGACAGAGTGAGTGAGTGGCTAACTTGAAGAACTACAGGTGTTGAGTTAAACATTAGCTGAATCTGATTGTGAGTTTGTGAGTTACATTTTTACAAGTTCAAGTCTTGTCTTTTCCTACGCTACATATATATTTGTAATTTGTAATGTTCATGTTTTTATTAGTTGCATAGTGCTATGTGGTGTTAGTGTTTCTAATGTCATAACGTAATTTTATTGCGCTCAGTTCAGTTCGGCTGTATTTTGCATGCCCTGAGCGATTTGGTTTTAGTGGTGATGTTGGCGTTGCTCCTGTTCATGTTTGATCATACAGAAAAATAATATTTCTTCACACGTGCTTTTTATGCCACAATTTTATGTCTTGCCATTCCACTTACTTTACAATTCTTTGTGATGTCTGGATATAATAGGAATCACTTTTTTCCCTTTTGCAATTTACTTGACTACGCGGAGCAGAGACTAACTTTTTATTAGAATTCTTTCGCCGCTTTTTGTATTTGTCCTCCGTCTTCTCACAAATTTCCATCCCCAACAAACAACAGACTCTTTCATATTCATCGTAGACTACATGTAGATTTAACACACCTTTATTTCACAACTCAGATGCTTATTTAGTATACTTACTAATCATACCTTATATTTTTGACTACTTTCAAAGTTATGACGGCAGGAATGCAATGAAATGTTTGTGAACCCAATTAAATTCTACAGGCAGACTGTCCCTTACATACTACACTGAAAGAGAAGCCGACAACCTAAAACCAAAATGAAAATTTCAATTCAATTCACTGTTATTTCGGGTAATAAAAATGAAACGCGAGTTTCAAACAGTGAATATGGCATTACCTCAAGGGTTTGACAGCCTCAAAACCTAATTTGCTGTTTCATTGTCATTATTTTCATGTTGTGTGACAAGAATCTATTATTTTCAATTTTTCTACCAAATACTATTTAGGCGATATTGCAGTAGTAAATAGTACACACTCAGTCACCACGTTTAACTAACACTACTTAAAGTTTTGCTTGAAAGTGTACGTTGTCTTGCATGTAAATATTACTTTCGTAAGTTTTTTCTTTTTCTTACTATCCGTGGGTTGTTAATGAACTATACAACCAATATGGAGATGTCAACAAGAAAAAATAACTTCACTTACCAAAGCAATCTTCAGTACTTATTTTTGATAATTATACCTTGAAGAATTAACAGACGAGTAGTCGTATATTTTATTGTAAATTCAATTCAGATTTACCAAATCGGGTTTTGTACGAAATTCGTATGACACAATAGCAGAAAGATGGTGTTTGTCGTTACTGCCTATTTCTGGTTTTCAGGAAACCTGGAAGTGAATGCTTAATTTTCAGGGGATAGCATATTTTGCATGTCATGGGCATCCGATGCTAATTTTAGTAGAGGAAGTGTGTGTATAGTGTGTAACCTAAGTAGTATAGTATGTGTGCATTATTTATGGAGGGTAGGGTGTCTCGGTAGCAGTTAGAATGACATTAGTTTGGGCTTAATAAGGAGAAAAGCTATTCAACGGTTTTCAGGAGAATTTATTAGGCTATCACATAGCTGATTAGGCGAAGCTTATTTAGTTTGTAATGGTAGTAGGTATAATTTGTGCTTTGTGTTGTTGTCGCGTATTGTGTAGTACCAGACTAGTGCTGTTATGTGTTGTGTATTTTGTCGGTTTAATTTAATCTAATCCTCTCTTGTAACTTGAGACGAATGGGGATGAGTCAACGAGAAGCTTGTATCTGTTGTACCTTGTAGCATGTAGCTGAAAGCTATGTTCTACAACTTACAACCACTAACACTGAAACCTACCCCTAGGATTTTCCGTACTTGCTTATTTACTTGAAATATTCATTAATACAATAGTATTTGTCCACAGGATTGTCAGCATAAATCTTACAGTACTTTGACAATACACGACGTGTGCATACATTAATGGATATTCGCTGTTCCTATACGTTATACCGTATTTGTGTTGCAAATTACAAACCTAGAACTTTTCTACATGTGATATCATTATCATAGAACACAGTGTACAGTAATTTAATTTTCAAACAAAAGGACAGTGTCACTAGTACGGTAGGATTTGTCGTGTTATGTTACATTGTATGTTTATATGTGTCGTGCAAAGGAAAAGATTCAAATTCTGTATTGTACAGTAATGAATGCAGACATGACAGTAATGTTTAAGCTTTGCATGCTGTTTACACACATGCAGTCTAAGTTTGTGTGAGAGAATAAAACTAGGGATCAGTTCCATTTGTTGTGGTTTGGTTTCAATATGCAAATGAACGGGACTTGCGATGAGACGCGACGAAAGACACTGCGGCATTTCAGAAAGAGGGTTTTGGTTATGTAGAATTGTAATGTTTTTATGTAATCAATATTATTGCACATACTGCACTGTCTTTAGAAGCTTGGGAAAAAAGTCAACACTGATGATAGGATAAAATAAGGGATTGTTCTTTATTTCCTAGGAATGCTTACTGAATTTGAGAAAATAAATGAATGGAAGAGTAAATAATGAATTTGTGGTTTGCAGATCCGGGCGAAACACAAGGCGTGAAGAACCTCTGTTGGAAACACCGGAGAGTGGTCATGGCAGTGAGATAATGGAGCACATATCATCACAGGGCCAGGACAATAATCGTGGCTCTGGTAGAGACGGTCATGAAGTCATCGAAGTGCAAATCCTCCCCCAGGTGAGCTATGATATTTTTCGGTTTGTCTATAAATCGCTTTGTTGTGAAGTCTAGCGTTTTGTTCACACTTACTCTGAGTCATGCATTCTTAAAGACATCTGACAAAGATTCTTCAACTGTGAAAGAGTGATAAGATTTTTTAACACAAATCAGGATTCTATTTGCGTTGCTTCCCATTTATGCATGGTTGAGATAATTTGGGTTGGTAAATTATAAAAATATTTTCATTTTTACGTACATACATTATGCCCCAATCCTATATACACGTAATATAAGAACAGAGAGCTACTTTCCAAATACTTGAATCAAAGAATGTCATTGTAAGTGTTGTCAGTAACTATAATTTCTCAGTAAACCACAAAGAAACTGTTATTGCAGTTAGACAAATAGTTATAGCTTCACACAAGAAACTCCTGTGTGCACTTTAAAACAAGGAGACAATAAAGAACTCCAAAGGGAGATTGTATTGGTTAATAGTTTTCACTGCCTTGGCATTCTTAAGTTTTACAAACTTTAGTATTATGGCAGCCTAAGTATTTGGCACAATTTCCTAAATTTGAAATCAAACGGTTTGACTGACTCTGACTCATTCTGCACTTATAATTAGTGTAGATAGGCTGCTAAAACTGTTTCTAATCTAATTATAAGGCAAAGGTGACATTGGTTTTGCTAACGGATGTTGTAGTCACTGAACTCGTTTGAGAGACGGCATAATCACTTTCACAAGATGCTGACAAATTGATCTAATCGAGTTAGAAAGATCATGACGTGAATCCCTAATCTCATTGGCTTTAAGTAATCACTCTTCTGCAATGATTGGAATCTTTGTCATCAATTGAAGATAAAACTGGTCTTAGGTATATTTGTTTAGGAGGTCGAACTTACTTTCGTTATGCAATGCTTTACTTGTCATAAATTTGCATAGCTCATTTGCTAGAATTTTATTTGGTTCAGGCAGTCCTAATATATACTAAATGAGAAGAGGATTTAATTATGCATATTGCTTGAGCTACAGGAATACGGGTATATTGTACACCATAACATAAAGCACAGGTGTTACTTTTAAAACTTAAAAGTATCGTCCCAGGATTCATTTGTCGCTTCCTTATCTGGTCTGGTGGATCCATTGACAGAGGGAAACAGATCATGCTTTTCATTTGAAAGTGAAACACTTCCCTTTTTGCCAAGCCGACAAATTATCTGCAATTCATTTTCGTTCATTCATACAAGTGTTCTTTTATTGTTTCACTTCGAACACTACGGTTAAACTTTTTGTTTCTTGTGAGCAGATTACTCTTTCACTTATGCTTACTTAAGATTAGTGCGTACACTTTGTACAAGTGCATTTACAGATGATACGAACGAAGTAGACGAAGTCATATATTATAACGTGCTAATGAAATTGAGTTATTAGTCCCGCATCGTGATGTGAGTGAGAGCGAGCTTTACGAATTGTTTTTGTCTTGAGAGGAAAAACTTGAGTTCAGAAAACTAGACAGATGGTTACAATTACAATGTTACAATTTGCAATTATTGTTTTATCAGAAGAAATAAATTTAAGCTTTACTATAATTAAGGTGTACGAGACGATGATAATGATACAATATACATAATAAAACACAACTGAATGCAGTACAATCCAAGGGGTTTCAAAACGCGATCTTAGATTGTAATACATTCATTGTTTGATATCGGTACTTGTAAGATGTGCTTATGACTAATTTTCATTGTTATAGCACATATTATATAGTATGCTGACGAATAAGAAAGGTACAATTGTTTGAGATGGGATTTAAATAGTATTTTGCATGTTTTGTCGGCAGGATGACGGCTGGGGTGACGCTGCAACGGCAGTGACTGGTAATACATCAGACAGATCGAACTCACCGATTGGCAACGGTGGTACCGGAGCCAGTATCAAATGGGCCCCCATCACTCAAGAAGATGACCCACCAGCCAACCTAGGATGGTGTCAAAGGTGAGAAATTCGATTTGTTATCTGTTGTGATTGCTAGCGGGAGTGATGTGAAGATCACTAGGGTGTCTCCATTTACAATCCATCATAATATTATCGTTTGAAAAACGGAAAGGTCCAATGTACGATATTTCGATAGTCCATGACTTTATGACGAGCGAAGAAACAAGTAAATAATGAACTCTATGCATGGCTGGTTGGGCATATGCCTATCACATTGCATTACATTGAAAAATTGAAATGCAGTCTCGCTCTGCTGATACTGTGATACTTATTATGTCGTTAGGGTTATCTAATGCTATAACAAGGAGTATTAGGAGGGTAAGTACGGATATTATTTGGTGTTATGTAAATGTATAACTACTAGCTTTAGTTGTGTGATAGTGGATGTAATGAGCAACTAATTGTAAGTTGGCACCGACACTGCGCCTCACTCTTTTCCGCCTGTCTGAACACTGAATGATCTTGAGATGAATTTGGATTAGGCGAGATTGATCGGTGTCATCATTTTATAAGGGATAATTTGCGTACGTTGCGTGATACTTATATGGCCGATTAGTACATGGAATGAAACGAAAAAGAAAAAACTTTGAGAATCGTGGCGTGGAGTTTTTCATTATTCTTTATGGTTTAATGTGTGCAAGGTTAATGGGGACACACATGCACATTTTAAGACATGACAGCCAAAACCAAGCCGAGCCAACAATCTAGACTGACTGAAATTCAATTCAACAGTGCTAGATAGTATAGCTGTTAAAAGATTTTTGCTATCTCATTCCACAACATCTCATCACCACGTTGTAAGTAATATACTGACTGACAATGGTGTTTAGGCAGATAAATAGATGATAGGCACATTGTTTGTGAAATGGTGAAGGCTTGTTATTTTACACTGCAATGTACTGATTAGCGAAAAAAGTAGACATGATAATGTATGTATTTGCCAGACTTAATTTCAAATATTTGTGTGTTTTTCCAGGTATATTGGCTCTTTGATTGGAGCCGGGATTGTGGTCGTGGCAGTGGCGAGTCCTATTGTTATGGTCGTTGGACATCGCATTGGCTTCCCGTCCTCAAGACCTGTAACTAATGTTCGAGAATGTGGACCCGAATGTCACGCATTTCTTCTAGCCCTCTCCGTCAAGCTCGTTGCCCTTTTCGGGGCAGTATGGGCGATTTTCTGGAGAGGATCCCCTGCCACAATGCCTAGAATATTTTTCTTCCGTGCCATTACTCTTCTTCTTGCTTTTCTTGCTGCCTTCGCGTTCTGGCTTTTCTACTGGGTAAGTTTTTTCTGGCAATTTTAAATGTCCTGTTTACTGTCGACAAAGAACTTTTTCTTTTCTAGTAACTAACTACTATGTGTGCATAATGTTTTTTTTCGGGTAGAGTAAATTGTTTTTGAAATACATACATAATAGCATTTTGTGGGGCCAAGAAAGACAAAGCCATAAAGTAGATATAAATTCCTTTGTTTGCATTCTAGGATATATGTAGCCATAATTATAGCACTGTTTTCAGTAAACGTCCTAAATAAAATTTTCTTGTCATTTGTTTTATGGCCTGTATTTAGTGGGTTGAAATTTGAATGTGCATTTCGTAGTACTATAAAAGTAATTGCAAGATGGGCCTTATTTTTATGGTCACTAATTATGTATGATCAGTCAATTATACACAAATCCTTATGAAAACCGCTTTTTGTAACCCAGTCTTTGTTGTAAAGTCTCAAGTTTATTCAGTAACGGAAAGCTACTATAAAAGAAAGGGTTGTCTGTCTGTCCTCCAGTTAGTTAGGTGGTTACAGAGTATACAACATCTCACGAAACCATTAAAAATTTTTCATGAAACTTTCAGTGAGGACCAAGTGTAGGTTCTCTTTTAAAAATGGGGTGAATCAGTAACACCTTTGTGACTTTTGACCTAGGTTCTGTTCAAACCCGTATCCCGTATACATGTCATTAATGTGATAGACGTATTGTATTGTATATCACTTGTGTTAAGAATTAGATTGTAGATGGGCTCCAAACTTATTTCTGCTAAACACAACAAAGATGGGTTTTCCGATATCCAAAAATAAACTTATCATCACGAATGTAAACTGTTCAATTGAATTCAAACTTTTTGTATAAATTCGTTTACTTTTCAGTAAGTTCCAACCTTTCGAATAAAGAACTTTTCCAAAAAAGTCACTTTTGATGTTTTCAAAGTTTTCTATTTCTTTTGTTTTGCTTCCGTTACCGTATAATACGCATTTTACAAATGGTTTATTCGTTATTACAGCGGTAGTTTAACCATAAATAACTTTAAGTACCTATAGTTGAATGTTATTTGATGCTTGAAAATGAATGTTTTTGTTGGTGAATTAGGTAAGAGCGGAGGAGGACGGGGATTTGTCAATGGTAGGAGCGACGGCATTTGCAAGTGGACTCACAGACGCTTTACTAGCCATTCATTACTTGGGAGTTCTGTTGACAGAAATCCGCCATGTGTCTCCCCAGTTTCAGGTAGGTAACGAAAAAGTTAATACAATTCATGAGTATGAAGACAATTCAATTTGCACGAAATATAATTTAAGTACTACTTGGAAGTAGAATGACATGAATGTGGATTCGAAGAAAGAATAAAACAAAGGATGTCATATTTAATTCCAGTCGAGTAGTCGCCAAATAATTGGTTTTGTTTTTGTGGTAAAGTTTTAGAATGCAAATTGGAAATAAATATGATATTTTGTAGATTACTGTTGTACGCTCTCCGGATGGAATGTCTAAACAATGGATCATTGGAAGCTTGAGCATACAGAGAGCAGCCGTCTGGGTTCTGCAGCATTACTATGCAGAGTTCCCGTCGTACAACCCACATTTGGATCGACTTCCTCCCTTGAGAAAAAGACACCCCTCAATAAATAACTCTAATGCTCCCTCTTTCAAGTTTTATGATTTTGATGGCATCACCTCTTCCTTTACACCGGTATGATAATATAATTGTCTGCAGTGTTATCTTATGTATATTTGTTTTGGCTGATCCCTGTAGCTCTGCATGAAAGATGAAAGCCCGAGGCAACAAAAGTTCTCAGCTTGCTAAATAATCTGTTTATAACTATAACATGTTCATGTTAGTACCACAACTTTTAAGTACTTACAATTTACTAACTGTACGTCAGTTTTTATATTTACACTTTAGTGTTGGCTGTTGAAAAGAAAATCTTATTCATTTCCATCTTTCATGTCCCCTTAAATTTTAAACAATTTTCTCACCATCTCTAAACTTATTGTTGTTTACTAAGCCTTTGCTAATCTTTCGCTGTTTTGGATCTTTAGTATTGTTAACTGTATACTTACTTAAAATTAAGCACAGCTGAGCTCACCCTATAAGAATAAGCTTATTATTGTAAGTTTAGCATTGAAAAACTAAGCTTGTGACTTATTGTATGTTAATTAGGCTGGTCGACTTTCTCGTCGTGGCACGTCGCACAATGAACGGTTCTACGAGGAACATGAGTATGAAAGACGCGTGAGGAAAAGACGAGCCAGATTGGTGGCGGCTGCTGAAGAAGCTTTTACACATATCAAACGACTCCAAGACGAACAAGGTACCTATCCTCAATACAACTACAGCAAACATCTTTTACGTTTCTTGCATGATATGAACCAAACCACACTTATTAAGAGTTTATCAACACTGAATGCGTTTCCTAACCTCTTCTTCTCCTTCGTCGTCTCCCTTTGTTTTATCTGCTTAATTAGATATAACCAACAACATCTAAAACGCATTTTATTTTTATTCCTTTGAGAAAAGTGACTTGTCACAAAGGTAGCCGCAATGCCATGCCACTGCTCTCTACTCATAATCAACAACAATTTTCTTTTAATATCATTGTCTAATCCCCACAAAAAGCGGAATATACACAAACAATTATCTGACTGATTTAAGTAATGACACAAAAGAACGTTCTTTGTAAGTTTAGAAATGTAAATGACAAGGTTCCTATTAAATATATATTCACATGAGTCTCAACATATACTTATCTCCCTTACCTGTAGTATTAAGTACCTAGCAATAAACACAGAGAACAGTTCACTCAGAAATTTAAGTTTGGCAAATGTACTTTTCGTGCATCTTTTTAAAGTCCTAATAGTTGCAGTTTCTAAATATTCTTTGGTGCGGAGTTAGCAAGTCATATTGTTGGCTTTGTGTTCAGTTTATCTATTTACATGCACTGTAAGTATACACCTACTCTTTCGTAAAGGTAAGTGAAGTTCGTACCAAGACTCACAGTGTTTGTGTTGTGTAGGTAGCCACATCCTAGGCTGGTCTGGCAGAAGTGTTGTTGGATGCAAGAGGAAGTAGGATAATGGCATTTACTATAGTGAAAAGCCTTCCTTGTACATATATTACATGTATACACATTTGTAGTTCACTACATATAAGTAGACATCTTTAGTTTATAAGACTGAAGCATGATTACGTGATTTCTTTTGTGCCTTGAAGATTTAGCATAGCGTAGAGTCAAACCAATACAATGTGTGAATGTCTTAATCATGAGAAAATCTTCACCCAGGCTGAGTAACATAAGAATTGCGTCGAGTCCGACTGAATTGGTTTATTCAAGCAAGAATAATATTTTCGCCAAAATGAGTCAGCAGATAGATAAAATGAAGTTTTTATTTCAAGCCACAAGCTGAACGAAATTATATTATGAACTGTCGAAAGAAAACTTAGGCAAAAACAGCTAACTACACTGGAATTTGCATTCGAGTGTCTTCTGTGAAATATATGGATGGGAACTCGGGAATACAATTTAAATTTGTCCATTATTCTTAAGAGATTTTGCATAATAAGATGAGATGTAGATGTGTGTAGTCAACTTGAAAGATAACACTTTGACTCGACGACTACAGTAAAGCTCCCATCAACTTTTAAAATGTTTCTGTAAGTCACCACAACATCTAATCAAAAGTTTTACATGCAACGAGATGACATGATGAATGCAAGTATGAACTTGACTCATTGTACCTTACGTAATATTATAATTTATAAATTGAGAATACTTGTATTCATTCTAACGGTAAAGGTGAGAAAATTGTCACCATCCTAAGAATGCTTGTAAATAGCCAACGGACTCGTTAGTGTTTTTCTGCCACTGTAGCAAACTACAAATTGAAATCCGAAGTAATGATCCTTTTCAGGATTCTCTTACATTCATACAAAACAGACATGCATGCATAGTATAGGAACATGAATAAGAATAAATAAACAATACCTAACACGAAAGAAAAAAGTCAGGCAATGTTTTATCTGCGGGTACATTGATGCGAATCTTTTTATTCTGTGATTGTATGCTACGTAGGGATTTGAAGGGACATACTATAAGGAAAACTAATTGCAGAAGATAATCCTTATAGACACTGTATACATATTCTTTAGAACATTCGTTTCTTTTCACTAATAAGAATACATAAGCCAATGACAAGGTATTAACATAATGCGAATAATCGTATAACTTTGGTATTGATGTATGTCTTTTGTCCAGATGATGTTCATTTCTTCTGCTGTGTGTCTGTACATTAGATTAGGATACATACATGAGCATGAGCAGAGCATCTTGTCAATACAGGAATGAGAAATCAAATAAAACTGCAAGTCACTCGTGTTGGCCTTTGTCCGGTTTCATTTTTTGTCTCTCTACATGACTGCAGACTAATTTACGGATTAGCGAATTACTATTCCTTCCTCCAATGTGTCTGCGAATTTATTTGATTATCGTCTGATTAGATTAGCGATCAGATGTCGATAAGGCATGATATTGAAAATTGCTATCGTCTGTACTTTCTATATGATAGAATATAATTTTATTCCGTATTATTATGTAGATTCAGCTTTTCCAAACATTTCTTGACCTATAGTTATGTTATGTGGCAGAATAAAGTCAGCCAATATATGGCTTGCTAATAAAATCTTGAGTTTGGAAAAACGAAGTATGTTTGGAGTTTGGATTTGGAATTTGGTATATCTTGGAGCAGAGGAAAAGGGGCGAATTAAATTCTTTTCTGTTCCCTGTAGCAGAATTTGCTTACTGATTTAGAAACAAAGCGAATTAAAAGTAACCAAGTCTATTGTTTTGTTCATGACAGGTCCTGCAGTTCCTCTTGATGCTGTTGAAGCAGCTGCTGCGGTGTTCCCTTCCTTGGCAAGACCCTTGCAAAAATACTTAAGGGTGACACGTCAGCAACCATGGCACACTGCTGACAGTGTTCTCAGTCACTTGGGTAAACATCATAAATTAATATACGTATAGCGCAAGAAATGCTAGATTAATTCCTGATATAAAACACTGAACGAACATGTTTTTCATTTTAACTAAGATTGTTTATTATTTTTTGTAAAGCCACTTGTCTTCGTTTGGGACTGGCTCCTCGTGCTTTTCTCGACAAATATCTCTCATATCAACCCGTGCTACAGGTAATTTATTTCTTTCTTTTTCCCAACGACAACTGTGTAAGAGTTGTTAAATATAAATGTGTGTGTTTATCTTTGTGTAAGTGAAAAATAAGTAATAGAAAGTGTTCTGAATTGCAGGCGAGCCGAGAAGGAAGCATATCTTCATGGGCGCTCGTGAGTGACTTTTCTGTCTCAAGAACAATTGCCAAAGATACAAATTTCCTATTAAGAAATGGGGACGTAAGTCTACTAGTGAGTGTGGCGGCTTTGCCGCATTTTAATTTAACAGAACAAGTAGTGGATCCGAAAAGTAACAAGTTTACTCTGAGACTAAGTTCGGAGACTTCGGTTTAATATTTCCTGTTGAGCAAGTTCTTGAATGTACTTTTCACGACTCTTCTTCTCAACTGCTAGCAACTCCTAGCTATATCACACACAAACATAGTAGAAATACATAAAATATCTTAAGCATCCGTACACCTTGAGAAAAGGAAGCAGACGACTGTGTTCAAATGTCATGTTAATCCAAGACGTGAGCAGATGTCATGTTTTCATGTTGCATCACGATTCCCACTGCCTTGCTTTGTGCTGCCTTCACTGTTTCTACATACCTTTATATCATATCAGTACAGTGATCGCCCACATATTCAATCACACTCCTCTCTCAACTCAATCTAAATAAGCTTCACATCACAGAAAGGAAAACACTTGTTCTCCAGTCAAGAAGACAGCAGAATACATGAATCTCTTCAAAGTCAATCTTCGTAATGTAAAGGAACACAAATGGAAAGCGAAATCCTATGAAAATGCAAGTCACTTCTTACAAGTACTATTGAACAAGAAACTATCAGAGGGATTCAATACTCGTTGTGCATAGTTTATACAGAATCTTTTTAAAGTCTAATATGGCATGCAGAGTAATGTAGTAGAGATGTCAACTTTTAACTTAAATAAGGAAGATGCAAAATTGAATTTTGATATTCAATCTTACAGATAGTACTTAAGCTAATTGTGCCCTTGTGTATTGATATTTTTCACTGCAGTAACTTTTATATGAAAATTTAATGGGATTTACTATATTCCAGTTGTAAAAGGTAGTGGAGACCTTAATTGCACCAAATATTGTAAAAGTATTTTCCAAGAGATAAAAAAGCAGGCATAATACCTAAATGTATTTTCTCACATCCTATTTATTATAAAATTAATTAGAACACCGTACCACAAGGCTCAATTTCAAGATTGCTGTTGCAAGTTTCTAAACGATACTGTATAAGTCAAGCCTATTTTACTTTCGATTAACATTTGCAGTCTGGTATTTTCTTCTGTGTCGTGTTGTGATGTAATTAACTCGAGTGTCCCTTTCCATTAATTATTTTTTCTGCTCTTATCATTAGTGTACATTGGTTTGTAGCCAGAAGCCAATTATTATAAAATTGGCAACAATATCAATGTTCATGTCAAGGCACTGTGGAGTGCTTTTGTCAATGTCGCCTCATGGAACAACCATTGCACATTATACGATACAGCAGATATGCTTTCTCAGTGCCTTTATTTATTTTGTACAACTGCTTGTATGCTATAATATTAATAGCTACAATTACGTAACATAAGTATTATTCCGTATTTTAAGAATCTCGACAATATTTTAAGCAACCATGAAAATCCATTGTGAATAGATGTAAAACGGTATAATTACATACCTAATGTAAAATATGCAGTCATAATGTCATGATTACTATTATGTGTATATTATATGTATTATTATGTATTTATTACTATTAATCGTAGCTTGTACGTTAATGTATTTGAGTGAGTGTGCATTTAATCGTTTATGTTCAAGTAAGTGTAATTTATTTAGCTTAATGAGTATATTTAAGTTTAAAATGTTACTTTTCTATATCAAACGTTGAGCGTAGGCCGTTGGCCCAAACAGGCTTGTTATACATTATCACAAACTGAATTTTAACAAAAAAGTAATCGAAGTAGTTACAACTGCTGGTTTATTTGTAAATAAGTTATACCTCCGTATTTGTTGGCTATGCATGTGTGTTTTATTTCGTGTCATGTATTGTACTTTGCATTACCGCATCTCTTTAAGCTTCAAACTACAAAATACCTACCTACATATACTTAATTTACGTTTTACGTCATATAAGTGTGCGTACATCATTAAGTTAAGATGTGAATAGTTAGCATGCATGTATTTTTGTGATTCTTATGTATTGACATGTTGATGTCCCAAGTCAGTAAGAGTAACGAATTAAGATTTGAATCATCATCGAAAACAAAGTACTCATTACATACTAAAATTAATAATTGTTTTGTTTTGTGTACATATTTAATGTTAGATATTTACCTTTAGTGTGATGTGAAAATAGATCCAGAGATTAATGCCGGTGTTACTTATAATTTCAATAGAAATACACGAGACTGTAGACTGGAAGCGAACTTCTTTCTTATTATTAGTACCTATTTACAATTTTATTTACATATTGTTGTATTTGTCTTATTTTAAGTTGTTTTGATTTTGTTGCTACAAATCTATTTTGTTTTCAATGTACAAGCTCAATCAAATGAATTTATTACAACAGAGCACGACAAAATGATTACTAAAGTAATATATACCACACCACAGACAGCCGCATTTAACCATTAAAAGTGTTTTGGACAGACAATATGTAAGTGAATGAAGCTCAGCATCTATTTCAGTATTTGTAAAGGGCTCGTGCTCCAATAATATTCATGTGGTATATATTCAAATGTTTGTCCATCGTACTTACATACTTTTACATACTGTTCGTTAAGTATTTGAAATACTGACTAATACACACAACTAATAATTCAGTTAAATATAGATATTATCGGTATATTGTTACATTCAAATCAAATCGTATTGCTAGAAGTCAGTGCAACCATTGAAATAGAATAAAACCTCTGTTTACCTTATACATCCAGATCAGAAAATATTTATAATGCTATACATGTATGAATAAAGTCACAATTACAACAATCTATAATCTATGCATTAAGGAAGCTTAGTACTCAATTTTGAGTAGCATATTAAATTCTGTAACTCGAATCCTCACCATTTGGATGAGAACGTTTTGATTCGGCTAGAAATATCAGTCATAAGGATGGCTGCCTCCTTTTTGTTAGTTTGGGTATTTTAGACGGTCATTCTGCTTATATAATAAATTCCGGAAACTAATAAATTATACGAAAAGTATGCTTTTACATTTGTATAGCTTCTCTTAATGAAGCGTGATAGGAGAAAGCAACGACATTTAATTTCATAATACTTTCACTAAGCAAAGACAGGTGCATCATCGCTTTCCAGTTTCTGAAAAGCAAACGATACATATTTATGTTGCCATAATCTGGTATAAAATAGGATATTAAACTCTGCTGTTTCAATGAGGAGAAAGTAGTATTTTTTACTACCTACTTGGATCTTCAAATATATCTTCCATTTCGCATTACAAATGATTTATGTACTCCAGTTCAATTTCATGCATTATATATGAACTACTTAACCCGAATTTATAATGTAGTTTACACTACAAACTGGACAGAACTATAAAGAAGTACGTCCCAGGGAGCCTTACTATAGAACTTAGCTTTCCCCGGTGCTTTCTCTAACTTTTCTAGACACACTTTCACCACTTATTTTAGAGGGAGTATAATGACGTGCTGGATTTTTGGAGATTTGGGGATGCAGTAAGGAATGCTCCAAATTTAATAAATGAAGCATTCATAGATGATAATGCAGAATAAAGTAGGACCAAAGTTAAGTATGTGTTAATTATAATATACTCACATTGGTTTATTTATTAATAAATAAATGTTTGTATTTCATTTCAGAACAACTCAACAACTAGTAAGTTTTAATACAAACTTGACATATTATACAATCCATTTACTAAGAAATAATGATTTAATTAAATTTTATACTCATAATTGTTACACTCACACTCATAGCTAAATACTTATAATAGTTAAGATGATAATCAAGGAAAATGAGAGCAAAAAGCTCACAACTGACCAGATTTGACAAATAAGTCAGAAGTTTAAAATAATTACATATCAACTAGCATTTTCTCATCTTCATCATCTCCTTCCATATCTACCCCAAATGCTTTAGTTATCATTGAATCTTGATCATCGCCTTTTACAACACTGGTACCAGCAACATCATCAGACGAGGCACTGGAACAATGAGCTCCATCGTCACTTTTTGTTTGGTATAAATCTACAAGGTCTTCCAAGTCTGGAGGAGGCTTCATGTTAATAAATTCTTTCTTCAATAGGGCCAAATTATTCTGCAATAAAAATTCCATTTATTTGCACTTCTTTTCGAATCGATTACTTTGATAATTTTCAGAGTACTACTAGTTCAAAATATACTAGTATCAACTTACTTTAAATACTGTTACTGGATCAGCCCCTCCAGTTACATTTTTCCCTGCTTTTTTATCACTTCTACAAGTAACTACGAGATCCTCAAGCCATTTTTCACATTGACTAATAATTTCAGCTCTTTTCATCCAAAAATGTTTGTGTATAATCTGTCAATGAATATAAATAGTGTTTTCCCATTATTAAATTACTACATAAACTTGTCTCTTTTCACAAATTATCCCTCAACAACAACCTCAAAGAAGTTTCATAAATCTACAGTAAAAAATTATATTACCTCTTTGAAACAAGGAGATGGATGTCTAATTTGGTCCAACATAGCCCACTCTACAGTTGCTATTTCGATTCCGGCATTGTACTCTCTAGAATTCCTCTCTCCTGCATCTGTTCCTCTAGACTTTTCGTAACCAGGCTCATTGAAATATGGCTCCGCATTAAGAATCAATGACTGAATGGCGACAAGAACCTAAAAGTATGGATTAAACACAATCAATGTACATTTTTAATCTGGAAATCAATTGAATAAATTGGCTGATAATAAAAAATAAGGCAATTGTAACGGTAACTTACTGGCAAAAGACTAGATGTTTGAGGATTCCATTTTTCTTCTGGTCGGCCATGCCATGTGTTGAGAATACTCAAACATACTTTACCATCAGTATATAAATTAGGATTAAAACGAACTCTTTGCCTTCCTGTAGTTTCTAAGTTTATCATCATTGGAGAATTCGGATAATCATTCGGAAAAAATACATCGAATTCAAAACATCCGTTAGAATACGGCGTCGCCGCTGGTCCAGTAATTAACACCTACAAAATTATCAACACATTATATTTCCCACGGTGATCACGAAAGTACTTTTGAAAAATGAAGACTTACTTTCATAACATCTAAGCGATCATTATCGCAGCGCACAAAAATTGTGCTTCCATAGGCTATTGGTAAAGACGTTGATAGAGTTACGCTCTCCTGAGCGAGTCGCTTCAGTCTGGCTGGGAAACTTCTAGCCCAATTAGTTCTTACATTGCCTTCGTAATGATATGAAACCGAAAACCGAATTCCAGTTCCATCTTCTTCCTCGGCTATCATCTCAAAAAATGCTAAGAAAAGAAAAGTCAAAGTCAAGGAAAAAACCCCACAAATGCTTTTATTCAAATCCCAAAAATAATTCCTTACCAAATTGCAATTTTTTCATTTCATCTAAATATCTTTCTTCTAATGTCTTTTGAACTGGAACCATCGCTTGTGCACTCTCATCTCCCATTTCGACGTCTAAAGGCCCTTGCTTCATAATTAGCAAATTGACAGCATTCTAAACAAATCATTCAAAATTTGAAATAAATGAAAACATGGCTTAGAAGAGTTTTGCAAAGAATTTGTGAACCAATTCCCGGCAGCCAATTATGTAAGTAATACTGTTAGGACATTGACAAATGAAGTACCTCAACGTGAATTGCAGTTGTTTGTATATCAGGTATAAGTAGAGCCAAGCCTTCATCTTCAAGATCATCAAACGTTTTCCCCGACGACTTCGTCTTCCCAGGTTTAGCACCTTTACTGTTAGTTCTACAAACATGTTACATCTTATCACACGATGCCCGTATTCATGATTACAACAAACTCTTCGTTACTTACGTCAGTCTTTTAGCATAATTATCTACAACGTCTTTCATTTTGCTCAGTAAGTATGAAATAGGCTGCTCCTCAACTCCGTCCGTGGTTCGCTTTTCCCAAGGAGCCAATAGTGGCAAAAGTTGTGCACTTGATACCAGAGATCGTAGAAATTGTAAAACAGATTTATACAAAGGGACATGACGGGCCATATCCAGAACTACAATGTTAAAGAAAGTATGTCTTAGAATACAATACTAAATTTTAGGTAATGTAAAATGGTCAATAGTGGTATAAAAATGCAAACAAACCTGAGTCGTTACGTAAATACCCTGCAATAGCTGGAAACAAACAAGAATTCCTGAGTAATTCCTGCATTTCAGAAGGTAGCATATGGTGAGCACTATCAGATTCCTGAGATCTTCCCTGCGCCATTATTTCACTCTCTAAATCTCGATCGTCATCATGACTGGCTCGAGGATGAATGAAACTTGACAGCACGTGCAATAAACATGTTACATTTTCCTCTTCAGCTTTCTTCTTTTGCATTGCTAATTCTACATCCCAGCTTTGTGCTGTACTTCCTGTTCCAAATCCCGTACCCTTAGCCCAATACACATGAGACTTGTCGTCTGACTTTCCGCCTTTTTCATGATAACCCCCCTGTGCCTTTGTAGCAGCTATGACCAACTGCAAAAACATAATTTCTGTGTAAAATAATATCCCTAAGAAATTTAATTGCGATTTTACAACTCTGAATAGAATACCTCATGCTGTAGTCCTGGGATAAGTGAAGGGTCGCAGGCTTGATGAGTGAAAACAGCTAAACAGGCCAAAATGAAATGAGTTGCTTTAACATCAACCATGGCTCGTCTTAAACTTCTACCCTCTTCTGAATTGATAGGAAGAACATCCAAAAGACAACGCAAAACTTGAAATGGTAAAGTTGGCAACGTTTTAGCAACAGCCGAATTAAATATATCATCTGAAATCATTTACAACATTTAGATATTAACAAAAGATTCATTTAAATGCCACAATTCTTCCAATTTTAATCAACAATCTTCCAATTGAATATTTTGGGAAGTGTAAGGTATTTAATGTAAGGAATTAAGCCTCAAGAAGACAAAAAATGAAATAAACTTACTTCCGTCAGCATCATCTGTTACTCCCATAACTAAGCGTAACATACACTGAGCTCCGACTCGTTCACTTAGAAGAACTTCGGAGAATCTCGGCAAACTAAGGAACAATCCGAAAGCCGCCATGGAATGCGGGGGGATACCTTGTGTTGGATTAAATTGCCTTAACGAAGCTGCAGATCGTTTAGGAACAGGTGTTGACGTTGCTACCATACTTTCCATCATATCCTAAAAACCAAAAAGAACGTATTAAATACTTATTTTTCATGTAAAAGGTGCTTAACAACATTTTCTTACGTCATAAAAATCGTCAGCACTCTCAATTTTCACCCAGTCGTGGTCAGCGACAGCAACAGGACTATCCTTTTCAAAGTTCATGACTACGCCTACAGTTCCAGTAAACTTGGTACCAACCACAATTTGCCTTAGGGTTTCTGGGTATACAACAGGAAGATGTTTAGCCAATAAGCCAAGTCCTCCTGTTCTGCTGAATACTTCAATGGTGGAAGGCAATGGGGCGATATCAAATACTTCAGGAAGGGAATCTTTACGTTCGCCATCTCTAAATGAACTCGCGTTGCTTGCACCAGGTGCTTCCATGTCAGAGGATGTTGCAAAGTTTGATGTAGAGGCAGATGGTGAAACATTTGATGAAGTTCCACCTATAGGTACAAGATATCATTTAAGCAAAATCTAAGTTTACAAAGTATTAGACTGGGATTGGAATTAAGATTAATTTTTCCTTACTAGAAACCTCTGTTCTCATCGTAAACACTAGAATATCCAAAAACGCGTCAGGTTTCTGATGACGCACAGCAGACATAATAGTGGCAAGGGGAACATTAGGAGGAACTTTCACATCTGGAAATTCTTCTGGTTCCAAAACCTATTTCATAATTGTAAATTTTTATTTAATTCAAATGTCAAATCAAGATCTTACTACATTATTAATACTCAACTACTCATATTTCTTACCAAAGTTGGTCCTTTAGTTTTATCATGGTCACAATTTCCACTTTTTACATCTACAAGTCCATCGGGTTTTAATTTCTTCGAAGCAGTCTTAATTGGGCGTTTATTATCTGTAAGAGCACGTTTGTCTTTTGCTGCATTTCCTGACATAGCTAATTGCATCTGGTCTATCATTTCTAACCCAGCTTCAATCAGTCCTTGTTCTCTTTTCAGCATGGATAGGAATCTATTAGGATCCGTAGTTGTCGTCGTTATCTTTTCCAAAGACACTCCAAAGGGTTCTACGGTGAATATACAGATTGTTTACTGCAACTAGCGATTTCGGATACAAATTAAATAGTGTTATATTTTATCTCTTACCAATTAGTTTCATAAGTTCATAGCAATAGGCGTGTGTGCTCATGTAAAAAATACGATCTCCTCCATTCACTCCCATTGAAGGATGTTTGTCCTTCAGAGGTAAAGTAGACATTGGAGTCTTTAATGGGTACTTAGAAGAGCTTTTGACATGTACTATAACCTTTTCATTGTCTAATAATAACTGAATTAATAGTCTACGGCAAAATGACGACATTGAGTGCAGGAATACGGCTTCTATTATAAAAACAAAACAATTAAATTACTATTACAATTCAAGTTAACATGAACAACCCAACCATTACGTAATTTTAAAGCTTACTGTGAGGCGTGGCCTTTTGTTGCAAAATTATTTCTCTAAGACACGAAGCGATTATCTTTTGATTTTCAGGATGTGACCAACAACAGCGAGCCAAGAACCCAATAACCACAGATTCTAAGTCGTAAACATTAGAACCGAAAAAGGCCGACTTCAGACTTCCAGTAAGAGTCGATAAAAGATTTAAAATCGGAAGCCAAAATCCAGAACCGTGAGATCCAAACCAATTTTTGAATTCATTAACTCGACACAATTCCGTGTAAAACGATAGAATTGCTACTAGGAGCTGCGTAGATAACAAATCTAAAATACAAATACGAACCTCTTATAGTGCACAGTTCAAAAAAGCTGTTCAACAAAAACTATTATTTAAATACAATTTAAATTACGTGAAGGCGGTTCTGGACTCCAGTGATTTGTGTAATGGTCCCAAAAGTCTACAAATAAACACAAGTGGGAAATTGAACACAATCCTGAACCATATGCAATTGCAACACTTGAAAATGTAGAAACTCACCCATAATAGCTTCATTTAAGTTTACTAAGAATTGAGAAGCTTGCAGCATATTGGAAGATGTTTGAGATTGAGCGGCTCGACCTAATGTCATTAATACACCGATATTGAGAACTTCCTTAAGACTTGCTAGCTCCTTAACTTGGATGCGGTCCCACGTGCTACCCTCTTCATACCACAAATAAAAGAGTTCTTCTATAGGTCGATCAATTTCTAGACAAGAAAATTATGCAAAATTAATAAACGTAACAGTATGTAAAAATTATGTCACTGAAAAGAAAAACTTCGTTTACTTACCAACCCAGTCCATCACTTTAACTATTCCTATGCAATGCATAAGGTAACCGAATAACCAAGGTTTGCTAAAACAAACTGCACACATTACGTGATCCAGCGTAGCTTTAAGTTCTGTTTTAGGATCCAAGAGGAGTGACCAATCATATAATTTCCTGTTAACATTAAACACAATACGATTTATTTTCGAAATTTAAAATTGATGTAATGTTTTGAGGTGCAATACTTTGCTACTATACTAATATCTGAACCTGAGAAGCTTTGGAGTGGCAATTTGTGATAAGTCAGTTTTTCCTATTGCAGCTATGGACCATAACGCAGCTGCTACAGATTGAACGTATTCAGGTACGATTCCATTAATACTAGGTCCACTCGTAGACTAATTGAACATAAATACGACATTTTCATTAAAATTCATTCGTAAAATTAGTAATTTTTTTGAATGTTACAAGTCAAAATTTTACCGAAATATTTCTATCAGCACATGACTCGAGCCAGTTCACAACCGTAACTAGATTTCCGTAACCCCAGTCAGGGATATTGCAACAAAGTTTAAATACAAGTTCCACTACAGTGTTCAATTGCGACAAACCGCCAGTGTATTGTGGATTTGAGTTAGCAACCATTCCTGCATTTAAAAATCCCCCATTAGTATAATCACCATTAATAATCGCATTTACATAAGGACAAAAATATTTTACCATGAGAAAAGCCCATTTGAACGGGTCCAAGCAACGCCATCATCAACTGCTCGCCCACATCTTTCCGATGACTTCCAAATTGAAAAAGAACAGAGGCAACATGTGGAAGATACACTTCTTGAGCTTTTCCGCTTATAACAGGTGCCACCAACATCGAGTAACACGATTCAAGCATGTCAGGAATGTTCACTGCAGTCTCGATTACGTGGTGGTGTAATTCGTCATTTTCTTCAGACACGGACATAGCTCGATCCAGTATGTACATCCAGTGGGCACTTGACAAAATATAAGATACATTTTATTAAGTGAAACAAAAACATTTTTTGCTAAATTCACAACAAAAGGTAAAATTTATTTATTATTACCTGGATTCCAAGCTTTTAACATTATCCGCTGGTGAAAGTCCTTGTAAAGCGGCTTCACTAAACGTTGTGCATCCCAGAAGACGTATTTGCGAAAGCCCTAGATTATTTGAATCTTTAGGTTTAAAAAGTCGCAATAAAACAGTTTGAGCTACTTCAGGTTGTGTTAGTTGAATATTGATACAAGACATTCCCCCGCAATATACAGGTGGTCCCATTGGTAGAGTCAAACTTCTATCTCTTGATACTTCTACCATGATGGCTGAAGGGCAGGCAGCTAATAAAAAGAAATAAAAATTCAATAACATTCAAAGATCATGCATTTTCTACGCAAAATCGGAACTTACTGGATAGAGATGTCATATGAGGAACTATTTGAACTTCTTTGAGAAGAATTGCACATGGTAATGTTACAATTAATTCTAAGAAAGCTTCTTCTGGAAAGAAGTGGTACGACCAAACTGGAGTTCTCGCCCTACGATGGGGAGGAGTTGCTTGCAAAAGTACTTCAGATGGATGTGCAGAAAAATTCGTCGATGTAATCGATCCTAATATAATTTAAATTGTTAAACTAGTCTCAGTGCTACAAAATATAGCAATGTTTCAACTAAAATATTTGCTAACCTAATGGTGCAACGTTTATCAAGCCATCAGCAGTTTCAATAGTTTCATTTCCAAACTTTTTCTGACCAAACATAGCATTCGTTTCATTTCTTCCAATATATTGTGTTAAAATGGATACAAATGTTGGACAGCTGCTAAAAAACTTCTGAGTACTATTTACCAATTTTTCACATATTGACTGAAATGAAAAAGTAAAAATATCAAATAAATTGTCATTAAATTGAATACTTAGATTTAGAA
The DNA here is from genome assembly GCA_020352615.2 of Yoshiicerus persimilis. Classification (NCBI taxonomy): domain Eukaryota; kingdom Metazoa; phylum Arthropoda; class Collembola; order Entomobryomorpha; family Tomoceridae; genus Yoshiicerus; species Yoshiicerus persimilis. Next base: position 37,208,060 of record CM036941.2, on the reverse strand, counting down.
TCTTTTCCATTTTGGGATTTTGCCTTACCTCGACGCATTTAAGTTCTGTAAACTCCTTTAAATGTTCTTCTTTACTAATAACTTTAAGAACCATAAGCACAAAGGTCTCAGAGACAATCAGTGGGCAGTAAAAATCGTCGTATGGTGATTCTAAATTCAAAAAAGTAACAAATTGCAGCGATTTGCAAAATATATACAGGGTGTAGCACACATGTACTATGTAACACTGTTTATTAAAGCTATTATATCTCAGGAACCGTAATACATAAGACATGAGATGTACACGTTAGAAAACAATTTTTACAGGAAACGGTGATTTTTCTTAGAAAAGTGCTCAGCGAGTGATTTTATCCTAGACACTATTTGAGGTGGACTACGTATTACGGCACCGCAAAGCTGAGATATAGCGTAGCTTTCATAGGAAGAAGGCACATCTTCGTGTTACACCTTGTATGTGTATGTATGTGTATAAATATCCAATATATTGTCATTTATCATTGTCCTTTCTTACTTGACAAAAATCGGAAGAGGGGTTTAATGGTCCATTGCGGATGGGAAGCGCTATTGCACAGTTTGCTAAATAAGTGTATCACAGAATCAACTACAGTCGTGGGGGATGATGTCTCCATGATATTAAAGGCACTCAACAAGTCTCCACTGACAAGAACATTGATACCATTTGGATTAGCCAAAACAGATAAAATTCTCATCATTGTGGATTCCATTTGAAGAACTGCAAAAATAAGTCATAATTAAGTAAGTAGGTGTAATGAGGCTGAATGAATCATTTATCATAAGATCAGAAATTTAAAAAAAGTGCATGTAAAGCACATTTAAAAAAAATTTACCTATGTCAGCAATCGTTTTAGGCGGTACGTCGCATTTAGCAACATATTCGGCGACATTGCTCTCATACTCCTTCAAATGAGATGTAATAGGCATTTGTGCTAAAAATTCATGCACTTCACTATCCGACTACAATTCATAAATGCATATTATGTTAATTTTAAGTAAATAAGACTTCAAAAGAATAAAATTTAGTATACGCATTGGTTACACTCACAGTGGATGCTGTTTTGTACGGCAGACTAACAAACGACGCCATAAACGAAACTAGACGGAAAATGACATGATCAAAATTTAGAGTTTTTCCTAATTTCGATTCGTTATTCATTCCATTGGTTGCAGTTGAAGTTGTAGGAAGAGCTTTCATATCTCCCACAGATCGTATAGTTATTTTATTAGGGAAAAATACGAATAGATGTAATATTTGGGCTAAAAAGTTAATAAATTTACAATTTATTACATCATTATCATAAAGTAAAATCATAATCAAAATCAAATTACAGAGTACTATTAAAGTCTACACGCAACAGAAAATGACTTACCGAATTGCTCAATAATGTGAATAACTGTAGATGGATTTTCATATGACAGGTCAGGACAAGTAACTCTGTCTAAGAATTTGTTGAAGGCATCCAGAGGAAAGTCAGAGTTGAGAAAAGGACCCGACAAAAACAAACTTAGAACTCTTAATAGTATTTCTTTGAGACATGGTGTCCATGGAGTATCATTGCTCAATTGTCGAAGACGTAGCAAAAAGTTATAAAAATGTTGGCAAACTGTAGGTCCAGCCTATAAAATGTAAAGACATTTAGCTATCGAAGAATAGAACCTCAAGCCTCCCATGTATTAGTCTTGATGTATATTAGTTAAACTTAAAATGTACCGAAACTATGTTGTTTTTCTGAAGATTCATTCCAGATCCAGAAATAAACTTAAGTATCATCTCAGGAAAATGCTTTTCACTCATAATATACAACCATTGTCCGGTGTTGCTATTTAGAGTTCGCTGATTCGCAGCAAGAAATAAACATTGAAAGGCTAAACCCCATTCTTGAACTCCAATTCCAGTATTCCTATCAGAACAAGCGTCAATCAATATCAGTATCAAAATGTTTACACAACTTTGGGAAAATACTATCATTTATATTTAAAATTACTTGGTTAGTGCCATCATGAGAGAAGTAATTGAATCACAGGAGAGTGGTACCGCAGGTTTTATTGTGTGAATATCACAATATCTCTTAATAATATCGTCTGTTCCAGGAATATCCATGTTAATACTAATCCATAGCTGTAGCACTTTTTCGATACTCACAGAGCAATTCTATTCAAGATTTTCCAATATTATAAATACATCGTCAAAAATTACTACGGAAATTTCAAGTGCTAAGAAAATGTCAAACGTTTTCCTTACCTCGGAGGACATCATCAAGAATATTTTATCGAAACAAGATGCTAAAAGCTGACAAGAGTTTACAGAAGACTGGGAAATGGGTTCCTCAGTTGGGGAAATTTTTGCAGAAGATATATTTTTCATTATTTCACCCGGAATCTATTTAGTATTTTCGAAAACATTGCATTAGTACAAAATATATGTATACCAAATTTACATAAAAACAATTAAAACATGAGCTAACGTCTATAGGAGCTTTGAGAGATTGCGTTAGAACTTCAGAATCTACAACAGCCATCATTCTTAATCGCAGTTCCGTCGTACTTTCAACACCACTTTCAAGTCTTGCATCTAATGCTGTCGATATACTAGTAACACAAGGTGTTAACTTTTTCAAACTTCCACTTTTCTTAAGGTTACTGCAACTATGACGATTCTCACTAGGGTTGAAACTGAAATCTCCTATGACTTCTTCATAATCACTATCCTCAGAGTCTAGATTTTCTATTCGAGCTGCTCCAGACATTGCACCAAGCATGTCATTTACTAGTACAAAATAAAGGAATTTAAAGCATTTTGTGCGTACATATATATAATATTTTCACAACACAAGGTTTGCTTCTCACCTGCATCTACTTCATCCATAGAGATTTCATCAGGTACAGGAATTTGCATATTATTTGAAGCTTCTTCAACTCCTGACATGATATCCTCACTTAAGGAACTAGATTCGTGTAATCTATCTTCATTCTTTGCAGGAAACAGTCTTTCACCTTTTAAAAATACATCATAAAATATCACAAAAACCAAAAACTTTAAACATTTATATAAAAAATTGACTTACCTTCTAGAACGTCTTGAATGAGGCACATAATGGCATGTGAGATCCACGATGATGACCAATTTCGCTGTCTAACATAATCACTACCAACAGCAGACAGTACAAGACTGATAAGTTGGTCTGAGCTAAATATTGAACCTATGGTGATAACAGGTCGGCAGGCCGTGGAGATGCGTGCTAAAGCCTTACAAACTATAAGGTAAACATCAGAGTGACAAGTGGAGTCCATTCGCAACAACAATAGTCCTAATCTTTTAGCTACTGCAAGGCAAAGGTTTGGATTCAAATTCAAGTTGATTTCTACATCTGCATTAGGTGTACAATCTTCTTTTCCCTCTTTTCCACACATAATTCCTCTTTTGTATAGCATCTCGGATCTTCTTATTTGCAATAAATCCTTGAAATGCTACGTTTTCAATAAAATCATTTAATTAAAGACCCCTCGAATTCTTAAAATGCATTAGTAATGTCTAATGGAAAATACATACCTTGGAAGATTGTAGTTTAAGACTTTTCCCTATGTTTGCTTGTTTCTGCTTTATAGCTTCAATTTTGTTCCCCAGGGCAGACAATTGCGTTCCTAAGCCTCCTACTGTTTGCTGCAATTAATAAGACCACCATCCAAAAATGAATTTTGAGCATTAATTATCACATTAAATAAAAACGACGAATACCATTTGATTAGTGTATCCTAAACCCGCTGCAACACTATCAAGTTCCTCTAACTTTTGCTTCGTTGCCATTATTTTCTTTTGTATACGCCGTTTGAAACCACCAGAACCAACAACTTTGGTCGGACCACTGATTTTTCTATAAAGAGCGCTTTCTCCTTGAATGAAGTCCCATCTCGAAGATATACAAATTGCTATAAAATTAAAAATTGCATTAAAATTCCAAGCACCAAATTATATCATTTATGGTAGATTTGGTAATCCACAAATATTTAATACAACTTTTTACCTTCTTTGTTCTCCTTATCTTTAGACTTCCTACTGCCGTTGAGATTTCCAGAATTGGAATTCAAATTACTATCTGAATTGTTGGAAACCAGAGTGCAGTTGACCCCATCCAGACATAAGCACAAATACATAACCACCCAACCCAATAGAGTCATGTCTACTTTCGATCTTAAAAATCCGCTGCTGTCTTCAATCGGTATCAACAACTCTGAGAGAAGGTCCATCGCACTCTCTAATACTGAAGAATTCTGTCCGCTTAACAAAGCTTTTTGTCCAAGGTAGACAAGCAGAATAAATACACTAAAGTAAATTTTCAAAAAACAAGTGCTGTAACAAATCTGCCCGTCTGCCCACAAACATTCCTATTTCAAATCAGAAGTATTGCGTGTATTTACCGATCCTGTGGAAACAGTGAACTGTTCAAAGAAGAAAACAAATTTTTCAGTGTTGAAGCCAGAAACTTTCCCCACCAAGGTTGAAATCCGCAAGACCTGAGCATTAGAGTGCATGTGGATAATTGACATTGACCATTCTCCAAAACACAAATGTCTCTGAACAAAGCTTCGCACATATTTTTGTTCATATTCGAATACAATGAGTATGGGACCGGCTGGAAAGCAAAAGTTTTCGAATATAAGGAATTAATTTTTTAAATCTCTTGAGATGATACTATTATTTTTAATGATTCTTACAATAGGCGGCGGGTTGCTTAATGCCAAAAAGCTTATTCCTAGCAACGATTCTATTAGAAATTCGGAGAGTAGATGAACTTTATCAGTACAAATTTCGGACAACTGAGCAGACATGTTACTGCTTACATTTCTATTGGGAAACGGAGACAATGACTTCTGTAGTCTTTTAACTACATTCTTTGCAACATTCAATTGTTGTTGCAATGTAATGCAATCCTGAAACCACAAAATTTTATCACTGAAGACAAACACTTAAAAATGCGCAAATCATTGTTAGTGTTAGTACTGGATGATTTTTGAATACCTGATAAGCTCCAATTATGGACTGATCAGATGCTGTATTTAGTCCTAGTTTTGATCTTTCTCTTCCTTTGGGTAAATAATAGGAAATGTGATCTAAGGATGACAATTCAGGTTTCATTAGCGGTTCTAGTAGCCGTCTTAGTTTGGCACATGCAAGTTGGTAACGGCAACCAATATCTTCAACTAAATAGGACAATACTGATAGATGAGTCTGTAAGTATGCAAAAATAACAGAACTGTGTAAATACAAATTGTTTAAAATTACAGTTAAACCAATTCTATAAGTGATGTATAACAATTTACCTGGATATTAGTAAGAGATAAAACTGTGACATCATTTGGTAACGACGACTCCACACCTCTTAAGTCATTTGGTAACACAGTTGTATGACCATAGAACATGCCAACAGGTATTCTACACTTTGTAGTACCCATGCCGTAGCGTCCAATTGTGGTAATCTAAAACCAAAAAGAAGTAACAATCAAATTTTCGTTATTTCAAACAGCAGACTGAATCAATGATAGATCAATATTTTGTAGACTTTTATGGATAAACTGATTACCTTGAGGTACCGACAAATGGGAGGCGGCTGTAAATCACAGATGACCAAAGACCTCATGCCAATGTCAGATGCAACAACAAGTCGTTGTCCATCATTTTCTTCCCGATGGAGCCAAATGTCAATAGACAAGGAAACGAGATCGTTGCAAGATGGAATGACCATATCTGTAAGGAGAATGGGAGCGCCGAAGTCCAACACAACAAATCTACGAGCTCCAGAATGCATTCTATCTATGACGAGAGCCTGCTGAGGGGGAACGTACATCATTTGCTGCCAAGGAGATAGTAGAAGACGAAGACCATCATTTTCTACTTTGGTTGCCTCCGAAGTATGTGCTGTTGATGTGGATGGAGAAGGTTTTGCGTGGTCTGACTCCATTAGAGCATTTAAAGCTTTAGATGCTGCTTGTTGTGGCTGTGGACAGTTAGGAACAATAGGAATAGACAGATGACTCATCGTAGGTTGAATAAAAGGACCGTATAGTAGTTTAGATGGTCCAGGAGCTGGACTAGGGTTGCCAGAGGGTGGCATTACCATTGTTAGTACTCCCACATTTTTCCAGTTCGGATCCATTGGCATGTGTGAAATGTGTGCCAGAGCGGCATCCGCTGGAGTTGGGTAAGGTAGCTCTATGACGTTAACATTGCTCTCCATAAACTTTAAGTCCGACAGCACATCGTAATATGTATCATTATTTTCCATTTTCAAAGCTTTTTGCAACATCATTATTTGCTCCACCTATTTAACACATTAATATTATTTAGTACGCTTTTTTTTAATTCCATTTCCAATGACACTAGAAATAATTGACTAGCTACTTCACAGTATCCGAGAAAACGAAAGTTACTGTTTATTTCATTACTTTATCAGGCTCTGATTTTTTAGATCCCTCTCCAGTAGGCATGTTTGTAAAAGGTTCCCACGGTTGGGGCAATGGCACAGCAGAAAAGGAACTGGCACTGACACCCAAATCGATCTTTTCAATTCTAGTGCCATCACTAGCTGCATGACACGTAAAATGTAATGGTTCAACTTCGAGAAGGCCTTGAATTTGCTGTTTTGGAGAGAGAACTCCGATTTTGCCTAAACGAATGTTCATGGGGTTCCCCACAAGAAGATCACGGAAATCAACGTCCTTGAGACCCCAGAGGTGAAATGTTCCAGCTCCGATAGAAGCAGAAGGATTATCTCCTCCACACATACCCGCATACGTCAGAGGATGTGAATACGATTTTGTTACAGGAGGTAACTCGATTTCAAAAAGTTCCGGTTCAAATGGTGTTCCGTATAAACCAAACCTGTTTTAAACACATCAACATGTAACAGCCAATTTACAATTAAAACCGTTGTTTGCACATTAATTTTTATTCACCGTGTTCTCAAGAGAGCATGCATAGGATCAGTTCGTTTATTCAGTTCATTGGAAACATCCTTCAATAGACTTAAAAGTGACTCACTGGCCAAACCTAAATTTTCTCCACGAACACGATTAAGTAAGAGAAAAAACCATTGTAGTGATCCAGCCGATATGCAGGAAATTGTAAATGGAAGTAAACTTAAAAGACTAATTAACACAGACAATAAGAAAGGCTCTTCTTCTTCCTTAGTGTGATATGTCTCAACAGCGCTATAAAAAGAAAACCCTCATTAAGGCCCTTTTAAAGAATATTTAATTTACATTTCAGTGTTAAAGCTTACTCAATACACAAAACCAGCAATTTAGCACATTTGTGAGCAGTAGATCGATCTGCAAAAAGAATTCCATGAAGAATCAAAGCTCCCAACTTTGATTGGATGGCGCGTGTAAACATTGTTTGGTAATTACTGTTTCCAACTTGAGGTCCACATAAATTAACAGCGGCAATCCAAACTAAAAGGTCTAATGCTGCATTCTGTGCGGCGTATGTGTTTTCTTCGTCATTAAAAATCGCAATATCAAGCAATTTCTCCATAAATGATGAAGATGTAAGTAGAGCTTTTCTTTCATATCTATTCAACAGGTAAAAATTAGTATTTCCCATGTTACCATCATATAACATTACTGAATTCTGAATTGTAAGTCAACCCAAAGTTTAATACACAATCAACAAAAGGTAATCAACAGTCTTTGGTATAGGTTGTTAGCAGGTTGAGATATATTTTAAAAGACACAATACTAACAGATGTCAGAAGCGTTAATATAATTGTCGTTCTTAATTGGTGAACAGAACAAAATTAGATTGGGGAAAATAATATTTGACGCGACATGCACCGTATACAAGGGAAAATAAAATGCAAAAATAAATAAATTTCATACTCTTCATTAGGAAGACCTGCAGGCTTGACTTGACGAATAGTAATAGAAACTTCATGAAGCCAGTCGCAGCCACCATAATCCTTACGCTTCTCTGTTTCTGTTTGAGAACTGTCTATAATTTTTTGATGTGCTGGATATATTCCTCCAAGAGGACTGTACACAGCACCATAAAATGGAATATCATCTTTAATCTTTCCTGTTTTTGTAAAAGCAGACGAGGAACTTTTTGGTTTGTTAGGAATTTCAGCCTTTTCTTTAGGAGATTTCAGTGTCTATTAAAATTCAAAAACACAAATATAGCATAACACTATCATTTTTTCTTTGCACTTAAAGAGGCTGTTCCCCCTGGGGAAATATAATCATGGAGATTATCCTTTTTTGGGTCATTGTTTTCTTTCATTTTTCAAAAATTGTAGATATTGTGATTTTAATTATACAGAATGAAGATAAAATAAACATTTCAGGATTTGAAAAATCATAACTGTAATCGAGTAGGTATTTTGCAAGTTGATATCAAAAGAGTAAATCATGATTTACATGTAAAAGATCATCCCTATGATTGCATATGATATCCCCAAAGGGAGCAAGTAAACTCAACATTCAAATGCACGTAAACTATCGCTACAGTAAGTACATAAAAAAGAAAATACCGGAGAACTGTTTGCCTCGTTTTTACCAGTTGTCTTGGCTTTAATGTGAAGGTAAAAGTTTCTTCCTTTTACTAGCATCAATGAAGGACTAGTCATAACAACGTTTCCCCCTTGAGCAGAGAGATCAATGTGTGTTCCTAAATCTAACGGTCCGCAAACGATTTCGGCGTTAATTGATTTTAGAAATTCATTAGATGGTGTTTTCATTTTCAATTGAGAACCGAAGTCTATTGCTCGGTCAACATCTGCGGAACCATTTCTGCCTTTGCTTTTCATCGCTCGATACAGTGTGATTTCAATCGTAGGCAGAGATCCACAGCTCATTTGCAATAAAAATTTTAAATCCAGGTGGCCAACGTAGGATGACTTCGGCAACGTTATTTCAAAAAGGTGTTCTTTTTTTGAATTCCTAGAAAAATGTTATGTTAATATCGAAGCCGACGAAGCCATATAAAATATAGACATCTTAAAGCTTGAACGAATCTTACTTGGTTCTTTGCAGCCTCCAAGATAAAGTGGTAACACTAATTTCACTATCATGATGTTGCAAATGTTGTGGATGCTTTCGTTCCTTTTGTGCCTGTATAATTTTGACCCAGCAGGACGGTACATTCGCAGAAAAACATGGCTTTATATTTTCAAACGCAGTTAATTGCAAAAGTTGCTTCATGGTGGTTAGTGTCAAAGGCTGATTTATGAGTAGTTTTGAATCATCGATGACATCAACCTTTCTCTTTTCGTCATTTCGTTGATTAGGCACAGATCCTTCCAATTTATTGACGACTGTTTCATTTTCCAGGAATTCTGCGTCACTTTGACTATTTAGCGCATAAAACTCTAAGGTCCCACCACTTGTTCCGCAACACAGTCGCTCAAAACCTGAGAAAGCAAACGAACAGAGTCATCAAAGAATTTCAGATGAATACTTATGTACTTAATAAATGCTTTTGAAATACTTACTGCCACAATAAGAGACGGATGTTATTTTTATGTCACTGCTAGGCTTCCGTATTTTAAACAAGAAATTAAGATCGTTTACTCCGTAAATGTTCACATCACCACTACGCAACACGCAAGCTAAAGTGGCTTCATTGACTTCAGGTGGAATGAGGCAAGAGTTCAAAATTGCTTCACTTCTGTCTTCAATTTTGCGCAAAGCGGAATACTGCTTAGATAACAATAAATTATTATTTTCTAATATGATACTGTACGTCAACATAGCTCCGTAAGGTTTTGGCATTGATTGTGCTGTTTCGTATTCACGTTCCATAATTAAAACCATTTTGGATCCATCGCATGTTGGAATTAAGTCCCTTATAACATCACAATATTGCAAATCAGGAGGCAAATTCACTTTTTGAGACAATAAAACTTTTGGTGAAGGTTTCACAACAAATGTTTTGCTTTTAGTCTCACTCTTTTTGTTCGCTAATACTTTCTTTTTCGCTAATGGCACTACAACTGAACTCTGATTAACAGACAACTGATCCAGTACAAATGTACTAGAGGCATCAGACATATTCATATCACTGAAAATACTAACAGAGTCGGATAGTATGTCTCCTTCAGAAATATAAGATCCAAATATATCATCTTCATAATTCTGACTTTCTTGTTTTGTTCCTGCGAAAAGTTTTTTGAACAATTAAGTTTCTGAGTTTTTGTTGACCACATTTAAATTAAGCGTTAGTTATCTTACCAGTGCTACCAGCAGCCTTAAACACTTCTTCAGAACGTTTCAGTGAGTCCTCAGCTGAAATTGCAACAGAGCTTAATCCATAAACGAGCAGAAATGGTTGACTTGCTTTAGATTTTGCATTCCCGGAACTGATTAAACTGCCTGCAACAACTACTGAAGGCTGGCTTAATTTATCCGACTCAATATTAACTGAAGGTACCCCAATGACGGCCACAGCTGTTAATTTTAAAACGTCTTCCGCATTTACATTAACCGAAGATTCCACTGTATTCAAACAATTAGGTACGAATATTAGTATTCATTAATATCTGATAGAAATTCGTAATCACTAGATTAATAGGAAAACACACCTTTAGCGATAGTTTCTTTACTAATCATATCAGATGAATCCATTACAAAGCTTGTCTCTTTTGGCTTCAAGTCAACATCACAATAACTGGTATTACTCAGGGGATCAGAAGAAGATATGTCTTTTGTTGTGACTTCAAATTCAACTGCCTCCTGAAGTAATATGAACATTGCAATTTAGTATTTCATTTTGGTTTTATTGTAAGCGTAAGCCATTAAATAATGTAACTTTTATCTCTATTACCTTAGCTAATTTTACAATATCCCACACCACTACAAGACCATTATGAAATCCAACTACAGCCGCATTACAGCAGGACGATTTCCCTAAAATTGGTGGTGCACTTCCAGCTTTCTTTACAGTGAACGCTGGCAATGTGGCATACGAAAGGCACAGTGGAACATTGTGAGTATGCTCTCCCCTAACGAATGGGCAAAATGGAGAATGTCGCTCGTGTTCAGACCTAAGCGTATATCATTCAAAAAATTACACAAATTTTCGAAACAATTTTGACTGGTCACTCACTAATGTCCATGTTAACCAAAAAATTGTCCTTCGTATTTTGACATATTAAGTTTTTTAACAGTTCTGCTCAAACTTTGATAAACTGATCTGAACAAAAGATTGGTCACTATTATTGAAACTATTGACTGATTCGAATTTTCGAGTCTTCTTCTCATCATTATTATACCTCATTATTTGTCATCATTATCATATATATTATAAGTGTAAGCAGAGTCATGCTCAATTATAACTTACCATGGTTCGTCTGTGGGTTCCCAACTGACTAAGCATACATTGCAAGTAAAACACATAGCTCTGTCATCACCATTAGTGCTAGGGTTGTGATAAAAGCCAGCCTGTGCCATTTTTTCGGGGAGGGCCCACCTATTCAGTACAACTCCATTATTGTCTTATAAGCCAAGTCATAGTATAATATATTACTGCCAAAATCAACCATTTAATAATCCCTATATGCACCAAAATGGTAAAGTTAAAAGTTTTACTTGTAATCCATATGTGGCCAATTAACAAATGTGTTTAGACGTGCAGATTCGCTAAACATCTGTGTTTTGTCTAGTGGTAAGTCGGAATCTACTTTTCCAGGCGGATGTAACATATTTAATCTTTCTAAAATGGAAGAAGCAATAGAAAGTTGTGGAATATACGCATTCTTTTTCCATAATTCAGTCACCATAGATTGAAATGTAGACTTTAATGTCGAATGAGGCAGTTCTAATTTAACGGTACTCCACTGTTGGCAAAACAAAATACATTATTGATACTTAACATGCGGAAAGTCTTAACCCAGCAAGTTACTTTACAAACAGAGCAAATCACACAAACCTTTTCCTTTTTTACAGAAAATAGTGGACTACTTGCATCAGAATCTTTGTTCACAATAAGTTTAAGTAATTTTTCCACGTCATCAGAATCTGGTTCATTAGCAGCATCTACGGCAGCCAGCGAATGGCACAAGCTTTCAGCCTGTAATAAACAATAATGGGTCAGTTTACAAATCTATGTAAAAACTTATTGCAAAAGCTCAATATTCACTACTTAATCGGAAATTTCTTTCTGTTCGCAGTAAGACAGTTCTTACATTTAGAAAATATAGATCTCTAATTTCCTGGGACATAAACACCGAAAACGCACAAATTTTCAAAATAAATTAGGCAGAAATCTGACACTCAACTGTGTGTGCCCCAAAAATCTGGCACGCATTTATTAGAAAGGACTTTAAGGGAAAAATAAAAGTCTGGGAAAATTGGAGAAAGTACTGGCGAAAGCCGATGAAAATTGGTGAAAGCGGGTTCTCCAGAACATCCACCTGAGATGAGATCTACCGTATTTTTAGGATATGAATTGAACTTCACAATTATATGTGAATACTAATTAATTAATTCATTCATTCACCATTTGAGAGTAATCAGTTAATGTAAAATATTTACATCATGTGCACTTGCGCTATGCATGATGGGTGAATCGTGTAGCCTATTCATAAATAGAAATACAGTCAATGACAGTCACAACCTCCAATCTCAGGCTTGCATAGGAGTCGCTGTAGCGACAAAGCGTTCGACCGTAGCCGTATTTTCTGCAAAACCTCAGATCCTTGGACGATGTAGCTGTAGCTACTAGTCTCCCCAATAAACTGAGTTTCACCACTATCTAAGGAATCAACCAATCTACTCGCTACAGTAGTACATTAATGTAAAACGTACCTCTGCTTTATTTAATTCGATTTGCACAACTTCAGATGTCGAGCGTATAGGAGTTTGGAGAATGGAACCGAGAAGAAGGATGCCATTGTATTCGCTTCGAATTCCAACTTTATTTCTGTCTACAACTATAAATTTGTCTGGTCCAACATCAAAGTTCCAATGAAGTTCGCCTTCTGTATTTTCTAGCTCATTGGTGCCTTAAAATATTAGGATATACAAATTAATACTTAACTTTAACTATTTGTCCCATAAAACGTGTTAATCTTTGTACATATAATCAGAGAGAAAGATTATGTACACAGTCTAGTCCCTTGACTGTACCGCAATGTTTCTTTAGAATTAATATTTCAAACTGAATTCTTCGTGTCTTAATAAGTCAGTTTAATAAGTTCTAACCTACCCATCTTTGGTACGGTTTAATGCAAAAATAGTCCCAAATACTTTGTATTACTACATTAGTACCTAGCACTTATTTCTACATATATTCAGAAAAAGAATAACAAGGAAACAACTTTGTTAGTTATTACATTATCAGTTATTACGTTACTACCTACAATAATATTATTATGAAAGACAATAAATTAATAATGACAAGACTGCATTGGTTAGGTCACATTGAAGTCAGAGAAAAACGAATATTTCTTTAGTAAGGACAAGGAGTAAAATACTGAGTTAATAAAGGTTAAAAGTTAAAACTACTAGAAACGTAAAAACGAATAATCTTTGATGAATACCTGTAACAAAAACCACACGAAAAAGCACATAGCAAGCCAATGCTTCAACCAGTATGCAGTAATTAAAGAAATGGCTTTAAATCTTTAATCTAATTAATCTTTAGGCTAATTGTGCTAATTGATACCTAATGTTGTAGAGTAAAGTATGTCGCCAAGTGTTGGATCCACAACATATATTTCCCGATCGATTGTTCCAATAAAGATGACATTTAACTTTTCATGGTAGACAATTCGATTTATCATTTTTCCTTGACAAATCTCTAAAGGCGACCCGTCCATTTTTAATGCTTCAGCTACATCCATTGTATTTCAGTACTAAAACCAAAATATCAAAAATCATTAAATGCACATTTCATTTGTAATATGAAGTGATTTTTATCAAATCTTATTCCTCACAATCCCTGCAAACTTCTAATTATTAAATCCATCCAAAACCCCAACAGTGAACAGAACAGTCAATCAATAAGATAAAATTAACGAATTAAAAGACTTTATAGTACCTTGTCACTGTCAGCCGCAGCCCTAGACTCAAACCAGTGTGGTGTATCCAGACTTTAGACTAACTCTTTTGAGAAAAGTCCTAAAATGTTTTTCAAAACAAATCCATTTTTATTTTTAGAACATACGTATGTTACAGCAGGTTACAACTGACAGTACGTAAACCTTTTATATAAATACCAAATGTTAAAACTATGTATCTAACTATTGGACGAACAGTACTTTAATGTTGTAATTAAAATAATAAAAATTAGATAATTTTGCAACTTTGGTTATGTACACTACAGTTTATTGCAACTGCCAGTGCTGATAATAGGATGCTGATTGGGTCTTATCATAGAATGAAAAACTGGCAGCAAGCCTCCTACTATTTCGAATTCAGGATGATGTCCATGCAAATTTCAGAAACTTGACAAATAGTTACATAACGTCACCCCCAGAGGAAAACTATTTTTTTGATCATGCGAATGAGCCTATGGGATAGCTTTAAAAAGACGAAAATCTACCCAATCAGAAAATGCTTTCTTAGAAATTTTGGACACCTGTTTTCCAAATTGACTTACAGCAATGTAGTGGTACTATAATACACAACGATTCTACTATCAATTTAAAGTTATTTGCATTTAATTTGCTTTACCTCACATAGCAATAATTGCGGTTTAGTGAATAATCCTTAAATAACTTTAAAAGCTTTTCATCGAACATGCACATGTTCACACATACTTAAAAGCACTGTATACTTTACAACCTTATAACTTTCCACTGGACCATTGGATACTGTCCCAGTACCCGTTATAAAATTAAAAACAATATTTTTTTTATTTTGCCAACCAATCTTACGAAATATGAACACAAATACAAATAAGAAACATTTTACGCTACATAATATACATAAAATGACAAGCCGACACAGGTGGTATTAATACTTTCACATTCACATCATTTCATTGGAAATAAATTATTCTTTGACGTGAAGTGTGCTTTTCTATCTTTCATGTATTCAACATTACACTACAGGGTGAAGAGAAAAGACAAAATGCTCTTAATTACTACATAAATTGTACTTTTATGAATTGAAATTATTATATTTTTTTGCTAAATCGTTGTGAATTTGCAATACTGTGTCGTATTGGCAATAGTCATATTACTGATAACGGTACGGTAATAAATACAATTCACACACTGCTATTGCTAAATAAGTGAAATAATACAAGCCGAGAAATAATGGTCATCCATAGATTTGATGTATGAACAAATGTGAAATGCGACGTATAACATTACCTTCCCCAGTTGTGGTTTTCATTTGCAAAGGTAGGCTATTATAACGGCTGACGTTGAACGGTAGAACGGTAAAGGATGATCGAAGCGTTGATTGACGAAAATTGAAACAGCTCTCAATTGATAGTAGTTAGGGCAATAAAACAAATGTAATGACTGTCAGTCAACTGCCCGGTTGGGTTGGGTATTCTCTGTGTTGTTCGTATTACTGGTTATCAGTTATGGAATTTTAGCTAAAATCAAATCACTTCTGCCCTATTCCGTAAAATAACTTATCTTGGCATAGTTGATGTTAACAGTAATTGGCGTAATGCCTCACGCTACTGCTGGACACTCATTAAAACTATCTTTTCTTTTAGTTTTACCAGTGTTTAGCAAACTTTTGATCAGCAATTGCTGTAAAGAAGAATCTACAATCAATCTAGATACTTTTGTAGGATTCAGTATGTACTTCAGCTTGACAGTATTTAGTGCCCATCAGCTTTAGCTACTAGTGTTAGGCAACCCATTCTTTTTGTTGCAATGCATCCGACAAGTCCTGTTTCACATGAGCAATGCTTTTCAGACGGCTTTATTCTTTTCCTTTGCTCAACTCAAACTCAAGAAGACAAGAAATATGAAAAGGTCCGTAACCATGGAATTTTGGCTAATTTTGGCTTTAGTAGCTTGACTTTAGTATACACCAAGGAGTATAAACCTGGGATTTCCCTGGCTCCCGTTTGTTGCTGGTTTATAGTAAGACAAAGAGAGTTTATACTCCTTGGTGTATACTAAAGTGATAAGGTTGTCCCTCGAATTTATTAATTTTGAAGCCACAGACTCATAGAGCAGGTCAGACACGAAGCAAAAATTGTATTCAAATTGTATGTACCATTTACAGTGAAAGTCAAGGTGCTTTTACATTAATAGGTAAATAATATGACAAACTAGCTTAGCTGCCAGTTATTTTGCGGAGATGAAGGACACTAATTTGATTTGACAAAACTGGCAGTTGGCAGCTAGAAAACAAATATACATGGTGTCCCAGAATGATATGTACACACTTTGGTCATGAATAACTCAAGAACGGTAAGTTGTATTTAAACGCGGTTAATGCCATTGAAAAGAGGACAAAATTTTGCCTTGCACAGTACGCAGAGAGTGCGAGGTCTTTGCTCTAGTACAAGATTAGGGTCCCTAGTATTACTTTTCTATGGTTATAGAGAACACGAATTTCTTTTGTATTATAAGAAGCATACAAACTAAATTTTATTGTTTTTCTACTTATAGGAAGAACAAAGGTAACTTTTACTGTGTTTTCCTGAAAGAGCTAAACATATATTTGTTCTTCATTTATTTTTTCATGCCCAAAAACATACTATCAGACAAAATGTTAGGCTAATCGCGAGTATTGGAAGCTGAATAATTGTCATAATATTAGCATAAGATAAGACGGAGAATGCCAAAATTATTTATAACCATAGGTAGACAGCAACACTTAACTGCATACAGTGATACCCGATAAGACTAATAAGAAGACCTTAATTACTTTAATGATGCCCCACTTAGTTCCGGCGACGCTTACAAAAGCACATGGCCGAAAGCTGTATCTACCATTTTAATGTAGCTTTTAAATAGTGCCCCTGTTGGAAGTCAACCATTTAGTTTTTCACAGGAGAACGGTCAACTTTTCTTCGACTTCGGCTGACTTTAGAATGTACCTTATAATCTATTAGTATTGCTGAGTTGCTGCGCGCTGGCCAAGATCTGCTTAATATTATTCGTCTTGATCTTGGTCTTCGGTATAAAACAGTGTATTATGCCCTATGCTACTATTACGTAGTATAGAGGACCATACGCATAATACGTTCGCAGACGAGAGGGAGAGGGTAACGCTCCGCAAAAGGTAAAGTAAGGTTTATTTATGCCGTTCTTTTAATAATAATTTTTGAGAGGCAAAAAGTTAGGCCTTGTAAAAATTTTGCATTGCATTGTATCAAAGAAAAGAAATAACGCTTTTAACGGGCTACAAAGAATATTATGATCCTTTACATTCAATAATACACGGTCCACTTGGCAGCCGAGTGAGCCGAGTAGCTTAACCAATAAGAGAAACAGCCGTTTTTTAGCCCATCCTTCGCTCATTTCCGTCCATTACTTTAGCCCATCCCTAAAAACATCTACTTACCCCATTGGCTTGGCTACATATAAGATGCATTATGAACCGAGTGCGCATGAAGCTAGTCGTCATTCTCATGATTCTCTATACCAAAAGGGCTGATTTGTTCGTTTGGCATTGCATGTCATGCATGTGTACTTGTGTACAGTCTCTCCCCTGGTGCCTTAATAAATACAGGGTTATTCAGAAGACTTTAACCGTGGCGATATGTATAGTACAGGCAGATAATGAAGCGTCAAGTGTCAAGATAGTCTTGTTTCGTTCTAAATAAAGCATGTATATACTGCGTACTTATATTATTTGTTCCAAGAGTTTTTATCGCGTAGACTTAAGAGCACGCCTGGGATTAGGTCAATCTTAAGCTTACTGGTTGTGGCTCCTGTGGCTACAGAATACCCTAATAATAGCAGAGAAAGTAATAATATGCAACGAGAATACTCGAACGACCCTGTAAATGCAAACGCAAAAGTAGTATCATTGCTCTAAGGAAACGTAATGCAATGCACAGTATGCAGTGCCACTCAATTAAATCAAATCAAGTGAGGTATGTACAGAGGCTGGATGGTCATCGTCACAGTCCCCTCCCCCTGCAAGTATTAGTCACATTACACAGGTCCTTAAAGTTAGCCCTATTCCTATGGACAACTATTTCACGACCTCTGCCTGCATAAACAGCTTTATTGCATGCAGTCAAGTCTTCAAGTCCAAGTCCAAAATGAAATGAATGAAACAAAGGAAAGAGAAGCACAGAGATACCTATATTTACAACTTTCAGGGTTTCGGGGTGTCGTCCGTCTGACTGTTGTGAGTTTGTGAGTGTGCGAATGTAAATGACTTGATTATCCACGACTTCACGACAATTCAAGAACGCTAACGCGTTGAAATTCCTTCGTTCCAAAGAAACGAATGGAGGTAAATGAAATGAGGTAAAAATAGGCTTACCCAAGGGCCCAACGGCCCAAGGCAAATGAATTGTAAAATATAAGCATGCTTTTCTTTGTTTTTTATCATGTGACTTAAATTAACATTAATTTAATACTGAACTAGAACCCTAATCCAGTAGATACCCTTGTTTTATCTATAATGGGATTTAGAAGGATCATCAAAAAATTTCAAACGTTCCTGAGATAAATATGTGAATACTCACTAAAACTAACTATGCTAACTAACTATAATACCTGACAGACAGACAGATATCCCGAAAGAATACAGTAGCTTTCTTCTACTGAATAATACATACAACTCGTATGCAGTATACAGTAAAATCTCTTTTGAGGATTCCATGTCAATTAGATTGTATTGACAAGAATTTTGCTTTTTTATAACTCTAACTGCTCTTATTCTCTAAAACACACCTGCTAGTCTCTGACTCAAATTATACCGATTTAAAAAAAGTAAAATGAGAAATTAAATGAAGACCACATTGGACCAGAGGTCAATTTTTTGAGCCGTTCTATGAAAGTTTTTAAAAATAATAAATTGTACACGCTCCTTACAAACGACATCAAAAATGTGATTGACAAAGATTCAGACAAGCCAGGGACAGGGAGCATTTTGAAGTTGATTTAGTATAAATGTATTTATTTGATTAACTTTTCATTTTAAAACCTCCAAATCGAAGCCAAGAGGTTGGATTTCCAATTCCACCACACTACCATAATTTAAGCACCAATCTCCAGCCTCCAGCTAGTAAAAGCTGCAGCTATTGTAGTTGTAGGAGAGCAAATCGAGCACCTCAGAACAACAACGCAACGCAGCGCAACCTTCTTTGTACAGCTGACAATTCAAAATATTAAATACAAACATTGCGTATTACATTACATTGTATTAGTAGTAGGCTGAATTTGCGTGTTGGTTATCAGCTGTTGTTGGTGTTGGGCAACGTATTATTTTAACAATACAAATTTTAATAGTCAAACCAGTATATATTTATTCAAAAAATATACAACTAATATTTAATTTGTTACGAACACCTGGCAGTACTAGAGAACAATAGTAACGGAATTTATAATTTAGTAGGAAAGACCAATGGATAGCTGAGGGTTATTGAAAACAGTGTACTCAATACGGTCAAGTTGAGCTCATAGCTGATAGTGATTTAACGGGACGGATAAAGAATATCGATATCCCATCTTTACTTCTTTCATTTACTCCGTTCATCAATCACTCAGGTCACTAATAAATGTATAGTTAAGAGGTTAGTTCTTAATAAAATTTAAATAGTATAAATTGTAAATTGTGGGATAAGTGATTGTGTACATAACTAATATCAATCAATCTGCGTTGCATGACATAGTTTATAACATCATTTGCTTGACCACCGTGCCAATTGCCAATTAGCCATCAAATAAATCAAACTATTAGTTGTCTTTTTGGCCAGAGCGGGGTATTGTGAACTTTTTGTCAATTTATGAAACAACTGTAAATAAACAAACAAAACATGTTGAACTTTTGAATGTATTTTTCAGGACTGTAAAATTAGAAAACATCCCTGGCTTATTATTACTCTGCATTGAAGTCAAGATCTGTTATTAGAGATGAGATAAAACAAATCTATATGAATCTGCTGATACAGTCTTAGGCAAATTGCATTACCCACGATGTTTGCAGCATGGACGGACAACATCAAAAAGAGAGTCAGCAGATATTTGCTACAACGATACTTGGGTCAATATTTGCAAGAGAAGCTTACTTTAGATCAATTAACAGTTGACCTTTACAACGGAACAGGGAATGTCACAAATGTAGAACTGGACTGCGAGGTTTGTAGATTTTCTTTAAATTGTATTAATGACCCATAAGTCATGAGTATTGAACGAACTTTAAATGACATTATGTTTGCATTTAGGCATTAAATGTCTTAGCAGAGCAACAAAACATTCCTATTGAGTTTATTGAGGGTCATTTGGACAATATATCTGTTTCTATACCATGGTCGGCAATATTGCAGGAGAGCTGTGAAATCGAAATAAGTGGGCTTCAAATAACAGTGCAACCAAAAAAGAGATTGGACAATGGTATGTTAAATGTTAAATGTTAACCTCAGCTTTAGTACATGTAATGCATGATGTAGTCTATAAAAGAATCAATTACAAAATCTAAATAGTGTACGGAAAACCAATATTGTAGCCACAAAGATTCATTCATACATTTGTGGGCAGAAGTAGCTTCAAGTTTTTATACTGATTAAAATTTTGTACTTTGTACATCCATTTGAATTTGAAATATTAGTCAAACGAAATTTATTAGGAAGCTCAATGTTGGAGTCTATGTGGGCAAGTATGGCATCAAGCATGCAGCTTGCCGAAGAATGTTTAAAAATCGGTGATTCAGATGACGAGCCAGATTTTCCCATCAGTCAGCCACCAGAATCAAATCAACGCTTAACAGGATTAGAAACATGCGCCCAAACTATAGATGCAAGTAAGGGGTTTTATTTATGCTGCAGTACTATTACTTTAAATGAAAAGTTCATGAATATTTTATTATCCAGTGCTATCTCGGGTAAAAATGATTTTAAGAGATTCCATCATTCGAATTGAAAGAACTCAAACTGGGAGTGATGTTGGCATTGCTGTGGACTTCAAAATAAAATTGTAAGCTCTTTAGTATCAACCAATTTTGTATGGTTAAAATTCGGAATGCAGTTACAGAGTACCACAATTTATAATCTACGTTTCTGCAATCTGCAATACACATGGCTTATACTTTTAGCTTTAACAAATACGATTTTTTAAAATTACATTGTCTTCCCTAATGCCCTCATATTTTATGTCTGTTCCGACAATTTTTAAGTCTGGTACCCAGAAATTTAAAACAATCCTTTGCGTAAACCCCAATCCGTGGTAAACTATTATCCTTTTTTAAGCACACCGAAAATAATGATTCCTTGAAATATTTTATTTTAGACTTAAATTTTCTGACGAAGCCTCAACCGATACAAGGGAAGAAATTCGCTCATATGAAACAGCCTTCTCACACAAAAAAGTGATATTGGAAGGTGTTTCCTGTTACAGTGATATATTTAAAAATAACGAGTTCAATATGAATCGCAGAAATTTTAAGGAGGTAGTCATTTAATCTGATTTATAGGTACTGTATGAATGTACAAGATTTTTAAATTTCACGTTAAGTTTTAATATGCATTTATTTTTAGGACGCAGCAGATGAACTGTCTAATAAAAATGAAGCAGAAGACGATAATGCTGTCTTGTTAGGAAAGTTCTCTGGAAGGCATGAAATAAAAATTCAAGTCAAAAATGACGATTCGATTGGAGGGCCTCAGATTAGATTAGACTGCATTTTTGGTTCTCTGATAACTCTCATGACTCCTATTCAGATTCACACTGTGTACCGATTAATTGACGAATT
Organism: Yoshiicerus persimilis; assembly: GCA_020352615.2. Lineage (NCBI taxonomy): Eukaryota > Metazoa > Arthropoda > Collembola > Entomobryomorpha > Tomoceridae > Yoshiicerus > Yoshiicerus persimilis. Next base: position 37,186,205 of record CM036941.2, on the reverse strand, counting down.
ATTAAACCCAGTTCTAGCCACAGATAGGTATGCCAATATAAACGGTGGACTTTTACTTTTGTTTTACAGAGAAATAGCTTGAAATGGTATAATGGTTTGTAGTGATGAGTTTTTAGGGAGAAGGTACTGTAAGGAAAAGCCAATGGACTCTTTTGATTATAAAAAAGTTGAAGAAGAATTGCAAGACAAGTTAAATCCTGGAAGAATTGGACTACCTGGACTTCAGCAGCCACAAGGCTGGTCATCTCCTTGTTTAGGTATATTCCAAGTTCAAACTATTAAGAACACTGTTACAAATAAGTAATATTAATGGAAAGGTTGGTATTCATTTCTGTTATAGATGATAGCGATGAAGAGTTTTTGCCATTTAAATCTAAGGCTGAAATGTATAGCAGTGTTAATTCAACATTCATGAATGCATCTATGACGTCTATATCCTCCTCATTTCAACAATCAATGTCCGAAAGCACTTGTTCAACGACATTTTCATCAAAATATCCAGCGTCGGCAAAGATTAATCCTCAGCAAAATCAAAACTGTATCGAAAAAACAAAATTTTGCCTTAGCTTTGCTAGTGTTGCTGTAATGCTGCTCCATGAAGATATACTAATTTTATCCCCCACTAATGGCGTAGAGTCTTCAAGTGTGCAAAGTATGAAAAAGTTCTCTAAGGATTTTTTTCAACAGTTAGGCTTATTTGGGGCTACTGTCTCTGGAAAGAAAGATATCGACAAAGTTAGAACCCAGCTCAGTAATGCCTGTTCTCGCAGTAATTTGAGGTATGCACTCGGTAATTACGCTGTAAAGTGAACATTAAATATCACACTGAGTTTTGATATTCATTGAATTTCAGACTTATATCTGCCCCGTTAAAAGTGGAAGGATGCATAAATATTGTTTCAGGCAATTCTATTACTACTGGTCATGTGAGTTTAGGGTATTGTGAACTCGTTGAGTCAGTTAAGCCATCAGATAGCTCACGTGGTAAATCAGGTCAAGAATCTGTGGAAGTAAGTTGCAAAATGAGGATCTCAAGACTACAAATATTAGCATAAAAATCAACACTCCTAGCAATTGTTTTGGTTTTTCAGATATTAAGTTTTCCCCACTTTGACTCTGGAGCGTGCAATTCTGCAAGAATCGAATTTAATCACAAAAGTTATAAATCACGAGCTTCTATAAGTAAAACTAAATTTAATTTTAATTTGCAACCGTTTAAATCGGAAGTGGATATCTCGCTAATTGATAGAATTTACTCATTTTTGCATCCCCAACTACCTTTCTACACTGAATCCAAAGCTAATCAGTTGAGATATCAGGTGAACCGCGTTATATGCACTTAAACATTTTCAATTTTTCTGCAATCTAACAATAAATCAATACAATATAGAGCTAAAGATAAAGATTTAACAATAAACATTTTTAATTTGTTATTTTTAATTGAAGGATGAACCAAACGCTAACAGTAAAGACAGCAGCATAATCAAGATTAAATTACAGACGCCAAACGCAGAAGTAAATTTTAGGTAATCAAAGCTTCTAAATGCTAATGGTCATTGTTTTGCTATTGTGTAAATATGGGTTTTGTATTCTGACGTTAACATGTTTGTTTATTACTTAGATTTCCCATTCCTGACCTAAGACCTGTTGAAGATCCACAACGACCTTCTTCCAGAAATCGAAACATTAGAAACGATTCTGTTGTGTTCTTTATAAAAGATTTTAGGTTTGAAACTGTTTTAAATTCTAACTCCAGCGTAATAGAGCTGGATAGTAAGTGTAATGAAGTACAACTCTTTTATAAGGTTACTTAAATATACTAAAACAGCATAGGAAAGTATATAATGTCAGATGCACCAATAAGTATTTGTCTTATTACCTTGTTTGTAGGAAACACAAATGCAAGATCCAGTAATTGTAGCTAAAGCCTTAGCGGACGATCCTGAAATAGACGCGATGTCATTACGTTCACAAGGATTGGATTGGCCCAGGTATTTTCAACCATTTGTCATTTGTTTGGACCCATACCCGTTCCCAGTTGTTTTTACTTATTTTTCCATTTCGAATTTCTAGAGTTGTAGTAAGCATCTATCCAACGAAGCCTGTTGACGCTGTCATAAATCATGAGCATGAGGACGAAGGCGAACCGTTGGATAGTTATTTATCAAGCAAATATAAAGAACCGTCACCTTTTAGTTCTCGAAGAGTCATTCACCAATGTCTCAGTTCTCAAGAAAAAGAAAATAATTCTGATGGTAAGATTCTATGTTTGCTTCTTTTTCTATTAGCAAAATGTGTGAGTATCTATACATTTACACTGCATTAAACATTAAACTAATGTAATAAAGTGGTACTGAAGGAGATATATTTAAGAATGTTTGATATGAATTTGGATGTTGTACTTTAATAAGACCATACGCCCTTTTATCTTTTATTCGCAATAAATAGAGATTATCCACAAGCTTTAAAAAGCTGACCAAAGTAAAATATAGATTTGATCTTTCACGAATGCAAACAGTGAAAGCACCGTCATTTGTTGAGTTATGGCTGAGTTAAGGCTTTACAAACAGCTCGTTTATCCTGATCCTCAATAATGCATGCAGCTATTAATTGTACATTTTTCTTTGCCAGGTTTTGGTGAAAGCGTTATTCCTGGAGATAGAAATGAAATGAACGAGTTCATAGAAACTGCTTCGAGAAACACTATTTATAAAATTGAGATCAATTTACGGTACTTGGAAGTGTCCTTAACATCCAAACATATGTATGAGGAGATTTACAATCGGTAATAAAGACAAAGACTGGGATAATCACGATATTGATTCAAAAATATTTACGACTATAATAATTCGCATTTTTAAATTCCTTTTCAGCATTAGTACAGATCTTCTTCTTTGGCAACCATCAATTCCTGTGATATTTAATCATGGGGCCCTAAACAAGCAATACCGTAATTTTGGAGCGCAAGCATTGCTTCCGATGTGCAAACCTGGTGCTAACTATGGTATTATTCATTGAACTCTAAAAGTGAATATACATTTCCCAATTATAATCAATTATTCTTAAATACACTAGATTCGGAATCTGAATCCGAAGAGGAAATGACTGCATTTTATAATCCGAATGAGGCCAACAATTCAACATCTCGTCAAAGAAAACCTGAAAGGGTTTCTTGCAATGGTCAAAGTGACGCAACTTTTCATTTAATTATTTCCAAAGGAATATGCTCCTTTTACACTCCTTTTGTTGTAAGTCTCAACGCTTTGTCTATAACTGTATGCCATGCCATTATATTAGTTTTCTTTCATAATGTATGCCAGTAATGCCAGGATGTAAAACTCTCTTCACCTTTTCTTAGGATCCACTGGGAAATACTGTTCCTGGTCAGAAGGGTCAAATTAGTCTTACTGTGGAACAGGGGAATATATTTGTTGTCTCTGGATATAAAGGAAATTCAAATTTAGGATACATGTGCTTGCATAGTCATAAGACATCCTTCTACCATTCCGGTATGAACAAAATATATAATTTAGGGCTGTAAAACTTTTAATTCATGGAACAACACTTTTCTGATTGTGAAAAACAACTATTTTGTTGGTAACTGTTACAGATTTTGTTGGAATGGGTGCCGAAATTCCAGTCTTTAATGACGTTTTAAAAAGAACGATTTTTCCAAGTGAAGATGGAGTTCTTACCAGACTTACTTCAGACTCTAGTATAAGCGATCATACTGATATTCTTTCAGTTGCAATTCGCATAGAACGAGATAATACTAGAAATGTTAAGGTATGCAAAGATTTATTATAATAATAATCAAGTTTTCCTGAACTTGAAAATGGAAGCATGAAACATGATGGACTACATTTTGTAATTGCAGACTTTTAAGGTGGCAATGGGAATTAAAGACGGAACTCTTGATCACCGAATGAGTCATCCAAACCGGTCATGGTTTACACAATTGAAAGATTTCTTCGATGTTACAGATACTCCCATTATGGGTTACACACCTGCTTCTGTTCTGACGGAATTGCATTTGCACTTATGGAACTGCGCTGTTGATTATAGGTAATTTAGTATTAGAAATATTTTGTATTTGGAATACAATGTTGGGCTAAAATGCTAAATTTTGAATTACAGACCTATCAATTTGCCTCTAAGAAGTATTCTTGCGGTGAACAACTTCAGTATATCAACCAACATTGCGGCTCAAACGAGTACATCTGTTATACGGTTTATTGCCGAAGATGCAGCCTTAATGATTTCTGCTAAAATAGATTCCAATGATATAATGAACGATTACGTTTGCGTTATGGACATGGATTTTTTTGAATTGTGTCTTCGCCATTGTGCTAATCGTTCCAGTTCAGCTCCAAGAATGGAAATGACTGCCTCCAATAACGTCCTTCACATTCGAACCTGTAGCGACTCCTTCAAAGCCTTGAGCGACTTAATAACATATCTGGCCAATAATGGTGATTTAACGGATCCTACTGCGGCAAGGGACGAAGAAAAGGCTCCCTATTCTCCAATGAAAGAATGTAGCAGTGAACCTACTTTAATTGATACTGAGGATAACTGTGATAGAGACAGGTCAATGTCTGTATCACAAAATGAACATGTCCATGATATGGTGGCTGAAGCCATGGAAGATTCCTGCCGCGACTCAAGTCCAGTCGCACAATCCAGAAACAAGCATTTTAGTGCCAACAGAAAATCTAAGCAAACTATCGAAATACATTTTTCGCCAAATGATGATGATGAAAATGATGACGAGTTTTACAACACCAAAAGCACCCCACTGCCCCCAGACTATCCCATTATGGAAACTTCTAGTGCTTTCCCAATAGACATACAACCTAGTGATGAAGATGAAGAAGAGTTCTGTATACTAGAAAATGATCCTGGAGTCGGCATATTGGTATAATTTTGTAGTGTAACTTACTTTTTGTGCAGTCTAAATAAGCTTAATTTTGTATTTTCATGTAGCGGAAAAAAGGCGAACCGGAAGCTCGAATGTTAACTGACGAACCTATTCGTTTGATTGAAAACCACTTTTCCACTCCGGTAGGAACAAGAAACATTTTAGAAACACCTAAACATTACCCTGACCCTGTTATGAGATACGCCTTGCATGAAATGTCAATCATTTGGCATATTTATGGAGGTGAAGATTTCAAAACTCAATTAAGTAAAAAGTATTCCAGCAAATCGGATGTCAAAGGATCATCGGAAACGTAAAATTTTAAATTTCAAGTCTTTGTGTCTTTTTAGTGGTTTGCATTTTATATTTACGTAAATTTCTTTTGGCAGGGTTGATTCCGACAATTGGAAGAAAGATATTAGCCCTTCTATATACGACCAAGGAGAAGTTGACTTAGCCATTGATGTACTCAACCCGGGTGTTGTTTTCTCTAAAACGAAAGCATTTGAAGTATGAATTGCTAAGCATCTTTTATAATATATTTAGCAACTTAAAGTTGCTTATTAGTAATATTTAATGGGTAAAAGTTTGTACTTTCTCCGAGTCTGTAGTACATGACAAATTTTTGGAGAAAGGCTGCGTGTGTTTGGCTTATGACCAACTCACAGGGTGTTAGAATATTATTGAATATGTTGTAAAGGTGTGGAAGTGGTAATCAGCAATGCGACATTAAATAATATTAATATTAGAATGCAAGTTCCCTTCCCTGTGTATTACTTTCTCCTACAGTATGTTTCGTGAGTTATAAATATTTGATTTGTTATTTCAAATTCTCAAATTCGAATGTCATGCGTTTTAGTCCTTGAATATGCCGAAAAATGTAATTCTAAGTTGTTGACACTAAACTACTCTCAGAAGTATTTGGAAGAGAAAGTTTTTTCATTGTATTGCAGAATAATTATTAAGGTGGCAAAAAGTCCCCCATTTTGGAAACGAAAAACGAAGCGGTTACATCACAAATTTTGAATTATGTTTATGATGCACAAACAATTCCTTTATACCAAAACCCGTACGGCACTGAAGGCATCCGACAAGTGTGCTGTGTGTTATGCGGAAATGAAAATGCAACACTAATCAAATATTTTATTACTAAACCAAACGATGCATTTTGTAAAGCTCGCTGTGCTACTACTTGTCAACTAGATTGACAAGTGTAGCTAACTAATTTTCATCCCTAGCTTTTTCATTCACCTAGCTTTTTTAAAATAAATTGCAATGCTCAGAAATTTACTTAGTTTATATATGCTCAAAGATTTGTTATTTATAATTATGACATTATGAGCGATGTAGTGTTAGAATACCGAACCCTATTTTTTGCCTAACTATGCCTCAGTCAAGTGGTGTGAATATTTTCTCAGTTGGAGGAGTGGTGTACATATGACTTGTCGGATGCCTTTCTGTATGTGTTTCTCTGTCGTTGTAGTTCAACAACACTGACAGGTGTTAGTTAGCTTGATAGTTAGTAAAAAGCGAAGAACTCCAACATTAAATAAGTAAATGTAAATGTGAAAATGTAGAAAGAATCTACATTTCATTAGCAAAATCCTCAAGTGTTGAATTTTTGATTCATCGCCTGTGCTTTGAGAAAAAAGTATTTAAAAAAAGCCGACAGTATGAATCGAAGTAGATTGGTTCGATTCATACTGTTGGCTTTTTTTAACTACTTTTTTCTCAAAATACAGGCAATGAATCAAAAATTCAACACTTGAGGATTTTGCTAATGAAATGGAGATTCTTTTTACATTTTCACATTTACATTTATTTATTTAATGTTGGAGTTATCGCTTTTAAGAAAAAGAACTTTTTCCATGTTAACTTGCTTTGCAGTTTACAAAATGGTGGTCACCTTTACACCTTAAATAGAATCCTTTCTTATTTTGACGTAATCCTACTTTCTTATTATGATTACTTATGGATACCTACGTCTGTATTCTGTATTACTGTATTTTTACAATTTTATTTTCCGATGTACAAATTTTAAGAGTGCATGGGAAGCTTATGAAAGTCCGAAGGTGCAAAGGAGGCAAATAGTGGACACTCTGAGTGCGTGGCGAGCTCAAGGAGGCAAAGGAAGAAAAATGGATACTTTAGTGGAACTGCATTTATATAAAGTAAGCTTAAATAAATTCAGACTAACAACTAATACTTCTGTTCAATGGGGTTGCTATTTTAAGAACCGAGTTTAATTTATTGACTGTAATTCTTTTAGATGAAATTTCAGCATGAGGTTTATCCTGAAAGTGCAAAAGAGGCTTCAAGACAGGTTATTGTGATAAATAACATTGAAATAAGAGATCGTCTAAGCTCTTCGCAATTTAATAAAATGATGTATTTGTACACATCGCAAGCTTTTCCTAAACAGTCTCATGCTAATATGGTAAACATTCACATTTTTTCATAAAGAATTCTTTACTGACAAAACTATTTTGATTGAGGAAATGTTGAATATCATTTTGGAAACATGAATGTTTTTTATAGTTGGTGATTAAAGCTGCACATATACGACCAGACCCACAACTTAATATTCAAGAGTGCCTTTTAAAAGTTTCCGTTCTTCCGATTAGATTAAATATTGATCAAGATGCCTTACTGTTTTTGTATCAGTTTTATACTGACTTTACAGGAAAATTAGATGATGGTAAGCCTCATGGCTAGTTTAATACACAACTTTAGTACACTTAAGATATTAATAGTATCCCGTTTCGGAGTGACAGTAGTCCGTTGACTATACATCTCAAATGACTATTCTGAGTGTGTTGGTTGTCGTTTGTTAATGACTGGATGTTTGCAGATGAAGACGGATTCATTAATAAACCTCCAAGCCATACTCCGTCTGTAGAGTCACTTCCCGTAATGACTGTAAATATTATGGAGACCGATGTAATGACTGCTGGAGAAGATGAGGATGCTTCTAATTTGCTACTTTTCAGTGATGACCCAATTAGCCAAGAGGATAGTGTCTCCATTTGCTCAAAAGATCCATCTGTTGATTCCTACAAACCTTCGGCACCAATATACTTCCGGTAATCGGTTTTAGATAAATACCTGCTCTTAAGTTTGAATTTTAGAATGATTTTTTAATAACCTTGAGGTATATTTAGGCAAGTGACTTTTTCTCCGGAAGTTCCCATTCGATTGGATTATCGAGGAAAGCGCGTTGATATGACCCATGGTCCTTTAGCGGGTTTGTTGATGGGATTGGCACAATTAAGCTGTTCAGAAATAGAATTAAAAAGAATTTCTCACAGGAATGGGTATGTAGAATTTCTACTGCACTACCATTGCAAATTGAATTACTTATTACAACCGCATAAAAATTACATAAACATGAAATATTTATACGTATTACTTTGTGAATTATTTAGCATTTTGGGCATTGACAAGCTGATTGCTTTTATGACTAATGAATGGGCCTCAGAAATTCGTAAAAATCAGCTACCGCGACTTTTGGGAGGAGTTGGTCCTCTTCATTCGTTCGTACAGTTGTGTAAGTATTTCTTTCATCAATTTCATTCACTATTTATGGGGATAAATCAATCGTAACTTTTGTGTGTCTGCATTTTGTAGTTCAAGGAATTAGAGATCTGTTTTGGCTTCCAATCGAGCAATATCAGAAAGACGGGCGAATTGCGAAGGGCATTCAAAAGGGAGCTAATGCATTCTCAACGTCAGCCGCCATGGCTGCTTTGGAGTTAACCAATCGTCTTGTGCAAACTATTCAGGTATTCTTTTTATTTTCATACCGAGATTAATGAAAAAATTGCTTACCTTCAATTTTGACTTTCCAGAGCGCTGCTGAATTTACTTATGATATGGTATCACCCGGACCAAGCGTTCAGCAACAAAGACGTCAGCTATCAACAAAGAAGAAACGTTATTCGCAACCAAGTGATATAAGAGAGGGAGTTACTAATGCATACAACGTAGTTAAAGAGGTAATCCATGATTTTTTCATCATTTAATTTTGTACAATTAAAGTGAATGTTTGACATTTGTAAGCAATAATATGTACCTATTCTAAGCACTGTCAATACTGAAGTCTTGCTGTAACTTCTTGTTTCATATTTTGCTTTAGGGTTTAGGGGATACAGCGCACACAATTGTACGAGTGGCCAGCAAGGAACATGAACAGAAAGGTGTTTCAGGGGCAGTTGGAGGAGTTCTTCGACAAATTCCTCCAACAGTGGTTCGACCCATTATTTTGGTAGCGGAAGCAACCTCGAATGTTTTGGATGGTTTCAGGTCTCAGTTGGAACCTGAGTTCAAGAAAGAAGCTGAAGAAAAATGGAAGGAGTCTTAAGGTATGGAGTACGGTCTAAGTCCGAACTGACAATCGTCGAGAACGTTTTTGCAATATTTTGGTTTGTACGATAACGATAGTTTAAGACAATATAAAAATATTTAGCATAGTCATATTACTTCACAATAATTGTAAAAGTACGTAGCCCTAAAGAGCAATTTTTCTACATTTGAAAATGTTAAAGTTATGTATTGGATAATTCGAAATAATTGTTTTTTCTCTTTGACGTAAAATTTAACGTTACCATACTTTTGTCACCAGTAGTTGAGAAAAACATACTTTTTACCATATACCTGTCGATGTAAATGTAAATCATAATATAACATAAGATATGGATAAGTATTAACATAGCCTTAGTCTCGTAATTATAAACGTCATGTAAAACACTCGCATAAAAATAATTTGCTAATAATTAATGTTAATTGCAAAAAGACGTACATGTAACCAATATATGCAACATGTATTTACACGATATAATACACAATAATGTTCTTAAACTTTCTATAAGCTTTTTATATGTGATTGTTCGACATGCAGACATACATAAAATATCAATGTAATTTTTATCAATAAAGAATTTATTGACCATGATTGATGAATGCAATTAAAAAATATTGTAATTTAAAAATGACTAGGATTTACAATTGTATTGTTCATCAGTAATGTTAGCACAGTTAGCAGTAAATAATGTTAGCAAAACATTATTAGATCTATTTGGAGGAAAAATCAATGATGATTGGGTCAATTAGTTGAATCCTAAAAATTGATTAAGCCTCTCACTCATTACAGAAAAATACTGACTCCATGTCAAATGCTTTGTTAGCGGTACAACCGAAGGTGCATCCGACATGTAACTTTCGCTTCTTGTACGGAAGTAATACTGTAATTGACCCCGACAAATAGGACATCGTTCTACTTTATCGAAACAAAATGCACAGAGACAAACATGGCGACAAGGTAGGATTGCACGGGATATTGGTAAGTTTTGGCAAACTGAACATAGAATTCCCGAAAATGCTTCTTCAGCTTCATTGGGTGAACTAGGATTGGGAAGATCTTCCTCGTCATTTTGTAATCCATCTTCGACTACAAAAAGAGGCTGCAAACCAAATTAAATTTTTAATATAGAACAATAATGAAATTAATTCAACCGTAATAATTTGTAATACCTTTAACTTAAAGATGTGTCCACTATTCATTTTAACATATTCCGCCAGCACCGTAGTAGGTACATTAAAAGTTTCATTTTTAATATGCAGGATCACGAAAAGCCCATCCTAAAACCAATGCATAACGATATAGTTTATCATAGCGTCTTGGCGTCATTTGACTTACGCAATTCATCAGAATTTCCGTCTCCAATTTGCCATTTTATAATTTTTAAAATTTGGTTGACCTTTGGCAAATCATTGTAATGTGAATGATTTCGGTCGTAGTATTTCTCTGAGTATAGGGTATACATTTAAGTAATGGGTATGACTTACTATTCTACTGCCGACTGATTCATCACTAAATTCTTGAGGATTACATGAAGAAATTGGGGGCAAAATAGCTATGACGAGTGGATACACATATTTGTTTATCAAATCTTCCCACTTCAGACTTCGGGGCGGCTTAATTACAACAGAGTCGTCAAAAACAGTACTGTCTGGAAGATTAGACGAATCGTCATCTTTTCTGTAAAAACATTTCGCCAAAAACTATAGAATGAACTATGGCAAATAGGCCAAAGGCCATATATTATTTTAGAATTGTGACTTATTGCCTAGTAAGGAGTAAGAATTATTCCGCTAAATTTAGCAGTATTGATACCCGAACGGAAGCATGCAGCGCAACCGACACTGTAGCTAACAGTCACGCATGCACACCAGACAACCCTAATAATACAATCTTTATAAATCTGTTCCGTAGTATAAAATAGATTACATACGAATCTAATAGAGAAATTAAATAAAAATAGAATACTTCAAAATAAAGAGAACATTTTAGTTAAAAATATGATTTCATAGGTATAAATAGTTCTTTTTAGATATGATTAAAGTTATTTAGATACAAATAGTATTGTAGAACTATTTATACCTGTAATATCACATTTTTAACTCAAATACTGTGTTTATTTTGAAGTATTTTATTTTTATCTAAAGTACTCTATTAAATTCTTATGTATTCTGTTTTATACTACGGAACAGTGCAACCTAATTAGGTTGCTAAATTTATAAAGATTGTATTTAAAGGGCTGTCTGGTGTGCTTGCGTGACTGTTGGCTACAGTGTCGGTTGTGCTGCATGCTTCCGTTCGGGTATCAATGCTGCTAAATTTGGCGGAATAATTCTTACTTCTTACTAGGTAATAAGTCACAATTCTAAAATAATGGCACATTATTGGTTAAAATACCACTTTTCACAGTGTAATCGTACACATGTATAACATGGGGTACATAATGCATAGGATATACGGTATACTTGGTGTAACACGAAGATATACCTACATTTTATTAATGCTATATTAGAGAATTACAGCATTAAGGTCTTGGTATGCACCAAGACCTAAACCGAGTTTTATGGTCTTGGTTTACGTACATGTGCAATTTGTCTTTCCGCAACATGGTTCAGAATTGTTTGAAAAATGACGGCGCAAAAATTAAAATTTGCTCATACTAAACACTGCACATCAACTTTACTACTTTCTAAAATTAATATCAACACAAAAATTTTAAGTATACATCTTTTCAAAACTGTCAAACGAATTATTGTTGATTCCCCTATTGGAGGACTGTGATGACGATGATCTTACAACAGCTGCATACTTTTGAAACCCAGACAGAGGGTCAATCATTTTGCAGGTCTTGTCTTAGAAAACCACTAAGCGCTGGCCCCTGGGCACTTCTAAATTTATGGTCCTTTTTTCCTAAACACCACTTGAGTAAGGCTTTCTAACGATGTACATATCAAGGTCCTATGCTATGTATTACGGTTCCTATGCTAGCATATAGCATTATTAAAAACATTAAAAAGTAGGTACAATTACATATATCTTTGGGTTACATTTTGTACATGGTAAAATGGGGTACATTACCATATTTTACCAATGTGGTTTACTACAACTGCGCTTTGCATCCCAACCTTCTAGTGAATTAGGAATCAATTAAATTCTATTATTATTCTTACATTTTGATATCCAAATCCGTAGCTGCCAAATATGCGTTTGAATTTTCATGAGATTGTCCAGGCACCATTTCGCTCATAATAGCTTCCAAAGATCGCCAGGGAGAATTCATCAACTTGGCCAAATAGTTGATCTCTACACCCCAAATAAGTTTTACGACCGAGTTTCGAAAACATGTTAAATGAATGTTTACAACGTTTTGCCTTAGTTTAGATTCTTCTAAAAGTTTAACTTTGAATGGAAATTCAACTCTTTTCTTCAGGATCTCTGTGGGGGAATAAGACACAGGATTTGGAAATCTGAAAGACAAAATACCAAGTTAAATATGAAATCGAAATCACGCTATTGTTTTAAAAGCTACTTTAGATTTTTTGAATTTCCCTTCTCCGACCATTCGTTTTAAGACGCTTTATATTCAAACAAAGAGATCTTTCAAGTGTAGCAAAATATCAATGTAATCGTTGTCATTTTGAAATAGGAAAAAGTGAACCGTTATGATTATCCTTCTCTTATTCAAATAATTAAAAACTTTCTAAAGAAGTTTCACTTTCATAGCTCTATACTAAAAAGTGACGTCATTTGTACGTCAAATCCAAGTCGTTCGATTTCATAAACTAGAGAATTTCCTATTCCTATAAATACAAATCTACTATATACAATAATTCTATTCAAGTTATATACCTCGAAATTCTCCAACCAACATAGCCACAAAGATATATTACTGTGAAAACTGACACAAAAATAGTTACTTTTGCCACAAATTCTAAAGATATATAATCTACACCACTTCCCATGTCGTCTGATTTTTTTGAATACTAATAATTTTACAGGTCCACCAAAATGTAGTACACAAATTATCGGGGCACAGTCACGAAGACTTAACAGGTCACTCACAGTAGTGACAATAAAATGTTATTCAAACATCTATCTTATTTGTTTTTAAATCATTATAATGCTTATCTATATTTGCATTTTTTGATTCAACTTAAATGTTTACAAGAAACCAAAACATACACGTGTTTTACCATATGGCGGGAGTTTGTAGCGAGATATTACAAGTTTACAAGAATGGCGATTTTGCAAAATACTTTGTATTCTAAAATTGGAAAATACTAATTCTGCCCATAACGAACTGATATTATTTCATTTCTCTTTACTTCGTTAGCTGAAATAGCCTACATTTAAGAACTGAAGTACTAAAACTGATTTTGGAAAGTAAATACATAATGAACGCTATCAAAATGTCAAAAAAGTTGTTTCAAACAAATCTACGGAGCTATGCATCATATTCCATTTTTAAGCTTAATTGGAAAGTCATGCAACTTCAAATTCAGCCTTCTAGAGGCAAAAGGCTCACTGACGCGGTTCCTGTTTGCAACAATTATTGCCTGAAAAGTTATTCTTCTTCCAAAACTGGTATACCACTGGTATTATAAATCATTATGCGTACCATGCACAATTTTTAGGAATCTTGAAAAGCATAATATTAGGTATTATACAATAATAATCATCTGATGTAAAATACATTTCGGTCTAGTTTGTCAACGAAGACTAAATAATCTAACACAAACACAACTTTACATCTCTGGGGCTGAAATGGTGCCATCCGAAGAAGAAGTCACTTTAAGCAGCCATATTAAAAATGCCAATAGTGTCGAAGAGATCTTCCAAACGTTGGAGACCACCGAGTCGGCATCACTAAAGTTGTCCATATTAAATGATACATCAAGAACACTTTTTAATTTTTTGAAAACAGAGAAGTGAGTACCCTTTTTATTGTTTTTTGCAATAATTCACAATCACATGCTTTTGTTGGGATTGTATTATGTTTTGCCAGCTTTTGATCGGAGTATAATTTTAAAAATAACATTGTTCAGGTCGCCATCAATTAAGCTTGACATTTTAAACAGCGTTGGAATGCAGAAGTTTTGCAAGGTACTTCGGTATAAAGCGAAGTACATGGATTCGCAAGAACTAATCAATGCCGCAAAAGTCTTTGTTATGCTCAATGCTACTGGTTCTCACCTAACATTTCAAATTATTTTGAAGTTGTTGTCGAAAAAAGCCAACTCGTTAGAACTTAATCAAATTGTTTACATCCAGTTTCTTTTAAGTAGACTTGGGAATTCAAAATCACCTTTAGCTGCAGCGTTGGAAGTAGCATTGCCAATAGTTTTTGAAAGTCAACTAAATTCTCAATTGAATACTAGTGATATTCAAGGTCTATGTGATTACTTACATTTTGCGTCAAAGTGCAATGTATCTGATCAAGCAATCGAAGTTTTAGTAAAGGCTTTATTACACCATAACCCTGAAAATATAAATCCCAAGCAAGCATTGAGTGTCATTTGGTCTTTATGTGACTTGGAAAATAATCCTCCATATCAAGAAAACCTTGTTAAATTGATGTTTCAAAGGTTAACCAACAATATGGAAGCCTTAAAATCTGCAGAGATTAGCACCACTTTACAAAAGTGTTGTTCAAAGTATTCAAAAAACTGTAAATGGTTTTATCAAGAAGATTTTGTTGACTCTGTCTGCAACAGACACATCGGCAAAAATAATGATCCAGTTGAGACATTGTATCTATTCAAGACAATTTCACTTATGGTAAGATATCGATAGATAATGCATTTATTTTCATTGTTTCAATGTACGCTCAATGGTACAACCAAGTGTCCAACTCTTTGACGGTATAAATTGTTTCTATATATGCCACCGTCCCTGAGAGAACGCGGTCTCTGCGAGGACGCAGCCAGAATTTATATGCCATTAACTTTGCCCCCATTATAGATGAGGAAATGAAAATTAGTGCACAAATTAAAAACTGTATAATCAACGTCTTGAAAAATTTCATCCCCACAGCTGCTCCAGGAAAAAGTTATTAATGAATTACTTGAAATTATCAGTCAAATACTTCATTTTGGGATGTTATTCATTAATAACTTTTTTCCTGTAACAGCTGTGGATATGAAGTTTTTCCAAAAAGTTTATTATACCGCTTTCAATTTGTGTACTAATTTTCATTTCCTCATCTTTAAAGGGAGCAAAGTTAATGGCATATAAATTCTGGCTGTGTCCTCACAGAGACCGCGTTCTCTCAAGGACGGTGACATATATATTCTGTATATACGGCAGCAGTTTTTATTTATTTCATACTAATAACCGGACATATTTTTGCTTTTCTTACAGAGACATATGAACGTAGAGTTTATTGACCGCGTTGCTGACATCATTTCAAATAACCCTTCGTTGATTTTGAAGGATGAAAAGCGATTGTTGTTCAGTCTAGTCAGATCTTTTAGTAGCACTAACTACAAACCCGAAAATTGGTCCAAAATAGAAGAACTTATTCTTGATCCAGATTTAACTACGGTATTCTTAAATTATTTGTACCACCTATTTTGTCGGCAATGCACTTCTACTTCTGGCATTTTAATATTTCTTATGCTCGTTCTTATGACTTAGTGCAGTACTTTACAATTAAGGTCATTTCTTAATACAACACCGTTGTTTTGATATATTCCAGAATTCAATTTTCGGTGATATCCATTTGGCTGCCAACATATTATGTTTAGGGGCATTCCCTGAAGCACTGATAAAGAAACTCCTCTCTTCTGAAAACATTCCCAAGCTAGAGGAGTTCGTTGACCGAAATGTTCATTCATTGCCGTTGGTCATTATTGATAATGCCGTAAATTTACTCTATACAGAATACGATGGTCCCAGACTACCGAAAGGATTTTTTGAAAAATTGAAAAATCGAGACTACCGAAGTTATCTTCCTTTAAAAAATTCTTTAATTTGTGCATTCGGAGGCGATCCTTATGTTCTCAACCAATTATTTTATAATGGTATTTTAATAGGTAATAAAACTGCTCTTATACATTATTGCATTTCAAAGCCAAAGTCCCCGAGTCATCTTCCCAGTTTTCGTTTTTTATACAATGTATTGGTTATGTACTCTCAATTTCCACTTAGGTTACGTGTTAACTTATATCGTATATTATTCTTCATTCAAATTATACTTAACATTTATCGTTATTTACCCAGCCAATATTTCCATTTATAATAAAAAATTAGGTCTTTCTTTCAAAGATATTGCTTTCTGAGCAAGACCGACAAAGCTAATTACAAATCAAAGATAATCAATACTATCTTGAATATATTATATTAGCATATTTTAACTAACTAATTTGTATATCTTGATATATGTGAAAATCAAAGACCACGCTGTTGTTATGAGAAAAGGAGGTTATCCAGTTGCCATCAATTGTGAAAACAATCTTCTTATGGATCTTCACTCCATCAATGCGCATGCAGTTCCTGATAGCATAACGTAAGAGACATTATTATCTGGTTTCTATTAAACGATTATACGTGGTGGTGGAAACCACCTTTTATAACAGCTTAGTATCGAGTTTAATTACATGATTTAACAAATCTGTAATTCGAAATGTACAAAATGTATAATCTCAATTTTAAAGGGTTCTGGTGAAATTGTTTTTCAAAGAAGCCTTCGCCAACAACACATCACGTCTAAGGGGCATTTATGATATGGAATTAAAGCTATTGAAATCCACTGGGCACCCAGTTATCCCTATCGATGTAAATAGTTGGACGGAGTTACCAGAATTCGAAAGAATACCCTATTTGATGCACAGAATTAAAGAAAAGATCGAAAAGTTTCAATGGAATCGAAACAGTAGCGATGTCATACCATCATAGTAACCGTACATTGAATAAATCATAAAATTATTAATATTTTTTAGTTTCAATTTTGTATTTGTGTATTTTTTATTTTTCATCAGTAATGTCTGTTTTATCCAGTAGATTTTGTAATACGAACTTACAGAAGCTTCGTATTAAAGAGTTGAAATGACCGAGATACGTCATTTGGAATCACTTCGTCACTTGTTTAGTTACATTTAGATATTGCATCTTATGTCGGGTTTCAATACATGACTAACGTAGGTATACTAAATTCTCAAATAAAATCGAAAGTACAGTTGTGGTGCCTGTTAGTTCCAAACTACTTGCGACCTAAATTCGAAAAAGTTATGCTAGTGTACTAGGGAAATAATTTTTGGTCAAAAAGTATGGTATTAGTATTAGCGACCTATTGGTGAATTATTTTTCAGCGCAGAATAAAGCTTTGTAGTAAGGAGCTAAGTTCTTCTCCTTCGACCTTTGCTTATGTCGACCTGTAACTTTTCTTAGTTTGCTTATCATGGTAATTAGCATTATCTGGGTAAGGGGCAAGTTCTGATAAAGATAGCATATAAAAAATTGGGATGGTGAACTATTTCTATTTCAAACTGGTACTATTCGGCATTTTACGGTATTCATATCTTGTTCAGCGCAGGTGAAATCCATAGAATTAAGAAATAGATACTTGTCAACTTTCACTGCTATGTGCAAGAATTTTTGAACTGATCTACTTTCTCCGACGGAGAAAGCTACTGTGTCCTGCATTCTGCATCGTACGTAGTGTTGAAGAATTTAATTTATTGGAAATGGAGCTTTCTTTATCACCACATGGCAATATTTACAAATTAAATAAGCCGCGAAGTTTGAATTAGACATATTGAAGTTGGGGTTTTTGAAGTGCTTGCATTTGTGCTCTTGATCCGAAATTTCGATGTTTGCAAAAAAATTGATCACATCAATATTCAGTCCAAGTAGTTCAATTCAAATAAGCTGCGGATTAAAAGGAATCTTTTCTCGTTCTCTTTTTCAGGTACAACGTTAAACGCAATCTAATATACCTATTGCAAAATTTTAAAAATTCGTTTGAAAGTTTGAAATTATTCATAAGATGATGAAATATCAAGCGTATACTTTAAGTTTAAGCTTCCACATTAATCATTACAACCTTACAAAATACGTTCATTTTGCGTTCATTTGGAAAAGTAACGTTACGTAAATGCTCCACGATATTTCATCACAAATTCTATTTACATAAACATTAACAAATGTATTAACAAATTAACATCATTCAAAACGTAATCAACCACATAAGCCGATAAGCCATCTTTAGTGGAGTGGAGAAACGTTTTCAATTTAAACAGTATCATTTCGTGGAATACATTCCAAATAAATTATTGTTTACAAAATGCCAATTTAAAAAAATATTCCTTCCATTCCTGAATATAACTCCCTGGAAGAATTAGCTATTTTTATTTCCAATACAAATTTCCATTAAAATTGTTGCATTTAAATATTTCTTATTTTCAGAGCAAATTATTTTTGGATAAAGTTGTAATTAAGGAGAAGGAATATCTTGCTCGAATTCCAAAAGGCGACTTAAGAAAAATGAAGTTGTCAAAGGAATTAATGGCACAGGTTTTGACACCAGAATTAGAAGTCTTGTCAAGTATGTTTCAGAGGTACGGTTTCGAACTTCGAATGGCCGGAGGAATTGTTAGGTACGTATTGAATGTCTTGAATGTAATAATTTAACTAATTTGGTTGGATTGGAAGACTGGGTTTCGTTTCCGGTAAAAAGGTTCTTTAGTTTCATTTCTTTGTTATGATTACTTAAACGAATTAAATGCGTAGTGTAAAAAAGTAAATCATGATTAACTTTTTTATATCAACTTCCAAAATACTTGTATTCCGTTGCTATTATACTTACACTACACATTTCGTACCCTGTTGTTCAGACCTAATACATTATATATCAGTTGCATTTTATATTAAATCGTTGTAAGTTGATATTCCTCTGATTTTAGGAGTAACTGAAACTGTGTGTTGCAGCAATTTAAGTTTAGTTTTTTACTTTAGGGATTTGGTGGGAAAGGGAATCCCCGCTGACATTGACTTCGCGACGACAGCTACTCCAGATGAGATGAAAGCAATGTTTGAAAAGGAAAATGTAAGGATGATTAATGCCAAAGGAGAAAAACATGGAACTATTACTGCTCGCATCAATGATAAAGAAAACTTTGAAGTTGGTTTTTGAACTTAAAATTTATAGTTTATAGTAATTTGGTTTATCGCTGTCTTTCTTTCAATTTATCGCTTATTAATTTTTATAGGTAACAACACTTCGCATAGACGTAGTAACAGATGGGAGACACGCAGAGGTCGAATTTACCAAAAACTGGGAACTTGATGCCGGACGACGGGATCTAACAATTAATTCCATGTTTTTGGGTAATTATAAGTGTTCTTTCAATAGTTATATTTTTTAAAGTTTAAAGTTAAAATAATTGTATATATTTGTTACAACGAAGTCAGATAAAAAAGTCAGTCCCCTAAAATAAAGTTATAAAAACAGGAAAAAAGTATCTCCCTCAACAGTAGAAGTGTTGTTTCTATTTCTAGGTAAGTGACGTGAGTGGGAATTGAACCACTTCGGTTCAATTCATATTGCTGTCTTTTTTAACTACGTTTTACTCAAAGCACAGTTGATAAATTAAAAATTCAAAGCAGGTATTCCTAACCAATGAAACGGAGGCTCTCTCTGCATTATTACATTTGCATTTATTTTTCTAATTTAGAAGTTATTTAAGGAACTTTTTCAATGTTAAATTGGGGATTTATTGTGTCCTTAAGTAATGAATGCATACATTGTTTCTATTTTAGATTTAGACGGAGTTGTGTACGACTATTTTGATGGAATCACCGACCTTAAAAATAATGTAGTTAGATTTGTAGGCAATCCAACTCAAAGAATTCAAGAAGATTACCTAAGAATTCTGCGCTACTTCAGGTGCCTATTAATCCATTTTATTTCAAGACACCAGATATACAACTGTCTGTTTGTTTAGATTTTACGGAAGAATTGCCAAAAAGTGTGATGACCACGATGCTTCAACTTTAAGGGCAATTGAAAGTAATGGAAGCGGCCTTCAAAAAATATCAGGTGAAAGAATTTGGTCGGAGCTTTCTAAAATAGCACAAGGAAATTTTGCTACGGAATTAATAATGAAAATGTTAAGTGTTGGGTTGGGTAAATATATTGGACTACCTGAAAACCCCAACATTGAAGAACTGGTTACTGTTGACCGTCGCCTCAAAGAAAGCAATTTAAATGCTCATCCTGTTACTTTATTATCTGCCTTATTTCGCACTGAGAATGAGGTATTGTATATTGTATAGAATATTTGCACATGATATGTCCCTATTTGCATCGTAGCATACGTGTAACTTTATTGTAATCAAAACGAGTATTATTTTAATCTTTAGGGACTAGACTTTCACAACAGACTGAAGCTCAGCGCATATGAAAGAGACTTAATTCAATTTCTAATTTTACATCGTAACGATGTCTTCGATAATGATCCGATAAGGTATGTTTACTGCTGATTAGATTTTTACAATGATCAAACACAAATACAAGAAACAAATATATAGGGTTTTTGAATGACTTCTATAAAATTCTCGTTGCCCTTTCTCTTTTGAACTTTCTTTGAAAGAAGATTTCATAAAATTGAATATCTGCTTTAAGGTAGCGATTTATTGCATTGCCGTCTTGCCCGTCCATTAGATTTTAATTCAATGTTGAGTTAAAGGAAAATAATCAAATTATAATATTTTTAGCTTATTCATCTTAATTTTTTTAAATACAGAAAATATCAACGAATATTTGTGTTATCAAAAAGCAAGCAACTACTTGTACGTAGTTGGATTGAAGAATTATTAATGTATCATGGATGTGTTAAATTGCTGCAAGAATTCAAAGACTGGGTTGCACCGAAGTTTCCAGTGTCTGGTCACACTCTGATAGAAAATAAAGTACCGGGTAAGAGTAACTTTAAATGTATTTGTAAAATACAATATTAGTAGCTTATTAAGCATATATTAAATTAATCTTAAATGCATGGGCTACAGCTGGGAACATAATCATTCTTCCAAGATATTTAATTTTTCAATTCAAATTTTAGCTGGGAGAGGAATAAATACGGTTATGTTGCAATTAAAGGAGAACTGGATTGAATCCGATTTTACTGCAACCGAAGAAGACCTCATCTCTCAACTTCCGCGAATTATGGAAGAGTGTAACATAAAAATAAAAAAGTAAATTGTAAATTACTTGTAACGATTTGATTTCATAATTTGTAAATAAAGAAATCATAATATAAAATAATAAAAATATACTGATTTTGCATTTCTAATGCACTGTTTGTCTAATTGTTTTCGTCAAAATATATACTCAAATAAAGCCCGGCATTCACCACAGTCTAGCCTTCACTAAGGAAATCTAATTTGTGTATGAGCAAAATGTCTGGATAGGCAAAATATTTTCATTTTGAAAATTCTGATTAAAATTAAATACTTTATAAAAATAAAAATTATTACTTTTTGTAATTTGAATTTTGTCGTGTTTAGAAATCTTGCATTTTGTCGTGCTGCGAAAACTGGTACTTTGTATTTAGTATTTTGAATGCTAAAAATTTTGAAAGTACATTTTACAATAATTTGTATTTTGAGAATTTTTGACAATTTAAAAATACATTTTCTGTTTTATAAATTATAAAAGGTCCCTAAATACCTTACAATGGGTGTATTATTTTCGTATTCTGAGAGCGCATAGGTGTTCCTCCAGTGGAAATATAAATCATGTCGTTGTTCATATAATGAATAATTTGGGTAAACAAATAATATTTGTCCCTACTCTTAATTTACACTAGCGTTTATGACATTACGACCATTAAAAAAGGAGATAATATATAGAAAGAGTTTATCATATATTTTATGTATTACACTAACAAGCAAATTTTAAAATTAAAAAATTGGATTTTGCAAAATCAATTTTTAAAATGTATTTTCAAAATACCAGTAGTTTGAAGGGCAGAAAAGGCATTTTGAGTCGTAAATTTCTATGTATTTCAAGCATGGGCCGCTTTAAGGACGGGCAATTCCGGCACTTGCCCGGGCCTCACAAAATTTTAGGGGCCTCAAAATTACAGACATCCGTAAAATTCAAAAACTGATGTCCCAAATAAAGGAAAATTAAGGACAATTTGCAAAAATTGTAAAAAATTTTGCGCTTCGCGCATATATTATTAACATTTTATGTATTTTCTGAATGAAATCAAAAATTGATGTTTAAAATCAAGGAAAATTAAGAACATTTTGTTAAAATTGCCAAAAATTTTGCGCTTCGCGCACATAATATTCACATTTTTGTATATTTTTACTAAAATCCAAAATTCTGATGATCAAAATCAAGGAAACTTAATGACAATTTGTTAAAAGTGAAAATAAATTTGCGCTTCGCGCAGATATTATTAATCTTTTTGTGTAATTTTAGTGAAATCAAAAACTGATGCTCGAGATCAACGAAAACTAAGGACATTTTGTTGAAATTGCAAAAAATTTTGCGCTTCGCGCAGATAATATTAACATTTTTTCTATATATTACACCATTCTGCCGGGGGCCTCACATTTCTTAGGCGGGCGCTGATTTCAAGGAAAAAAAATATTCAAGGAAATAAAGTATTTTAAGGAAAAAATTGCATTTTAAGGAAAAAATTATTTTAAAGAAAAAAGTGTTTTAAGGAAAAGAAGCATGTAAAGGAAAAAAAGTATTTTAAGGAAAAAAAGTATTTAAGGAAAAAAGTATTTTTAGGAAAAAAAGTATTTTAATTTTGTAATTGTATTTTGGACCAAGTATTTTCGAAATATTTTTTCGAGTATTTTGCCGATTTGTCTCATCGCATCTGTTTGGAATAGTTGGATGGAAACTGAATGCATGGAAAGGTGGAAATGGAACAAAAAGTGTTCGCCTGTCGCTATAAACATGAACAATCTCTTGATTCCCTTTCTCGTGCTTTCTCTTGTAAGTTGATACTGTCACGTGGATTTGTTGTTGAAATAGTGAAATGAAGACTTGGTTGTAAACGTTGTAAATAACCTGCCACATGTGTTCCTTCACTATCTCCACAAATCGATACGTTTGTTTCAATACGTATATTGTTGCAACAGCGTAAGTTAAAGTGGTCATAGGTGACTTGGTTTCAAAACTTTTGCGTTAGTCTTTACTTTTAAGTGAAAATCATGAGTGTTCAGGGACAAGATTCTGATTCTAAGCAGCAGAATAAAATAACTGAAGACCAAGTGGCTTCGCTTAATTTAACGGAATTTGAGAAAAGGTTTGTCCAATTTGAAAGGTATAATAAAAATGGAAATAATAAATTAATAAAAGCAGAATTTTTTAATTAAGACATTTTTTATTATATTTAGAATATTGGAGCTTTCAAATCTTTTTCCTAAAGGAATTCCAGATAAAATTGTCCAAAATGACATGCCTGAGATATTACCAGCCGAACGAGCCACTGCCATTAACAATCTATTGACATTGGTAACTTAAACTCAGAACTCAATAATCATTGATGTCTCGTTATTTAACAAATTATGCATGGCCATCCAACAATATTCATTCTCCATAATTACTGCATTTTTACATGTTAATTTTCACTTTTTACAGGGACTTTTAGACCTTTACAAACAAGGCAATGAATTACTTTACAAAGTCAAAACGGCTAGCGTAGAACCAGATCAAATCAAAAATGCAGACAGTGAAGAGAAAGTCGTATTTGATATCGTGAAGGAAGCGGCTAATATGGGGATATGGATTAGAGACATTAGAGTGCAATCAAATCTAACTCTTCCTCAATTGAATAAAATTCTTAAGTCACTAGAAAATAAAAAACTCATTAAGGCAGTTAAATCGGTTTCGGTAAGGAAATAGTAAATCAGATATTCTAGATATTATAAAGATAGAAGGGATTAATACAAAAAATGTGTTAATGCTTACGATATGCTTGTATTTAGGCGTCCAAGAAAAAAGTGTATATTCTCTACGACATAGAGCCTCACAGATCGTTAACTGGTGGTGCATGGTATTCTGATCAAGATTTTGAGTCTGAATTTGTATCTGTCCTAAATCAGCAATGCTTACGCTACCTTAATGAAAAATTAGAACAAGCAAAGGCTCTGGCACCTGAACTAGGACCAAGGGCATCTCGTCGTGTAGCAATGACTCCTCTGGATGATTTATGGAAATTTATTTCCAACTTGGGTATAAGCAAGGTAATACGACTTGTATAAGTATAAATATCACATTCCGAAAACATCTTGAACATTTTTTTTCTTATTTTTCATCTAAATAGGTTGAATTAACTAAGGAAGACATAGAAAGCATTTTGGACACCTTAATATTCGATGGGAAAATAGAAAAAATCTTCAAGGGTGATGATAAACTTTTTATTGCTGTCGAATCTATGACTGACATTCCTGGTATTGCTAATGTGCCTTGTGGAATTTGTCCTGTGGCTAAAAATTGTTCTGAAAGAGGAGTTGTTAACCCAAAGTCGTGTCTGTATCTCACACAATGGCTTTCAGACTTTTAATAATGCACTTATAATAGTAATTAAAAAGTACTCAATAATAAATTTTGTTTAAGTGCTGAAATTAACAACCTGCTTTCCTTATTTATTTATGCAAGAACTATATCAACAAGGGAGTGGCTCACATAGGTAGATAATACTGTACTGTATTTTTTCAAGGAATAGAGATAAACCCCCACTTTTACAAATCCGAAACTTGTTCAGTACACAAGTAAATCAAAATAATATTATGAAAGAAGACACTTGATTTTAAAGTTTTACATTCTTTATTAGCACACGAATGTCAAACTGCTTATTTTCTGAGTCATTTACAGGCTTAACTTATTATGTAGTTCTGAACATACTAATATTGAATATTATATTGGATGTAAGCTATACGATTATATTCGAGTGCGATTTGGTTTCCAAAGTCCATTTCTTTTCATACATTTTAAAGCTAGAAATGGAAACAATTAATACTAATGCACCAAGAAATTACTAAGTAGCAATTATATAGTTATAATGGCAATGGCATCACATTATTTATATGGTCTAGTTGCGTGTTGGTGTACAGATCTGATTGGATTACATATTAAGCATGAGTTTCTTTTGTTTGATGAACATATTTAATAAAATATGTGTATAAAATTTAGTGCTGAAATAATTAACTGACTGACGACGGTGCGCATAGTGAAGAGTTGCAATCTTGGATTCAGCATGTAGTGTGATTCGCTTTTCATTATGCAGCGAATGCAGACTATATAATTGACCACTAAATCTTGCTTTGGTATTGATTTATGGCTTCCGCTTCTCAAGAAAATCATATTTTTCAACTCTTCAGCCGGAATTTTAAAGCACAACAGCAAAGTCCTTTTATTACCACAATGTATTTCTACACCCGTCAGCTGTCCAGTCGTTCTTAGTCCTTGATAAAAATTGCAAAGTCGCCAAACTAAGCTGTATTATTCTTTTCGCCTTTCTGTTCAGTAACATCAACAGTAACTTCCGTTGTCTAAAACAGATTTAAACAGTATTTTAGGCAATCTTTACATTGATCAAACTTCAAAATATCCCGACGACGTTAATAAGACGATGATATAAGACGTTAATAAGACGATGATATAAGACGTTAATACACGGTTAATAAATACTAATAATATTGTTAACAGATTACGGTCAAAACTATAATGTTTCATATGCATGACAGTAAAACTTACAACAGGTTCTGATATGTCTTCAGCTTCAGAAGTTTCTAGCTCCAGAGCTGTTACTAATTCTGGCAAGACTGGCACAAAATCATGATTAGCCTTTTCAGGTCTCAATATTCTTGGAAAGTAACGTCCCATTACGATTTGGGTTCGTTCATGGTTGTGTACTAATATTTTGTCACAAGATGTAACTCCAAGCTCTGCAGCTGAGTCTGGTTCGTCTTTATGTGAGTTCTCAGTAGCTCTCCTTTGCATTGCCCGTTCCTTCAAAAAGACCTGTAGAGCATCCAAATTTCAAATTGCTGCTTTTATCGCATATCCGCACTAAATTGTTTCTTTTAAATAATATATAATTTCTAGCTACATTATATGGCTTTAGCGTTGATCCCATGACCATGTTAAAAAAGAGTTGTCCTATAAAAACGGCAGAGACGAAGCAGAATGAGATGATACAGAAAACGTGTAGCCCTTTCATACCCATCGACTCAATCTCATCTCCAACAGGTGTTGTTAGGGTCACATATGCGACTAATGCTGGTACCAAAAGAAACATGCAGACTATTGTGAAGTTGACAGCCGTCTCATGAACTTCTTTAGCTACTTTTGTGCGACCATAGGCAAAATATATATTATACCTATCTACGTAGTGTTTGAGAATGATATAGATAAGTCCTAATAAAACAGAATAAAAGAGTCAAATAAATACAGGTTACATTAGAATTGGTTTAAACTTAGAATGAGCAAGTTGTAAACGAACCAAAAGGAGCTATCACAGGGAAAATTAAACTGAAAACTGTGAAAATTGTAAAATTAAGCATCATCCACGCATATTGAGATCCAAGTTGAAATTCCCAAAGAACAGATTGACGGATGGCAGCATTTTCAGCTGGCGATCTTGACAAACATATTTTGATAACGTAAACCAATAGTTCCGGTATTCTTAAAAGTTCCGAAGCTGTTCCTAGAAATGTTGACGTACAAAGGTAGTTAACAAACAATGCTCCATTTTCTCTCTTGAAAATGCAATGAAAATTCGCTGTTAAGGCCGTTGGATTTGCATTGTTGATCAAAACGGTAAAGCTGAAATGAAATTAGGATGCTTTAGATTATGTGTTATCAGCACAACTTACAAAAAACTAAAGTCAATATGTAATACCTCGTCAGCCCGAAGGACGGGAATATAATCACCATAAAAATTAAAAAAGAATAGATCTTAATCATTTTGGAACGATTTTCGGCAGTCTTGGTCCAAAACTGTACAATCCTATCCGAAACGGAAACTAAACTGGGAAGTGTCACGGCACAGAGCCACAGCAAAACAGTTGGCAATGTATCAACAAGTAAACTGATCTAAATATTTAGCGAAAAACAAAAC
This sequence comes from Yoshiicerus persimilis, assembly GCA_020352615.2. Classification (NCBI taxonomy): domain Eukaryota; kingdom Metazoa; phylum Arthropoda; class Collembola; order Entomobryomorpha; family Tomoceridae; genus Yoshiicerus; species Yoshiicerus persimilis. The sequence goes on along the minus strand of CM036941.2, from coordinate 37,158,838 downwards.
ACAGAATTAGGAAATCTTTTGTAAACCATTGCAACCAATGCGTTCAGGGAAGAAGCGAAAATGTCCTGCAAATTAACCCAATCATGTACTTGGGGTCCATATATGGCGTCAATTATTTAACACAATCAAGTTTTAAATAACACTTAAATATAAATGTATAAATGTATCAGGGTCAAATTTAGGCCATTAACCCCAAATTCGAACCTGATCTCCCTCTGGACCCTAACAACACATCAGAAAAAGTTGAACCATTCTCCTTAACTAAAACCGTTCAGGCGTTATAATGTATAACGGATGGACGGACGGACGAACAAACAGATTGTTCAGGGCATTATTATAAAGAAGACTTTATAAAAGTAGCGAAAGAAAGTGAAACTTACAAATACTGACGTGGGATGAGACTTTCTGTTTTCTTGTCTATAGTCTCCAGTCAGGTTGTTTAGTTGAGCAAAAATTGGTGACAGATTTAAGTTGTTTAAAACGAAAACTGGAGTTGTATAAAAAATTACAACGACTAAAAGAATGACGTTGATTACGATTATTTTAATGTACCATAGCACAGGAGACAAAGCAAGATTTTCCCTGTAATTAAAATAATAAAATAAATTCACAGTAATTTGAATTATTTGAAATTAATTTATTTGTATTCAACTCTCTTGCATACCAATATAAGTCTCCCGGAAGAGGGGCATAATCAACACTCCAAGACCTTGAATTTAAAGGGACAGTAAGTCGAGATGCTGGCGTCATCCGCAAATACTTTGGTAAGAAACGGTAATCTTTCATGATTCTTGCTGCCATTTCCGGAGTCTCCAAAGTTATAAATACAATGCCTAAAGGCTTTGTTAATGCCTTTTTTCTTTCTGCTTTTTCTTCTTTGGCATACAGCATTTCCTGGTTGGTGTAGAAATCGATGGCATCAGCCTATATTCAAAATATAAAGTTAGCAAAAAATTGTCAATTGATCACAGTAAAGTAATGCTTATATGCTTAACTAAATATCTATTTCAAAGTAACCTCCTTGCATCCGCATTTACCACAACAGAAACACATTGTGCCGCAAATAAAAGGTTTCATCATTGGCCGTTTGTTTTTGTCCCTGTAGTAATTCTGCCAATACTTTTTTGCACTGGCGGCTCCCTGTCTATTCGGTAAAGCATCAAATTAGGTAGTTATTTGTCACAGAATGTTAAATCTTCAGTTTTATAAACATAAATTTTGCCTACCTTGAAAATTCCATTTCCTTTAAATAAGATATGTCGTAGGCGAAATTAATTTCCGTTATTTCGATATCTGGATACACTTCCCTATGACATACATAGTATTAGATGAATACCTAAGATCTTAAATAGCATAGTAATGTAAGTACTAGAACATAGCATTTGTCTTACGAAAAGTGTTGTCTTAACATATCCTCGTGGCAAGTGTTTCTTGGAAGACCAGTGACCATTACCGATGAGTATATGCCAGTATTGACTTCCCCTTTTAGAGATGAATGGAAATGCCTCATTACAGCAATCCCCAAGCCGAAAAACGACAATGCAAGTATGACGTGTACCCAGAGAACATTGGAACTTCATAGGATAAAAATTAATTTTATGAATGTAAATTCAAAAATTCATTAAAAAGACAGTTTCTTCAGTTTGGTAAATCTAGCTTTGCTCACTCTGGCTTCAAATTAAGGATCGACGTCTGCAGAAAATCAGCTATGTCATTTGTGTTTCCTTCCCTCAGTTTGTCTTCTTGGATTTTTTTCCCTTGATAATTAATAGGCAAAACGATGACCAACGCAGAAAAAGTAATTATTGTTGCCAAAAAGATAAGATGTCTTTGAAAGGATAAGTATTGAACGCAATCGATCCCACTTTTTTGCAAATACTGCTCATCTCTGTACAAAATTAAGAATATGCACATCACATTTATTTTGAATTCCCAGCAACTTGAAATTTTCATGATAATTATGAACTGCAATGACTTCATTCAATCAAGGTCATCACAAAGTAAAAAAAGTAATTACGTTAACGTTAAAACAGTTTTTATCCAACTAAACAATCCCTGATCAGGAATGACGGTTTCATAATCTACAGTGCTGCTTAGAGGAATGCCACTGCCAGAATTCAATGGTATTTTCGGAGATTGGGTATGGTCTGGCAAAACTTCGGGCTCTTCTGTTTCTGTACCTCCTCCATCACTGATTTCATTGCCTTCCGAATAATTACTTCCGTTGTCAGATTCGTTGTCGGTGTCGTTAATTGTTATGACATTCGTTTGTACGTATCTACAGAATCAAAGTGGTTTGAGGAATTTCATAAATGACGCATCTATGCCAATTCATGAATTTGCTAACAATTTTGCTACTTAGCTATTAACAAAAACTGTTTTATATATTTAAAAAAATAAATTGATTAAAATATGCACATACATTGTTTCATTTCTTTCGAAAAGGGCTATCCGACCATAATTCCATGCCTTTTTACGCAATATTGAGAAAATGATAACAAAAATCTGTACAACGAAACAATTAAGTTAATATACATCAAATACTCACTCGTATTGAATAATCAATGAATTGTTTAATTCATATCTTCAACTTGGATCATAGTTTAATTTATTACTTACTGTCCAACCAAAGACGTTAATGATGAAATTTTGTGGAATACCGTCGTAACCAGAAATGTTGTCGATGCCAAAAAACGTACTTGGCTTTTTCCGGTATTTTTCATAAATGTTACATCGATCGCCAACACGGTCAGTTTCATTCCAAAAGGTCATTTTATAGTTCAATTCTACAAAAATCGAGATTTCTATGTAAGGAAGCGCATACAGATTATTAATACAGTCGTTAGAAAAGATCTAAGACATCCGTATGAGATATAACAATGTTATTTGACATACCAAATCGATGTTTAAGGCTAAGGCCCTATATCTATCTATCTAAGGTAAATGCTTACGAAACAGTATTCAATTTACCATGAAACCATTGTATTCCGTCTTCCGATGAAGTCAAGTAATGAGATAGTAAAGTGTGTTTTCATAGGTGAGCATTTAGAAGAAATAAGAAATGAATGAAGTTTGTATTTCACTGCTTATTGAGAGGACTGGAATTTACAGTAGGCTAGGGCAAGTCTACAAAATAATAAGCCACAAACCTGGACATTTTATTTTATGCATTTCTCTATCAAACAATGAATTTTTATGAAGTTAATGTCTACCGGTTCACCCTGCCTACAAGCTAGATATCTGCCTGTATGACCAGTGATATAGAAATATAAAAATGCTAAAGGCCTATTAAACCTACCATACCAACCATAATAGAGATTGTTTACTAGACACTAGACTATTAGCGTATACGACGTATTAGATAAAGACACCGAACAAATTAAGCTTTCAAACCTTATTATTGGTGTCAGTAGATCAACTCTGACGATGCGAAGTAGAAAGCTGAATGAAAGTAGCCCTTTGACTGTTGGCCTACTGACGGAATTTCCATCTCAACGAACAATTTAGTGTCCGTTTCCAACTTCAGCAATACCTCGGACATTAGCCTCCATCTCTTGACCTGTTCCACATTTTGGGGTTCAAAATTATTTTATTGCACATATAAAAGTTTAGGTTTTTCAGTAACACAGTAGTAAAATAATTCACCCTTAAGTCCACACATCGGCAAGGTCGGCAACACCAGGGAAGACCAACTTTCAGTTTCTAATGCGAAAACGGAAATTTCTTGTTACACTAAACAGATGACAAAATAAAGAAATAATGAGAAACTAGGTAATTTTAAACTAGCAAAAATTAGAATTTCAATTCATTCTGTTCATTTACAACTAATAATAAACAATGGACAACCTATTAACACTTCTAGTGACATTTAAAATGGTTTAGTTCTCCAATCAAACCAGAATCTTAGAACTTGTAATCTCCGCTGTAGATTAAAAAAAATCAGCAATCGCAGGTTTTAGAGTACTCAAATTCTATTGAGTCATTCGTATTGAGCCATGGTGGGGAGTGAGTAGTGAGTACCGAATGTGATAGTACAGGTGAGAGTGCTAAAAAAAAAATTTGCGAACTGCGCGTGACGTAAGCGTTGCAGTACAGTATGAGTCAGGTAAAAGTTAACAAAAGTTTGAGGACACAGAACATTACTTTTACTTATGGCTATGGCTATGACTCATGCACTGAATCAATTGCTATATAATCTGTTTCTTTGAAAGGGAAATTGGAGGTGCATAGTGCCTCCGTCCGAACCCGAAATAACGATAACACTTTTAATTTAAGGCATTATTTTGTTCTTTTATCCAAAACGCAGTCTTGCATCTTGATTGCATATTCGGGGTACGTAATTCTGGTCTGCTTCTCCTCTGAATTGTCTGAATAACTAAGATTTCAAAATGCTGGTGACAGTACAAAAAATAAACACGCCATAATTTTTAGATTGATGTAATCCTTTATTTAGCTTTTGCTTACTGGAGCGAAAAATGACAAATCGAAAATACTATTTATAGCCTTATTTAGTTCAGGAATATCTCTAATAGCTAACAAAATGAAAAGAAGGTATTTAAAATCATTCACTCTGTACACTTTATGTATTGTAACAGAAAATAACAAACTCCTACCATTCGGAACGCAAAAAATGTTTAATCACAGGGAAGTATCATAACAGTACAAACAAAACTTCAACCTTTAGGTCATGCAAAGGTTTCCAATCTTTCAAATGAGAACAGTGGATGATGGACTATTATTTGAACACTTTAATCATGTTTCAAATATTACTAGAAATACCTCTTCTGCATTGAGTAGTTTTCACTAACAGCCTTTTAAGGTGACTATACAACTAATTTTGCGTTCCAAATCGTAAAAGAATATCAAATCAAAACCGCATACCAAATAGATCGGTATTTAATTTAGGAGAAACATCGGTAAGACAAGGTAGAGTAAATGAATTAATGAACTTATTCCGAAAAAAAATAAATCATATTTAAGCATTCGCAATTGGATATTCATTCAATTTCAATTTTTTACTATATTTTAGAAGCATGAAAGAGTAAATGTTAATATAAGTAATTTTAAAATTGAGATACTACTAACTAAGTAACCCTACCACCAAGTGTATTTTTTGTAAAGAATGCAGAGTCAATGCTAATGAGTTTTTACTACGTAAAATTAAGAAAAGAAAACAACTGACAAAAGCATTTAGATGACACGACATATGTTTTCTGAAAGCAGTGCATTGCATATCTATAGAGTTCTCATGTTGTATGTTTATATGTTATCGATGTCAATAAAGTCCTCTTCTCCGTCTTTAGCAACAGCAGAAACACCAGTTGGGGCTTCGTTCTTATTTGAAACGATGCGAGATTGATCCATAATACTGGATATACGTGCACGATCGTCGTACTCAATCTTTAAAAAATTTCAATATTTATCATTAATTATCCAAAAACATCTTAGTACAGCCAAGAGCCAAGAGGTTGTTGTAAATTTTAAAAATATGGTACAGTATGAGAGTAAGTAAAGAGTAACGAAGAAAATACCTCAACATCATCTTCGTCATCATCGTCCTCGGAGCTTTCTTCTTCTTCTGCTTCTTTCAGCCACTTGATGAAAGGTTCCGCTTTTGCATGGATTTCTGCACTCAGCTCTTTAGTAACGTACTTTTTGCTCACCTTTGAGTGCCATTCAATCAATACTTCTTCATCAAGAATATCAGTGTCGTACAACGCCTGTATTTATATTAATCATTGCATTAGTAATGTTTCAAGTTCCGTACAAATAAGTATATTTTATTCAAGTCCTCATAGTCTGCCTTATGGTTGTAATCACAATATTCATATCTGAATAACATAAATAATCATCGGCTTCAGAAAAAGTTACTTGTAACTTTAAAAAGCATTACCTTGAATATTAAAGCAACTTTTGGAAGAAGAACCTCCTTGTGCAAATTGATCACCTGCTCTACACCTCCAATCAGGTATTTTTGAGATTTAACATTTTCATGGCAAAAACGAAGCAAGACCACACGATAATTTTTCACCTAAATGTAATATATTATAAATATATTATTAAACGTACCACACAGAAAAAGTTAGTAGTAGTAAATTTTATAGCATAATTAAATGGAAATATTATTATTCTGTAAGCACTACGCAGTTCGGATAAAAACTTTTACCTGCTGCAATATGTTTTGATCAAAAAAGAGTTCGGCCAAAATCAGAACGGCTTTGGACCTTACGTCCAAACGTTCAGCTTCTCCCAGGAGCTCTTTGTCATCTAATTTTCCTCCAGCTTCCATTTTAGACTTTAAAAATTTGTAGAACAAATCAATCCTATCTTTTTCAGGTTTTTCCGAATCTTCGGTAACAGCCAATGATTTAACTCCCTCACTCAAATCTTGTTGCCGAGCACGGACCGCTTCTTCACTGACGTCAACTGCCCAGTCATCATCATCATCTTCTTTGAGAGTGTTATTCCATTCATTGTCAGAATCTCCATTACGGGGGCTGCCACTGTCACCATTCTGTTGCTTACTGCGTTTAGAGGGCTTCTTCCCTGTCAGAGAGGCTCCTTGAGACGCTGGATTGACGCCTGTCAAAATTTATTTTATCATAAACCACTTCAAATCCAAAACCACCGATTTCCGTTTCTCGAAGTATATAACATGTATTTATATAATGTAGTAGAAATAGTAAGTTGTCAAGTTATTAAAGAAGAGCTTACTTATCAATGCTATTAACTTCTAAAGAATATTTTAGCAACATTATTAATAAAATAAGTTACTCAAAATTTACCTGGGGGATTCTTGATGACATATGTGATAAGGCGATGTCCGCCTTTAATAACTCCAGAGTAGCCACATGCTTTGCAAGTCTGAGACAGCGTTCCTTTCTTGGATTGGACAGAAAGAGTAGTTTCCGGATTATCGCATTCCGGGCAAAGAACGAACTTTTTAATAAAGCCGTCCAGTAAGTCTTGCAACTTTGATGCCTCGTGAGAACCATTGACTATAAAACGCTCATCTTTGAAGTCAAATTGAGTTTGAGCTCCCAGTTCGCATCCGAAATATTTAGTAGGGTCTATTCAACAATAAATAATAGAATTGAAACATTTATTTCGGTTTGTAAATATTTAATAAGAAATATTTAAATGATGATTGTTAATCATAAAATAAATTGAAAATTTAAAGATAGTCAACTATTTCGGCAAAATCTATATTTTTAGCAAATCAAAGGCAAAAGGAAACCCCAGCGTCTAAAACTATTTTTTAAAACAATAATAAATGTAACCAAGAAAGAGCTATAAGCAATTTTACGTTACGATTGATGATTTATTGGCAAAGGGTTTTAAAAAAAGGCCATTGTTTTTATATCAAAAAGTAAACTTGTGACCTTGAAAGTTTGTCTCAACTACTACAACGACTACAACCTAGAAGCGTACACCTAATTCGTTCTTAAGTAGTATTTTATTTAAAGTTTATATTTGTAATGTATTTGAAAAAAGTGTTAACTAACATGTAGGGGGTCGTCCCAGAGCTTTAGCGATCTCGACCATGTTCACAATGACGGTTTTTATACCGTTCCCTTTCCCTTCGACCTTGGCGATAAGTTTCGGCATTTTGTAGCGATAGAAAGCGTCGCTGACGCTACGATTCACGTTCAAACTCATTTTGGTGAAGGTCAAATGAAATAGTTACAAGTCAATAGAAAAGGAAAGTAAAGATTAGTTGTAACAGCTATGATTTGGATAAAGAAGTACACCATGAAACTAAGGGTATCGGGTTAGGTTTTGGGAAGATTTAACAAAAAATTAATCCAGTAAGTTGAGCCAAAAGAAGGGCTAAACAATCTAATTGAGTTGCATTTGACAAAATAGCAATGGGAGTGATCAATCATATATAAATAGCTATGAGGGTTTGACTTGAACTCAGAGAACCCAATGGTGTTCTTGACAAACGACAATCAGACTTGTAGTAAATTTGACAAGTTGTTATTCGGACCGGAAGTTGGTCCAAACGAGTTTTCAAGATTCCCGCAATGGTTGTAGTTTTCGATGACGACTACTAGAAAATTTTGATAACCTGAAATTATTAAAAAAATAAATTTATAACATAGTACAAACCTCTTGTATGTTACTATGGTATACATACCACATTTAGGTAAACATTTTAAACTTTCCATTCTAGGAAGTTTTTGACATAGTACGGCTGTTTTGGCTAATTTCAGGTAATAAACTAACAAGTAGCGATAGATAGGATGCTCTACCACAACTACGACTTCGTAAATAAATAAAATTAATCTTTACTAGAAATTGCATCTAGAAATAACAGAATAGCCGTCAAGAATAACTAGTAGAATTGAGAATACCCTGCCCCCGCCCCCGCCTGAGTCAGACAAACATAAAGCTCCAATAAGCTCGATTGCGGAGTACTGAGCAGGACAGCTGGGGTTCCATACTTCCATCTTCCATCCATACCTACTTAGTTCCTTATCTCGCCTACTACTACATCCTGCTATTATTTTAACAAGAAAGATTATATTTTAAGAATTACTACAAAGCAATATTTTCGTCTAAGACATCTCTATAAAATATGCAAAAAATTCGCATTTTCAATTATATTTAGCTTTAGAGATAAATAATAACAGTAATAAATAATTTAATTACCTATAATTGATTGGTTCTTGCCGTTGAGGTGATATCAATGACCGAATGCATGGGTCTTTAAATGTGTCAGAGTTTGGCGCACACGTCCCAAGGGAGTTAGGTAGCCCTGAAAAAAAGTTTTCCATAAATTAGTAACAGCAACATACGTAATACATACGCAATGTTTCACTTAAATGATTGTAAGAAATCAGTTTTCTAATTACCTGAGGACAGAACCATATGAGAATAGTAAAGCGTTGTTTAATTAAAGTGATGAGAACAAACGATCAATGTTTTCTTTGGTACTATGGAAAGTGTATATGCGTAATACGAAGACGTACTGTACTAGTATGTGGTGGTGTTATAGCGTACGTACCTATATGCGGTATTGCTTTAGTGCTTTTGGGAATCTAGCAATAATTTTGATTCTGGATATATATATGTAGTTTCTTTATATTATTATCTTCTTCTACATGTAAGTAAGATGTAGAAAATCAGAAAATCGCTATTTATTGAGATTGGCTACAGCTTAGAAACAATAGATTGACTGTTAGAATTAATAGGATCTCGCTTTCTTGAATATTAATCAATTTAAAAAACGTCAGTTCAAGATATTTAACACTTAAATACAATATTACACGAATAAAATGTTTTCGCTTCTCACGAAAGTAATTTTAGCAGAACCTGGATTGGCTGGATTGGGAATTATAAAAGCAAACCTAGCTAGACTGTTAAGAGAGACCAACAGAATAACTACGTATTGTGCCTTCCTGGCAGCCGTATAGTATAGGTAGTTAGTTTACAATATACAGCAAAAGACAAAGTGGCAATAAAAAAATTTCTCCAACAAACAATCGAATTTCTCCAATGCTGATTGGGTGCTACACTATAAATTACTAATTGTAATAGGACTTAGATTAAACTAACTGTTCTGTATGGCTATTTAATTCGATTAATATCGAAGTCTGGCTGTCTTGTCTGGCTCTCTCGCTGCTTCCACTACTACTGCAGTTTGCTTTGCTCACACAAGGAGTCGACAATAATGTCCTTCCACCAAGGAGTGCAAAGAGTGTAATATCATGGGAGAAGCAAACTAAAAATAAATTGAAACAGGCAGCACGATAAGAGAAAAGTGCGGAAAAAGTGCCAGTCTGGAAGGAGAAACTGAGAAATCGACCCCTTTTCTCGGGCACAACCTTCTTCACAGTGTCCATGTCCATACTAACTAGCAACGTTTCTGTCAATGCTGATGTTTTTCGGGATCGAATCTGCAACAGCGCAGGGCAACTACGCAACTCTATGCACTATGAATACTACTTTCTCTAGTACTGCAAAGTGTGCAAAGAGCAAAGACTGCAACTTCTTCTAGACTTGCCCACTCGCACTCATGAGTTGACGAGTTGAGTTGAGTTATACTGAGTTGAATTTCATACCAGAAACTAACTTACCTCACTACCACCCACCATGTACCACCACCTAAAAAATTGCCAGTTTCCAAATGTTCCGTTTTATTTTATACAATAATAAATGTGGTGACAGTTAGATGATACAACGGTTATACGAATATGGAAAACTTAAAGACGGACCAAAGAACCATATACCTTAATATGTCGCAGAAAACATCTTGTCTAATTATTCAATATGATATAATAGAAATACACTAAATATATTATAATATACTCAATAATCGTATAGTATAGTACTAGTACATTTACACAATTGAACAACCGATATTTAATGAAACCAATAGTGTATAATAATACAACAGTGTTGGCACCTTTAAAACCTCACGTGTATTATTATACCTAGCGTCATGACATGAGGACATGACACCCCAAATCCAAAGGACACGCAGCAGATTACACAAAATAATAATATGTTCACCCTACATTCTACATGTGCATGTGAGGCAATTTGGGGTCTCCACTCTCCACATGGGGAAAACTGGAACCGGTTATGGGACGTATAGATCAATGCTACCCCTACCAACCCTTCCTCCCCTCACGGGACTAGTGGGACAAAGTGTCCCATAGAAGTGTCCCATGTCATTGTTCAAAATTGTTCTCAATTTCTCAAAACCTAAAATTACTTTCGTTTTAATGAAAACAATAGCAATGAACCGGTCAAGCGAGGCCTCAAAGGAAAGGGGACGAAGGGTAGCAATAAATGTTTGTCTACTTCTACTGTCTACTTAGCAGAAAAAATGCGTTTGGCGTTTGAGGGTTTGGCTTTGTAATTAGCGATCAGTTGTCGGTTTGCAATTTAAATATTTTGCAATGTATGTAATATTGAATATTGTATAGAGGTATGTAATATTGTGATGACGTGTTCTATGGGCCCCATGGCTCGGGGGAAAACTTAAAAAAACCATGCAAATCAAAATCAAATTATAATTAGCGAAACCTCTTTTAATTTTTATTAGGAGGTCAAAGGTCAGAGCAGAGAGTGCTCATCTTCGAGCATCGTAGTTGACCAAGAAATTCTAATGCTTGATGTACTTAAAGATTTGTTGAGTTATCTCAATGGGTTTTTGAGTTAACACATGCAAAACAGAACAAAAAAGTGAACTTCGTCCACTTAATAACAAGGATATTAAAATAACTAGTAAGCCTGTAATCGTATAGCCTTAAAATAACATTCATGATAGAGTCTGATAGCACTAAGCACTTGCTGAAATGATGACGTATAGTACCGTAATCAATACTATATATTATGAGTATTGCGACTTTGTGCTATTGAGTACTATTGAGTACTGAAATTACTGAATACTAAACATCTGAATGCGAAACTTGAACTTTTTCCTTCGGTAGAGAATAAAAACTAATTTTTGGAACATTTGTTTAAGTCAATCTGGAATCTGAACTAAACCAACGAGGATTTACTTAACTTAACTATGGATGAGTTTTAGGTTTAAATAGGTATTTTACTTCAATATCTCCCAGGAGAAATAGCATACAAGAACAAGAACTATAATGTAATCTATGGTTCTGGTGATATTTTTCTATACATTGATGCTGTGATGCCTAATAAAATTTGCCATAGTTTTTCATATCAAACTTACCTTTTCTTTTCAGCAAAGTCATATAAGTTGACTGAGTGGTGAACTAAAATCACACAAAATGGGGACGCCTGTTCACCCTTATCCTTGACTGACGCGTCCAAAAGTCCAAAATAAGCTCTGAAATTTAGTTACATTTGAATAAGATTAAAAAATACTGTCTTTGGATAGTCAATCGACTGTAGAACATAAGCCTCATTGAGAATTCGATTTCGATTTCACATAAAAGCAAAGGGCAAAGGGTGACCCAAGGTATTTCCTTCCTGTTTTTTGAGTGTATCTTTAAACCATGATTACTTGATGTATATACGGTAAGGAAATAGTTTAAAAACTCACTCAGACCCCTTTATGGGGTTATAACGTTATGCTTCCAAAGCCAGAATTTAATTCCTCGAAGAAAGCGTCTCCCAAATCTCTGTAGATGTAGACTATATACAGACTACAGAACCACTAGCTACAGTACAGATTGTAAGTGGTTCTGAGTGAATAAAATACTATCATATCATTGATATCATAATATAATATATCTCCAAACCTTGCATAAATATGGTAACCATGCATAGTTTCAATTTCAATGTACCTTGGTGGTGATTTTTCTATCCAATCCAACTATCCGATTATTTATACACTACAAAAAACTTCACAGACTCAGGAAAAAGACTCTAATCAAATCAAATGACCTATAATAAGCTGTATGTACGTACCAATGTACTTAGCTCCCTTTATTGGCTATTTTTTTGAAATATGTGAATGAGCCTATGGGATAGCTCCAGAATGATAAAAATCTACCCAATCAAAAAATGCCTCCATAGCACCATTGGACACTTGCTAGTAGTCAGTCAGGGTTATTCAAACTTCAGACTACATCTACATCTACTACACCAATTTGTATCTAGTATAGTTCTCTCCAAAATTGTACGTTTTTAACATATCGGCACAATGGGCGCGAGCTCGGGTGCGAATAAACAAAATACAAAATACAAATACAATAGTTCTCTCCAAGGAAAGGAGTATTTCTTTGTCTTCCATAAGGAGGCCTCAATGGCAAGTTTTGCATGAATATTTATAAGGGGCAAAATCGTCCCCTTCTAGATCATGCTTCCTGTCGTCATTGACTATTCTTGACAAATTCATCGGGAAAACGTCCCTTATAAATATTCCTGATCCCCCGTGTGAAATTTGGCTATTGAGGCCTTCTGCATGATGAACCAGCAACAAACGGATGTTACCCCTGCCCGGACAAACCCCTCCTCCCCTGACCCTTACTTAGGGGGATAGCGCATCCCACAGCCTATTTTTGTAAAATACCGAAGTTACCTCACCTGAATGGTACAGTAACTAAATAATTATTCTGTTAACTAATTTAACCACATTTACATTGAATTGGATTGGACTGACTACGTTATATATTTTATCCTTTCAGTGATGAACATAAAAATAGACCTGTCACTGTAAACCTATTCCTATTCCACAGGTATGCGAAATGTGAGGGCTGAGATGAGAGGCAATAAATGCCATATTGACAATAAGCGTTAAATAAATACATTGTCGGATAATTACAAAAAATTCGATTATTGATCAATAGCAGGCAGTGAAGACGATTAGACGGTTTCGTTATTCTTATAAGATCATATTTTGATATTTAAATTTCAAATTACTGTATGATTTCTGGATTGCTTACAGCGTAAGATGAATGTATATATTTGATGTTGTTTAGTCAATAGTTGATACTTGTCAGTTATTCGTAAATTCCACTTTTGGCCTTCGTATTTGGTATCGTAGACCACTATTTTCACTAGAAAATTTCAAATAAACAAAAGCTAACTGGGTAAGGGTTTGTTGATCGTAGTCCTAAGTCGCACGATGAATTGACGATAAAAGATTAAATATACCTTTCACAAAATTGATCGGACAAAATGAATTTGCAGACGACGGGAATCAATTATTCACAAAAGCTAAACAGGGACAAGGGATGCAGGATGATGAAATAAATTGGTGGTGGTGGTGGTTGGTAACTTGATAATGGTAAGGTGAAGTTATAATGGCTGATCATAAGGGGCTACCATGAATTGTCTAACCAAAAATTGAGTCGTGTCATCCCCACCCAAGTTTTTAAAACAAATCAAACTTATTGTTCCATTGAATAGAATAGATGCTTGACTACTATTATATTATTATCTTATTATTGGTTGACTGTGTCCATTGGTTGGCTACTTATTGTTTCTATTTATTTTTATTAGTTGGTTGATTAGTTGTCTACTTTATTCATTGTTTCTAATTGTTTTTATTAGTTGGTTGATTGGTTGGCTACTTTATTCATTGTTCAGTAGTGCAACTACTGTATGCGATTGGGCTGTCTGTCTGTGAGTTAGTCAGTTAGTTAGTTAGTTAGTCAGTTAGTTAGTTAGTTAGTGAGATAGCGCTGTAACTCAAGAACGGTTAAACTTTTTTACGATCTGTTTCCACATTATGAAAATATAGGTTCTCCTTATGAACAAGTTCGTAAATGAGCAAAATTGGGTAACGCCTTCCCCTTAAAGGGGGAGGTTAAACTGTTCGTACTATACGTATGTTTAGTGTATGTATTGGATGTAGTTTGTATGTTGTGGTATGTGCCGCTGTATTGGATGTTGAGTATGTTGTGGTGTGTGTCGCAGTCTTTAGTTGCACTACTGTGATATATCCGTTTTGTAATGGTTTATTAATATTGTTAAGTAGCGGCAGCTACTTATAGTAATGCCTGATATGTCTGTCTGTGTGTTTTGGTTAAGCTGACCACCGCAAAGTCGGCCGACCCTCTCAGTCATACATCATAATATGTAGACATGACTTTTCCTACCGAAAGATGTTCCCTAACCGTGGGTTTTCCTATCCCCGACTTTTCCTAGATTTTTCCTACTCCGACTGTTCTTACCCTGATTTTTCCCACCCCGACTGTTCCTATCTCGCTCTTTCACTCTTTCCTTACCCTGACACATTCCTATCTGTCTTTTGCTACCCTGACTTATTCCTACCTCAGTTTTTTCCTACCCTGATTTATTTCTACCTCAGCCTATTCCTACCCTGACTTCACATACCAAAAATCCAAGCTGCTTATTGCAAATACACAAATTATACGTACACAAATTAGTGTTTTCAAGACGGAGTACTCAAGACTCAATATTGAATTTTTATTGACAAACAATAGACGTTTTTCATAATGGTCTACTGGACCAGCTTAGATGTTTTCTTAATGGCCGTCCCTGATTTAAAGGTGGTCTGCCCCGCATGTTTAATATGAATTTATGCACGAAATACTTGGCCAATCCCACTTTTAAAATTATATTTTCAGCGATGACTTCAAAATAGTTGCGGGAAACTGCATAATAAAAAAGGTCTGTTGAGTGACCAAAATAGTTTAGCTACGGAACAGAAGGGAGACGTCCACCCATATGATCCTTCACCATACTGACCATACCAAGTAGTTGAACTATTTTGCTGCTGTACACCTCTTCTGTTCTTTCATCCTAACCCTTCCATAACATATATACGTAACATATGTATGCTCCCCTATGACCAGGACGAACAAGACTATTAAAGACAGCAGATTGTGGAATAATGTGGATGTAGATGTAGCTTGAGTAGCTTCATCCTTTATTGGATCACATCACAGCAGCACAGTAGAACGAGAACGTAGAACCTAAAACGTACTTACTAATAATACGCAACGCATTATAGTAGTAGCGTAATAGTTTAGTAATTACAGATTATACAGCTTACAGGCCTTGAGACGTCAGTTCAGAGAGAGAGAGTATAGTGGTTCACATTCTTCACATTCACATCACATCATTCAATTCATGAATATACGATAACTAAATCCAGAAATGAAACGCGCAGAGATTAATTTTCATTTCGCGTTTACTATGAGATGAGACGATGAGAGAGACTACTGCTCCCTCCCATTTCATTAGCGACGGGCGACGAGTACGTGTCGAGTACCGATTTCAATTTTGATGATGTCAATGCAATATGCAAGGAAGGGGGAATGGTGTATTTCAAAAGTTAATGGAATCAAAGTACAAGGATTTCTAAACTGCAGTAGGCATCATTGTATCTCTTGTGTTGTCTCAACCGTAGAGTATTCCCTCTTCCAGTGAATACTCCACTCGATTTTATACTTATTTGTTCAGCAGAAGGTTTTATCACATGGGTGGAGGTTCCCCGTCCCCCCTCAAATGGGTTGTAATTAAGTTTTGAGTATGCAATGTTGTTCTAGATTGCATTATGCCTCGAATGGCATATATCCTTTGTCTGTAGGCCAACGGATGCTCAACGGTTAAAAAAACTGGAAAAAATCGTGACTGGTGGCCTATAGGGTCCACCCTATTGACTCAGTTGAAAAATTGCTACACAAAAATGACCACCGAGATACACTCTAGCGCTCTACTACTACATATATCAAAAAATAAACCATTGCAAAACGGATATAAGACAGTAGCGGAAGAAAAACAGATGTATTTATTCAAATTAATTTGAATTTACATGAATTTATTCAAAGCATTTAGAATTTACTTGAATTTATTCAAAACATTTCGAATTTACTTGAATTTATTCGAAACACTTCGAATTTACTTGAATTTATTCGAAACATTTCGAATTTACTTGAATTTATTCGAAACATTTCGAATTTACTTGAATTTATTCAAAACATTTCGAATTTACTTGAATTTATTCAAAACATTTCGAATTTACTTGAATTTATTCGAAACATTTCGAATTTACTTGAATTTATTCGAAACATTTCGAATTTACTTGAATTTATTCGAAACATTTCGAATTTACTTGAATTTATTCGAAACATTTTGAATTTACTTGAATTTATTCGAAACATTTCGAATTTACTTGAATTTATTCGAAACATTTCGAATTTACTTGAATTTATTCGAAACATTTCGAATTTACTTGAATTTATTCGAAACATTTCGAATTTACTTGAATTTATTCGAAACATTTCGAATTTACTTGAATTTATTCGAAACATTTTGAATTTACTTGAATTTATTCGAAACATTTCGAATTTACTTGAATTTATTCGAAACATTTTGAATTTACTTGAATTTATTCGAAACATTTCGAATTTACTTGAATTTATTCGAAACATTTCGAATTTACTTGAATTTATTCGAAACATTTCGAATTTACTTGAATTTATTCGAAACATTTCGAATTTACTTGAATTTATTCGAAACATTTCGAATTTACTTGAATTTATTCGAAACATTTCGAATTTACTTGAATTTATTCGAAACATTTCGAATTTACTTGAATTTATTCGAAACATTTCGAATTTACTTGAATTTATTCGAAACATTTCGAATTTACTTGAATTTATTCGAAACATTTCGAATTTACTTGAATTTATTCGAAACATTTCGAATTTACTTGAATTTATTCGAAACATTTCGAATTTACTTGAATTTATTCGAAACATTTCGAATTTACTTGAATTTATTCGAAACATTTCGAATTTACTTGAATTTATTCGAAACATTTCGAATTTACTTGAATTTATTCGAAACATTTCGAATTTACTTGAATTTATTCGAAACATTTCGAATTTACTTGAATTTATTCGAAACATTTCGAATTTACTTGAATTTATTCGAAACATTTCGAATTTACTTGAATTTATTCGAAACATTTCGAATTTACTTGAATTTATTCGAAACATTTCGAATTTACTTGAATTTATTCGAAACATTTCGAATTTACTTGAATTTATTCGAAACATTTCGAATTTACTTGAATTTATTCGAAACATTTCGAATTTACTTGAATTTATTCGAAACATTTCGAATTTACTTGAATTTATTCGAAACATTTCGAATTTACTTGAATTTATTCGAAACATTTCGAATTTACTTGAATTTATTCGAAACATTTCGAATTTACTTGAATTTATTCGAAACATTTCGAATTTACTTGAATTTATTCGAAACATTTCGAATTTACTTGAATTTATTCGAAACATTTCGAATTTACTTGAATTTATTCGAAACATTTCGAATTTACTTGAATTTATTCGAAACATTTCGAATTTACTTGAATTTATTCGAAACATTTCGAATCAAGTTTTAAGTATTTTAATTTATTCAAAAAACGACCTATACTGGTCACCAGTGCAGACTACGACATATGGTGGCCGCCAGTTAGACTACGTCATATAGTGGTCACTAGTGCAGACTACGACACATACCACAACATACACACAACATCAGCTGTATAACACATAGCATGTATTTGGACACTAACGAGGTTAAAGGTCAGAACGGTGCTACCGATTGACACCATTTTTGAAAGATGACCTACATTTTGTCCCTAGAAGGTCCACTGAAAGTTTCATCAAAATATTTCAAAGCGTTCTTGAGATATGGCATATACTCACTAACTACCTAACTAACTGACTAACTGACTAACTAACTAACTAACTAACTAACTAACTAACTAACTAACAGACAGACAGACAGACAGACATCCCGAAAACATACAGTAGCTTTCCGCTACTGAATAAAGAATCCTCACAGATCCCTGCTAACAACGGAACCCAGCGCGAAGTTCTTTGCCAACGTTTTCGGAAAGACATGATTCTGGGATTTTGAAATAACGTACATATTTAAAAAAATTTAGAGAAAATTTGGCCGGGGTCTGAGGCCGCTTTTTTGTATTTCAATTTGCAACTATGTAAGAAGAATAGAAATACATATTTTCAATGTATTTCCCCCACTCCAAAAACCCCGTTTTTTCTAATAACATTGTTGAAAATCAAGCCCGATGATATCAAATCACTTTGTTTGTACTTACACCGTTACGCCTAAACATGACTTGTTAATTGTTTAACTTCATACATTTTGTCATTTATTAAGCTTTGGTTTGGTGTTAGCTACGTGCTATCTACGTAAGTACGTACTTCAGTTTTTGCTAGCGATTTTTGCTACCAAGCATTAAAGCGATGTTTTATAAATCAAACTATTGATACCTATAGGTTAGAGGTATACATTAGACGTGTACTGATTAAGATTTTTAAGAAACAAGATCAAAATTATTTTAATCATTGCAACGACTTCTTATAACAGTTGTTCTGAAGCTGACGCAGATAACTCTAACAGTCTCCATGCAGCACGAGGGTTTACTTCTGCCCGATCTCTACATAAAACCCAAGCATGGTTTACTCTAAAGATTTTCTCAGGATCCCCTTCAACAATTTTCCCGGCCATATCTCGTATACACGAAACCTGTTGTATTAAGCAAAAATTAATTAGATTATGATTAGTTTCTTATTTATGTTATCCAGAAAGAATCCAGAACATAATGTTATCTATGCTACTTTGCTACTATTTCAATAATTATATATTTGAAAGGACGAAAGGAGAAAATTAAAATTACAAATGCAGCAAAAACAAGGAATAACATAAAATGGATATAAAAGGTAGAGGAAAAAAGAGGGGATATTATTACAGGTAATAGAGGAAAAGACTGCCATAGGGAATAGGGGAAACAAAGTAGGTACTATGCAGTATTAGTGTTAAACGTAATATAAATAATGGTTATTCGACTTCAAATGAGACGACGTGAGATGAGCCACAGCTCCACAGCAATCTATTACTGTACACAGTAATAGTAATAATAATAGTAATAAATTACAAGTTAAGCTCGTTGTGCTTTAAGTAAAGAATTAGTAAATGCAGCCTTTATATGTAAGTCCTATTTCAAAAGACTTGATTCAAGCAACATATTTAAGTGCAACCCTGCAACGTATAACCTATGTTTTTGAAAACTAATTATTAAATGATGTAGACAGTGGAATACTCACTTGCTGTGCAGTAAATGTTATGACCAAAACCGGACCCTGCTCCAAAACACGTCCCATTGCTAAATCTACCTGTGAAATGTCTAAAATGCGCGACTCTAACTTCAGACCTCTGTCTCTGGCTGCTTTCAAGGGTTGGGATAGAACAGCAAATGCGGCTTCGTAACACCAATCTTGCAATATCTTAGAAAAAGGAGTATAAACATCAGTTATTTTGAATAGTAAGATAAACGTTGAAGGATAAGAAGCCCCATAGGCATTCGGCATCAGGCATGTTCACAGCCTGTCTACCGTTAAGCCTTGATTCGATCACCTGACCACTTTCAATAGAGAGTATGCGATTGAAGCTATTTTGGTTTGTTCGCCTCCCAACTTCCACTGAAACAAAGGGAAGCGAAAGTTTTGCTTCGTTGCTTATGTATGAGGTAGGATGTTTTTAAAATTTACTTCTCTTATTATTAGTTGC
Source organism: Yoshiicerus persimilis (assembly GCA_020352615.2). Lineage (NCBI taxonomy): Eukaryota > Metazoa > Arthropoda > Collembola > Entomobryomorpha > Tomoceridae > Yoshiicerus > Yoshiicerus persimilis. The sequence continues at coordinate 37,138,834 of CM036941.2, read as the reverse complement.
TCTAGAAAAATAATTGGAATAAAATTTTCATTGGAACTCAAGTTATCTCAAATCAACGCTTCCCTGTGTGTGCGTAAAAGTAGAGGCGAAAATAGCTTCAATCGCAAATCTCTAATAAAAATGAAGGGCGGCCATTTTGTGCTTCGAAGGGTAAGCCGGCTATGAACAAGCCTGTTCGGCATTCACTTGATTATATTTTTCATCAATATTAGAATTAACTGACGAGAATTTTTAATGCACCTCGAGTTCGGCTCTACACATAGCTTCTAAAATATTTGGTATGACATCTTTTTCACAGTCGATCAAAAACCTTTCTTTGTCAAACGTAGGATCTAGTTGCATAATTTCTGTAAGCGTATCTGAAAGTTCCGTGCGTTGAAATAATCCTCCCATTATCTCGGATACCTAATATATTGCAAATAACACAAGAAAGAAATGCATGTAAAAACATTTAACATTACAACTATACCTTACAATTACAAATTACAAAAACGATATGTATAAAAAAGTTAGTTTTTTCTGAGGCCTCACAGTAGTGGATTTTATACATTCAAAATGATATTTTTATAAACTTTAACCTTATTTGTCAATGTTCTCGATGCTCGTATTACAGAATTTTCACTTTCGTCGTACCGAATTTTCCAATCAAGCATTTTATTGACGTACGGATTACTGTCTTTAAACTTTTCCCAACTTTGATAAAACCTGTTAAACAACGAATAAACTTGAATTAAAGATGTTGTGAACACTGAACATCATAATTAGTGAGTGATGTTCCTGATAGTTCTCATAAATATAATAGAATAGAATAGAATAATATAATGAATATAGGAAAATTACTTAGAATCCTTGTGAAGTTCTACTCCCATTGCTTCTGTATTAGGTGTTATAATTTGTTGATCAGTACTGCTAATATTTTCCAATCTTTTCCTCAACTTTCCAGGCGGTTTATAAATTTTTGCTCCCAAATCACCTTCTACTATTTCGTCTCTTACAACTGCGGCAGCCCCTGACATTGTTCTGAAAGGTGCCGTGTTAGCAATTTTCGATCCAGTATCCGCTACAGAGCCAACTACGTTTTGTGCTTGTTTTCCTAGCTGTCCAGTGACTTCACCTAAGAGATATAAGCAAAATTAATTTTATTCGTTGATTTCAGGATTTATTAGGATTCCGCTTTCAGTTTTATCTGGAAACTCTGTGAAATATGTACGTCTCTGCCCTCAACCAACACAGGACAGGTTTCTTGTCTTCCCTGGGCAGAGACGAGAGACCAGGGAAGACATCGTTGGAAAACGGAAAACGAGACAAACTACTTTAATGCATGATTCATTGAATAATTGAATAGCTATTACAATAGTTAGAACCCAATGAACCAAACCAAGCCAAACGTTGACATCCTTGGTGGTGTCAGTGTGTTAGTACCAAATTGCAGATGGAAAAAAATTTCGGACTCTTGAATTAATACATACCCACAACGCCTATATACTTTCCCTACATTCCAATGATTCCCATTACCCTTCCCTTGTGTATAAAAATTCTACATTCTTACTTGCTTTCTTCGCAAAATCAGACTGACTTGCTTCTTTAACAGCGTCCTGCAGTTTGTCTTTAACGGTTTCCAACTTTTCTTTAAAGACTTCGGAGCCTTTCGAGGCTTCGGATTCTACTACATCAAATTTTCTTCTCGCTTGTTTTAATGCTTCTGAGTGTTCTAGCTTATTTGCTTCTTCTCGAAACTTGGCTATATTATCCTTCATATCTTTATTTTTTCCAATTTCTTGACGAATGTTTTCAACGAGTTTTGATATAAAACCATGTTGTCTCCCACCTCCCGCTGCTGATGAATAAAGTCGTGCCTTTAACAAACAAAACCAATGCTTAGAACAATTTGAATATGGTTAGAGAACTGTATTTCACGTTATTTGCAGTTGGCAATAAATTCATATTCATTTTAATCATTTGCAAATTTAAGCTACCAGATTCTAGATACTGGTAAAATTGCACTAATGTACCATGTAAACAGATAATTTCTTTTTTTACTTAAACTTAACAGTCCCCCAACCAGCTTTACAGTATTACAGCATTTTATAGACCTAACCTGACCTTTCGGTGTCTTGCAGTCATGCACTGACTGCTGTTGGTACTGCACAATACTGCACATGTTGGGCATGTTGGGATTGGGATGATTTCAATTTATGCATGCCAATGCCATAATATTTGAATTTTGAAATATAACATGGATTTAACAAACCTGATAGGCTAAGGAAGTTGCAACCAATTTTTTGGAAAGAATGGCAGCCATTATCAAAATGAATTGTGTTGTATTTCTGAAGTTCTGTTCTTTAGTGTTCCGCTTTCCTTTTGTTAGTTAGACCACAGGTAACGATGATGTTATTTCTTTAAAGATAATAATAATAATAATGAATTAAATCCGGTAACAATTCTGAATTTTAGAGCTAAGTTCAAATCTTTAAAATCCAGAAATAAGTGACATTCATAATTTTCTTGGGAGAGCGAGCAAATTCAAGCTACCTGGACGGCATATATTTGAGAAGAAATGTAAAGTATTATCAACAGATTTTAAGATAAATATATTGATTTGGTTGATCGATTTTCCTTTTCCCCTGGCATGTAGGCTTAATTTTCCTTATTATTAAATTATTATTAAAGTTAACAACTATTAAATGTCACATATATATTATTATGTTGGGGTTAAGTTTACACCACACCTGTAAATATTCAATTTCAATACCACAGTAGATAATTTGCTTTATCAACCTTTTAAAAAACTTCGTAGTTTAAACTTCACACTAAACACTGTTCTGTCCCCCAAAACTGGAATAGAATATTCTTCTTAAGTTTTGATTGAGTGAGTTGATGGATAATGACCATGGTTATGTAAATGTTTTTGTTAATACCCCGCAAACAGCCAACACCTCAGTTTCATTTCAGTTAAACGAATTCGCCCTATAAAAAACTTATTAATTACGGATTACGGAATTTATTTTATTTATTTTAACTGAAAATATTATACCCACTCGCATTGTAATCACGTCGCGACATAAAAAGAATACGCAAAACCGCACTTAAGTTTCAAGGCGAAGTTGAAAGATTTAAATTTAACTATTTTCATCATCGGAGCACTGTTATCTAAAGAGAACATATCTTTACTAGACCAGGGGCATTGTGGAAAAAATGTGAGATTCGAGATTGGATTTTTATAATTTTTTTATTTTACTAATATATTATATCAATCTTGCAATAAATATTTTACATGGGTCTTTAGAAATCATGGATCTTTGGAGCTTGATTGTATCACCTTTGGGAAGAATGTAAACTTTAAAATGCTATAATAATAAAAATAATAATTTATAACAATATCATTGTCCCTTTTCCCTTGTTGCAAACGTGCAAACTTTAATATTAAATTATTGTTATCTTAGGAGGGCCTATTTGCTGCGAGAGTCAATATTATACATTTTCAGTGGCGGCGCATTTTGTTCAAAAACTGAATTCTGCACCATCACAGTGATTCAACGCTGTGCCTGTGTATGAGACGTGAGATAGGCAGAGATGGGCCTGTCTTCCATCTTATTATTTGCCTTTAGAATGACATAATTTATGTCAGCTGCATCATCTAGTCACCTACCCAAAAATGATTAAATGATTAATTAAATAATGATGATTTTTGCTTAATAATTTGAATAACACTATCGAATTTTTCCACCTCATTGAGATTGCTGTAAGTAAAATAAAATCCGTGTTTAAAGATTTGCCTGGTAGGTTGATTTGATGTATTCATATGCCGTGCCATCTGGGCCCAGGTAGTACAGATCAACTCATTAAGTTGTAATATTGAGTTAGCCCGTCTCTTGCTTGTCTCTACCATTCTCCAAACTTCAAAGAATCAACTGTTCATCAGACCTAATACAAATTACAAATTCCCCAAATGTCATTATCTTTATCGCTGCGGGTACACCACAACAAGGACAACTAAAAACAACATCTAAAGTGTACAATAAAGCGATAACGTAAGCCATTATCCAGTTTGCATTATATTCGAATTTGAGGTGATTTTTATTGATATTTTAGCAGGCTAAGTTAAATATAATAGGAAAGGTATAACGTACTAATAACTTAACAAATTCAATTTCACAGTATATCGCTTTCGCTTTCTTTGCTACAGGCTACTTACTACTGCAACCTCAAAGCGATAAAAAATTAAGCTTAATATATTAACATGTTAATTTGTGTATTTTTAAAATATTTAATATTTGCATGATCAATAGGTATTGTATCATCGTATCGGACATATTCCAGAAGGCAACAACAGTCAACGAAACAGTCAAAACTTTGGCGATCTCTGGTCACTGAAGATCTTTAAGTTTGAGATTTGATTAGTATTGAGAATAATCTCATCTACCTGCTGTGCTGCAGCTGTCACTTGACAGTTAAGAAAATGGAGGACATCGGAATTGAACCCATTGTACCAAGCCCTGAGGAAACAGGTAGCAACGATCCTAGATTATCTAGAGATGTACCTTTTGTTGGCAACAACGACGATTTGGATATCGACGATCTGTACACCAAATACAAGAAACTCCAAAGGCAGTTAGAATTTTTGGAGGTCCAGGAATCCTATATAAAGGATGAACAAAGAAATTTGAAGAAGGAATACCTTCACGCTCAGGAAGAAGTGAAAAGAATTCAGAGTGTGCCTTTGGTAATAGGACAGTTTTTGGAAGCCGTTGACCAAAATACCGGTATTGTGGGAAGCACTACAGGTTCCAACTATTATGTCCGAATTTTATCTACATTGGATCGTGAATTATTGCGGCCTTCATCATCTGTGGCATTACACAAACATAGCAATGCTCTTGTGGATGTCCTGCCTCCTGAGGCAGATTCCTCAATCTCAATGTTACAAGCTGATGAAAAGCCCGATGTTTCCTATTCCGACATTGGTGGTATGGATATGCAAAAACAGGAAATGAGAGAAGCAGTTGAATTACCATTAACCCATCATGAGCTTTATAAGCAAATTGGTATTGATCCGCCAAGAGGAGTACTCATGTACGGTCCACCTGGATGCGGAAAAACCATGCTAGCAAAGGCTGTTGCTCATCACACTACTGCTGCTTTCATTCGTGTCGTTGGGTCTGAATTTGTTCAGAAATATTTAGGAGAGGGTCCACGAATGGTTCGGGATGTATTTCGATTGGCTAAAGAAAACTCTCCAGCCATTATTTTCATTGATGAAATCGACGCAATTGCAACCAAAAGATTTGATGCGCAAACCGGTGCTGACAGAGAAGTTCAGCGCATTTTGTTAGAACTTTTGAATCAAATGGATGGTTTTGACCAAACTACAAATGTTAAGGTAAAAAATTTTGAAACACACACTGGAGAACAATGTATACTACAGAGCAATTCAGTTATATAGACAAAATGTTCGAACATATTGTTTACATAACTCTTAATCAAACTACTATTTTAATACTATACAGTACTGACACTTTGAACAATTGAGCAGTCAGTCAATCAAAAAATTAAAATTAAAGCCCTTCAACTAAAATGCTCCGGACGCCCCTTTCTTATATGCGTGTAAGCTTGCTTTCCCCAATTGAAACTGTGAACTGGTTTTGGGTCCATCCCAAAGCTTTAAAGCTGTCTTAGAAAAAGACTTCATCCAATTTTTGTTATTTTTAAATATTTAAGTACCTAAAGTAGGTAGGGTAGACCTATATTATAAGTCTACTCTACTCTATCCCGAAGTATAATGCGGGATAATTTGGTCGAACATCAACCTCGAAGACCTTACTTACCTTACTGATACTCTAGACAGCTTTTATTTGGCAATACACCAGTTTTAAATTAGCCACATAATTTTAATAATATTTGTACAGGTTATAATGGCAACTAACAGGGCGGACACTCTTGACCCTGCCTTGCTTCGTCCAGGCCGTTTGGACAGAAAAATTGAGTTTCCTCTACCTGATCGCCGGCAAAAGCGTCTAATTTTTACCACTGTTACATCAAAAATGAATTTGAGCGACGAAGTTGATCTGGAAGACTACGTCGCCAGACCTGATCGGATTTCCGGAGCTGACATCAATGCCATTTGTCAAGAGGTAAGTTTAAGTTTATAAATATCAAACTCAAAACCAGATTTAACCAATCATTTAGGTAAATCAGAACGTATTATGTGGATATTTTCTATTTTAATTCATTCCTATGGGAGGGTTCGGAGTTCTGACTCTCAGATGTTATTTAAGAGGTCGGGAAAATAATTTTTACCCAGGACCCTGGAAGCCTTCCTTCCTGTTTTCCTCTACACAGGGTACAGGGAATAGAGGGAAGGCTTTCCTACTTCCCCGGTCCCCGGGATCCTGCAAAAAAAGTAGAAAAGCTTTCTGCCCGGGACCGTCAGGCCCGAGTTCCCGAACTTTCCCGATCTCCAGTTTTTATTTACCAAATCTATTCCGATGTCATAAAAATTTTATTTCTACCGCTCCTATTTATGATGTAGGATGTAGCTGCGATGTTACAAATGAATATTAATAATATTAGTACACGTATTGTCCATACAGACAGACAACACGGTTTCATTACTGAGCCTCTGGCTTGCTAAAGCAAAGCATGCATCGCATGTGAAAACTTTTACGCGAATAGTATATAGAATTATAAGTGTTGATGAAATTGATTTACATTTTGTATCCATTTTTCATTATTTTGTTTGAATCCTTGAATCGTTTGGTTAGTTGTGGTTCTTTACTTATATTATTTTGAGTTCAGTGAGTTGCATGTGGTAGTAGTAAGTAATAAGCACTTTTGCTTTGCACTAGTTAACTTAATTTCATTGTTGGTTTCTTCATAGGCTGGAATGCACGCTGTTAGAGAAAATCGCTACATTGTGCTGCCAAAGGATTTTGAAAAAGGTTACAAAAACAACATCAAAAAGGATGAGTCCGAACACGAATTCTACAAATAAGCTAAGGATTCAAATATCGTTGAAGATCATAATAAACACATTGTAAACAATTAATTAAATAAATTAAGTCTTAAAATTTTATAATAAAAAGCCAAGTCCGATTAGCCTTTTTGTATTAGTAATTTGAACAAAAACCGCCGTATTTTTCTTTTACAATATTAATATTTGCCGTTTATCAAAAAATATTACTTTAAATGCGACACTGGTAAAATTTGAACTAAATTAATCTAGAATATTTTCGTAATTTTTGAAGTCAAGTATACTTACCTATTTGCCTACCTTATACCGTTATACCTATACCTACTACCAAACATAACACAATAATTTTATTATTAATATTCGACATTATGCAGCAGTTAAACATCGAAAATTGGGTTGTGATTTGGGACGCTTTTAAAGTAGGGGTTCTCACTACTTTCGACTTTCACCAAACTTTCACCAGCTTTCCCTATTGTTTTCCCAAAATCGGACTGGGTCTAATATACTTGGTCCCACGTCGGATGAGTGGAGTAGAGGAGGGTCATATCGCTAAGAAATAAGAAAGGTATTTTCAGCCTGTGGTAGTAAGTTCGGGTTTGGCTTTGGGATATTGCATCTTTAGGAGCAAACATGAAATAAACAACTTAAAATATGTGAAGAAGGAAAATGAATTGCAAAAACGAATGAAAACTTTGTGTACATTGCAATAAAAATCATTGGACATAATCGATGGACTTGTGTGTGTAATGTGCAAGTAATAAAGTCAATAAAGTGATGATTGATGATATATGTAGATATAAGTGTAATAAGCAAGGTGAGACAGTGAGACAGTCTTGAGTCAAGTGAAGTCAAGAGTTATATTGTGTCTTTTATGGTTTCATACATCTTTTTACAGACATTTGTTTCCGTTATTAAAGGGTTTTGCTGAGTCCGTTGCTTTGTGTATTCCCGAGGAAATAAGGGATAATAGTGTATAGTGTAAGGGTTACTTACAAAGCAAAAGCGTTAATTGGAGGGGTTGGATTTAAGTTTACATGTGTATTACGTGATCAGTTGGCAATGAAGGAGCGTAGTAGTAATTTTTTAAGTATTTTAAATTTGCTAACTCGATCGAACGGTTGTTTATAGGGTTAAAGTGAAATTGTGAACTGTAGGCTGCAGGGTAGGCTATAGGTTACTTTTTTAGTTGACAGTGCATAATGCGTAGGCTTTCTTTGTGTAAAAGGACCCTGTTGGTAATAGAACAACAGACAGCACGATTTCCAACCCACACATTGAAGGAGTATTTCTATCCCTTAGGCACATCATTTCCATAAACGGGATACTATGGTTTAGTTATTAGGTGATGAAATAGGGGTTTTATACGGTAGTCATTTGGCTATTCGGGCCTACTATATATGATCTCCCTAGTGTCCCTAGCTAGCTATTAAAACTAAAAGGTAAAAGGTCTGGTACTGGTACTCCCTCCGTGTCAACCGTGTCGGATCGCCATATATATATCGCCGATGATGATCATATCGGAGTATTGGGATTGGGTACAGGAGTGAGTATCCCACAAATTGTCTCAATATCGTATACAGCAGAGATTGCACACTTTTCTGGACTAGCAAAGTTTAAGAGTAGTTGAACTTGCTAGTCTTGCGATGACGTACATAGCACGTCAATTTTTGCGTCAGCAAAGCTCTTTGAGCTGAACGAAACGACTCTGCTTCTGCAGCAATAGTCCTAGGCATCCTAGGCTTAGCTTGGAGCTCGAGTAGTATGGAATGGAGTAGTAGAAGAGAAGAGAGAGGTTGAGGTGAGTGAGTGAGACGTGTAGTGAGAGGAGAAGAGGACTGTGGATTGTGGAACCGCCTGCCTTACCTTCCTTGATCCTTGACTACTACAAATACAAACAGATTGATTATGTTTTAAGAGTGTGCGAGTGAATCAAGTGACGATTTGGCGATTGAGTGTGAGATGAGCATTGAAAATAGGTTTAGATTTCGGGTTTATCAAAAACTGAGATACGAAAGAAAGATAGAATACGTACACGCATTTACGATACAGATGACCCTGCTAGACGGTACGTAGACGGCTCTATTTACAATTATTACAACTGATAATCATCAAAGGAATCGACCAGCAGTGCCAAAACAGACTCCGAAGGAAACAATGTAAGAGGAATTTTTTATTGATAATTGTTATATAGTGCAGATTGAGTTTTCATCATTTTTTGTTGCTGGTAACGATTACTGGATTGCACAACACAAAATAGTGAGTTATATCTTGTTTCGCAAGTCACTAAGAACAACTTCTTAGCATGTGGTTGCTCAGTTGTTCGTAATGACAGTTTTAGAGGTGGACATTAATTCCTGGTCAGGGTCACTTACGATTACGACACTACTATATGATATTATTAATGAAAATAATGATATAACTAAGGTTTAAAGAAGGAATGTCCACACATTACATAACACATACGTACTTGCATACATTACATACTCATCCAATGAATTTCCTTATCTAATGACGTCAATTCGTAAACCCTCCGCGTAAGGATATTTTTATGAAGCTACCTTACAAGTTACAGGCCTTTATAATGTTGTTAAAAACTCTAAGCAGACTTCTTTCGAAAGTTTCTCTGTCTGAGGCCTTTGAGGGATCTACTTTGCTGTGCATTTCATACCTTTATTTGTTTAGGTAATCAGATGATAGTTGTCTGAAATCTGGAATGTAATAGGTGGTTTGGTTTAGTCTATTTCTATCACTACCCCTTCGTAAAGCATAATCCATAATTTTAATTAACAGTAAAGTAGGAACAACCAGAAAAGAAATCTTCTACATTGTAGTACTACCATCTCGGGGATGTACAGCTGATTAATGGAAATAATTAAATACCTGTCTGTTGTGTAATAGTAATATAAATACTTTCACACTGATGTCTGGGTATGCTTTTGATAATTTTTGTTGCTGACATTAGCTGTAGCTGATAATACTTCAATGTAATTATACATTATAATAACTCTTAGATTACGACGGTATGTACCGTTAAATGTACTGTAGTAACAGTTTAAGTATAGTAGCTCTCCTTATGAGCTTGTCATACATGTATAGTTATTTAGTTGTGCTGCAAATGTGGTAATGACAATGCCCACCTGTACTACTGTAGTGTACACAAGGGATTTTTATTTATAATCATATGCTTGAGAGGATGTAAAGGAATGTTAAGAGGATGTCGACTATATTTATATGAGCTATTCGCCAAGTTCTCGTTCTTGTCGTTCTCAGTTCTCATCAAGCAACTCTGAATACAGATTTGGATAATATATTATGTAGATCACAATAGCCATCAGTGGCAGGCAATGCAATGGCAAGTAAGGTAGCATCTGATGTTGCTAATTTCAGTAAAATATTTACCACCTTCGTGCATCCAGAGTATTATTTTTTACGCCAATCCACAATTCAGTGGACTATTCTACATTTCGTTCATAGTGGCAGTGACACACATAGCAGAACGTACAAGAATTGTAAAGACTATAAACGAAGCGAGAATTGAAGGAAAGTAGCAAAAGGTTAAAATTGAAGAAAACAACCCTGTCACTTTGCTGAAGTCAGTTCGGTGAAATATGTTTGTGTAATGTAGTCATGTAGTTACTATTTATTTTTGTAAAGCTAGTGTCTTTTGAAGTGAGGGTTAGCAAAGAGTTCGTACATAAACGTATGTTTTTGCTGTTTTGTGTTTATGAGTTGGATAAAATGATAATCGTACTATATATAGCCGTAGTTGTAACAAATTAGGCAATGTGCCTGAAGCACGTCCTAAGCGTATCTTCTCAAGGCCCGACATTCAGTTAATTTTTTGGTTTTTCCTATAAATGTACTTTTGTGTTACCTTTTACCTTGAGTATGAGAAATATAACTATTTAGATGCACATAATGTAGTGATTTGAATAAAAATCTTTTATCCGGTCCATCTTTTTTTCGCAGGTAAAGATTACTCCTCCGTGTTATTGTTCTGTCTGAGTCACGCCACAAGCCTCAAATCCTATCGTATTTGACTTCAAAAATATCCGATTATCGGGATAATTAATGGATGGAAAATGAATTTGCATCTACCAGATCAGAGGAGAAGTCATTGGTTTATTGCCCTACGTTAAACAATGGTACTCTACACTACTCCTAAGGTCGTAATCGTTTGCCTAGCAGTGTCGTGTACACCTGTAGTTATGTGTGAATGTAGTGGTGCGTCAAAGTGGGGCTCACGGTCACAACGCTAATTCAGTTCATGAGGAATTGGGCAATGGAGGCGTTTGTACTACAACTACTGCCTCAAATATTTACAACCACATTATTATGTTGACGTTATTAACAAGATATGTTGTGACATTGAAATTGAATAATTTGTGAACAGATATAGCTGTAGTGTTCAACACTATGCTATCGAAGTTGATTTGTCCACTGCCATTGCTCATATTATTATTGGTGTTACTCTTTAAGCAAACGAAGCAATAAATACATATAAAATGAGTGACAAACGTGCACCCATCCGTGTCGGTTTCTATGATATCGAAAAAACAATCGGCAAAGGTAACTTTGCTGTCGTTAAACTTGCCCGTCATCGTCTAACAAAGACTGAGGTAAGTGTCATGTCATTTTGTTGGTACGTAAGCAATAAAGTATGTACAAAATGTACATACGCAAAAAGAATTCTTTCGCATTGGATCATGAGAAATGTCCTAAGTTCTAGGCTTTTAAGGGATTGTCATTCTCAAATTCTCATGCCTGAGGAGCTTATTCAGTTTTATATTTATTGGAAATCTTTTCATAAGGATTTGTATATGTAGTAATTGTTTTTCTTAAAGATTCATTAAATACACAAAAATGCACGTATTTAGGTATTTCTTTTAGGAGTAACCAGTTTAAGAGTAGAATTACTTGTGAAAAGTGAATGCGATGACAAAATATTGTGTTCTTATTAAGTTTTGGTGCTATATAGGTTGCAATTAAAATTATTGATAAGACTCAACTTGGAGCTGCTGACCTAAGAAGGGCTTACAGAGAAGTGCGTGTTCTGAAGAAACTGCATCATCCTCATATCATCCGTCTCTATCAAGTATGTAATTTTTGGTTTTCTCCTTTGGTTATGGACGAAAAATACCTCTATAGCATAATTAGCTACTTCATGACAAAAATGTGGTATAGTTAAGGAGTCATTGTAATTTCCAAATTCATATTATATGCACATTAGCTGTAGGTTTTGACACATTCAAGAGCCTGAATTATATAATGCTATAGTATAGGTGAGGCCATAATGTCACTTCCGGCAGTGTGGTGGTAGTAATAAGTATTATTGAACCATAGTATTATTTATTTAAGTTGTGGTGCGAGACTTCATGTCTGTAAGACCTCACGACCTCAGATTAACAAGATTGTTCAGTCAGTCAATTCAATCAATCAGTCCTTTTTGGCTCGATACTAACTGTTACATCTAAATGTTAAGTATACTCCAGCATTGGCATACTATTATGCTGTACACTCAATATTGCAGATTGTGTGACCCGATGTGACCCTTTTGATCAAGTCATATCCATATAATTAAAATGTAATGTGATTTTGTGTACCAATATGTATAAACTTTTCTACTATTTTCTCCGAAATCATATTCAAGGGCCCTGTTAAGATTACGTAATTGAGGAACCCATGTCACATAGTAATTGAGGCGAAGGAACGTAATTTATAGTTGGCTGTAGTATAGGTTGTAGTTCCCCATGTAAAAAATCATGGGGCGAACCTTTGGCATTTGTGCCATCAGTGTCCAAAATACTTACTGGATTGAAATTATGAATATATATTTGGAATCCTGGAATGTTTATCTTGGGTTTGGATAGCTCAAATCATCAATAAACAGCATTTACATTTTTTGAAAAATCAAGATATAGAAACTAGAGAATTTTCATTTTGTGATTTTTCAAAGAATGTAGATGCTATGTATTGATGATTTAAACCATCCAAATCCAAGATTAACATTCCAGGATTTCAAATATGTAGTCTTAATTGGAAGTATTTTGGCAATTTTGGGTTTTGATAGCAAAAATGTAAATCATCAAGTTTTACATGTAAATGATCGTCCCCTTGAGTGATGAGCTTTTTAAATGGGGAACTGCAATCTTAAAATCGGATAATACTATTATTGTATTACCTTAGCCTCACAATAGATATAAAGCGATTTCTCGTATATAAGCCAACGATTATATCTGAGTTGGTTGACAGGTTGACTTATTTTAAATCTGCTCCCCTCACCCTTTGCCCTTTGCCCTTTACAAAGCACGGGATTGTCAAATATGTAGCAGTAGCGCAGTAACTTAGTTGTATTTTTAAATTGCTGGTATAAATTAAAATGTATTCTTTAGAATGTGATTATTATAGTAGAATGTGATTATTATAGTAATATTATTCCCTTTTAGGTAATGGAAACGAAGAACATGCTTTATATTGTGACCGAGTATGCCCCCCAAGGCGAGATATTTGGTAAGAAATCATCTTTCAAAGGAATTTATTTTCTTGTATATGTAATTAAGGTTATTGTGGATTTTGCTTGGATAAAAGGCGAATTACTAGTGTTGTAGTACTGAATCATAATGTTTATTAGAAATTTACATTAACCATTCATAGTTTATCATTGGAATTTAAAATGCTATTAGGATATCATCTTGCAGTGAAAACCAGCATAAATTCTTCATATAGATATGCCATGCACGTACCTCAACATTAAGAGTAAGAGTCCAAAGATTAGGTATGAGGTACGATAGGTAGGTAACATCTTAACAGAATACTGATACAAGAGAATGTATAGAGTGAAGCGACTGACAATCCGTAAATTGTAAAGACCAATGACGCAAATATTTTCGTCACATTCGTGCGCGGTTGAGAGTTTTCGAATCGATCCGATGAAAGGAAAAATCTGTGTGGGCTTATATGGCGTATACCTTGAAGAATACGGGTAGTTCGTTTCTGGTGGCTTCACTATACGATACATAAACTATACATATATTTCTGCTCTCTTTCTCTTCTGTGCGTTGTCTGATATGACAAGCTGATGCAGGCCTATATAAGTTTACTGTGCATTTCTCCTGAATTGTGTGGGAGGGTGATTTTACGAATGTGCATAGGACAAGCCAGATTAAGTTCTCCGTGCCTACCTCTACAAACACTGTAGTTCTTCTTGGCTGTGCTTACAGATACTTTCCTAACTAATGATGCGTTTTTATATGATTATGACCTATCCATATACTTGTTAGTGGGTGTACCAAGACCAAAGTAGAAAGTACCAATAAGTACAACGCGTTGGCTTATTTTAGATATGTAGGTAGCTATCAATTTTCATTAAGGTGTTCCTTTCGTCGCCTGAAAATATGAAATAATGCATTTGTCGCTTATTATATTTTGTGCTATGAATAAAACGTAGGTGATGTAATAAAAGCGAACACTCAAAGAAAATTTTGATTTCATTAAGTCTATAAGAATCAACACTACTATCAAAGAAAAGCATATGAAGTTTCTCAAAAGTTGCATTTATATAATCACAAGTATGTGTAACTGTAATTACCGTTTTTCTACCATTTAATTTACAAAAGTTTTAAGTAAGTGTGACTTTGCATTCATTGCAATTCTGGTATATGTATTGTAGATTTACATTTTGTAAGCATGTTTGCTTTGTTTATGAACTTTAAGGATAAAATAGTAAAAATATTCTATCAAGTGACGGGTTACGTTTTATGTGACCTCGTTTCCTAGATGGTACTTAAATAACTATTGGTGCTAGGTGCATTATTCGGTTTTAGATTTTAATGAATAATTTTCTTGTGTAGAGCATATTGCTCGTCATGGGCGACTACCAGAACCTGCAGCTAGAAGACTGTATTGGCAAGTTGTTTCTGCGGTGGATTATTGTCATAAAAGAGGTGTTGTTCATCGAGATTTAAAGGTACTGCACATTTAGAATAATTTAATGTGTATATGGTGGCCTTAAAATGTTAACCTATATTGCATAATTAACAAATGCTATTACAGGCTGAGAATTTATTATTGGATGCAGAAGGAAGCGTTAAACTAGCAGATTTTGGATTCAGTACATGGTGGTCGCAAGAAGCTTTGTTGTCTACTTGGTGTGGTTCACCTCCGTATGCAGCTCCTGAAGTTTTTGAAGGCCGGCAATACACTGGCCCGGAGGTAGATATTTGGGTAAGTGCAATCTGTGTAACGGTAATATAATATGTAGTTCTTAGTAGTGGTATGTTTGTGATAAAAATTATCTGTTGTTAATTAATTCTAATTCTAATTAATACAAATGTGTAATATTCTAGAGTTTGGGTGTTGTATTGTACGTTCTTGTTTGTGGAGCTCTTCCATTTGACGCGGCGACGTTACCAGCGCTTCGAGATCGTGTTTTATCAGCTCGTTACAGAGTGCCATATTTTATGAGCGGAGGTATAAAATGATAGTTTTTTTCATAACGTTTGGTTTTTTGTGCGATCTAATTAATTTATCTTCGCGTGAACAATAGATTGTGAGTCGCTGGTTCGTAAGATGCTTGTGAAGGATCCTTCAAGGCGTTACAGCATAGACCATGTAAAGCGTCACCGATGGATGCAAGCAGACGGTCCTCCGCGGCTTCTTCCTGCTCCTGGTCATCCTCCTGCGCTGAATCCTAGTCACAAACAGTATTTAGACCCAGGACTGGTACCTGACATTCCTTCTGACCCTAATGAACAAATTTTACGTCTCATGGCCAGTCTTGGTATTGACTCTTCCAAAACGAGAGAGGTAACACTTTCTAAGGCCATGCTGTAAAAGATTACGTGCGATTATGCTAAATGATCATGTGAATTTCCTTTTCATAGTCCTTACGTCAACAAAGTTATGATCATCATGCTGCCATTTATTTTCTACTACTTGAACGACTCCGTCAACACCGACCTGGAAGTCACAGATTTACAGGCTCTTCAACTGGAACTCCACCAGTTAGTGCTGTCCGAATGCTATCCACGGATTCTAGTACCTTTAGACGCGTCCCCAGGCGACCCAGCTCTATTGCTGAACATGCAATGAGGAAGATGATACCCGGTCCCAGTTCAGATGCTCAAGCTCAACAGCCTTTGCAATCTACTTCAACCAGCTCAGGTTTGTTTAACGTTGCATTTTCATGAATGTAGTGTTATTGTTCTATCAATTTGTCTCCAGTTATACAATAATCATGAGTTTTTTAAACACTGTAAATAGGTTCCAATCAAGAGCATGTGTTCTGGAAAACGAATAGGACAGCCCATTGTGGACCTTCCCAAACCAGCTCTGTTGATGAAGGTGTTGCTGACATGGACAGTAATTGGGATCCAGACCTGGGTGGATCAATAGCCACGGTTGGCCACAGTAGCTCTGGAGTAAGTTCAGGCAATACCCAATCCAGTATTTCTTTTGCTGCAAAATCGAGAGCTGATTGGAAATGGCCTGCCAGAGGAAGCTCAGGGTCCAGTGTTCAAATAAGCTCTGATTTGTCTCAAGTACGTGCCCTCGTCATTAGCTACAATTTTTGGCCAATTTTTATCAATGTAAAAGATGTTGAAAGTAGGCTGAAAGTTTGTTCGTTAGGTATAATATGACGTCTGCATTTGTTTTGCAGGCTTCAGGTTCACCTCGGGAAAGCGTAAGCAGTAGTGGTACAACTTTAAGCAGCTGGGATAGTGCTTGGGAGCCAGGTGGCTTAGCAGCCTCGCTTCCTTCGTGTACAGCTCCATGTAACCCTAGTGGGTCTGATGAAAGGCGTTCTTCCATCGTTGGACCGGATACTCCTTTATCCCCTGGTCCTTGTTTAACTGCCGACCGTCTTTGGGTTCCACCTAATCACCCTCCAGGTACAGTAAAGAACTTCCATAATTCCAAGCCAACATGAATTCCTTTCTATACGCATAGTCTATTTCTGATAAATTATTTAGGTTCACCATCGGAGTTTCGATTGGGAAGAAGAGCAAGCGATGGTTTAGTAGGTGGGCGTAAAATGAGCCCATTTACAAATAAGTTAGAAGGAGCGCGTGCCGGTGGAGTTGCTGCATTGGCTGACAAAGGTTACGCTTTGGAAAGTAGTGGTATGATGACCGATGAAGAAACTTGTGTAGGGGAGTCACCGATTCCGGAACCTTCTTTGAATCTCTTATGTTCTCCAGCGAAGCGTCCGAGTTTACCTGATTCGTGGAAGCTTTTACCTGACAATAGTTGGTCTTCTCGGGATACAATTGGGTCTCAGTGGAACAGTGGAGACGGAGCAGCAACATCTACCCAGCTACATCGGCAGCTAATGGCACTTCGTCTTCAAAGAAGATCTGGGGTCGTAGATCCACCAGGTAATTTAACTGGTTTTAATAAATGTGTTGGGCACATAGTGACAAAGAAATGATGAACAATAAACTAAATTGTAAATAACTAATAATGGAGGATTGCCTGTATTTTTTGTAGATTTGACTAATATCGGAGATGCAAGTGCAAACTCTAGGAAATCAGTATTGAGACAACAATCATACAAACTGGCTCAGCAGCAGCCTGTCCTTCCTCCACTCCCAGGACAAAGTAGTCAACAGGGTATTTCACTCGGATTAGATTCATGTGTCTTTCGACCAATAAGCGAGGAGGAGTCTCGTTTGCATGCACATCAAGAAGAGGAGGAGGAGGAAGAAGAAGAAGATGTGTGTGGCGGAGGTTCCAATACGCGTCAAAGTCCGTGGCCGCAGAGCGATACTGCTTGGCAAACACTACCAGTTACCATGAGTGATTGCAAGCTCACTGACTCAAATAGTTCACTCAGCAGGCTGAGTCCTCTACTCCACCTGAGTCATTTCCAATCTTTGCAGTCTTCCCCGATTCCTTTTCGTTGGGATCAGCAAACACCTACAGCACCCTACGTTTCCCAATCAACACATCAAGAGAGAATGGACACTTCCGGGTCTTAATCGTTTATTTGGTCTCTGTACCTTCTTCCTCTTCGGTCCTGTTTCCCTATTCGTTATGAATGAAATGACTTTTAATGCTCTGAACTGCATAAAGTTTTACGAAGTTGATTTCCAATTCTTTAAAATATAGTACCGTGCATGGACATTCAGTACAGGATATATATTTCAATTATACAGTGTATTACATACACTCCAGTAAAATATCTCCAAAATTTGGGATAAAGCAATAATCATGTTTCTTTTGTTACTGCTTCTAATCTGTTTCCCAAAATGTCGTTGCAATACTAAATTAAGTCCCTGAAATTTCAGTCATTTTTTAGATAAAACCCTTTTTTATACGAGGAGCAAAGATCAACTTTTTTTGCTGATTTAGCAAAACTTACATTTATTTTGAAGAATTTTACTTCAGTACCTTTAGTTAAAACGAGTGTATGTAAATAGTAATGGTCTGGTTAAATGAATAGGATTTTTAATAGTGTACAATAGTGCAGATACAGATAGTCAATGTTGCCAAACAATCGTCAGATACCCTTGTTGATATATACAACTTTATGTATCCAAGTCTTAAGTTTACATGCATACTTTGGTTTGCATATTACTCTTTGTAATATTTGAACGGGTATGGATACGCAAAACTGAACTAGATTTTTTCCAGCATCACCAGTTTTAGAATGGAAGTAAAAATAATTTTTGATAGTAAAATGCGCTTTAAATGATTTTGAGAACCAGAGAAGTCACGACACAATTGTCATTGCCAAAGAATGTCGTTTATGACATTATTTATTCATCAGCAATATGTATGCAATTATTCAATATAAGTAGGCATTCGAATGAAACTGACGATTTTTTGGCATTTTGGAGCTGTTTCTCTGAATTAGTGAACATAATCAGATGAGTTGTAACAGCAACTAATGTACTCGATTGTGTAAAAATGCTAAAACTGCATTGTCATATCGATGCTGACATATCTATATAACCGCAAAGCAATCGTTGTGTGCTATTCATTTTAGTACTTAAGGGATACAGTGTGCAATATGCCTTAGAACCTTGGAATCCACCCTTACACGTAATTCCGAAATGTAAAGCTTTTTTTGGACTGAAATATTCAATTCTGAATTGTAGTTCAGCAAATCGTATCTGGCTGGCAACCCATTAACCCATAAAAACGAAAGCTCAACAAGTAATCGATTAAAATGGCAACCTATATTCTTTTTTAGATTGGTTAGCATGACATGACGCCTAGTTTTACTATATGTCTACGAATGGGAAAGAAACTGTGACTGTGTTCGTTTGATAGGGTCGCTTTCTCGCTTGATTTTGTTATTGTACTGAATGTTTTCCTATTATAGTATTGTTTAATAATTTATAGTGTAGTAGATGTATGTAATGCAAACCACGACGCTTATTTAACGCAATTTGAGTTTACTTGTTACATTGATATTGTTCTGTACTTACCAATCTCAATATATGAAGTTGAATACGTATTAACAGGTATGAGCGTAATATCAAACATGGCCATAATTATGACTGGCTTATATTTCAAATGTAGAGCTAGATGTAATCATTCTTTTATTTAATTTAAGACGTGATGAAATAATTTTCGTTGAAACGTTTTGTTGTATTACCGTAGGTAAATAATTTTTTTACTTTCAGTGTGTACCTGTCTAGTCAAAGAAAAACATTTTTCAGAGTCAAATATTATTGCATGATTTGTTATTAGAACGCGGAAAACATATTACTATAATAATATTTTTGAAAAAATGTTTGTTTGTTGTTGGCATTTATTTCATTTTTCATGGTCTGAATCTCTTGATTTTTAGTAGTAGTTTATTTTGTTTTATGTTCACTTTGTTGTGTACCATAAAGAGTAGGTTATTAGTATCCTTTTGCACAACCATTAACTTCGTACGCCTAATATATTATGGGTTTAGCTTACATAAGTAGCTCATAGAAAATAATACCTTTAACATACGAATGTATAACCTTTTCATTTTGCCATCAGGTACTTTACGTCCCCAAGAGAGACCCTAAGAAAACATTTCTTTGGTACTTGTGTTACGAATATATCTTTCAAGTTGATAAAAGTATGCATTGCAAATGGAAACTTATTTAATTGGGTTAAAGCAAGGAGTCTAAACTGTTGGCATGGTGTCCTTCGCGCGTAGTAAGGAGGATCAACTAGAGATTTCCACGTGGGGGATTTTGCAGGTCTATAAGGGACGTTTTTGGAAAAAAATCCCCTACTTTCATTTATCATCGTGATGTACACACATGACAACCAATTACGGAATACAGAATACGAAATAATAGAAACTGTAGTAGTTGTCATGTACATCAGGATAATAAATAAAATTAGGGGATTTTTTCCCCAAAAACGTCCCTTATAGACCTGCAAAATCCCCCACGTGGAAATCTCTACTTGATCCTCCTTACTACGCGCGAAGGACACCGACAGTTTAGACTCCTTGGGTTAAAGTATCTCCTAATAGGGAAACTAATTGTAATAATTTATACATTACTGTAACACGGTTTCCCTAAAAGCCTGTAAGTAATTTTTGCGTAGGAAAGACTACAGGACATTATAACTACGGAAATATATATGAAAAATAAGTTTTGCTGAAAAGGTATATGTAGATTAGTTTTACCTGCTATTGTGAACATTGAACATGAGCTATGTACGTACTACTCCATGTACAAATGCAGTTGTGAGTTGCGACTTTTCTTGTTATTTTCGGGTGTTGCAAATTGCAAAATGGGTATATGATATAATAAGAGTAACAACCGTGTTATAATGACTAACTTAATTAACTAACCGTGAATCTAGTTTAATACGGAGTATGAGACGAAAGGAAAAGTAATTCATAGTTTAACTGCTTATTAGATACTATTGGTGAAAGTAGAAAATGAAACGGTCTCAGGTGGTGAATTAAGTGGTTTTTTATCATCTAAATGATCTGATGGATCATGTAGATGGATGGATAGTAGTGTCGGTTTAGTAACATATAGGTGAGGCATCAATCTTGTAGTCTATAAATACATAAAAAGATGGAAATGGAATGGACACAAACGAAATAATATGAGAAAATGAAACCCGCTTTAGACAAAAAATGCTTCCTTTTCGAGGCCGTCGTCCATCATGTAAATGTAGACCATGTAAGATGTAATATATAGTAAACACGTAATAACTACTTTATGAAAATAATGTCGCTGGTTGACATTTTTGTAAAAGCCATTTAGTGAAATGAAACGTTGCAGCTGTTATTAGGTCAGGTAACGCAATATCAGTATATATTAGTGCAAGCAAGAGCAAGACTTGAAAAGGTTTAATGAAATGAAACCTATCAATTAATTAAGCCCATGTCGAAGTTATCTGAAACTAATCTGTTAATGTAATGCTGTAAGTAATTGTATTGTATACAATTTGTATGGTAAATGGTAGTAGATATCATAACGTAAATAGTAACTAAGAAATGAGAAATAGATTGATTAGATTTTAGTAAAAAAAACTATACATTAGTTAACATTCATGAAAATGAAATTTTAGAAGAACTTACTAATGTAAGAACGTACAGTCAATCTCAGGCTTTGAATTATTAGATACTATGATCAGATATGCGGTCATATGTATTGTAATTACGCGAATAATAAGTATTCTGACAGTTTTTAAACAAAATTGGGTTTTGGTTTTTGTCATACCATATTTGACAATGAATTGAATCAGTGCAGTTTCTATTTCAAAGTCGCATTTTTACTACGAAATTCTTGATAAAAATTAGTGAAAGCAAACTGGAATCGTAAATTTTTACTTCAGAAAGAACACAAGTTCTTATTCAAGTTGCTACGCGTGTGCAGGTAAAATACGAGAGAAATGTGAATTGCTCTATAGAATTTTGCCTTTTTTGGAAATATATAGTTAAGTTTGACAAATGACAATGGCAATCTTCCTAATTTTATCGCTAGAAATAATATATTATTTAACCGGTAAGTACTGGTATACGTTGTAGATGCATTTATATTACATATACGACATGGAAATAGGAAGCAGTGCATGTATCAAATAATTATTCATCTTAGTTTTCAATTGTATTACGTACTTAATGTGCTTGTACTTGCTTTATATAATAGTATTAGGATGTGTATAGTTATACCTTATATTATGTAATATATTATTAAGTATACTTACGATTTATGATGAAATCTATGCATTCGAGTATTATTATTAGGGTTAGAATAACCCATGAATGAACTAATTTATTGTGCATCAATACGTGAACTCGTGTGCTGGCTTTCACTTTGAGTTCTGTTATGATGTAAATTTTTAGTAATTCTGATGGCTTACTACCAAAAACATTTCTATATTTTTGCAAATATCATTTGATTAGGTTTAAAAGTTTTAAACGCTGAACATTCTGTAATGTTTATATTTATTTTATATACAGATATATGTATTTAGTTCAAGTCGACTTGTTTAGCATTCAATCCATTTCAATGTGCTTCAAACCTGAATGTCAAAGAACACATGCGCTTTGAATTCTAATCATACTAATCAGTATTACTGTTAGGATCTGCAACGCGTTTAAATCACATCCGTAATTACAAGAATAATTTATACCGGTATATAGCAATAATAATGCTTTCTTTTTTGTTTGGCTTTACTCAGCAAAATCTTTCGAGCACTATATGTGCGAAAGTACGCTTTTAAGAAGCAATAATTACCTTAAAGTGTTAGTTACTTTCCTTTATGATGGATAACTAATAATAATGTACCGTACCATTACATGACAGTTATTACCACACAGGTGTGGGTAATACGGGTCCGCAATTTCATGTTTTAGTTTAGTTAAACATATTTAACCAGCTTCATTAAATGCTGCCTCAGGTTGTGAATGATATATCGGCACAATGGCGAGTCATGTAGTAAACAAATAAATTAATTATATAAGAATTATAATTTAGATTTTAGAATTAGTTCGATATGCAAAGGATATGCCCTTTTAGTGTGAAGATTTACTAATCTCGCAAATGATTTAACACATGTTAGTTAAATGAAAATGCCGCAACCATAAATGTAAAATGCGTATTATTAGGTAACTTTTAAGAGTAACATTACAAGATAGTCTGTGATGAGATGATAATAAAAGAACTATATAGCACTACCACTTGTTATTCGCATTCTTTTGGGCTTTTTGGAGGCAGTAATGATATTTCTAGGCATTCCCAGTTCTTTGGTATTCTTTCACTGAATATGTCGTTTCCTACTTTCCTTGCAGCAATATAAGCTTCTTCCGGAGTGAGCTTTTCTTCTGCACTAGGTTCTAAAGGTCTACCTTCTGCGTCCAATTTACTCGAACTACGAAATAATTTGATACATTTTGAATTGGTAACATATTTTATATTTTATTAAAACCGTTATTTAAAGACACCTTAAATCCGCTTCAATCTTTCCTTTGTAAACCGCATCAAATAGATCTTTAGGTGTAAATTCAGTTTGATATACGTCGGCTGCACGGTAGGAAACATACGGTTGTAGCTAAAATAAAATCGAAAAACTGAATTATTAGGAAATATGGAAGCCATTTCAAAGACAAAACTTTTCTGCATGAGATTTAGAAGGTTATTTATTTAATTATGTATTTGGTGTGCCTGAACAGCAGATAAGATTATAAAAACATACTTTACAGTCTGTAAGGTCGGGTACAATGAATTCCGGGACCATTTCTGGTACAGTTATAAATGTTCCGTTGTAATGATATCCAATGGGCTTTACCTCCGCTGTAAACAGTTTCAATTTTTAATAATCATGTTAAATACACAGGTTTTCTACCTACACGAGGATTTATTAGTCTGCGTTTGTGACTAAAGCAGAGAGAGAAGAGAAAAATATTTACTTTCAACAGGAATATCTGGATAAGCGCCTGCATTCCTCATTTGCTTGAATATCCTTGTGCCTCGTTTATTTCCTAAGCTAAACTTCCGAAAATTCTTTTTGCCGTAAAGACTATGTGCCAGCGAGATACTCCTGGCCTGATTAATCACCGTGTCTGCAAAAATAATGATCTAGTATTATAAGATTTTAACGTAACGTTAGTAAAAGAGAATGAAAATGAATACCTGTAAATAACTTGTGCTGTTTATATAAACACCTGGTTGGTATTTTCCACAAACTCATCATGCTAAACTTACTATAAATTCGTATTTATACTGCCAACAAATAAAATCTAGAATACTAAAGACCGATTTCAGAGATTTCATAAGCAATAAATTATTTTATTTATTTGTATAGGATTTGTCTGATTTCTTTCGGCTAATTTAAATTTTGCCTCCGTACACCTGACTCTTGCGCAGATAATTGTCCTCTTACGACTTAGTATGGAAATTAAGGTAAAGCGAAAGGATGCACATGGGTGTCACTGTCACCGCTTTTTAGCAATTGCAAACGCTATTGCTAGGAAAAGTCCATTAGATGCTTTCTGCTTTCCCTTTTTGCTACTATAATTTTCATATTTTCTGCATCTGGTTCTCGTTCTCGCATTGACTGTTAGGATTGTTGTAATGCCGCAGAATATGCTTTGTTTGTACAATTCAAAATGGAGAGATTTCTCATAAATGGTTAGCTTCAACTGCTTCATGCTCATGACTATTAAATGTTGGGAATGGAAGATAATCATTAATTGAACAAAGTTTGATTAAATCAATACAAAATCGGCAGAAGTGAAATATTTTTATGTTAACTTTATTAAAACATCTCTAGTCATCATTTTAATTCTTCTGGCGAATAGTCCTTATCTATCGACTATCGTTATGCTAAGTATATAGAAATTTGAAAAATTCTTAGTATGTTAGTCGGTGCTTTGTAACTTTTCGTGACCAAGCATGAATGAAGGAGCTGAAGGGCAATAAGTTTAAACTTGTCGTATGTACTTAAAAGTATTACGTTGTCCTTCCGTAGGTGACTGAGGGACTGCTGGAGAAAGATGAAATTCCTTTTACTCATCAATATGTAGAAGTAATACCTTCGTTAAACTGGAAATAAACGATACTAATAAAATGAAGTTGATTAAGCTAAGCGATGCAAACTAGGCAAAGCTTTATGTAAACGGAGTTTCTTAATAATTTTAATACATTTAATAAATTTAACTAAGGTAATTTTTCGAGCAATGGTATGCGGCTAAAGAGAGCTCAGCACAACATATATACGCACAAGCACTGGGGCTGGGGTTCATATTCTCCCAATGCCCCATCTGCGGGTTTCTTTGTTTTGTGTTTTGTTCCTCAAACACACAGTTTTGTGTACACCAGAAAGTGAAAGGTTTACTCAGCCAAGAAGTATATACAATGAGGAGTCAGCTACGAAGTTTTGTTGGCCCAATTGTCTGAAGCCTGTGGTGACAGTACGAGGTAGGGTCGACTCTAGTGGCCAATATTCCCAGGGGCACTAACCTTCACTCCACAGTAGGGTATCGATTTCACCCGTTTTTGGTAACCTTTCCTATTCTAGGCCGATTGATGTGTAAAGAAAATCAGTCTTTTTGGCACCCCAATGAGTCCCGTTTCAAAAGCCAAGGGGTAGTCCCTATGAAAAAAGCTTCGAATGGAGCAGGTGGCAATGGCCATACACCATATGACCACAGAGGGTTAGCGCCCCGCAATCCAGGGTGGTGTGGTAGTACTGGGCGTCCTTCAGCTATAGTTGGCGCAGTTCAAAGAGATTGGGAAGTATTGAAGGTTTTAGGGATCTGTGGACTGCTTGTGTTGAAGCTCGGTACACTACACTATGGTCCGAAATAAAGTTGGGAGGGACTACTTATGTTTCATATCCTCCACATCACAAGGGTACCTGGAATGGTCAACATTTGCGGTTTTTACCCACCTGTGCTCACACCTATGGGTTTGCGGACCCTGTGGCGAAGGGGAGCGTGCTTGTCCTGTAGAAGGGACAAAGCGTGGGTTCGCTGACACCCTGTCAAAAAGCATCGCACTCTATCAGCGAACAGGGGGAGCGTTCTCAAGTAATCCAGTAAAGAGATAATATGTGGGTGACACTACGACATACAAGGGGATCCCAACCGTGGGCTACGGCTGAATATGGGTGAAGACTGGGCTCATTGGGGCATTGCTGGTCAGGCACTAAACCTTGGAGTGCTTTCGCTGATTGTGGTTTTAAATGTTTTAAAATAAATATTCTTAAATAAGTTTAAAATAAATTCATAAATTCTTAAAGACATAATAGTGGAAAAAGATTCATTACACGAATTAAATTGTAATTTTTATTCAGCATTAATGAAATCGGGATTTAAAATGTTATTTTAATGTCAAACTTTGAATTTGAATTAATTATGTCACATATTACTGCAGTACAGTACCTAGTAGTTAATGATACATTGCACTTATAGTTGTAGTAGGTGTGTTTGCATTACTGTAGCAGGTTATCAACATCCATTTGAGTAGTCCTCATCAATAAAACTTTTTTCCCTCTAAATATCTAGTATTTACACTACGTATTTCAAAAGTATGGCGATTGAATTACATGTGAATTTTCATTACGGACATATCATATACATTATTAGCTATTTATTATTATGAATTTTGGCACATTGGAACTATTTCATATTTATCTAATTTTAATTATGGGACGATTGATCAACGATATAAGATGGTTCGTGTTTGGTTAATTAAAGGATTTACATAATTATATTGTAGATTCGAAGCAAAATATAAAACAACGAAAAGTATTTAGTCAATTCCAGAAGATATTATGGATTGATCTTGGAGATCAAGATGAAGCTTGAGTGATGCTAAGTCCATTAGTTAATCCTGCTGTTGAAGACACTGGTGGGGACAATGACGGAGCTATGGCAGGGGACGTCTGAGCCGCTGCATTACAACTTTGGAGGTACATATAGTAATTATAATTTTGGGCGGCCGCCGCAGCTGCTGCCGCTGGATCCCCCATTGGCATCTGAAAATATTACAAAAAACGTTAGAATTGTATGACAATTTCATTTTCTACTTTATAAGCAGTGTTTACGTTTTTAACGCAAGGAAATTAAAATACAACAAAATAGATCATGATGTAATATAATATATTCACATATTCATGAATCATGAATTTATCGTATTAGTAATATACTCGTACGATAGGGTACGTCTTGTATATATATGGAAAGGTACCATAAAATAACTACAAATAATCATATTTAAAGAAGCAGAACTGTATATTAGTAAGTATCATCAGTATTAGTGAGTAAAGAACCTATATCATTATTGTAAGACATAAATGTCAAATTAGGTGAATCCATTACTGTTACTTGTGTTAAGAACAAGTAGTGTGTAATGTGATACGGCTGAAAACCTTTGCACAATTCTACTGTCATGAACTTCTTTACAGTCAGTAGTGTAAAGAAGAAGATAAGAGCATAAATGCCTCATGGAATGATTTCAAAGCAGAGAAACACTCACAGCTCTTATCTTTATTCTTCATTTTATTACTCCTACAATTCAAGAGAGAGAGAAGTAAATAGCACTTGGTTGGTGCTCCTGTAAGTTAAAGAGTTGTGTTGTAAGCCTTGACCTGACAAGCGTACCACAC
Source organism: Yoshiicerus persimilis (assembly GCA_020352615.2). Taxonomy (NCBI): domain Eukaryota; kingdom Metazoa; phylum Arthropoda; class Collembola; order Entomobryomorpha; family Tomoceridae; genus Yoshiicerus; species Yoshiicerus persimilis. Next base: position 37,111,296 of record CM036941.2, on the reverse strand, counting down.
CATAGATTATTAATGAAAACCGATATCTCCAAATATTCATGTAATGAGAAGACTGTAATCACGAAACTGAATTTCCATTCCATCTCTCTACTAACCTTACTGTCCTTTGACCTCTTGAGACTCTTATTTTTTGCTCGGACTTGCTTTAAGCTTGTTTATGTTGTGCTTGTTGTGGGTGGCTCATTTTCGACGTAGCCATACACATAATAAAGAGATAAGTATAATTAGCCAGTCTAAGGAGAACTGGAGTAAATTCTATCAGCCATGCATTCAATGATCAATTATTATGATTCAATTCAAATAACTAACACTAATAATAATGTAATCTTTGTAATGAATGGGCTCTGACATGCATATTAATTGATTGTCGTAGTAAAGGTTTGCACTTTAATCGGACGTCTTGATAAACCATACATAATACATAATATTATTTGTGTGATGGTGGTCCGACGTCCGACTGTCCAACGCAACAGTTTTTCTACTTTATTACATTCACTTAAACCGGTGGTAAATGTAAAAGCCTTATTATTCAACATAATACGGCATTATGTAGAGTTACTGACCACAGCTGTACTAAATGTAAGTAGTACTTATGCACATAATATTACATAGTCAATTAACCGTATGTAATTAGGGATTTACATTAACTTTTTTGCTCACTTATAAGTACAGACCACTATCGGTATCAATACGTGTGGTGAAGAAGTTTTCCTACCTCAATTTTACTTCTAAAAACGTAAAATCTTTGAGATTACAAGACTGATCTGCAAAAGAAGCAAAGTCAAGGAGTAGTAGCAAGATTTGTGTAACCATGGAGATTCTCCTATAAGGTTCTCTCAAGCGAGAATTTTTAATTTCAAACTTCAGTTTTTTTCGCTCTGGAGCTAAATTTGGGGATTAGTAGTAGTATAAGGGTGCATGCAGTGCATGGATATCTAAATAACATCGCCAAGCCGTAACATAAAGCGAGCCAGAGGGTTAAAGCGAATTAATTACCTCTTTACAGAAACTCGGCCTAAATTAATTGGTTGTCATATAAATAATGAATGCTTCCAATACCATCCACAAAGTTAGCTTACCGCTTCATAAAGTGGGAAACACCCAAAAAGTTAGTTTACCGCTTCATAAAGTGGGAAACACCCAAAAAGTTAGTTTACCGCTTCATAAAGTGGGAAACACCCAAAAAGTTAGTTTACCGCTTCATAAAGTGGGAAACACCCAAAAAGTTAGTTTACCGCTTCATAAAGTGGGAAACACCCAAAAAGTTAGTTTACCGCTTCATAAAGTGGGAAACACCCAAAAAGTTAGCTTACCGCATCATAAAGGGGGAAACACCCAAAAAGTTAGTTTACCGCTTCATAAAGTGGGAAACACCCAAAAAGTTAGCTTACCGCTTCATATAATGGGAAACACCCAAAAAGTTAGCTTACCGCTTCATAAAATGGGAAACACCCAAAAAGTTAGCTTACCGCTTCATATGGCAAAAGACACCCAAAATATGTGTATACCGCTTCGCAAAAGTGGTCACACCCAAAAACCATATTTACGCCTAAAACCCCTATTTGAGTACCTTATTGCTTATAAAGTGGAAGCGGTGTAAAATATTTTTTACTATCCCGCTAACAAACTACTAGAAGCGGTGTAAGATAATTTAAAACCCAAAACCCCATTTTCATATCTTATTGCTTATAAAGTGAGCGCGCGTTATCTCCGAAAGGGGAGGGGTGACCACGCCCATTTTAAATAGGGTTCCTAACTAGGTGGAGATGAGTCCAAATCCGAGGTTTTATCCAAATCGGTCAATGCCTTCAAGAGTTATGGTGTTCACATACATACGTACGTACGTACGTACGGACAGACAACACGGCTCCATAAGTGAGCCTCTGGCTCGCTAAAAATACCCTCGATGCCTACTTAAATTTAATAGTTTAACATATGATTTTATTAGCATAGTTAAATGTAGATTTAAAATTTTCGGTTTATTTTACAATCTATAATCATTATAATCATAAAAACTCCGGTCAAGCAGTATCATTAGCCCGACCTTCGGTCGGACTAATGAGACTGCTTGACCTCCGTTTGCCCCCGTTCTCGGACTGGGTAAGCCGTTGGTGACTCCGGGCATCCACCTCATTAGCACGACCTGCGGTCGTGCCAATGCGATTGATTGCCCTCCGTTATGAAACCCGTTGGCGGACTTGTTATACGTTGGTAGATGTCAAAGGTATTAATTACCTTCAGAATGGGTTTCAAATTTTATTAAGCCACATTCAAATGCGAAGCAAACTAAATTTTGAAGTGACTGCATTCTCAATTCCTAATTTTTAAAAGCAAATTTCCAAACTTCGAGAAGGAAGTTTTAAATTTTGAGAAGCAAAATTCCAAATTTTGAGAAGCAAATTTTCAAATTTTCAGAAGCAAATTTCCAAATTTTGAGAAGCAAATTTCTAAATTTTGAGAAGCAAATTTCTAAATTTTGAGAAGCAAATTTCCGAATTTTGAGAAGCAAATTTCCGAATATTGTGAAGCAAATTTCCGAATTTTGTGAAGCAAATTTCCGAATTTTGTGAAGCAAATTTCCGAATTTTGTGAAGCAAATTTCCGAATTTTGTGAAGCAAATTTCCGAATTTTGTGAAGCAAATTTCCGAATTTTGTGAAGCAAATTTCCGAATTTTGTGAAGCAAATTTCCGAATTTTGTGAAGCAAATTTCTGAATTTTGAGAAGCAAATTTCCGAATTTTGTGAAGCAAATTTCCGAATTTTGTGAAGCAAATTTCCGAATTTTGTGAAGCAAATTTCCGAATTTTGTGAAGCAAATTCCCGAATTTTGTGAAGCAAATTTCCGAATTTTGAGAAGCAAATTTCCAAATTTTGAGAAGCAAATTTCCGAATTTTGAGAAGCAAATTTCCGAATTTTGAGAAGCAAATTTCCGAATTTTGAGAAGCAAATTTCCGAATTTTGAGAAGCAAATTTCCGAATTTTGAGAAGCAAATTTCCGAATTTTGAGAAGCAAATTTCCGAATTTTGAGAAGCAAATTTCCGAATTTTGAGAAGCAAATTTTCGAATTTTGAGAAGCAAATTTCCGAATTTTGAGAAGCAAATTTCCGAATTTTGAGAAGCAAATTTCCGAATTTTGAGAAGCAAATTTCCGAATTTTGAGAAGCAAATTTCCGAATTTTGAGAAGCAAATTTCCGAATTTTGAGAAGCAAATTTTCGAATTTTGAGAAGCAAATTTCCAAATTTTGAGAAGCAAATTTCCGCATTTGGAGAAGCGGGCAAACAAATTTAATGCTATCCCGCTAACAAAGCTAAAGAAGCAATTTATAATTTCAAATTTCTTCCTTTTTTCAAAGCAAATTTTTGAATAATTTATTTATTTCTATTACTTGTAAAACAGAAACGGTATAAAATTCACGAAAAGGTTGGACCGTATGGACATTTACTTATGGGTATCTCAAATTCCTTTATTATTAGAAGCAATGAAATTAATATTTTGACTAAAAATTGAATTGACTATCTCGTCGGCCTAATGAAAAATTGGGAATTTTGAGAAAACCAATCACTGGATTTTCATGACCAACGAACTTAGCCTGTGACTTGGGCCAATTCGTTCAAATCCGGAGTAAAAAAGTTTTCCATTTACATTTACGAAAATGAGAGTCTTAACACACACACACACAGACACACACACAGACAAACCCGTTCTATAAGCCCTTGGTCGGGCTAAAATGCATGAATTCTCTGCTTGCGTATATTTCATTTATTTTGACCAAAGCTTTAAATCTTTATGAAATGCATTAGAGACTATTTATAAAAATGGTTGCGAGCAAGGCTAGTATGTATGCATTTAGATTATGAAAGCTACTTTGGGAATAAAGCAAAAAAACACTATTTTACCCAAGGCAATTTGAATCGTCATGCCAACGGGGTTGGCCTGGCTAACAAGGTGCAGACATGGCCCTGTTATCCTCATTTTCTGCACCCAATTTGTGGCATATGTAACTGCAGAAATTGGGTGCAAGATTATTCTTACTTACAAGTTACCCTTTCTTCCTCATTTTATTCATTTTTACAAGTACGGTAAGCATTTACGGTACGGTACGGCAGGAATAAACTGCAAAACTTGCCATTTTGAAATTAAAAGTATAAATTTCAGAATTTCACCTAACCCAGTAAGAATAATCTTGCACCCAATTTCTGTTATATATGCCACAAATTGGGTGCAGAAAATGAGGATAACAGGGCCATGTCTGCACCTTGTTAGCCAGGCCAACCCCGTTGGCATGACGATTCAAATTGCCTTGATTTTACCTTTAACGGTTGGGGATAATGAAATGAGAATATAAATGACACATTAACTAACAAATACCTGATGATGGTGATGGTGATGATGAGGAGAGCTAATAGACTGTGCGTGTCGAAATCCCATGTTTCCCCCAGCAGAAGAAAGGATTTCAGGGGCAGCTGTCCATCCGTTTGGTCGCATAACGTGGAGACAAGATTGAGAGTTGGTAGTGTTGGAACCCAAAGGTAGTCCACTGGAGCAGTTGCCGGTACCTATTTTGGAGGCCATGGACACCATAGAAGCCATAGGCGACGTGGTTGGAGATGGAGATGTGATCACGGCACCTGCCTTTATTTCAAAACCAGGATCAGCTATTGAGCAACAGTTTCGAGAGGAGGAGTGGAGAAACTAAAACAGACAGATAGACAGAAAGTGGAAGACTAGTCTTGTAAAGAATCCCTTTCAATCAGCCGTAACTTTTTTGTAGGGGAAAAGGGATAATGAAGACGGAACTCTCTTTCTACTTTACAACTTGCGAAAGATGTACATCTGTCTTTCGTGCGTCAAAGCTTGGTCTACCTCAATTTATGGGTCTCTGTACTTACATATCTTAATACAAATGTAACTATAATATTGTACAAGCTGAAACTATTGCTAATTTAAGACTTGTATGTACTACTTTGCTTCTACAAGTTATTACTTAATTATTGTTAAGTGTTCCTTTGTTAATCTTGCTGCTTATACTGCATTGTTTTCAGTATCCATCTAAATGTTATTTTTAAATCATCGAACCTACATATATAATATAATGCTGTTTTCTTTTGAAAAGACAGATAAATAGTTTTCGACTGTTAAAATATGTGTTCTTTGCGCAATCAAAATATATTATATCTATTTCTTTCATTTCCCCACAAAAATTTGAAACGTGGAATTTTCCAAGCGATTCTATTCTGATTGGGGAAAAGTATTAATAGATTGATAAAAGAGGGTACCTGACTAACAGGGTTATGATGATGAGCCCCGTAGGAGGAATAGGTGGGGTAGATTGAGTTGTAAAGTGGGTTGGCTGCCACGGCGGCTACGGCGGCTGCGGCGACAGCAGCCGCAGCATGGTGTTTGTGGTCGTAGTGATGGTGGGAAGAGATGGGCGAGTGTTGATGTTGATGGGGAGGTGAGCTGTGATGGTGATGATGAGAATTCAAATGCTGTAGTCCTCCAATCTTGTTTCGGAGGATGCGAGAGATGGAGGAGACAGAAGGCACATTGTATTTGTCACAAATGCTGTCGGCAAGAAGTCTGTCACGTATCTCCCATGCAAATATCCCTGGATCCTTTTGTTTCAAATCTTTTATGTAGGATACAACCTGTAAACGGAAAGGACGCGGACGGAGTAATAAATACATACGGAATGATGTAATTATGTACGCATTAGTGCAATGAGCCATCATTTCATGGCTGTATAACAAAGTTAAAAGTTCAATCCGACTACTTCATTCTAGACAGTGAGTGAGACATGCCTCTGCATTTTAGACATCCTAATCCTACTAAATCACTAGAATATCATTATTCTCAATGATATTCTGTTGCCTTGCTCTGCCGTTAAGAACAGAATCGATTAATTACTGTACTATGGACATATTCTCATTTTGATCTCTTTTTAGTAGCTATCGTTTATTTCCAGTATACTCATTTAGGTCAAAAGTATAACTGCATATACAGGTAAATAGTAATAAACACTTAATGTACTTCTTACTGTGTTCAGTGTGTTAAGTTAGGTTTACTATTTGGCTTGTGGTTGCAATTAGAATTCATGTTTTTGTCCGAACTTGTTTCTCAGGCTCTCCTTAGTGTTAAATTAATGTTCTCTTGTTTTATGGAATTATTACTTTTACTGCACATTCACTTTTCAATGCCTATGCTAACTGAATAGCAATGCTCACCTATATTGTAAATAGATTAACTATATTTCTTTTTCTGGAAGAAAATGAGCAAAACAGATTTTGGCTTACACAATCTATTAGTTTAGTAAATAAGTTGGAGTTCATGTAAATAATATGCCCACGTAAGTCATCAAATGGTTCGAGAAATATTAATTTGTGTATTTCATGTAGTGTACTACGGAGTATTTTCATTAAAAGATAGCTTACTTTCGGTGTTGTCACTCTTGGTTTGCTACCTCCAATTGCCCCAGGAAGAATTGAACCGGTTTCATGATATCTAAATGAAAAAGATATCTTTAATAGTAGAATTGATGCTAAATTGACATATCAATAAGAGCAGCATACAAAATTTATGCAGGAAACCCAAACATGAATTTTACCATTTAGATAGATTATATTACGTGAGTTTTATACACATGCATGTGGAGTAAGCAAGAACTTGGTAATTACTGGGCAAAAATGCAAAACTCCATACAGATAATAAATAATAGTTGTCGCTTTCCCAAACGTAGCTACTGTACTGTATACTATAGTATGGACTCACACACTGTAACTAAGAATGTAATGTGACAGAATCCATTACAATACAAAGTACAATACTTTAGTTTCTTCTCAAAAGAGCATAGACTTAAATGAGTTCCGTCAATAAGAACAAAACTTACCGATATATAATGACTCTTCATTAGTCATTAAATCACACTGATATTGCGTTTATTGACATGTCATCAAATTACATCTGCAAGAACAAAAGTTAACTGGACAGAATCAGCACTTTCAACACAGTTGGCTGCTGCTCTCCCAATACACAAAGAGTATGAAATGCCCTGAAAAGCTAAATGTGTGGTTGCTTTCAATGGGAATAAGACAACTTTCGTAGCGTATTTGTTAGGATTGAAGTGTGTTGCAACATTAGAAATAGTCCCTCTTTGGAAGGAACTACCTTTAGTTGTAATACAGGTTGTAATGTTAGGAATCACTATCCATCACTGATTATAAGTTATTTTACTGGCAAGCAATTTGCAGCCTTTGTAATTCTCTAAGTTATGACTTAACTACTCATATCACGAAAGAATCTTAATATTTATTACAAAAGCTGCATTATGAAGGTAGTTTGAAGAATTGATAGCAATCTACATTGAAATATTGAAAATAGCTTTACCACTCAAGTATAAAAGGTCATACATATGGAAAATTACAAAATGATAGAAAAAAACAATAAATCACAGTATTTTACCTTGCCAAAATTTTGGAGACGCAGCCATGAGACACCCGTAATTGTCTGGATATGTCGCATGGTCGTATTCCTAGTTGGGCAAGTTCGACTATACGAAGTCTCACTCCATTAGGTAGTGGTCTTCCATTTACAAATACTCCTCCCAGTTGGTTAACTTCTCCGTACTGTTGCAATTGTGGATCTATTCAAAACAAATTGCAAACGAAATAAGTTACAGTATTGAGGTGTTAATAACTTAAATACTCCCGACACCGTGTGTAACAGCAATTGCAAAAGTGAACCCCCATTTAAACGAAACGCTCAGGAGTATAGAGTATATAGAGTACGGTAAAAGGGAAAATTGAAAATATTTTCGAGAAAAATACAAATTCATTTGTATTTTTATAGTTCATTCGAATTGATTCGGTGTTGTAATGGAATTATGGAACATTTGGGACATAGTGATGTGCTTTACCTTTAGTTCTTTTCCCTCATCAATAGTATATACTTTTTGTACTTTTTAATAAAACTTATTTCACCAACCCCACTTTTTGTCTATTAGTTAATTATCCAAAAAAAGATTTTTATTTTTAAGGATACGATTCAAATTCGGTTAAAAAATAATGACAGCCCGCCTCCCTAGTTCTAACCCGAGTTTGGATATCCTAACTGATGCAAAATATCTCGGTGCAGTAACACGAACATTAAATTACAGTATATAACTGAAACTGTAAGGATTTTCCCACAAAGGAGCCGCTTTGCTGTCTCCACACGCTAGACCTCATTAAAATCTACCCTAATAAGAATGCTGTGGATGCCACTTCTGCATTGCACTCTGTGCACTAAATTCACATTGACATGATGCTGTAAGCTTAGGATGCTTGGTATTTCTCGTCAAACTGGTGGCAGTAAGTATGAATGAAGACGCATTTGGAAAACTGTATTGCTTTTCTTCAAGAAACCATATATAGACTTTATGCATTTGTGTTTGCTATAAGAAAACGCAGTGGTAACATGTTACATAACTAAAGTCACAGTCTAAGTCATCTTTGCTTAGTTAAGTTCTCTAAATTGAAGCTTGGGCTGTACCTGTACGGTGTGCTGGTTGGCTCCAATCAGTTACTTACAATCGTATGTATTCGACCGGGATATATTATTTTAGTTAAAAAGACTTGGTAAAACTGCTTAATTATTTTATACTGTGCAATAAATTATCTTACACGTATTTGTAAAGGCATTCTATCTATATAAACATTTGATACCGAGTTTTTATATTCCCTGCTAAAAAATGAAATGGAGGTAGAGAGGAATATTAAAGTTTGGAAGCTGCTCAAGATCTGGAAATATGGAAATTCCAAATTTTAATTCAAGAAACAAGAGTTTTTGCTACTTTTTGGGAAGTAAATCGCATGACACAACATACTCTCGCAAACTGTAGCGATGAATTACCAAAAGAAGTAACTTTGGTATTATCAAGTCTCATTTCTATTATTTATGAAGGCAATACCTTCATAAATGAATATACTTGTAAATAAGAGGGAATCAAACAGTATATGCAAAATGTAAAGCCTATACCTGACATAGTACATGGTTATTATCTGGAATATTTATGTCATGTCTTAAGTGAGTATGGTAAGGGATTCCTCTAAAATACTTGCACTTAATAATCTTTATCTTTGAATAGGATTTCTGCATTGACTTGGGTTAATTTTAGCCATCACATCGTTAGTCTTGAACTTTCAATAATACTTACGCATACATCCAAGTTAAGTGAACTCCTATGACATAAACTCATCTAAAGATGGCTATAAGCAAGACAAAACATATATGTGTCATAACTTTTTAGGTATACTACTAATGTAGGAGGGAAATAATGCATGTTTACTTTCCTCTCTATGTCCTCCTTCATTGGCTTGCGTTCTTCATGTTTTCCAAACTTTTCTAGATATAGGTTCCTAAGGTACTCTCATTTCTGTAGACAAGTTTTCAGTTTTGTACACCGACGTTTTCCATGCTTTAATAACTAAGAGTAGATACAACTAAAGTATGATGTACTTTGCACCTCACACTTCAAAATCACAGCAGCATAATGCGGAATGCCCAAAAGTTGTAATCTATAAGTACTAAATCTTTGAATTCTTTAATTCTAGAATGTATCCTCTAAAGTAGGTTTTTATTGTTTAAGTAATGAAATTAATGAATATAATGAGATGAATATAATGTACGGGGTTTTATAAGAAAATAAGCCTTTAGTAAATGCGGTAATGATATTTTTATATACCAAAGAGTATAAAGTTAGGATGATTTTGGTATTCCTTCCTTACATCTAGATCTTCCTGTTTATCTTTTCGTTATAGAAATAAAATGTTTAGGCTTATTTTATTTTTTTACATTTTACATTTTTACATTTTTACATTTTTTTACATTTTATTTTATAAAAAGGAATTTCTATTATTCATTCAATTCTTAGCTTGTATCACGTATAGGAATTAGGAAATAACACCAATGCAATGCAAATGATTGATATCTGTTTAAATTAAAAAGTGATACTGTACTCAATGATTTTCTTTTAATCGTTTCTTTAAAACATCAATCCGAAATTTTACTTTGTTGTTTTCTGATTGGTACTTGTGAGGTTAAGAGACATATGCAATATATATTGCTCTAGTGTTGTAGTTGAAGTCACGGTCTAAGCAACATAATTCTTGCTGTTTAGGATTATAAGTCATTACAAGATTATTACTCCTTTTTTACTATAGGTGTATGTATCTTCATTTCTTATATAGGCTTTCTTTGAACGATCATGTTTGTTATACGTTATACCTTGACTTTGTGCGAAATAATCTTTTAAAAGTTGTGCAAAGTTATTGGTATTACAGTTTGCTACACGTTTGCTTTTCTGTTATTGATAGCTTCGATTATTTATGGACATATTCTAGTTCTTTATATTATTGATATAACTGTGCAAATGAATTTCGATTAGATAAAACCAAAAGTTAAAACAACAGTAAATGAGGAAGACACGACGACATGATGTCACAATAAGTCAATACTCAAGTCCACAAGTTGAAATCTAATTCATTTTCAAAGTTCCTCTTCCTCTCTCTCCCCTCTTATGGTATGCGTAATAGTTTAATTTTAGTTAAAGATCAGAAACCCCTAACTTATTTCAGAATAGAAAAACATGACGGCAAACTGTCAGCTTTCACCCTTTGCTGACACCGCATTTCATGTTGGCAGCCCGTGTTCCCTATCCGGCGAACAAAATGTTGACATTTGGAAATCACTGATACTAATACCTTACAATAGAAAAACAGACAGTACATCATCCCGAAGACACATTCACTGTTTGTACTACTTAAACTCTTCTTGTTACTTGCAATGTTGATGGACACATTTCAGAGTACACATAAACGACCTATTATACTCAATGTTTTCCTTCTATAGAATATATCATAGTCAATGCTACATGTGTATGTCAAAACATAACTTATGATGTTATGATGAGCATACTTATACCCAACCCAATACTATATTTACATATACATAAAGTAAAATGAGATATTATGCAGCAAATATGTAAAGTTAACTACATATATGAATCAAGAGCTCTTGAAAGGAAGGATTTCTTATACATATGACTCCTCGTTGAAAGATGAAAACGAAACTGTTAGTTTGGGGGATGAAATTGCAGTCAACTCATGACCCATGATAATCCTATTATGGTTTATCCTATTACATAATATGCAGATCATATGTATATTTATATTATAAACCTCTCATTCTTGGCTTCCAGGCGAAACACACTATAACTTATGAGAGAAAATATAGCTCAACAATTGGAACTGTACTTACATTTTAAATTCCATTCTACCAAAAATAGTAGAACAAGACAAGTGTGCGGAACCCCCACATCTGGTTTGGTTATTCTGTATTTGTATTACCATTATGCATTCATTTTCTACTAACCAAGATAATAGTACTAGTACGCATAATAAACATCTTCATAACGTGAAGCTTAGGTTTTACAATACGAAACCAATACTTGGGTTAACGGGTACACAATATAATATAGAATACAGACACCTACATCCAAGATCTATAACAATATTTTATGTCCATTTAAGTCGAGTGTGATCCACCATCCACCACACAAACAGATTTACAATAAAGGAATGAAAACTAATTTTGGAAGAAAGTTTTGTGCACAAGAAACAGATAATGGTCTCTAATTCAGAATTAGTAAATATGACATTGTATTATTGATTATGGTTTGTAGAGTATCTTTTTGAGAATTAAAGTAGCCTAATTAGTTCCCTATTCTCAATGGATTGACGTTTAAATATCAATCGTAAAATGTAAAAGAATTGAACGAAAGGGAAGAAAATTTAGTTTCAATTGATGGATGGTCCAAAAAAGTAAAAGTATTTGGTACCACTATTTACTACAATTACCTAGTCTCATTATTCTGATGTAGTATTCCTATGCCTCATCCTAACCTTAAAATACATTCAAACCAGTAGAATGTTAAAAATCCATGCAGTGTTATTTAGGCTACACTGATCACAGTATACCAAAGAGATGATAATATTTTTACTGTTTGCCCTTTGCACTCTTCGTCCCTTAATTATGTAATTTCTCACAACTTACATCGCTTGTGTACTCGTAAGCAGTGAAATTATGTTTAACTTATAGAAAATATCCCTACAAAATCTTATTATTGCTAACAGAAGAATATCAAATGTATTTCGTTATAACATTCTCAAAAAATAATAACGATTAGTGTATGTATTAATACCTAATTTTTAATTGTAACGAGTAGTGCAGTTTCTTGCTAAAGGAAGGTAAATGAGATTTTAAACTGATTTTAAGTCAGTTTTAAGATTAAGTCGATGCTGATAGTAAGGCCCTGTAAGTTATATGTTGTATATTAGGTAACCAGTGTCCATTGGTAAGATAAAATGGAATAGGATTGTTACAAGTAAAGTCTAGTCTTGTATGTTTCGGCATACGGACTGTTAGTTTTTGTAATTGCGAACTTCTCTATTTTATTTGTTTACTAATCAAAAGCCAGAAAACTATTCTGTCTTATGGATGGGTGCGCTTGTCTAAAGAACAATAAAATTGAGGAAATATAAATATGAATCGTATAATTACTACACATTCTATCTATTTGACAAACTTTGTTAATAATGAAGGTCAGATTACCCAGAAATTCACTTGACATACAGCAGACGCGATATCTTGCGATATCCTACTATAGGCACACGACGAATGGATATAACGGGCAGACAAGAACTGGACAACAGTAACGAGACGCTAATAGACTTATTTACGTAACGTCTTTTGATACTGCTGTACTGGTATTGAAATAAGTAGATGTAAGTAAACTGACAGGAAGACAAGTACACTGGTGATCTTGGCATGCCTGCTGTACATGGAAACCACAGATAATCTGTGTGTTGTTGGAGTTCTTGTCTGGCTATAAATGCACAATGAATGAATGAAACATATTGGTCTAGAGAGACATGCCCTTTTGACATAAAGAAATACGGCTTTTCTGCAGTTCCACAGTTACACATGGCCTCATCCCTCGTTCCGGGCAGATGGAACTCGTTAAGGCTCAACGCTCAACTTTCAGGTAATATTATGCCTTTCTCTGTATTCATTCTGTACATCCCACTTCATTGGAAATTCACTATTCGGTTCGCTATTTCACTTGCCTTCAAATTAGGTACATGTAAAGATTTATCGGGATCGGAATGTTTGGCTAGCCTTTCATTTACTGAACCACAGAATAGTATTCCTTAGTAATCTCTTTAAATATGTTGCATTTTGTATATGTTGCATTTTTCCTATATGCATACATTTTAAAGGTGTTTAAGTCTTAAAGAATTCTAAAAGAATTACCATATCTATATCAACATCATTTCGTAGTAGTATACCTCCCTGATAATAATTAGGAAATCACCGAAAAACAAAAAGAATGCAGGAAATATTAAGTAAATGCGCTAAGTAATACAGTGCAAGTAGAACATCGTATTATTTGTAGTTTAAATTGTCATTTTGCAAATACAAGGTCTTTGGACATGTGGATAACTGACTGTGACTACCAATTGTTAATTGGGGACACGAATTGACCGGTATACTGGTCTGGTTGTACAGTGATATGATTGTATGGCATGTATGTTTCACATAAATATAATTGTAGATTTATAGAGTATAAATACTTTTGTATCTCTGTCAATGTAAGCAATTTAGTGTGTTGGCATTGCATGTTAAGAGTCGATGGTAAGAAAAAAAGGTGTACCCAACGATAACATCGGATATGTTGTAGCAGTTACTTAACTGTAAATGAGCAAGTTAAAAGTGACTTATATTCGTCTCGTTAGAAAGCTAACGATTGTAGGACATTGTTAGCCAGAGCAGAGCTGAACATAATGGTGCTGTTTAGGAAAGAGAGGAAACAAAGAGTATATATCTTGTAGCACTTCATGTCACTGGACCCTAGCTCTTCTTCTCGGGTTAACCTTTATTTATGATATGAGCTGGCTACTTAAATTTCAGACATCTCTCCTCCTCTTTTGCCCGCAAAATCAAGTCTTGAAATAATTATTTAGTTAAGGAATACGAAGGAAATATATTTTACCCATTTCTCTCTTTAAATGTATCCTTATTGTGTCCTGTCTGTTTATTGTCCATGACTATATATAACCTTGTTAGTAAACGACGGATAACAATTAGCATAAACTAGAATAGTTCACAGGCATTTCTGGTCACATACTAATATTCTCGATTAAATTGTAGCTATCCCGTCTATCACTCTCGAAGCTCTTGATGTAATAACTGTATGAAAATGCTGATTTAATAATTATTAAATTAATTCCTCTTTTACCAGAAAAAGACTTTTCTGCTTTCTGTGCTTTATACCAACATGAAGAATAGCACCGCTACCCACTTATTCTTGTTTCAAAAGTAAATTGCAAATCATCAAAAATGCATTCCTAAAGAAAAGAAATCATGGTATTAGAAGTCTAAAAGAGTTGTGATTTGCTTAGGATAATATCAATAACCAAAATAATACTGGTAATCAAGCAATACATTTACAACACGAGGTACTACAAGCGATAGATTGCATCAGATCAGAGATAATGATGACTTTATCAATCACTTTTTTGTTTTGCCTCAGAAATTATTCTACGAAAATCATATTTAACTTTGAAGAGGTAAGTAAATGCATTTTTAAATGTCCTTTTTTATGTCCATTGTTATATATGTCCTTAATACTAATGAATAGAAATTCTATTTTCAGCCAATACTTTGTATTTTGAGGAATACTAATTAGAGTCTTGTATTTCCATATGATTCTTCCAGATTTTATAACTTATAAAGTCAATGTTATAGACACAAACACTTTTTGCTTTACATATTGCAATTATATTGAAAGTTAATGTAATAACGAATGTAGCGCAACCGAATGTCAACCTTTTAATGCATTTCAGTATTAAATGTAATAAAATACGCGATTAATGCACTTGTTCTGTACAAAAATCGTAAATCTCCTATTACTTACGTTTAATGAAATAATGAGTGTTCATAAAGAGGTATTTTATGCGCCTGGTCGGAGCAGATAGGAGAGTGTCTGGGGAGTTGTATTTAGTTGAAATACAATAATGTGAAGACGAGATGTAAACATATAGCCACTTGTTGTCTACATCTGCGATTGAATGAAAGGAGTTTATCTAGTGTGTATTGTATTGATGGAAATGTAATGTGGATGCAGTAATAAGTTAAATAGTACAAGGAAAAGTATTAGGAACTATCAGTATGTATCAGTCTTCACTCACGTCAGTACATGGAGAGGAATTGGTTGTAAGACAAGTTTTGTATCATGAAATGGCATTCGAGTGTGATGAACCGTTGCGATTCTTGGCGTTTGATTGCCAACCACAACCACCCTGATGATGACAGTGGAAGTGTAATTGTGTAATTCTTTGATACAGTAAAACAGTAATGGTGATGAAGGGCTTTTTGCCTTTTGTCCTCTCCACGCTATGATAATCCTTCTTCAGCTTTAATCTAGCGTCTCCTTTTCTTTAAAATAATTAGACATGCACTTTCCTAATTAAACTTTAACGTACTTATGTACATACACATGTAAATCTCTCTATGCTCACTTTACAACGATTCTTACTATTTTTAGGTGAGCTTGTCTGCATTATTTCATTATTTTAGCGATACAGCGTACAAACATCCTCATACATACACATAATAATGAACGATAAAATTAAAGCAGAGCAGTTTTACAACTTTTATATATAAAATGGGTAAAAAGTATAAAACAAATAAAAAACTATGTTCGTTAAATGTAAAAGTGTGACTGTAATGTGATGCATATGCAATGACACTTTTCGTATTCGCCCTCATTTGTCTTTAATCGGTAACTATTATTGTTCGTATGCAGTTCTGCAAACAACCAAGCATATAGGATATCCATTGTTCGAATTTCTTTCGGGATTTTCCTCTTACTGTAATTGAACTGAATTTCTTTCACCGAATTCAAGATTTAGGTTTGCACATTGTTTTCTTTCATTGCCTGTTTCTTCTGTAAAACATAAATAGCCTATACAATACTTCTTCCTTTACTGTTCACTCTAACAGCTAGTCTAAACGGATATCTGGCTAAATATATTATTAAAGATTTGCTCATCTGTTTATAATTTAAGCAAAACGGTTAAGGACACGGACAGCACACCACACATATGTACATACTTACGATTAGGGGAATATAATAAAGCTATTTCCCTGACAGAGGATAATAAAGGATAGGATATTAGTGTATCAGGAAAATAACATTTTGTCGGTCCATAGTTTGCAAACATATTTAACACACATGTTGGTGGTGAGATAGTGGAATTGAAATTAAAAGGAAAGTTTTGTTGACTTACCCATATATCCAACCTGTAGGATGGCGATTTGTCAAAGATAAAATGACAAAAGAATGAAAAAAGAGACATACAAGGTGAAATGGACCAACCCACAATGGAACAGTTGTTACTTAAGTTTGGCCACACTTATCTTTTCTCGGGTTTCTATTACACATAAAATTGACTATAAATTTTGCAAGTATGCCGTTTTTGTTTGTGATGAAACTGAACACTATTATTGTGAATAGATAAATTTATTAGCTGTTGTAGTGGGAAATGATTTGGAGTGTAAAGTAAATGGTAGCTACATATGTTTGTTCACACGGCATATAAAAAGTTGCAGATATTTGTTGAGTGTAATAATGTTCAATGCAATGCAGCGTAATGTAATGTAACGTAAGTGTGGACCAGATGTAGTAAAATGAAATACACTTGTTTGCCTTGCATTTGGAGACAGCTCACTCACAACTCACTTTGTCTAATATGTATGTGTCTCACTTTAGTGGATTGAAGAAGTGGTGTTGGATATGGAACCGGATTCGTGCACACAGACAAACAGCCAAGTTAGAGTCAGACGACGAAAGTAGGGAAGGCAGAAGTCAAGAGACATGATGAATAGAATTCCTCAACAAGTCTTGTATAAAGTGACAATGAAATGGATTATTTGTATTCGCAAGTAAAGGATAAGGCTGGGTGGACTTAAGAGCTGGATCAATTCAGTTCATAGAGAACGAACGACTCATGTGAAAGTGAATTCAATCGTCTCGTCAACCAGGAGCAAAGAAAACCGGGCAGATCTCTTCTCAACTCGAGTTCATATTGTACAGTCTCTCAGTCTTGCACATAGGTATCTGGTAACACTATACTTACTGGTAAATATGACACGGAGGAACAGTCTATCAACTACAATAAATGAAATGAGCAAACTTTTGGTCTTTCGCTCTGTGAAATTAACTCAACTGCTACATTACATACATAACATAAGTATGTAAAATGAAATAGTTGACAGGAGATAGTTTTTATAACAGGAGTATGTAGTAATGTGTATAGACAGACTTTTATTACTCTACATTACAAGTTAAATAGAATATGCACAGATAAAACACTTGAGAAGAATTCTGCGGAAGAAATCAAATGGTATCTTACGAATGTGATATGCTTTGATTTTGGCTTCGTCTCGTTTCGTCTAATCGTACGTAGGAACAACAACTAAAATACTTGTATTTAAATCTACTGCGATCCAAGTACATGAGGAGTCTCTTGGAATTACGGTATTAGCAAAAAGACTAACTTTAACTTTAACTAGTCTAAAACAATACTAACAATAACAAATGTAAATACTGACAATAACTTGAACCTATTTTCTATACAGTCGTCTTCCCTCACAAGATTCAGGATATACCTACACACATGTAGTACATATCACACTCTATGCTTAACAGAGTTTCTCGAAAATGTCTTGGCTGGTCTAGTCTGATCTTCGAGTGTGACTGAATGAGTGATCTGGAAAGAGATCTAATCGTGTCTTCTGTGTGTTATGTTGTGTTGTGTCGCATAATGTCATGCACTAACATAACATAACATTACATTGCACAACTTAAGGACATATACATACATACATTACTCAGTTCATGTAAAGTAATAATCAGTACGTACACTCTAACATCTATTCCGTAGCTTACACTTCACTAGTGTCTATACCTATCCATTCCAATTCTTACTTACCTACTAACATTATTGCTATACTCTTATTATTATACACATTATCCTTCTTATTACTCTGTACAGTTGCATTTAAATGGGATGTATTTAACGTAGTATGTATGTGTTAGGTATAGAGATGTGGAGGTACATGTAGAAACAGGGATACGCTAAGGAAGTGAAGATTTGGTTAGAGTAGACGGAGATAGGAAGGAGGTTAGCTTATTGTTAGCTGTGTGTAGGATAGTTGGATGGAAGGGAAGCTGAATACATAGTTGAGATTAAGGGAATGTAATGCAATGCAATGGCGCATGGAGATGAGGCTGGTTCAGGCGATCTGAATCCATCACAGCGTATCCACCTCCTCTGCTCCGAATCACCCATTCACTTACACCCTTGGCTCGCTCCATTTCTCCGTACGACGGCGATTGAGTTCCACTCTCCGCCTTTTCTCTTCCTTTAACTCTATCTTCCTTGGCAATCACACAACCTCTTCGGTTCCCACCAATACCTTCGTCTCGCATCATCGCATCTTCATCAAAACTCCAATCACTTCCCTTTATTCCTATCTCCTCTCTCTATTATAGTCGCTTTAAATCATTTCACATGCACTCAACTATCTCATTTCATACCACTTTTTTACAACACCTTACCCACTAATGCCCTCTTTTTCTATATTAGGAATATTTTACATAACTCTCTGCACGACAACCATGCCTGCAAGATAACTGGCAATTAATACTAACCAGCTTATTTACATAGCCACTACTTCGTAGCGTGTTGTATGTTTTGCTTGATAAAAATGTCAAATCTTCTGCAATAATACATTGCGTTTGTGTATTTAAATAACATTTCGGAATAATGGAGAAAACATGATTCATCTATAACAATTAAACAAATGAAAATCAAAAAGTTTACATATCTTGTAAAATATTGACCATGCCTTAATCATAAGGCAGTTAGCAAATCCACAGACTTAAAAAGTATTGGATGGATAAGATGAATAAGAATATTTAACATGAAAGGACTAATTTGAAGTGCATCCACACACTTAGCATTTTTAATTACAGTACTTTTATTTTACTGAGATTTGTTTATTAGTTTTCATTCAATACAAATCGAATCTTAGCAGTAATTTTCCATTCAAAGGTAATGCATTTCAAATAATGGCCCTTGTCAGAAACAAATTAAATGAAAATGTTTTAAACTTAATTTAAAAGTGTGAGAGTCTAAGTCTAAATAAGTGTAAACAATATTAGATATAATTTATACATTTAATCAATATTTTTTATGAACTGCCGACATGTTGTATTTAATTTTCAATATGAACACAAATAAACTTTGGGTTGTGACGTTATGAGTCATGTCTTCCAGGGTTCCAGGTACACTGAATTAGTTAAAATCGTTCGATAGTATGTACTAAAGAAATGGGTAGACGATGTAACAGTTTTATTTGTGTAACTATATCAGCACTCATTTGAGCATTGCTTTGGTTTAAGTTGTTTTAAATTAGAAATAGTTATGAGAATAATTTTAGCAAAGCATGAATGGGAACACGCAATCTGACAATGGATGGTGCTATAGCAGAGGTTTTAAATGAAATAAATTTACCAATTATAAAAGTACAATAATTCATTACCTAAGATATTGTGATGACTGCAAGTTGGTTTAACAGTTATAGCTTGTCATACTCATTGTGGTAAACTCAGATATTCCTTAATTAAAAGATTACTACTATTCTCAGATTTGATATTTATCCGATAACCGATAATCCGATCAGCAATGTTAAAGCTTTGTGTTTAGTCATTTATACTGTATCCGTTGTTCTATAATGAATTACAAATTAAATGAGTTTTATATAGTTTAAGGTTGGCTGTCACCTAAAGAGGAATAAAATTTACTATTCACCATTAATCCTTAAGCGTTTATACTTATTATGAGAAGGATATATTTATATCTGTAATTTTTAAGTTATAAAATTTGCTGCATTTTCCTGGAAAAGCGTGGAAGAAATGATTTTTCTGGAGAAGAACATTGATAGTTAACTTGATATGGATACTCTTTATGTTGCAGTCTCGTTTTCGTCTGTCTGGGAGTTGATCTGGCTGCATGGCTTGCAGCAGTGTGGAGTAAAGGTTCTTTCGGCGTGCCATGTATAGGGCGGTGACTTGCTTCAAGAGAAAAGGATCAGGTCAGAGTCGGAGTTGATTTTCTTTCGGACAAGAATTCTGACTAGAGAGTGTAAGTTGAGAAGGAGAGGAACGCTGAGGATCGGAGTAGAGTTGAGTATAACTGTGACTGACTTCAGTTCAGTTGAATTGACTGCTTGCTGATTGTATTTTGAGTGGAGTTGAGTGAGTAGAGATCAGAGGGTGAAAGAACAAGAGCCCATCCTATCCTTCCTACATTACACATTCTTTGGCGATACTACTTATAGTAGCTTAGTGTGCACCACAACATAAGTTCAAAGAATACAAACCAGCATGTAACAACCCTACAGATCAAAATACTTACCTGGAACAAAAGAAACTAGAAAGATAACTAACAAGCTACGTACACACAACAAGGTTATATAATACAAACTA
Source organism: Yoshiicerus persimilis (assembly GCA_020352615.2). NCBI lineage: Eukaryota > Metazoa > Arthropoda > Collembola > Entomobryomorpha > Tomoceridae > Yoshiicerus > Yoshiicerus persimilis. Next base: position 37,090,641 of record CM036941.2, on the reverse strand, counting down.
CAATACAATAATGCTTTATTACTATTTGTAAATATAGTATAAGCAGTATAGGATTGCTTATTATAGAATTGCTAGCACACTTGGTGTGTTCCGAATGTCACAAGGAGTTCAGTTTACTCCGAGGTTGATTCCGAGTTTGTGAGTGAGCAGAAGTTCATAACTGAGGTAGTTATATTATAACGAAGCAAGTAATACCGTTTTGGTTTCTTGTCTTGTCAGCTGAATTGAATATGAGAGAGTTAGTTTAGTTGTGGTTGGTTGTTCTTATTCTGTCTGTTGAGTTGTGTTGAAGTTAGTTGTGAGCCAGAGACTTCGTGGGTCTTTCTAAGAAATTTCCATTTAATGAAGCCTAGAGGGGCCCCACAAAGAGAGCCGTCGAATAAGTTACCCGATACTCCATAAGTTTCATTGCTTAAGCTTTCGTTTTGACTTATGAGCCTTATGCTATCATATTCGTATTCTCTTGTTGTGTTAGTCAGCTTATGTATGTGTACGCTGTAAAAGTACATTATTTATTTTTATCTACTAGTATTCTAAATTGTAAAATGTAATTGTATATGTTGTGGCTTCATGTTTACCAAGTCGATAATCCTGGTCCTTAACTCGGCTTATCGGACAATTCCTTTAAAAATTATATACACATACTTACTTACTGGTAATAATTATGTTCTCCCTAACGCGTAACCAATTCTCTCTTTCGATTCCGCATAATATTAGGAGCTCTACATATTTTTCATGGAGGCGAGGGTGTTTGTTGGTGGCTTCGTTTCCTTCCTATGACAAAAGCTCTTTATGATCTTCATAATCATAAAAGGGTCCTTTATGTATTTATGATGGGAGACTCTCCTGATTATTTTCAGCATGTAGGCACTATTACATTAAACCATTAATGGAACACAGCCTTCTGCATTCTTTTAACGTGGTCTCTACTTACAAATTACAAACCATGTAGTTAGTAGTGTAACAAGGCGATAAAGAATTAAATCAATTCAAAATGCAAGACAAGACGGCTATATTTACTGCAATGCACTGCATAGTCAATTTACTTTAATTATCTCGCGAGCTTTATTCATTCTATGGGAACTCAGCTAGTAACTAACGACTAAAAGTCTGTCGCACACCCACCAAAATGCACCAACCACATTTTCCAAGTATCTCCAATGTTAGTGCACTTAGGTAACTATCTTTATTCTTAAATGGATATCGGATGGAAATTAATTCACTACAGGTGATTGAAATACTTTTCAGTTCTTCCAAAGAAGTTGACTAATGGACTGCCTTTGCACACACGTGATTGTCTGCATATTTACAAATAATAACTGTAATCTTGATACCATATTTATTTTCAACAAAGATCCGAATGTCTATTTAGTGTGGAATGCAAACTACATACATTTGTTTAGCTGATTAACGAGTAGAAGTGATGCATACTACCACAAGCAATAGTTGTATACAGATTTCCTGATGTAAAGTTATGTTCTTAAGTTGCTACATTTAAAATACTTATCAAAACGAAGTAAATCAAAAGTTTCACCTGATTATGGAATATTAAGTAATTGCCGGAAGAAAGCATAATATTAAATAGGACCCAAAGAAGCACTTTTTTCTGCAATAAATAAGACTCTTAAAAATAAATAAACATTGATAAAATCAGAGTTAAATGATTGCTACTTAAACTGTTGAACGATTAACGCACTATTACCATTTAATTGCGAATATGCGTGCAGTAAAGAATGTGGAGGTAGTAGGTGGTAGGGCATTAGTACATTAGTATCGTCTAGTGGGTAGAATTGCATTAAATGCATTAGAGAATGTAAGGAGAGTGAAAATGTAAATGTATTTTCCCAAAGGCACAATTTAATATGTACATGTAAGAAATCTGTTGCGGTAAAGCGCATAAATCATGAGCTTTCTCATCCAGAATGAGCGTTAATGACGAAGGAGTTAAAAGAGAGACGTAGGGTTCAACTTGATAATTTTCTAGTGTCATTTAAATGAGAATAAGTAAGCTATTATATCTTGTCTTTGATTGATAGAACTTGTGGCAATGGTGATGTCGTGTTATACAAGATAATAACTCGTCGTCATCTTGAGTAGGGCATCATATTTCAATAGTTTACCGCTTCAGTTTATTCTTTATTGTAGCACAGTCCGCCGCTTTTGCCAAAGCAATGGTTTGGCATCTCATCATCTCATGCCGTGACATATATGTCACATCATACGGCAAATCTCTCTTATCTGCTTATTCTTACACACTCTACATATACATTTATGCCTTTCTAACTGAATTTAAAGCCCAGATATTACAAATGCTTAGGTACATATGTTACTTTGCTTTATTACTGAGCGCTGAACCTCGATACTCTTCCAGGAGTATTAATATGAATGATATGTGCTTAAATGTTGAAGTATTTGTATTGTATTGTTACTTATTCATATGCATATTAGTGTTATACTTACGTCTCCTTGTGTGTATTAAAATTAAGAGCAAAGTAATTTTGTCCGTCTCCGTCTGCATCTCAAAATTAATATTACGCTTTCCGCTCCTTAACTTTGAGAATGCACCCATTCTGTTTTATTTTGGATTTGCACAAGTGTAATTATTATATTATGCTTAGTATGTTATGTAGGTAATGTCAGAAAAGTCTAGGAAATGGTTTTAGACTCTTTAGTCGCTGACTGCCATTAAATTAAAAGAAGGAAGCAGATGTTCATTCAATCTAAACCTAACTAAACTGTCCATTTTGCTTTCGCTGTGTTTCTTTGACTTGTTGATTTTAAATTACGATTCCGATTCCATCACATCAAGTTGTTTCAGACATGTCATGTCAAGTCGGTTGCTTCTACATATACAGAGACAAGACAAGACGGCGAAGAACATATAAAGAGCCCGAAAACAAACAGATAAAGATGAGATGATACAAACAAGCATTCATAGCGAAACGAAAAACAGTTTTTTTCTTTGCAGTGCTCTAGTAGTACTGTATTCTTATAATTCTTTATAAATCCGAGGTTGACAAGATTTCTTACGTGCTTTCCTTCCAGATACACTGTACTACGAAAAAGAAACGGCTTTTTTATTTGATTTCACTCGGATGCTGATAAAAATCTTTGGCGATGCATACTGTCTTGTTTTTGACTAACCTGATGTATAATACTATCCAATATGAAGATAATTTTGTATTCACGTATGTACGATGGGTATAATATGTACCATGCAATGTAATGGCTTGTCTCTGATGTCTCTTCTTGTCGGTTTATAAAGTAAAGTTTAAATTGAGTTGAATTAACCGAATAAAATGAGATGAAATGCAAGATGAGTCGCAGAAAGCACAGTGGCTTACCTACACTACTCAAATGTGAAATTGTAGTGTAACATGTAATATAAATACTTCCTATACTATTTAGGGTGTCTATTTATCTGTAAAACGATTTGAGTGGAGAGGTCCCATTATGTGCATGGTCGTATACCTCTTTGGATGGCATTACTACACAGTGATCTACATTTAGCTATTTTCCGAATAACGACTACATACCTACGTAATAAGTAAGTACATAGAGCTCATCGTCAGCTCATTCGATTGAAAGCCAGATGAACACGTCAAATTCGAAAAATTCTGTTAAAAGATGCCAAGTCAAATTCTACTAGCAAGTACTATATAAACATTAAATTACATGAGAAATAGAAATAATAGGACAATACTCTCAGAGAGCTATATAGATCTATGTAAAAGTAGGATTGGATGCACGATTTCCCTATAGGTAATGCAGAAAGCATTTTTCTGTGGAATCGGCTTTTCATTTACTCCGCATCGCTTCACTCTATGCACACTTACATCATATCAAAACATCACATCCTATCACAGTCTATTTCAGTTGACTTGTTCTTTAGTGATTTTCTCATATGCACTTATTCTGCAAAACTAAGATACCCACATCGCGTAGTCATAATCATAATAGGTACACTTAAAACTGCTAGACATAAATATACGTAAATACTACCTACCCGTAGTTGGTACAGAATCTATTGCATACTATGACTTTTCTTGAATCTCAAATATTTATATAGCCTGGTAGGAATGTATGATGGTAAAAGAAGGAAGTAAGCGAGCCAGAGAAACTGTGCACAACAAAGAAAGATTTAATAAGACCCGTTCAGTTTGTCATCCACAATTCCAAGTTCCATCACCCCATTTAAATAGTTTACAGTCTCATTCTATTGTGATGTGATGCAATCTTATGGATTTTTCAAAGTAAACGAACAGCGGAATAGAACGATAAGTATAAAATAATAGGTACTACTTATATAATTACTACAGTTGCGTACCATCTCCCAAGTGAGTAAAAGCATAGAAATTTAATAGTACACTGCAAGCACAACTTAGAACAGAGCTTAAATAAAAAATGAATGTCTTGCACCGAAGAGAAGAAAAGGGATAGTGAAAAGAGATAAAGTACGAGGTACAACGAAAGCTAAACTGGTTTCCAGTCTGACTTAAATGTTTGTTGGTCGGACTGACTGAGGCTTGACTAACTCTAGTGTCTAAGTAAGTGCAATACCGAGAAAATACGAGATTGGGAATGGGAAGTTACTTTATATTATGTAAGGTAAATATACTCATGCATAGAACATTATTATTACCCAGCGCATATATTACATTAGTTAGAGTTGAGATACTCACACACGTAAAACGGATACGTATCTCCACATACGCAAAGGAGCAAGAGCAAGAACAACGAGGAGAACTTGACTTCTGAATATGTACATCTGGTTCCCATACTGTTTCATGGATTACTTATGTTATGTGTTGTGTATGTGTACTTGAGTGGTAGTCTCAGCTTAAATAGACTTCAGTTGACTGATTTGTTTGACTAGTCCGTCTTTTTGCTTATCATGTCATTGTATAAAAAGACTGAGACTCTCCTCGTAATGAACAGAATGTTGTAAATGGAACTCACTTGCCGTGAAATAGGCTGATACCTTGAATACGTCGATGATAGAATAATAAGAGCATTTCATGTACGGAACATCCTTATATCTGTTAAATTGCTACTCTTGGGTGTTAAATGGACACCATACAGATTCGCCTCATCAGCCACTCTTGTTCTTCTTGTTTACTATCGTATAAAACATCTACATTACATAACTTCTCTACTTCTAAATACAGTACACCATATATTATTAAAACGTAAGTAAAAACTCTTTCCCAATAAGAAACACAGATAACATTATCATTCTTTATCTTAGAAAATGATATGGAATTTTTATATATTCGGCAAGGAAGAATAGATCTTAAAATATTATAAAAAGACTAGAATTAATGCTTATATCTGTTGTACCGGAGGTAAGTAGACTTTCAGCCAACAATGAGACTGTAAGATGTGGAAGACAAATAAATGAGAACAAGAACTGTCAAAGCATCCTACTCTTGCACTGAAAACATATGACTCATGCGAGCATTCTTTCATTAGTCTAATGTTTCTATTGCACTTAATTAAAACCATACAATTGAATTCCATTTCTTATCGTTTGGAAAAGAACCGCATTCTCGTGTGTAGATAAGTAGGTGCAACTGGTATAGGACACCGGGGTAATATTATAAATATAGCAAAAGTAAGTGCTTAATCACCTACCTGACATTTCTACTATAAGAATGCCATAAGTAACAGAAAATGCAAACACAAATACATATAAATAATTCAAGCCATGTCAGAAGAACTACTGTGCAGTAGTATATCATGCAGAATTCGAAAAATGAGGAGGGCAGACTGAGATAGAGGCACTTCTAACATGTTTGTTTACACTACATTATTATGTACTCATAGTATGAGCGAGAATGTAGCCGAAAGTGTTTCTTTTGGCTCGGAACGACAGAATAGACGAGACAACTAGTTACGACGATGGCAATGCGAAGAGAGATGAAAGAAGAGAGGAAGTTGAGCAAGAAAGAGCAAATGTTTTTGTAACGGATTATATAAACTGAGCTAACATCAGTTTTCTGCAACAGTACATAGGTATCCCTGCCATGTATACTAAAACATACTAAGCCACACACTTCTCCTAGACCTACAGTGTAGCTAAATAGCTTCAGTCTCTTAAGAATACACAAATAGGTATCAAACCAAGAATAGAAATACTAAAACCACATATATTAATATATTTCACAATGAAATGCTATAAGAGGGAAGGTATACCAATATTTTCCGAGGGTTACCTCTGCATGCATGCAAAATCGGCAGGAGTAGGCATTAAAATGATTTGTACCTTCTCCTCCCACTTTCAAATTTTGGCTATGCATCAGCATTCTGTGAATGGTGACTGCATCTGCTTTTATTATTATTAACACTTCGACCGTTCCCCAATTTCTATATCGTGTAGCTAATTGTACTATACATTTATCTACGTACATAACTAGTTGCACACTGTCTTTGTGATTTGTGGTTCATGGCTTCTCCAAACACTCCAAAGATAGTTGTTACTATAAGATTACACGTTCTATTGTTTTGTGTACTGTGGGCAGAATCTGAGAACCTATTTTATTGCATTAAGACATTCAGAATTGTTTTACCGCAAGGGACCATTTCTATTGTAGTACTTCACCTTTTAAATTGATAGTGGAGTTTGGAAGAAAAGAGGTGGGTACTTTCCCCATTTCAAGAAAAAGTCTACAACTAGATAAACTTTACACAAGAACTAATAGCAAGCCGTAACAGAAGCGAGCCGAGTCCATAAAGCAAAGTAGACAACGATTGAATGAAACTTCGGATTAATTAGGACTTTTAAAATTTACGTTTACAACAATTGAAAGCGCCAATGAAAGGAACTATAACCCAAAAATGTCAAGTACTTAGGCAACATACCTAATGAAGTTACTTGCGTATATGCACATTTTGGGCGTGAAACATTTTGAGAATATGCTCTTTAGAATTATGGCGCAAAGATTAGTTGTATTTAGTAAATTTTATGAATTTACTTGATTAGGTAAATGTATTTTGTACATTTTTGTACGTGCGGACAGACTATACGGTTCAATAAGTAAGTGAGCCTTTGCCTTTGGTTCGCTAAAACGTGCACATACGTAAACGGTAAATTTTAGTTTTTTTATTACATCAAAAGCTGTGACTTAAATGAATATCGGATATAAATTTTCACTGTGAAATGCGTTTTATTTTTAAAGTCCAATGCCTGACTTTTACCTTCCTCTATTCCTCTTTATACACCTACAGATAAATATTTGAAAGTACGCAAGTGATAAGTGTAGGTAAGATAATAGTAGATCACACAGAACTGTCTTTTAGTTGCGTGTGTTAATCTTGCCGATTACCTTTTGATATCATTGAAAAGTAGAGAAACGGGAAAGGGTTTGCTTATTTTCATTGGCGTCACTCTTCAGTTTGTACAAACCTAAGCACAAATTTCTCTGTCAAAAATTAGTTACGGAATGCAAATCACATTAATAGCAGGCAGAATTGAGGCTGTTACTGAGCCGTATGAGCTCTTTATATTCATTAGAGATGCCGACCGAGACAAACTTTGTACCATTCCTGTCACTTTGTCTCGATTTGATTGGCAGAGTTGATTTTAAGTTGAATTTCTTTGATTATCTATCATGATTGTTTGCACATTTGCGGACGTTTTTCATACATCACTCCCAACAAAGATTAAGTATTATTAAAATCCTTAATGTTTTCTACTTAAATAACTAAACTAACAGTACATCCTCTTTATCTCTATTTCGCTGCACTTATGTGATATGCTATGGCATGGGCACGGTACGCATGCAAAGTTCAACAGGCTGGAGAATTGTTTTACGCTATCTTGCAAAGAACTTAATAATGTTCAAAATTTAAAGACTATATTATCTTATCCGCCAGAAAGGCAACTTTCAAGACCCAAAAATGCTCATGCATTACAGAATATAAATATACAAGGATTTCTTAGAACAAAGATTAAATATTTCAACATGAGTGTTAGATTTCACTTACGTATTGATATAATATTTGAAATATGTTTAATTATTCCCATAAATGATATACCAGATCGGAAAGTTCCGTTATTAAAAATATGATATTTATTACCTACTCTATTACAGCTTGTGTATTCTGCAAATTGTTAATAAAATGGATTGTAAACCAGGAATGTTAATAGTTTAATAGTTTGTATTCGAAATGTTTCTGTAAAATTAATAGTTACTGCAGGTTAAAGTGCGCTTTTATTATAAATAAATGTTTTTCTTCAAGAAAAGGTTAATTTTGAGAAACAATTGTTAGTGTAATTTAAACTATTGTTGTTAACTGATAGTTAAATTTTTGTAAAATGAAGAATGTGCAGAAAATGCAGACATAAAACAGGGGTATGTATTCTGCTTTCGTAAAAATTGTACAGTTTCTGTGAAAAAGATAGCGTGTGCAGTAAGTATAGATAAAGCCCTTATTAGATTTTTCAAAGTACTATTACTGCAGAGGAAGAGTAGAGTAAACAGTGGAATACAATGTTGTAATGAGGCTGTATTAATCATTGGCTGGAGGAATGTAAGACATCATGTTCTTCTCATTCGTCCCACAAAATTCACAGCATTCTCCATTTCTCACACTCAAAGTTGCGTAAAGAATGCTATTTCTGAATCTACAATAATTGTTTCTGGCGTTCTGAGGTAACCTTCATGTATATACGATTTGGTTTAGTCGGCACTTTGGCAGCGATTGTCTCCAATCCATCCCTCCGTTCTCCCAACTCTAGTACTGCATTGTTTCACTTTTATTTGTATTTGTACTGGGTTAGTTAAGTCTTTGTGTAGTGTAAGTGATGTATAGGTACTAAAGCATAAGAAGATACCCTTTTTGTTGTGCTGCTAATGTTAAGTAAATACTAATACAAAAGCACATCAACTATTTACAGTAGTTGTAGATGCTATGCGGTGTAAGAATGGAATTTCTTAAATACATAGGAGCAGAAGTCGTGAAAAGTTGAAAATACGGTTTCCATACCCAAGTACTTTGTAACCATAAAGCGTTTTCACTCTTATACACTAATGCAACTTTTTCTAGCTAACTACTGACTTGCTTGATATCTGAGTAGTTAATAGTTTCTTAGGTTCAATAAATCTGTACTAGCGTTTATTGTTGCATGGTACATGAACCTGAAATCTGACACCACGGTCCATCAAAGAAATAATTTATTTCTGTGTCGGATTATTAGTTAATTGCTAAATAGAATGGAAGCCACGAGGTGACTTTTGTGTCTGTATCTCACAGTATAATAGGGCTAACTTAAATCATTTATATTTCTTTAATCATTAAGTAAATGCATTTTCTAATGTTGTTGTAAAAGATAAAGGATAAAGCGTACATTGTGCATTTTAATTGACTTAATGTTGGATTAAGAATGGAATTCGACAAATCCTGTAAAATACACGATACCGTTAAATTATGGTTTAATATAGTACACATGCTAAAATAGTGCTTGATAAAAGCCAAGCTATTATATACTAGTTAACATGGTTAGCGTAAAACAAGGAAAGTGCTGTTATTGTGCAGTATGGATAATTTGCTAGGTTCATTCAGAAGCTTCACAGGCTTAACGAAAGAACATTTAGAGTATCAAAGCATTGTAGTATTCATTTAAAAACGTAGTCTGCGTATCCGCATAGTGTAAAGGAAATTACAACAGAGAAAGAAACACATTCCGGGGTTTGTGATTGTGGTATACATTTTCAGTGTCGATTATGGATAACCAAAGTAATACGTAATACTGTTGGTTCTAACATGCATTACACTATTTGTATAATAGTTTTATGGGAAAGTTCTTAAAATATGTTATTCGCGAAAGTATGTATATTTAAGTCAGCCCAAAAGAAGTTTACTCAAAGACCAAACCACAATACATAAGGCGATAGTGTAAACTGTAAAGCACGTCAAACATAAGTATAGAATTTAACTGCGTACAGTTTGCAAAGATTTAACCTAGGAAAGTGACTTTATGCAAGCATCAGAAGTATGGGAAAACAAAAGAAGTCCTTTATACCGAAAATGAGATTAAAGAGTAGTAAAGTACAGGAACGACGTTGTTTGGGCCAAGACAAGCAAGGGTAAAGAGAGACCATTCGTCTTATTTGTAGTGTTTGTTGTTGTTTATGGATGATGTTGGTGAGTAAGCTGAGAATGAGAAAGAAGAGAGTGTATGTTCCAGAAGTCCCAGTAAAGAACTGTTTTTCTTAAGCCCGTAGTCATCTTCATTAAGAAAACGGGATCAAATAGTCACTACGCTAGAATTCTCGGATTTATTTCGGGTAGACTAACTCCACTGTCAACATAAAAAATTATATAGCTTCAAATGAGTGGAGTTCTGGATCTGGAGTTGATGCCGCAAAGGATGCAATGATGTAAATCACCAAAGGAACGTCAGTCGGTTTGCATCAAAGATTCTTTACAACGGAAGCAACAACTTAAACTTCATCTTACAAACTTCTATTACCGCATACAAAAGTCATATCTGTAAAACAACTAGTCTTACTTAACATAACATACCTCTACTATAGATCCTCTCAACTATCCTTCTCCAATGCAATGTAAAATCATTCACTAATTTTTTTAACATTTAGGCCAGACATACAGAATTCGTTTAAAACCCTACGCTATCACAGATAATATAAAAGCTATATATACTCAGCAGCTTATATTCAGAATCGTTAGTGTAGCGTTTTTACATTAACTACTATTCTGTACTTACATGTACATATAATTCTTTGGTAATATGGTAATGGGTATAGTATATGTCGTCTGGTAATGAAAGCTCTTTTAATTGAAACACGTAACCCAGTTGAGTGAATGCTAACTGCGTTTTATGGGTAGTACACTTCTGTCATATCAACTGTGTGAGTAACTGGTAAGTCTGATTTCGGTTTGTACCAGAAATGCACTGTACAAGTGCAAACCTAGCCATAACCGTAGATGTATTTGATGTATACATCTTAGGGATTCTAAAGAGCACATATTATGGTTTTGGATAATATGCTATATTCCTGTGCACACCATTACCATTTATTTTCGTAGAGGGGTACCTAGAATCCAGAAGTAAAAGTATATTATGGCATACACCTCGGCGTTCCAACTACATCCGTAAAATATTCTAATTATTATTTGGCTACCATTCTGTATTCCGGTTCTTCGTAGTTCCTTCCGTTGACATTCTCACGTTCTTTACCCACTAAACTTTCCATACGAGCTATACTAATAAATATGTAAAGAATTGTTTTTCCTTCATTCGTTCATTCTAAGAAGTTGATATACCTAAAATGCATTACATAAGATCATGTATGCATACCTATCAACCGTGTCTACTTAGTCTACTAGGGTCTACGAGTCTAGTTTTGACTATTTGCATCCGTCATTAGGTGAATTATACACCAGATTATGTATAGTTTCTCCCTTACAGTGATAGAGAATTTTAAAGTATACCTCTAAGAAAGAAGAGTTTGTTTGCATTATGACTATATAAATATATCCCTGTAGTGTTGTAAACCCTATCCCTAAATTGTTGCAATACCCATGTCGAGGGATGTGATTTTTTTCCGGGGATCGTTTCAATTATATATGTAAAAGCCTTCCTTTCTTTTTTAACATTCCTTTACTGCAGAATTTGAACTGGTAGTATTGGTTTACAAAGAAAGGGGCAGTGTACTTTGGCACGGCCAAGAACGTGAAGAAAGCATGGACACTTTTATTTATGACAATGTATATTTAAAAAATGTTAAGACTACTTATGTAAGTATTTCAAAGGTCAGCACAAAACCTTCTGTATGCGGTGTTTTCAATTATTGAAGCTGCAGCACATGTGTGTGATGAAGATGCTATATTTGTCGGCTACTTTTTCTACTTTTCTGCTGCAGAATGATGAAAGATAGTTATTTGACACCGTGAAAAAGAAACCATTTATTAAAATGCTATAATGTCAATACCATGTAAAATAGTAATACTTTGTGCAAATGTACTCTTATTAATATATTTCCACACTTTGAAATCCTTGTAATCCTAATTGTATTATCTACAACTAGATTTCGAGGATTAATTAATATAAGCATGCCTGGCGTATTGTTCATATATGCTTTGTTAATTGAAACATATTTATGGATATTTTTCAATTGACAACTTTTTGTTAATCTGACTGTAAGTAAAACAAGTCAATTTGAAGATTAAGGTTTCCATCATTGGCAAAATTATAGACAAACGAATTGTCGTAAATCGTATTCTTAACTTAAAAGGAAATAAAAACGAAATTCAAAGCAGAAAGGATGAGAGGAAACCTCAGTAAACTCTAAGGACTATCACCATGAACATGTTGATCTTGCACTTTCGAATGAAGTGTATATAGGAGGTTGAATGGTTAAATCTTGAATACTTGTGCTGCCAGCAAATGAGACAGTAATAAGTGTAATACATGTGTTAGTGTCAGCGTCTGCGGTCCGGTAGACTCGATTTCATCTCTAATTGAAGCGTTTCGGTGGTACACTAACAACCAACTTACGTTTAAGTACGAATCATTTACTCATACACACCACACTTGACAAATTCACACTTAAGTCGACTCCTTTATTTTCTATTGTCACTTGCACATTCTTCATCTTGGCGCAAAATACTGGTAAATAGAAGAATTAGTACTTTAATGCTTAACACTCAGTTCTAACTTATTTTTCGATTTGTTGTTACCTGAGAATTCTGAGATAACAGAACACCCAGTTAAAATGTATATACATGCATAGCATACATCTTTAGATTTGAAAGTGTTACATTGCAAAGTTTTACGATACATAAGATTGAGATTCCACAGTAGCCTTGAATAAAAGGTGTTTGCCTTTGGATAGGGGTGGCGAACTTTGTTTAGGGATCTCTGATATTTTTTCAAAAAAATACCTTTAGGTTGCATCCCCATTTCTTACAAGACAAGACAGTTAAAATTTTTGTTCAAAATAGTGCCCAAAACTTAAGTTTTGTAAGCAGAAAAAGCTCTAATTTTGACATTATGAATTTTGGAGGGTTGATAAGCTAATCGGGGATTTCAGTTGTTTCTTATGCATTGGACATTGGACTATTATCAGTATAAAAGACACCAGGACCAGGACATGACACAATGCACGATTGAAGTCGAAGTGTTTCTGGGTTCTGGAAGGAAATGCCGAATTGAACGGGTTCACTGCGACATCTGTAGCTAGATTTGTGTCAAGGATAAGCGTAACGTTTTTCATTCACATGTGAGGAAACTAATATTTGTGACTATTAATCTGATTGAGACGCGCGAGAATTAATGTAAGTTCAGATATATGAAAAAATTGTAAACAAAAGTGTTGTTTTGTAAAACTGTTACTGTTTTGTGTTTTTGGAAGTTAAAAACATAGTCAGTTTTGCTCTTAAATAAGTTTTTAGTGGAAAATCAAAGTTAGCAAAAAATTAAAGATGAATTACCTTAAAAAAGGAGAAAACATCTCTTCCACTAGTGTAAAATACGAAAAGTGTCGCCCGTCTTATTCTGACGATGAAGATGTTATATTGCTCAGTGACGAGGAAAAGGAAGACAATAATAAGTGTATGATTTGCTATTGTATATTAACAGACTCTCAATTAGCCCGTGTAAAAGCTTTAATGATAGACAATTCAGATTCGACAAATATGTTTAATAACTATTGCCGTCTTCTAAATATTGTATTGCTGGAAACCATCCAATGGGATTTCCAAGTAGAACCAATGCCATTTTGTTCTGCTTGTTTAGCGATGGTTAAAACTCTAGGCCAACTTAGCGATAAATTGGTTTCTATTAAAAGTCAAATTAGTGGAATTTTGGAAATTATTAAGTCTGAAATTCTGAAATCCAAGAAAAAGGAGTCTAAGAAAGTAAACTTTGGGAAGGGAAGTGCTGGATTGAGAAATTCATTCATGCTTTCACCTTTAGAGAAAGTTGATTATTGCCGCAACGAAGCCATCAAGGGTAATAAAAGCTCTAGCTCTAGAGTAAATGCCTTTAACAATGTACATAAATTGACAAATTGTTAATATTTCTTGCCAGCACTCTTAAATGATATTAAATAATTTCATGTTCTAAATTTGTCTAGATTTAATTCCTGAAAATGCTCCAGTGATGAAAACTGAGGCCACTAATGACTCTTCGGAAGTGCTATGTGAAACCGTTTACGACAACAGAGCACATAGTTCGGGTATGTATAACACGCAAGTAAACGAAAATGAGTACAAGAGGAAACGGCACCATGAAATAAACAATGAACTCATGCCACACAACAGTGAATACAAGTCATCTGGGAAAAGTTCAAGCGCAACCAAAAGAAAGGAAATGTCACATCACATCAATATCAATCACAACGTCCACGAACAAATTAGGCAAATTAGTAGTACACAACAGGGGCACTTTATAGATCAATGTCAATCCAGTTCAAAAACGCACAATATACATTCTAATGTAGATAATTCATCTTATTTTGGTGTTCAAGATTCTCTCTCTAGCTCATATAACGAATCTCCGAACCAGTCAGTTGATACAGAATCAGAATTAGCCTTTTCACAGTATTACCATAAGGTACCCGAAAGTTCTGAAACGGTGTTTATGGAATGTTCCTCGAGAGTTCTCAGAATGGAAGATATCGCAAAATTTGACCCTAGGCAAACAAAGGAGAAATTGAACACAGGTTCTGTTTCTCATAAAAAATCTCGTGTCGAAACACTACCGTCCCAAATGGTCGTTGATGAAAGGTAAAACTAAAACCACATTAACATTTCTAGCGTAGTGCTTGAAAAGTATTATTGTTTTGATCAGTATAGCAATAATAAATGAATTTTAACAAGTCAAAAATTATGATGCAATTCTGAAATAATTCAATAATAATTATGTTGACATCAAAGAATTTAAATTACGTTTTTCGTTTTTCCCTAAGTAAATATATGTATATATGGTATGAAGAATATTTTAAATCCTTTGTCAAAATGATATCTAATTCCAAGTTCAATTTTTGATGCAGTGAGTCTAATGATGTAATGGAGGATGACGGTTCAAGTTTTACGCATCAGAATATAGAAATAGTTGAAAACTCAGGTATAGAAAATTGTTTTGAATTTGTTATTTTTTAATTTTACCGATTAATTCGAAAATAATACGGATTCTTTTTACTAGATTACAAAGGAGCACATAAATGTAAAGTTTGCGAACGCAGGTTCACAACTCGGAACTCAGCAACAACTCACATTCAAGCTGTTCACCTTAAGGTCAAAAAAATACAGTGCAAATTGTGCACCAAAACTTTTTTCAAAAAATTTAATTGCTTAGTACATATTAACAAAGTTCACTTAAAGGGAACTTACTCCAACATAAATCCTGAATCGGCGATTGTGTACTTGCTTGATTAATTACGCAAAGTATCTAATATCATGTCATATTCATTATTTTAATGAATGTTATGGTATATATTCATTTTCAATATCCGATCTGAATAAATTAGCATAAAATATAGTTAAAACATGTGAATGCTATAATCAATTTATGTATGCTCTGAAGCACAATAATATCTTTACAGGCCATGGAATCGCCTAAAGCCGTTAAATAGCCCTAATTTAAACAGTATTTTAAATATTAAAGGAAACGAAGAAGTATTAAGTAAAGTACCCAAGTATGCAATAGTTAATAAAATTAGTATATAGATTTATGCCACTGCTATCCGTAATGCAAATTCAAAGCCAACTTGTGTATCATAAAATATGATTAATTCTAAAGTGCAAGTATTGTCCACCAAACCAAATAAAAGTCCGCCTACGCCATGACCTAAAATGTTACATTCCATTCTGCTTTTTAAAGAAATTAATTTTATTCAATAATTTAAATATCACATAATATGTATATTATATTTGACTTACATATAATAATTTCCAAGTTGAATCAAAGGGACAAATAACTATACAATTAGTTAAAAAAGACGATTGCATATGAAAAAACAGTAATGACAGCAATAATTAATAATACATTTAACTTAAAATGATTTGATTTCATTGGAATGGCAAGAATCTTAGGTTTAATTTTGTGACGTGTGTAGTTTTACATGTGTGCAGTAAATGCAGTGACAGTAAATGCTCTTTGAGCATGGTATTATAACATTATATTAGTAAAAATAATTATTACGTTGTATTGGTAGATGATATCAACTTTTAAGGAAACAAACTTTTAGATTAATACATCAACACAGAAATTTAATAACGGATTTCATTAGATCATTATGTATGTAGACAAGCAACCTCTTCAATAAGTAATGCAAGAAATATAACTTTATTTAGGAATAAATAATATCTTAGTACGAGATTATAGGTGCGTTATTTTTTCGTCTAACTATATACATAGTAAAGTTTCCAATATGTTTTGCGATTTTGTCCACCTACTTTGTAAGCGGAGAATTTTTTAATCTTGACCGACCTCAACTAGTATTTCGTAATCGTAGAATGCCTTTTCATGCTCGTCATAAGGAATATAGCAACAACCATGACTTGGATGAATCTTACCATTTACTAAGTTGTCTTCATATTTAACTCTGCCTATATACAGATTTTCTCCATCCTCTGAAATTCCTCCAAGTACTGCATTGGATAATATTTGACCATTAGAGGAAGTGATCCATTTTGTAGACAATGGAGGAGCAACCAAGACCTACATAAGATTGCATACATTAATAGCAAAGTAATCGCACAAATTATGCTTCTTACTCTTACACATAATAATAATTTCATATATTTAATGAACTGTTTCAAATATTCTTGCAACCACTAACCTCATACGAATACTTTACATGTTCACCACCGCCCCAACATAAAGATGCTCTGCTTTGAATGGGGTTTAGACTAGGATAACTGGTAAGCTTTCCTGGCGTTATGGATCCATTGTGCTTAGCACGAATAACATATAATGTTAAACCATTTTGCCAACCACCAGTAACGGCATTTTTAGGGCAAGAAGTATCAGTACATGGTACCCATTTTATTTTAGGCCTGAAAACAAAGGGACATCGTAATGCATTTACATACATCCATATAATATTATAATCTATGTCTGAAGAGGTCTCTCAGGCCAGTGTACTGAGAACTCACCCGAAAGTACAGTTGTATTTATGCTCTTTCAGTAAATTACCAACGGAAACTACATCACATCCTTTATCTTTGTATGGGCACGTAAATGTGGACCCCATTACAATAGATTCCATGAAAAAATTTCGCGTGTCAGTGAAATGGTCTCGACAAAGACCACAATGATTAAGTTGTGGCCTGCAATCATCACACGTTGTGTGTCCTTGGTGGCAAATCCATATAGGTGGTAATGGAATTTGAAGACATATGGGACACTGTAAGTGCTCCAATACATAATCTTTGCTGGGTAAGTCGACCAATTCTCTCCTATATATGTACAAGAAATCACAGACAAGTTAATCATAATATAAAATATTCATTGCTAATATCAAACCTATAGGTAAGAACAAGACTGTATTATTTCACTTTCTAAATGTATGTAGTATAGTATCTAATAAAAGGAACAGTAACATGGTATATCCAATATTCACTTAACACAATTTATTATTTAGTTTCCTCAAATTCTCAGCAAGTAAATATGCATTTGAAAGTTTAAGTAGTTGCATGGGGAAAATAAAATTGAATGCTACTGTAACTGCAACTGGAAGGTCAGATGTATTTAACGTCAACGTTTGTTTGCCTATTTGACTATTAATATCACCTGATATCAACTTCGTCAACTTGTGCCTCGAAGTGTTATATAATTATGAGTAATTATACATGCGAAATTCGCATAGATATGTGAAATTACGAGTTATACTTTACTCACCCAATGGACATCTTCGGTATTTTCAAAGTCCTTCCAGGCTAACTTAGAAATTTTAAATGAGCTTGGACCTGTGGGCATCCAGAGGTATGTATGTATGTTACGTTAGTTCCCAATAATTTTGTGCGGATGATTATCTTGCAATAGAGAACGTGAAACGTTCTTTTAGAATGTTAAACAGACAAAATACGACATAAACATTGCATTCCAGTAAGCCTCTTTTATTAGCGCTTGCCTATTTTGACAGTTTATATTTCTCTTCTATATTGCCAGTATAGTTAGTAAGTAATTAGGCATTATGTATCATATTTATGAGATTGTGATTGTGAATAATAAGTAATAAGTAAGGATGACTCATATAAACTCACTAAGAAAAAAATCGCAGAAGGGCTGGGCTATTGTTCTCTCTTCTCATTTGCTCACCATTTTACCATTGGATATGATTTAATATGATTTATGATTTCTACATTGAGAAGGCTAAGACGGGAATTTTACTAAAGTACTCAACTCAAGCAACGCAACACCAAATTATTCATCGTTTTTGTATTGAAGTTACACTATATACCATTATATATTTAACTTTATTCAATTTGGGTACATTATAGTTTTCGCAGTTTTCGATTTTGGATTACTATAGTGTATTTACAATAGGAATATTTCCCAATGTATATAATGTATCTCAAAGGTGAAACTGAATATATCCTACACAAGTGAAACTTTTACGTGAGTTCGAATTTCTTTTTTAGAGTGCATTTGTCAAGGAAAATATAAAGAAAATCGGTTTTCTCAAAGGATTCAGAAAATGGCACGGTATACGCATTTTTGTGATATTCGGAGATATTACAATTAGGAAGAGGATTTCGTGACATAATACATATTACCCGGCTTTTCTGTAACCGATCATAGCATGACTAACTAGATTAGCGTTAGCGCAAGTAGTGCAACTTCTTTATCGCAGATGTAGTCAAAACTTACGTCATTGTCCGTGAACGAAGAGACAAAACTAAGCGCAGAAAATATGTTAGCGTTAGCGTACATCAAATATATCTTGGCAGTCTCGTTGGCTTGTGGTTGCAGCATCCATCATTTCGTTTTCGCTAATAACCGACCTTTCAACTACTTCAAATTCATGATACATGTACTATAAAATATATGCTTGCCTTTTATTACACACGCAATCAATGAGATATGTGTTTAATATGAAATATTATAACCAGATAACTTCATCCGTGCATCTGCATCTGTCTTTCCAGTCAGATGGGTATACGAGAGTTAAGAGAATGCAGTGAATGCACATACAGACGTAATAAAATGACTGAAATGAGATTCGTAGAAGCAGTAGAACTAGTAACTATACAACAACTGGTGGAGCAATAGTGGGGTTATGAGGTAGCATAGCAAATATTATGGTCACTATTATGTAGGTAGTTAATGTGGGAGTATTGCATATTTCCATATTATATTATATATCAGTGTTTGCGTTTTGTGAGAAGTGCGTGTTGTATTTGTGTACAGGTAGTGAGTTGTTGTACGTGTTAGCTAGTCATTATTTTAATTTAAATTCGGGATGGATAATAGTGCTCATAAATATTTCATTTTACGTATAGGTTAACGTAAATTAAGGTTCGCTTACTAATAAGTTGTATTTTAGGATAAAATATTGCAGACAGACAGCAGATGTTCAGTTGTTCGTGCTAACAGATATTTGCACTTCGCATACGTATAATATTATAAATAATATCAGAATTGTTAGTGTTAGTTACGATCTGGAATTCACACTTCACTTTTCTATTTCGTAAATAGTTTGGTTGCTCATAAGAATAATCTCAGTACATGTTAAAGTGCTAAAATCTAAAGTTTTTACTTGTTTATGCTTTTAAACATAATTTCATAAACATTATATGCTTGCAAATTGCAAAGGAAGTGCATTGATTACTTACTGAAATTAGTGATAAGTACCTATTAAACTTTCAAGAAAGCCCTCCAAGAGAGTAATTTGTCACTGCTATCACAGCATGTAATGTAATATTTTGTTCGTGGATTTCCCTTTCTTAATGCTGTATTGTACGACACCAGCACGGTACATTGGTACTGGTACATATTACGCACATTGCAATCTTGGCATTTTTGGTTGGAGCAACAAGCGCTGCAGGCAAGACCTTTATTACGTAATACCTTTAATATTATTATTATTGCATGCAACTTATTGACTTGATACTAATACTGATACTCCCTAAATCAAATCTTTCGAACGAAAAATTATTTTTCCAATACGGGCTCTATTGTATGACAGTACGACAAAATCTCAAAATCGTAATCTGTCAAACTGTCCACTGCTGTCCACATTAATAAGTTAAAGTATATACATACATGCCTTACATGCAATCTGTAATAATAATGTATGTGTGATTTCATGTAAAAATGCTGCGGACTTTCTATTGCATTTATTACCAGCAGATATATATGCTATACCGTGGCTTTCTTCTAAATTCGCTATACCTATACCGTTCTTTCATTTTTAGGAACATCCGATAAACGATTTCTATCATTTTTCCAAAATCCGTTTTACCGATTAATCATTTTTTCCAAAATCCGCTATACCAAGCTATCATTTCTTTGAAATAGTAATGACAAACCATTTTTTATTTCTGAAATTTCCCGATTTCCGATATTTATGAAATCGCTCATGAAATCGTTCATGTATTCGTTCATGGCACATGAAGATTTTCCTAGATGTCCAAGAATTTGCCAAATATCTATGTTTATCTAGTCTGAATTTAAGCTCATTGGGAGGGTGACCATCCGTCTCGATTTAACCGGGACACTGTCCCGTTTTTCGGGAGGCGTCCCATCCCGGCGTCCCCAAAACGTCCCGTTTTTGACGAAATTGTCCCTATTGTCCCGTTTTTTTGCCTTAACAAACTCAATGTATGTTTTTGCTCATAAAATGGTTAAGTACCCAGAAAAATTTTGATGTTCGTTTAGCATTATTTACCAGTTTTCTTAATTATCCGCGACCTCATGATGTTGATGGTGATGATTCAAAACTCATGATTATCCTTTTCATGAATAGAAAAGCCAGAAAAGGATAATCATGAGTACAACAAATTACATTCAGAAATAGGCATAAAAGAGAAAACACGACTACAAAATACTGTTTCGTATACGTGTATAAATTATCTCTTGGGCTTGTTTATATCATTTTAGCATTGTTAAGATCAAATTTTTAAATAGAAACGTCTAAATTTTTTGCCTTGCGTTAAAATCGACAGCTATTTTGCTCTCAGATTATCATTATACGGGAGTAAAGTTCACTTCAAAATGTAGTCTTAAAGTATTCTTGGTTTTGTTAATTTTTATGGAATGGAATAATTTTTATAATTTTTATGGAGAAAATATTCTTCGCGCGATCCAGTAATTCTTGTGTCAAAGTGTCCCGTTTTTCGGTTGGCAAAATATGGCCACCCTAATGGCTCTCTAGATTAGATCGGGTACCCACTTACCCACTAACTTAACTACGTATTACTTTCCTACCCTATCGGTATCTTCTACATCTTCTAGTGCCCTGGGAGTTTATATAAAAATTGCAAAATATATACACATGCTGTCAATTGCTGTCAGCATCAGCAAAGCATGCATGCATGGTATATTTAACTCGCAACGAACTTATACGATAATAGTAAATGCAATAATAATGGTGGGTGTATCGCATTGGATACTTTATCTCTATATAATAAGTGGTTAAAAGATGAATTATCGTTATTACCACTGAAGAGTATACTGACTACTGGCACTAAAAGCTTTGTGTGTCGGTGTAACTTTATCTGTAAATGGCAAACGTAATAGTGTATAGCTGTACGTATTCTTTCGTTTCAATGAAAATGTAAACTGTAGTTCTTTGTAATGTACAGTCCATTGAGGTAACAGATGTGCTTATAGGACATAATTTTTATTGAACCTTTTTAGTCCTGACAAACCTAAGAAAATCATTAGAAAATTGATATATTATAGTTATTTTTATTTATCGCAAATAAGTAATCCATCTGCTGATATTAACCTGAAATCTGAAATCATTGATTGCTCTAAATTCTCATTTTCTCTCTAGTTCACCTAGTAAACGCAGCAGTAAAATTAAAAAATGTATCCCATTAGTTCTATTTGGTTTATATGCTGCCAAGCTGCCAGTAATATTCAGATTGAAAAACCCATTGAACATTTAAAAACAGATTGATTTGATATCCATTTACAGTTGTGGTGTACCGGGGCGGGGTATCATTGTCTTTCTTTTTCTTTCACCTTAAATTGAAGACATTACTATTACATATTTGAGAGCAGAAAGAGAATTTATTCCCGAATTCCCGACACATTCGAGCTTTTGTGAAATACCATAACTGGTGATACTACTGAATCACTCTACCTAAAGTTAGGACAAGAAGTTACCTCTTTTATGAAGTAAGCAAAGAAGGACATTTTTAATTTTACGATTTGCCAAGGACTGGGAAGTTTGAGTTTTCGGAACTCTGGCGGGTAGTACCTTCATATAAAACTTGGGTTTGACCTTGACCTGAATATCCCGAAAGCTAATCTTAATTAATTTTTCTGCAAAACTATTGAAGCATTATTTACCCTACTTGATTCTAAAATTAAGTTTGTTCCTTCAGCATATGATTCCATTTTCTTGTATTTCAAATATGTTACACGTTACACCTACTTTATTAATTTATACGTATGTATAACGTATACGAATTACAAACTTGTATGTAATACATAGAACACTAAGAGCAAAAATTACACACCAGCAGTAGTCATGTTCATGCTATTGTTATGTAACCAACACCTTCATCATTCATAATTACTATATATTTAGGTACCTAGTCTACCTGGTCATATAATTTCAGTTTTCATGAGTTACAGTTACTACAGATAAGAAATAGATAAGCATGTGGAAAAAGAAGTGTGATCGTTGATGTGGCGTTAGTAAAATGTAGTCGTTATCTTTTCCTTCCCAATTGTTATCACCATTTACTAACGCTAATCAATGGTGATTAGTGTAGGCCATTAGAGTTCTTCAGTTCAGGCAACGTTTACTTACTTTTGTATGATAACGGCAGGTCGTGTTTGGTGTTTAGTGCGTTTACATTGAATTTATAATTAAAACACATACTAACGCAGTTTTCTAAGCCAAATTACAGATATTGGAAAATCAAAATGACAAATAGGAGCAAACAAACGATTAATACGTGACGAAATATTTTCACCGTGTGTGTTTTCAAATAGTAGTCTCTGTTTACAGTTACTACAAATAAATATTATAAACAAGCCAGCACATTATATCTGTATTAATACAATTAATAACTGCTTACAGCCTAACGGTTCGCAATGGATGAAGCAGGTAAGCTCTCATCAATACTAATGATGATAATAATTATTATAATAGCGTAACGATGATTTTTGATGTACAAAATCTACTTCACTACTAAAGTAGTGAATAATATATTTTTCTGAATGTATGAAAGATTTGATTTTTTGTGATCTCATCACTGATAGTTAGTTTAATTAGGTATTATCTTTTATAGCATGAATCACTTTTATCGAGACTTTGGATATATGTCTGTTGTTAAAATTTTATTGTGCGTAGCAATTTTTAGCAAGTAATGAATATGTTAATATGCAATACAGATAAGTGCATAAGTTAGCTTTTACTCTTACTAGTTACAAGGTTTGGCATTTTGCCTGAGGATCCTGACCTTTTGGGCTATTGCTAGCTATAGCAGCTGTAAACTTGTTAAAACGACTTTCAGTGCTCCTTGCTAATTATTTTTTCTCATTTTGGGGTCACCACTTCACCTTTGTATTATTTGTGTTGTTGTGTATCCATTTTTACTTGTAGTGGACAACAAACTGAGTGAGGGAATAAATAATAGTGCATATTGAGTAGATAAATGGCGTAGCAGCAGATATATGGCTTACTTCATCAGTACAGTCATACCTACTTTAGACCATGTCTCATCTCATCATAGCAGCTCATAAGAGAGGCAAGGCAACTCATTATAAAATTGTCAAGGGTATATGGCAACTCTTTAAACATTTGCCATTACTGACTCAGCCTTCTATAGTGTTCTGTCCGATGTGTTCCCCACAAGCACACAAGCATGAAAATCAAAACAGATCGTTGTTAAATAAAGATAGTGTACCTACTCTAGAAAAAGGAATTAGGTGATAGATAAATTAACAGTTGCTTTTTAGTGATTTTATTTCTATTGACACGGGATGTAGTCTTAAGAGGTGAAGTATATGTAATATACTTCTAATAAATTGTTATCATTCCAAACCCGGAAATTTAACATACACCTTACGCAAGTGAGAAACTTTAAAATGAAGATACTAACACTAATCATCTAATGGAACTTTACGAGAACGGTACGACATGAAATATCTTTAATCAAATTTTTCAGGCTTTTATACAGTACTAGTCTTTTAATCCCTTGGTCCCTTTAAATTGTCTTAATGCCGTGTGTTTGAAGAATGCAATCAAAAAAGTTTGTAGTTGACTAATAGTTATATAAAAAAATTCACAACACTTGTATTCCAAGAATGTTTGCTTGCATTGCAGTGAAAATTCTGAACTATTTTTAAATTTAATGTTTAATTGAAAACTCTCTACGTATAATGTGCTATCATGATATCTAGAATCCAGATAAAAATATCTTCTTGTGCCTAATATGTAGTGCATAACCTAGAAAAACACATCAAATGGGATTTCCGTTTGCAAGCTGACTATGAGATATTTTGTTGTTATAAAACCAATATTTAAATGAGGGTAGATATAGTAGATAATAGTTTACTTTTACGAATTATGCGCAATTTATTGTTATTTAATAGTCTGCACTTTCTGTTCATTTCATTTCTCATCACACAGTGTAGCTAGCGGATGAGTTTCATTGAGATAGTTTTCGACGACAACCAATGTAGACTATTAGGTGAAATTCATGTTACATAATTACATATGAAATATGAACTGCTGAATCGTTAGTAAGCATTTGAAATTATTTGTAATGCTGTCTCACAGATAGAATGGTAAAATGCTTGATGTACAAACAATGGACTGATACATAAAAGTAACTATTTCCGCGTACTGTAAGCTACGCCTACCTCTAATACTGTTCCATAAGTTGTTATATGGTGCAGAAAAGGCATAATATAATTATGTAGTTTAACGACTGCAGTACTCCACTAAGTTCAAATACCATGTTCTAGTAAGGTAGCACAAAATCACAAAATGCCATTAAAATCTCAGAGTTCATACGTATATGCGTTAGGTACTCGAATAGATTAAATGTGTATGACTGGATTCAACCTGATATTTCCTTTATGATTTGCATGCCTATCTACTGCATTTATTTCCACAAAAAATATCCATAATTGGCATAATATCCTCAGCCCTAAGTAGCAATACACTACAAAAGTTGATGTTCAATTATTTAAATACATTTCGACGTGGCAAATGTTCTCTGCGCTTTTATTAGAGTATTAGATGAATTAGATTCACATTTGACTTGTTTTTGGAAACATTTCTTACCGTTCTTGCTAATTTTTGGTAGTCATATGTAAATAGTTACTTTAATTTTACATTACTTTAGAATAACAATCATTGACTCAAGTAAAAGAAATTATTGATGTTTTCCTTTAAACAGCTATAGATTCTGAAGTTTCCGAAGATTTTCCATTAATGAAAACTAATAATAAAAATGGCCAAGAAGCGTCTGATAACATCAACATTAAATATGGTAAGCTTAATCAAAGAACTTTTCAGCAAAATAAAAAGATGACTTTTGCCTTACATGTAGAATTCGTAGGCTTCAAATTTTATGTAAATATTATTTTAGTAGGAAAAAAAGTTTCATTGCAAGTACATGCATTAGTCAATAATATTTTTTATTGCCAATTAAATCACCGGGAACTATGTATGTACATAATGTAGGAATGAGATAGTTACGTATGCCTAAATTAACATATCGAAAGTGTAAATATTTTCTTTTATTTACAGCCCCACAATCGGAAAATTCGGCGGAGCATGGCGAACACAATGAACTTCATAGATGCAATTCAAGCATGGATATTAAACACCAGGATATCTGGTACGAGTTGGGTGCTCCTATAGCTTTCCCCTTTCTTAAGTTCGTCTTTTCCATTGTATTATGGATTTTGGAAAATTTCTTTCTCATAATGAATACACTAAATGCTATTTGGATTCGAGAGGGGAACAGCCCAGAGTTAAAAAGAGAGTAAGACTTGCGTTTGCGTTTATTATTGTTATAATATTGCATATTGTGTCGTAACTGCCCTCTTTGATGGAGTTTAGTGCTTTTGCTTACCACCTGTATTATGTTGTATTTAAAAAAGCTAATTGTTTCCAATTCGAAGTGTACTAAATATTTGAAATTCAATCTTTTAATTTTTAGACGGATATTAATAGCTAGTCTCACGATTGGATTCCATGTAGGATCCTGCGTAATCATATCTTTCATTGATTCTCTAAAGTAAGTGCAGATAGGACATTTTATTCATTCACTTTACCCATACGATACCCATTAAAAATATATCTACGCTTTCTTACAGTTTATATTTTACGCATGTATGTGTAAGCATTGCTCCAAAGTAAATTGGTTGACTAATATAATTTAAACTTTAGCAAAGTCACTATATCGGGAAAAGCGTGGAGTGAGTCAAAACGATTTGCTATATTTCGTCTGGTAGCTCATGCAACATTGACCATGAAATTCCTCCGGTACAGAATATTAAACTTTTCGCTAACTCATGATTTCAAACTGCGCATTTATACATTACGTTTTAAATGGTTACATTTACCCATAGGTATTTCTCAGCTTACTTGGATAACAGGAAGAAGAACAGAAAAATCATTAAGATTCGTACGCAAAGACTCCGTTTTTCTGAGTAAGTCTTTCTACCTATGTTCCTAATCTTGAAAATGCAATTCCTAACTTTAAAGCTAGTCAGTTGTACCCATGCTAAAATAATTTATAGGGAGGAAATACAATTTGTGGCCGACATAAAAAAGAATGATTTGGTTGACTGTCACTACGATGTGATTGAAATATTCTTCAAGAATGTTCCAGCAGCTCTTTTACAAGTTTTCTTGATGTTTCAAACAAGTCCCGTAGTGAGACTAAAGTTAACAACTCGACTCGACAGTAATATTGATATAATTATTTTGGCTTTCTCAAAAATATATGTCCATGCATTACGTAAAATTGAAATTTGATCAACCTGTCCATAGTTTACCGGTGTTTGACTGTTTTCTTTACAATAATCTCTGGTGCTGCTTTAACTGCAAACTATCAACTCAGCTACAACAATTACAAAAAAGTTTTACATTTTCAAGACTGTTTCCGTACGGATTTCAAACAAAAGATGAATCTGAATCTATTTGGCGGTTTCAATATATTTCTTTTATTCTGCAATCAGCTATCGACTATCGGTATAATTTTGATTCGTTATTCATTACTAATAAATGAAAATTAACTTTACACAGTTTACCGTAAAATTTTTATATTGCAGGAGTTCGCATTTGTTTCTTCTCCCTTGTCATCTTCTGGAGTCCAACTGCGTTTTTAATAGTGCTACCCATTCTTATGCTTGTGGAATGGATAGTTGCGTACATCTGGTGCAGAAGTTCTTGGAGATTTCGTCCAATATTAGAAAATCCGCTGTATGGAATTCCATGGCTTAGTTTTGAGCTGATCGATTCTTGGATAAATTTATATAGTCCAGGAGTTCATTACTTAAAATTTCTCCACCATTTTGTCAGTGCATGCGTTTTGAATCTAACTGGATTGTGCGTATTTCGGGGTTTTGCCACTGTAATGGCTCCAATAGGACCTAGTAACAGCACTTCACTACTCAACAAAAAAGTTCCTAACTACACGGATGAAGCCAAATCTTCCCTGCTTGATATCTATAATCATTTAAACAATATGTTTAACTGCACTGCAGCTAGCCCTAGTCCCAGTGAAGAAGCAACTGAAAATTTCGCTGAAGATGAGTATTTTATAGGATCTGCAATCCAAGTTATGTTGCGTTTACATGAATACATAACGTTAAACGAAATTCCTTATGTACTTTTCTTCTTCTACGTGGTCAAGTTCATGAATGTAGTAGCAGTATGCAATCTTGTCCATATTTGCTACTTAAATTTTTTCAATGTATTCGATTTGGATTTTCCTATACAAATAGCCCACGACTTTTATGTCACAATGCTTACCAAATTCAAGTTCACCCCTTCGTCAGCAAAGAAATTTCTTTTAGTCAGTTTGCTATCGAATGGGGATTTTTTCAGTGTGTTCTACGTATGGGAAAAGCAAAGGCTATCTAAAATCGACATGGGTAAACACAATTATGAAAAGCTACTTAAAAATATGTTAGTTTCTCCGGAAAGTAAACCTCGTCAACGGGATAATGAACCTCATAAACGATTACGATGTATTAGCAATGCGCAATGGGAACTCACGAAATTAATATTAGGTCGTTTATTTTCTCCTGAATCTTTAAGAGAAGCCGAGCTGAACTGGCAAATTAGTTTGAAAAAAGAGTACATCATTAAAAGTGTAAAACATCACCCGTTATTTGTACATTTGTATGACAATCTAATACACCCGATATATGACGACGCTGATGACCAGACTAAGAAACTTCTTGCTCTATTTTGCCAAAATATCGATGTGTTAATGAAGCATACAACTTCATATAGAATTCAGAAAATGTTTGACTTACTGGATTTAAAGATAGAGAAGGGATGCGCTGTTAGTGAGGGAGTTGGTAAGGGAGAGGATGAAGTTGACGGAGAATGTAAAAGACATATCTGGGACATAATTGTCAAAGACTTTGTTGAAATTTAATTTTAAATCGCATTGTGACATTTTAGCTTTTAACTGCTGCTGAACTGATATTATTACCTAATAGTGCAAGTATACTTACTAATTGTTATTTATACCATTACCATGTACAATTGTCACATTATTTACTTTGTATTGTATTATTGAGTGTCAAGTCAAAGCTATAAACAGTAGCTAATTTTATTCATTGCTCTACGCTATTTAACTGTGTAACTAACTTAATGTATGTCCTCGTGCTAAATATTTATTAAAATGAAAATATTGTAAATTTTGTGGTAATAATGGCATTTTATTTTTTCAATATTTCGTTTAGTTACGCATGAACGCATATGCCCACACTTGTAAATTTTCATAATTTTAATATAACTTACTTCGATTTATACTTACAACATGACAGGTAATTTGTATCTGTAATAGTAAATTGTAACACACAAGTTCTATGTAAATAAATTAGGTAATAGTTATGCCGATAGAAATTATACCAAACCATTGCGACCGTGAGGCTTGAACCGTTTGTCTGTCATTTTGCTAATTTGCTAATAATTCTATTTAACGTTAATTAATTACTCCTAGAACATATTTTTTGACAAACAAGAAACAAATAAAGTTGACTCGGCCTCCTGAATGTTAAAAATGAATTTTATAGCACGCTGTTAGTTATAGGTAGAATACATTTGAAATACATAGAACACGTAGGACAAGACGACGAAGAAACAGCAATAATATATTTTTACATTGCAGTGACATTGACATATAAGTTAGTACAGACACTATTTACTACAGAGGACACTAAATCTTAAGGTTAATGAAATTTAGTAAATTTAATTTAGTAATGCTTTTACTCACTTCATGCAGTCTCTTTCTTCCACAGTTCGTTTTTTATCTCTATTTTACTGTGTTTGTAGTCATAAGCCAATAAACTAGCTAATTCGTCTTAAATTAAGTATTCTTTACTTTTGCAAACGAAAATTATTGCTAACACAAAGTACTTTTGAAATTTTAGTATACCATATTACAATTATCTAGGTAATGCTACTGATTTCGTTTGCACAGTTAATTTTATCTTTGAGCTTTTACTGTATACTTAATAAGTTGATACTTATACACCAAACGAAAGTACTTTAAATTTACTAATTTCCATTAATGTAAGTATTTCATATTTTAATTAAACTACCGAACATCTAAAATGCGTTATTAACATTACTTATTGTTAGTAATTGGAAGAAGTCTTTATTCATCTCCAGTGTAGTTATAAATATTTGAGTAAATCATACACTCTATGATCACTATGATCGCTTTCTCCTTTGCCATACTAGCTTTCTCTATACAAGTAACTTTCACCAATATGAGCTTTCTCTACTCAACTTTTTCCTCTCAAGCCTTTTCTACCCAGTAACCTTTCTCCAAAGCTTTCTCTACAGAAATGGTTCATGTACAGCTACATGACCCACTATTATTTCCTCATTGCAGAAGCAGAAACAAATACACTGCTGTAGGCATTCGCTTTTATTTTACATGTAGTAATTTATTTTCACTTTGGTTTAAAAGCTAGAACACGGTAAACACTTAAAACCTAACGATGACATACATACTATTGCATTTAGTAGCTTAGTACACTTTCATTTACTTGAACCTAAGCACACCTTTATAGCTATATGTTCTAACGATTATTTTCCTGAATATTAAATATGTAATGTACGCATATGGTTATGGTTTACCCAATTTTCATAACAAAAACAGCTAGTATTAGCGTATCTGTTCAGCTAGATATGTACTGTACAAATTTGATCAAGCAAGCAAGGTGACAAGAGGAGTTTGATAATGTAGTAAGTTTACGCACAAACATGAAAAGCTCGAAAGCGGAATGACTTACAGAAAGCAGAGTGAATAAATTTCATGAGAAAACACGCGCTTATACCAGTACTATAATTTCTGCTTTACTTAGGAAGAATCCTACAACTACATGGTGACTTAAGTAATTATATGGGCGCCAGTTTATCCTAATTAGGTAGTTTAAACCGCTTTTTCGAGAATGACGAAAATGGGGAGTTGCAATATAAAAGAAATACAAACATTTAAAAAATGATGAAAATTAAAAGTGAATTTCTTCACATGTATGTACGTTAGTGACTTGAATTGCTACAAAAAGGCTACATTGTGCTCAAATCGTTTTAATACGTAGGTAAAGCATTAAACCATTAAAGTTTAGTTGTAATTTTAAGTCAATATCGTATACAGTAGATTAAAATGTCTTCTCCTTCTCTATGATTAATAATGGTTACAATAATTAAATGCAAACATTAATTACTACTTATGGTCAAAAAACTAACTTTCACTATTGCAAATATCTGACACAAAATTAAATATTACCTGATAATAAGAAATAGGCTGGCTGCTTTGCTAATACGGAAAATACCATTGGTTTACTAGGGCGATAATATTTACAAGAAATCTTAAAATTGTTATTCGCTTATTTCCCAATAGATTGCTAATTTACAGCTTGTGCAAAACACACAGAGTATTAATCGTTGAGAATCATATTATAAGAACAGTAATTGCCATTGTTTGTTGGGTTAGATAATTTGACTTTATAGGGTAAACAATCCAAGGGAGTGATGAAGTGCCTGTTTGCAATAGTTTATATCGAAGAAAAGTCTTAAACCTAGACATAGGTATATAGACATATAGTAAATTAATACACCAAGTAACTACTCCCTTCATATTTTAATTCCATTTGCACTTCAAGTTTGTATGACTAACATTTTGTATGCAGCACGCTTACTGACTGTACTGAAAGGGAAAGTTTGCTTTCACTTAAATTGGTCAGCACTCTAAGTGTAGTGAACTACATAATACTAAGATGATATCTTACTTATTAAACCTAAAATGTCTACACAATATAATTATTATCATAGTTCACCCTTGATTTGAAAAGAAATTGCACACCATATTTAAATTTGGATTAGAGAAGATTCTAAAAGGTAAATTGTTACCTCTACGGTGAAAACTGTTATTAAAACCAGTATTAAAGGTTACAAAGACATCTATAGATTAGGAGGTGAGAATTATATAAGTGGTTCGTGCATGTTTTCGTGTGTGTAGTAATTGTTAAGTAGTGCAGGTATTTTCAGAGGCAAGGAGTATAATAATTAATTAATTTTACAATCGACCGTCATAAGAAGGAGTGAAAGTTTAGTTATTATTAACGTTTGCGAGTCGTACGTCGACTTTACAAAAGTAAAAAATTGTCACCTGATGATATTCCCTACGATAAGAAATACAATTATGAAGTTCGTAGCATAAGAGCAGTACGACTTCCGCAAGAAACACGACGCGGTTAACGAGTTCCATTTTTCCAATCACTATACTCAAATCGATCTTACTTGCTGTTAAGTATTTTGCGTAGTGTAGGTAGTATATTGCTGTTATTTATTTAGGTAGTTTCTTTAAGTCATTTGAGAGCAGGTTTTGCATTGACATGACATGGACATGAAATACAACATGCTGCATTTGCATTCATTCATTCAATTTAATTGTCAAGTTCGTTTCTATTCGCACAAATCCAAGTCTCGTTATCCTCATTGTAGAGTTAATCAGTACAAATTACAAACCAGTCAGCTAATAAACCTGACATGACATAGTAAGTAGTAAGTAAAGAATGTATCAAGTATTAATCTTTAAGTACCGTGTACAATGTGTCTATTAAGAATTATCGAAGTCTCTCTGTCTAAAGATTCTTCTGTCCTTATTTTCTATACTTCTTTTGGTTTCAAGTCTTCAAGTTTCTCATGGAAATGTTTTTCAATTTGGTAGTATTGGTAGTAATGTTATTTATAGTTACAATAAGGTAGATCGATATAGAAAAACTGCTTTGATTGATCATGTACCGTGCTTCCGTAGAGTTTTGCTATTTCAGCCTGCATTGTAAAGTTTTTACGTGTAAGAAATATATAAAAACACGAGTAAGACATAAAACACGATTGCTGATAACACGCTTCCTATTTTTACTTACTTTCTCTATAAGTTCATGTGGAGCTAATAAGTGGAACAGAGATAAGTAATTCGAGTTAGGTCAAAACTGGAAAACTGTGCTACTTCTCGTTAAAGCACAAAGTTGTTTTTTTCTAACTCTAATAAGATATTACGGTTAAGTAGTATATAGTGTAAGGTGTTTTACGAAATCCCATCACAATTGCATGAAAACCACAATTCAGCCTGCCAGAGGTATTGAGCAGACGTACATTAGCAATTTATGGTTTCTACAACGTACAAAAGGCTTCATTCAAATGCTAAGAGATGATTAGATACTTTTTTCCTGTAGTGTATTGATTAAGAAGGTAGTTCTGTTCTGTTATATACCTTTTGGAGCAATCAATGCTCCCTCAACTCATGTAGTATTTTTAGTAGTACGGGCTCTGTGTTTCACCATCAATGGATATAGTTCATGGAAAAATCAATTAGTGTTGGTGTTACTGTTACAAGTGTTACCTTCAACCTTGACTTCATGTTTTTTGACATTGGTCTACTTTTACGGTACTTGCTAGTCGTGTAGTGTATGAAATATCTAAAAAACTTTGTGAAAAACTTTTCTGCGATCGACCCATATTATCCGATGAACCTTATCGTCTACTACGTACAATACAAATCGCTTTAACGTTCAATTTATCTACGATGTGTAACATTTACCAAATTTTCAAATTTCATTAATTAAACATCTATTTTTTAATCCTTTATTTTGTCCTCTCCTCTCATCTACTTCTCATTTGTGCACTTTTAGTTTTGAGCAAAAAGGAAAGATTATTATCGCCTTCATCATTAAATAGCATGACTTGACTCCTTCTTTGTTATCATACTCAGGTTTCATTAAGAAATTCAGAGAATTCGAATTTGAAATACATAGATTGAGATTAAGTAAGACTTAGTTTGTCAACATTGTAAAAGTCGTAATGTTGATTTTCAATGCGTTTTGGACATCTTTGTCAATTATGAAGAATGAAACGAACTTAGGTTTCCGTATAACTAGATAGTACAGGATGTACTATTACAAGCAAGTACACTAATCACACGAGCTACTAGTGTAGTAATACAAACAATGCAGTAAAAAACAGGTGAGCAAGTCATTCTCGCAGAAACACTCAATCATTCAGTCTGAACAAAATCAAAATATTTAAATAGTTATGCAAATATTAATTGAAACTCCTTGTTATACTTACTTACCTTTACGCACACGGAAATGAAAAATCATGAAGATGGAGGTAAATATGAAAAATAAAAAAGTGGTTTGGGTTACATGAAACTTTCAGCCATGCACAAAACGACTATTTTACAAATTACATAGAAATGTATTGTATTGCAGCAACTGATTTCTATAATACAAATAGATAAAGTTAAACAACATAAAGTACAGATAACAAAACACAAGAGAATAAATTATCAAAACCTGACGTATATTCAAATTACGAGTATGGATAGTATGGAAAAGTATCCTTTAGAGATGGATTAAAATCTACGTATAATAACTTGTACATATACAAACTTATGTTTGTGAGTAAACTGTTAAGTATCATCTTAATTTTATGTGTACTATATTTATAGTATTCTATTGGCTCATTCTGTTTTCACTATTATTTCTTATTACTAAACACTAAGCCACTTGCTACACTTGCGGCTCATTTATTTTCACTACGGTTATTCAAGTACTACTAACAGTGATAGTACAAGAACGTAATAACTACATGACAGTTTGGCTTCGTTATGAATTCTAACGAAATCGAATATAAATTAAAAGATAGAAGACACATCTGTCTATAATCTCAACATAATATCTAACAATAATAACTAATTAGGTTTATCTTATAATTACATGACACTTTAGTTTCTTAAATTACACGCTTACTCGCGTGTCCTTGTACAGTTTCTATCTAGTCCATTAGATTTACTGTATGCACGTATTCGTTTGATATTATTATGTAATAAATATCTTACACGATAATAGGTTTATATTTTTTGGCATTAATTCCGCTTCTTATTCTTATTTTCCTTAATAATTCTAAGTATATTATGCTATTATTATGTTAGTTACAATGAACAGTAGGTAATCGCAGCCTACGCTTTTGCTGTATATTGTTTGCATCTTGATAGAGCATCATTTTATTACATAATTGAACGTGCAATACGCAGGACTGCTGTAAAGTTTATGATAATACTTGCAATAAATTATACAAATAACTACTAATGCATTTATAGTACAATGCTAACACATTCTCCACATTATTAGTATTATTAGTATATTGGATGTCATAAAGTTACATTTAAGTATTGCCGGCAGCGGATATCGCTTCGGCTTATCAATTATGAATTAACTTATTGCAAGTGCAGATAATACAATTGCTAGGATTTGATTCAAGTCAAAGGTAAAAAACACTACCTCTATCCAAATACTGACATGAGAATGGAAGAATTATAAACAATGAGACAAGTTACCACTATATTCATGTACATAAAGGAACAGGAATAATAGAATTTTACAATGCACCGCAAGTAAACTCTTAATGCGGAATTAACGTAAGCCAAACGTAAACAGACGTCACAGAATGAAATTGTTTCTCACCCTTGACAAAGACTCTAAACTGTCCAGACTTCCGATATACAATTTAATTGCACCAGGTTTAACATAAACTTTTATGACTGTTACAGAACGGTACAAACAATATGTGAAAGCCATACATAAATGGTTGAAAAATGAACATTACTATTTGCCGTTACATTTACGTACAACAGCTCCCACCTCTTTGTAAGGTTATACTACATTTAATAAGTTACATGAGAATTTCCTATTTTAATTAGTGAATGAAAGGTTCACCAAAGAAAAAGATTTTACAAATGAATTTAAGTAATGCCTGCTCTCATTTCATACAACATCAAGACATCAGCATTAATTTATATTATAGATCCAGTCAAAATTCAACTTATGGCATGACAATAGCAAAACTCGCTACCTGCATTAGTCCCCAACTCTACCATACTACCATACACTAGTGCTTTATCATATCCCTACGATTACGAAGTACTAACTAACTTGACATTGCATGCAAGTCAGTCATTTGAATTCTTTAACATTTAGATGATTCAACATTCAACGTAACTGTATTTGCCGTGTATAGAATTGCAAGTCACTTCGTTTTCGATTTTCACGGCCTTTACCAACTCACATTTGCATGATGTGAAAGCAACTTATATGCACTAGTGTATTTAGCTATTTTCAAACCACTGAGCATGCTAGCTTCAAAGGCAAACTCAACTTGCGTGACACAATAGGAAGTTGTGGAAGTACATAGTATTTGTGTATTTATAAAATGGCATGGTATTTGTAAGATTTTATGGTACAGAGTATTACCTATTTCATATACTAACTATCATTTATTATAACAAATCGCTCACATAGAAGGTATCAATAGGTATTTGATGTGTCAGTATACCATATTGGACCAATGCATACTTCCTTTCACGCTACGTCACGTCAGATATTTTCTTCGAACCACTACTTGACCTACGAACTAACTGCTAATAGTGTAAAACCCTAATCTTTTTATCTTTAGTTGAATCATAACCGTATTCAGTATGTGGGCATAGAGCATAAGAGTTAAAACACGACACTCTTATTAATTTTTAACGCACGCTAACGAAATTTCTAATTTCTGTGTTTAGTTAACAATTTTCTTCTGGGAAGCCTGATTCGATTCATTTGAACTCGACATAATTTGTTGATTACGCATTTTTAATTCTTGTTTCCTAGATTTCCTCTTTATTCTGTGAACACTTGGTTGATCTTCATTTCTTAATACATACACTCATTTCACTTTTACTCGCTTCATTTCGCTTAATTTAACTCATCTCTTGTCACGTTCATCTCCGATTGAGCTCAATCTTTATGGCTAAAATATAACATCAAAATTAATACTTAATAATATGGCACAAAATTTATGGTTCAATATTACTGGTATGCAAATAGGTTATTCAGGAAAGGTAGCTATAGCTATGTCAGTTGAACTTTCTGTAGGTCTGCCTTTTGAAAAAATTACATTTTAGATGAACAAAGAGAAAATAGAACTGAAGAAAGGAACATGAATGATAGAGCTCATTCGTATAAGATAAGGTCTAAGGAAACAACGATTACAGCAGGAAACTTACCATCAATGATTTCCGCTTTAATTTTATAAAGCTCTTTCCGAACTTCTTTGAGAATATCTTGCTTAAGAGCATCTAAGTCACTGTCATAGCCATTTCCATTCCCATTAACTACTATCCCTGAAGACGTATCTGACCCAGTCCTTTTCCTTTGATTCATCTTGGGAGATGAAGGAGGTTCCTTTTTGACAATCGATGGTTTGGATTCTTCTTCGTCCTAAAAGAAAACCGTGAAAATTGAATTAAAAATCAATACTTTCACACATACACAAAAGACAAGAGCCAAGTGATTTCCCAAAGATATCCAACCTAACAAAATGACCTAGGCAGAAGCCTTTTCTGTTCTACATTCTTCCAATACTCTGGAGAACGGAACACCGGAACGAATTGAACAAGAAATGGTTAGGCTATAATAAAGCAGTCGCATTATCATTATCGCTACTCTTATAAATTATTATTAACGATAAAATAATTATTTATAACATGCTTCACTCCCGGCTAAGTTGAACGAATCCGACTCTACTAGAGCATAACCTATCTGCATTTGAGGTGATAAAGATAAACGCATTTGGGATACTTATGTCGATCGATAGTTAACGTAGGTTGAAAACAATTCAAAATGACATTTTAATATCTCATTGTGTTCTTCACTTTAATCAATATACAAGCAAGCCATTTACTGGAGGCGCCTTTTATATTATCTCCACAAAATTATTAATGGTGACTTCATGTAAACTAGCAGTATAAAGCAAAAGCATTTATCAATGGAAAATTGTAAAGCAAGAAAGTACGCAGTGCAGCGAAGCTATTCCGTATTAAAACACGGTCACTTCTTAAACACAGGTACGAGGTACCGATATTTTCAAAATTAAATGAACCCATTAACAATAACAATTATTATTCCTTATGCTAATAGTCATTGTCGGTAACTCTAAAATTAATTTCCTCTTTATTTTAAATAATACCAACATTGGATATGTTATTAATAGATTCATTGATAGATAGTCAGTGATTTTGATGAAAATATGTAGTACAAAAGATTTAGATTAGTAGAAAGAGTTCTAAAGCGACAATTTAATCATTTTACTGTAATTTTAGTGGAACTACACATCTAAATTTCAAGAAGACAAATTATAAAAGGATTACGGGACAGAGTGTGCAACAACAGATATTGGGATATACTAGATATCAGCAAGACACTTTCGTATCATGATAACAATGCAGCAACAATAAGTACTTGGTATACAGTTTCAATAACGCATACTAAATATTATAGATAAGATGCGTTAGTATTTGTTCGGAATGCGATCCTATAAGCAAACTAGAATAGGAAATTGATACTAGGGTAGGTAATGCTATTATGCATCCAATATAAGGAAGTGGCAATGTATATAAATTTCCGTAATGCTAGAATGTCAAACAAATTATCAGAGTAAATATCCTGAAGTAGACCATCGGAAAGACTATAAAGGCTATAATTCGAACGCTAGACGATCAGTTCGCTAGAGTTCTTGTCGTTTCCTCTGGTGTAAGCTGAGCACAATGTTTGAAAAATAAATAAGACCCAAAGCTTAAGTAGTTGCCTTTCAGTCAGTCAGAAGAGGAACCCATTTCACAACAAATCTCACAATAAAAGATAAGACTCTTTGGTCCTTTGAAAAATCCTTTCCAAATCATTCGGTCTGGATTTCTTCCCTTTTCAACTCGGATCTTATACAAATCCTTCTTCACGAAGTCAATCATGTGGCATTTAAATATTCGATTACTAAGTTGTATACCTAACTCTAGGAAGATTATTTTTTTGGATATTTGGTTCCGATTCGCAAACACCGAAGATAAAACTGTACAAACCGCAAAAGTAAGTAAGCTATATTATAATTTTACATACTTGACTATTATGCGAATTATTTGAATTATTGTGAAGAGCAGAATTGACATTAGGAGCAGAATTTTCTTTGACCATGGCTCTTCTCCTGGCAAGAGTTTTAGCCATTTCATCCATTAATGAGGTTCCTCCTCCAGAGGCGGAAGTTGCTGTGTCTCCTGCATTATTTCCATTTGTAACTCCTCGATTCCCCCTGAGGGTGCCGTAAAGACTTCCACTACTTGTGCTCCCACTACTACTACTACTTGATGTGCTGGTTGTGCTTATAGCATCTGGTTGAGGGCGACTGGCTTTCCTTAGATGAGCACTGGCCAAAGCGGCAGCTAATGACCCTACATCTCCGTCGCCACCTCGTGATAACGGACCATTTGGCATTGGTGGGGGAGGAGGCGGCGGCCCACCTCCTCCAGCCCCTGCGGATGGAGCTGACATATTCGGTGCCGGTGGTGGAGGAGGAGGTTGTGGAGCTGAGTTGGTTCTGTGATGTCCTGGTGCTGAACTTGGCATAACCACCGGTGTGTTAGGACTACTCAACGATGGCAGAACTACTGAAACAAAAATCCAATTACATAAATTAATTTTCTTCAATGGTTCAACTGTCATCGCTTCTAGCTCTACCGCTGCAGAGTTTGAAATGTTTTCCACAAATTTGGAATAATAAAACATGTTTACAAACAATTGATTTGCTTAAACGTAATGAAAACTGCATTACAACCATTTGTCTACATTTTGCGTTAAATAATAGTTCGTTTCTTGTTTGTTTACTCTATTGATTTTGATAGCACCTAAATAATTACTCACATCCTCCTGACATTAATTAGCTACCTAGATCTAGATAAAAGTCACGTGAAACCCAGGTAAGCCCCTAGTGGCCATCGAAAATTATAACTACTACATCCTGTTATACGCAATCAGTTAATTGTGCTATAGTTTTAGTTTTGCTATTTTGTAGTGCTAATTGTAAACTAATATGCTAATAAATGATGAAGGCAGTGTAGGTAATACGCTTAAGTGAAAGCACTGAAAGGAGGCTAAATGCTTGACATAAATTACATTAGTTGCTCGTAACTTCGTCTTTCTCATCAATAGCAGTCAGCGCAGACAACCCAATTTGCATAATAGAACGTTGAGTTGTTTGAGTGTAAAGTGTAATAATGCACAGCGGTTACCACTACGATAAGAGGCAGACGCAGAGTTGTACAAGTATTTATAATGCTTTCTCTTTTACCTTTCCCACAGCACGGACACAAATCTGTATGTAATACCACTTTTGAATTACATTAGCAGTTTTAAAATGAAAACTTCTCTTTCCCGTATACAATACACGCTTTTAGGTATCCGACCATCCAACCAGCGTTTGCTAAAATTCTTCTGCGATATTTCTTAGGGGTATAACTTTTTCGCTATCAATAACTTCATTCTCCTAATAGGCCTGAAAATACCTACAACTCAGTTGAAGCCGCAGAAACGACAAAATGGTTAAATTGAATTAAACAGAATAAATGTTGTAGTTCTGAAACAGCTAAAAATACATTACAATACGCCTATATACTGGAAAATTCTTCGTAGGAAATATTCCTAGTATGCTATACAGTTTGGAACAAAAGTAACTCAGCTTCATGCTTTCTCTTTGCTATCAATGAGCACTAATGCTTTCTCCGAAACGTTCTCCAGGGTTAAAACGTTAATGCTCGCTGTTTGCGTAAGCACGTACTTTCAAAAATACTACAAATTTTCTTACTTATGATTCGATGTGACACTTCTGTACGACAATGCACAACTTAAAATGTTTCCTATTTTCTGAGTGACTTTAAGAAGCATCCTGAGAGCTGCACGACAACAATTGATAATTCACCGTTAGTATAAAGGAGCAAGCAAAACTTTCACTTCCTTCGATTATTTTGAATGTATTTGTGACACAGAATCAAAACAGGACAACTTCGTATGCACAGTGAAAGTCCTTGTGCTGGTGTATATTTAACTTTGTGATAAGAGAAAGCATGCTGTTGAGTGACTTATGTTTATTTTCAGCTCCAATGTTGCTTACAGCACAACGTTGCCTAATAAAGTAGCCATGGATAGCACGAACAATGTTAGGCTACATATAAATGTGGCTATAACACATGAGGTTTACAAGAGAACGAATTTGACAAAAGCAAAAAATCGATAACATTATAAAAACTTTTAGTAGAAAGGAAGATTGGATGTTCATGGATGGTTCGGTTCGTTCCTCCCGTACCAACCCATACGATCTTAGGTTACATAAAGGACAAAGGATCTGACTTTCGTATGCACTCAAGTGAAT
Source organism: Yoshiicerus persimilis (assembly GCA_020352615.2). Taxonomy (NCBI): domain Eukaryota; kingdom Metazoa; phylum Arthropoda; class Collembola; order Entomobryomorpha; family Tomoceridae; genus Yoshiicerus; species Yoshiicerus persimilis. Next base: position 37,049,482 of record CM036941.2, on the reverse strand, counting down.
TATTTAAATTGAACATATATAGGTGATTGGGACCAGCATGTGTACTTGAAAATTATGTACTGCTTTACAGTTAGATTATATCAAGTTTGACAAAAAGCAGAAAAAGTCGGTGTGTTTCATTGCAATACGGCTCTTTACTAAAGTTCCCTATTCAGAATGTCCCTGATGTTTGATGTAAATAAAATCTATTCTCTGGTATTTCGCGATCACGACTCAAAAAAGGTAGAGAAGCACAAGACCTATATAAAAGACTTTGACTTTGCTAATTTAGTCTCCGTCTTCCAGTAACTATTTCCAAAATGAAATATTTGAGAGTTAAATTACTAATCTACTTTTTCAGCCAAGTATAGCAACTTGAAAATCAATATTAATAATTTAGGTTAACTAGCTAAAATTTTTATCCAAGGGCTGTTAGGTAATCGGCATTTTTATTACTAATATACCGATATGGAAATCAGAAATAAAAATAAACTTTTCTACTGGCTAGTAAAAGCAAGTTTTAGGTTAAATTAACTGACGAACCAATGATACCAGCGACACAACTGCAACGGGACACGCCTTCAAAATGTAGGTTGATACGACTCTTGCAATTCTCTTACACTGGAGTATCCCACCTCAATAAATACTCAGGGACATTGAAAAGATTCCCATGTTTCTTTGTGGAGCTTGAGCTTAATCTTGTTTACTGTAATGAAATTTTTGCGTACTGAATGACACACAAGGGGGCTAATCTATTTGCTTTAATTGACGGTCAGAACAGAATTAAGCTCTACTCCCAGACATGCTTTCAACAACAAATAACATACAGCGGGTAGTAACCCGCTTACACTAAACTAGAGTTGGGCATGACACAGCAAAAAAATTTCATCATGATGCAAATTATTGCAAATGCAAAAAATTAGAACCACATTTCTCCAATGAATCTCTTCTCATCAAAGAATCTTAGAATAGCATTTTATTGAAAAGTTTTTCACTAAATTCTTTCCCTCGATAAAATTCACAACAAAAAGATGAGATCTGTACCGCTTTTCATTAAAATAGTCTTGCTGTTTGTTGACGAAGTGCGAGGCATGTGGCACACCTTTTTGTAAATTAAGGTTTTGTTTTGTATTGTTAAACTACTACACATCAATCCTCCAGATCAAATTGACCGAGATAGATTCTACGTGTATTGCATTTGCAACTTTTATTGTTCCCCAGAGAGGGTTTATACTCCCACCTACTAACCTACTAGTGCTAGTGCTTTCTAATTTCTAATTACTATTGATATCTAATACAATTATGTCGGAAGCATTTATAACAATCCCAATTGTGAGGAAACATCGTGTAGGTATGCTGAGCTATTTAAATAGTTTCCTGGAGTATAATTTTAAGATTGTGACGTGACGCAACACCCATTGTATCTAGTTTGCTTAAAAGCGAAAATGTGCAAAAATATCTACTGTATTAATAATAAGTACCTACAATATCCCATGGCTTAGTCAATATTGAGTATCATTATTGCAATAATATGCTTATAGATGAAGGTACTGTCATACATACCTTATACAACTTAAACGAAGTTAATCTTACCCGTCTTTTGTACTGTTATGTAAATTTTCAATTATTGATAAGCATAACTGCAGTGCAGTACTTTAAGATGCAAATTACATCCTGGAGAAAGTTGCACACGAGAAAGTTAAGTACACAAATACACATTTAATAAAAATATCCATTGACTTTGGCTTACTGTGCCTACTGCTAACTCTATAAGCCTAAGATCGATTTTCAATACGTTTAATTTACTGTACTGAAATACTAAAATGATATTTTTATCCATTCATGAAAGTGATGTTTACAAAAGCAGTAGAAACCCATTAATCGATTCTAAAGACGTTTACAAACCTTGTTGCTGAGGCTGAGACATTCTCCTTTCTTGAATCATTGCTATATCTTCTCTGGTCATAGTTCTGTATCCCATGTCTTCTTCATTATGATGATGCGAATGAGGCTGAGGGGGGAGTTGTTGAGCTGGAGGTAGTCCAGAAGGAGCCGCAGAGGGATTTAAATTGAGAGGAGGCCTCGGCCCAGGGGTTACATTATTGAGCGCTTCAACGGCATGCATCATTGCGAAGGCAAACGCTTCAGCGTCATCCTTACTGCTAAAATTTAGTCCGTACACCTGGCGATTATCTCTCCATTGGTGGAAAGTCGCAGTCGCCTGATTATATTTGAGACCCTTTAATATGGAACAATTGATTACAACTTCTTGGTCATGTAGTTTCCGCCCGACTACACGAAACGTATTATTTACTACATGATGATATATGTGGACTTTAGACAGCCCTGAGGAACTTCCACTGGGTACCCATTTTTTGTTCGACTCATCATAGATCATCACAGACGCACGGGCAGACGCTATGCTCTGCTCACTGTTAACAAACAAAAATCAATGTAACATTAATTAGGCATACATAAAAATACACACTTCAAATTTATTTCAGTACACAAAACACAATTCAGCATTTATTAGATAAGTGTCATGTTTTTGTTCGTATTTTCTAAGACTAGTTATACCTAGTTATACTTGCCGCAATTGCCACCTAAAGGAAAGCTCATTTTATAGCAATAATGTACCAATTCCTATAAATGTGGATTTTATTTCTTAGTGTCCAATTATTGTGCATGTAATGTAAAGTAATTATTGGACAATGCTTAAGTGCATTTCCATGCTGTCCGATGCAAACAGTTTCAGTAGGCAGATAAGATAAAGCTCACATTATTAAACTGGGCATTATAACATCTCAAAGATTAGAAACTGCGACTTTATTTAGCAAAGCATTTGCTTTTGAAAATCCTTCGTAGTGTTTGCAAGACAAGGAAATGCAAACAGACAGACAGTAAACTGCAGCAAACCACTGCATACAAAAATTTGACACATGAAAATAAATGCGGAAACAAGGACTTATAAAATGTATCCGTTTCCAATTCCGATTTGGCATGAAAATAAATAATACGCAACAGCACATCAAATATTCAGCATATCTCTCAGGCTTGACGGAAAAAATATCGAACATTTTGCAATGCAAAAGACAAGAGAAAACTTCAGAGCACAGATAAATATTGACTAGCTGTTTGTCGTTTTTGAGTGAACGATACAATCATACAACTTAGGTCTAAATAATAATATCTTAAAATTTACACTTTGTGAAAGCAGATTTGCAGGTGCTTCGATTTGGGGTGTTTTGATTTGCTACACAATTTGCTTCCTGTTGATATTATTTGGCCATTATTTCTGGGTAAAGGGTTTCATATGCAATTCATGATTCATGTAAAAAGTTAGTAATTCGTAAGGTACAAATGATACACTATTACTAATGATACATGTTTTATCTGCAAACAATGACATAATATCCAGTTTCTTATCTCTAATCCCAAAATAATGTCTGGCTATTTGTGTTGACGTATTTATTTTGTGTAGAAGTATGAATAAAAGATAACAAACAGCAGTCAACATACTACTACGGATATCACTAACCAACTGAGCGTGACTATAGTAGGTATCCATTCCATTCGTACGTACATTTCTTTGATATATAATCCCTGCATTCACATAATATTTACTTATGTCCAGTCAAAAACAAACAAGGAAAATTACCTTAAATATTTGATTCTATAAACATTAAATGTAAAGTACAATAGTTAGCTAAAAGATTGGTCTAACAGAAAACAAAACAAAGTGTATCAAACAACAAGACTACTCTAATGTGTTAAATACTAGAGTATTCTTCAAAACTGAAACCCTTCTATCACTTTTCACATTTATCTCTGATTCGCGGAAGGCAATGTATCAGCTGAATTCAGTCAGATTAACTTTTGTGAATGTGATTCATTGGCAGATGTCTCAAACTACCCATTTTAATTTAGAAATCTTTTATTAGTATTTCAAAAACAACTGAAAATGGTGCCTAAATGTCTGGTTTACAAACTACAAGCAATTTGATAAACATGAATGAGTACTGTAATACTCTATAGCATAGAACTACTATGAATAATTCAGAAACAGTAAAAAATGCATTAGTACATGCATAATCATGTATTGCAAGAGACAAGGGACTTGAGGCAATCGGTCAAGTTAAGCGATCGCATAATTCAATTCAAGTTTGCCTGTAAGCCAAAAACGAGCTGTCAAATTCAGTTTAGCACTCTTTGCATGACATGTAAATAGCCCTCTTTTTAATTCATTTTATGGAAGTCTAAACAGCAAATCGTACAGAGCACAGAAAAGAAATTTTTCATGCTTCCAATTTCCAAATATGCATATTTAATTGGATAACAATGTGTAAAATGGGTTACAAAGTTACAGAATATAGATAAACATTTACATGATGCAGCAAAACAGAAGAAATGGCACATCCCGAATCAATCCCACGGCATTGTGCTGCGTGGATATCTAGTTTTGCTTACAGTTTTTGAGATCTGCCGTCTCGCCACTTACTCATCTTCAGTCTTTGAGATTTTGCTACTACCAAGAGTTCTTTGTAGCTTGCCAAGTAGGTACTGGTAGTACAATGGATAAGGTAGGCAATGGCAGCTTTATACTAATCGCAAGCACTACTGTTATAAGTATAACTTTACTTTTTTACTGTTTTGCTACTAGAAAGACTAGTAGGGACTAGGCCGAGTTAGGATATAATCCCAAACTAGCAAAGTAAACTAATGCATATAAGTAGGTAGGCCATTACTAAATGTGAATAGTTGTACTGTGCAATACTGTAATGCGTTACGTAATACGGTTAAAGTTAAGCATACATGTGTCTAGCTTCTATGTAGCGACTTATAGGTCGGCAAAGAAGAAATGGAATGAAATAGGAAGTTGGATGAAAAGCGAAGTAGGAGGTAGTTATTATGAAACTGTATATATAGGATAACCTATGCATAAACACGTTACGGCCCAATAACAAAGCATTACTAGTACCTATAAGCTCGGAAACTCCGAAATCTAGATTCTTTGGTGCTTTCGTTCATGTTTGAGTAAAGCTCTACCGAAAATGGAAGCACGAGTCTGTGTGCACGTAACGTGGTACGTTGTATGTATGGTACGGGAAGGGTGGGACATTGACCGACCGATCAATGCCATGGCATGGCACACTACATCACAAACATACAGAGAAAGTTCTCTTCTGTGAGCGTGGCAATGCCCTGCCTAAAGCACATTTCGGGTATTTCAGCGAAGAATACCACTATAACAGTATACTGCACTGCATAAGTAGTACCAATGTGTACATAAACTACGTATGTAAACTTACAACGTATTATTGGATTGGATAGGAAAAGGTGCTCAGTTTTATCTCGGAAAGACTTTCTATGACTAATACGCAACAACGACACACTCACACCAACTATTTGTAATTTCGCCATTGACACTTTTTCCTATCGGAGAATGCAAAACGGAATTTTGAATCATTGCATGCCTCTGTATCATCTCATTACTGAAACTGAATTGCTTTTGATAATATGCCATAAAAAAGCTATCATCATACTACTACTAATATTGCTTAGCGTAATAGTAAGTTTATAAATTGCTTTTTCTTCTGTTCACTATGTTAATGTTAATTACGAAGACTACTGCATACACAAGCTCACTTTATTCCACTTTTAACACTTCGTCGTATTCCACATTACAGTAACTCCACATGATTTCTAATTCAAGAGTAAAAAGTAGAGAGGAAATGACAGAAACATTTGCATTATTGAACCACAAACAGTAACCTCTTCCTCCCCTCCCACCATTGGCTTTGATTTCACCTTCAACTTTTTGTTTATTCCGACGAAATCGAGTTATCTAACCGATCTTAGAAACAGGGTGCTCCCTATTACAGAATAATTTACCAACGGCTTTACCACTTAAACTAGTTAAAACCAGCTACATACGATAACACATGGGCCAGCAGGCGAATTAGAAATGAAAACTTTTAAATAATTACTTATAAATACTTTAAATAATAATTTTAGTTGTGGAAAGTATTGCTTACCTCATTTTGCTTGGATGTGATTAAAAAACCAAAGAAGATATCTTGAATGAATGAGAATGGAGTAAAATAAAATCACTTTGCACTAAACATAAACTGTGAACGTCACTTTCTTAGTGGTGACATTACCATTCGTCGTGATCAAAAATGTTTGCAACAATCACTTATTCGTGTGGTATATAAAAAGGAAACACTAGTTAGAAGAACAACACATTTTCACGATTTGTATCTCATATAGTATTATAAGTATTATTACTATTTAAGATTATTCTACATTGCATGGTACTGCAAAGGTATATTATGAAAAATACTGGTCTTGAGCAAACTATTTGCTAGACAATAGACATTGAGATATCAAAGTATCGAACGCACATATTTTATAGTACTTACATATACCATTATCAAAGACAATGAATGATCACGTTATGTAATGAACGATCAAACGACGAAAACACTGTGCCACGCGAAATTTGTTTTCGCTTATTCTACTTTAGTCTTCATTATGGTGTTGCTAAAAGGTTTTTAGAATTGTAAAGCCACAGTCAGAAGTTGAGTTGCAGGTCATGGTATTTACTTGGAAACACTAGTTCATCAAGTAATCAGTAAAACACCACTGTAATGCTAGTGATATACTTTGCTAAACCACATCACAACACTTGACCACCGATACTTGTCCTGTGTACTTTTACACGTTTTCCTCTATTTGTTTTTAATTAGCGAACATAAAAGCTTACTTCACATTCAAAAGATTCTTGATTGGCCACTGTTTCACCGGTTACACCTACAAATATTTAGAAAACGTACTCATTCCTTCTTATTTGTTTGTATTTTTGCTTACTTATAGCGATTGCTATTAAGTAAGATTACTATTGTAGTACAGCCACTAAGACTCATTTTAGTAAGTACGAATACGAAATAGGTTATTCACTTCACCAACATTTAATTGACAATGTATAATTTCGAAAACTTTGGAGACTTTTTATAGCAAAATAGACCTCATTTCCATCGCTCAACTCCTTTTGACTGTATTTAGCTATTGAGAGCTGACGATCTTTTAGCTGGAATCCAAAATCAATTTTCCTGAAAATGAAAATAAATACTTGAATTATCCACAGGAATATTACATTACAACTAAAACTAGCTGCTATTAATAATATATGCCAGTTTGTTAGCAATGCAATGAAAATCTCATTGCCAATTCTCTGGGAGTTGCCATTGCCAGTTAATTTAATTGAGCAACTAGGGCTTTACTTTGTTTGTTTAGGGAGCAGTCAAAACTTACAAAAGTAAAAGACATTGCTTAGAAATCTAGATTTTCAAGTTGTAGCGAACACACCCTGAATATAGGTAATTACTAATGTGTCATTCTGATTTTCACTCACCAAGCAAAAGTTTTGGGACTGCCAAGGTTCTTCCCTGGAAAAGTCGAATTCGGTTTTTATTTTATGTCGTCATTCAAGGAGTTATTGAAGTTAGTCAGCATCGGAGCAGCAGATCAGAACTTCGTTAGCACAGGAAATGCAGAATACAAGAAGGTAAACAAATAGCTAGATACTGTAATAGTCATAAGAATACAAGACACTAAAGCATTTGAAAATACATGTATAATTACACTACATAATTTAGTAACATTTACCCATATACCACATTTTATTAGAAACAAACGTTATAATGCATTTCAATTTTCAAAATTATATGAATTGAATACCGAAATCAGCAGCTCCAGCTCAGTCAAATTGATATTCTCAACTTTATATTAAGTAAAATGGGTAAACATAGGTTGTCGTTTTCGGTCAGTGACTGGAACACTTTTGCCTGGCTGACTGATACTAGTGACTGATCGCTACTGATGGCTGAAAATCTAAACACTGAATGAGTCGACCTCTTGGAAACCTGGAGTTAGAATTTTAACTTGGAAATTGGAAGAAGAAGGACTGACTCAAACTCTAGCCTACAGCCGTACAGCCTAGCTTCCAAATGACTCCAATATACAATATACCAAATAGAAAATAGAATCGAATTTCCTATATCAGAAAAACAACACACCGAGATATAAACTTAATGTGTAACACATATCTAATATATAACCGTATGCACAAATGCTATCGTAGTCGTATTAATGTAGTGTATATTCCATACCGTTTCCTATGGCACTTGTCTTTATATTATAGTAACACTATTCCTTATACATGCGCATCTTGTATATCATGCACTATTGCACAATACCTTATATAAATTGTTGTAGTTGCAGCTAAGGAGGACATTCGCCTAATATGTAAAGACACTGAAATGACTGAAATACTGAAAATATTATGGTTCATAAATGGAAAATGGAAAAACTCTGCTTTTTGATGGTGTACACAGCTAATTAAAAAGTCTTCATTTAACACATTTTTCATTAGGTTATACGTACAGATTGCTAATGATACTTGTTATTTAACAAAATGTGACAACGCAGTTAACGCATAGTAAATAACCATAAATGAGTACGTAAAGTAAAACTCACTCTCACTTATTACTGTTACTACTTTTCGGAATGTTCAGTTCAGCAGTTCTTTTGTATAAGATAATTTTGTTGTTCAGGTTCATCTTGCAAATCTGTAAACATGGTGGCGAACGGACTTTTGAAAACACTGTGTAAAATGTAGTCTTATATAAATTTTAGTAATTATTGCACATGAACTTTACACTACTGTTCATAGGATTTGATTACGCATTTTTCAAAGTTAAAATGATTCCTTTTCATGGGCTTTATAAAATTCTTTTACCATATCTTCTTCAAATAAGTGTCCGTCCTGATACCTTTCGGCATTACTGGACTGGAATGCATGCGTAAATTAGAATTAGTAATTATATTTCAACAAATTATAATTAAAAGATACTATAATTTATTGCTACAGCTAATAATTAAGCACTTATATCATGTTTTAAGTTTTTGGGTTCCCAAAACAATTATAAGGCAGTATGAATTAAAGAAGGCTGCTAGTAAAGTAAAGGGGGCATTTGCCATTTGAGGGGATATAAAAAATATGATTACTAGAGTGAGTTTTCATTATTAAAAAGAATGTTTGTTGAATGAAATGTAAGTTCATGAAAATGAAATGCTAACGTGCATGTATTACGAAATGAAGCAAAAAGTATTGGTTAATTATGATCATAACAACCACTTGAACCACTGCGAAATCATGCACCTACATTGGTACATTATAACCATGATATTGCTACAGTCGTCTTTTACTAAAGACTAGAAACATGCTATTTGTGCAAATGTTGTAGTAGTAGTAGTAGTCGTACTTAAAGGCGTAATCGTAAGCGTAATGCAATGTATTTACATGCAGTGGATATTTTTGTAAAATTTTGATCCATTTTAGAATACACATTTGCTATAGCTCTATACTATAACTATAACATAACTGCATAAGGGTTTATGGGTTTTTCATTCATACTTCTTCATCTCTGCTAGAAATCATAGAATCATAGGCAAGCCACACCTTTATCGTAAATGTTCCATGAAAAGAATAAAGATGTAATCATAATATACAGCACGAGCCACCTTGTATTCAGAGGAGTAAATAAGTGAATGGTTGTAAGAATCATGGCACGTTTTTCAATAGAGTCAACAAGACTTCTTTTACTCACTTATGTTCACAAAGATAGAACACATTTATCCAAAACGTCCAAAACTTTGCATTACAATTTACAAAAAGTTTTACAATTTACAATTTCATTTCGAGTTAGAATTAAATACAGATGCTATATAATTGAGGGTTAATATATTCTAAACAATTCGTCAAAAAAGCTTACGTTTTGCAGTGGGAAGGAAACAAAGTAATATTTGTCAAAAGTGATTTATTTTAAGGGAACTTTACTACTCTGTAAACATTTTCTGTTAAAGATTTTTTGAAAATGTATCTGAATACCTGGGAAGAGTTTGAAAGACAAGCTGAACGGTTGTATTTGGGTGATCCAGAAAGGGTAAAAATGATTTTGTAATACCCATTACTTTTTTCGTAATGGAAACTTCTTGGTTCTAATTCTAATATATACGCTTTTAACGTTACGTTAAAGATAATAATTCATTGATTACAATTACGAACTGCATTATTAAAATTTCAGTGTCGGTATTCTGTGTCCTACTCTCATAAGAAAGGTGCTTTTAAAGTTAAGATGACAGATAATGCCGTTGTAAGTAATTTTACTTTACTTTATTGGTCTGATAATTTCTTTTCATATAGTATGTGAGTTATAAGACTTTACACGTACTAAGCTAATACATGTTTTTTCTTTTTTGTCATGCAGTGTTTACAGTACAAGTCAGAAACTACTCAGGATTTAAAAAAGATGGAAAAGTTCATTACCAACCTTATGAGACATATGGCCTCTAACGAACATTAGGATTAGAGCTTCTTTACTTTACCTCACCTCACCTAAACTTAATTATATGATATAATATTACTACTTTATACAATTAAAATTATAAATAGCAACTTTATAATTTTTATACATATATCGTATACTTATTTTATTACTATGTGTGCATACTACACGGTTCATTAATGAAATAAGCATTTTAAGTATAAACATGAGAAAGCAAATAATTATTTTAAAAGTTCACAATCATAACACAAGTCCTAAAGATACAATATTACTATCTTTGTGTTTCTTTTTGACTCCATTGCGATTCGAATTTTTTGAAAATGATTTACCATTCAATTTCGATTTGTCCACTTTACAACAAACTGTACACGTACTGCTATGAGATCCTTTTTTCTTAGACAAACTTTCTTTAAAAATACGTTTTCTGGCAAGAGCGGCCACCTCTTCTGTTACCTTTAGATACATCGTCATTCTCTCGCCATATACTTCGTTTACAATACTCTGTAGTCTGAATTTGTAGACATTCGGTAATCGAGAATATTGTGTACAAAATTCTTTGAAAAAAATCTGCAATAACAATTGGAATGTGCAATATTTAGTTCCCATATTCACAATAATCAGTCCTTTTTAATTCCATAAACATAATACACAGCAATACACAGTAAATACAAGAATTCAAAAATAGACTTACAAAAATAGAATTCTCAATGTAACTATCGTTTTCTGAGAAGCCCTTGTAGATACCAGGTTGAGACATTAGCACGTAATACTTTTGACAGAATACCAGAAGACTTTTCTGCCATGAACATTCATGAGCAAGATGGATGTCAATCGTTTCGAGACCATTTGCTAATCCAATTGCAGCACCAAGAAGGGACTTGTGATCCTCTGTTAATTCCTCTAATGGAATATCAACCATTTGTTTTAGAGTTTCCGTTATGTACTCCTTAGTCCAATCTAACAGCTCGTCATATCTTTGGATTACCTTAATTAAACAGTTCAGTATAATTAGTTAATTTTTTCTCCAGGTACCAAAATTGATTTAAAAAGCAATTCTTAGAAATATAAAAAGGTAGTTAATAATGTTACAGTCATAGTACTTGTAAGAATGACTGTATTAAACGCTGCTGATCCTTGCAAGGGGTTGGAAAAGTCAATAAGTCGATGAGTACGGATGAGATCAATTTAAACTGAAAAAAGTCAAAAATGTTTTTTATAATAAGCAAATAAAATTCTTGAGTGTTCCAAAACCAAAAACTTACATGCAATCGAGAGCAGTCTAGTGGACAGTCTAACACAGCTTTCATTGTGGCAGAAATCATATTTAAATGTGTTTCCACCGAAGCAGGTAAAACTTTGCCACATTCTAGTAGTACACTGTTTTTGAGGATATAATCATGAAATAAGTCGCAGATTATGTCGAGAACGGGAAACGCGCCGTGTTTTCGTATATCTCCTAAAATAACGTCGAATTCCCCAGTATCGATTTCGCCGTGCACTGTGTCAGTATTTCTAAAGAAATTCGTCACAAAAACTTTCATATAGTCTTTCCATTCTATTGGTAGCACAGGAAATTGACTAAGTAAATCGAAGACTTCTGGCCGTCTTGACTGTGATTCCTCTTCGTCTGTAAAATTCTCTTCCTGATCATCTTCGGAAGCAGATTGATCAGTGTAACTGCCGCTAGAACTAGAGCTGCTCTCCAGACGTTCAGATGTTATTTCTAACAACTTCGAAACCTGTTTCTCTTCATTTCTTCTTAAGGCATCTTCTTCAGGATTTACTTCAAAAGGGTTAATAATGTCTGTGCCATAGGCCTCCCCACTACAAAGGCTTCGCAAAAAATCACTATCACTACTGTTTTCCTCAAAAGGATTGAATTCATAATTTCCCATTCCCTGATCAATCAAATCAGATATATCCGATTCAGACAAAGGCTCAGTAATGAGCTCAGACTCAAGGACTTCACGATTTTGGAATTCTATATCAGAATCATTCACAACCATTTGATTATCTTCATATTCCGGTTGTTCTAAATTGCAAGCATCCTCACTATCTTCAGGTTGTTCATGAAAATCATTGTCATCATCGAAAGTAGTGCAAGGTTCAGCAATAACATTAGAATCATCTTGTCTATATGTGCAAAGTTTTATGTTTTTATCCGTTTGATATTCTACACTTTCCACCGTCTCATCTTCTTCAGGTATTGATTCGTCGTCACTGTATAACTGAACCATCACTACCCCTTGCTCTTCTGCATTTTCTTTAAACTCTATCCCTCTATTTTTATCCTCGCCCCTCGTAGCATCTTCGGTTTTTAAAGTATGCTGGCTGGGCTTTGTTTCTGTTTCATCAGTAGCTTCAGAAAGGATAATATCATCACAACTTTCAGATACAATGGTAGCATCTGTAGGATTTTCAAACTGTAACATGTCATCATGACTTAAGTCGACAGCAACCGTGGCATTATTTTCGTCAAAAGTTAAGCATACATCTTGAGCTTTTACTGCATCATCTAGGATGTCATTGGCCACCATTTCTTCGAATTCAATAACGTAAAGATTATTTAATTCCGGAACACAGTTATTAAATGAGTCTATTATAGCATCACAATCTTCTATACTTTTTAAAGAAAACTTCGGCAACTTTTTGGGTTTTCTTACTTTTACAGTATTTGCAATAGTATGTAAGGTACTTTGCTTGTCTAGAGGTTTTGCAGCGTCAGAAATTTCCATTACTCTTAACACTTCAAGCTTTGTTTTATCCAATGCTTCAATTTGAATGAGGGATTCAATCTCGAGTTTTTCATCAAAGACTTTAGGAACAACAGCTATGTTCTCCAATTTTTGTTCTAATACTGCAGCTGCAACTAAAGGTTTATCTTCAAGACTTTTGTTTGCATTATTAACTGGAAAGAGGGATTTATTTTCATCCAAAACGTCAACAGGAACATGAGACGTATTTTCAACATTTTCGTTCAAAACGGGAACAGGAGTAAGAGGTCTGTTTTCGTTGTCATCAATTTTGTTGTCCAAAACGTTAACTGGAATTTGAGATTTATTTTCTTCAACTGTTGTTTCCACCAAAGCGTCAACTGGAACCACAACAGGTTTACCGTCAACATCTTCTTCGCCAAAAATGTTACCTGGCAGGAGGGCTTTACTTACTTCTACTCCTTTGTTCCAAACTTTAACTGGAAACTTTTTAACCGTTATTTTTTCTAACGATATATTATCTATGTCTAACTTTACGGTTTCGTAATCAATTTGGTATTCAGCAGTTTTTGTCTGATTTTCAAATGAAATAATATCTTGATATTGGACATAATTATTCAGCTTTGTTGGTACGTTATCATCCAAACTAAGCTCTTCTGATGTTTTCGTTGCCAATTTATTATCAGCATCACTTCCACTTTCAGATTCCTCATATTCGACTTCAGAACTTCCAGATATAGAATCATCGGGCGCCTCAGGGCAGTTTTTTAATTTGGTGTCATCAAACTCGTTTTCTGAGCTGTCTTCCCTCAACTCTTCATCAATGTCTGAATCACTCAATACAACTTCATTTTCGGATTCTACTAATTCAATTTCAGTATTTGGATATTCCAATTGCAAACTTTTATTCTTTAATTCATTCGATTCGGTTAATCCATTGAAATTGAATTCAACATCTACATCAGGCATTTCGGTAACACAGACCCGTTCACATTTAATGTGATTTGGTTTACTATACTTTTTAAATTGAGCCTGCTCTTCCAACCATTCATACGAATTTGAAATATCAATGTCATCATGCCATTCATCTCCTTTGACATCAGCTTCTTGAAAGTTATCCTCTGTCGGATAAATGTTTCCTTGATGCTTGCTTTCTACGTCATTCCTACTGTTAAATTCGAAGTTTTCCTCAATATTCCAATCATTTTGAGCATCATCAGCCAACTTTTTTAAATGCAATTCTGTTATTTGAGGGTCATCAGAGATTTCTTCGAAAATGATTTCATTTGCCTGGTACTCATGATAATCAAAATTTTGATAAGTATCAATGTTTTCATCATCTTCAAGGGTTACATCTACACGAACATATTCTATAGTTTCTTTATTCTCAACAGAATCACTATCTGATTCAGATGAAATAGATTCTTCTTTTTCCGAACTAAGCTCGACTTCAAAATTCTCCAAGTCCATTTCATTGGAAACTCCCAATTCAATTTCATCCAAAACTTTTAAACTGATATCCTTTTCCAAATATTTTGCAGCAAATTCGGTGTTTTGATTATCTTGTAAATTATCATAGTCTGCTATTCTAACTTCAACTTCCTTTTCATTTGCCCAGTCAATACTTTCGGGATCTTCGAAAGCAATTTCTTCTTCATTTGCCCAGTCGATCTTTTCAGGGTCGTCAAGTGTTATTTCTTCTTTATCTTTCCACTCGACTTTTTTAGAATCTTCCAGAGTGCCTTCTTCGTCTGAAAAATCCACATCTGGAGGGTCCCCTTCTTCCTCTGAATTTTCTAATTCTATTTCTTGATCTGATCCTTCGAATTCTATCTCGTCTTCCGTATTAAGTATTTCTATTTCATCATCTGAGCTTTCCAGCTCTACCTCTTCGATATGCGTATCTTTGTCTAAATTATTGATTTCCATAACTTCGTCATCTATAGGCTTGGGATCGCCTGATTTTAAAGCAGCATCGGAGATATGTTCTTGATTTATATTTTCTTCTTCAACAGGAACGGCACTGCAGTATCCATCCTGAGTTTCAGTATTGACATGTTCTTCTGAATACTCATAAATTCTTTGTTCATTCTGAAGCTCACACTCCTGCTTTTGTTCAGTTATAAACTCGCTGCTAATATAACCTTCAGAATTTTCAATAGTACTATCTTGTGTAACAAGATAACTATTACCATCTTCGTCAACATACTCATGAACTAAATAGCGATTGGTTGCATTTTCACTTAGATCTGCAGCTGTTAGCTGTTGGGTAAGGTTATCACTTAGAGTTTCATCTATTGTGTATTCCTCGTCATTCACCTTGTAGTATTTCCTTTCAGACAACGCATTATCTGGTAAATTTCCTTGACTCATTTCACTACTCTCAGTGGATGTTTTGGAAAAATAATCTACAGGTGGTTCACATTCTTCGTTGTAACGTGCATATTTAGACTGGGTGTCGTCATCTACATATTCGTTTTCAAATTCGCACTCATTAGTTTCCAAATCCTGCTTTGAGGTAATCGCATTATAGTTGGAAATACTTCCAAATTCTTCGATTTCCTCTTCTTCGCTGTTTCCATCACTATTTTGTGCAGACGAAGCCTCCTCTTCGAATTCGCCACCAGGATCATCATATTCAACACCTTCATCTGAACTAATGCATTTAAGATCTTCTTCGGTGATTACTAGCTGATCACTTTCTTTAAACTCGCGAGCATTTTTTTTAAAACAATCTTCACATTGTTCGTCGTCTTCCGTTTGCACATATAGGAAATTATTTGGATAATGAACTTTGAATCGGGGGTTTAGATTTTCATAAGGAATGTCACTGAATTTTTCACTCTCCACAGTTTTAAATAAATTAATCATAGTCTCACTTTCATTTCGTGGAGAGTACTTCTTTCGAGTACCACTAGATTCCAAAACAGCTTCTTCTGCGTTTTCAAAATTTCTCGAGGTCAGACCTGGAGAATTGTCATGGTGGCTGTACTGCAAAGCAACCTGTGCAGAGAGTGCAGACGTGCAATAATAAATTATTATATTCATTAAAAATAATGATTTAAAACCTGAAATGTACAGCTACTACACAGCAATACGCAACGTTAATTGGCACTGTGAAAGACATACCATTAATATACATCGAAGTCTACTCATCACAGAAGTTTTTAATTCAGAAGCAATATCCTCCTCGACTACAGCTCCAGCTTTCTCAGCAATTTCGACAACCATTTTTGTGGCTAGTCTGCAAAATAGTCAAGTTTAACTATAATTAATATAATTCAGTCAAGAGCTGCTTAGCTCAAGTTGATTTATCAACCAATAAGTATACCATAAATAATGAGTTGTTCATTCTAGCTGAAAAAAATTACCGGTCAATATGGTTATCCAGCTCTTCATCATCTCCAATTCCATCGCTAGATTCCTCACTGCTCTGTTTAGACGACTCATTGTCATCTAAATCTTCCATGTCAATGGAATTGGATTCTATGCTATCATCAACTATGTTTTCTGCTTCCGATTCCGGTTTTTCCGGTACGTTGACCCCGAATTCCGAATAAGAGCCTTCAAGAGATTCCATTTTCTTTTGGACGTAAGAATACTGAAAATTTCCGAAAAGGCGCATAAAATCGGCACCGAAATATAACCAATCTTAAAATAAGTGAAAATATATTGTGGTTTTTACACTACACAGTAGACAGTAATCAAAGTCGTATGTATACATTTGCCACATTTGTATGAAAAGTCTCGCCTCGTTCGTTTAGCGTCAAAAAATTGAGTGTACTCCTATAAAATTCTACAAATGTTTCACATTTGTGCCATTTGTAGAATGTGCAGCGGACTATGAGATCAATAGGATAAAATCTAAGCATTCATAGTAATAGTTCCCTAAACAGAAGATTTTGGCAAAACAAAGGACTCGTTTCTAGAAAGTCGCTTGGGTCTTGGGTTAGAAAATGTCCTTTAATAATATGGAATTTAAAGTAATTGTTCGCTTATTTTTCTCTGGCGGAAAACCTAAAGTTATCCAAAAACTCCATTTGCTATTGCTAATCTTCAAAAACTGCTGATGCATTCAGTATTCAAAAATATTAAAATTATTACAATATACAATGCACATTCGGTTGACTTAAGTAATGTACTGTCAAAAGGTCAGTAAATATTATAGGATTGAAGAAAATAAATAATAAGCAATATCAAATTTACCTTTGAAGTGCTTTATTTAACCAGAATCCCCTTTACAATCAAGAGTTGATAAAATGATAGAATTTTAGTTTTGGTAGTGAATGAAATCAACTGACTGACACTGATTTCATTTTTGGACAGGATAAACAATTTAAAATAATACCGCTAGAATTGCGAATACCAAGTATCATTTATATAATAACTTAGTTGCACTGTTCCCCAATTCAAGGTTGGCGGCAGTTTTCACAAAAATTGCGGTAAAGTTTTGCATATCTTGCTTTCTCCGATTCTGAAAAGTCTATAAAAATTCTTAGTGTTTTTTAAGTGGTAAAGTGGTATTATCCTCTCTAGGTAAGATAATTAAATTTTGCCATAATCCCTGAGCATTAAAAGTTTTAATTCAAAGATAACTTGAAAGCAATAATTTATTGTGTTCATACATACATACAAAGTATTATTTTATGTCCATTTATTGTTAACTTTACTATTTCAATAGGCAGGACGCAGGACATTCAATTCTATCTACCTTTTCCGTTTTCATATCGATCACGACTGAGTGGATATATTTTGGAGAACGGGGAAAATTAATCTTACCAATATTCCCCAAATGGATCTAACGGAGTCACCAATTCTGTTTTCAGAGGAATCTTTACATCTCATTAGTCGTAAAAGGAGCGAAACTGGTAAATAAAAATCGCACCTAAAAATTGTAGTTTTTTAAGGCATGGTATATCGATTTATATTTCAATAGTTTCTAATTTTGAAATAAATTTTATGGCTCTTTTACCTTATTTTACCTTATTTTACCGTATTACGTTTCAATAGATCAATTACAACATGGAAAGACCAAGAAGCAGAAAGTTAGCCGAAATTTATTAGAAGAAGGCTTATTATCAGATATAATTGCTGAAGATGAACCGTACCGCCCTCCTCCAGTAGTCCGCTATCGTCAAGTTCTGAGACATGTTCCTAGTATACCTTATGTTCCAATATCTTGTGCTGATGGTTCACGAGTATATTTAAGATTGTTTCAAGAGAAAAGTAATGATAGTGATGTAACTAAAACTTCTCAAAAGCTGGGTAGCCTCCTAGGAGTTGACTTCTATGAACTCAAGAAACGTGCAAGAGCAATTGTAAGACTGCCGTAGTATTTTTTTAATTAAAAATATTGTGGAAAATGAACGATGACATTTTGATATTTTAATAGAAGGATGAATTTCATGAAGCTCTGGCTGTGGTCGTAAACAAAGAGAATATACCACCTCCGGATGAAACACAGGAT
Organism: Yoshiicerus persimilis; assembly: GCA_020352615.2. Taxonomy (NCBI): domain Eukaryota; kingdom Metazoa; phylum Arthropoda; class Collembola; order Entomobryomorpha; family Tomoceridae; genus Yoshiicerus; species Yoshiicerus persimilis. Next base: position 37,030,913 of record CM036941.2, on the reverse strand, counting down.
CTATGGGTCGAGAAATACAGACCCAAGTCTTATTTAGACCTTTTGAGTGAAGAGGTAAAAAGTTATAACTTTTAGGCTAAATATTTATTATATAATACTAATAATACAAAATAATTTAGGTTATATACATAATATAGCTAAGTCAGGCTAAGTAGGTAAATGCCTGTGAAACCATGAGCCAAAAGTACCCATTCAAATGAGGTCTTTTATTGCTTTGTGTGACATTTTAGATTATAAATCGTAATTTACTTCACTGGTTGAAGTTGTGGGACAAGAGCGTTTTTGGAACAGATTACCTTGTTAAAGTAAAAAGTACCAGAGAGAAATATGCACAGCTTGGTAACAAAATATTTAATTTTTTTTTTCGTTACTTTTAACTCTGGGATTTCATAAATATTTTGTTCTGACGACAGATGCAAAGGAAAAAGAAAAACTTAGAGGACCAAAAATTTGTATGGAAGATGATAATTATGACGATACAGGACGACCAAAGCAAAAAATTGCCCTTTTATATGGAAGTCCAGGTCTTGGAAAAACTACCTGTTCTCACATTGTAGCAAAACATGCAGGTTTGTGTAATTTCTATTTACGTTGTCCTGAAGTTTTGTATATTTAATAAATATTTATTCGCAAATGTATTTCGACTTCTGTGTTGTTCTTTTGTGGCTTCCCGTTTTAGTTTTTCTTTTCAATGTCATTTTTAAGGTTACAACGTTCGCGAAATGAATGCTAGCGACGACCGATCTATAGAAGTATTTAAGAAGACATTGGATTCTGCTACTCAGTCTCAATCTGAAATGTTTCAGGATGGACGCCCGAATTGCCTTGTAATTGATGAAATTGATGGGGCTCCAGTTGTATGTTTAGTTCGTCATTTTCCAAACCACTATCTCAAACCATAATAGAAAGATATTAATTACAATAAATTGACTTATAATTTGTTTACAGTCAACAGTGAACATATTAATAGATTTGATAACAGATAAAGCAACGGAAACCGGGAAGAAAAAAAATAAAAAAGTATTACGCAGGCCTATCATTTGCATTTGTAATGATTTGTATGCCCCTTCGTTAAGGAATCTCCGTAAACATGCCCTTGTACTCCAATTTAATCCTGTGCCTGTTTCAAGGTATATATGCGAAAATTTGTTAAAAAATTTATCTTGCGATATGTATTAGCTAGGGTGACTTTTCGTTTCTTTTAGCTTGGTTGAGAGAGTGGCAGAAATATCCATTAAAGAAAAACTAAATCTGGATAATGGGACGGTGCAAACTTTGTGCTATAAGTCAGAATGTGACATTCGGTCTTGTTTGGCAACTCTTCAATTTGTAAAATCAAAAGGATGTTCTGCAAAAGATGCTTTATTTTCTCAGATTGGAATGAAAGACAAAAGTAAAGGTTTATTTGCTGTCTGGAGTGATATTTTTACGCTACCTGAAGGGTAAGATAAAGAAAATACAATGTAATTTTTCAATATAAAAAATAAATATCATTCTTAGTATTTTCATTGATTCATGGTATTCATTTATTGTAGCAAGAAATATTACGATATGGCAGATCCCAGCAAACCAGTTGCTCGATTTAATAATGTTCTTAGAGTAGCTCAAAGTTTTGGAGACTACGAAAAACTTCAAGGAGGAGTTTTTGAAAATTATTTAAAAGCCAAATCGCGTGATTCGTATTTTCAATCGGTACAGCTTTCAGCATAGTTTTCTTACTACGTACTTATTTTGAGTGTAATTTCATGTGAATGTGTATTCAGATTATTGAAGGTATGAGTTGGACCAACTGGTTCGAAAATATTAGAACACAAACCGAGAGATCACAGAACTACAGTATGTATGGTTATTTGCCTATGTACTTTGTTGCGACACATTTTTTATTCGCCTCAAGAAATTGGTTTCAAATTCAATACCCCAATGCTGACGTAAGTATTACAGAAGTTTAGTAATTACTATTGTACAGTGTGCCTATATTACTAAAATTTCAAAATGATTTTTTTTGTAGATAATGCTGAAAGGACCTAGATTTTCAACCATTATTCAAACAGAACTGAAAGACATGTGTCCTTCGGTTGGTAAATATTTAGACTCCAATGGATTAGTTCTTGACATTTTACCTTCTCTAATTAACATCATACAGCCTACTACAATTCGTCCTGTACGTAAATTTTGCACTGCTAACAAATTATACGTTGATATTTTAGGAATGTAATATGTACAATGCATTTATTAAGGTACCATCACAAATATGGAGTGATCGAGAACGCGAAACCTTAAAAAATGTGATAGAAATTATGATTGCTTATAATTTGAGTTACACTCAACAAAGAACAGCTGAAGGATCTTATGAATTCGTTCTAGAACCGTAAATAAATTATCTTGTTTATTTAGTGTCTATATTTCAACAATCAACCAACGTTTAAAAGACTTATGTCAAATATATCATTGCTGAAACCATTATTATAGCAACATAGAAGAACTCTGTCGCTTCCCTACTGCAGACCTGACTCAAAAGCGTCAGTTTGCTTATACCGTAAAGCAATTGGTATCTCGGGAAATAGAAACGGAGAAACTAAGACGAAATGATTCACTTGGAAATGCTGGAGATGTTTGGGCAAAGCCTGTTATTAAAAGGACTACTGCAACAACACCTAATAATACCCCTGCTACTCCCGTTACTCCCAAAGTAAGTAATGTTTCACATTCTCTTATTACTTAGCAATATTGTATGCATGCTCAAAGGTTTTATGCAAAAATTTTACTAGTACATTAATGTTCACATTATATTTTGACTAAGATCAATTAATTAACGTGTCTTCAGGTCGCTACAGCTGTCATAGCGAAAGACTTTTTTGGTCGCCCTATAATTCCCAGCCCAGAGTCTGTCAAAGATGACGAAGAAAAGAAGAGTGAGTTACCATTTTCCACAGTAAATTCTTAACCTTAATTTAAGAATACCCTTGTAAACTTGTTTTATTGTTGCAGAGCGGGGGTCGAAAGTTTTCTTCAGATTCAAAGAAGGTTACAGTAATGCAGTTAGGAAGTATGTTAAAATGAAAGATTTAATGTGATTGCATTGGCTAGAGGGTTTCGATAGTTTTACATGGGTGTATGTAGGAATTAGGTTAAACTCGTTACGCAACATTCAACATATATGGACTAATGTTGGTAAAGACTATGCAATAAATAAGCGAAATTTTTTTATCTATATTATATCAGTTTGCACTGCACCGATCACGATTTATTGTATATGTATGTAGGTATGTATAATGTAATTACGCATATATATTTATTGTTTGATAGCATCGGTTTAATATCCACGATGTTATCAGTATTTTGCAGTAACATTTCATATAATAATAGTACCATGCCATGTATTCAATGGTAATTATTGTGTTATTATTATCATATCATGATTATACTTGTGTATCTAGTATTTAATTCAATGTTGGTAATTATAAGGTATGCATAGGCTATAGGTATGTATATCTTTATATCAGGTAGTAACCAATCTATTAACTCAACAATATTATGCGATAACAAAAGGAATGTGGTGTAGTAGTATCATATCAATCACTCAAACAGCATGCGGGTTGAGCCAAGTAACGTAACTTATCGTTCATCTTCGAAACTAAGATTGGTGACACCCTCCTGAGGTACTGGAGGGGAAAAGTCGAGGAAAGGATTTGAGAAGGGAGCAGCACCAAAAAGATCCACACCCATCGGTCGATATTTGAAATAATCTACAGGGTTAGGATAATCAAAACAAAAAATAAAAATAAACAAAAACTACTGGAACCGTGAGAAAATGAAGATAAAATTACTGATAATTGGGAAAGGTGTCTAAAAGCACGTGTGCGTACAATGCGAGGGATGTACACTTGATTGATATACAGAGAATGAGGGTAGCAGACAAACAGTTCAGATCAGATAGAATACAACAGAAAAGATACATCTTAATGTTTTACACTGGAAGACATACCGAAGGGAGCGTTAGCGAAAGGGTCATCATCCTCTCCGTTCGGTTCTCCTCCCGCAGCTGCCGCGAAAGAATCTCCTTCGAATGGATTCCAAGATGAAATTGCCGATTCTGAAGATGCCGTTTGTATTTCACTATTGGTTTGTGAATGCGGACCTCTGAAATCAGTACTTCCATTAATACTGGGCAATCAATAAGTTTTTAGCGTTAGATTAAAATTAGAATTCAAGTTTTGCTATTTCATAATATAAAATGTAAACACTTCAGTTTTATGATTAAAAGTGTAATTTGCTCTTTTTCAACTTACTTTTCAAATGCTGATGAGTCTGACGCATTTCTCCGATGACCATGATCTACAGGAGGGCTAACAGTATGAACGGCGTTCGTAGCAATGGAATTCGAATTCACTGCAGAACTTGTGACTGTAGGATTAACTATGGGTGTGGTAATAATATTAGATGCTGCCATTTCCACAGGCTTTGGGCTTTTCGGAGGCGGTAATAAAGCTGCTCCAACTACAGGAGCTGGCACTACAATGGAACCTTTTGGCCTTTGTCGCGGTGTAACGCTTGTTTCTAGAGCAGCCACAGGGGCCGGAGTAACCGATGCAGGCTTGACAGGCTTCTCCTCAGACTTAAGTTTGGCTGCCAGAGCAGCTTTCGTCATGGCTGCTACAAGGGAATCCATAGCTGGGGCAGGATGTACTCCCCCAACATTAGCTATCGTATTTGGTGTTCCTAGTAAGGAATGACATAGTTCAGCTACTTGATAAATATCCGGGCGAAGTGGAGCTTCGGTACTAAGCAAATATTGAATGAGTGCATGCAGTTGAGGAGAAAATGGCGAGTTGGGTGGAAATGTTACATGTGCTGACTGTATGGCCAGGATTGAATCTCCAAAAGGCGTAGTGTAAAAACACATCTAGTAAAACAAAAGTATTAAATTAATTACCAATTAGGATAGTAATCACTACATTTTTCCTTTTAATTTCTTCTGGTAATTGTGAATTTCCTGTTACCTTGAACAGGAGAACACCCAGAGCCCAAATATCAGCTTTTGTCCCAATCGGACCTCGCCCAGAATAAAGATCGACCATTTCAGGAGCCCGGTAGGCTAATGTAGTGTATTTTTCAAGGTCTTCTTGTGTAGCTGTTACCCCGTGAACATTTGGATCCCAACACTTTGGAGTAGCAGAGCCGAAATCACACAAAACAAAATGTCCATCTTCTTCCAGTACGTTCTCGATTTTCAAATCTCGATGAATAATAGGTGTGGCACACTGATGAAGGCGAGCAACTCCGGCAACAATATTTGCTAATATTTGCAACACTTCCTTTTCAGATAAATGCGTTTTCGCTGACATTCTTGTGTTTAATAAAGCAAGTAGAGAGCCACGGCAAAAGGGCATCAGTCCTAGAATTTCGGTTACTCCCCCTCCTAATGGTGTAACTAGATAGTCTATGCAGGCTAGCAAATTGGGGTGGTCGCCCAGCGACGTCTGTACATCATGAAGAAGATACTTGTAACGTATATTGACAAATTATAATGCTATGTGTACCTTTTACAGTTAGTAATTACCATAATCTGTATCTCTCTAGTTGCAACAGCCAAGTCGTGATCATTGTTAACTATAATTCTCTTCAAGGCATATTTTTGAGACCCATGTCTTGCCAAAAAGACAACTCCAAATCCTCCTTCCGCTATGACTTCATCGACTGTGACTGTATGAGTGCGGAGAGTCCAGGATTTTCCAATACATGATCCCTGGCTGGAGGGAACATGGTCTATTTTGCTCAATAACTTCTTCATGGAGATCTTTTTGGTTATTACGACTACAGCAATAATATCCTTAAAGAACCACAAATTAATTTAGTAATCAAAAAACTCCAAATGAACTTTTATTAGATGAAGACAAATGCAGTTAATCTTCTACTTACTTGAGAGACAATTAAAATAGATGTAGCTTCCGGATGGCTATTCGGTTTTGCCGACTGTTCAAGAATTCAATATATTTTACGTTCTCTTACGAAATTATCAGTTGTTCGGCATGGTGTAGTGTAATAATATACAGAATATATTTTCCAGCTAAATCACATTTATAAAAAATAGGATGATAGTACGTAGATATAGAATAGATTTGCTGTTTGCCTGCAGGATGAAATCAAGTAGAAAAAAATAAATCACTACCGCAGTGCTATGTAGGTATTATTGTTATGTTACTTGCTTACTCAACGGATTACTGTCTGTTTAAAACGAAAAAATATTCAGCCCAATTAGATTAGGTTTAGTTTTGCCTTGTAAAAGAATGATTATATAACCAGACAGATAGAGAGATGAGATTATGTATAATATTTTGGTAAGATACTCACTTATACTATAAATATAGACAATAGATATATCTTTAGTATGTATTCCATTTAATTGAGTCAATGGTACAAATACAAGTCTGCTTTATTATTCTGTCTGTAAGTATGCGCAAATACTTATATTATTATGCTCGAGTCAATGTTTGTAATATTATATGTATTACGTTGATATCTGTTTACATTTTATGTTTTATCTGTAACCTAAACTATTTGTTACAAATTCGTGAGTCTTACAGTTCTTTCCTACTCCTACCTATCCTCACTTAATTTACTCACAAACGATCACAATCAAATATTCGTTTCAACGGGTTGGTATATGTTGCCGTTAAAATATTTGACTTTGACTATGTTTACGTTAATATGACTTGACTTAAAATACGAATATTTTTGTTCGTTGGTTCATTGGATTTGAGTAAACTATTAGTAAGTTGGAAATCCCCAGCCAAATCACTATTGTGTATTTTTGTCCTTTGCAGATTTCTAATTTTTTTGCTTTTCACTATCTCGAAGAAAATAGAGGAAAACTACTATTTCTTTTGCTTTCACAATTTAATTTCCCTTAAATTATTAACAATACTGGTTCACTTTACACGATATTAATTTCACGAATTGGCTTACAGGGATGGTTAGCGGGGAATAAATTAGTGTGAGATTATAATTAGAAAATTATGTTTAAAAGAGTATCATAGTAGGGCAGATAGAATAGGAAAAGAATTTAGATGTAGGTTTATATCAAATGAATTGGTGCTTTATTCTCTGTGATGTAGTTCAATTCAGTAATCCATATTATGCCCTGTAGTACACGTGCGTTATTCGTTCATCTTCTTCAGCCACTAGGCCTTATGCGAGGATACTTCAATAAGCCAACTCACATTCACCTCATGAAGACAGAAATTGCTGCACAAACTGTACATACATTCAAAATTCAAACATAAGTGTTCGTTTACTGATCTTTATCTATCTGTTTTTGATATTCATGTTTTGTACTATAGGTGAATTCGTTAAATAATAATACTGTTAATGTTTATAAGAACTGGTTAGTGATCACATCATGCCTATTTTTGTCCATTAATTTGAAATTTACAGTATAATCCGTGCTTATGATTTTACTATAGTGCACAATTTGTTATTCCATATTCAAATATGCCTTTTCCTCGGAAGTTGATAATTACTAGTATAATTACTTCTGAAGTTCAGTTAGATGAAAAGATGATTGGGATATTACTGCTTTTACTAAAGAGAATGATTTTCATAAAACAATAGCTTTTTAAATTCTGCTCATTTGAGAAATATTTACAGTATTGACAAAGTGAGGTGTACATAGGTTTCGGGTTTCTCGGTTTTTCACTTCATGGCAATTTAAAAGCTGCAAATTAGTAGTATCTACCAACTCAATTCAATCCGCGATATAATTAAACAGTGACTTTCTCTTTGGCATACCAAAGTGTAATGCAATGCGATTTTCCTGTTTGAAGGTGTAAAAGATGATTACTGTTTCCAATTTGCTACTTTTGTGTAAGGCTTAAGACTTACGGTCAAAGACAAAAGTAATACTTGACTAAGATTATTCTTCAGACCTGGAAGCTATTAATAAGACTTTGATGTTCTACTGCGTTCTCTGCAAAATGATTTCCCAGTTTGTACTCAGATAGATTACATTTCCTGTAGATCTGAACGTGTTGTAACTGTAACCCTATACTGTCGCCTTTGAGTGTCCAAATGTATTTAGTCACTCTCGGAACAGTTTTTCATTTCTATCTAGATGCTTACACTTGTTTTTCTCTGAGGTGTACCTGACTTATTTTGATAAGATTTCAGTTTGTTACACAATCAAAGCTGGATTGTTTACCAGCCAATCCAAGCCACCCAAAACATGTCTTAGTTGTGGCGGATTTGTTCATCTATCAAGACTCCTGTTCCCGACAACTATTGGATTGGAAATATATATGGATATATATAAACTCTATAATAAAATGTAATTGCCTCATCTTTTCAGTTTATATTTTATTTCTTTAAAAGACCTGTTTCATGTATGTGCTCTAAAATATGTCATGGTAGTGTGGAAATGAAATCAAAATCACTTAGTAAAAGACATCCATCCCTTAGGATAAGAAACTAATATACCAAAATGAAAGATTAAGTAAAAGAGTCACTGCAGATTATAACAAACAACAATGTAGTCCTTTCTGATAGCTTTTAACTTGATGAGAAAATAGTATCGTGCTTACTCGTCTTTCGGTTTCCTCACGGCACTTTTCAATTAGGATTTCCCAACTTATTAACTAGCGTGTTATACCAATCATAGTAATTGTGGTAAGTACTGTAGCAGATGAAACCTGTTTTGTTAATGTCTTAGAGTGTTCGGGCTGAGTAAGTAATGATCACCTTTCCCCTTCATAAACAAAATCAGAGAAATCTCAATTTTCATCTAAAGCATGTAAAAAGTTTGGATCCTTTAAGAATGGCTTACCCTTATTGCTAGTTATCATTTTTGTAAATTCACTTTCGCTGATTGATAAGCTATATACTTATACATACAAGAATAGTAGGCCAAATGCGCAGTAAAAATTGGATTAGGTTTGACTGCCACACTGATGTGGCCGTATTGTCACTTCATTAAATCGTACAAGTTCACGTCATTGTAATGTTAAAGTAAGCTAAAACGCAATCTACCCTATTGAATAAATGTACTACCTCTAGTTATAAGCTTGTCAAAGGTTGCCTATTAACTGTTAGTTATGTGTTACATTTGCTGCTGGCGTTTTTGAATTTTATGTAATAAGCATTTACAAGAATTTCATCTTTATATATGGATTACGTAACTATTCGGCACGTATTTAAAACTAAATTGCAGTTAACTTAATGCTTGACAAATATTAATTCAATCTGCTTCTTAGGCATTTGGGATTTGGACTCTTACTCCCACTCCCTAAAACCAGACTTCAATCACATAAGCAACCTGAAATAAACCTTACAAATTAATGAGTTTTTGCGAGGTTACATAAGCAACCTTTGCAACTTTAATACCAGGTATTCGTTTACGTTAGAAGATCTCAACCACAGTAGAGTGATGGTGAGTATAATGACATTAAAAGTTGTGTTGTGAGTTATTGCACATTTTCTATGGTTTGGCAATATTAAAGGTGTTTGAAACTCGTTTTCAGTACAATACTGGATCGGATGAACGTACCATCTATACATGCAAGCAGAAAGAGCTGAGAGCTAAAGATTAACTCGTGTGTAACTGATCCTGTCATCACACATGTCAAACGTCAGATTTTGATCTCAAATAGGATCAACAGCTCTGGTCTGGCCCTTCTGCTCCGTTGTTATTATTCATTATATATTAATTCTCCTCTTTGCTTCACATTTCCATTTAGAAATGCAGGTTTACAACTTATAGTACACAGTACACACCATCTGGCTATATTAGGTATATGTTAGTAGTTAAGTACGTGTTTATTTACCAAATAAGCTAAATTAAATCAGCCATCGTAGTAAAAACATTAAAATGAGCAGTTTGGTTTTAATCCTATAAGATTTGTCCATATTATGTAATAGATGTAGTAAAGAGCTAACATTTATAGCAAAATGAAAAGACGATTCATTAGTTCGATTGCTATTATGATCCAGTTAATAAAGTAAGAGTGTCAATACGTTGCTTTTACTAGTATACTGACCAAGAACAGCAGAATCCGGCAAATCTGTCGGAAATGGAAAATGGAAAATGAATAACTAGAAATTAAAATATTAAAATTCCCAAATGCAGAAATAGAAAATGGAAAATAGTGGGCTTTTACTAAAACTGTTTTTAAAATCAAAATCCGTCTGCAAAATTAAATTGTTAACATGTCATAACATAACATCAAACGCTGAAAGCTTGTGTAGATGTAGACGCATGGATGTTTGCGAAGGACTTTAAAACTGTATTGGTTATGTGAACGTTATGAGACTATTCATTTCCCAGTGACATTTACTTGATATTTTGTCTGATAATTTCATTTGTATTAATTTTTAACCTGAGGAAAACTTTTCCGTTTCAAGTTTTGCATACCACCCATGTACAAACAATATTAATAAGTATTAACGCATTTTAACATGGGAAATGTCAGAATGTCAGCTTGAGAACAGGAATCTTCATGCAATGTTGATACTGATAACATTGCAGACAGATTAGAAAACGGATAATATACGGATGATGTAAATTCTGATCTTTAAGCTTTAGCTTGTTTTCTGGTCATCATGCACACATTCAGATTTAGCGTTAAGCCAAACTTTATATTGAGAACCAACAGAATTCATTTTAGGAGTAAGCCTTAAATACTGATGATAAGCCACATATAGCACAAAACGAGTCACAACACAACAGTCCCGCTCAGAACCCATTTGTTAATCAGGATTAAGAGACCGGCTTATCCCTTAGCTCACGATCAGCTCGACCAGTTCATTGAGCCAGGCAAAATCTCTGTACCAAAGATGTTTCTTCTGTCTCTTTAATCCGAGCAGATGTTCATCAATGATGCAGATCAGGGAATTAAAGTATGTTCTAGTATTTATGTATGATGCGGAATATATTATGGATACCACTGCGTACAGGGTTAAAGTTAATACTATACCATTCTTTTACTTCTCTACGAATACCATGCATAACATTTTAAGCTCTCTTCATCATAGCATGTTTTGGTACTATTTCATCTAACTATTACCATGTATACTGATTAAATAAAACGGATCATGTCAATAATACTGGTGTCATATCTTCTCAAACTTGGTCAACATTTCATACTAAATACAGCTTACACTGAATACAGTGTACCTTCAGTATTTACATCACGTATTACACCACACACATTCTGTGTACATGTAATTCAAAGAACTTAAGTTTTTAGTACACAATAGTATACTAGTACTATTCAAGTTGACACAAAGGCAGTTCATAAATCAGCCATAATCTATATTATATTTACTGTATTGTATAATTATGGGAAGATAATTCTGTACAGTGCTATGCTTTTGGTTCAGATATATAGTTATTTAGTTATTATATGTTTTAGTGCATGATTTCCTATAAAAATGAAGGTTATGGGCACTTTCATACCTTCTTCTTGTAAATGCCATTGCAATACTTTTGATGCTTTAAAGTAGCTGTAGTACATAATATTGCCGATAATGGGTCCTGTTATTTAGAAACTTAGTTTGTATAAACCAATAAATGCAATATGGGAACTAGAAAGTGTGTTACAGCGTTATACGTATTATTGCATGGTAAATACTGAAATACATAATATAGGTGTTGTATAACACCAGAGCAATCCATAGACTATACTATTGCAATCACAATGAGATTTCAAATATCAGATTATATTCGCCTGCCTTACTCTTATTCCTCTTTGGAGAGATTTAACTGGAAGGAGACCACCCAAAGTAGTGACACAATACATGTGTTCATGCATTAGAGTAGTGTATAAAATTCTCTTTTCGGTCGTTTCAGGGTTGTGATTTACACAATGTTTGTACACATGTAATAATGTTTGGTAATAGTACCACAATGTGAGGGAAAACGTAACCTCTACGGTAATCAAAATATTCTTGCACATAAATGGTGTACCAATTTGAAATGTAATAGTACTTCACAATCAATGTAACCCTTTATGTTACGATTCACAGTTCATTTTAAGTAATTTTTTCAATTCGATTTTACGTTTTATAGTAGCCAGCTACAGTGAGCCTTTACGCTTTCCACTTTCTCAGAAAATTGTAGTTTACCAGCCCGTTTTCCAAACAAAAGCAGTGCTACTTTAATGTAAATGTGTAATCTTTTGCTTAGGTAGTTTTCTTTTAACTGTTTAACGTGTTTAATTCGTGTTTAATTTTGGATGGAAAATGCTGTAGATTAGCTTTATTTAGTAGACTACAAATGGAATATCTTATTCAATATTTTGTTCTCAGACTTTAAAAATGTTTTCTTTTATAGGGCGAAGACTAAAGATTTTATATGGTTTTCCATTTAAGATATCAGAATAGCATAATAAATGAATCTGTGTTATACGATGTAGTTAAGAGAATTGTATTACTGATTAACTGCCTACACTGCCACAACCTAGTGTACTTTCTTGAAAATAAATAGTGCATAATTTACTTGTTTGAATTCATGTACTTAGTTGCATTGTAGGGTGATTAAAAGGAGGTAGGAAAAGTAGAGAAAAGGAAGAAACGTATCGGGGCTTATTGTTGTTAGTTTGGTTGTTGTGTGTGCATTGAGCCGGATTCATTCATTCATGGAATTCAACCGATTGTCAGATGAGTGAGATCATGTTTGTAGTCAATGATTTTTTGTTTGTCGTCCCTATCCCCTCCCCGAGTTTAGTTTCGATAATCCCCGAATTGAGCAGCTAATATACCGTGAGACATTTCCTTTCATGGACCCTTCTCTCAAGAGTTGGCTATGGGTGGTCGCAGTTGCCCTGCTCCGCTCTCGTCTTATACGTACTTCTTACAAAGAAAACCATGTGCCCCTCTTTACACAGGTCAACCACTGTCTTCCTCTATGCTGTTAACCTGTGATCTCTCGTTTGTCATCGCGGATCCACCTCATCCACTGGCAATTGCTGTTTGTACATTTGCTATTGAATATCATGGAATCACCTATTTCATATGATTAATGCATTACTATTTTAGCCTTGTAAATACTAAAGTACTACGGTACACCAAGGATAGAAGCCAATATTATAGACATACCAGTAGTACACGTTTTATACGTAATGAATGTATGTACATATAACCACAGCAAATAAAATTAAATGAGAATTTTTTACACTGATAAAAGTAATAAATTTTGTGTAAAGATTTTGACCAAAGACCAGGAAGTACTGGTAGGGAAATTTGTATTATTCTAGTTAAACGAGGTGATTCATGATTCATGAACTGATCAACTGATCAGGTTCATAGAAACAGATTTGCTGACAAAATTAATGAATATTTTCTTGGATGTGGCTTCACACTATCGTACATAATATTGGGGGTTGAGTATTGTGTTAGGTGGGGATTCACTTCGGCCGATTAAGTCTCCAATTACTTTCCGGACACTAGGGCTTCACTTACGTCATGGTAAGATTTTTTCTGATTGCCCTCGCTTTTCCGTATTTATTGTTTTTCTTTACTGTATTTTCTCTTGTATGTATATGTATACTGTGTAACGGAATACCAAGTAACGAAATATTGATTCTGTCATCCAGATTCAAGTCTCTAGCTGTCTTTCTAGCTTTTTCAATTGCAATAACTTATTCTGTTAAAAAATGCTGCCTTATATTGTCCTTGAATAAGCCCATTTTAACGTTAACTTATTACCTCAATTTTGAAAACTCCGTCAAACAAATCGCTGAACTGCTGAGGATGGTTTTATCTTTATCATGCATTTCTTTTGATTGGTAGTCAGCAATTCAGTTTCTGATTTATAGGGTGTGTGTTCTTGTTTAGCAAATAAGCATGCAAAAGAATTATGTTTAGGGGATATGTTAGGTAAACTTTTGATTGACTGCCCAAACAAAACTTTGTGTTTGTACTACTGAGTAGTTGTCCATGCAAGTTAAGCATTGCCGTTAATGATAAGTTGTGGAAGTCAGGAAGACCGGTAAAAACCCAATAATGGAAGAGTGGAACAATATAATATAGTTTTTGAAGCATATTTTTGGTCATCACTCACAAATGGTATGGGATAATCGAGATACTACTGTTGCATTACTTTTGGACAGGTGTTTGGGTGTAGTGTTAGTGTTAACACCACAACAAGCATGAGCGATGAATATACAGTATCATTTACCTATTAAGCCTGCCAATAATAAAATGACTATAAAAATATTCTTTTACCACGTATCTGCTTAAGTCTAAGAAGTCTAATAGAAATGAATTACCTACAAATGTAATCCTAACGTATAGTTTTCTGCGTAGGTAGTCATTTATTACTATTACTATAATTTTCATTTGAACTCCATATGCTATTGGACATAATTTAATATTGTATCCCCATAGTGTGCTCATAGTATTATAGTTGTTCAAATAGTAGATTTTCTTGTTATATAGATAGAATGTTTCTGTAAGAAAGTATACCTCAAATACCTCTCCTAGGAAAGGCATCATAAAGGAACTACCAAAGTGTGTCTTTTTCTTGTCGGTGTCGCTTCAAATGATAAGATACATTTAATTTACAATCAAACAGACATGACACAAGAGGCACCGATTTAGTACACTGCTTTGTACATTACTTCGGGTGATACATGGAACACTGAATGGACTCAACAATAATTTGTAATAAAATTACGGTTGACACCAAATGACAGAAGCTATAGCATGCTAGCCTTCTTACGCAGATACATATCATTAAAATGTATTTACTTTTTGAATGCATCCGTCTATTGTAAACCTTTTTTCCTTAAAGGCAAATGCAGGCATCCTATTTTCCGGTAGAATAGTGCGGCTCCTCTTAAGTCTTTCAATCCATTCAATGGATTATATATTAGTGCTCTCAGGTTTTAAGTGAAACTAACAATCGAGTTGGTTGTCCTCCTAAAAGGACCACAAAATAGATTAATACTGAAGATACACAGATAAATATCTTCAAGTGCCATGGCATAAATGATCTTATCTTGTAGTGCATAGTTCTCGGCTTCTTTTGCCTGGTTTAAGCTAACTACCCATATCTGATCTGACTTGATACTCCTAAGGTGTCCGGTGAAAGTGGCCGCATGTCAATTTCATTCAGTATTTGGAGGTTTCGCCTCAATAACTTATATACACATTCATACATATAAAACTGTAGCCTTACTCGTACCACGAATACTCGTAGCTAGAGGTCATGCATACAAAACGGGTTCTTGATGTTCAGATAATATTTTTAGTAATTAAATTAGGCTTAGGTATACACACACAGATAATCACATTACGAAGCAAACATGCGTGTATTTATTGAGAATTTTAATGGTATTCCTATTTCTACATAACGTAACATTAAGATATCTGAAAAAAGTGAGTTGGCAAACTAAAAGAAAGTTAGGTGTCCTGGATGATGTATTCTGCATAAAGCTTAACATTAGTGTTTGATTTTAAAAGCCATGTTTGGTTTGATACACATTTGTATAAAATATAGAAACACCGAAACACGTTTTGCAGTTACATATACTTTGAAATTTCCAACATCGATTGACATTATACTTACTGTACTGCACTAGAGGCATAAATAAATTACAAAAATGCCATTCTATAGAGTTCGGCAGAAATTATGACAACTAGAAAAGTGACTACAAAGAATGATTCTGGAGTGTCACCTTCGAAAAAATTTACTTCGTATATGTATATAGGTAGGGTACAGCGTTTTTCCAGTACGTAAAATTCAAAGTATATTAGAGATTGGAAAACGGAAAACTTAATAGATAAATTTTGTATTTATAAGGATTTTTTATTCTATACATTGAATAAGCTGTAAGAAGCTTGGTGATTTACATAGCGAGTCTGTGAATTTTGAAGGTATTACGTATTTGTTAGGGCTCCTGCCAGGCGACAACAATACAACTGATTTGTTTGAGTCAAATAGATCGAGCAGAGTAGTTTCATGCAGAAACTCCAATGCCATCAAGCAATCGAAGATTTGTAAAGGAAACCTTCCAGAGGTTCCCTCATTTCCGTTGGCAAAGAAAAAAGTTGACGCTATCGTCTGCTGTGCTTATATACAAATTGTAATGCATTCAATGGAGAAAATGAAAAATAAGCGAAGCACAATCAAATCATATCAATCAAATACTTTCTGTTCCATTGCTACACGCCTGCTTAATACAAACGAAACGAATGAGAGTTCTTTGCAACCGGAATAGTGCAGACATAAATTACTTAATCAACTTTTCTGCTTTCCAAGTATCAATAATACAAAGATCTTTGTGCATTACTCACGACCTTAGGTCTACCAACTGTTAGCGTAGTGATACATAATTACCGTTTACGAATCCCCTAGCCTAATCGTTTCACTTGCCTTGCATTCATTCAACGCAACGGTTTATTTTTTTGAGTTTTCTTTGTTACATTCCTATATACAATAAAAACACATGCAGAAATTGGTAACAGGTCTATTAATGTGTTTAATGCATGTTAGTAATTTCGGTAAATGCCTTATTCTAATTCTAATGAAAGGTAATTTTTCACTGGTTTTCCATTTTAATATCATTTAGTATGTCAAAAATTGTCATATTAAAATATGAAAACTGTATATTTTAGTTAGGATAGTTAACACATTATTTTCAAGGAAAATTAGGCTAAAACCTTTCCACCCAAAAGCAGATCTGAAAATAAACAAGTTGCGAGCAATACTAACGAATAAGATATTTTGAGAAGAATTTGATGGTTTCAAGAACTGGAGGCAAACAGTTTGCTTTACTTTTTTTCTTTTGAAAGAATTTGCTATGCGAATGAGCGGGGAGTTTACTTCTTTGACTAGTTAGTGACATCATGAATTTTGGAGGAGTGCAGTAGAAATACAATGTAAGTATTAGAAGAGTACAAATGAAGAGAAGTAGACAGTGAAAGGCCGATTTATTTTAAACCTCAGGAGTCGAGTGCCCGGAACAGAATTGAGTGAAACGGATCGGGAATTGTGTACAAATTGATTAGTATTAAAGTGGATTCCATTGAATCGTGGAATCATGAATAGTTGATAGGGTTAGATACAATCCTGTTCAGTGCCTGTCTTTGGGGAAGAAGAAATGCATTGAACAAAGACTCCTAATTCGAAAAATGAGTAACCCAGTGTATTGATTAGAGGATACGGTCAGATAAAATCCACAACAGAATCACAGCACGACTTCTCTGTTGACAAATTGGCGTTTACTTAAGCAGAAAGCTGCCCGTCTTACTCTTACTTACTGTTAGTTGTCTTACTTGGCTTCCTCGGGGCACCTTCCACTTACTTATGTACCTTGTACTTAGCGATCCGTTTTAGTGTTCATGGGATATGTATGAGTGATACTATTCCATACCAACCAGTCAACTTCTCTAATGTCCATGTCCGTTTCACTCATACCTTTTAAATACCTACTGCTTCCACAGTATATGAGGATTGCCATTATTTAATTTATTATACCAATGATACATTCAAAGTAATATAATGCGTGTGTACTACCTACGGTATTACTTGGAAAAAGCGTTTCATGTGAAACTACGATATATAACTGATGATTCTTTGTAGTGTACACAATAAAAAAGAAAATGTAGGTGCCCGTTAAGCGGAAAAGAGACACAAAATACTTAAGTAAGAGAGGAAAGGGAAGAAAATGTCAGAGGACATGGACGAACGATCGGACGTGGATGGACAGGGTTCATTTGCTTTGGTTTAGTGGTTGGATAAAATGACAAATTGACAAAAGAACAGAATCTAAGTTCTAAAGATAAGTGTGTGCTCCAAGGCGTGAAAACAGGAGGAATCTGATCCTGGTCATCAAACAAACGAATCCTCCCTTCCTCGCGTCCGTTATCACATCCTCAATCACTTCAATGCACACGCTCTGTTCATTCTATTCACCTTTCTTTCCACGTTATTTCCATTTCATATCCGAGTTATTGAATTTTGTCCTGGTAATGTCGGTTGATGTGTTTAATATCAATATGTTACAATTATAATCATAATATTAAAATTACTAAGTGCATATTACAAAGTATCCTTATTTTGTGCTCTTACTATTATGAGGTGGAGTTGCAGAGCTAACTCCTAAATTATAAAATACCTATCGGGTTCAACTGTTCATGTTCAACATATAAGCTCTACTTTGTTACTGTATAAATGTAGAGGAAGGGGAATTAAGAGAAACCTAATTAATGCTGATTAGTTGGTAATAAAATAACTACCGAACACAACACTCACAATAGTTGAAAGTACGTCAAAGTCTTTATAGAAGTAAGTATTCGTATGGGTCACAGTCAAAGGCGTTTCAAAAGCAATATTTTCGTTCTTAATTCCGTGTATACTAATTACGGCATTTTGAGAAGCAGATTGTGCTTACAAAGTGCTCAATAATGTTCGTACTATATAGGTAAGTTACTCTTTAATCAACCTAATTTGCCTTTTCCAGATTCTAGATGCTAAACTAAGATTGCTGTTTTGTGTATTTTGTTAGCTGATATAAGCTAGTGTACCTATAGAGTAATTTAATTATTTCCTAAACCAATGCTTGTGTTTTGTAATCAAAAAAGTTATCATTTTGACTCCTTAAATTCAGATGTTTCCACTTTGCAGTGTTTGTTCTAATTATTTTTTTCCTTTTATGGTATCCTGTAGTCCTTTTTCACTTTGAGGGTATTGAAAGTCTTCGTTTACACAATCAGCAGTAGAATATGTAATCAAGCAGCTTTGGCAGCTGCTAAAATAAAAGCCTGGAAATAATTCTTGAATCCGATTGGTGACAGTATGAGTTTTCTCACCTTGTTGCATTTTGCAACCAAATTGGGTTATCCATCCTTCCTTCTCTATAATGACTTGCATAGTAGGTGCTGGTGCTACCAATTACGCACAAAGAACGTTGGCAGGAGATAGCAATTAATAATGCTTTTATGTACCAGAAACGATTAGCTATAAATAAAATAATATATCTTTTTATGAAGAATTGTGTTGTAGAAAGTAACAAACAATTCCACCACTTTTGGAAAAGTACTTATCTCCTTAAAATGCGCTGCGGAAGGTTTACAAAAGCTTCAGATACTCACAAATGTTAAAGAAGCCGTAAGGCAGTGTACACTATTCTATATTTTATTTACCCGATACGAGGTTGTCAAGTCAAGACTTTGATAAAGAAGATAAAACTGTATTCATCGGATACTGAAAAAGTGATTAACACCTTTTGAATTATCACGATATCCAATTTTGACAGACGCATACGTGACCATTCCTTGTGCAAATAATAATAATTTTTAATTCATAGCTCAACGGTTCCAGTTCAGTAATCACCTGGACTATTGAAGTATTGCTTTCGGGGATGTGACAAAGTTAACACCTGGTTAAATTGTGTTCAGCCCTAAGTAAGTAAATATAAGTTGTAAGTTGAAATAAATACCATATCATATTTTTTACATTAGGGTTATTGTTCGTGGTTCATCGTAACATGGGCTATTTATAGGCCCAAGCTACTTCTGTTGTCAGGAAAGAGACAGCAGACACTTTTGGTGTTGAGGTTTTCATTTCCCTTTCCTTTTGTTTCCTCTACTATTCAATATTTACATTGATTTTCAATCTGCGTAATTCAATATCCTTCCTAAAATATATACATTTGCGTTTTCTCCAACCTCATAAAAAATGTTTAGCACAGACAAATAAAAATTACGTTTAAGTGTACTAACTTCTCTTTAAACCAACTATGATAACTCTCCGTGATGCTTTTCATTGCTGAAATAGATTTTATATAGCATTAAGTATTCAAAACATAAAAAATAAGTTCTTATTTTTTAGCGTCTGTTTGCTAAGTGCAATATTGGACATACATTTAAAAGATTCTAACAGCAATCAATAACAAAGTGAGCAAATTTAATCGACAAATCATGACTTGACAAATAATAGTATAAACGCATAACTCAACGTCAAAGCCTACCTCAATATAAACTATAAACATAAACAACAATACTCAAAGTCTCAATCTCAATACAGGTAACCTTATCAGAATGCATGTAAGAATGCATGTATAGTGGGGTATTAAGTAATGATCATGATAAAACTATTACTGTTACAAAACCAGGCTCCTGGCTGCCTAGCATCTCTATTCGTGGAGTGAGTAATATCAGCTTGTAGAAGTAAAACCACTCCTTATAATTTCTATTCAACACTGACAATGAGCTACTAAGTAAAACTCAAGATACCCCACTCCACTAACTCGTTTTACCCTCTTGATATGTTAGACCGAGTTTCCATTACGATCATATAGTTATAGTAACTCTTGTAACTGAAGTCTCATTTAACTAGAGTGTTGTATGCAGAATGTTCGCATTTTGGCACAGATTTTATTGTCACTGTGTGTGTCACGCAACGACTGTAATTACATAATTTCTTGAAATGTAATACCAACTTTCAATTGTCATAAGTTTCTCATCCTTTTCTTGAAGTAATAATCGAAACTCGATCTTACTTTATCTTAGACATGAATCTTAGACATGGTTGGTCTTAATAGGTGAAAATGTAAGCTAAATCCGGGCCCAAATGTACTCTATTGTAACGAATGTAATTTCTAAAGCCCCTCCCACTATTCACTGCCTTGACGCAAACATATACAAACATTTTTGTATTAGTCAGCAAAGCATAAATGGTACAATAATTTAAAAAAACTTTTAGAAATTCCATTACCATTTTCTAAAAATACAACCAATTTAATTCTTCAACTGATTCAGCCTCGGTAACACCTTTCCTTGCCCATTCCTGCCTGAAATATCTCGGCCACACTCTTCAATTATTGTATATATTCATACTACATCATATTATAACCAAAGTAAATTCCCATCATGTTCAAAGTTCAATCCACATTGACTTGGTTATGACGAAAATAGTGGATTTGGAAACGCAATACATTAAAATATAGTCCAACCAACTTTAAAGGGTGAAACGGTATGAAATGCACAGATTAGTGTTTTGTACTAACCAAAACCCGTAAATTGAGTTCAAGTGAAGTGTGAAATTGTCAATCAACTGCAGATCGTCCATTATCTAATTTCATAGTACATACCAGTTTATATCCATATAAACTGCAGATCATAGAAGTATAATGCTTACTTTGCTTACAGAACCTCATGGATAAGTAGAAAGGGAACAAAATTGCTTAAGAATTAAAAGAGCATTGGAAGTACAAATAATGTTGGGAGGACGTGAGCAGCTAAAAGTCAAACAAGCCCTTCATTCGTGCGTGCTAGGGGTTAATGGATTACCTTGTTGATATCGAATATCTCACTTTACTTACGCCTGTTGTGCATGGACCTACTGTGTTGTGCATTTCAAGTTTCAATCATTGCATTCAAGTCAAGTATCTTCTTTTGTTTACGTCTGTTTGAAGCTCTGCATGAAAATGCACTCACCATGCCACAATAGAACTTTGCTTTGTCAATTTTTGAATTTGATTTTAGTGTTGTGGTGGTAGAGTGAAAATGGCAGTTGACCCTTAAAGTGTCTCCACTCCATAAACAATGCAACAGTGCTGTCTGTCATACAAACGTGTGTATTTATTGTTAACCATAAGAACTACTCTCTTATTTCTAACCCAGACCTAATTTAATAAACGAGTTTACATGAATCGACAACCGATTATTTGCATCCCTTCCTGCAGACATCCCCTATTCTGGCTAGGAAAGCAAAATACAATACGTATTGCATTTATAGGTATTCATTCATTCTATTTGTGTTTGGATACTTAATACTCTCTAACCCTCAGTTCAATAGCTTCCCCAGAATCCATGTTCACTGTACAAGTAATATCTCAATTACTACAGATATTCAGTGTTGGAGATTTATTTTGCTTCTACTTTTGTAATGGAAGTTTCGGTGGATAATATACTTGAAGGATGAGAGACAAAATCACTTAACACTTTACCTCAGACAATACTTGACCACTCTTGAAATTAGAATTGTATTAAGTCACTCAGTAAGCACTTGACTGCAAACTGAGTTCTCGAATACTTTCTTTTGTACCTTCAAAATACTACCATCTATAAATTTTACTGTAATATACTTCCTGGGTAAATCTCTTAATCTTATTGTTAGGCAATGATGTTTGTACAGATACACCTTCACGTTTAAAAGCACCTTGAGAAAATCTTGGTTTCCGCTTTAAGAACACTCATTTCCAAAAATTAATTTTCTATTTTATATGCTTAAGTATGAGTACCTTTTAGTACATTGTGTACTAAGTTAATAATAACAAATAATATTATCTGCTCAATAATTTGCAGGAAAATGTTTCATAAAAGCAGCAGAGAGTTCCTTTGGTTGAACATTATTTGTGTCTTATGAATGAATTAAAGGACTATGAAATACGAGTAAAAGTTTTATCAATTGTTGCAATATTTTTATTCACTTTTATGAATTCATAGGCACCAAAATATAATTTACAATGAAAATTATAAAAACTAGTAAACAATACATGTAAGATTCGAAATATTATTTGTTTTCATTGATGAGTTTTCGATTTGCAACGTTTGATGCCAAGTTTATGATGAAACTAATGACTCGTGGATGTTATTTACCCATTGTTTTAGTTTTACTTGGTGATATATAGGTTCTTTTAGTTTAATACAGTTTGAAATGCACAATTAATTATTAACAGCTAATTCGGTTTGCCTTGTGTATAAGTATTTACAGTAGCTTTTAAATAAGGTAAAACTTCAACAAAACCAAATAATGTCGTTAAGTACATAATATCATTACACATTTAATAAATAGATACTACTCACTCAACTCTACAATAAAACACACATAAGTATTCTACACCGAAAGGTACATTTAATATTTCCTAAACTGTATACCTATTAATATCTTTATGTAATACTTCTTCCATAAAATGAATATTGTTAAAAGTGCGATGCGATTGTGCTTTGGCTTTTTCTGATCTAATTAAATATAAATAAGGAGATTATGTAGTAAAAGCATTGAAATGAACGATGATGTCCTGCTTTGTTAGTCCTACGTGTGAAAAGTTGAAAAACATTTAATCACTGAGATCGTCTGAAAAGTCAGAACTATGGCGTCGCTTTTTGGATGAAGAGTAGGTTAGAGGGAGCGTGGGCGAGGGAGACGAAGGACTTACAGAAGAGTTGTCTGTTGTGGCAGAGCCTATGAGATTATGAATGGCAGCTGTAGCAGCTCCTACCGAGCAGTTGCTTAAATGATGGTGATGACCTCCGTGTCCAATGCCCATTACCAAAGGAGAGGCTGCAAGTTGGAGAGAAGATGGAGGGGATGCAGATCCAGATGTCGATTCATACCTGGAGTGCCCGTGAGGATGGGAATGATGATGCGAGGAAGAGCATTTCAAATCAGACTCCTCCTGAAGTCGACGGATTCTCTCTTGCTCCTCTCTCTTCTGTTTCCTCCATTTTGCACGGCGATTTTTAAACCAGACCTGTAATTCAGAATTTTCCATATTACATTTGGTTGTCATTGCTCTAATCTAAACAAACATTGATGACTATATTATAGATATCCTTCTCCTTCAAACTTCAATGATTTTTATACAACCCTGTAGTAGATACATTTTAATAAAGTGACTAGGTAATTACTTTTTTTCCATTATTAGGTTTAACTTCTAGTCTAATATGATTACAAAGGTTTCACTAATTGCTAACTTGTGTAGAAATACTAGGTACTTTAGTTTAAAGCATAATAAATACACCATTACTACTAATATTATGTATATCTACCTTTGTAAATAGTCAATTAGGTTAAGGTTAAATACATACATCTGTTTTACGGTCTTTGAATTTATATGATTTACTATCATTACTTACGAATAAGTATTCTGATACTGAACTCATCGTTAGGATTTGTTTCATCTTTCTAGTATGATGTAAAAGATTCACAATTCACATGGATGGATGAGTGGTTCAAATCAAAGAGGCTAAAGTAATAAAGGAGTATCAACAATATTAGGTAAGTCATATCCGTTCTGTTTTGATGTAGATGTTCTGTATGTAGATTTGATTCGACAAAAAGACGTGAAGCGTAGCATAAGTTTTAGAGTTACCTTAAATGATCTATCTCCTCGGATGTCATAAAGTTAGCATTATTATTTAATAACTAGTTTTCAGTACGAGGAAAATATAATATTTTAGAAGATTGAATTGAAATGGCGACGTTAGTAGATTGATATGCATTGTTTAGTGATTGATACAGAAGATCAGTGTAAAGGTTGCAAAGGTCTGTAATATTTTTCATATGAGCGGAATTTAATAGAAGGTTGATAGAATGGCTTGAGATGATTCGCAGAATGATCCGAGAGAGATACGGATTGGCACAAATGTTGCAGGCGGAGCGACTGAAAAATCTTTGATCTGAGTGATATGCCATGGGCCGTAAAATGTGGTCATAATGATCGCCGAGTTTTTCCAATCATGTCCAATTTGTCAAACGCTTTTACTTTGATCTAAACCTTCCGAGCGTGCCATATGCAACTTTAATGACTCGATCCGATCCTTACTCACTCACTCCTACTCAACTTTAACAACTCACTACTGGTGGATCCAATAAGCGTGGATTCTAAAACTGACTCTTTGATTATCTCTTTACATTCCAATTGTCAGTGTTGCGTATGCAAGGAGGTAGGACATTCGTTCATCCTACCTGTACATGCAATTTCACCATCAATGAATACATTCTCATTTCACTCCATGATACTTATTATGCGCAAATCTCTTTATGATCAAGCGTATAGTAACAAGCTCGTTTTACTGCAGGGTATCAATGTAGGGTAATCACGGACAAGAGCATTTTCTGATAACTGTATGTACTGCTACGACCTACGTCGTTTTAACATTAAAAATACGCAGTAAAACATTTGAAATTGTTTTTCCAGCTAAGAAAAAACCAAATATATAAAACTATTGAAGAAACCTGCGCCTTTTAGTATGTATAACAATAGTTTTGTTTGATGACTATGATGACCCCGTAAGCGTGGGTGTTGAAATAATAACGGGAGAAGAGGAGATAAGTTTGGGTTATAGTATCTAATTCATGATGTCTTTATGGTGATCCGAGAAATTCCAAGAATTGCTTTTCTATAGTGTTTGCTTTATTTCTGTGTACTTGTTTACCAGATCAAATCTGCAAGATCCCGATCTTCACCGTGTGTTCTAGTCAAAGAACTTATGTGAAAGTCCTAAGTAAAGTAAAGCTAGCAAATGCTACCTACTACCTAAACGCTTACAAAGATCTTGCAAACAATGGGGTCTATGGTATATGAAAAGAAAAGGAGTCCCTCAGCGCCTGAAAACGTTTGTACGGTTCGAACAATAACAATGAAACCCTTCAATTCGTAATTTGTAATGATAGACCTTTCAACGGCAGACAACACTCGATCAAAATTCAATTAGGATATGCTTACGCCAGTGCCAAACCTACTCAGACTTCATTTATTAGGAAAAAAGCTTTCTACTAGTAAATATAGCCGTCCATTCTTGTGAATAACTGGAAAAGAACATCCAACTGAATCTAGCTTTAACTATTTACATTATAGTGGTTAGGGGGAGTCAAGTACTTTGTTGTACAATGCTAGCAAACTGCCTACACGTAATATCTTTAGACCACGAAAATAAATGGCTCACTCAGCTCATCTCTCTGATTAATTTATTACAGAGAATCTCGCGGCTCTCACAACACTTCACCACCACAACAATACAAATGCAGATCAGACCAATCTGATTTCAAATGATTTTCTATTTTCTACTAGGATGATCCTATTTCATGTCAAAGTCAACTGCCATGCTGAATCTTATGAAGCCTCTGGTTTCCCTCGTAATAAGTTCATCCAAGAACTGAGAACAACGTATAAAGTGTCACATTATGCAGTAAGGAGCAAAATTTTCGCTAAAAGTTTTGACACTACTACCAATCAATTAAAATCGTAGTTGTACTATATAGATGACTTTGAGAAGGGTAGAAATCCATGGATATCTGTAACGGAGAAATGAAAACGAAGATGTGAGATTTATTCTATTCTTGTATTAATGGGAAAGAAAATGTTATGGTTTTGGTGGGTTTGAACTGAATTTAAGTGAATGTTGATTTGCATGAGGAATGTAGGCTGAGAGTGAATTTTGATAAATTCTGAAAGCTGTAGTTGTAGGTGGTGTTTTTATATCCATTAGGTTGTAAGCGCCTTGTTGGAAAGATAGAGAGAAAGATTAATTTAGGTATTGTCGCTTAGACAAACTACTTTGTGAATTACAGTGCAAGTGTATATTTGCTCTCGTAATCAAGAGAATCATGGAACAAAAGAGTATAATGCAGAGTTTTGCCTGTCTATCTGTGTAAGCGGGGGAATATTAAATGTGGTATTAAGTTTAGAGAAGACCCATGAAATCCGCAAGTATGAGAGAAGCTGACTGTTGGATTGTGGACATAAGAAGGGAAATCAAGAGTAAAGTTGTATAACATTAGGTCATAGATTTAGTATCCGTTGAATAGTATGCGTATGGGATAATAAATAATATCCTCACTCGCTGATGTGAGCAGTGCAGTGCACATCTATTCACTAATGTAAGAAAAACATGGTATTTTTCGCTAGGCAATTATTAACGAGCCGCCTAAAGGGCCACACCACGAGAACCGAACGGTAGATATTGTAATTTAATGTAGAGCTGGTGTAATAACAATATAATGTAATCAAATGTGTGTAGCTCTACTTCTAGTTCTATTCCAGACAGAATGTGGACAGAGAGAAGCAATTTGAATGTTTGCAGAAGAGAGCTTGCGGTTTGTGGGAGATTATTCTATTACCGAGTATCAACATTACGGTTAATTTTGTTTGCTCTCAAAACAAAGGGAGGAGGAAAAATTCCAGAGATTTCTGATTTTTATGGATTTCCTAATGCATATATGCCAGCGGGACTTTTTCCACCAACCTCCACACTGTACTTCCACTCTTTCTCTCCACCACTCAAATCTCCAGCTCTTTTTCATCGCCCAGCCGCCAGTTCTCTATATTCACATCCTATTATGTACTTGTACTGCTTTACTAACCCTCTATCGTCTCATATCACTTATTATATAAACGCTTGGATTATATATCAATCTGCCCCTTAAGTTCATATAATATAACTGAATATGGGCTAACCGCTTTCTAAGCAATATACGGACCAGAATTTTGTGTATAATGCAAAAGTTTCCACAGTCTCTAAACAACATACTCGTTAGAATATATACCTATTGTTTATCCGTTCCAGTTGGTTTTAGTTACTCTTTGAGAATAGTTTATTTAGTTTCGGATAAGCGAATGAATACTTTTGCTATTATGGATGGATAAGTTGCTAAGGACAAGATAGATACTCTAGTACCACAATGCGAATACAAAATACATATAGGTTTGCTGACTCACCTCCACACGCTCTTCTTTCAGGTCTGTCTTCAAAGCCAGTTGTTCCCGAAGAACTACATCTGGATAGTGCTATAATATTGTTACAAAACACAAAGTTAGTCTCTCCCTGTAGCTTGTAATGTAGTTCTCATGTAAAATATTCTTTATTACACTTTTCATTTTTTATATGGGTAATACACTTACTGTTTTTTCGAATGTAGCTTCCAACTGCTCCAGTTGCTCTTCCGTAAAGATTGTCCTGTGAAACAAATATCATCTCAATCAGTATAAACCCACACACAAAGACCTAGTTAAAACGACCCCGAGCTACTATTAATAATATACAAAAAGTGGTATAACTCTTGTATTCAAGAAGTGGCATTTTAGGAGTGTATTAACTGTTAGGTATATACTTACTTATAGACTTTGTTTTTGCTTTTGGCTGTCTTCTACTTACATGTAAACACTAATTGTATATCTTAAGGTATCATTACAATTCTTTATGCCATAACATATGCCATAACATGTTATTATATGCTGCTTTGTGTTTCATCATCTGAGCAGCTAATTTCGTTATTCCTTGTGCCATACGCCTACAAGTCTCATTTAATTAATACTTGCGTACGAAAGTTTATGAATCAAATGAATATCATGGAAATGTTCCCGAAGGGTAAGTATAACAGGTATAACTGAATAACTTGGTACATTAGAAAATTGTAAAAACCTTCCGGTTAAAAATTTTCGTATTTTCAGTAAACAACAAAATATTTGCAATTTTCAGATTTGTGTAAAGCAATTTTGCAGAAATTCCGGTATAAAGAAACAAAAAGTTAAAAGTATTCTGCCGACCCTGTACATTTCGGGAAAGATCAAATTCATGTATACTTACATTTATGTATTTAACATGAATCGGTGAGAACGGATCGGATGATAATATTTTGAAACAGTCAATTTCGTATATTTTTCTGCTAGCAATGCTTTCTATTTCATGAATAATGCATGTTCAGAATATGCATTTTAAATGATGACATCTGGTATTCTCGCAAAGCTCTTGTTTGATATTATTGCAGAATACTGATACAGAATATTGTAATACTAATAATGTCTATTACTTGTACATACACATAACAGTGGTTTTTGTGCCCAAAACCCTACTAAATGTTTCTATTCGTTAAAGGTAGCAAAACCTATTATTGTACATTGGCAAAGACCAACAAATCTTCCTATTTCCATTGTGGTGTCCTATGTATCTGTATGTTCTGTTTTACTAATTTATTCGTGTTTGCTTACGGTGAAAACATACAAAATAGGTCGCATTATCTACAATCTGCTTTTGATTGATGTAGATATTTTTGGACTGGAAACTAGCCTGAGTAAAACCTAATCTCTACAAAGTGTTTTGTTAATTTTTGCTGTTCATTAATTTCAAACAAATGCAGTTCACCACTGTCGTATATATTACCAGAAATTATTTTATTCTATTACAATTGTAAGATATGTAATTTTATAAAATGCCCTAGGTAAGATTGTAAAATATCTATCGTATATATGCACTACAGGTGTATCTACATTTCCTAACTACTATGTATTGATTGGTGCAATACAAGTTTAGATAATTAACAATAAGCAACCAACAGTAAGTAACTAGTAAGTATATAGAAATGGATTGACGGGAAAGCTTCAAGCAATGAGTTTCTTTCACACTTACTTGTGCCGTGCCTGCTAGCACGCACGTAGGCAAACATAAATCGGGTTGTTTGGGAAAATTCTGAAGTAAGAAGTGCATGCGTTCAAATTTAAGGATTATATAATTAGTGACCGCAGCTTATTTAAGGGTTTAAAACTTTAAGGGTTTCATGTCTTGGTATAACTCCCTGGGCGCACCGGCTGAACTTTTCTGGTATCTGTTGTACGGGCTACGTGACTTTTTCTAATCTCATAAAAACTAAAATAAGTAAATCTTAGTTGCCCTAATACCAGTGTCATCACCATATTATATGAACTATTTCAAATTTCAACATATGTATTCCTGGCTTTTAGTAAAGTATCGTTTACTGGAGTAATGACAATACTTTTATTTGGTGTACGCAGCAGTACAATACGCTATAGGCATAAAATCAAAACTTATTTATCGTTTTATGGTATATTGAAATAATATTAATAAGTATTATTAGTTTACTACAAATTGTACAAATACATACATACAAGTTTCTTTTTGTGTGTGCTACGTTAATAGTTTTTTACTAACACAGGTAATAAACATGATCCACTCCTACAAGCTCTTTATTTCAACTCTTCAAAACTCAGGTGTACACAGCGAATATAATACACACATGTTTAAGCAGAGTGTTCTAAACTTTTGAGTCTCTAAAATCCTTTGCGTGCCATACAGACCTACCTATATAGTTTTTAATTTGCATTACCCAACTAGAATTCAATCTTTCAAAATAAGGTATGCTTGTAATTTGCATTGACTTCTAGTGTCTGGAATACCGAAATTATAACAAGAAATCTGAGTATGCAATATTAGGGGATGAAAACAAAATACTACTTATTATTAGTTAGCTCTACTCATATTTGGTTATGTTTTTATATGGCTTTGGTGTGTCATAGTTGTAGGGTAAGCCAAATTACCTGTGGCGTCTTTTTCTTTTCGGCGTAGGTCCACCGAGAGTAGAACCAGCAAGTCCTGACGAGCTTAGAAGAGATTGTGCTGCAGACGCCGAGGCTGAACCGCTGAGCGGATGTGGAAAGTAATGCCCGTATAACCCCGGATACGTTGCTGGAAAACAACGAAAGGAAATTTTCATGTCTTATTTTGTATATTTATTTTATTATTCTAGAGCAATAGTTCTAGTATAATAGTGAAGTTTTACCTAATTAACAAAAGCATCAATACTTCTAGCTTAAGAATATACTTTGAACCTAATAATAACCTAAGGTTGGATTTCAGAGGAGATTGGAATGAGAATGTTAAGCAAAGGAAACGCAATATTTTTAATGCATTTTGGTAGAAAAGTGGATCAGATATAGCAGATGAGAGATCTGATCATGTGGTTATTTACTGTGCTATGGGGTAGTGTAAGCAGAGATTAAAGCAACCTTACAAGTACGCTAACTTTCATAGGTAGATCATCAGAGAACCCTAGAGATACTTGGATAAGTACAAGTACATCCTGTGTCTAGTCAAATACTTAACCAAAACTTATGTACATAGCAGTTAGTAATCCAAATCAGACAATATTAAATACAGATAACATAGATGTGTTTTGCAATGGTTTATTTTACGTTATCATTAGATGTTTACCTCCTTATGGCTGAATCAACGAATCCTTCCTAACGTTTCTATCTTCCTCGTATTATCTTTCCGCTAATCTAAAATCTACCAAACAAGGTATCTACTATAAGGCAGGATTAACAAGAATCCTAGAAAGATTTATTTGATATCATGGAGGAGGATAGGATTCTCTGGATGTTTACAACTCCACAATAAAAATAGAGATGAAAAGTAAACTTATAGCAAGTTTCTTTTCCTAAAAACATAATTCTAGATGAACAAAATAATGCGTAAACGAATAACATTTAGATGAGAAACATGGAATGCCAGAAATCAAGAATAAATCAGGAAATTCCGTAAGTCTTGAACGAACATACATATATGTATAAAATGTCTAAAATAAAATATTGATTTTGATACTATTTTATTGCAATTGTAGAGTTTTACGTAATAATTGCATTATAAAATGGTAAGCTGTCAGCTTCAATGCTCAATCTAAAAAACCAAGATAGAGTATACTACAAAATTTAAAGGAAATATACTATGTCCCCATAAATACTGATAACTGAAGCCATATTATGGTAATCTTTGCATCTATGCTTATTTTATCAACGTAAAGTGCAAGTGGAGTAAACAGCGTAATATGCATACCTAATCTATTATTTGCTGGAAGGCTTCTTTTCTTGCACTTTAACTCCTGTTCCTGTTTTCTTAGATTCGAGAAAACTGCTGAATAAACTGCAGAAAAAGGGTTGGTAAATAGATGCTCGTTAGGATTATTGCTTTGCCCTTTAAAAGTAAACTTTTTATAAAGGTTTCAAAGTTTCAATTAACCCTTTTCTTTGGATGAACATGAACATACATAGATGGTACACACATGAGTCGGTTACTTTTTTTTCGGTGAGATACTCGAAAGTGAAACTTAAGGCACATAAAATTAAAAAGGCGATTGCAGAACCAGGAAAAAATAAGTTAACAAAATATGATTAACTGAAAGGAAAAATGAACCCGTGCTAAAATTGCTTCTTATTTCACTCAAAAATCTTAGAACTAATACAAAATAGCATTAAACGATTCCACTTAGCAATTTCAACTACATAGAAGGAACAAAAGAGAAGAGGTAGACACAAGGAAGTTTTAGGTTCTTACCAAGGAATTCAGCAGCAGCTTGATTAGGTAAAAATGCTGGATGATGTAAAAACTGGAACGGTTGAAATGGCGAAGGCGAAGCACCGTTGGAACCATTAGCACTTCTTCCACCACCGGATCTACTGTTTCCATCACTATTTCCTCTACTTCCAGTTCCAAGAATGCTCTCTATTGTAAACGATGTGCGATTACTTCTATCAGAACTTGCACTGCTATTTGTGCTAACGCTCCCTCCACTGTGACCAATATTCTCAGGTGAAGCAGAAGTCGACAAATTCGTAAAGTGTCTAAATTGCACCGGTGACAGGTAAGGAAAAATTGGAAAGCAAGGTAAGTTGGACATTTTGACTCTTCCAATTAATACTTAGTTATTTCTCAATATTTTCACTGATTTTCTTTTTAAAATTCAACACTGAACCAAAGTACTTCCAGTTATGCTACTTGAATTAGTTTAGCACACATAGCATGTATAGTATGTGACACAATTGCGTTGCTCTTACACACACAATAGCTATCTTAGAGTTAGTTCGAAGAAGTTTGCACTGATTGTTAGTAAACCAAGATTAAGATAGCCTGTGAAACATGAACTTGTTCTGAGAAGCCTCTTAGAGAACTACCAAGAACGAACTAGATTCTAGGTTTGGAAGGAGCAAGTTTCTTGCGTCGGGCTCAGATGAAATCCCAGTCTCATGTCATTTCACTCGAATGCAACAAGAAGCAGTGGGTGAATTGACACTCCTGCCTGCCTTGTCTCTAGTATACACAAGGTATTCAGTGCTGACACGAATAAAAGGAAGTCGGGAGGAGAAGACACTCTGTCTCGTTCTGCTTCTCCACTCTCCCGTGTAGTTTCAATGGAAAGTCTGTAGTTGTGAAAGGTAGTGTTTGTATGTACTGCGTGTGTTATGATGACAGTAAGTACATGAGCAGGAGGAGTAAGAGTGACAAAAGCAATTTGGAGCTTGTTATACGGTAATTAGATATAGTTCTTTACAGATACTTTCTCATGGCAAGACCCTAAATTCCAAAATGCATATAACACGCATATGCAAACGTATATCTACTTTTCTCGAAGATTAATATAATGTTTATGTTGTCAGAATGGTTGTTTGATTATATCGGGTATCTTGAAATACCCAAATAGGGGGCAAAACAATCCTTAACTTATTTACCTGCATAGTTGCTTATGTACCTATATAAGAAATACTACTTATTAGAAATAATACGTTAGTTTACAGACTGCTATATTTAATTAGTATGGATAATATTATTGCTACCTATATTTGCATATATTTGTGTGGAAATACTATACTACATGGGATATCTTACAAAGTGTACCCCTTTAAAATATATACCTAACATAAATATACTAACTATTGCATCGTTGGCTATTTTGTGTCTTGTGTATTAACCGAATACTAAATAGTTATTAGAAACTGGCTTAGCAAAGTTGTTTCTTGCCTTTAGCTTCCATATTTCAACGAATTGGAGTTAAGGTGTTTGGAATAGCATAGTAAAATGATATTTAGTACTGGTCTGGTATTTTACTTAAGTTTATGTCCTGCTCCCGGCCAAAGTCACTGAAATAAATTGTTGTTTAGGTCAGACTTGAAGGTTCACAGTTCAACTCATGAAGGTATATACTAGAATTGTGTAACAGAGTAGTGCCTTGTATTGTAAAATAGAGCCGATTGGAAGTGGTACACGGCAGACAGCATGACTGTGTAGAGAAGAACTTAGGGCAGGGTTACATTGGAACAAGATACTCCTGGAGGATGGAGACGGAAGAGTCTCCCCTCCTTTCCATTCGGATTCGTTGCTTATGAAGCCCAATCCCATTGCAACTCGTGAAGGATGCCGATCCCTGAGAGTATTAGAACAGAGCGTAATATCTTCTCTTATTCAATGCAGTCGTTTCATTTCAATCTCATCTCATCATCGCCTTAATCAGGCCAATCTGGCTTTAATACAAACAGTCTGCTTCACAATCCTCCGTTCAGTCAATAATGGAAGCCAAGCGAAACGCATTTGCTATTATCCTCTAATAATAAAGTAAACGTGTGCAAACTCAAAACTCATTCATACACCCAGCTTAACGCTTAACTATTTCTGCCCTAGTATTAGTAAGCCGAAGCCAGTTAAAGAGGGAGAAGAGGGGGACTTTGCTCATATAAAAAACTATTTGTAAGCATGACATTTATATCCACTCTTCGTAAAGAGAGCTATTGCTATTACCATCAATTAATATGTACATGTACTATGTAAGAATAGTGCAGTATATAGGTAGGTATATGAATACACCTTCAAATCTGGTTGCAACACTGGTTGAATAACTTACTAAGCTCTAAAAATGACACATAATTAATTTGTAAATAAAATTGCGAGTCAAAATAATATTGCTTAAAGTGATAACCATAGGTTAAATATCGTTGTGACTTACGATTCTTCATGGTAAAGGAAAGGGACTGTTAAATTTGGTAAAACACTTAAAAAGCAGAATAACATAAACGCTTCTATGTCAAAATTACGATGACATGAGTTTTGCTCCCCGCCCGAGCGCTTTCTCCCGAGGACGCTTTGCTCTCCCGCGCTATTTGCTCCCGCGTGATTGGTCCCCTCGTGAATTGCTCCGCTCGTTATTTGCTCCAAGCCTCATTTGCTCCCTCCTCCATTTTATTGCTTTATTACTGAATTACAATAAATTATTACTCTGGAAGACAAACAAAACTAAACCTAAAAATGGAATAATTAACGAGGGGAGCCAATAATGGGGGGAAACTCACGCGGGGAGCAAAGCGTCTGGCATTTACCAAATTTCGCAAAAAAAACAAATTGACAGCAGTTCCCTATTTATTACCTGTTTTAATATCACAGATGCACTACAATATATTACATTACATTCAAGTCGTGTCTGCCTTCCATTCGTAAACTGTCTACAGGCATAGCATCGATTGATATCATATTTTATTCGTACATAATACATATAAATAATGCCAGTTATTACAACTCATACAAAGTTCCATAAACCAAAAGAAATGTCTTAAATTATGTCCAGCTGAATGGTTTCGAGCAAATTAAGAGATGTTTGTAGAGTACGCTAGGAAAACTAAACGCCCCTTTAATTCTTGTTACACTCTTACACTGCTTTTACCGTTTAATGTGTGCATGCTTGTATATACCTTATATATGGTAAATTATATGAATGTTCTAGATATACATAAGATAACAATGGCGATTTACTACTCACGTCTACCGTATGTATCGGCATGACAAGTGCTTTCTAGTTAGACAGAATTATGAACTGCTCAATCGATTGCATTGTTGATTGAGTGTAAGCAAAGCAGCATTTTACATATTGTGATTCTACGAGCCTTCCCCTTTGGTAGTAGCTTTTTCGCCTGAATAATTTTCTTACAGACTTTGCCGATCATTGTTGATACGCATAGAAAGCGGCACGAAAAGAATACGTTCAAAGGACTTGAAACATCATGTACAAGTATCAGGATTACAACCTACCGCATTTGTAAATAGATGCAATTCATAGGAACACAGATTCAGATTTAACAACGGACTAAAGTATTCCCACCTATAGTGTGACTCAATCGAGTGGAAAAATGCTTCACAGCATGAGATTTCAACAATCTAAGCATAAATGCGAACATAGCCTTATAAAATGCCCGCATCGGAAAATTGATGCCACTATTGCCACTGCATTGTGTGTCTATCTTGGTATCTATTACCACTGCCATACCACACCACAATTCATTCAACACACTTAATCCAAATGCAGAAGGCACAGAACTGCTACAGATATAACTTTACGTGACATACTGAACAACACTAAACATTTAAGAACATGCCTACAAGCAAGTAATGTGTTCAAAACTTTTAACTAAATCCGAACATTTGACAAAGTATATAGGCACTACAAAATATGTGATTGTAATATATATTGTGCCTTTAAGGACTAGGGAATAGTATAAAGAGGTGCACACATAACAAAGTTACATTATTAAGGTTGATAAGACCAGATACGTGGAAAAAGTCCATGGTACATCAGGCGTGTACGTATTCAGGGATTATGATAGAATCTGAAACCTTCAAAGGTGCACTGCACACACATGCATTGTGTCCATTTATTTTTAATTTAAGTTCAAAAAGGTTAACTCTTTCCTCTGTAGGATGAACAATTAGACAATCTTCGTACCAATGCCGCCTTGCTGTCTGCCTTGTCTGGACTAACCTTTCCATTAATAAATCCGTATTGTTCGTTAGTCCCAAAGCTGTTTATATAGGTAATAAATAGGTAGATGCTAATACTACCCACTATCTACATCTTACGCATTTTAAGTAGTAGGGATTCGTTATAAGTCCTTCTTTGTAAATCACATATCTCCCATCCTATCTGTTCTCTGGAAATATATGTAGAATTATAACATGTGCATACCGTAAAGTACCTAATCTATTTTAACCTTCTTTCCTATATGAGTAAGTGAATTAAAAATATTGTCTCCCTCCAATGTGAGGTAATAGTAACACAATACATAAGGTAAGTATACCACAAATGTGCTGGTAAAGCATAAGTTGGGTATTGTTTTGCTTAGCTTTTCAATATTGGTAATGGAGAATGGAGGTACATTCCTTTACTGTTCTCAGCCCATTACACTTATTAAGAAATTCCTTCATATCCTTAATAGGTAAGTCAATGCATGTGCTAATATTCATTTGTGTCCAGTGGGTAAACTTAAAATATTCAAAATGTGTCAAATAGTAGTTTTGGTATTTATATGCTTTGGCATTCCAAAAACGATAAGGTAATAAGCGCAGAACAGATGTTTCGTATAATGATACTACGATTTTAACTTAGAAAAGGTGGCCGAAGAAGGAACTTTCCTACACAATGTCAGAGTTTAGACACGTTCTGAGAATTTGTTTTTCATATTGGCTTGGGGCTTGGCACACGGCATAAAAGGCGTTTTCAAGTTTCGGCATTTCTGATATTTTTTGGTAGACACTAGACAGCTTGTATTTTACGTATTTATTTACTTGGTAGTATCAAAAGTAAAATTTTATTTGATAGGAAATGCTTTACTTTATATGCAAAGGTTGCTTTTGCTTTAGATTACGTTTACAATTGAATATATTCTATACTATATATATATTCCAGATTTCTTCCACCAATCTCTGATGTTCCAAATAGCACACTAGTTAAAGTCGAAATATAAATATAATGGATTTGTATATTTGGAGTTATCTATTTAGATTTGTGTGGATTTCTGAGTTCTATAGAGATGGCTCGGGATTAGGAAAGACTGAAATCTTCTTTGCAAATATTTCTACTTAACAAATTCAACAGTAAACCTTTCCGGATATATTAAACATAGCATTAAGGCTTAGACTTCTTAAAAATAAGTAGCAGATTATACCTTTGCTACAGAGACGTTTGCTTTTACACATTTTATATAGAAATTAATACAGTTTGCCTTTGAAGATTTTATTTATTGTATAGGAGATTCCTACTAGATGGATATAAATTGTGCATACAAAAGATCTAGAGAAATAAGCATTAAATAAGTAAAAGTAACAAGAACTCTAGGAAAGAATCCTCTGAAGAATAGCTACCAGGGCGAGTCGAGTCAACAGATTTTCAACTTTCGGGATAACGTGCGTCGTGTCGTGTGCACTTAGGAATACTTTGGGGTGGGTTGAGTTGTTATCACTTCCTAAATTCTTGCTAAGTCGAGGATCTGTGGAAAGTCCCATATGCACAGTTCCATCAATACCCAAGACCCAAAATAGTAACAGTAGAGAAAGGTAAAACCTATTTGCCTTTAGTGAATATCATATAACGCCTACATGCATTTACTCTCTGTAAAAGGCAAATATCCTTTCATATACTTTAATCAACTCTGCTTTTATATTGTGGGAAAAGGAATTTGCCGGTCTTGCAATATTTTCTTTATCAACACATTCAAGTTCCCTCTCGTCTAGCATTTGAAGAGATGAATACATCAAAATTCCCCATTGTAATTACTCTTGATGTACAGTAAAACCTTATTAGATACTCCAAAATATGTAGCACTTTTATCAGACAAAACGAGTTAGTTCGACAAATAAAGCTCTAAACGGTAAGCATCTTTGGTATCTTCCGGTGCATCTATAAAGATAAATCCCGAGTGCTGCCGTAAGAAGTTTAAAAACCATATTTGATTTTAAAACTTAACTTAAAGGAAAAGGGTTGAAATATTTGGCAATCAGTATCCTCTGTTCTCAGAACCGGGATATCTTGAATAAGTCCTCAAGTAGAATTGCGGTAGTCTATTCCATAAGATTTATTT
The DNA here is from genome assembly GCA_020352615.2 of Yoshiicerus persimilis. NCBI lineage: Eukaryota > Metazoa > Arthropoda > Collembola > Entomobryomorpha > Tomoceridae > Yoshiicerus > Yoshiicerus persimilis. Next base: position 36,992,730 of record CM036941.2, on the reverse strand, counting down.
AAGTAGATGCATGGGATAACTGAAATTCTGTGACACGAACATGTCTTGTGTGGGAGTCTCCTAAAGAAGTCTTACGGTATTCCAATGCTGTCGTAAAACTACTTATCTGTCTATGGACTATTATAATGTACTGGTATAAAGATTTGATAAATTATGATAGCGATATACATTATAGCGATATTGAGAAGGCTTAAAATCGTAATGTCTAAAAAGATTAAAGTATGAAGTAAAGCAAAAGTAATTAATGTTAGCAATGTTCTAGAAGAAGGATGTTTAGTTTCCAAATGTAGCTTCCGGATCTAACTGCGACAATCTGATAATAGTAATAAGAGTGGGCTGAGAAACCTTCTGTTGAAATAACATTCGATAGGATGATTTTCTAACTTAAATAAACATTGCGGATACTGAATTGCGATTGCAACAATCACAAACGAATTATAATTATTAGCGCTCTTAACTAAAAGCAGTCTGATAATATTTAATTTTGTCAATTTTGATGTCTTCATGCAGATATCTACAATTAGTAGGGTTACACATCTGTCCGAACTTAAGTCTACCAAAAAGCCATCTTTCATGGTAAGTATAGAAAAGCTTCTTTAACTCTAAAGCCATACATTATTGGTGGCGGAAGCAATGGTTGGAATCAAAGGGTGAGGGAAAGAACATCTGAGAACTTATGAAAGGTAGACGAACTGCAACTTCATAACGGTTATTACTTTATTAAGCTCGTATTAATATTGAAATAAGCTTTTTCATTATTGATTTTTTAGCAGACCACAAGCATTTAGTAAATTCAGTACACAGGTACGTAGAATAATTACCTGTGTGTGTAAGTAACTTTATATTACTGTCACAATAAATAATAAATAATGTACACAGCCTTTTCATAGTTTTACGAAAATTCTCTAACAGGAAGTAATTTTACTTTAATAAGTGCAAATAATGGAAATGTTTTGTAATAATTGGAATTTCCCTTAACCATACAAATGTTACCTTCGTACGCACTTAAAACTGGATGAGTGAGTATTAGCAAGTAAAAGTAAACGAAATCATTGTAAATGTTATTGTAAAATATTATATAAATTTTTTGAATGCACCATCATGTATATGTGTACTTTGAAATATAGCAAATGCTTTACACCCACGTACATTAGGTTCATTACATTCTTGGCAAATAGGTTAGTCAACTTAAATAAGGCAAGAGAATTATCCGCTTTATATACTACCTAATGCAGCACTTTCTTGGTTTCTGTTGATGAGAGATTTGCTTCAATCAGATTAGTGACACATTAGTTTTATGAAACTGGCGAAAAGCTGACAGATTAGAAACATTGCCAGTGTGGTGTGTCAAGTAAGAACATTTCCTCTAGTGTGTACTTTAGAATTAGAGCGAGCACAGTTCTATCACTCAATCACTCAACTTTTATTAAGCATGTCGTCATCTAAACCAATCCTAAGCTTCTTTCTTCCTCAGGCCACACAAAACCTATTTATATAGTAAGGACACAGTACAAACATAAATGTGGGCTCATAATACAAACACGTAATAATAGTGCGGGGATGAGACATGAGACAGTATCATTTCATCGTATTCATAGACATAGGCGAAGAAGGGATTAAATGGGAGGAGTACGAGCTGAAATAATATACCTACCTATCGATGCATTCTTCTGCACCCTTATATTATTATGTGATTAGTAAGCCTTTGTAATAATGGAAAGATGTAAAGTGTGTAGGTAGCACTTTGATCCACCAAATTTCTAAAATCGACTATGCCTAGTCCACATCTTTTTAAAGACAACAGATACCAACGTATCTAATACACGAAGTTTTACGGTTTCTTTCACTATGACTTTTATCGTCTTTAACTACCAGTATTTGAGGTAAAATCTGACTGATCTAAATTGAAATTAATTGATATTAATGTCAAAATGAGAACTTTCGAACTTTGATTCAGAAGTTGGTCGAAATATATGGATATTCTTTTCTTATCCAGCGTTTTTGAGTCTTGGTTTGCTTTGTAGTATAAAATTTGGACCGTAGTAGAGCACTAATAGACAAAGAAATCATCTCTGAAATATTGTACGGCAGTGGCAGTATAAAATATAAAAATAATATGTGTATTAAAACACGGTTTATATAAACATCCGATTGAAGAATGAAGACCCCTAAAATAAATAGACACTCAGCTTTTGTTGATAAATGATAACAAAGCATGAAGACCTAAAAAACTGTTCATTCTTCATTCCATCGAAGTATAATATTTATTTAACCATGGGAAATCTGATTCCTGAATAAACTATATAAGGATCAATTGAATCTGATTTATATAATATGGTAAACAAGCATCAGTTATTCTATGCTGACTGAATGGTATGATTCTACGAAAAACATATTTTCGTTAGATAATTCAAATTGGAAATAGGAAGGTCAGAGAAATGAACCTTTTATAATTTACGAAGTTTGAGAACCTAAATCAAGACGAACGAGGTCTCTTTAAGGCCCTAAACTGAAATAAAACAGTTAGACTGTTTTTTTCAAGAAAATGGAAAATCTACAGGTAGGAACCTACATTACAATTATTAATAAACATTGCAGAACGGTTTGTAGCACGTACGTTATTTATTTACACAATTACAAATAACAAGTAATATGCTACAATTATGAACATGAGCATCTACAAACGTAAAAGTTGTTTCTGCACTGTACAACATGCACTCGGTTTGTCACTCGCCGTCTTACATGACATAGTATGACAATACAACACTGTTCACACACCGAAAGTTAAGCACCATACATTATGAGGGTAACGTATTACATCACATTTCAACACTTGCTTATCGATTTATCGACTACTTAAAATACAATTTCAATATTATAAAATTTTACTATCACCACATCCTACATTACAAATAAATACCTATGTAACAAATACAGCTAAACGATTTCATTTTATAATTACAATGTGATAATAGGATTACTGTGCATTTACTTATAGGATCTTTTACATAACACAACAAAGCATATTTTACAAATATTTATTTTCGTCCGACCAGCTTTCAGTACGTCAATAAGAAATATCTTGCTATTCCGATAAACATATTGGATTTGTCATCGCATGTGGTTGTAAATTGCAATCCCACAAGTAATTTAAAATTGCGCCGGCTCTTGCAATTAATTTATAGTATCTATGTCTAAGTTAAGTCTGCATTACTTAACTTTCCCTGCCATACTTTCCCTTAAACAATAAGGCATTCAAGAATGTATAACCATACCGCTTACTTTTTTAAGTTCTTATAAAAAGTAGTTTACTTGTAATTTCCGCAAATGGAAAAGTACATCCGAATCCCTTAGAGAAAGTGTTTAGAGAAAGTACGAAGAAAGTTGTTTTTATTAAGAAAGTCTAGCAAGTACTCAGTACTTCTGTGACGTTCCTATCATATTTCAAGTAAATGAGTATTTATGTTACATGAAAAGTACAAAAGAGAAATTCATGTGGTATGTTCTTATAAAATACATACCTACTTGTGTCCTGTGTATCGTAGTTGCTGACATCTTTACTACGGTTATCTATTGAGGTCAGCGATGCAGGGCAATACAGAAACAAAAATATATCTTGACAAATACTTTTATAAACTAAAATTGCTTTATAAAGAATAATATTCACCACAGTACTTTGTCTAGTTAATTTATCCTATTCTTGTACCATAGTTAGTGACAATGCTTAAAGTATATTAGAATTTTTGAAAGCGTTATGCTGTCTTATCTGACTTTTGGGGTAGGCTGCACAATATCTTAGATAAATGGTGATTTGGACGGTTATCTTGGTAAAATACTTTCAATATACAATCGCTGTATGCAACAAAGTAAATGAGACGTATAGCATAAATCCCTTTTTACGGTAAACAAAATTACTAAAACCTATTGAGAGACCACGTACAATTATACTGATACCTCAAAAGTATTCAAATGATTTGGTAGTTGACCACGAAGGGGATTCAAACATAGAGCAAACTAAGCAGAAGATAATTTTCCTGATATGCAGATGTAGGAAGAACTTATAAAAAGTAAGTCTACAGTTTACACTTTGGAATTCGCCCTTCCCTGTTCACACAGAGGAGACTTTCACTTATTTGGCTAGTTTATACCTTGCTATGATTAGGTAAATTAGCACTCTTTCAGCGCAAGTTTGAGAAATTGTAAGCAAAGAACGAAGCTCATAGCTTACACAATGCAATTTAATGAGTCCTATGATTGCATGTGCTATACTGAAAGTTCAGTATTTTATGAAGCATTGAAACTACAACTTTTCGAGTTTGAAGAGTTTGTACGAACTTCGTTTGAATACTCTTCCTGGACATACTCTTCCTGGCCAATATACCAAAGTAATAATGATTATCAATAACTTCCATAGGCCAGAAAACTTGGAAAGAAAGTTCATGTAGATTTACACTGTTTAAAAATTTATCCGTCGGTATTAGGTGCAGTTTGTGAAACAAATACATTTTTACTATAATTGCATACCTGAAAAGGTAGAATGAATTTTGAAAGATAACAGAGCATCAGATTTTTTGTCAGTCTACACTTCTCTATTCAATGAAACAGTTTAACAGTGTCAGTTACTGAATCAAAGTGTAATTATTACAGTACAATATACCTAACCGCAACAGCGACTTGCTTAAAGCATTGCTAATGGCGATATTGTTGGTATTATTCAAAATCACTACAATATAAATGTATGAATATAAAGAATATAAACTGCATTTATCATTGTAGGTCTTTTGTGATACGTGCAACCTAGTGTGGTGTTTTTCAGTTACTCTGAACACTGCATTAAGAACTAAAATTGTACATTAATAAGCAGATCATTATGAAAAAATAATGCTATTGCTACCCGGATCTTAAGGTACTATAGTGTCTTAAGGAAAGCCACATTGGGTAGGTTTGACGCAATGATCTTGAAAACTATATTTTTGAACACCGGCGTCTTTCATGAATCCCTGTACCAATTAAATAATTATACAACTTCAAAGTTAATACCGACATAGAAAAGAATTTTAAATCAGGTACTGTCTGACTGAACTGATAAATAGCTTTATGTTATACCATACACTTCAATTTAAATTATTAATAAACTTTTAATAGTCAATCTCTTCGCACGTTGGTAGCTGTTACTTTCCAGGATGATTCTGGAGCCCTTTGTAATCTCAGAATGGTAGGCCGGCCCCACAAAAGCCACACAAATCCCAAGGCGACACAAATGAGGCTTTGAACGTAATAACCATCTGTTTCTATGATGCATTGTCCCCCACCCGTTTTGCATGCCTAAGGAATAAAAGACGTCGAGTTAAAGTTAGAATAAGTTAGGACGATGTAGCTCTTAAATTCATGAACTCATTGCGATCTAACAGAACAAATACTCCATTGTTACAATTATAGACCATAATACAGCTTATATTATTAATACTATATCAATACAACACAACTCTCTATACCGTAGATTTGAAACTTTGAAAGGAAGCTGATCCACTACTAATTACATTTTCATTATAGAATAGTATACTCATTACTCCCTATAAATAGTAATTCTTTATACTTTAATAAAATGTATACAATTAATACTAGAAAATACGAGTTACAGTTACCTCTTTCAAAACATTTGAAGAACAGTCGTTGTCCAGTGGTCCTCCTGTACAAGATTTTGTTGTAAGTGGATCTACAAGCCACAATGCTAACGTTGACGGCCAATTTCCTCCAAGGTTACAAATAGTATTCAACAGAGTCATATAAGTTCCTCCCACTGTAGGGTCGCTAATTTTGGCAAAGAAGGCCATCACAGCAACAAACATACTGTATACAGCAACCTGAAAAATAAGTGTTGTTTTAAATTTTACGCGTAAAATATCGTCATAAATACTTTTTCACAAACATGCATGTACCTGATGAAAGGAGTACACAAACAGTAGCAGCGCATAATAGGAGAATCCAAATGTGCCATCTGCTAGCTTAAAGGAAGGAGTTATCCACACGATGGCCGCAAATATAATTCCGAAAGCCAATCTATTCGGCAAACAAAGTATGTAATTATTTATGATTCGTGAGTTTTCTCAAATTTTTGAGAATAATGAACGAATAATGACTAATGGATTATTGGGACATAGGCAACTAAAGAAAACAGAGAGGATTAGTGAGGATTGCAGATTTTAAACAAACTATTATGATGTTCATTTGTGATTGCGTCGGATTATTAATACACAATGAATTTAATTTGACAACAATGGGTTGCAGAAGAATAAAGGCGTACCGAATGGGCATGGCTTTGATAAACGTTATCATAGGATTTGGGCCAGCAGTAAATCTGGAGATTATAAATGGCAAAATAATTTGCAACGGTGTCATCGGTATAGCCAACAAGGCAAGACGGTCTTTAGGAACTCCAGCCTCAACTAGCTTTAGCCCAGTAACAGAATCGGCTGCAGCAAACCCGATCTTAATTCACAATTTAAAAGGAACGTTAATGAAAAATCATAATAATATTAATATGTACATGTTATTTTAAGCAGACTGTCAGCTGTAAGTAACTAACCTTCACTGTAAGAAGAAATACGAGTAACGTTTTTACTGTAGGCAATTTTATAATTTTCCACAGAGTCTGGTAGCTACTTATCACATCGAGATTTTCTTTGGTTAGGTTTTTCTCCGGTTTTTCTGTTTTGAACCACCACACTAGGCTGGTGGTAATCATGAACACTATTGACCAAAAGTATAAAAATCCAGGCAGTGTTACAAGACCCATTGGATTAGGAGTAGACCGAATATATTTATTGCAGAAATCCGCTGATTCCAATGCAAGGAACACGACGTAACCCAGAAAGTAGCCAGCAGTTTGCCCAACACTGTTGCACGTCGAAGCATAGCCAACATTTTCTCTGTAAAACATGAACTTTTTTAACATTGAGATTTTTCTAATCATATAAATTGACGCAAATTCATTTACATCGTTATTTAAAACAAAACGATTCTTTGGCACACAGTTTCATATACCTATATATATAAATGAAGCATCTGGAATACAAAAAATAATACTGCAAAAAGTAATGCAATTTGACGAGAGACTGACCTTCTTAGCATTGTAAGGGCCCATCCGTCAACGGCAATATCTTGTGTAGCGGCCAGAAAATTTAGCATAAAGAATACTGTTGTAATTAACCCGACATTAACTGTTTCTAACATTTGGTCTACTTTGAAAGAAAGTATAAGCATAAATATGCCTATAAAATACTGCATTGGCACTAGCCATGTCTTTCTTCGGCCCATACGAGCTGAGTACACTGCATCCACTACAGGTGCCCACAGCAATTTCAAGCTGAAGGGCCAATAGGCAAAACTGAATTTTGCTTGCTCAGTATATGATACATTTCTATTTAGTAATATCATTGGGATGGATGCAATTAGACCTAAAGGAATCCCTTGTAGAACATACAGGAATAGAAGGAGAAGAATATTCCCCAAATCTTTACGGAAATCTGCTTGCATTTCCGAAGAAATTATTTCAGTCTTCCGCTTCGCCATATGTATACACTTCTGTATTATCTGTATACGCAAAGACCCTTAAGAAATAGCTTGAACCCGGTTTGTGTCAGCACCTGTTTGCATACAAATTGTTACACGAAATTATAATTTACATGTAATCAATCACATAATATTTGAATAATGGTGAAAACATGCTTGCAATGGCTCAATTATGAGTAATCACTACTACACTACCCAAAATTGCTATTCATTTGCCGGCCATTTTTTGCTTACATTTGCAATAATTTTGGCATTCTGTAAAAAAAATATGAAGTGAAAGTATTTGCTGTCACGGTTAAAACTTTAATAAGAGTGATTGAAATAACAGCTGACTGTATTCTCTGTATTGTCTGATTTTTCATCTAAATATTTCATGTTGACATAAACATACTATTGTTATTCTTTTACAAGGTAAGTGGCCCTTATAAAATGGCATAAAATACCTCTTTTGAAAAGCTTACAAAATCAGCTACAGGTATGTAGTTATTTTTATTAAAATTTTATGTACCGGCAACCAAACTTTGTCAAGACTAGCTAACAAGCAAACCGTTCCAGCCTTCTCATGAATCTTTATTTTCTTACAGTTTGTCCTATTAGTGGTCCCAGGCTGAATTTGTCTTTAATGACACATCTCGCCCAACTGTCATCTGCTGTGTGCTGGCACTAAAAATATTGTCAAAAATAATACAACGTGGACTAATTTTTGAAGAAATACGGGCGAATCAAGGATCTCTTCCGCTAATTACAGTATAGTCGACTAGTGAAAGCAACTTGGGGTACATTGCTATTGTTGACCTGTAAAAAACCAAAAGAGCCTTTTCTGAGTTTACAGAGACCAGGCCATCGTTCAATCATAAATAGATACTTCAATTTGGTTATCATATAAGGTGATTTTGCTGTACATATCATATTTATGTATATCTACATAAATATCAAGAAATCAAATTACTTTTCGGTAAATATGCATATTAATACTTAGGTTAACTATGTATTTTAACACTCATTTTAAAGTATACATTTAAGTAGTGGTTTAACTATTTTGTATTTCTTCAATATGTCTGGGAGTTGATTTACCAAATCTGTACACTGTACGCTATGAAAAATCTATGACAATAAGTCAAAGTCAAAGCTAACATCAAAGAAAAGAAAGTAGCAAGCCTGCATGTTAAGTAGCGTGTAAGTGGTGTTACAAACGCATTTTTATGACAGGCCCTGTAAAAGAGAAAGCTCTTCAGTGTTTAGTTACTCTAACTGAATTGAATACTGAATTCATATCATGATATCTTATGCCATTTCACGAGGGTATAATATAACTTGAAGGTTTTGCTTTTACTATACTGCAAACTGCATTGCATTATCTTATGTAAAGAAAAAGCTTATAATAATTACAGCGAAATAGTTGTCGCAAGTCGAAATTTCATTATAAAGTGTTTATTTTAAATGTTTCAGGGATGTACACTGTACCGAGTAGTACTTCCGCACTTCCTTTATGTTCTTTCTTTATAAGGTTTCTGTGATTGACATACCGATACGATAGGAAATACATGACTTAACACTTAACAGAGGGCTTTACGCGGAAAGTAAGGAAAGCCATAATAGTATTGTGTAATAGTAATAGTCAGCAGGTATGTGCGTAAGCATGGAATTGGGAATATGGGAATTTGCGAAATCGAACCGAATCATCAAATCTCACCATAAACTACAGTTCAAGTGAGATAAACTTAAAAGTTACAAAGTTACAATAGATAGTATAATAGATAGCTAGGAATAATAGTTATTGCAAGTAGGTACAAGGTACTTTTGTCAACACAGCGTCATTGTAGTTAGTTCTCTATTGTTGTAGGTGTAAGTAGTTTTAAATCTTTTAAAAAGACGAGGCATACTGAGCTGGTTAGAGACAAGTTCAAAGTTACAAAATAACAACGAATTAGTATGTATGTAACAAGGCTGAGGCATAGGAAAAACCGAATTCATTCAAATTTTTAAGGTCAAGGACAGAATACCAGAATAGGTAAGTTAATGTTACATTATTAACTAAAACTACTATTAGTGGTCGGTGAATCATTTTGACCGTTGTTATCTACTTCTACTCTACACTAATTAAGTAAATACATTTGGGTTTTCAACTTTTCAACCATCCCCAAATTCCAAATGTCATGGGTGGGAGGGCAATTCTCAATTCTATGTAGCTGAATACTGATTTTGTTGGTGTACTATATATACTGATGAATGTACAAATGTACAATATTTGACATGTCCATAAAGCCAATTCAATTGCCTTATCTGATCAGCTGTCCTGCCGATAGCTTTGGAAAACCAGATTAATTCCAATTAAAGCTCGCCATTCTTTAATTTTTAGTTATTAAGACGTTTATTTATGACTAATGATTAATCTCACGTAATATTTGCCAATTATCGGGAAGTAGACAGGGTAGGAAACAAGGATTGTCAAGGCGGGTGTCGCTATTCCAAGGGGTTACTGAAAATGTTGTGGGGCATTATTTTCTAGAGAACTTTGTTACGAATCCCATTATCTTAATTTCATCCAAATCGGTTGGTGTTTAGTGGGCCTAAGGTCCGGTTGAGTACAAAAGTCCGACTTTTTTTGACCCTGGAACTAAGTGATATGTTCAGTTCCAGTTGGCCTCACGGCAGATAGCTATGAACATTGTTGCAGTGCACTGAGTTCTAGATCACCTAAAGATTTTTTATAACTAATCTAATGTAAAAATTGAAGAAAGATTTGCCATATGTACGTAGCGATGCGTAAACGCCTATCTATTTACGAAATTGTGTGCATTTACTTTGTTTGGAACTGCATTTATGATTTATGATTGTTGTCTTTTCATTCAGTCCAACTTAAGTAAATGTTAACTGTTATAATCTAGGAAATCTTTAAAAATTTGCATAGGTAGATTTGGTCCACTCTACTTATGCATTACAATTCATGACTACTGTGGCTTTTCGGGGAGATTTTATAATGAAGACAATGATGTATAAGGCAAAAATAAAAATGCGTAGGTACCTTTTGTGTCCAGAATAGAAACAAATGATAACAGAAATTAATAATTGTACTAAGTTATTTTTTAACAGATTTGGGAGGTACAGCATATATACATTATTTTGCACTTCTAATATTGTTTAATGTTTCTTCATCTTTCAGAAACTTCCGAATTTCGATCACTGCTTCATATTCCAGATCCAACCAGAACCAACCATTCGACCAGGATAAATATCAATGTTGATTGAACCCGATTTACTATAGTACTGCTTAAGCAGGTACTTCTTTTTCAAACATTTGTTTATCATCCACAACATGCTCAAGTGTAGATCATCTTGTCAAAGTTGCAAAATTACTACCGCTATAAAGCAGGAATTGAATAATCAAAATGTCTTCTAAAATATTTTTTGCTGTGGGAAACCTATAATGTACAATTTATATGGACGCTTAACTGGACAATGAAACTCTTGCTTTTCATGTGGATGTAAAGGTTTGTCGGAAATTACTTAGTTGCTTACTGTTTCGAACATTTCTGTACATTGTACATTCTGCAAATCTATACTGATTCAAATAATGTGACCTTTGGGAATGCGAAGTTTAGCTAATTTTATGGGAATTAAAAAATTTTAATGCACATTATATATGCTACATAATAAGTAAACTCATAATGTGCTAAATCATGTTTTACATAGCATAATATCTAGGCTCTTGTCATTAAATACGCAAAAGTTGTTTTAGTATGCCAAATGTATGTCTGTGATGATGGAATTAATTTAAAGGCTTCATTCTGTGCTTTCATTGCAGGAGCATAACTTTGGCTGTGGATAATAAAAAACATGATTGTATCTTAACTGAACTGTGACTGCAAAAACCCTCTGTTCAATCTGTATTTGATGAGCAATATACATAAACCTAACAAACCACGACTGTGCTTTAAATTGTGCAACAAACCAATAATCTCCGTAAATACAAAAGACCGAAAATGCCCATATTCAGAAGTGATCCGTGTGGAATAATTTGTATTTTAATAACGTATTCAGCTGTTTTCTATGCGGATTACGTAGTAACAAGGTGGATCGTATTCACATCATTCTACGACAGGTAAGCCTTAATTGGACCCCTAGTTTAGTATGCTAATTAAAATTGCTTGCAATTGTTTAGTGTTACGTAGGTGGAATATCATTTAACAAAAGACATTTTAATAGTAACCATTCCCAATTATATTTACCAATATTTACAAATCTTTAGCTTACTAATGGCATTAATAACTGAACACATAATTATAGCAACTGAATTTATATTAATCTAATTGACAGTTTATGGGGAAGTTTCCACATAGTGCTCTTCAATATAGTCATAGCATTATTGACTGTGGCTCATTTTAGAGCTGTACTATCCGATCCAGGCTTGGTTCCTTTGCCTCAAACACGTCTGGATTTTTCTGACTATCATGCAAATGGTAATCTGTCGCCGATTTATTGTTAGTTCATTCATAGACTGCATGCTAAATATAAATGCTACTTTATGGCAGTAAGATATTATCTAATCTAATCGCATTGCAGCAGCACTTAAGGAAAGAAACGAAGAAGGTGATGAAAATGGGACTTGGACTGTATGTTCCCGCTGTGAAGCTTATAGGCCCCCAAGGGCTCATCATTGTCGAATTTGTAATCGCTGTATTAGACGTATGGTAATTAGTTCTTCGCAATTTTATATACTCCATACGTATTTCAAATTAAACTGTATTAATTAAAATTGAATATTTGTTTTGTACTAAACTAGGATCATCATTGTCCATGGTAAGGCACACAATTCTACTTCCACAGTTTCTATAATTGTGAAAATATTTCATCCAAGAGTATAACTGACAGTGACAGCGTAATAAAACGAATTAAATTGTTATTTTCAGGATTAATAATTGTGTCGGTGAATGGAACCAAAAATATTTCATGCAATTCCTATTGTATGTTGGAATTTTATCAGGATATGCAGCCGCTCTTGTAGTTTATAGTTGGTCCGGGGATTGTCCTTACTGCCCTAAGGATATACTTTTGAAGCAGTCTAGAGTGTAAGTTCACATTTCGTTTTGTTTTTCTAATGACATGAATGATGTGGTAATTCAACTGTTTGTTATAGTTTGCACTCTGTACTACTAATGCTGGAAAGTCTCTTGTTTGGAATGTTTGTGGTAGCCATAATGATCGATCAATTATCTGCTGTGTTTTCTGATGAAACTGCTGTTGAACACGTAAATAAACCTACTATACATAAATGAAATCAGGTTCTGTTTTGGCGTATATAGTTTACCTTGTAGCAGGTAGCATTTCTTAAAATATTGACCGATATATTAATGAGGAATGAAACGTGTATTGTCCAACAGGCTAAGAAACTGGGCAGACACAGACCAAGAAAACCAAAAATGACTTTGTTGGGAGAGATTTGTGGAAGAGGACCAGTGTTTATGTGGCTACTACCTTGTCATAATGGTCCACAAAGTTTTGAATCTTTACCTAACTATCATGTATAAATCTAATGCCTTAGTACTTTGAAATTGCTTAATTGCATTGTATGATATATGTAAAAATTAGATTGTCCACAATCACCCGAAATATCGTTAGATCATACTAAACTAATCCCTAATGAGTTCTAGTTTTTTGACAAAATGTTAGGACTTTACTTATAAATTAATTACTTCCTCCGAACTGGAATTAATATATGTAACATAACAATAATAGGAATACTTTCACTGTCCGGTACTCGCACTATGTCACTAGCAGAACTGTATTATGTAATATAAGCTGTAAAGGTCTTGATGCCGAGACTTCGTTGGGATAAATAGTCTTGGATGGTATTAGAATGATGATTCCATTATTTAATTTATTTCTAGTTAGTAAATTCTATTCAACCTTTGTTATTGTAATGTAAAATATGTAAAGATATTGTGAAAATATGTGACACCTATATAGCATAATGATAATAGTGCATGTTAAATATTCTACTAGTTGAAATCGAGACACATCAACATCACACAACATATGAACACAACTCACTATACCTAGATATTCTCATTACATAATACCCGAAAATACTTATACCTTTACACCCTATTTATGACCACAATATGACGTAGGTACTCGCTGTAGCTTAACTTCACTTTGTTTGAAACCCTAGTTCAAAGGTGCATTAAATCGTTTTTAGAAAATATTTTATGTTTGAAAAATTGCATGAATGAATATGACGAAACACCTTCCAAAGCTACTGACTTCGTGTAACCTGACTAAACCTGTCAAATTTTAAAAATTCATTATCTCAAAACCATAAAGCAAAATCCTGAGTGTAAATTGAATGACAGTTCTGTTTGTAGTTAAGTATTTCTTGATCATTACAATAATTATTTTACTGTAAATGTAAAAATTAATTCTACAGTATGCTCTTCAGTACAACTACATTATAAGAATCGCATTTATATTCTGTTGTCAAAAACATTTAAATATCAATTTTCGTCTTGTTATATATTTATTATTACTGTATTATTACATAATATATAAGTGTGCAACGAGTTGTGATTTTGTTACCTCCGTAGTTTAGTGGTAGTAATTGACAAACAGAAATAAAGAATTTCGTTTTTACTATCTAAAGGGAGGCATAGTAGTTTTATTTGTCTTCCCTCAATAACAATCTATGTAAATTTACTTTCACTTGACTATACTTTCACAAATTTACTCATGACCATACTGTGTACCTTGGTATATAGAGAGAAAGGTAGTAAACGTATATACCCCGTAAATAAATAATGATTCAGTTTTCAGTGTTTTAAAAGTTTAATACCCTGAGTCTCAGAAATAACCTTAATTTTTCACTTCTTCAATGTTCAATGTTCAAATTTATTCAAGTGCTATTATTCAGTACAAAAAAGATTGCATGTTTTAAAATTATAGCACCGAAGGTAAACAAATGCTACCTTACTCCTGGGACGGACCGATTCGTTACCAAAATTAAATTCGAGGAGTCAATTAAGACCAATTTCAGAAAATAACCTAATCATATTCCTATTAAGCAGAACGGAAAAGGCTTTCCCTGGGCTTTCCCCGCTTGTTAAAATGTTAATCGAGAAAACTAATATTTTGCATTTTAATAAAACCATTAAAAGCACCATCATTTTTGCACAATTGGTTATTGCTTTTTTGGGGCATCGTAAGTCATTAACTTTAATTCAGATTACATTGGATCGTGGTCCAGCAATGCTTAGTAGCGCAATAATCTTAAATTTGCCAATCTCAAATTAAATAATGTCTACTGATAATAATTTTTGAGTTTTGGTGTTTCTGTGTTTGTGTAGTTTTGGTTCCCCCATATTTCATAATTTTGTCTTACTCAACTCTACATAGGTAGACGTACCAACTGCCAACTGTTTATTTACTTGAACTTGATTGAGTGCGGTTGTATTTAGCTGGTGAATGAATGTAGCAAGACAGTTAATTCTACTGTAAGGTAAGAGCATAGTTTTTGAATTGTAATGCAGAAAAATTCATATTTTAATTAAAAAATTGTTGATTTTAGATTGAAACGCTTTGTAGACAGCAGGTGATGTAGACAAAGTCGACTGACGTATTTGGTTTCTTGGATAGCAGACTCTGGAAGCAATTTATTCAATTGGGTCACGATCTCAATTCAGTGATTTCAATGTAACATGGTCAAATTTCGTAATAATTAGCAATGTAGTTCACCAAATTTTTAATTTCCATAATCACACCTTATTAGGCCAGTATATTGGAGACGAAATTTCGAAAATAGTTTTTACAATGGCTAAAAAGAACAGGCCGAAAAAACCTAAACCTCTGCTGGCAGAGCAAGGCATTATTCATTTACAAAAATCATTTGTACCCCCTTCAGAGGAAAGTGGCTTGCTAAGTACCGTTGGTGGGGGTTTGAAACAAGCTCTCGTTTTAGCTCCTAATTATGGCTATGCCATGCATATTTCTGATTTAAAGAAAAATGAAGATAATTCAGGTAATGATGAAGACGACATAGAGGAAGTAACTTCATCAACAAGTTCAGTCGCTAACACCAATTCGAATCAGTCTGTACAAGAAAATAAAGAACAGTTGTTGCAACAAAACACCAGTGGTGGAAACAAAATGACAGTGGCTGAAATCGTGAGGTCAATTGGAGGTGCTACTAAAGACACTCCACTTACCCAAAGAGATGTTGTTCAAGATGAGGCATCTGAAGAACCAGAAGTTGAGAAAGAAAAGGAAAATGATCCGGCATCTGATGAATTCTATGCAAGTCTTGGCATGACTAAAAACAATACAGATACGGTAATGACAAATGGGCCACAAAGGAAGACGTTTGAAGTGATAAACGGCCAAATTCAATATATCGATTCAACCGCAGAACAATCAACTGACACTAATTTAATGACCAATGCCAATAAGGATAATGTTGAAGATTCTACCCAGTCAATTGCGGATTACTATAAAAGTTATTGTCGCTATTACTATTCGGTTCAACCAAATCCGTATGGAGAGGAGCGGCTGGAGTTTGGCCAAGCAATTGAAATACCTCCAGAAGATATTGTCGATGAGATTGATGAAACTCTACTCAATGAAGCTCGTATATCTCAAATTAATAGAATTAGGTTAGAGAAATCCGTCCTAGCAAAGCTCAAAGCTACTGAAGAATCAATGAAGGGATATTCACTGAATGAAAATGATGTTTACGACCCTTTACCTATGGAAGCCGTGCCCTGCGATACATCTCAGCAAATAGAAATTACTCCTGATACAAACTTAGAACAACTTTGGAACTTTGTAAAGAAAAATCCTTTAGAATTTAATAGCTGGATATATCTCATACAGTATGCCGAAGCATCTAAGGTATTTAATATAGCACTCTGATATATAATAATATACCACTCAAATGTTGCCCTTTATTGCCATTACGATAATGGTCACTGTAATGGAAAGTAATGTAAAAATGTTGCAGGGCGATCTCACAAGTTGCCGCAAAGTGTACAGTGCATTTCTTCCATTATTTCCGTATTGCTTTGGCTATTGGAAAAGATATGCTGAATTAGAAAAGAGTCATTATTATCGAAATAGGTGAGTGTCCATTAAAATTTTTATTTACAAATTTTCGGTTCGAAATTGTTCGAATAAAAGTATTTAAATATTCCAGAGCGTTGTCTATTATGGAGAGGGCACTTGATTATATTCCCTTGTCGGTTGATTTATGGTTGTCGTACATAAGTTTGTACACAGAATTACATGCTCAGGATCCCGGCTGTGAAAATCTGGTCAGACAGTAAGTTCATTTTTTCTATACAAAAAATAGGATGCTCAAAGCATAGCATGAAATTTTGCTTCGTGTAATCTCGATAGTTGCTTAATTGAAAAAAATTTCATTGATTTTCCAGACAATACGAAAAGGCTATAAATGCTCTTGGAAAAACGTTCACTAGTGATTCTTTATGGGATGCTTACATACAATGGGAAACGTACGGCAAAAGAATGAAAAGAGTTCTGAAGCTGTATGGAAAGCTGCTTTACATACCAACAAGGCTGTATAATCGTCATTGGGACAAGTAAAAATTATTTAATAAACAATATCACTTTGAAAGGAATGTTAAGACCGTCAGTTTGCATAAAAATACTATTGTTTTCATTTCAGCTTTAAGGCACTCCTTCGTGATTACCATCCTAGAGACTTATTGTATAAAGAAGATTATGAAAAAGTTAGAAAGAAGGCATGTAAAGAACTTGGATATCGATATAGAGAAGAGCCAGAAATAGAACCTGGTGAAATCCGTAAAACGTCCAAGCCAGAAGACAAGTTAATGGATTACATTAAAACGAAGATAAGTGAAAGAATGACTATTGTGCACGAAAAATGCGAAGAAGAGACTGATCTGCGGTGGGATTTTGAAGATAAAGTAAGGTTTTGGTTCAGATTTGTAGTGTCATGAATCCATGAATTACAACATAAATTGGATAGCTGCTCAACATTATTTTATTTGCAGATTAAGCGTCCCTATTTCCATGCGAAGGCGTTAGATAACCGGCAGTTAAGAAATTGGTTCAATTATTTAGATTTTGAAATATCTAAGGGAAATCACGAAAGAATAGTATTGCTATTCGAGCGATGTCTCATATCATGTGCTAAGTATGAAACTTTTTGGTGTAAATATGCTAGATATCTAGAGAAGTATTATAGAACAGTTGAAAATGCTGTTAATATATCCACATATATTCAGAAAAGTCATCTAAATGTAGAAATAGTCTCGGAAAAGCAAACAAGCGAAGAAGAAAACCTGCTTAGAGACACGAAATATGTCTTAAATTGTCTACTTGACCAAGTAGTAGCTCAAGAAGAGGAAGAAAATTTAAAGATACAGTGCATTGTAAACAATTTAGTGAATAGTGTGGTTACTGCCCCTGACAATGTTAGTTTACATTACTCACGATCTGAAACTGAAATCCCAAACTGCAGTTCTGCGACAATGTCTTGTGTCAGTTTGAGTGGCGACTCAACTGAGTTGCCACCCAAATCTGAAGACAAGCATTTACAAAATGAAGACACTTCAAAATTAATTTCATTTCTCAGTATTCCTGCTTTTCCACCAGCAACTTTTCCTTGGCAGGAGGTTGTACGAGAGGTCTATAAAAGGGCATGTGTAGTTCATTGCTCTGATAAACCTTCACTACGCTTACAGTGGGCTGCCTTTGAAGAGGAAATAGGTAAAAAAGCCTTTTTCGCATTTTAATGATTTCAAATTATGTTTAAACCCTCTTAAACCGCATCCCTGACTCACCGTATTCATTGGTTTACCAGTTCAATTGTCATACTCAGGAACCTAACAAAGCCAAATATCTCAAGTCTTTCTTTGTCAATCTGTCATAGTCGTCATAAAATTATCGAAGTTCTTCGAATTGTAAATATCCACCAGTTCTGTTGGATATGTTACAAACAGTTCGGTCAACGTCTTTTAGTATTCACAGTCCAAATGCTTCCGTTAGTGCTTCCATTTCCAACAATTTTGTTTCAACAACAACAACAAGTTTTCTTATTTATACATCAGACCAAAAAATCCAATACATTGTTGGCACTGCGTGTAATACAATTTATATTATGATCAGTATATTACAAATATGAACAGTTAATGCTTTCAAAGTTATAACTGAGATAGTGGGAATCCTTATCCTATTTCTGAATCCTGTCGTTCCTATATTCCTATCTCATGTCAAAGCGGCATGGATTTCGGTGTTGCTTTTTTCCCGTAGAGATACTAACTTCAATTTTCTTTTATGGGTATATTTCATAAACCCCGTGAACCCAATTTGCGTACCTACTATTTGTAATACAGCTACCATTACTCTATTCTATTGACACAATTTGACATAGTTTTCAGTAGTGTTTCTGAGTATGACAATGGTAATCAATAATGTTGATCTCCGGTGGCTTTCCTTGAAGTATGAGCAGTAGTACAGTATAATTATATGCGAATTGGAATTAAAAGCATGTGTTTAAGACATCCATTAACGGTAAGGTTTTATGTGACGTTATTTTAAAGGTGAGTGTACTTTTTTTGTGGGTTAAATAGTAAAAATAGTTTGCATTTGATTATCCGAGGTATTGAACTTCTTAAGTAATATACATATCACAACAACTTTAAAAAGATTCTCTAAATATAACTTTCCATGTTCATAGAGTATTTTACGTTTGTGGACGAAGATCTCTCTACTCTACTAATATACAAGATGTAGCATACTACAATGTAAACCATGTTTAATTAAACCATTTTCTGAGAATATCTTCCACTTCAGTGTAGAACTTTGGAAGTTGCGTAATCAAGCGTCAATGAAATATGTAAATAAAGCAAACTGCAGGCCTTTTGTGACAGAGCTTTTGGAAATGCATTCATTATGCACAGAGTTGAAGAAAACATCATTTTATGCATGGATAATGTATCAATTAGTTTGTTTTGTCAGGAAATATTGAAGAAGCTAGGGAACTTATCACCTACACTCTCCAGTGGTTTCCGGAACATCTGGATGCAAAATTTCACCTCCTAGAACTTGAAAGAAGGACTGGAAATGTTGACAGCGTTATAAAAAAATTTGAAAGTTTCCTCGAAAAAGCTAATTCTAAAGAAGAATATTCAGTTATTTCAATAAAGTATGCCCGATTTTTGTACAAAGTAAGTAAACACTGGAATTGTATGGAATTAGTCTCGAGTATTAGTAAACAGTATACCTTTTGATTTCTCAGTTATTAGTAGTACAAACCACTCAAATTTGCCATATATAACCCTTCACTTGAACAATGAGGATATTGTTTATTTATTGAAATTTCGCTAGACTTTATCAGAATAATTTTGCAAGTGTACAATTTGATTTTTGTTCCTGTCAGGAGCGGGGAAATGCCGATAAAGCTCTGGCGATTTTAAGAAAAGCTTTGAAGAAAGATAAAGGAAATCCAAGACTGTATGCTTATGTTTTTGAAATGTGTTACGAACGGTTTCCTTCAGATAAAAAGGGAGCTGCAGCTGCTCTTGAGCTTGCACTACTCAGTAAAGATCTTTCAGAATCCGAAAAATTGCAGTTTTTAAAGAAAAAAGTACTGTTTCATCAAGAGCACGGTGATTTAAGAAAGTATGAATATAAATTATATAAATATAAATTTAAATTAATATAAATATATATATATAAATTTATAAATTATATAAATTATGAATATAAATTTTATGTTGCTGTTTGGAAACCTTACTTGAAATGAATGAATTTTAGGTATCGGGATGCAACAGATACTTTAAACGAATTGCAAGCTGCTATGTTTGCAGAAGCGGAAGCAGCCAGGCAAAAGGAAGAGCAGGAGAAATGGTATATGTTACAATTAAGTAAGCTAAATTCTATTGGTGAAGTCAACTTGCAACCGTTTCCTGTTCCTACGTACGTCGAACAAAAGGATGAAAATGGCATTCCAATTCAATTTGAGCCTCTGGATAATAATGAAGCTATAATAGACCCACCAGAACATATCACTGAAGAGATAAATCCATCGGCTCCTTATAAGAAGGTTCCACCCCCGGAAGAATTGGTTCGCGTTAGTAGTAATTATGGTTATGGTGGCAAGCATCCTGATTTCAAATTGGCAGAACAAATGGCTCAAAAGGAATATGAAAAGCTAGAGTCAAAGGGTTATCCAGAAGAAATGAAAGACCAGGAGGGAGATAAAACTTCTAGACCAAAATTAAAAAGAAAGTCAGATGACACACCCTTTTTCATTGTTCCACCAAAAGGAGCTTTCCTAGCGCATTATTTGATAAATAAAGACGATCCGGAGGCTGCCAAAAAAATGAGACTTGAGGTTGGTTTATAATTTCCACAAATTGCTATTATTTGCTAACTTATTTGCTATTACTTGCAATTACAATCGAATATTTTACGTTTTCTGATTAGCCACCGATGGAATTGTCTGCATTGACAGTACCCGCCGACTCTCCTTGTGTTAATGTCCCTGACTGGTTCATTAAAGAAGGTGGAGAGTTATGCTTAAGTCAAACTCCTGCGGGATTTTCCATGATTAGATATTGGCCTCATTTCTTGACAGATATGGGAAATAAGGTATGTTATCATTTAAACCTGTAGAAACGGCAGTTTAATTGATTGAAATGTTTTTCCTTGCAGAAAATGTTTAAATCTGTTAGAAAATGTGTTAAATGGCATCAGAAACAGATTTGTGTCAGAGACAGATGGAGATGGATTCCTCGCCTGGTTTCTTGGTTGGGTCCCTGCGAGTATTCTCATACAGGATTAACAATGCCTAAAAATGAAGACTGGCCTCCTGAGATTCTAGATTTATTGCACAGACTAAATCAACTCACTAATCACGAATTCAATTCATGTTCCTTAAATCTGTACCGAACTGGCCATGATTCAAATGCTTGGCATTCTGACGTCCACCCTGGTTTGGGGTCAAATCCCCCTATCGCTTCAGTGTCCCTTGGTAATGGATTTTTACTCAAATTCTTTACGTAACCCCAACAATTAGTCTCTATAAAGTAAAATTGATTTACAGGTGCCTTGAGAAGTTTCGAGTTACGAAGGAAAGGTCCTCATCATAATTTCATCCGGTTCCCTCTTTTTCCAGGTAGCTTACTATTGATGGAAGGCGCAACACAGGCAGACTGGGTTCATCAGGTTAGTGATAATGGCTACTTCAAACTAACATATTTTTCTACGCCTGCAAATTAATTTTCTTACGAATGTTTTTAGGTTCCTAAAGAACCGCTTGTTAAAGAAGAGCGTATTAATTTGACTTTCCGAGTTATGCATGCAGTTGAGGAAATCGACAAAAATGATCCCAAGAATATATTAACTGGAGCAAATAAAGAACCTATTAAATCAACTGAAAGAAATAAAGAACCAGATAAATCGTCGGGTGATATAAAGGAACTTGCCAAATCAACTGAATCAAATAAAGACAGTACTAAATCAACGGAAGCAAATAAATATACTACTAAATCAACTGAAGCAAATAAACTCACTGCCAAATCAACTGTAGCAAATAAAGGCACTGTTAAATTAATTGAAATCGATAAAGTTACTGGTAAACCAATTGAAAACAAAAGTCCTCCTGAATTATGTGAACCAGATCCTTTTGCGGTTACTGATCCCGTCGAATCAACGGAAGGTAATAAAACTGCAACTAAGAACAGCACAAAAATAATTTTTTTAAACACCTCAAACGAAAAACCTGCTCCGAAAGGAAGGAAAGTTGGTAAGACATTAATCCTGAATGAGCCGGCAGGTCCTAATCCTAAACCAGCAGAGAAAACTGACACTCCTAAATCTATCCCCGTTATAACGATTGACTAATGTCAAGTGGTGAAGCTCTCTGCAACTTAAAAGACAATAACTCATCAATAATGAATACTTTTCAATATACTTAGTGAGAACATAATTTTTCGTTCAATGCAATTTCAGTTAGCAGATTATCACGTTTTTTAATGTATCCTTCCAATTCTAGTAATAATCATGTGAAATGAATTATGCTAATTTTTGTCACAACTCAACAAAAAAACTAACTTGTGCTAAAACATTTGCATGTACTGTAAAAATTGTAAATCCATTTATTTGTTCGTAATAGTAGTTACTTTTCTATATTCTATTTATAAATATTGAGGACACCATTTGTTACTGTAGGTTTTAGTTATATTTTATAATAAAATGTAAATCAATGAATGGGAGATTGTGTATTTGTGACATATAGCATGACAGGAAGTGTAGTTAGACATCTATAATTTCCACATCGTCATCCAGCATTCTTAAATTCCCAGAGTTTAACAGTCGTTCTTCGGCCAATTTATTAACGCGAATATCACTAGAAAGGTCATAAGGCATTCTTGTTTTTCTTTGAATAGAACTCTCTTGCATTTTTTCAAAAGGAATGAATTCAACTTCAACATTGGGGTTGCTTTCTCCTAGAAGTTCACTGGATGTATCGTATCCGTACTGGAATCCATCTGAATTACCGATCTGTTGTGATAAGGAGATAGCAAAAAACTTTTGTATGTATTTCTAAATTACCACCGGCCCCAATTACTAATTCAATACATAAACACACCAATTAACTAAAATATTTAGTATTTACAAACAAAGTATGATTCAGTTCTTCCATTTCTCCAGCACATGAAATGAACCAAAGTCAGCCAGACTCGGCTCAAAATTTTATTTGAAAACCAGCCACAATGAATAGTAACATTAAAATGCATCCCACCAAACACAAAAAGCGACAAGACATTTTTATTACTGAACAAAAGCTCCAATTTATTCAAGCAATTGCCAATTATCAAATCATCATCAGCTCACAGATGGATTCTTAAATTTACAAATTGCATGCTGTTGACAATAGCAGTTCCCCTGGTCAATTTTTATTATTGCTTCGTTAGGAGAATCGCATTTGCATAACTAATTTCGTATCGTACCGTTCATTTAGGTATGATTAAATGCAGATTACAAATACATGGTGAAATAAGCATATTGACGAATTCAGTCAGAGACGCCATGAGGGTGAACGATACTTGAGAACATGTAATAGTGTTTTATACAGGGTGAAATAAATTGATCATAGTCTATTATCCACTGAAATGCAAAGCCAATTACCATCCATCCCACGAAATGAAAAAGGAATTAAAAATACGTATAGAATGTGTTTTTATAGGTAATAAAATCACCAAAGTCTTAGTTCAGGTACTAAATTGAAGTTGATATGATAATATATACAGGTAGAAAGTTCAAAAAGTGATGATCTTCGCATTAGTATATCATACACCTTAGGAAAATGGCATATCTATCATTTGTTTGTTATCAAGCAAAATACTTCTTACAAATAGTTCGCTAAGTAAGGCTGAGATAAGATTCTTTAAAATCATTAGAAATACAACGTTTGTGCAATTATATTTTTCATACAAATTCTAAAGAAACAGTGTTAATATATAATAAACACTGTTTATCATTACGAAGTGTCTTTGCATGAATTGTATCAGAGTTGTAGGTAAAATATCAGAAAATGTTAGCCATTTCTGATTGATGGATTAAGATTAGTAAAACGACACATTACATAGCAATCGTGGTAGTACTAACAGAGACAAACGTAAATAGTAACATTTCAAGGTTCTTTTTCTTCTAACAAACCCGTATCAACCCCACTTACTTTTCCTTTTACTTCATCAACCTTGTCCACATCATTAAGGGCATCTAATTCATTCAAACTAGGATCCTCAGAATTAGGAGCTGTTGTCTGTTCAACATTATCAGCAGGAACAATTTTCTCTTCGTTAGTGGCAGGCAGTGCTTCAGAAATTATTGGCTTTTCAGTTGTTGTCCGGGATTTAAATTGAGGTCTGATGTTGATCACCTGGAAGTCAATTCAAATTATAGCATTGCATATTGTATAACCCATGGATATTAAAGAAGAAAGCTGAGATAGAAAACAGCATATCATGCATCCAAACGGAAGGTATTTATAACATGCAAACTCAAACCCTTACATACATATTATTGTGCTTATTAAGCTACCTGAACTTGGAAGAACCCAGAAGAGTTGTTTGACGAAATTCTATGTACGGTTTTGTTCACAGTAACCAGTTGTCCATCGATAATCTTTGTTTCAGAGGTCGAATTCTTGTAATTAGCTGGAAGGTTATCGTAAGTCGTATCATTGTCTTTGCTTTCTTCGCTATCCAAGAATGGTCTGAATGGTCTGTCTGAAGATGGGGATGGGTTCAACAGAGCTCCCCATAAACTGGACATTTGCTGCTGCATCCGTTGCATCATTTCTAATAAATATACGAATTATTACATGAAATAATCACATAATACGCATTTATTACATCAATTCTTAAGTTTTAATGAAGGGAAAAGTTGTGAAAAGGGATAATTTTCCCATCCTCATTAACCTTGTTATTATCTATAGGTGTGAGGGTGTGAAAATGACGTAAAGAGAGAAATTGCGATAAAAAATATCGTTCCCTATAGGATGTTCATGAGAAATGCATATTTTGTGTGAACACGTTTACTTATCCATGCATAAAATTACTTGACATACTTTCCATGTGACTCATCATATTAAAAGATGAGGGTGAAGTCTCCACTGGTTGTTGTGGTCTCGAGAAAGTTGAAAAGGATGGGAAAGAACTGATGAATGGATCTCTGATGACAGGTCTTCGGTAAACAAAGAGAGGTGGAAGCCTAAATCCAAAGAAGTCACTAGTTCTGCTGGGAACATCTTCTTCTGCGCTAATACTGCTATCAAAGGCATCAGGCTTCTTTGGAGGAATGACCTCGACACTGCCTGGGTCAACCGTTTCCACAACAGGGGAAGAATCTTTAGATTTTTCAATATTGGTAGCTTCGGCATCTTGCTTTTCATCGAAAATGACAGCAGGGACGTCAACAACCATCGGGCGCTTCTTTTCTACAGTAAATAAAAAATAGTTTTATAAGTATACCAAGATACGACATTTTTACATGACCTCCATTAAAAAGGTACACACTCTGAAACAAGTTTATTTTTAAAATACCAAGTAAAAAAGATTATATTCAAGTTCTAGTTCTAGGCAGCTCATTAGTAATAGCACTTATCCGGGCATTCCTTATTGTAAAAGGTTAAGCATGAGTGGACCATTTTCTGGATTTTCCAAAACAATTGTAGTAATAATAACAATAGCTAAAATAAAATTCCATATTGGTACTTCATGAGAAGTCGGTAGGCTTTGCTTAGCCAGTCTGACTTAGTATAGCTATCGCATGACCATGAACATCTTCATACTTCTATTGTATTAACTATAAAGAGATCTAATCCTGCACTCTAATAAGTACTCTGCCATCATAATAACACCATTGAATCCCCCATACTTTACTACCTACGTCATTTTATGGTCATGCAGCAGAACGGTGAGCACCATTAGATATTTAGGGTTTGGCGTTGCATAGCCAAAGGTAAAAATTGTGACGATTGCGATTGTTGTATTAGTTAGTAGGTGAGTTTTACTGAGCTGCATTGCATCCCAACCTAAAGCATTAAAAGGTATCTGCAGGTATTATTCCATGGAAATATACTAACTCTCTGACTCTAGGTCTTCTCTTGCTGTGTGTACAGAAAAGGGAAGCATAAAAACAATGAACATAAAATTGTATATTCAAATATTCTATTCTCTCCATAAAAAACGACCATGTGCAAACAGATACAGTACACACATGCAATGTTAGGAGAATGGATGGAGGTTAATTGAAGAACATAAATATTGTCAATAAGTTTTTCTAACATCTACGTGCTTACAAATTTCTAACTCAGAACGTCAAAGCATACTTGCTGGTATTAAATATCTCCTTTTAAATATAGATGAGTCATTGTCAGATATAGAATATAAGGTTTTGGCGAAAAGACTAGTCAACATTTCTACTGAACTTTAAGTAAATGATATATAAAGCGTAAATATCTGTGCAATCTGAGCATCTAAATAGAACCATTGTCTCTGCAGCATTCAGCTTACGTGTACTAACTTTTATTATTGCAAAGTACCTATGCATGCTTCCTACGACCTGCACACGTCATTTTAGGTATGACTTACATTGTTTGGTATTTTACTTTGAAATGCAACCCAGCCTTGCCCTTTCTTCATTTTATTCTATCTAAGCATAATAGTCCTCTTAAGTTTAACAATACTGCATGTTACAAACTTATAAGTCACACGTAGACTAACCAAACTATGCAAAGGCTTCGTAGAATAGAAACTTACAATTAGCTAGAACTAGAGTGTACAGTGCTCTTGACGACGATAGTGGATAATACTATCGTCTGTTATAGTATCTGCGACCAGTACCATCTTTCTATATGAACAAAGCCTAGGAATTAAGGTTGGTTATTTTTCACTCTCATGCTATAACACAATGCTCAAACTTCCCGTTAAATGACACACGTAGAGTGAGTGCCCTATATATTTATATTTCACTGACGAACAAAAACAACCTTATAATCAGTGGGTAGGGCCCTAGGAAAGGTATTTGTACCGGCTGCATGGAGTTTTCAGAACGACTTATAAGAAATGTCAAAATACCTCGTCAACAAAATTCTACGCGTTCAAAGGGCAAACGCAGATTGGACCCTGAGCTTAATAGCTCTTTACGTTTCAGTCCACAGTCCACATCCACATAATGTACAAACATATACTTCGATATGTATGTCATTTTGTGTTTTTGACATAAACATGCAATTTGTTCTTTCTAAGACAAGTTTGATACTGTAGGAGCAATTCATTAGTTTGCTTAGTAAACATGATTAAATGATTTCTTTATTATTCCAGTTAACCAAGTATCGTCAGCGAAATATAGTGCAAATGGTGATATTCGACAGTGGAAATGGTGGACCTAGTGGACTTGCGGATATGAATTGAGGAAATGAGAAATCAAAGATGCATGGCCATGTGTGTTTGATGTACGTATGCATGGTTATAAGGTCCGTTTATGTTTTCAGGACTGAAAATATGTATATAGCAAAATTAACGAAGGAAATGTTCTAATGGCTGGAACCAGCATACGCAACACATATTTTAATGCATGGATCTGTAGACTCTATATTTTGGGACTCTATTTTTGGAACCGGTTGACCGATTGACACCATCTTCGAACTTACATTGGACCTCGGTGTGGTCACTGTTTTCAAAGTTTGAAGTCATTGTGTCAATCCGTTCTCAAGTTATCCATCAGACAGACGGACAGAGACCAGGCTATTGCTATAAAGTATCTGGCGATGCTTGTAGCATGAGCATACGCATGTAGCATTACTGAGATATTAACAAATTACTTAATTAAGTAAAAACAGCAAACTAAAAAAGTTTTAAAGGAACACTACTTATGTGTACTGTGTACCTCTACATCCTCATTGAACAACAGCCTAAAAGGTTAAAGCTTTTGTTTGACGAAGGCAGTTTTTCATCATATTCATTAAGTATTCTAGCAAATATAACAGTACAAACAGCAGTAGCAATACTATGCACTATGCACTTCTATTTTCTATATTTTTGTATTATAGTTACTCTACTCTACCCATTTTTAATATCTAAGTGTCAAAGTAATTCAGAAACTACTAGAAAGCGTCACAGTAAATTGTAAAAAATTATATCCATAAATCTAAGTATTATGTAAGCAGTTGTTTTTAAATTACCTCCTCTTTAAGTAATTGAGATACATAGATACTACTGTACTACACTGTAATATATGGTCTACTAAATATGTATATTCAGCAGTGCAGCAGTAGACTTCACAGACCGGCAGTATCACTCCTTTGCCTACTATGCCTACTCATCTTAGCAAATACTGCTACAGCGAATTTCTCTGTATTCAATTGTTTTGTTCTTTTTCATAAAAATAGATATGCATCTTTAAACAGTACTTCGTCAATTTTTATGATAAAATCCACCAACGCCCTTTTACATCCTCTAGTTCAGAGTTTAGGTTATTCAAAACAATGGGCATCGCATGACAAGACGGTCTATTCTTAAAGAATTCAATTTTATTCGATTCTTTTACATTATCTACATAGGTATGCATTCGAAAACGTAATTTGCGTGCATTCTATTTCGATTTGCCATTTTGCATAGCATTACAAATGTACATCGGTTACGGTGCAGTTACGGGGTATGCTTAGTTATTGCAAGTGTGTAACTACACTTTATGGCCAAAATATTTTCAGGTGCCTACATTACATAGACCTGTAAATGTATGTATTTGCTTTAAGACCGTTTGGTATGTGTGCGTATATTTTATTTCAGTGTGTATATGTGCAGAGGGTTTCAGCTAAAAGTTGCCATAGGACATCAAGTGTATAAAGAAAATATTAGTGTATTAGTAGGCTTTGATGTACCGCGTCAAGTCAAATGCGGGTAATTTTAGTACTAACGTACGTACTTATACATTGTAAGTGTCTTATGGCAACTTTCAGCTGAAAGGCTGTGTACCTCCTTAGAAAAGTACAGTACAAACACAAAAGCATGAAATAGGGAAATCATGCGATTGTACATACAATAATTTTTATGCTGATAGTATAACAAAATTAATTAATTAATACGTGATCTTTGTAAGAACGTCAGTCTTGCAAATCTCAATTCTAGCGTAAAAAACTCAAGAGTTTAATAATTGGCGTGGCTAACTACATGTCATTTTAGGTACCCCTCCCTAGGTACATACTAGTATTCTATATTTATAATCTTTGTGTGTAACCACATATCCTTAAACCAATGCTGCCACTATTTCCTTTTCATTTGATCACTAACTTTAATAGTATCTACTTACCATGCATAAGAGCAGTTTCGGATACCTAACGGTAATATGATCCTTTACTGTTTGTTTCCATCTACGTATTGTTAGTTGCATCTAGAAGTTTCTGTTTTGAACAGAAGAATGAACACACACAAAGCAGCATGAACAGTACCGTTTGTTTGTCAGATAGAGCAAAATTATACGTGTAGTACTAACCATATGTGTTTTTAACAATGTATCTAACACAGTAGTAGCACTAAATTGTGAAGCGGACATAGTTAAATGCTGTAAGCGTTTACAGATATTTCACAGTAGAAGAAATGTGTTCATACAGTATCCCTATGCAATTGTGAAGTTGAAAACAAAGTATGAAGTATAAACTCTTTCAGAAGTTATGAATGACTAACTGACGATGGTGTGTTACCTAAGTTCGAATATTTACTGACCTGAAACCAAGTCGGAATTCACACACGTTTTACTAACACTTGTATAAGTCGCATAGACAGTATGTGTGCAAACACAGTAAGGATGATGTGTTTGTTTCTGAATTTAAAGTATCATAACTGCAGTTCGATGATTTACTACTTCACAATTACTACATTATCTAATATTCACTTTTTAACAATGTATCGTATTATATATACAGATAATTACACATTTGAACCGGAAAGAATCAAACATTTATGGGCATATCAAATAAGTCTCAGTTCGTAAATATTCGCATGTGCTAAAAATACAATAGGTTAACCTGCTTAATGTACATGACTGCTTTCTTTTAGTTAAAAGGTTGTTTGAATGAAGTGATGCAATTGATAATGTTCAAAAATAAGCTGAAAGTGAAAAACAGTTTTGTAGAACAAAATAAAATGTAATATATGGACGGAATGACAAAGAAAGTGACAAAACTATTTTAAGAAGCAAATTAGCAGTGTACTAAATACAATATTCTTGAAATGACCTCACAGAAAGTATGTTTATGCTTATAGGTTTACCATCTTTGAATTTAAAACCATGCGATTGTCGTTTCTGAATATGATTAAAAATCTTTTCTTCAACATACAGTTGGATAGAATTAGTCATCTCTAGCAATTGAAAATGCAGTACTATTAATACTTCTATTACTTATTTACAATAGCAAAATGACGGTAATTCGAAACTCGAAACTGACGTAGATTAATCAAAAATGGTATGATTCATGAAATTGTAGAAGAAAACTTTGGCAAGGTTAAAGAAGGCATAAAATACAGTTCTAAAATTAAGTATTAGACTTAGCAATTTCTAAACAAGGCCCTTTAAGGGCTATCTGAGGAATGCTAAACTCAAGAATCAATATCAAAGCAATGAGCCTTTTAGTCAGCTACATAGAGGTAAATTAATCCAACTGTATTATCACAAGTTTCTTACCGACAGGGGAAGCATTGATGAAAGCCACCACGGCCAGAACGATGACACAAGAGCGTAACATCTTGGTAATTGAACAGATCCTAAATTTATTTGATATTTAAAGCACAGTAAAATTGAAGTCTAGTCACTCGCACGAAATCGTTCAACTGCAAATCTGAAATCACAGACATCATATTTATCAAATTATTTTTGAATTGAAAATTGAACAAACATAAATTCCTTTCCTTTCAAATAATAAACACACAACTCGAAGAACTCAAATAAACAAAGTGCCGTATAAAACTCCGTATAGCAACGAGAATTTTAATTTATTCCTTTCATGATGCTACATAAAATTGTATGCAAGCACTTGTATGTAGATTTTAACGTTGCCTTTGCTCAGTTGATAAACTCAAAGGGTAAAATATACCCTTTATATTATGATTATGACAAGATTATTTCTGTGTCAATTTTCGTCTAGAAAACTTTCAAATATCTGTAAAGACTCCAATGCCAATGCAATTTCCAATATATTGCCGTACACCCAATGAAATTATTTCAAACTTCATATTTCCGCTTTTTATTTCGCTTTTTCATATTCTCAAGTGATTATAAAATGAATATCAGTGCAATGCAATGCAATGGTTTACTCTCTAGATGTGTTTCCATTTGTATTCTACATGCTACTTTGTTGTTTTAGTACAATTGTCTTTAAGAGGATAAAAAACTTGTTTTCTTTTAAATGGTGCGATAAAATTTTGCTTTAATGAAAATATGATGAAATGACCTTTATAGTAGATGTTACCAAAAAGGTTGAATACTCGTGCTACTAACAACAAATTAAGTTTACCTATGCCTGTCTTAACCGCTTTAATAGAAATGAATTCATGGACAATGAACATACTATTATATAAACAATCTAGATATACTGATTTTTCGGTAATTATTCTATTTATTACAAGTTTTAGGTAGTTGAAAAACAACAAAACTTTAAAATAGGTTCTATGTACGGCACCTCTCTATAAAGTGGGGTTAAAGTAGTTCGAGGAACTCAAAGTCAAAGTATTATTAGTACTAGTATTTCCCTTTTATTAGGGAATGTAAATGAGGATGTGGATAATCAGTGAATTTGGGATTGAAAATAAAAAAAATAAAGAATAGACAGACTGAAACTTACTTCTTAATCAGTTGTTCGGTTTCCTTCAAGTACGAGTAGAAAATGTACGAGAGAAGGACTTGCTAGTATGCTACTTTGTGAACGTCTACGACGAAACTAAACCCAAATACAAAATAAACTGAGCTGTTTTGTGTTTATGTCATTTAGGTACATGTAGTGTAGTACTACAACCGACTACAACATACCATAGGTTGTGTACGCAGTATAAAGCAATAAAAGTAGCACCTTCTTAGCATGCCTGGCTGAACGAAAGAGGAAAGAAAATACGAGAATTTTTGGTACACAGAGATGGGATCGAGTCTAACCTGAAGTTGACTCATTAACCAACAAGTTTATAGTGACATAATAAACTTTATTCTCTTGAAATGATGCAGTAAGCAGGAGTTACATAATTGACAAAAGTAATTTCTGTAAGCTAACCGAAAAGAAACGTTCATCAACTAATTATGCTATATTTATAAACAATTTAAGTCATATCGGCTAACTAGCTATATCATATCATTTCTATTATTTCTATTATACATTAGTAAAGATAGTCGTATCATAGACGTGACTTTTAGTTTTCACCAATGATGGGCGTAGAGATAGAGACTCTTCCCTTCAAAGATGAGTATTATTCCCTCATCCCAGGCACTTCTTTTTCTTAAAGTTGAGAAGAGTCCCAAGAAGGCTTTGTTTTGTGGATAAATACTGGGAAGAGTCTTGACTTGAGCCGACTTTGTGTATAGCGACATTAGTGAGAAGAGTCTTGAGAAGACTTTGTGAAGGGAATAGAATTGTAACCGGGAAGAGTCTTTGGAAAGCATTTTGGAGGGGGTTAGAACTAGGAAGTCTTAAGCAGACTTCTATTTTGTGTCGTGAAAGAGGAGAATCTTCTGCAAACTTAGCTTTTGTTTTCTGACAAAGAGAAGTCTTTACCCAATGAAAGTCTTCTCAACTTTTTGAGAAGAGTCCCAAAAAGATTCAAGAGAAGAAAACGCCCATCACTGGTTTCCACAAAGCAAATACACAGAATAACCCACCTCTGCTTTCCATGGAGAAAAATGATACTACCGTAAAGCTATTTTATTGGGTACTTATAGTGGCATAAGTCTTTCATGATATGTGTATTTTTGAGTGCTTGCTTGTTCGTTAAATTCGTTTGCACTTGCCCTTCTGCCTTAAATATTCCATTTTATATATCTTGCACTATTTATACCTTGGGTACTTAAGCACTCTGCACAATTTTCTACAAACTTATTTTCAGCTTCGTTAAATTTAACTGCTCCATAGCTTCGGCTTGAATGTTCTCTTGAAGTGGTTCAAAGTAATGATCATGCTATCCTAGTTGCGTTCTTTTCCGAAAAATATCGTTTTCAAATAACATCTTTAAGTTTTCGACTGACTTTCTCAGTATTTTAAGGTTTATTCTTTACTTTAAGTACATTCGCACTCACAGATGTAGATATAGATATACCATTACTCTATTGATCCTGTGAAATACTGTGAATGTACTCAAAGTTTGGGCATTTTGACTTTAAACTAAGACATTATGATAAATTGTTTTAAATTTGATATATTTTGAAACATTTCAAACACTTGAAACATTTTTAGACATATTGAACATTTTTTATATTTGAAACATGTGAAACATTTTTAGACATATGGAAGCTTTTTATATTTGAAACATTTTGAAACATTGAAAAATTTATATTTGAAACATTTTGAAGCATTTGAAATATTTTATATTTGAAACATTTTCAAACATTTGACGAATTTTATATTTGAAACATTTTCAAACATTTGAAGAATTTTATATTTGAAACGTTATTATACAGTTTTCAAGCATTCGACTAATTCAACTGAAGTGCTCAGTAGGGCTTCCCTGTCTCCCGTTTGTTGCTTGCTCAAGAAGACAAAGAAAGTACCCAAAGAGATTATTGAATTGCATTATTGAATAGACATTATCGAGAATGTCAAGGTGTCTCATTTTTGCTTACAATTCTCTAATCCTTCAGTTAGTTTTGATAACTCCATGGAACTATAGTGCACTACAGAGAAAGGGAAATAGAAATGCAAAAAAATTAATTTGTTCGATTCTATTAAGAAGCCTGTATGGGTAGAATCATAGATATAGACATAGATTATACAATTACTTAGTAAATGGTAACATAGAAATAGTAGAATAAAAATACAGGCTTCTTAGATGCCATTAAAGATGTCAGTTAGACTTTACATACAGACACATGCACATACACATTACATCATTTATCGGGAGCAATATACGTTAAACTACGTTCGACATAGCAATTACTTTTTGCTCACCTCCACACAACATGAATGATATCAGAATGGTGATTTGGTTACTTTTACTAGAGATTTGCTGTGGTTAGATGATTGGTGTTTGAAATCGCGGTATCGTCATATGCCAATTGTCATACTTATACAAAGAACAAGAACGACACAGTCAAACCTGCATCTTTATTTATACAAGAACTTGTAAGTTAGTCAGCAGCATAGCAAAGTAGTAGGTATGCACATGCAGTGTCAACTTTTTTGTTTTCACTGATAAGCTTAAAAGTATAGCTTCATTAATATAAGGTATATAATTTTGCTGTACAATTTGCCCTTGAAGTGAATGCTACTTCGGTTCCTCCTCTGATTTAAAATTTGAGATAGTTGTGTAGTAAGAAGCGGTGTATTGTTAATGTACACTGTATTCTATAAGCTTTATTTTGTGGTGCTTCTGTTCTGATGAAGTACTAAGTAGTCTGACTTCACTACTCATCAATTTGACTCATCAATTACAAAGAAACGAGTAAGTCGCAATTTATTAAAAAAAAACATTCACATATGTAATTGCTATTGCCTGTGTAAAAGCGTACAAAACCTACCGAGTGAGTAATACAACTGCTAGTTCATGTGCTAAATTAGTCAGCACCATTGCTCTTTTGTACCGGCTGTTTAAACTTTCTTGAGATGAACTTTGTTTATATCTGATCATGATTTGTCAGTGTAAAAAGCACTTTCATGTGTTAAATAATCGAACTTAACTATTTTATGAAAAATTAAAGACAGTGCCATATATGGAGAGTTGTGTTATTTTAGTGCTCATTATATATGATTATGATTATGTAATGTGGCGGTGTCTTCTGTGTTGCATGTGCCCTTAGAAAAGGGCAACAAATCTACGAAAAATTTTACGAATTAAAATACTTTTGACGCTTTAATGCTAAGTGTAGTAATTATAGTACTTAAATGATCATGCACATTAAGTCATCTTAATAAATGATTGTGGATATTGCTTTGTGAACATTTCTTTTGATTTATGTTTTCACTTTTGATAGTACTTTATCCAGTTAAGTAATAGTACATCTATATCTGTGCTTTATCTTTAAGTAATCCTGTCACTTCTAATTATCTCAGGGAGCAGATGATACTAAGACAAAGAAAAGTCATAACAGTATAAAATCCGCATCCATAACGAAATGGCAAGGAAGTTGTTACATGGTTTTATGACAGTGAAGAATGGAAGCTTCAATTTGCAACAGCAGGCCTTACTCTTTTCCCGGAAAAGCAGCAGTACTACTGTGGATATATCTGGAATATTTCCTCCCATCACAACTCCATTCAACACGTCAAACGGAAAAATTTCTTATGAAAATCTGCGAGGAAATTTCGAAGTGTGGAATAAAATACCATTTAAAGGCTATGTCGTAATGGGGTCAAATGGAGAAGTTGTTTCTTTAAGTGTTGAAGAAAAATTAGAATTGTTACGAAATGTGAGACAATTATCTCCATCTGGAAAATTGATCATTGCAGGAATAGGACTTGAAGGTACACAAGAAACAATCGAGCTCTGTCAAAAAGTGTCTGACGACAAGAGTGCAGATGCAGCTTTGATAGTTACGCCATCGTTTTATAAAGGCAGAATGACTGATTTAGCTTTGAGAAAGCATTTTGTAACAATTGCTGATAAGAGCCCACTTCCAATCATACTTTACAGTGTCCCTGCCAATACTGCAATTGACCTTAGTGCTGAAGCTGTCATAGAGCTTGCAGAACACCCAAATATTATCGGTTTGAAGGACAGCGGGGGAGATATCACAAAAATATCTCGCATTGTCTATGAAACAAATTCTAACAATAAGAAATTCCAAGTGCTTTCTGGCTCGGCAGGATTCTTACTTCCGTCACTTTACATGGGATGCATTGGAGGAATTTGTGCGCTTGCCAACGTCCTAGGAGAAGAAGTCTGCCGTTTGGTAGACCTTATGAAGAATAATCAGACAGAAGAAGCACTAAAATTACAACAACGACTAATACATCCAAATTTCTTAGTGACGAGAAAATTTGGAGTTGCAGGCTTGAAAGCTGCTATGGATAAAAAAGGATTGTTTGGAGGACCTTGTAGACTTCCTCTTTTGCCCTTAAACGATTCGGAAATGAAACAAATAGAAACTGCTTTTGCTAAAGAAGGATTTTAGTCATAAAGTCATATATTGATAAAAACATTTCCAATTTAGTTTGTACAAATATCTAGAAAATGTTGCAGTAAGCTTCAAACCAAGGAGTACAAAATTCGGTAAATCTTTTTCAATACGTTTTCATATTCTTTGTAAATTATCATGCGTAATTACTTTAAACATTATTAAAATACTACCACAATCTGAAAGCAATTTAATGGTAAACTGTAAAAAATGACAATAATAATAATGAAATGATATTTTTAACGGAACAGAGCGAAATTGTGCCTTTCAATGATAAGTTTAAGACTTTCGGGGAAGAACAATGGTAGTGTAATGCTTATCATTGATTTCAATTCGTGTAATTGGATGGACTAATTTTGTCACATTAATAAAGCTGAACTTGAACTTGAACTTCGTGTACTCTATACAATGTACTCTATAAGATATTCTGCCTGGGGATTTAAACATCGAAATTAACGTTGCATTATAATCATTTTTAGGTACCTTATGGCATTAATCTTGTAATCAATTTAGGCTTCTATGAAAACTCCTGTAATTGAACTTCGTTCAAAATGTCTGCGCAGTCACATTCTATGTGTGCATATCATTGATGTAGAAATGACTAATAAGCAATAAATATTGCAAAAATTGGAAAAAATATATCTACATCTCATGGTTCTGTGGTAAGGGGACATGCAAGGTTGGTCATACTGGAAACCAACACACCACGTAGATGTTATATGCAAAAATCATTCATAATATTAGTAGTCTAATAATATGTTACACAAACAAGTAGACTAAAAGCATGTCTTGTGCACAGAAGGGCACTTAAATGAGATTGGCATATGTTAGCAAACAGGATGTAACGATAATTGAAGCAGATTGATTTGCTTGCATTGTACAAGTTTAGTTGCATCATGTCCCAAGTCCCAATGTGCACACAGAATTTAAAGGGAAACTCGTGATTTGCCAGCAGATAGATAATATAGCAGTTTTTCTAACTTAATAACTTATTACCATTAACACCTTACAAGGCTGACTGAACCCATACAAGCGTTGGTTTTAATAATCCGCTTACTATCAAGCAAATGTTATATTACATTATTACATATTATACATATATATCCTAAGTATTTTATACTATAGAGACGATATGAAGTTAAGGCTTAAGAACTCAGGAGGACAATGCATTGATGCATTGCATGAAAGCAAAGCGAAAGATGATGCACTGCATAGAGAATATCTCCCTTGATTATTACTGTAGTTGTTTTATGGATTTTTTTCCTTTAGCATTCGTAGATACTTACGCGTAAAACTATTTCATAAACCCTGATAGTTATGTTTTTATAGTTATGCTTTTATGATGATGTGCTTTTACTTTCATACAGCCTAATTGAATTCACCAGTTTTTCCCTATTTGCACAATTTAGGTCATTCACATTACTTGAGTCTTATGTAAAATCGAAAACCCACAATTATACATTTACTGTAAGGAATGTGCATGTTTTGTAAAGACGTTGCGCTGAGTGCCTCCTTAGCAGTATTAGAATAAATTGAAAAAATCCATTAATAAATAATTTTATTGACTAGGTTAAAAAACTGCTAACGTTTTGTAGGACCAAATATGATGATTAACAAATATTTACAAGCATTTCGAATTATTTGTTTTAATTAATCCATATCGCAAATCGCAATTTATTATTATTTTAGGAATTTAGTTCAATAATGTTATGTAATATTTATGTGATTTAATTACGTCGTAATCATCATTTTCGTTATCTTTCAATGCTAACAATGAGTAAATATTAAATATGTACTTAATTATTTGCATAGTATGTATTTATACTTTCTCAATCTAAAGAAATAAAAGGGTAGTTCCTCCTACACACATACAATATATGTCTATAATATATGTACATACCTTTACACAACATTCAAACACAAACACACTCTTTTAATACCTTAATTTCACAACTTACGCAAAGGCAATTAAATAGACGAATTTTGCATTTGTAAAAGACAGTTAGAAAAAAGGAATGGGAGCACCATATATAATTAGGTTTAAAACCATAAACTATCACGTTACTTCATAAACAGTACATCTGCCCAATAATATCTTGTTGCTGCATAAAAAATGGAATTTCAAAAGCCAAAACAAGGAAAATGGTAATATCCTGTGATGTGCGTTTTTGAGTGCTTGTATCGCTCAAAGATTCGTACACATAAATACTTATGTTTCATAATGCTTAAATGATCATTAACCAAAATACGTTTACTAGTTCGAAAATATTATATCGAGTTATTATTCGCTTGTCACTTAGCCATATAATACCGAAATATTTTGACAAGCATGCACTAGTTTAAGAAATGGTATAACGGCGACCTTGATGTATGAATAGTACGAACATATATTAAAGTTATGCTATACTAAACCAAGGCAATATTAATACATAATCATAGAAATCGTGCATTGAAATCGTAAGAATAAGTATCTATTTCAGCGTTCTATTAAATTAATAACAGTATTTAAAGCAAAATACAACATACTTCATATTAATACACTCTAACTTAACATTACTGGTTATCC
Source organism: Yoshiicerus persimilis (assembly GCA_020352615.2). Taxonomy (NCBI): domain Eukaryota; kingdom Metazoa; phylum Arthropoda; class Collembola; order Entomobryomorpha; family Tomoceridae; genus Yoshiicerus; species Yoshiicerus persimilis. The sequence continues at coordinate 36,953,741 of CM036941.2, read as the reverse complement.
TCCGCCATTTTGGCATCGATTTGTTTCTTGACCAGAGCAACAAAATCCTTTGAATGGGAAGGTACGTAAAACCGGTCGCAATGCGTTATTAAAACAGAATCTCCTTCCGGAGAACCATATTTAAACGTGATCAGTTCGGGGTGTTTTTTCTTCGATGTTATTTTTATAACAGTTGAAAGAAGTCGGCACACTGAAACTTCAGCAACGTCTCTTTGATCCGTTTCACGAAGCATGAAAATTTTTGTAGGTGTTACAAGTACAAATCTGAAATACGAATTTTTAGTCAATGTAAAATAACTGAATGGAAGTGCCAATATTGGACAACACATGTCCATAAAAATACAATTACAACTCCATTACAAGGACGATGATAAATATTCTTAACCTACCCAACATAGTGTTCTCCACTAGCCATAACCTCACTACAGGGATAGGAACCTAATACATCAGGTTTTTTCTGCCATGCCTTTATGGAAACCCGTTCACCAATTCTTTCGTCACTTCCAGGATCTGTGCCGCCGCATTCTGAAAGTTAACAAATGCTTTATTTTGTGAGGTAACCGTTTTGAAAATAGCGACCAACAAAGAGAGTGCATTTGTATTGCCTAAGAATGACAACAATAACAAATTGCATGAAAGAATGTGAGTTAAGGCACTGTACCGTCAGGATTATCAGGGTCGCCGATGCTAAAAGGATTTGCCAAATTTCTATAAGGTTTAGATTTATCTTTGTCTGTGCTACGGACGTGCCTCTCTTCTTGTGTGCCAGTCGGATTAACAATGTATTCAATCAATTTTTCTTTCATTTCTGCCGACTTAGCCTTGATTGTGGTGCTGAAAGAGTTTAGCAGGCTTTTTGAGCTCAAACTTAATTTTGATTGCGAACGCTCGGGGGTTACGGAATCTCGAGACACGGGTGAATCGCTATTCTTGCACTCCATACACATTGACGGATCATGATCAGTAAGGCCTTCGTCGGGATCGGGACTCAACATCTCATGCAGAGCTGTAAGACAAATTGCGCGTAAATAATTAACTTGGAAGAATCCAATTATATACAAAAGACTTTGACTATGATTAATTCTACTGCGTAATCAACCTATATATAATTTTACCTTGATATCCACCAGATAATAAACCAACTTTCTGAGTGTTTCTTTGAAGAAAAGAAGAGACAACCATATGCACGTACTGGTCTTCTTCTTCACGTCCTGAACCAACAAAGCACAAATTTTCACCTCCGGCAGCCGATCCAACCGACAGAGCTTCTTTTTGTGCTAGGAGAAGGCCTTGAACAGCAGTCGAAAATTGAACGGGCTCTTGTAGCATCTACTTGACAAAATGCAAATCCATGTCCATTAATCCAACATAAATGCCTACGCCTACATACGGCTGCATGTGCATTAAAAATGTAGACATTATTGATACAACGTGACACGAATTCGACCAAAATACATTTCTACTTTTGCCACAGAAATACAAGGTTTGCCGTTCTTTTTATAACCAAATCTATATTTCTACTTCTTAAAGCAAGAAAGGATGTAAAAGTATATCTAAAGTAATATACAGTTTTAGTTTCAATAAAATTATATGTTCTCAAACACAACGAAGACAACTGTATACCATTTACTTACCAAACCACAGTCGAGATGAAAAGCTGTTGGAAGGTGACCCGCGTTGTACTGATCGGCAGGTCGGCAGTCAACCACAAAAAATCTTACCCCAAAATCACTTGATGCCGAACCTGTAAATGATAAAATCGTAAACTGTATTACACTGTTACTTACAGTACTTAAAATATTAAAATACTGGTACAATGGGGTAGCAAAATAAATAATTTACTTGAGTCCAAATGCATGGACACACTTCTCGCCATCCGAATGGAATGTAGCAGCTCCTCTGATGATACTGGCATACATAGTGAATGCATAGCAACTCGTCTAGAAGGTGACGTAGATCCAGTGCCTGTTCCAAAGGTGAGAAACGATTCGGACCCAAACAATGCTGTTTCAAACATCTGTCAAGATAAAAAATCATTAAGAACTACCAATTTGTCACAATTTTAACGTTAAACTAAAGTAGGTATGTCATTGTAGCCTTAATGACTTAGCGTTGCTTCCTTTATCAAAATTTTTCTAGTATTTGTAAAATTCTAATTACCCGTCTGTAGGAGTAAGGTGTATTAGTGGTGTAATGTTGTGAAATAGCAATAAAATCTGCAACATCTCCAGGTTCTAGAGAACTTGGAAGCGATTTTAAAAGTTCGACTGTCTTTGTTTTATCACCGTCCTTAATCTCCAAAACTTGATCCCTACATCACAGCAGTAATATATAGTTGTCAGTTTACAATGCATAATGATTTTTAAGGAGATCCATTAATTAATTAAAATTGTTACTTTGCATTCATCACCAGAGCCAGAGCCATTTGAAATACTAGAAAGGGGTCTCGGAATTGAAAGTAAACGTCCCAAAGTGCCAGCGTTGATTCTAAATTGCACGAGCTGGCAAATAAAGTTCGAAACTAGAACAAAGAAGATTAAAGTTTATCCCATTTTGCAGATAAGTGAACGCGCATACAGTATGCATAATTCTTTACTAATTACGTAACTGGTGAATAAATTCGAACAAAGATGTTAAAACACCATTTGTAACACGTACGTAATATAAATATTTCAAAAGGATTAAATTGTAAATAAAGAAATGTGAATATACCCATGAGGAGCAATACAGAAACGGTGTTATCCTTTTGGAATCTAACCAAGAACACAACTGAGGATCATGATAAAGCAATAAAAGGCGAAAGATGTGAAAGGGAAGACCCTCAGGGTTATTAACATCTCGTGGGACATAGTCTTTCATAATTGATCTAAAACATTGATATAGTTGTCCGGCAGACACTTTGAGGGTAACAAGAGGTTGAAGAACCTCCAACCACCCACATCCATGTTCATATTTGATTCCAGTAGTCTTACAATAGCCTGTAAGTACGGACTCTAAATCGGAAGTAATTGAGACGCGATCTTCCTCTTCATTGCCAAATTTTTCTAAGAAAATAGCAATTGAAAAATTCACATCATTAGATTAAGTCAGCATAAGTATTAACATTTATTCTTTTGTCATTGCTATAATCGCAGAAAATATTTTTACCTGCAAATGACTGGCAATCTGCTCTTAGTTCCTGCTGCTCTTTCAAATCATATATATCAGCACCGATCGGAAGTTTCGCTGTATACTCATCTACTCCGAGACATAACTGCCAGACCTTATTAATACAAATGCCAAAACAATATTAAAATAAAATAGTATGCATTGCACATCAAATTTTTGAGCTCAGCAACCAGCATCAGTAGATATTTCTGTATTAGCCATTCATGAACGAATTTCTTATTGCTATAGTGTAATTTTTCTAATTCATAAAAATCTTATCTTGTGCTGTGCATCATTATCTCCTCCAGTATATAAATAGTCAGCATTTCAAAAATTTGAATGTTATGACTCATTTAATTACTAGATAGAGAATAGTTATGACATGTCACTAACATCAGAGTCAGCATGTGGTACCTGGGCTCTTAAACGAGCTGGAATTCTTCTCCCTTTGCAGATCTCCAAAACCCTGTCCAAATTTGATCCTTCATCTTCCTGCAAAGCTGTTTCCAGAGCTAGTCCCAATTCCCTGAAGAAAGTAAATCAATTTTATGATTGCCTTTTTAATCCAAAAGTAAATTTATTTTTACCAATTTGTGTCTTCTTCTTCGTCCATTTTGCAGCGCGGGAATGTGAGAAAATCAAATTTGACTTATTTATTTTTACTATTACTTGCTCCACATAAGCCAACACAGCACAGTCAGTCGAATCAGCAGGTTCCACACTAATCCTGGATCAGCAGTCAGCAGGCTGACAATAACACGCGTGCTAATAAAATTGTTGTCATTTATTATAATTTGTATCTGTTGAAATGTAAGATCATTAAACATCCAAATCCAAACCACAACTGTTATCAGCCAAAGCCCACTTAAAGACTATAAAGTTCTGTCAACAGAACACGTAAGTCATTAAATAGTCGTTAATTTACTCTTACTTTATGATTTACTCTGCTCTCATAGCACTTGACTTGAAACTAGCTACAACTAATCACGAAACGGAAGGATTGAAAATAGTTACTTCTAATCAAATTACCAATGCCAATCGGTCTAATAATACAAATATAAGTAAGGTAGTCTAAATAGGCGAGCAGGCGTGCATAGAAAATGGTTGAGATGAAAATCATTGTTTGACGAATATATATTGGGGTAAAATTTACCGTATTTAACAGGGCTAAATAACCCTTACCCAAAATAGTGTATGTATGTGCTAGGGGAATGGTGAATCAGAATAATAATTAAATAAAATTTTACAAAGTTACATACAATATAATGAGGAGGCTTAAAAGGCAATAATATATTGCCTTTTATTCCATATTGTGGAATATTTTTTAAATGTACATATAGCAAATAATCATTCAATGTAGTTTTGCGCTTTCTAAGTTCTAACATGTTCAATTAACATTATATTATTTCATGCTTTGCAGCTGACTTTATTAGTCGAAACTAATGAAAATTGCCTTGTAATGGCAGAATGTGAACCTGAATTAAAAGGGAGGAAGACCAAGAAGATCGAACTGCCGAATAACATCGTCAACATGGTAAGGGTTTATTAGCATTGTTAGTTATATTTTTAGCTAAGCTTACTCAAAGGACCAATAATTGGAATCACTTCAAGTCGCGCATTGGACAAGGTGATTAATAAATTAAAAGTAGGATTTTTTAAAAGAATATGGATTGATTCCGATTTATGGGAAGAAGTCGACAAAAATTAAGGTATCACATTTTTAAATAACATTATAATACATACTCTTGGTCAGCCTCAAAACTCAAAAAAGGCTGAAACCACGACAAAAATCAAATTTTGCAAACAATGTAAAATCATACAATTTCTGTTCTGGCATGGCACGGAATACTCGGCGAGTATGAGAGAACAGAAATTTTGATTACGCAATTGGAGGCCGGTTTACAGGGGGTTAAAGTACATGAAAATTCTAATTCTAAGTGGCTGTAATATTCAGAGCTTTAGTTTAATTTGTTCTAAGCGGTAACTGTACTTTATTCTTTACTGTAGAGAAATTCTAACAATAACACCCAAGAAGTAAACCTCGTGTCTGCTTTACTGGAACATAATAAAATCCTGGATAGGAAATTAGAGCAATATGAAGAAGAGGAAGTGGCGCAGAAAGCTAAGCTAGATCTACTCCAAACTCAGGTGGACGAAATTCAACAACGAATTACTAATGTGAATGCTGAACGAAAAGAACTGGAGTTGTATTCTACTGGAAGTGACAAAAAAGATAAGACAACTGAGGAAATACAACGACTTATTATCACTTATGAGCGGTTGAAGTCTGATGAGAAAAAGTTTAAGCAGACTTGTCATGAAGAATTGGAACGATTGCAGCTCTTGTCAGATCAAGCAGGTATTTATAGAAAGTCATACTATAATCTTTTATTTTGGTGTTAATAATAGTAATAATTTTTAATACTAGCTTATAGTAGTTGGATTCTTTTTCAAACCTTTTTGCTGTATATGGCTCAATCGACCCAATGATACTTAAGGGTAATCTCGACCATTTGCATTTAGAGCCTAATTGAAGTAGTGTACAGTTAAAGTTGAACAAAATAGCACAAGATCAACTAGCATATATTTTTGAGATTTGGGACACAAAAAAAAGATTAGTTAAAAAGTTAGTTTTGAAAAATTTTTAAATATTTTTTTTTCCTTTTAGAGAACAGTGAGGCGTCACAAGGAGATGTCGAAGCACAACTGAGTCGTGCCAATTCCAGAGTTAAGTCTGGACGAGCAGAGCTTGCTACCTTAAGCAGAAAAGTGGCCACTTTAAAACGACAAATTGAACAAGTGCCTAACCGAATGGAATTAAGAGAATATAGGTTACGTTTCGCTGAGTTGTACAATCAAGGTAAGGATTACATTTTTGAACTTACTTGATTTTTAATCTCCCTACTCAGTGACACCAGTCTTTACAAAAGGACATGGCAATAACATTCAACATCAACATCAGTCAACCCTTCTTTCCTTATTTCATTCAATACTATAGACACCTTCTCAATGCATTTTCCGTTTTGGTCCGCGACTCTGTCGAAATTTGTCAGCCCATGTCGTTTTTTATATAATAGTTTTCTATAATCTAGAAACCCCAGTAATTGAAACATTTAATGTGACTATAGTTTCAGCTACGCACAGGCAAACGAAGCAGTTTTTCAGTTTATACAATTCCTTAGAGGATACGAAGCGTTACCTGGAGAAAGAACTATCATTGTTGAATTCAATTGTCGATTCATATCAACAGTAAGTATTTCTTTGATTCTTTGTATACCTAAGAGTAGCAATGAGTTGATACCACAATAAATTCTGCATGTTAAGTTAAGCACATTTTAAAACACTAATTTTGTGTTAATCACGTTTTGAAAAGTTTGTAGTCAGAGAAGAGTATAATCTGTATTCTCTCTCTATAGCTTATAGTCTTCTGTGAACATTGTATTTTGGTGTGATTCGCATGTAGATAATAAAGCAAATCGGAACGAAAGTGAAATGGGTAATTTTTTAAATTACATTTTAGGGCTTGTAACAGTGCAAGTGGACGAGAAGAATTTTTAAAGCAGCTCTCTAATCTGTCTGATGGGATGAAAGAGACGTGTACCAAAGTTGATAAACGATTTCAAGCAGAAAAAGTAGTTGGTAAGTAGTTGTTCGCTGTCCGAAAATGTACATTATAATTTATAATTGTGTTTTGAAGATGTAGATCATAAACGTTTATTATTTGCACTTTTCTCAGTTGAGCGACTTCAGCAGGAGTTACAAAGGCTTGTAGAACAGAAGGTGGCGTACGAAAAATGTTTGCAGGAATTAGACTCAGAGTGTAAAATTAATGATCAACTGATTTCGGCATGTAAGAAAATGGAATCATCCAAAAAATGAGTTTTTCTACTATTTGTATTTTAGATATTTACTGTTTCATGTTGGAGTGCAGATATAATAATATAAAATGTTCTAAAGACGCGTATAAATGTTTCAATTGTGTAAGTTATGCAATGCTATTATGCATAGTATACGTTTTCTATTTCATGAATTATTCTAGTAATGCAAATTATATACCTAATCAATCATGACTTTAATTTATGAAGCCCAAATAATAGTATATATAAAAATGTTTTATAATCTGCGCAAATACCAATTCTTGTATACTTGAAACTTTAAATGTAATTGTAAATTACTTTGTATTTAAATGAATATAAACAAAACACTTAAATGTTGACTATTGGAAAAATTAAATTATTGAATGCATAAAATATTACAACGTTAATCAGCTTTTGGCGCAAGGCCATGCCTCAACCAAAAAGTATGGACTTTGACATTTGAAACTATTTTGATGTTTATGGTCAGTGATGCCCACAGAATTACATATGTATTACTAGAATGTGATGCCTAAAGAGTTACACATGATTGAACTAAGCATTATTGCCAATCGATTTTAAGAAATACAAGGATAATGAAAAATAATCATTTGACATGATACCAATTTTCTACAAATTGTACAAATAACAAATGGAAAGTTATATTAAAGTATCTATCCAATTTTTTAAACTTCTAGAAATACATTGTAAAAATTTCACCCATTTGGTTTAAATTTTAAATTTTTGGTTCTAAATTTAAAAGGAAACTAATATTGGACTGACTACTTAATATCAATGGTTTGCATGCGACTGCCTGGTAAGAACAAATTGGTTTCGCAGTAAACATTTTGTAATTATTTGGTTGCACAAACAGTTTAATTATACCTGTAAACTCAACTATTAGTGCCAACCTTACAAACCAGAATAAGAAGTACGAAATCCTCCTAACGTATACCTGTAATTATGAATACCTGGACTGGTTGGTAATCCTCAAGAGCTAGATAATAGCAGAATATTATGTTATATTCCTATGGTGCAATCTAAAAAGACTGCTGTGATTACTCTTTAGTTCTAGTACTAATGTGACTTGAGTTTATCTTTTCTCCACAACAGCTCGTGCATAAAAACCGAACTATCAGCAATAATTGTATTGCTTTTCGGAAGTAGTAAAGTGCAAACAATAAGTTAATGCTATAACTTCTATATTCAGGGAGTTACAAAATTATGTTCAGTAAATAATCCATACGTGAAGACGGCAGGAGCAATTTAGTTCTGCCTACATATAAATTAACTCTGCTAGCATGTTTCCATATCATGGTGGACTTAGTATATTGTAATTCTTTTAGCAAACTATGACATGATAGACATATATTTTGAAACTAATATAGTATAATATTGCAATAACAGTTTCTGTCTTTTATTGACTTTTTGAACAATGTTTTCCTTACGGTAGAGTTTTTTTAATTTTCAATTACCATTACAGATATAAATACACTTTGTATTATCAGTTTATCAGTGTAAAAGTTTGAGTTCCCTGTATTGCCTTCTTAGAAATGTGAATTACTCCTTTCTTAGAAAATACGTGTTTAGTTCAGTTTTGTAAGTCCTTTATCAAGCTAGTTTGCTTACACAATACTACCACGTCTAAATGTGTAGAATAAAATTACTCCTAATTAACTAAGAGCTACCTGGTTGAAGTGAATAAGCTACAGTGCATTGAATTTTGTATAATTAATACACGGCATAATTCGTAGTAATTTGAAGCTAACTTCTTGGCTATTAATTCTACTAATGCTTCTAAAGAAGTGCATATTCATTTAATTGCAAGTATTCCATTGTGTATTGTGTTGCTATATTATGTGGATAATTTTACTGCGTAACTTAAGAATAAGGAACTAAAGATGTGTCATATTCTCATTGAAGTCCTCATAGAAATTCATTCTGATGAATCGAACAATGTGGATGTTGTAGGGCTTGTTTCCTCTCCACATCCCAGACGTTATGCTATGTGCCATTACTACATTTATGGGCATTCCATTTGTTAAGTCTTGATGCTTGAGTTAAGATTTCTCAATGGATGAAAATAAATGCTCTTGAGAATCGTCTTACGTACGTTACGTAATGTTACGTTAGGTTGACTTACTGTTGGCTAAGTTCAGCAACCGTATAGCTTTGCAACGGATGGTTCACAGTTCACAGCAACTGTTGAATGAAATTAAAGTTCATGGTCTTATAGTAACTTTTATCTTATGAGAGAAAACCAAAGTGCAACAACAGAAACCAGCCTGAGCCAGACGAAAAGAATTTTACAGTAGTTTTCTATAGACTGAAACTGAAACACTGAGACACACTCCCACACTCGACTCTGACAGTTCTCAGAACAATACAAAGTTGCTTATTTTACTAACAAACACTGTCTAAACGTCACTGTTCAATACATAAGTGGATACCGACTGCCTGTCTACATTATTGCACAAATTTACCACTAATGATGTTACCCACACCCCAACCACTAATCTTCACCAGCTTATACCAAAATTTACTGTCTCAGAAATGTAAATACAGATGACTAGTTATAATATTCTATATTCTAGTAAAATTGATATAATTAGTATTTCGACCAATATTCTAATTATCAAAACGTATACACGAATAGGGAAGCATTTTAAACTAAAATAATTTTGTAAGTTTTGAAAGAGGGATTCTTTTTTGTGAATGTAGACATTCCACGGCTCAAAAAGGCTACAACATGCAGGTATCATGCTGCACTTGAATTGTAATAGTATGATTGTGTTTGAAATTCAAGCATTAATGTTTAAAGCGTCTTAAACATAAAACATGACGGATATTTCATTCCAGTTTTTGTGACAATTTGTAGTATGCTTATGTTTTTAATTGTATGCTTGCGTTGAGTAATCGCATAAGCATGTATTATATTCCATGGGATACTGATATTCTACGTGATTATATCACCATGAAAAAGATGTTCTTATGGTTAGTGAGTTTGTGAATGGTAAAATTTTTTTCGTCATAAAATCTGTAGACATTTCTTCTTGGTAGGTTCAAATGTTCATTCATGTACATAATTTCCTGTCTTTAATAGGAATTTACAATTTTCTGTGGGAGGATAAAGTGAATTAAAATAAAGGATTAACGTGGAATAGTTAGGCTCTCACGTAAATACAGATATTTTTGTGATAACATCACATAATGATGCACATTTATATCTAATGCTAATAATGTAATATTACACGTATAAGCAATTCACAGTCCTATGGAATAAATACTCATGTTCATAGTATAGTGCATAGTGCTTCCTTGTGCAATGCAAACTGAACAATACCTATATGACTTAATTATCTTTTAAAGAAAATGATAAATGTGTGGGTTTGTATTCCTGGATAGTAACACTGCCGTCTGTCTACTAGTATGGAAATAGATATATCTCATTGAATAGGAAATAACTTTTTATGGGTGCGAGTTCAAATTATGGTATTCTAGCAATTTGTAACTGAAATGACATTAGCTGCAATAAGTACAGCATAAAGCCATAATCTTTATTAATGACAATAAAAAACATCATAACACGTACTAAAGCAATAATCTTTTGGGGAGTAATGGAAACGTCCTTTTAAAGACATTAAGATCAATGGTCTCTAGAAGAGCGGTCTTTAACTGTTAAATAATGTTAAATATTTAACGTTAATTACTCGTATTAGGTAATAACTAGAAATGTCTTATTTTCCTCATTCATTTTTATGGCTTATCCTATTTTCGAGCTCTAAAATGTTCCTATGTGCAAAAAATCGGATTTAACGGACCATAAAATATTGCATTCTCCAGGGGAATTATTTTCCAAATCTCATTTTAGAAAAGTACTGTACTCCATTGGTGAATTATTTCGACTTGATGAAGTATTTTTCAAAGCGGTGGTTTTAGGTGAAGTGTAAATAATAATGCCGTATTTTACGGCATTACATAAGTATTGCAGCTATTATGTAATTATAATTATATTATCCTGCTACCACTGAATGCGAAGACAAACTAAATAGCTTCCGCGTGACTATTTAGTGTATGGCTGCTTACATTATTTAATTTAATGTGTTTGAGAATAAAAAGCTGTGATTAGTTTAAGAATATTTAATTCCCTAATAAAAATAACACTTTCCCACTCCGATCATAAGAAGTCAAGGTACAAGTAGTTTCGAATTGCAATTCCATGCTAGGTGTTAAATGCATAAATCTATTTTCACTGAGTAGAATGCGAATGGTATTTACCGTCTTTGTTGTAGTGAGGAATGTAGAGTATAATGATTGACTGTCATCGGAAAGCAATTGAAATGTAAGTTAAATTTTAAATCGTTAGCAATTAAAAAGGTTCCCAGGGAATTGTGTATTTGAAATCACACCTTGAGTAAATGCTTAACTCTTCAGTGTGGACGAAAGCGAGTCAAAGTCAAGTTAACATAAATACCTAAAGTAAGTTCTCATCAGATGCACAAAGGAGATAGATTAGATTTACTTACAGGATGTGGCTGGGACAGGACTGGATTTACTTGACTTGCCTTCTTACCCTTACCTATTTGAGAATTGCGAACTGTCTGTAAATTGACGATTATAAGTAGACTAGCTGCAATGGTAATCCTATGTGGTGCTTTATACAAGGTTTATATATAGTTACTCCTTTCTATAGTTATGTAGCATATACAATAGTTAGTAACTACTGTATATAGTAGAGCAATATTATAACCAAATAACCATAGAATTCAGTTATATGAATATATAGCTACTTTGATAGGAATGCAATGCTGCATGGTAGCGATAGGTACTTAAGTGCAAACTAACCAAGTAAGCCAAGCATCCCTTTGTTAGCAATTTGGAAGTAACAGTCCCACACCTTTTAATATGCATGGCTACATATTGCACAATCCTTAATAGTTTTTCTTTGCGATAAACTAACTCGTCTGGGATTCCTCCATATACTTTTGTTTATCTTAACAACCAAAGAGGAAAGTAGACTCGAATTATTATAGGCTTGTACCTACTAACAACCTTATGTCTAGTACCTAGCTTTGAATTCTTGTTAGTCACTGTTGAAGGTTGGCATCCTCAATCCTCCCTACAATGAAACCACTTAGAGATATTCTTGTGTGTGAAACCTCGCCAAGGAAGGGAAATAAGAATATAGACTTACAGCCCTCCTCCGTAGTCCTTACATAACTAACATGCTAACATAAATAAAGATATCCAAGGGGTTTTCTTTCGTCCGTCTTGCTTGATGCAGGTACTTATGGTTACTTTGAGACTGGAAAATGCAATTCATGCAAAATGCGATGTCTGAATCAACTAAATGAGAACTTGCAGTTTTTCTAAGTACTGAAAATTTATGCTTGGTAACCACAACCTATTTCATGGTGGGATCTATTTAATGAAACTAGATTCAAAAAGCTTACCATTCAAACAATAATTTTATTTCACGTTACTCAAAGAAATCGGAATTCATGTGAACTACCGATTGCATAACGTCCTACGACCTAATTAAGGAATTTTGGAATCAGAGACTATTTTCAGACTGATCTCGAAAAAATTGCAGGATTGCATGCAGATATATATTATGCTTGGAATTTTGCAAAGCCGCAATATTCCCTAAATATTCCAGTAAAACAGATATTTAGGGATGTACATGGGCAGCGTTTATTTATAATATCATGTGCACAACATCTGAAAAAGTATATAAGGGTTGCGTCCGTTTCCTTTACATAGATAAATGTTCGTAACTTTTGTAACTATTTTACCACAGCATCATTTGATGGCTATCATAATAACATTGTGTAACAATAGTGATGTTTTCAACGGATGAGTCGAAAGTAAGAATGCCTAGGTATTCTAAACGGCGACCATCAAAGTATCAACCGACAACAATGACTCAACGCAACAAATTCACAAACATCCTAAATACTTTTGCAAAATCACGTAATTTTGCAAAAGGGTCTTGCATTACTATTATATCCCTAATCGTAAGTTACAAAATCTACTTTTTCTCATCCAATTCAATCGAACCGTTGCTGTATTTTTTGTTTTCTGATGTGTGTTAAAAGAAGCCATATTTATAACATCCAACTTTTCAATTTCATTTAATCCATCGAAATTATTGCTTTAGAAAGGATATTTTGGCTGACAAATGATATATATATTGCCCGTGTTCGAATGAAATACTAGGGGAATGTTTTCTTATAAATACATTTTGTAGAACATCTAGTTTTCTATTTCCTTTAAACAGGATTTTCATAAAGTCCTCAGCAAATAATGGCTTTGTTTCACTTCTTCCTTGAAACCCGATAAGAATCTACAAAGATAATATTCTATATATAGTGTGGTTGTAGGTTACTGTTCTGTTACGAAAATAGCTGTTTGTATGCTAGCTGGTACGCAAACATATTGCTGCGATTTAAAGAAGACTAAATGAAAAATTAATTAAAATTGAATAACTTTTTATTTTAAGGTTTTGCAAGAAACAAATGAAAATACAACGAAATAATTGCATTTTCAGTGTTTGGGAACAAACGATCAAATATGCGGAAATTGTAAAGTAGTTCCAGTTTCTAAGTAGTAGCTGTCAAAATTGTTATCTGTAGTATGCATAATGTTTTGAATATTTGTCGAACTTTTGCTTTTGGAGCAAACGAATATAAATACAGGCATAGAAAAAGTCAGCATATTTCATAATAGCATATTTCTGCATAGTCTCTGAAATACAGGCAACTGAGAAGATGTTCCTTTAATGCAAATACCTGGAAACCTATTGCATTTCTAACCGGTATATAAAGGGTAAAAAGAGTCGAGTGTGTTTTTTGTACTCGGGTCGTTACTGAAAGATTTTAGTGCATTATGATAATTTTTATAATGATAAGAGTGCAGCGCAGACAGTAGAACCGTGAACGAATACATTTTTAGATATGTGCATGCAAAGATAAATGCACAAAGGCAAGAGTACCTGAAATCCCGTCTGGAAAAGACGGACGCTTGTTTGTTGGAAATGCAATATTGCTAAGGAGCGTAGCCGTCATAAAGCCATAAATATAATTTCATGCTCTTTTTCTTTCTAGCGATGGTTTTATGAGCTGGGGAACTCGTAATAAATACAATGCTGCATTACATCACAAATGCGCCAAGAATAATTTAATGCATTACAAATGGGTAACTTATTGTACAAAGTTTGCATACAGGGTTAATCATAAGGTGTGTACAGTAATATCATTTTGTGTCATTCCGTAAGCTAAAAAGTATCCTCAAGCATTAATATTACATGCTGCATTGCACCTTAACGGTCAAGCTAAATTATGGCTTCCAAATTCTTACTACCTCTTTGCGTGTAAAAATCGCTGGCTACTTTTTGATCAAGCTCCTAAACGCTTAAACCTTACCATGGCTTAAAAAATTTTTTAAATCGAAAAATTTCAGGGAATACATACACAGCGGCTTTGCCATGTTTGCCCTACTTTTTATTAATGAGTGAGTGGGAAAATAATTCAAAAAATTGAGTTCCCTCTGAAGTTAAACTAGTTTATGTTACACCCTGCATCTGCACACTCTCCAGTCAAAAGTAAAACACAGGTTAGCTAGGTTAGGTTTCCAAGTACCTAAAAGTCATCCTAGTGTATACTGCCATAATGGGCTATAGCAGTCCAGGTAATAATCTTAAAATTAAGCTTGATATTTTGTATTTACATTTAAGTATAAGCAAGAAGTGACCGACCAAGTACACTACACCAGAGTTAAGTATAGACATCAAAGGAATTATTTCTGTCTGCAGTGTTAATGCAAATGCATAAGTAAAGAACTTTTAGCTGCATACATTTGTATTTGACTTTTTCTACATCCATCCTAACCTAAATATTAAGGTATTCATAAGAAATGTTCATGTACAGAGCGTTAGAAAACTAACGGGGCCTTATGTAGCTGCCGAACTGGAAGTAGCACAGAAAAACCGTTGACATCACTTGAAAGTGGAAAAAGATTTACATCGAAATCCCAATTTTCATCGACTTATCTTTTTGGGTTCGTTTACAGCAGTCATTTTTCTGAAAAGAGTAAAATTTTTCTTCATTTTAAAGCAGAATTATTCATTATTGTTCTACATATGCCAATATTTAAACATTCAGTAATCCGTGTGACTCCCTCTGCTTTCCTAACATCAAGGAAATGACCGCAAATGGGATTCAAATACCCGTGTGTCGCTTTTCATCATGTCAGTGACGCCAGTACCGAAATTAATCCTTTCCAAAATTTCAGCTGTCGAACTTACCGTGGGTGGTCCTACATAGATTTAACAATTGCAATATTTGCTCCGTAACTTCCGAAATTCCATAGATATTGCTCATGCTTCGATGTCTGCCTGACAATGATCTGAAAACTAAGACTTTGAGTCTGTCGTAGCAGAACCTGGGCAAAGAGGCTCGTTGCCGGCGTGATTTCATTGACGGTGACACATATATGTATGTAAGAAAGTATCACCGACACCAACATTATCTTTAGCATGCAGACAGATAATACATGCTTCTGTTTGTGGTAAAAGGGGATTCAAATTCGAGGGACGAATACGCAACTATATTAAGTAATTCACAAGCCTTGTTCTTCGTAGTATACTTATATTACCCACTTCCCCAATATAACGCAGATGTAATGATATGCTTGCAAGAAAATTTCATTTCCAGTACAGGTACTCTATAGGTATTAGTAATTGCATAGAGACAGGAGGATACAATAAAGTACAAATTATTTAGTGCGTCAGTATCAAAGTGCATAGATAAACCGCTAACAATATTACCTACAAACATTAACGAAAACAGTCGACCGTTGTAAACTGTTCCACAAATTCAGTTTTCATCGTTGCAAACTTGCAAGCTTTTCCCTTATCAAAGTCGATTAGCGCAAGAAAGTTAATGTATTTGAAAATGTTTCCAGGAAACAGACTGAGATTATCAATTGCAATCTTATGCATTCTGCAGCATACACAATTAATAACATGGCCAAAGCAAAAATGTTATTTAATATGATATTGCATTGCGTAACGTAATATAAACTACGGACCTGAACGTGACGGCAGATAAAAGAATAAACTGGCTTCATTTTATAGTTCGTCTCCCATTACTAGTTTAACTATTGTATGAGTTGGTCATCAAAAATGCATTGGAAAAACTGATTATATTTATTTTGCATTCAGAATCACATGCTCGTGATTGCATAAGCGAATATGAACGCATACGGACATACTCACTACACCATGCATATGTTATGTCATGTAATCCATAAACATACTTTTATCTTTCTCCGCTCTGTTCCAGAGTTACCGCATTAGACTTATGCAAATTATGTTCCAGGGATCTATTTAAAACACCTTCCTGTCTCCTGTCTGAAACAACTCTTTCTAAAGAGAAGACACGTCAGCAAATTCTAAAGTAATATTTTAGAGCCAGGGACATCTTTTATTATGTGTAAAGTCCATCCTAGATTATAAGTATTGATAATGGTAGATAATTTTTCGTGAAGGAAATGTATTATTACGGTGTAGGCACTATAAGTTTAATGACAATTTGTATGAGAAAATAAGTCTAGTTTGGTTCCTGTTGAAGTGTGGATTTTATGTTGTTCTCGTTATAAAAATGCTCGTCGAAATTATGTAATAATTTTGTTTTGCTTAGCTAACTACTGTAATTAACTACATAATAAACGATCAGTGATTGCTGTGAAAGTAATATTAAAATTTTCACTAGATAATAAAAATTTAGAAAATGATGTACCATAAGAAAAGTGTGAGAATGACAAGAAAAGGACAAAAATGTTCATGTCTAATTTATTTCATGTCCTGCTCTCATTACTGAAATAATAGTTAAACAACTCAACTAATAAACATAGCAGAGCAAAAGTCATTGTCTAATTCTAATCGTAAAGGAGACTAACTCTGAGAAAGAGTAATAATGAGAACACGTAAATGTCGAACAACGTGAAGAAAACAACTTATGAAAAGAGTTTTTGCACATTCAGTTGTATTAGTAGCACCTTGTGTCTTTTCTTTGCTGAAATGTTAGTAATATCTGACGTACACGGAATTCATGCCTTGTTTTGCTCATGTCATATATGCCTTTGCTAAAGAATAGACATATTTGTTGGAATAACCATAAGTATAATAATGGAGTGTAATTTTGTCTGCCTGCTGACATGATATGATATGTAGCTAGATAATTACAAGCCTCGCGAATTTATGATCAAACTGCAATTATTCACAGTGCGTTTCATTCAATTTCAATTACACATCCAATCCACAATGCACATCCACCTGGCTACCTTTACCTTGGCAGCTATTCCTTTCCTATGTGTCGACCAGCTAACTTAACTTGTCTACTTAAGTCATTTTCGTGTAATAACAGACTACCTACATTTATGTGTTAGTTCAGTAGTACAGGGAGATAGTACGAGGGAATGTAATAATACCAGGAGCCAGGAACATGTCATTTAGAGAGTCATATAGAGACAAAGTGTGTAATGCGGATTTAAAACAATGCCGGTGACCGGTGCCACCGGTTTTCTTTCTTTGACAGCCGCTTTCATGGAAAAAAAGTTAGTAGGATGATGGAATCGAGTGGCAGTTCTCGCAAATAGCATTTTATGGAGCACATGTGCGTTATCTGTGTCTCTTTTCTAATCCATGTTAGTTGCACATGATTCTGCAATAGGAACTGTCTCACATTACTACTGTAATGTAATTGCAATGTAGAATTTCTTTGTCTTTTTATTTGTCTTTGTCTTATTCTTCAAGGTGCAGTCAATTTTCAATTGTGAATGCATAGTTTCGTTATGAGTATGAGTGTTTAACTTGGTACTAGCATTATGAACCTGTGTTGACCGTTTTTAATATTTGGTTGTAATGAATACTGTATGAGCATGCCAAAGTTCATAATGAAACGTTGATTTATTTTGTCTGCTCGATGGAATAGTACATTTTCAGCATATAGTAAATATGTACCCATATGTGTCTGCAAAAACTGTGCGTGCCATATGCATATGCAAGATTGCTTTTATTATTATATTACACACATGTACATTACTTTTATTACAAACAGACTCAGTTAAACAAAAACACAGCAATTCAACTACGACAAATGCTAAAGATAAGTAAGCTGCTTACCCATTACAGCATAGCAGGGGAGATATATTATGTGAACGAAAGGCTTATTATCTCTAAATATCATCATGATATCATATTATATCATATCGCTTTATCCAAGTGCACTGGCACAAACTAACGTACAGTCCTCCTGTCTTCTTCTCTGGAGGAAATGTCAATTTTAAATTTTTTCTGAAGCAGTTGGTCTGCCAGTAGAAATGTTAATGGCGACAGTGATAGGACGGAAGACGTAAAACGATGTAGCTACATAAAAAGGCATTATGTGATAGGATGACAGCAAATGCAAATAATATCATAAGCACACACCTACTACTACTTTCTGTTGACCTCTCTTCTACCGTAAAGATGGCTTTACTTAACGCTTATGCAACAAAATAAATAGACGAGAATTTTTCATCTATTTAGTGTAGATGCTGAAGTTGAATTTTGATGCAATGAAAAATACAATTGTGAAATGTACAAAACGTTAAAAAATTTGTAATTTAAAATACAGTGCATCATTGTAGAGTAGTTTACAGTTTCTCCTCTCATCTCCCTTTATATTTAAAACATTTACGGCAATCGTCATCGTCGTATATAGCCGTAATGTGCAGAGATATTTCAAAACCCCTAATACTAGGGGCTAGTTACAAATCCTTGCATTACAAATTGTTTAGAGTAATCAGTGGTGATCTAATGAAGCGATATGATGTGTGTTGACGTGCATGCGTTTGTATACTATTTTTCGTATTAGTTTGTGTTACACATAATGTGTTTGTACATTTGGATCTTCGTTCGTGGAAAACAATCCTTATATGTATGCCAAGGCTCGTGTATGCGTATTGGGGATTGGGTTTCATTCGTTGCATTGTTTTGATAGCTTGTGTTTATTTAGAAGGTGGACTAACTGTCACAGATATTGGATTATGTAAAGTAATTGATACTTGGAATTTGAGAAGGTGGTCAAGCAAAAAAGCTGGCTCAGTAAATGATCAGATGAAAGAGTAAATTATGTATACGTGGCAGAATAGAAAAGACCATTTAGGAATATTATAATTTAAGGGATGCCCTTTAGTATTTAACGGAAAACTTATCTCTGCGCTTTATGTGGACTTATTAAAAGCTAGACTGGCCTGGGCAAGGAGGCAGAAACACCCCACCAATATTGCAAATCTATAGTTACAATCTGAAACTACTTTTGGTACCCAGTGCAAATTGCAAGAAAACAAAGCTAATTGTAATTATGCATATGGCGAATTCTTGTTTTTCAGTTTGTTATCCCTTTTAGCAATTTAATAATTACCATTTCGGAGAAATAATTATTGTATTGCACACTGCATTTTATGATTAGAGACAGATTAGGCGTTTCAACTTTCTGTCCCCTAGTTTCCACTTATACGCTGGATGAGAAGGAGATACAATTAACTGTGAAAAACATTTTGCATTCAATATCATTACACACGTAGGATGCAATATGCCTAAAAGTGCATTCGGTGCAAATTGCACAGTAAATTTGCAAAATTCGGCAAAAAATGGTGAATGCAATGCAGCCGAGTGAGCCAGGTGGCTGAATGTCTGTATTGTGTAGTTGATAGTTATGTTACAGAAGAATCGTCAACGCGTCAACCTAAAAGTGCATGGTACAAAGTACGGAGTAAAAGTAAGTAAAAAATCCTATCTGCAAATACAGCAGATGCAATGCAGTTTGCCTATAATAAGTGTCTACCACGCGAAATAAAATTGCAGTTGGTTTTTTGTGCTCAAATGCACTGAGCAATAAGTAATATAATAATAGATAACTATTCTTAAACAAACACACGAAGCATTATTTTCTCTAATCGTAGGATAACTCTAATAGCACACGAATGGTAACCGTTATAAGTTATAAGCCTACTGTAACATACAATACATGCTATATTTAGTAACTTACATTCATACATTCAGTCAAACGACTCAAACAAGGTACTATTATATTGTACTAGTTATATAATAGTACACAGAAATAGTTTCTCTCATATACGGTATTAGAATAGAAAATATAATTAGCTACGATTTACAAACTCTTTTGAGGATCATACTTTATTTTATACCAGTGCTGGCTACTGTGGCTACCTTAACAGCAGTAGTGGGACTAGAACTACCTACCCACATTCATAAACAGTGGGATCACATAATACAAACTCTAACTACTTCTACAGCACACTGCAGCAGTCTCGATTTCCATGCTTGGCTTACATTTACTTAGAATTAGTAGTTTGCTAATGCACTTTGATATAATGCGTTAGCTAGAACAGCTCAGTAAATTGAGAAAGTTATAATGTGACGCATGCAAATTCTGCTGCAATTTTGTACTCATTGCAATGTAATGCAAAACGACAGTTGTAGTTTGTACAGGTAGACTAATTCAGTGGTTGTACACATGCAAAACATAATTTCAGTTCAGATACCTTCTAATAGATACCTTATTAGATTCTTTATCCACATCCACACATCCTACACGAGAGTACCTAACTACAATAGTTCAAATATATACAGTAGTACTTACCTGTTTACCCTTTCCAACTTCAAAAACTACCTAAAACCTTTTTTATTCGCAGAAGCATACATAATCGACCTGACTTGTCTGTGGTCTCGTCTGGCCTTGCTTCACACGCGTTTTATTCCCCCGTGAAAGTATAACTATCGTGTATGTATTGATCAGTCATGACACACCTAATACTTATTGAGAAAATGCAGCAGGAGAACGAAACGGATGTAGCTCATGTAAACCAACCAAGAATATACAATCATCATATGCAAATCCAAATAGCACAAATGTATCAAATGAGCAAATAATATACACTAACAAAAATAGTAATGACTCTAACTACCTAACCACCTAGCTAGGGTCTACTCTTACCAATTTAACCATCTACCTAATTTCAATGCAGAAACTAACTATATTATTAGCCCCAGTATTTACCCATATTATTATGCACTAATGCTAACAAAGATGGAAATGCAACTTTGCAGTCCGCTGCCAGGCGAAATGCAAAAGTTAGTCTCACTGTGAAAAATAAATCTAATCTAACGAATCAAACCGCATAAGCGTAGTAATATAAAGACAAAGATAATATTATAAATATGAATATCTAATGCTAGGAATAAAGATAAAGAAGTAAAATTAGGTAATCAATAAACCATTACAAAACGGATATATCACAGTAGTGCAACTAAAGACTGCGACACATACCACAACATACACACCGTCCAATACAGCGGCACATACCACAACATACACACCGTCCAATACAGCGGCACATACCACAACATACAAACAACATCCAATACATACACGAACACCACAACATCACACACAACATACGTATAGTACGAACAGTTTAACCTCCCCCTTTAAGGGGAAGGCGTTACCCAATTTTGCTCATTTACGAACTTGTTCATAAGGAGAACCTATATTTTGATAATGTGAAAACAGATTGTAAAAAAGTTTAACCGTTCTTGAGTTACAGCGCTATCTCACTAACTAACTAACTGACTAACTGACTAACTGACTAACTGACTAACTAACTAACTCACAGACAGACAGCCCAATCGCATACAGTAGTTGCACTACTGAATAAACCATTACAAAACGGATATATCACAGTAGTGCAACTAAAGACTGCGACACATACCACAACATACACACCGTCCAATACAGCGGCACATACCACAACATACAAACAACATCCAATACATACACCAACACCACAACATCACACACAACATACGTATAGTACGAACAGTTTAACCTCCCCCTTTAAGGGGAAGGCGTTACCCAATTTTGCTCATTTACGAACTTGTTCATAAGGAGAACCTATATTTTGATAATGTGAAAACAGATTGTAAAAAAGTTTAACCGTTCTTGAGTTACAGCGCTATTAAAACCATTTTCATATTTATTTGAAACCATATTTATAAATGAATGGATATTTAATTTAAATAAATATGAAGGGCATAATGTATTGTATTTATTTATAAACACAATTCAGCCAGTGAAATTTTTGTGGTTCTCCTAACTAATCTAATATTCACTTGATATTGAATTACTACTCAATTTTTGGTAGAATGTGTATTGAGATACTGTTTTATTCAATACAATTAGGTTATGAATGTGTCATTTTTAAGAAAGAAGGTACTTTTAATAAGATGTAGGTTCCCTTGAGTTCACAGTGTTAATCAAGAGACTAACCTCTTTCCTTAGATTAGTAAAGCTAAAACTTTGGTAAAAGTGTTTAACATTGAACAGATTCTTATGGTAGCGCTGATTTGACTTTCCGTTATCGGGGAGTTTAAAATCAAATCTTTCCTTCACTGTATTTTGATATTTATCTGCTATATACTCAACATTCATTGCTATTTGCTTATTAAAAGTTCCAGAGCTTGTTTGGAAAGCATTCCCTGTTATTCTTAACTCTTCACCGAATTGAGACCTAATATACTGAATTGAGATTACTAATCCTATAGGATTATTAATCTCAAATTCTATTTGCATAACAGTATTTAATGTTAATGTAGTAATAAATTATATACTATCATTCTCTGTACTACGAATTGTTGATTTTTCTACTTCTATTTCTCATTAGAGATTGAGATTCATAGAATATTTTGTAAATGTATGTAGCACATATTCATTTTAACATGGTAGTTGAATTTTGGAGTCCATTGATGTTTAAGTTGTGTTATGCATATCTGCTAATTAAAATTCAGTAGGTATAGTTATTCAATAAATATTTCTGAATATTAGATGTGAATAAATTAGAAACTGGGAGCTGAATTGGTTATTCGCTGAGCTTTGTTCTGCGAAATGATTGATGTAAAGCCGGAGATATGAAAGTTTCCAGGGGAAATAGAGCCTGCGGATAGGTCGTGTAATAGGCTAAGTTGTTTGAAAGCTTGGGTAAAAATGATTCCAAGTATGTACTTAATATTGTACATATAGCCGGTTCAATCATATTTGATGACTCATAGAAAATTCGGTTGAGTCGCTGCATAGAATCATGAAACCGAACCGAATGGAGGTACCTAACGACAGTCGACATGAAAGCAAGTTGCAAGTGGCTGCAATATAAATAATCTGAGTTTGTACTTGTAGTTGTACTTGGGCTGCATACTGGGCGAGTTGGTTTGCAGTTTGCCTTAGCTGTAAGTTCATAGATGACTGGGATTGGATTTGGAGCTAATAAAGGCTTGAGTCATTGTACGAAAGTTCTGCGATACATGTACCGTAGTCTATATCTTGTACTTATTAGCCCCTATATACCGTATGCACAGTGCATATTATAGTAATCTTTCTGCTGTACATTTTTGTTGCACACTACTACTAATAGGTATATGCACCGCATGCAGAGATGCAAAAGTGCATCGAATAAGTCATCATAAGAGTGCTATGCACTCTGGCTGAGCGAATTCGCTGCGATACTTGGTATGCCATACTACTTGCATTTTTATCCTGAACCCATTCGAGTATCTGGGTAGAGGAGAGAATTATGTACACGGTCAGAGTCTATGGCATGCTTGGATGGTGGAGTGAACTTCCCAATCAAGACAAGCCACATAGCAACAGCATGAGTGTATTTAGTTTGTACCTATCTATTTTATGTGAAGTCTTATTGTTAGTTAGTGCATAATGCATGTGAGCTGATAGCTCGCTCTGTTCCCAAACTAACGATAAGTAGGTACACACATACCGAAGCACATTGTAATCTAATCCATTTGTAATCTTTATCTTGAATTTGATTTGACTCATACAAGGATGCATCGGCGGATTATTAAATGCTGTGAAGCATATTCTTCCTTGCACTTCGCTCTTGCAAAAATGCACTTGCGAACATATTTGTAAGCGTCATACAGAAACGTGCAACTAATATCTAATGAAATGAAACACATCCTTAACTAAACCTAACCGTCAAACAAATAGCTACCCTCAGACCAACAAACTTTTTCTAGCAGTTTGCTGCTAAAAAGAATGCATATATTTAACACTTGCAACTTGCCACTTATCATTCTATGTACACAAAATCTAATAAAAAACTAAATTTACTAAACCAACAATCTGCAGTACTTAGTATACTTTGCATGTACTATAATCAATTAATCGTAGATAAACCTTACTCCGTCAATTGATTTCAGTTCAAACTATCACTGTAACATGGGATTTGTATTCACAGTACGTTCATTCAATATTTTGATGGTGATTAAAAGTGGACAACAAACTTAATCTAACCAATTAATTAAACCATTGATTTCCCAAGCACATATTGCATGACTGCAATAACAAGTTTTCATAATTGATAACTAAGAACACCACTTTTTAAGGGCATTATAAGTTTTCATCAAAAGCTGGTTTCATCATGGTTCCACAAATCCTTAAAAAACAATAATTTTATCCACTGCGCTTTTACAAACTGATAAGTGCAAAAGGTATTTAATGAACCACACCCTTTTGTGCCTAGAAGCAAAACCTAGTCTAAAATCTGACTTTTATTTAATATCTAAATTAGGTATACGCTTTGAAGCAATCTCATTGGATGTTAGCATCGGTTTAATAAAAATAATGATTACCTTAACCTGGCCACTTTTGTCAACGTAGTTGTAATGCAACAGAAATTCCCGAATATTTGCGAATTTCTAATTCCCTTGATACTCTGATCGTCTGATCCATAATTTCAAAAAATCACTGTGTGCTAGAATAGGAAATCCTACCAATTCACTAGTTACTCTTTGTCATCAGTTGTAAGTAAATTAAAAATAGTCATTTTTCTTTCCATTGTACTCTCCATCTGTAGTCTTTGTTAATTATTACATTAATCTCTTCAGTCATCCTGGGTTTGTATCTTGCATCTAAAATATAAGTACTATTGGTATGTTA
This sequence comes from Yoshiicerus persimilis, assembly GCA_020352615.2. Classification (NCBI taxonomy): domain Eukaryota; kingdom Metazoa; phylum Arthropoda; class Collembola; order Entomobryomorpha; family Tomoceridae; genus Yoshiicerus; species Yoshiicerus persimilis. Next base: position 36,928,666 of record CM036941.2, on the reverse strand, counting down.
AAGAAATTAATCAATAATAATAATTCACCGTTTTTGTCTGCAGTAATTCTAGGTTTATTGCAATAAAACTATTGATTACAATTTTATAGTGAAAAGTAATCAGCTTTGGTATTTTAGGGTTAACGACACATGAATGTCAACTGATGCGAGTAGTCTAGAATACGCAGAACTAGTAAGGACATAAAAGTCTGCACAAGTCAACAGTCAAAATATTCAAGCTGTTTAAATAAGAAATGAATTCGCAAAACAATGCATTTGCACATTGTGATTGTGGCTGCATGCAGACATTAGGAGCCGGCAACCACATGCACAAGACTTTGTCATGTGCATTCCTTAAAATATGTGACAGAGCATGGCAATGCTTCGAATTGAATGAATGACGCATCAACAGCGGAGAGCCACGTTTAATATTGTACTCGATAGAGCAATTAATAGCTTATTGCATTTCATGGATTGTACTCCTAGTTTAGTGAAGTGAGTGAGCTGGAAATGACGAAGTGAAAAGTGACTTTAACATCACTGTTATGAATACCATGAAATCCAGTTGGTTAATACGGTAATAAAAGGGAAACCTTCCGTCAGTCTTTCAGTTTTTGAATTGAAAATGGGTTTGGTTCACGGTTCATTACATCTAAAGTGGTACATAAATAAATATCCTAACTTTTATAGTTCTATATCACGTTTATGGCATTTTGATGTGTTTGGCTTACCGTACATCAAGGAGAGGTCAATAAAAGTCTTGCATAGTTCATAATGATAAAGTCATATCCAATATTTAGCACTAGCATTTCTAAACCTTTTGAAACACCGGATTTCTTTTGCGATTCGTGTGCTGTTTCCTGTATCGCCGGCTTAGAGTTTTAGTGAACTTGCAAACTGCATAGGAAACCTTAGATTTGTCATTGTCTTCGGAGAAATTCTTTCCACAAAGCAAAATGAAATTCAACTTTTCAATATAATACACATATGTCCCACTCATACAATACAACAGGTATTATTTACTCATGTGTCAGTCTCAACTCAACATTTTCATTCTTTCACTTGTGTAACTGTAACGTATGCACTTAAAATATACCTTTCAAAAAGAGTGGACTAGAAATGTCAGGTTTTATACATGAGAAACTGAAACTAATGCACATTGAGTGTACAATTTAAAAATATTCCGCTGAAGTATACGCGTATTTATAAGGTAATACGTCTTATCTTTCCAACAATCAGTAGTAAGTAAGAAGTATGACCAATTCATTTCTCTGGAATTGTATTTTCATCCAGGAATTCTAGTGTATCCTGTAAATGATAGTAAAAGTATAATTCATAAAAGTGAGTGAGTGTGTACCTATTAAGCATTTCCTTGTTAAACTCATTATTTATTTTCATTTCAACTCACAATATCATGTTGTGTCACTCATTCGTTTTCGTTACCTACTGTATTTAGCCCACTCTGTAATTTTGCTATGTGTTAGCATGAAGATTGAACTAGAGATAACATGGCATGAATTTGATTACTGATACCTACACAAATAATACACATCAGGACAAAGTACAGTACAAGCACAACTGATATGTGCCTATAACGATAGATCACAACTTTACTATAAAATACTGCACATTATATAAGGCTGGTATAAAGTATATATTATTCCTGTTCTTCGTATATACTGGTACTGTATAGTTGGAATCCTGCGTAAGCTTTTATTCACTAAACGAATTCTGTGAAAAATACTTTCGTGCTCTTTCGTGAACTTCTGAAATTAAAATGAAGAATTTTCAATTAACGACCGAGTTCTCAGTATTAGCATGCTTTTATGAAAAGCCTTTTTGCATTCCTATTGTTGTATTGTGCAGAAAGGTATGCGCTACATGCAAACACACCAAAGACATGACTACTAACTAATACTAATAATCCCCTTCTTCGTAAAGTATTTAACGCGTGCCTTATTTTTAATTCAATTTAATTGGATTGTATTTTTCATTAAAGAATACTGAATAGAATTAAATAAAAGAATGCTTTAACAGTTTTAAGAAACGCTACATCATATGTACGCATGTTTTGTACAGTAAATAGTGTAGGGCAAATACCTTTATTACAGCACCCTGCTCCATTATTTTTCTCATTGGTAACACAAAACGACTAGATCAATGCTATTTTATGTACACCTACATAAAACTCAACCACATATTTTTTAACAAAACAAAAGTATCGTAAGTTTAATCAAGATAATTAAATTCTGACAATTTTTTTATAATGTTAATTATTTCTCTTTCAAAAGCCTGATATAGTTACACTACACCTTTCTGATATATCGAAATCCCAAATGTATCTATTATAAAATAGCATTTAGAAAATTCTGTTGTACTTAGCTTTGGCCTACACACTTTCAATGTTTCAATATGGAAATATATGTCCAAGTCTGCACCTAGAGCATTGTCATGTAAATAAGTATAGGGTATTTTTACTTATACAGTAGCATTATTTGTGAGTATTGAAAATTATAAGGACATTGAGGATATTAATGTTGCACATCTGTCCATAGCAGACGATTAATTTATTAGAAAAACAGACGAGAACCCTTTAGATACGGACAATGTGTTATTATAGCTGGAAACTTACTTATTGGTGCCACAAACACCACATCACCTATAGATATGATTCATATAAGTTCGACAATGGTTCTTATTAGAAATTAGGCTGTGATCCTGCCCCCGAGTCTGTAAAAACGAACCTGACTTTAGCATTTAGACAAGTTGATGCTTATACTGACACTAGTACTAGGGAGCATTAGTGTGACGGTATATTATGTCTAGCTGAAGTATTTCCTCCGGGTGAAGGAAAGCATTACGGATGTGAAGTATTGAATGAGAATTGTGAAGAAGAACAACATGGGTTAAGAGAGAATTCACATTAGTCCGTCGTCTGTGTCTGTGTCAGTCTGAGCAGTAGTAGAAACTACAAATGTAGTAGTATTACTCATGAAAACTTTCCCTGTATCATGTTGAAGAGTAGAACCTGAGTGACTGGATGAATGAAGGCTTTCCCAGTTTCCATTAGTACACTGATACAGTCATATTGAGAGTGAGAGCGTCAGAGAGTGGAATGATTGTCAAAGGAGGGCAGACCCGCCCGATGGAGCACGAGGACGAGATGAGACAGAGTCATGGGATCTTTATTTTACGGCAGCAGCAAAGCAGTCAGTGAACGAATTTTATGCCAACAAAGCCAGCCATGTCGGCCACGTCGTTTTCGATCAAGCAGCTCTCCTATACATATACCCGGGTATTTACTAAGCAATATATTATTATAACTGTCTGGAATATTTCGTGTATCTATATACTATCTACCCGGTAGCTCCTACCGTACAACCCTGGGGATAAATGATGAGGATGCACAAAGCAGATACCGCATGCGACATTGTCATAGACATACTCATAGGGTAGGACGTACCTTACACTCGTCGGTTGAGACGTATTATGGATGTAGTGTTGCTTACAGAGACAAAGATAGATACCCGGTTCCATAACATATTTTATTTCAGCATGAGTGTACATTACATGAATAGAACATTGTTATACTTATAGGTGATTACACTCTTTCATTGCAGTACCTATGATTACTCTTGGTATAAAAAGAGACAACTCGATCCCATTTCCCGACATCTTTTTTTAAGAATCATACCATGACCGCTTCTATTCTGACGAGACAAGAATACGATAATTCCATCCTAACTGCTCCCGGTTTTTCACTTCCCTCGGGTGCTACTAATACAGCTAGACAATGGTCCACTCTATTTTTTTATTCTTTCAGGCTTTTTATATCAAAGCATATTGTACTTTCTCCTGTTTAATCTCACCCATTAGCAGATCATATTGTACATTCAAATATATCTCTCAATTTGGTTTTCTATTTCAGATTTCAGTTCTAAACTGTTTATTTCATATATGTATTAGCGGCAATTAGGAAAATCAGGCAGTTTCAAAAATGCCCTTGAGAGTGCATTAATATTGCATGCTTTTTTTGTTTTCAAAATTTCTTGGTTTCTTTGTTTTCACATTTTTGTTTTTTTGCTTACAGTTTTCAGTTTTCTGTTTTCTTTTCCTGGTTTTTTTATTTTAATATTCATGCAGCCTTTGTTATAGTTTAGCACTAAGCGCACAGCAATTCATGATAATTGCCTTAACTGCATAGAGAATTAATCAGGAATTATGTTTCGTAATACAAATCTTGTCCAAAGATTAATCAATAAAATAGAGAATGATTTTAATTGATTTATTAGCCTTTTCTAATAATCAGATAAAATGTTACAATTAATTATTAGTGTACTGCTGTAGTTTTAAGTAATTTAAAAATTGAAAAAGGTTAGATGTAGCGACAAAAAATTACTATTCTTTCACAAGAAAGTATTAATTTTATGCGTGACCAAGTTCCACACTATGAAAGGGGAACAGGTTTCGTTGATAATTTTTGCACCAGGCTTCTATTAGCACCGGATTACGATACTTCAACTTAACAATGGAGATAAAAGCCTACCAGTTTTAAGTAACGCATTTATCATTTGAACACGTTTTTTAAAAATGGTAACAGTTCGATTGTGTTTTGTCATTTGGTCGCCATCTGCTTCTTGATCGTGAGGAAAATTGCAACCTGAAACACCAAGGATGACAAGTCTCAAAGAAGGTAAGTAACAAACTATTTTTATGATTGCATTTAAACTTCTCAGTAGGTATGAAGTATTTTTGTTGTAAATTTAATTCGATCGTTAGTTTCATTACTTTAACAAGTTAGGGAACAATTGCATTCGTAAACATTCCCATTATGTTACGATAATTCCCAATCAGGAATGGGAAATTCTAGGATTTAAAGTAGAGTTTAAACAAAGGGCTTCTTCTTCCAACCACATATAGTAAAGTAAATTTATTCGCGGACTATTATAAGCATTGAATCTATTTATTCCGTACTGAGCGTATAAAAAGTTGTGAAGGAAATTGTGACTTAGCGATATAGGTGGGTGCACTTCGTGTAATCTTTTTATTCATGTAGATACATTTATAGCATTGTATTTGCAGTTAATACTTACAACAATGTAGTAATAATATGATGTAGACAGAGAATTCTGTTGTCTGCATAGCACACATAAACTGTCTGGAAAGATCCGGTCTTTTCAGGAAGAATTTAAAAGCTTTGAACTGATGCCGTAGGAAATTACTTCATTGCATTGTCTGGCTGATCGTCAGGAACTTAACATTGTATTGTGTGCACAGCAATACTTGGATGTATTGTACAACTGCAAAAATGTCTAGTACATTCCATATAGGGTGGGGTGTAAGCCAGGCATAGACAACTCAGCCACAACCACACAAACGTCTACAATGCAGTCAAAAAACTCTGTCTACAGTCTGTACTACCTACTACATATAGGACCGTAATAAGATTTCCTATGTACATATTATTTCGTATCGGGTAAACTTTTAGCTTTTGTTGTTAAAAGGTCTACAATTCAACAATCAGCAAGAAGGCAGCTATAGATAAATTCAAACATTCTGAATATATATAGGATACATTTATTCCATATTACCTGTATGGCTAAACCAACTCTAACAGAATAGTCAACTCAACTCTTTCGGCATCCTTTGGCTACATATTACACTTTGAACAAGACTTGTGCTATTGATAAGTATAGATATCTTAGGTTGAGCGCAGATAGACTTATAACATTTCTGCCTAGCACTGCCAATCCAAAAGCAAGCGGCATGCAATTCTAAATGTAGTAATAAGACAGAATCTTGTTCGTTGCACTGCATTCAAGATTAGTAAACCCGTAAATGCCGTAAATTTCCATTTTGGAATTTTTCTTCTCTAAGGAACATGAATTCATGTTACTTGTTACTTATATTTTATATGTAAATACACAGCTTAGCTTAACAATTATCTAGTATGTATTTTTATGGATTTCTTCATATCTACTCGCATGGATAAATTAGGCACTAAATATCAAAAGGCTGTCTGGTTTTTCCTATCCTACTTTGTTCAATTCCAAGTTTGCATTTCTTTATCAATTTAGCGAAATAATTTTACATGATTCTAGGGAACCATTTTATATAAATAATAAATGTTTGGGTCTGTTCTATTGTAGGTAGTTTGATAATAATCTCTGTCCGACATTACATTTAAACCATAACCTTACCTTTTACTAGCTGATACTGATAGTACAATAGAGTTTAGTGAGTTTACATACTGAATTACATAATAATATATATTATCTATATTACATCCTAGACAATGCTGGTAAATGATGCAGGTTCAAGGATTACATTGCATTAGAGACTTGTAAGTTGTAACAAATAACAGCACAGCTTATAAATAATGTGTATTGATGTTAGTTGCATAATTTTTGTTTCAAGAATATGTATTTGCGAGCATAATGCTTTGTTCACAACAAAGTGAAACTGCAGTGCAATGTAAAGATATGCATAGTTTGGCTACACATAAACAGTAAAGAACAAAGAAGAGGAGAACAAAGACAACGTGTCTCGCAGACTATATCTGTATGTCTAACAAAGGAATATCGTTGTACAGATGTCTTAAATTGTGCAGAGAAGAGCATAGTAGAGAAGAACACACGCCATACAAGTACATATGCACATACCTCAAAATCTTATATAGTCTGCATACCATTTATATTTATATTAGGTATTTATGTACAGTTTAGCTGACATCATGACGCAATCCTTTAGTTGTGTAGGTGTAGAGCACGTCCAGTGATCTATTCAAGCCATGGTAAAAAATAGACTCTGAAGCAGGAAAACAGAAATGCTCTGCGTGCACTCTGTATATCTAAGTAAATGTAATGTAACAACCAATTACATAACTGTAGTAGTCAGAATCTGAAGTCTGAACGCATGCAGAAAGAATTGTGCACCATATTATTACCATATAAGTATGCAGAGTATACCATACTGTAAACACATCTGAAAATCTTTGGATGGATTTGTAGATTGGATGAGGACATGGGTAATCGGATATTTCGACTTTGTTGCACATGAGAGAAGGGAAACAATAGGAGTATGATCGCAGCTCTTGAAAAATCATTTTCTGTTCAATTGTGTGCGTGCAAGGTAATTTTGAGATTCCATCTAACTTATATATGGGACTATAGAGAGAGTGATTTGGTTTTCATGACTGACTTAGCTAGAAGAAGTTCGCATTACGTAATCTAAATTTATAACTGCAACTAAGGCTAAGCGAGACTTGTGTCTTGTCTTTTCGTCTGTCTGTCTAGGTTTATGTACATCGTGCACATTGCACATGTTCATACACCTTTTAGTGTTTTCCTAGTGGTACCTATTGCATTTTATTCGCGTTTTATTGTCTTTGAGATGACTGCTGCCTCTATGTGCTGTGTACCTGTACAATTATGTAACAAGAATGAAACTGAACTCCAGGGTGGTCTTTTACATACCTTTGTCCTCTCCACAAAGAAATAATGAAATAAACCGCATTCTAAACTTTAATAGAGTTTTAATTATTTTCTCGCGCTAAGACTGTAATTACCAAATATTGTAATTAAATTACACATAAAACAATGTTATTACTGCTAATAGTATCGGTGGTAGTTGAACCATTAAATAGAGAAAAAGGATTGTATATCATGTCAGGAAATACTTATCTACCTATCTTTTCTTTTCATCACTATCTTAAAGGATTCTTAATACATAGCATTATAACCCGACAAATCGTAGACCGTCTTGAACACAATTACAGGCAGCCTCATCGGTCTCGTTTGACAAGTTCCACAATATTTTGCCAAAATATTAACATCAACCTAACCAAACCACATCCACCTTTACTTAGTGTACTATAAAAATTGGCAAGGATGTAAAGACCTAAAAAATGCACACATAGTAATAATATTTGATTTTCCAAACGAAACTTTAATTATAATAAAGATTTTGTTTTATGACTCGGCAGACTCTTCCATGCAACATTAGCATGCAGTCTTATTATTACTATTGCAGTTTTTCGCTAAACAAAGTCAGAAAACAATGAAATGCACTTGCAAATTACAAAGTCGTTTATTAGGGTGAAGTATAATAATTTCTGGTATATCTGATCCACTGTATGTTCTAACTAAAAGACAAACGCTACTGCATATCCAGAAGATTAGACAAGTAAAAACTTACGTATAGCCATCACTAAAAGTCAGTTAAGTTGTAAGTTAAGCCACATAAATGAAATAATAAAGTTTTTGAAAACAATGGATGGGCTTCTCTGCTCATTCTTCTATTGAAGGAGTAAAAGAGGATTGTAGTAACAGTGTAGGGTAATGTTGCATTGAGGAAACCAGACAGTAGGCAGTTGGCATTGGCAGTCTGGTTGGTTTGCTCTCGTCTCTCTGCAGCTTGTAGATGTATTCAGAGATATCCGATGAATAGATAGAGAAGACCGGCAATCAACTGCATTTTTCCTGTACTTCTCTTCCTATCGAATCATCAAAGGCTATATATGAGTGAGCAGAAGAGAGCTCTGGAGCAATTAGCATTATCATTATCATTACCATTAGCCTGGTTGAAACCATCCTTCGTAGTGAGGATTATAATACTTACATGGTATTAACCAAAGCTAGGAATTATCTTTCTTTGCATGAAGGTAAGTATGGTTATTGTGTACGGAGGTATGGAATATAAACTGCTATCTCTATCTCTCTCGTCTGCCTGTCTGTCAGAGCAATTCACGGGAAATGAGAACTTTCTTTGATTCCAAGTTGAAATAAAATACATGAACATTGAACCAAGTTGAATGTTGAATTGAAGAACATCGTTACATATTCCTCTATTCATATTCCCATTATTCCCAGTTTCTATTGTTAAGGTGAGTGCACATTATGTATGTATTAAATCTTTACCGACCTTCTTCTCGGTATCTCTCTCCGAAACTGATTCTGATACTCCTCTCTGTTCTGTCTTATTGTTTGATGTTCGTTCGTTAGCTATTTTACATTTGTACCTTGGTTTTTGCTAGTAAGGAGATCCCTCTGCTGTAACTTGCAGTATTTTAAGTGTATTTTAAGTGTAGGTAGTTAGTATTATATATGTATGCATATTACACACAAAGATTACTCTTTTCTATCAGTATCTTTTCTTAAGCTTGCTTTACGATATTCCCTACCTCCTAATAAAATTAGCTACCTAACCTTAGCTAACTAAATGTAGACCTATCTAAGGTAGGAACTTTCTTATCGTAATCATAAAACTTAATACTCTTAATGTAACAAAGCAAAGGTAACTAGTGTACTGGAGTGGATAGATAGGATTGCAAAAAGCAGCACAGGAATTCCTGCTAAAACATAATTCTGCTCATCTAACACAGGTTGAATGAATTGCACATCTGGTCTGGTTACTATTCTAGAAGGTATGTACGTAATAAAGTAAACTTGCATGAATTATTTTATTTAGGTACGCTCCATGCAGTGTACTGTACCACTTATAAAGTACAATTGTACAACGATTGATATAAATCCTGGTTTCTTACGATTAGGTCAGCGCCAAGCCTACTCGGGTTCACCATTTATTCGCTGAAAGTTGAAACATGAGATGTTGAGTTGGGCACGTTGCGCTGCGTTAAGTTACTGTGAAGGAAATTGAGATTTGTAATAAACTAACTGAGTAGGTAAATAGTAGAGAGGCAGGTATAGTACAATGAACATACGTGCTTTTAATTACATCACATTTTCTACAAATAATTGTACAAGGGTATATATTGCAAGCGAGAATGAAACGATCGTTAATCGTCAGTCAGTGAACAATACTCTAATGCTTATAGTTATAGCTGTTAATTAGTTTCAAAGCTGAAATCTAATAAGAGTATGAATGGAAAATGGGCAACAATACAGAAATGGTTAATTCAAACCTAAGAACAGCATGCAATTTGTAAAATCAGATAGAAGACGCGGGTGTGAAATGTGAATGGAAAGGTAGTACAATTAGTTTTCTAGAAGAACTCTTTACAATTCTAATGCAGGCTATGCATGTTAAACTAATGTGAGATTTCTCACTCAATACAACTTTAAGATATTCTCAACCAGCTATTACAATATTACTATTACAGAACATACCAAGTTACTTGTAAAAAATTTTCTAGATAAAAAGAGTGCATTAAGTTGTACTACTAGCAGACATTACATATTTTTTTCTCATTCTAAACCATTTAGATTACTAAGGAGTATTCATCAATGTTTCGTTTCGACAGACTTTCATTCAAAATCATTTAATGGAAGGAAACAAAAAATACACGAAGAAAAGTAAATCTGTTGACACGATTATTATGTGTAGTAGTAGAAGTGCCAGCTCCTATCTCATCAAAATCAGTTTTAAGTTCCTAACTGGTTTTAGCCTCGTTTTTATTACCTTCAAGTAGTTTCGTAGTTTATGCTAGATTTTAATTTATGTGTGATACAGATAATTGGAAGGCACTATACGAAACAAAAAAATTCACAACCAATGTGAAACATACTTGAAATTGGATAACAAGTTTAAATATTAAGTGCTTCCCAGTATTAGTATTGAACTCAGAGTGAGTAGTCCAGCCAAGCCAGGTCAGGTCAGCCTTAGTCTAATGTAAACTCATTTCTAAACTTGACTGGACTGGATTTTGTAATACTAAATGAATGCAAAGCAAGGCTCGGAGTAAAAGATGCTAATCTTTTGTCGCTTCCGTCGACGAGATTAAAATTGATTGCAAAGCACGTGGATTGTCTGTGGTGTTGTGCTGCGTTACGTTATTCAATTCACGAAACAAAGCCAAATGCTCAGGTGTAACTTCAAATTAGAATTCTAGACAGAATGAAATCTGCAAAGCGAATGTAATGTAATATATGTACATATTTATGCATAATATACCTACTCTACAATAATCTGCTACACATTATAACGTTTTAGCGTAATGATTGCTGGAAAAACTAGTGCAATTATAATAACTTGCTCGCTACTGCCATGTCATGCTTTGATATTCTGGTTACAAATGAAAGAAGGCCGGGCAGGTGTAAAATATCATTAATGAATCCGATTTAATAGTAAGCACATTGTTTGATACACATTCGGTCTTTCTACTTTCATTCTTTTGTCTTGCATTACGGCATTACAACCTCAACGTTATTTATGTTCCTGTCTCTTTGTTTTTCCTCCTCATTTTTTCAACTTCTTCCATTCAAACAATTTACGATTTAATGAAGTATTCTAGAAGACTAACGATGTAAACGTGAGAATGTTTCCCATCTCACTAATTGTTAGATGCATTATGATAATTAGTGATTGTAAACATATTTTATGTAATATTCATTTTTCTTGGTTCAAAACATTTAATTACAAAATGTTTATAATTGGGGACGATAATCATAGTTTCTGCTTTCATAATTATTGTTTTATGATTAAGAATGAAGTAGGTATATAGAAGGAAATCTTGAACGAATTGATAATAATTCATCCCAAGTAATAGTTGAACAAAATTTGGAATTTTGCTATAAAGTAGGTATAGAAATTGAATATAGTAATTCTATTAGTGAGAAGTTACTATTGTGTTGCCTAAATGTTTTAATACCGGTTTGCACAATGCCAACGTGCCACATCAATAGTCGTGCACCCTTGTGTCATTTAAATTGTAATACTCGTATACTTGAACACTTTAACAGTTGGAAAAGTGATTGTTGGAATAATTAAATACAGATACAAGAACACATACTACATGCCCGAAAGACTCAAGTCAGACAAACAATAATAAGGTTTGACTCTATAAGAACGACGGAGCTTTGTTGTAATAAATGATCCGTCAAAGGAATCATGAATTGAAATGATTTTCGTTCACTCTTCAAGAGTATAATGACCACATGTAAGAATACCAGATTGTTTCGCAATACTGCAGTTATCATGTATGTTTATATCACGGTTGTAATTCAACTAGTGTGATTTACGTAAATTAAACATGAAATTAAATTGAATAGGGCAAGGAAATAAGTTGATGTGTTGGGTTGACTTGACTTGTTGGACCTCTGACTGTGTCAAAATAAAATAGCCATAATGGCCAAGTCAATCAAGTGACCAGAGTTGCTGCCATTGCCATGCCAGACCAAGCCAGACAAGACAGCGAATCGGCGTTAGTAAGAAAGGAGAGAAAACATTAGTAGAAACGTCATATGAAGTAATAGTACGGGGCAGGCATAAAAGGTATAAAGAGAAATTTAATGAAGTGAACAAAGACAAGCGGAGGTATAGATATTGCTTGGGTAAATAGCTCACTGTGCAATCTGCATAAGTAAATAGTATTTACTACTTAAGATTAGCAAATGGACATTTCGGACATAATCTGGTTCTTTACTTGTTAGTACACAGTGCACAGGAAATATAGGATATGCGTGTAGATGTGTATAATTACAACGATATGACTTACTATTATGACCTTAATACAGTAACACCGTAAGTTAAGGCAAAGGTAACCAAATAAGGCATGATGAGGTAATACAGTAGCTAGAGCAAATGCTAATGTACAACATAATAATGTTCTTTCGGTTTATTTGCATGGAATTATTTCATTTATTTATTAGTATGTCGTTACTTTAGGCTTGGTCTCACTCTCTTATCATTAGACGACTCGTTGGGGATTATAATATATGCAAAAACTACTAGTGTGTGGTGTGGTGTAATATGACTGCCTACTACCATACGAACCAGCTATTGTAATTTGTTATGGAAAGCAACACATATATATGTCGGTGAAGTGCAGTTACCTGAAAGTAAGTTGAGTTACTTACATAAGTGTGGTGTGGGCAGACAAGACAGGACAGGACAGGTTTCATTTTCATGAGAAAATTGGGTGGGCTGGGTTCGGTCAACTTCAGTCAATCCAACCATTCTATATGCATGCTCACATTTATAAGATATAATTGGGTGGTTTTTCTACGAGTTTTTTAAACCCGATGCAATGTTAATGTTGGGTTGGCCTATTGATTTGTTCTACTATTTCTATCATTGTATAAGTATCTACTTGTCGATGACATAATAAGTAGGTACACAATATTGCTCTTATGTTATGACCAGATCTATAAATCAATGACACACAGTGCAATAGCATTTTCAGGCGGACGAATATCTTTAGTCTGCATCTGCTATGTATGTAAATAACATCTTTGCACGTCCACCGCTTTAGTTTTTTCATTTTTTCGATTAACAAATGCAAAATAAACTAATCATAATACAAAAGGAAGAGTTTCTATTGAAAAACATGTATTATTGTACTTACCCATGAGTCTATCGTGTTTTTCTCATTTAGGTAGTGTGTAAGGTGCAAGGTACAAGTTAATGTCGATTCCAGATATTGATGAATGTATTTATTCGCAATTATTTTCATTCATGATTACCCTGTTTTCTTTTCGGACTATTGCAGTGCATATGGGTACAGTCATTATTATTTGCAAATTTCGTGGACCTTGTATGTACGACTGATTCATATAGGGTGGCATGGTTCGTTTCGTTCCCAGTAATAATAGGCTTAGTGAGTCGTATCACTATCGTATTGGGAAAACAAAGCCTTTCATCAGAAATCTTTTGTTATTTTGTTCGACATGAATGATACACCCAACCCCATGTACCAGTAGACCAGGATACTATTTATTTGATATTCGTGCAAGTGCTAAAACGTTAATTCCCTCTTTTGTAACTGACGATTGATTCAATCATGCACACCTGCGTTTATTACCGTTTTATGTCTGCACATTGGATGAAAAAATCTGGATGACTCTCTCTCATCACTTCTAAACAGATGTAAACGTTATTTTCTATTAGTCACAGTCCTACTAATTTTTTAATAATAAATATGTGTTTTCATTGTGGATAAAACGTGAGTAATGACTGGACATTTCCTGACTGATACAATAAATGGCAATATTTAGAGTGCAGATTAGATATTAATTCATAATTTCCCGAATTGTATTACAATGTAATATTCTGCAAAATTCAACGTGTTTTCCTTATTGTACTTTGTCGCGGAATCAGTCAGTTTGAATGTTGAATCACAATACTAATGCTTCAAAGGATTCGTTTACCGTTTGTTGTGGTGTGATTTCTATAATAGGTAAAACATGGAGGAAAACATTCTTCTAAATAAATAATATCCATTTTAGGGAAATTCTGAGAATGTTTTACACACATTACACTGTGAAAATTGCACGAGGAACTCCCAGTTAAACAGAAAACGAACTTGTTAAACACAAAATAAAAATGCATAAAAAATTACCTCCCTTGGCTTTTAAAGCGGTGTCATGAAACATGAATAGTTTTTGCATGATAAAGGTCAAATGTTTTAACACTTAAGCATAAACAAGTGGGAGGTGATAAATATTTGGGATCGAGTAGTTGACTTGTGTGCGTGGAGTTTCAATCTATCTTCTTCTCCACATCATACAGACGATATTATGCTATCTTGTGTGTAAAATTGAAATACAGTTTGTATACACTAATTCTATTGATAGGTAGCTACTAGTAGTTGTTTTCCTAATGCTACATCGGATTAGTTGCAATGTCTCTTTTATTTATTTAGTAGCAGGGTTGTCTTTATTTTATGTAATAGCTGTTCGAATATGAAAATCCAGCTTTGTACTCTGTGTGGCATTAGTCATTATTACAATACGCTTATACAGTAAGTATTATCCTATTAGCATTTTCTAGAAGTTAGCAGCGAAACTCGTCTTCATTTTACGAAGTTTTCGCCTGCTGTGCATTGTTAACATTAATGATACATTGTTGGCAGAATTGAGCGACAAGATTTGACAGCAAGTGACATGATACAAAACGTTAGACATTAAACCACAGGTACGTTTTGTGAGCATGGAAATTGTAGTTAGCCCTAATCTTCACAGTCTTAGCTCGTCAGCTGCGGCTTAGGTCATTTTCTAAGGCAAACAAAGAAATAAAGAAACGTAGGTACATAGAAAATGATACTTCTAAAAAATACATAGTACTTGTTGTAAACTCCTATTATTCAAATACAGGAACAAATATATACAATTTATTTCACCCTGTCTTAAAGAAAAACAGAACAATCGTAATATTTCTTTAAAGCAGCAAAATTCGACATTTTGCAAAAGTAATACCAAAATTTGTATGTTTGTAACTAATATTATGGAATTTGTGCCTACCCGTGCAAAGTGATAATTTCTTGTTTCATATACCTATGTTTTAATATGAACCAAGTCAACCATGGGAAATAAATATAGAAAATCCAAATTATAATATTTATTAAAAACATATACACACAAGTAATCTGATGAGACACATACCTAATTGTTTGCCAAATTCTATGCCGTTATACAAAATGGCTATTGGGTTAATACACAGTTAATAATATACATATGAGTAGTACCTGTAAATTATTATTTGTTTTCCTTGTTTAATGGCATAAGTACTTTAGAATTTTGTTTCATTTCATATCTATTATGAGAGATTTCTTTTTGAGCAGTTTTTATCGGTATTGCATGGTAAAGCTTTCAAGTGAAGTAGTGTTATGGTTTACGAGAATGTAGTGTAATGCTGTAAACATTTCAAGTATTAAATTATGTATCCAAAGGTCTTTCTGCTTTACTGTACTGTGTCCACTGCTGTTTTCATAGATTAATTTTAGCGTTTCTAGGTGCTAGCTGTTCGGTAGCACATAATCCTATAAATATGGTATCTACCACATATTCATGATAAGTGCAACTGAAGTATTTATTATAAAAAATAAGTTTTAAAGGTAAATCAGTAAATCGATATTTTTATTCTACTACAGTGTAAGCTTACAAAAAATAAGTTGCAGGATACAATCAATTTAAATATTTGTTCCACACAAAGTTTAGTGCTAGAAAGCTGAATCAAAGAGAATGAAGCAGAAAAGAAATCCAATAATGAACTTCTGCAGTTATACATTATCAAATAGAGGAGGCAAATAGAGAGATATGTAGTCAGATACTGCTGGCAAAGTTTTGTGTCTTCAGATGGTGCTTATACTGCTGTACAAGCAGGCTGCACTTATTATTAGTTTGAATCTCAATCTTCCAATTTGCACAATTCAGTCGTGTCCGATAAAATCTGATCTGTCATGTCAGTCATGTGATGACCTAGCTTCTCTTTGCCAGCAGAGAAGATGTTGTGTTGTGTGGTACCAGTAGAGACATAACCTGAACCCTGTAGCTTTTAATAAAACAGGTATTCATGTTTAGAACTAGATTTACTACGTATAAAATCTAGTGTAATTTTTTATTTTGTAAATGATAAGAGGAAAGTTGAATATTAGCAGTAGGTATACGTGAATGTTTAGTGTATAAATAATGTTTCTGTAGAGTTGATAACAAATAATAAATAGAATATTTACAAGTAGACATAGCGTTTGCGATTGTGAGAGTGGAACATAAAACAACTTCCTAATTGATCTGTCAGAAAGACTGTTTGTGCCCATGAATTGTCAACATTGCCATGAATCACGATGAACAACTCAATTTCTCAAGTAACAATTAAACTTGCCATTAGTGCATAAAACAAATTGCATTTGATTTGGCTGTGTTAGGCTGAACAACGCCAAGTGTCCGATATCTAGATAATAGCGTACGTGATATTTAGTGCTTAATGTCTATCTAACGACAAGTATTATCTATCTACTGTAACATACGCTATATATCAAATAGTAGGTTTAGTAAACATATCACACAATGCAAATTATGCACGTAGTTTAGCATGCAAGTTTAGTTTACGTACATTACAATGTAGTGTATGAATTATTGTTAGTGTTGTGTTGAGTGTTGGTATTGGTACAATATTGCGCTGTACACTTAGCAAAACTGATACTAAGTCTTATGAATGGCTTGACTGGAATACTGTCAGAGTTCAGAACAAGGTATATAGTATTTGCTTATAAATATTTGTATTTATGTATCCATTAATAGTATTTCATGTAGTATAGTATACCTATGCACCAAGATTATTTGTATTAGTTAATAGTAGGAGTAAAAGCCTGGCGACACTGCATTTAGGAGTAGGTGGGATATTTGCTTTGTTTTGTGTCTGTATTATGTTACTTGATTACTCGTAATGGAATTTATGAATACGTAACGATAAAGTTTTATGCTGTAACATACTCGGCTTGTAAATGCATACATAATGACGCACAAATAATGAATGAATGAAAAAACTTTAACTGCTAACCATGAGCACTGTTTGTATTGGTAGTATGACTATAGGAGATGATACAAATATAAGGAAAACTGTGTAGTGAAGTGTGCATGCAAATTGAATTGAGTGGGTAGTGGGCAAATGAATGCAGATATAGCATATCTATCCTACAAAATAACCCAGTCACAGTTACACACCCTAAAATACTTACGATATAGAAAACTATGTGGATTGCACATGTATACATCTGTTTATGCAAAACATTTCATTGCTACGACCATAGAGTAGAGATAGCATAAACCTCTATAACTCCCTATAGGCATGCAAATACAATAAACAATATTTATCGTTTAGTGTAACTTAGTTTTCCTAGAATGGGATGCTATGTTGTGTCAGTGACCAATTTCCGGTTGTACACAGAAATAGATATGACATCACATCACTCACATAGAAATGAGTGAAAGAGAGAGCAAACATCACATCATTCATTTGTCGTTTTCCCTATCTTTCTCTATAAGGCAATTCAAGACAAAGTAGGTAAGGCAAACCAAAAGTTTTAGACTTGTATGTACATTGTACATTGTGTCTACATACATGCAATGTGCCAATGGCGTGTCATTGGTTTACCTTCGTTCGTGTAAAGTTGAAGTTAATCTGTCCATAGGTACTAATGCTAAAGAGAAGAACAATAATGGTGGAGCGATCACTATCAGAGAACTATCAGTTGTAGACAAAGACAATGCTAATTTCAAATAACTTGCTTATTGCCTTGCATGACAGGGCATAGTGCAGACTGTTATAAACATACCGCCTATTGTTCCTTCTTTTCTTTATCCCTGTCTCTCCTCCTCGTACGAAAAGTAGCATGACGTCCGCTTTATCAATTCACTATTTTACAACTTTTATTAAATTGATAAAATGACAATTTAGATGGCTCAATCTCAAGTAGCAATGTTCTCTGACTTCTCCATCACATTTTCGGCAACAGTTCATGACCTAGAAAACTCTAAACCTTCTCTAAATACTTCAGTTCCTACAATTTACAAATTATTATGTCTAATAAAGTATTTATAGTTTAATTTCTAGAATATACCAACTATATAAGAGTTAGTAAGAATACAGATATAATAGTGTCACTTTACCGAGAATAATTGTATTTACCACCGACTTAGTAAAATGGCCATTTTATCTTTTGGTTGGGTGTTTGGTGCAAAGGTTAAGTACTCTACGTAGTAATGCATTACGTTACGTAGCATTACTTGAGTGTTATGCGCATATTATATGCACATGGTATGAAAAATTGCAAATAATTAATTACTTATGTGGATACGCTTAACTTTTCTAATTGTCAGATCCGTATCTTGTTGACTACGCTCATCTGTCACTATCATATAGATAAGAATTAAGTAGTTATGCAACTAATTTAGATGAAATACCTAACTGTTATATTGGCAATCATAGCTGAAATAATGTTGTGCTAACTAACTTGTACTCGGCATTTTTACAATATATGATAAATAGGTAGGAGAGGTAGGTCATTTTTCGGAGAATCTGTGCCAATGGAACCAGTATTGAATAGTGCCCCACCCGTCTGGCATGTAACATCATATCATGGATACATTAATTGTACCTTTGAACCTAACAATTTGTAAGATTACTAAAACTGCAGTAATCTAGTAATGTATTGATTTAATTCTTGCAATATGTAGCAGTTTGTAGTAAGTTGCCTTCAATATATTGACTCTGGTAGTAATATACTTTTGTATAAATACTACAGTAGGAATATAGAACGACAAAGTACATAGAATTTATCTTACAAGGAATTTTATCAATGTAGGTTAGTACATGATAATCTTGTACTTTTATTGACAATGCATTTGACTATAAATATAACTATTTGTAGTATCAGTATTGCGTAGTAAGTGAGAGAAAGCGAGTTTCTAATAAATATTGCATTTTGCATTGCAGTTGTGTTAGTGCTGTGTACTGGATAAAAGAATGTATTTTCTTGCTTGTTTCATTAAATGAATCCATTATGATTAGATGTGTTAAGAAGAGGAGATATAGATATAGCACTGAAATATCCATGCGGCTTGAGTATTTTGCTGTTTGGGTTTGTATTTGTGTTACATAGGAAATTGTTAAATGGCGAGAATTACTAGAGGTTGATGGGACATAGAGAAGTAGTAACACATTTTAGTGGAAACAGGGATGGGACATCTGCACCGTATTTTGAGGGGGGAGCGGGCAATGGTAATAATGTCTCGACTGAGTAGAATAGGAAGATAGTATTACTGGAGTGAATATTAGAGTACCTAGACTGGATCTTCTAATTCATATGTCTGGTCTGGTGCAGTAAAGTAAAGGCAAATATTATGTTGAATGTTATATCTGTATTGTAGGTAATGGTAGAGGAGCAAAGGGATAAATATATAGTTTAGTTGTCCAGTGCAGGCCAGACGAGCGAGAGCAGGCCAGCCCAGAATTTTCTGGTATGGGCGAGGCTGGGCTGCTATTGAGTGAAGTCATGGTATGGTCATGACAAGAGACTTGGCTGGCTTACTCCGGCTGCTTTGGTTTGGCTGAGGGAGAAAGATGTGTTGAAATAGACAAAAGTTGAGACTACTACTAGAAAAGCGGAAAGAATGGGTAAAAGAGAAATACAATAATGCATAGTACCACAGCGCTTACATAGAGAGCAAGTACATAGAACCTGTGAAGATGAGATATTAGAATCCATGAGGATGCTGATGAGAAAGGAATACGATGAGATCACGCGAAAGACAAGGGAAGGAAGGATGGAAGAACGAACAGACTGTGCCGTGCCACACCGAACCACGTCAAGTTCATTCGTGGATACGCGACATTATTATAGGGTCTTTCAAACTTTCCAGACATAGAAACTATATTGTGTTTGTAGTGCAGGCTATTACTGTTAGTACTTACTACAGTGCCAAGCCAGACGAAACGACGAGGACGAACGATTCAACGAACGACCCCGCACCAAAAGGACCTACTCACTTTATTAATATAAATCCATACCTACACTGCTAAGTTCACTGCCTACGCTAGAATGTCTATGTATGTACATAAGTATTTCAAAATCCAAATTCTAACTTCTAACATTCTAACCGTATGCCAGGCCAGGCAAGACTATCACTTTATAGGAGATCTTAGCAAAATGTTCTGTCATGTTTCTGTCATAATATCATATCCAATACTTTCTTTCCTTTACCATTCCTTGTAAAACATTTCCGTGAGAATTTTCTCCTTATTGGTCATTGGTAAGGGTGAAGCGGTTTCCCGCATGCTAAATATCCTTTTTCAGATATGTAAACCTGTAATCAGCACTGCGCTAGCGAAATATTCATTCAATATAAACACGGTCCTTGTGAGTTCTCGTCTCTGACGAATCCGATCTGTGTATACACCTATCGTCCTTACTGCCTACACTCAATCTTACGTAACTTCACTTACGTAGTGCATGCTGCATACATTTCTTACTACTACTATACTACTCCAACTTAAATTCCAACACGAAACTCAAACAACAGTGGGCACGAGAGCAAAATCCCTACTTTATGGCCCATGCACACAATACCAAGAAACTTTATTTTCATTGCAATTCAATTCTATTGTCAATTCCCCAAATTAATGGATATAGAATGAGTTTAACTGTCTGGCACAAGTTCAAACTCATTTTATTGTACGTTCTTAATGCAATGCTACGTTTATTAATTACATTTAAGTGTATTATTACCAAGTAGTACCTACCGACAGATCATGCAGTAATAATAGTTTTAAATGATGTAAAGGAATACATCTTTTGAACTCATTGAGAAGAAATTAATGCCTTTTTAGGTGACTATTTGATGTTGGCCAGTATAAATTTTTTGTTTGCTGCATTGGCCCACGAGTTAGGGTGGGATTGTGAATTTAACTGGTGGTGTAGTGTACAAGTGAAGATTGTATGTGTAGTGTGGACTAAACTTTCGGTTGTTACCGTGAATTAGTAAGCGAGTAGTGCGATGCCAGTGTAGCGCATCGCATGCACTAAGACGTGTATAGGTAAAGTACCTTTAGATTTTGTGTGTATTGTGTTCTAGTATCTTGTCTATGGAAGCAACATCTACTACTCTAGCAGCAAAGCAGCAAAGGAAGATCCAATCCTGAAAAGGGAAGCCAACTGAGGCAGACAGGGTAAACCAGAGCAGAATTTGTGATGTGCTCTTCTGCGTACGTATGTATATAAAGAAGCAATAGTTACATATAGAGAAAAAGAGTAATAAAGCCTCCCTTCTAGACTCTCAAAGAGAGTCTGGCTGGTTTGGTTTGCTCTTACTTCCCTGCCTGGTCTAGACACATATTAGGCAACGTGGGCCGACAGCCCAATTTTTTGGGAATAAAAGGAATAAGGACAAGAGGAAACGCTTCCACTAACTTAACCATCGTAAGGGAATATAATATCAGTATGGCACTACAAAGAATAGGGAAGGAAGGCAACGGCACGACGACAAGGCAGATGCAATGCAGAAAACTGCATCCAACACAACATCTGACAGATCCACCGACCAAAGAGCTAGTTACGAAGAATTAGGGGATGAAACTGCGGCGAGGGTTAGCCTTTTCCTTCCTATACCTATAATCTCCTCTCTGAAGTACTGAGGAACCTTTGTTTCCTCCTATGCACGCCATCCTCCACATCATAACCAACAAATTCTACTTAAGATACTTAGAAAGTGGAAAGATAAGCAGAGAAAGAGTATGGCTTTCAGGTTCTTCTGTAGACACTCCTGGTTTCCTAGAATGCCCGTCCGTGTACGTGTGGTCTATTACTTATTTAATCCAATATATGTATGTGTGTATCTAGCAGTTTTCGGAAAGATAATCCATTTATCCGTTCCTCAAATTTGTAGCTTTTGTCTCGTAAGCAGATAGAAAGCGCTTTTTCGGTTTGGGTTTCATCTCATGTATTGTCGATCAGATTCAGCTTCGTTTGAAATTTTAACCCTTTCTGGTCAACCAGGAACGCCCAAACATACATTTTCCTAAGAATCAACGACTTATCTCTTCTAGATGTAAGGGGTATGGAAAATATCAACAAACTACAAGTTATTGCTTGCAGTCTGAATACTATACCGCTTTTATCCTTTTGCACTACGTATCTCTTTGTTCTTTTCACCGAAAATCGGTTGAGTGAATTTCTTGGTAGAGTAAATATGGTGAATGTGGCAGTCCAGGAAAATTACACTGCGGGCATTTATTCCAAGAATATTGCAAACTTGGCGTTGACGATACAAGTTTCCCATAAAGCAGTGAAGAAAATGTATTCACGGGACGGGACTAATTCGCCACATGTAGTTACATGAGTTATTTCAAGTTGCGCGAAAGAGCAGGCTGAAAGCGGGCAGAATTTAGTATTTATGAATTAATGGTGGTATGCGTACAATGTGTACAAATAGTGTGGCTTACATAAACTTAAACGGGTGAAGTATGAAATAACGTTGAGTAATTTACGCATTGCGTGTGAGTAAACGAAACGCAGGACGAAAAGCGTAGAGTCGTAGACGTAATAAATGACAAAGGAATATAAAAAATCTTATTTTCTGGAAATACCATTAAACAGCTGAATAATTCGTGTAATAATGGAAAGGATAACAAGCCTGAGTATTCAAAAGGACATAAAATAGTTACATAAAAGTTGATGGAGTTATGTACACTGATGATAATAATATTATGAGAAATAAAAGGTTGTGCTCGCTCTATGTGGTTGTAATTGTATAATGGTGCAAGTGTAGATACATACATTCATAGTTAGTGTCAGTGTTGTATGTACATAGGCAAATGTACAGAAGGTTCACTCATCGTCATAGTTAGTTCAGTTGAGTAAGAAAAGCTTTTTACACGGAGCTGAATGTACTTGAGTATTGTAGTTGCATATATGCAGCACATAATATATTCCCTATATTCCACATGCACACATGATAATATTATGACGAAGAATTGAAATACCGCTTGTGTAGTGCAGTACTACTATAAAGTCTCGTTTTGGTGGAGTGAGAGGTTCATGGTGGAATAAAGTAAAAACTGTTCAAGCAGACAGACATACAGACAGACAGAAAATTGGCAACTTTGGATCAGTCTGGCTCTGACTTGGACTTGACTTGGTTCTTTCAATTCCAAAATTCACTTGAATACAGGCAGTCTACTATTACTCCACAACAGTACATGCACACTACTACCATTCTCAACCTTAATGCAATCTATGTGTATATAATCCTCACTCACTTACTACAATACTACAAATATGCTACATTACAAATACATACTAGCATTATATACTCAGATACATTGTTTAAGTATCTATCATTCTAACTTAAGTTGAATTAAAACTCACTATAGGTATATCCACTACTCTTTTATATCAATATTATTTGTGTATGTATTTATGTAGTAGGCAGTTGTAGTTTGTATCGTATCAGAACGTGAAAGAATAGCCTCGGCATTCTACATACTAAATACTATGACTATAACGAATCTATTGTATTGTACATATTCAAGCCCGTCAGTCTGCTCTTTCTTCTTTTTTTCCCATTTAATTCTCCCAACAAAAGTGTTTGCGTACAATGACAATGTGAACTCTAGAAGAACGTTTGTTTCTACTCCTAGTTGTCTATGTATAGTATTTATATGCATCTACTCCAAGCACAACACTCTTTCTATATATAATACAATATCATTCATAGTATAGGACCCGATCAGTCAGTCGGCGAGTCCTCGGTCGTCGTTGTCACTTTACAAATACGTAAATGCACGTAACTTACGTTTAAGTACGTACGTATTTACCTGGTATTTATAAAAGTACAAAGACAGATTGAAACTATCTCTCTCTGCAGCAACTAGCAATAGAACACTTATATGTGTGAATAATACGAGAATACCAAGTACAACCAAATCTAATATGCACCTAACTTCTATTAACTAAATAGCTGACGATAGGTAGCACTATTATTACAACACTCACTACATTTTCTAACATAACCTAACTAGAATACGTTTTGTAATGTTTCTTTCTTACTTTACGTTCTAAATGGAGTTATCCCTACGTGGCCAATTCAATTCAACGTAGGTATTCGTAATGTACATAGACAAAGTACATCTCCTGCTCTGGCCTGGCATGCATTGATGTAGTGTAGTTAGTTAAGCCGTAGTGCAATAAATTCTATAGAGAGTACATAGCCACAATAGTCAGTTATGCAAACACACTAGTCAAAACTAACTATCTTCATTTCATTTATATAGCAGACAAGACTAAACTAAGAGAGCACTGATCTCTTTCTCCTTGGCATCCTATTTGAGTATTACACACACAAATAGCCAATATTCTAGTAATAGTATTAATATTACACGTTGTATTGCAGTATGGTTTCCCTGTCCTGTCGTCATTCAATTGAGTTTTGTGTGTATAAAAGCCATAGCCCAGCATGTGATGTCACTTGAGTGAGGGAAATGTACGGAGGCCAGACCAGACCAGACCAGGCCAGCAAATCAGTCACTCTTTATCATATTGCAATATTATGGTGTACCTTAGGCTTTATGAAAATTTGCGATAATGGTATGCCGTGTGGTGTCAAGTATAATGTAGTAACACGAATCCTGGCGTAGGGAGAAGAAGATTCAGCGTGCGAGGCAGTCCTTCACTGAAATATGTGTTATAGATAGTGCTAGACAAACTAAACTAATAAAACTGGAGGCAAAGTAACGTATGTAATTTAATGTATGTATGCATAATAGGTGAATGTTGTCTGGTCTGGACTTGGTGTCTCACTTGCTAGAATCTTCTGTTATGAAATGATGGTGATGCGATGGTGTGGTGGTGATTTGTATGTATTATTGTATGTAACTGTGTGGATGGGAGGATATAAAAGAAAAAGAGTTGGATTATAGCATAACAGCGAACTAAACTATATTTGAGATCAACTCAGACATAGGAGCAGCCGATCTTCCATTATTACACAACAGACAGAATATCATAACGTCATTCGTCTCTAAAAGTACATTACACATACATACTGGAGTATTTTATCCAATCCACCTTCAATATTAGTTTTATTCTAATCTGTTCTGTGTATTGCATGTATTTATGTACGGGAGATGGAAGGAAGACACTAACATGAATAAGTTGAACATGAACTAAGCATACAAACAGCAGCTCATCGTCAGATCACATTAAATATACATGTATGAATACCAGGTACTGTGTATCTCTACATACATAATACAGACACTAATCGTACATAAGCCTTTCTTGGCAGTGAACCACTATTCAAGCAATATGGTTTGCTACATGCATATGTACGGACAGAATACATGCATTAAACATACAACACTGAAATTCAGAATACATAGAGTCTACTCTACCGAATCACAGCTTCGATATTTATGTACTTATGTAACTTTGAAGAACATTGGCTTTGTCTCGACTTCACTTCACCCTCAAACACGGTCTACTCGTCATCATCTCTTCTGTAACTTTCCATGTTTCCTTTTACTATCAACTATCTCATGCACTCTCCGGAGATACTCTCGGTCATACCAATACAATAGCATACGCTAGCTCTTTCAAACCAAACCTCAATACAATACTTAACTAATAAGCACTTTGCATTTTTCTACTTCGACGGAGATACATACATTGCGGATGTAGAAACCAAACCAATAAGTAACTAACTTGTATTTGTATCTTACTACCGTGGAAGTATGTATTTCTTTCTTAGTAGCTATCAGTACTACAACATTATGTACAAATACATAATACGTATGTAGTAATGTTCCTTTGACATTGACTTTGAGTCTTTCGCTGTGGGGGGAATATTTCGCGTTCGCTCTCTTACTGTTATACTGTCTGTCTCTCTACTCCTGATACTGATCTCATTAAGGCACGAGCCAGAGCAGACCAGGTGAAAAATTCATACGTATACATACATATCTAATTGAACTTCTTTGTGCACGGAAGAAAAATCTCTTTCTACGTACTTGCTACATGCAGTAGAAGAATTCTACGTACACTGGTTCTAGAAACTTTTCTATTCTAATTTCAGTCTATGTACAATGGTACCTACATCCGAACATAAGGGAAGCAAGCTATATCTCTAAACCATTTATTTTCCTTTGCGTTGCGTTGGTTGGCTTCTATGAATTCTTTCCTTTTGGGATTTCGTAGTCAGTTGCCTGCGGTTTCAATGAAGAACAACAGTTTGCACAGAAAACTGCACAATCTGTCATACAAACATAGGACACAACAAAACACAGAAAGGACAGACACTGACGGACAGAATTAGCCATTGAAGAATTTCATTATCTTGATATTTGCACAAGACAGGACAAGATAAGAGAATGTAAAACACTCCTTGGAGACGGAGATGAAGATAACAATGAATTTTCCTCCTTAGAGGATAATTTAAGAACCCACATCTCACCTTGGACTTTGATTGCTGGTAAGCTACATACGTATACATACATATTTATATATTATATCACCCAAGGAATCCTAGGCATATTTATTAGTGTAGATACACATAAGTCTTTCAGCGAACACCCTTAAATCTTGATTGAATTCTATTGAATTAATATTCAAGTGCACATCACGTACCATACAGAGAAAACGTATTTTTAAATTCTATTATTTCAATTTACTTACGCTGTACTTTAAACATAGTGCAATGGCAGTACAAATATTAATTATAGTACGTGAAGGCAATTTACAATGTGTACAATTCGCTTTAGGGGGAAGAATATCATAGTGGTGGAGAAACGAGGATATCCCAAGGTGTTCGACACAATTTAACAACCATATTATTTAATTCGAGTGGTTCTCGTTTGTTTTCTAATGAAGTTTTGATGAATGAACATAGTTTTCAGAGAGGTTTCATATAATGTGTAATAGCTTCCATGATTATCATCATATTTATCATTCTTTCGTCTCGTTAAGTTGGTTAGCTTTTTGTGGTCGTTGTTGGTTTACTTATTCTTATTAATGTTCTTGTGGTTTGATTTGGTTTTGTTTCCTCTCTAAATTCTCAATACAAATTACATTAGGAGTTTCATATCAAACCAACTTTGTGCTTTGATGCATTTCTATTGCATTCTACGCTATATCTTCATCTTGTACTAAGCGATTTTATATTAAGCAACCAACCTACTTTATGTAACAAATATCCAAGCGAACAATACTTCTACTTTAGCTGTAGTGGCTTTCAGTCCTTCACAGCAAGATTTTCTTTGAATAACATCCGTCTCAAACTCCGCTATCAATCATTTTCTCGATTGCCGCACTTCATTTTTCTATAGTATACCTTAAGAAAATTATTGTTTGTTACTCTTTTGTAACTAGTAATTATAGTTTAGTATAAGAAATTTTGCCACTTTTTGGGAACTTTATAATCCAATTACGATATGCAATGTAGGAGTTATCAATAAGAATTAATTACTCCTTTAGTCCTTTGCTCCATGATTAATTATCTAATTTTTAATTACTATTATAACAACAAAGTTTCTAATACTAAGTCCCTCATAATTTATATTCATCTATCTTTTACGGCAACTGTAAGCGTCCAACACTACTACTTAGCAAAGCAATACATTGACGTACTATTGTAATGGTAGTATTCAAATTAGGTAGAATGAATTTGAAAACTGTTTTTAGAATTGTAAATATTAATTTAGTAAAATTTTTAGAACAGAGTAGGCAACAATTTTGTGGTTCATTAAATACCCCTAATTGTTTTGCTTAAACGAAATAATTTAATAATCTTAGTAGATCGAAATAGATGAACGAGGTCTATTGGACGCGTTAGAGTTAGATTCATTAATAAATCAATGTTAAGTGAAGGTAAACTGTAAAAGTACAATAATTATTGACTTTTAGATTGTAATTAGGTTTTAGATTAGTAGCGTGTGCGTTTTACCCGATTTTTGCTGGGAAGCATTTTGAGCCTACTTTAGGCTAGAGAGAGTAGTTATGTCTTACGTATATGGACACAGCTTGCAATTTATAAGCTCAATTTATCGGGTGTTGAACCTGCAGTTTGATATGGCAGAAAAGAGCAAGGCCGTACCATAAAAAATAAGAAGGGATTCATATCTTACCCGCTGTTATTGCCATTTGAATTTTTACTCATAGAAAATCTCATATATTGTTTGTTGGAAACGAGGGAAAAGTTTCTGCAAGAGTTAAATCTTGAAAACCCCATATTGGCTACACCCCTAAAAATGAGATAGACGATTTTAATAGGTTTAACTGCAACTGCAGACTATGGTTCAACTTACTTGTACAGGAAACTTTAGTAATGTACCTGTCCAATATTAAGCAATGCACATCTATAGATAGATATCTTTATAGCTAAGAGACCACCATAGAATTCAGTATTTTCTACATTTAGTCAGTATGAAGTACAAACTACGTTCTGTCAGCATGACTCAAGGTATCTAAAAGGTCTTGAAAAGCGGGTATCTTGTTTGTAATAGAATGACTCGGTGGCATTAAAAATCTAATGCCTTTAGTAGATTGTTATGTGTAAGTGAGAGAAGCCTTATCTATCTTTTGTGTGTTATTTATTAGCATTTGTGGATGACATGGATCCAGCTAGGCCAAGACAAGGCAATATTCAAACGAACAAATGCATTACGTGCCGTATGTCCGCTGTTAAACTACGTGCATGAAGATATATACAATCACACCTTAATAAATTTTTTACAGTTAACTAATTTAACGAACTGTGTCGAATTGTTCTCCATATTATGTATCTCTGCTAGTAGAAATGTAGAGCTATAAAGAAGGAGAACTCTTTTTGTAAAAAGGCAGCATTGAAATGAAACTTCTTGCATACCTAATATGAATACTACCATATCCTCTTTTAAGTATAGCCAACTAATAAGTAGACTACTTATATCCATTGTTCCTAAGTTAGTTAGTTTCACCAACCGCAAACTTATGTAAGCGAAGTACCTACAAATATATGCATCCAACTAAAATGGTATTTATGAATGACCATTTCGTCTCACTTTACAAAACCAAACCACTTACTCGTCTCAAGGAAAGGAAAACTATTTATTTGTAAAAACACACGGTTACTAATTACTTTGAATTTTTATGTGGTACGGTGACTGATCTTAGATAGCTTACATTTAGTTTAAATTTACCCTTCCTTCCATAGACTGAACGTGGGGTGATTTAAAAGCAGAACCAGAACTATCTCGGATTCTTATTTAAAAATTTCAAACATACAAGAAGGTACACTCTGTACGTGTGCTTATTTTTTGAATTTCAGTTTCATTAAGATAGATATTCTTCTATTTTTGACTCCTAGACTTATCGTTAGCTAGAAAGCACTGAAAGCTCTTTCATTTAAGGCATTAGAAAGACAGCGAACAAAGAACAGCAAAGCCAGCCCAGGTACATTTGATTTCATTCTACCACGCACCCATCCGTCCTATTACTAGGTACTTAATTGATCATGAACACTATTATCTCATTAAACGAAGCCATAGCAAAAGCCAATGGGTAAAAAGATTATGGACATTTTATGTATCACATGCGATTAGCATGATGACCTTATTGGCCTTGGCTTGGTCATTCGGCTGTTGATCGCAAACGAAACACGATTATATATGAAAGTATGTATTTATGTATCAATGGGGGTATCTTGAATATTTTACTTTTATAATGTGCTTTCAACAGGCTCGATCTTTTCATTCGCATCACATTGTATATCTAAATCATTCCATGTAGGTATCATTCTATTACTTAATGGTAAGTCAGCCATAGCACACTCAGGGTTTTTAACCTATTACACCCCATAATAATTTCAGTATCGCATTATCCACGTCGTAATGTAATACCTACTGTTGTTTCATGGCAAAAATAAATATTAACTACTTTTAATAACACACACTAATATTTTATTATGCACTACTACAAATTATAATGTCTAACCCTGGTTGTATTCTTACTTTACGACTATATATAACTAGTATTCACCTAACCTGTATGCACAGCATTATTAATTGCACTTTGTCCTTATAAACATAACATAGCTGATCTAATACTTATGCGCATACAAGCTGAAGTTTCTTATTTCCATTCTGTTTGCTGACACTGAATGTCAGTTCAGTTCAATTACGTATAATTACCACACAAGTCCATTTCATGATATGGAGCATAGATGCTCACCCTGTTCTCATCACATGCAAACGCACAGCAAATTCTCTTCAGTCTGGTAGGTTTTAGCTTACACTTATTAGCTTTAGTTAGTAGTACATGTATTTACAGCGTAACAATAGTGTACTGTAAAGTTATGTAAAGGATACAAATTTATTTGTGTTGCTACGTCGCATTTTTCTACAATGAGATACGCAACATACGTATGTATAAATACATGTACCTAAGTTACAAGCAATGCCTAATTTAAGTTGACGAGAGAGAATACATAGCGTTGCATTGCAATAAACTAACTAACGATAAAACCAAGTTTAGCGAAGGAACCGGGATGGAAATGAGACTTTTTATTTAGATTCCATACCATATGGCTGGAGTTGGATGGAATCTCATTCATTCATAGATAGGGAAAGAGGATAAAATAAAAGTGTGTGGGAGCCAGAAGTGAAGTGATGGCAGAGTGGATGGATGTCAGGGTTTATGTTATAGTTCATGAGAATATGTATGTGAGTCAAACCAATGCAATGAGACTCAGAATATAAGATTACTAAAATACATTTGTGAAGCATCTACTCTATACTACTAGTAATCTGGCCCAGCCTACGGCCACCACAAATTAATACGGAAAGTACGGAAACTCATTGCAAAAATCTTTTATTAAAGGGGATTTATTTATTGATGAGTACTTTGATGAGTGCGTTTCCTTCCCAAAAGTAAATTTAGACAAACAGTTAATTTTCGCCATCAATTTTCCAAAAGCAGAATGGGGTTTGGTGGTAGATTAAAAACATTGTTTGGAAAAAATATTAATTAAGCTTGCAGTTTTTTTAATTATACATCTCTAACCCCTTAAGCTGTGCCAAACCAAACCACATATCATTTACAAAATAAACGTTAACACATCATACAATGTCCTACATCATACATCACATCATTCAGAAACACAATGTCCCACACAAAACATCACATCATTGAATTTCAATCAAAAAATACCAATTTTCTTTCCACATCACATCATTTTTAATTGCAAATTTTGGGATTGCTAACCATTTCTTCTTACTTTTAGCACTGTAGACAAACTAGTGAAGACGACGGACATTCACAATGTGTCGCACCAAGTCAATTTAATGAACTTAATGTCTTCCATAAAATGCTATAACGCATTCATCATACACTTAGCATAGCAAAACATACATCATACATCACATCATTTTCTAAGTAAATCTCCTCACATCATACATCACATCATTGAATTTTGATCAAAAAAGGCTGTTGTGCTTTCACATCACCACATCACATCAAAAAATATGATGTGTTTTTGACCATGAGTACCCATCATAAATGATGGGTACTCATGGTAGTTAATGTCTTAGAATTAACTAAGGTGTTCATATGCCTTACTGGTTTGGAAGTTTGGAAAACTAGAAAAGTATGTTGGCTAATATTTTTGTTATCGATATTGATATGTTGTACTTCACATGGTAGTTATAATATTTGCCTACCTAGGTTAATAAAATCCTTAGGAAATGTGAATCCCCAGTGAAGCAGTATTCCTACATACTAGTGTTGCTGAATATATACATTATGTGGTGGTTTGTACTACGAAAGTTGCACTAGGTACATAATAGGTGCATTACATTACATATTTAGGTAGTAGTTTTTGTTGGAATTCTATTGAATTGAATCACATTTAGATTTTAGACCGGAAAGATGAATAGATTGTTTCGCATGTGAAACGTGGCATAGCGTAACTTTTCCGTCAGTCAATTCAGCTCATACAAATAGTGAAACAAAGCAGGATAACATAAGCAACACAGCGAGGGTAAAGTACATTAGTAATAGTAGTAAAGTAAAGTAATTTACGTCGATCCTGACTCACTCACAATCAGTCTGAAACTGAAATTCACAATCAGTCTTGTTTTAAAGAATGAAATTGCTGAATTAGCTCTCATAGCACACCACAATGTAATGCAGCTTACATGAATCGCTGTAGTGTAGGTAGACATACTAAAATGCTGAACGTAATACTATAGGGGAGGTATAATTACATGTAACCAAACTAACAACGATAAGGTAAAGCTACTTACACTTTAGTTTTTCTTAACTCTTTATATAATTTCCTACCATGTGTACTTTGTAATAAATACTTTGTTTCATGCACTTGTACGACTTGACAGGTATGGCTTTTGCATTCAATCCACATTTAAGATTTATGTGAAGTAGAATGCAATGAATTTGTCGAATACCCACACACACATTAAAAACGTAGCCACATCGACGGTAATAAGTATTTACATGTGTGTATGCATATGTTCATAGGCATATGCATAACGTATAATTTTATGCATCCGAGTCCATCCACACAAAAGGTATAATAACAGCGAAAGAAGTTAGTTGTAATTAACAATATGTTTACAGATACATGAAACTACTAATCTGTATTAGCTCAGTGAGTCAAAGGAAACCAGATGAGACCAGATCCAGACTGCCTAGTGGTGCTTAGGTACTTTACTCACAATTAATTACACTGACTTTAATTTCATTTAAATTGAGTCAAGTCAGACTCACACCAGGCAGTTAGAAACTACAACCAGACAACTATGCAAGCTACATGGTAGACTGTATTCAAGATTGGATAATGAACAGAGAGACATGGAGAGCACCGGACCTTTCCCATAAAGTTGTTCTGTTGTAGCTTTGTCTCGGCTTGCTTGACTGCCCTGGCTATTGAAAGAATTATGTAACACACTTTCCGTTTCAACTAATAATGCCGTCGAGACTTTTAAAATGTGGATGGATGGGTAGGTGTAGGAAAGGATGGAAGTGATGTGGCACTGATAAATTGGAATACATATTTTGAAATACGCTGTATTTACGTTTTGTTACACTGTTGAGTACAGCGAGGGCTTTAGAGCTGGCATGATGAACTTTTATTTATCTTTGTGAAATGTCAGTTAATTGCATAAGTAGAAAATGTGTATGCACACTGGAAGACAGCGTGCTGCAATAATAATGCTTTAATTGGCATCTTGTTAGTTAATTAGACAGGTGTGCGTTAGCCATTAGGAATTCTCGTTGAGTTAAACTTGCAAGAAGTTTGTGTGTATCCAGTATCCACAGCGTTCTGTATGACTGATTCCTGACTTAATTTAAGATGGCTTGCCGTGGTTTCGGTTACTGTACGCGTAGTTGATCCCCAGATGGAATGATAACTTCCATATGAATTAAAAGCTTTGAGACTGACAATGAGTGAAGTCGAGTGATCAATTAGCTCATTTAGTTTCAGTTTCGCTTCCCGTAATAAAAATTAAGGTTCTAAATTAATTCCGGATATAGCTACTGATAAAAATGCAGACTCAGCTATTTATAACAATTATAAGAAACAAAAATACTGTCGCTATCTGTCTGTATCTGATTGTCTACCTACATACATACATAAGAATTCACTTTTGTCTTACTCTTAGCCATTGCCATTAGAGATAGTAGGTACATTACATGTACGATGCAGCAGAAGCTGAAGTTTTATTAAAAATTCAAGGTTCTTTATTAAATATCTTCTTTTGTTATGGAAATAAACTCGTTTGTAGGTTAGGTACGAATTCATGTTGCAAGTGTCCAAGTGAAGCCGTTAAATATTGCTTTGTACGTGTTGTAAGACGTCTCTTTTACCATACTTTACCAAACCCTCATCTTTTACATTAGTATCTGTATACTTAATACATAAGTAGCTTAACAGTTAAATTCACTCTAGCTGTCTTTACTTTAACTTGATGTAACTATTGAATTCGTTTTTGGTATTTATCTTTCTTTATATAAAATTGGTAGGTAGCTAAAGATATTGTATTGCATTTGCATGAGACGAAGGAGTAACTTAACTCGTAACTTGACTAATACAGCGAGAACATGATTTCTTATGTAGGAATTTCTGTCTGGACTCACTCTGTCTGTTAGGTGGTAGGTTGAGTTTATGTTTATTACTACATCATCATTTCCAATTCAATCCGTAGCACTGCCATACCATTCCATGTCTAAATTCCACGTTTTACATTCTCAATAACATTTTAGTAAGTGTATAAAGCATGCATACCATATGGCTAGGTACACTACATATTTAAACACTTGTACTTGTAGATAAATAAAATATATGTGCATACAAGTACGTATTATGGTGGCCCGGATGCGGTGGCTTATTAAAAGATAGCTACAGCTAGTAGTACCTTGTATAATATAGAAACATCGTATCACACTTTCAGACTTAAAAAGTTACCTTACATAGTATTTGCCCATTATAAAATATGTGTTATTTTTTAATGTAATGTAGTTGTGTTGTAGTACATATCTTTCCAACTTTGTTTTCCTCTTCTCTTTTTCATGTAGTACTTATACTTATACTAGCTTCGTTTCCTTCTGTGCTTACTACCTTTACGGGCATATAAATGAAGAACAGAACAAGTGCACATTGATAAGTGACTCAGCGTAAACTCAATTTATTTCGAGTCAAGTTAACTTGAACGAGCAAGAGCAGTATGTACATTTATACATGCATACGCAGCAAATGCACTGCATGTGCATCTCCAGGCATTCTATATATACTATGTATACTTATGCACGTTTGTAAAAATACTTTG
The DNA here is from genome assembly GCA_020352615.2 of Yoshiicerus persimilis. Taxonomy (NCBI): domain Eukaryota; kingdom Metazoa; phylum Arthropoda; class Collembola; order Entomobryomorpha; family Tomoceridae; genus Yoshiicerus; species Yoshiicerus persimilis. Next base: position 36,893,641 of record CM036941.2, on the reverse strand, counting down.
GGTACCTATGCTCAATCGTGGTAGAAATACAGCTTAGTTAGTATATGAAGTCTAGTTGAAGTTGAACTAAATCAAATGCTAAGCTAAGCGTACAAGGCTGGGGTATACATTATACTTACACGATTACATATACGGTGCAATCCAAAACCAACCAATGCAATTCAATGCAATGCACTGCAGTTGAATATAAGTACACACAGTGCATGTGTGAATATTGTGTAGGCTGTGTGAATATGTTCTACCTATATCCGTTATAGTTATACTGATCAGTATAACTATTACAAATAATATAATGCATCTCTTTTGAAGAGCATTTTTCTAAATTTTCTTTTCCAAGAATTATGTATGTGGAACCTATTACTATGTTACATGTAATGCAACCGAGTAATATTATGTAAGTAATAGGGATGGGATCGACTCTACTCTGTGACATTGAAATATTGGCATAGCTATCAAAAAAATTGCATTCTATTAAATATGGTTGACATGAAGTCGTACTATCCGCTATGCGCTCAGATCAGCTAAACACTTGTTTTTATCTCTAGACGGTTATAAAAATATCTCTCAAAGACAATTTAAACTTGATTGAAGGTGAAATATTATACGTTGACTCAGAATAAGTCAAAAAACTGGAATGCCATATACTCAATTAGGCTCGGCCCGATCCATATTTCGTTATGCCTTGCCTTGTAGCACATAACTAACCATAAGTGATCAGAAAGAGTATTTCATGTCAGTCAGGCTTAATTCTTCCAAAATTATTTCATTTTCGTTTGTCAAATTGCAGTGGAACTAGAATTGCAATCTTCTGTTTACTTCCTCTTAGAAAGTCCTCGTGCACGTCAAATTGAATTTTTACGTTATTGCACTGTGATGATTTTTTGCAGGAAGTATGGAAAAATGAATACAGTAAACTTATTCTTATATAAAATAAGATAACACCGAGGTTTCTATGAACAGAATATTTGATAAAATTAATAAAGAAGATGAAAAATTGATTTCATTTGTTCCATATTTTTACAAATATTCTAAATTCTACAGAGTAGACACTGTAGCGCAGATGATACCTTAATTGAAACATCAAAATCAAGTTTCAGTTTCTCCCAAGCACTGCAAATTACTGGAGAATGACTTAGATAGTGTTTAATTCAATGTCCACTCTTGTATCCAAGAAAAAGCAACACAAAGTAAAAAATGCATGGGCAATAGTAAACCAGCTCCTGTTTGAACTTTAAACTGTAAAAAGCCATTTCAAAGCGATGCCCACACTCCAGCTTAAATAATCTCCTTAAAAGATAAGCATACATAATATTTATCCATATTTAGCAAACGTGCATTATATAGAATTTGGATTACATGAACGAATTGTTTTCCTTTTGATTGGACTGAAGAAGGTTGTACATATTAGTGATGTGACGACGGTATTGCATGGATATTGTAGAGTGTCGCAGGAAAGTGTGAGAGACAAAGGAATCTTATTTATTTAGCTGGAGAGCAGAAGTACAGAAAGTAATAAAAGTATAGTTAGGAAAATGAGCATGTGAATGTGGATATTGTGTAGCGAGTGAATTTACCTTCATATTCATACTGATGTAGTTAACATGATTAGAAAAGATGTAGACAAAATAGAATGGAACTAATGTAAGTTACGGATAAATGTAGTTAGTATACGTCATGTAGCCAGAGTGAAATACCTAATATAGAAAAGTAAGTCTATATAATGGAAGCATGGTCCCCATGATCGTAGATTTTATATTGTACATAGAACACGGTGATATCGTTTGGTTGTCAGGTTGGCTGTGGTTGTTGTGTGATGTGAGAAGCTCTGTCAGAATTCCCCCGTCTCAGTTGTAGAAGAACTATACTCACTCTGGGTAGAAATACAAATGATACGATTTTATAAAAGGTTTGCTTTGGCTTTGGTCTCACTCTCGTCTGGTTTGGTTGTCGTGTTTCATATATTGAGTGAGTGGTTTGGTTGGAGAGTCCTCAGGAGTACAAAGCAGGGTTAAGTTAACGTAGGTAGGTAGTAGGAAGGCAAGGTAATAGGGTGGCTTGGCTTCACTTGGCTTTGGCTAGTAAGGCTGCTTTTCTTCTCTATCGTTTGCTTGGCTTGGCTGCTGCAAAAACTGCTTATAGTAAGTATCCTTCAGTCTGGCATGGTAATGGTATGACATAGCTTATGGTATATGGCCCTATGGCTTGCCTTTTACCATAGCACGTCTTGTACCAAATCAAACATTATGCTAAACTCTATAGAGCGAGTTGTGCAGTGTACGTACAAAAGAGTTTAGCTTGTTTGTATCATGTAATCTTTTAGTGTATACGATTAATATAGTGGATATAGGAACGGCACTAACATAACACACATACCACTGAGGAGTATAGTGTTTGGAGTCAACTAACATAACATACGTAAGGAAGCCAAGGCAAGGCAAGGCAAAGCAGCCAAGTTGAGTCGAGCCGGCTCACTGCAATTGCGGGCCAAGCCAGTTGTCGACGCAGCGTTGCCCTCTCCTCGTCTCCTGACTATTCCTCCGCATCCGCTCCAGACTCAGTCAGTCAAGGCATAGTCAAGTCAGACGAAACCAATCCAAGCCAAACCAGACAGACTCTCAGTTCAGTCTCATCTCATCATCAGTTCACTTCAGTCACTATCACATACCTATAAAATCTTGTACATACTTATACATATATACATAGGAGATAGAAGAGTTCAAGAGCTGAGCCAGTTAGATTCTTTGACGCACTCGACTACTAATGATGTGCTCAGTTCATCTCTACCATTCTATTTCATACGCTATACATGCACAGACATAGGACGAGCTATAGTTTCCTAGATAGCAGATATTCCCTTATACTCCCATACAGATAGATTTCGTAGTAGTGGAAGAGCACAGCAGAGAGTGAGACAGACCCTCCTTACATTATTATGTGCCTCTGGTAAGGTCTGGACTGCTGAGTTTGAGTACTTCTTCCATACAATTCCATTATTCCCTTCTAGGCAAGGGAAGAGTAGTGCAGAAGAGTATTGCAGAGGTAGGCTAGACAGAAAAGACGAGAGCAGACGGTCGGGACCAACCAAACCAAGTTGACTTGCTTTGCCTTGACTCAGAGCAGAGTGGAGAAGAGACATGGAGAGGAGAGGAGAGAGCCGTCGGACGACGAACAGAACCCAACGAGACTTGAGACCATGAGGAGATACATGGCAGAGGCTCTTGGTCGTCGGCTTTGGTAGTTGGTTTGGTTTGGTTCATCATCAACTTATTCCCCTGCTATGTCCTCGAAATTCTCCAGTCAGTCCTGGTCGTCATTGTGAGAAGCTGTTCTGTTGGTTTCGTTGTAGCATTGCGGCAGGCACTTTTACATACAGACGTCTCTTCGCCTTATTCCTCCCACGGTCAATGTTTCTCTGGATTTTCCAACGTCAGTCACTACTCAATCAGTGAGGGTTTGATTTTCACTTCCCAAACCCATAGTTCTCTTCGCTTTTCAAATCAACAAGGTTACTTCCCAGTCTTTGTGTTGACTGTGCCCGTGCAACACTCCACTCAAACAATTTTCGCAACTTTCTCACTGAACTGGATAGACTGTCCTTTGTCCTTCTGTCTCTCTTCTAATCAATTCTCATTCGACAAAATAGTGGTTTGTTTTCGTTTTCATTTGATTGATTTGTGACGTGATTGATAGACAATTGAAAATGTCCTCTCATTCTAATTGACTTCTTCGGTATATTCGTTCAGCGATACCTTTACAAAAACTGGAATTCAAATTCAAACTATTTTCAAAATTTCAAATAGTAAACATGAACAAAGAACATTTTACTGTACTCCTAATTAACCACAGTTTATCTCTATATTTTATTTATCACAGTATGTTTCTTACTTGGACTTGGACTGCTGGACAACCAAACCACTTTTATCATTTTCTTCATTCTGTTTTTCATTCATGATACATCAGAGGCAGCAAACACACAACATGACTCCAGAAAATTATCAATCTAGTATCTTCTACGTGGAAAATTCACAAAACTTCTTTTCACCAAACCAAACCAAATGCCAACTAAACAAAATTACGTTACCCATCAGACTCATACTCCATCAAGAAAGTCAACAGAAACAGACAAGGTATGTCATACATTTTCCATTATCTTTCCATTTTCTCATGTCTGGTTAGTAGTTTATTAGTGATTAGAAGGGTGAACGTAAGTAGTAATGAGCTTAACTTAAGACTTATTCGATTAGGTCTTCAGTTTTGACTGGACTGACTTAATGATTAGTAAATAATAATCGTGATGACATCGCCCCGACGGCGTCTCCGTCATCAAACCACTCACTAACTAAACTACCTCACATTTATCTTTAGCTTTTTTACTGACACTGTGGCTTGTCTTACCACTGGTACCTATTCCCATAAGCTATCTCTATTTCTGCAGTACCTTTGTAGTAATAAGTAGTAGTGTATTCCTTTGCAAGTTTTACAATAGTTAATGTATGTGTAATGATGTCATTGGTCTTGTATTGTTATCGCTTTGTCTCCCCTGACCATTCTGTCACACTATTACGAATGGCGAAAGTTTTTTCTGTGCATTGCATTTTCTTATATACCTTTCTTGTCTGTCACTCTATTGTACCACCATTCATTTTGCTAACATAACATAAGTTAAATAACCTTGTTAGTTTGCATTAACTTGAGACGAGGCCATAACATATTATGACTGTGCCAGTAATATAAATATCATAGTACATACTGGTTTGTAATACAAAATACACTACAAGTTTTTGTTTAATTCTATATTGTTTAGTGGAATGGTATGCATAATTTAACGAACATATTTAACTAACCACCCGTGTAGTATACTTAACTGACTTGACTTGAGACTAGACTTGGGTTAGGCATAAGCATGCCCAATACTATTTTATTCTGGTGTAATGTGCTGTGTATATGCTTACATAAAAATACAGCAGCGTAGTATGAGAGAAAAGATAGAATTTTACTATGCCAAAGGAATTCCGTATGTGAAATGCCAAAAGCCGGTATATCCGTGTCCGTTTTACATATTTTGTTTCGTTGGCTTCTGCACACATAATATTTACGGTAGCAGACATTGACTAGTATGTATATACTCTTGAATTGGTTTGACTTGACTACTAAAACCGACTGCGACTGCTGGTTTTGGTGTTATTGGCCTGATTCTTCCATAGAATCGTAATACTAGAGATAAAAGTGGCGGACGTGGATATAGAGGCGAGACAGTATACCGCTGTATGACTTAGCGAATTAAAGATACGAGAGCTATATGAAATTATAGAATGGCGCATGTGAGTCTGTTTTGTTAGGAGACCTTCCTACTTTATTCGAGTGGATTTGTAGGCAAGGCAAGCCAAGGCAGTAGTATCGGACTTTGTATTGAATGGAACTTTTAGCCTTAGCTCTTTCTCTGCTTACTATGTTCTAGTGTGCATAGTAAAGGAACTGAACTCGCAGACTCACATTTTCTGCGTACTGCATACTGTACATTCATAACTGCAGGCTTTTCTACGAAACAGAACAGAGCCAAGGTTCAGTTAACTTTAGTTCGGTTCGTTTTTGGTCTGGACTGGACTGGATCGGATCAGACTGGCGTAATGCGACGGCTAGTGTTGTAGTAGCTAGACAAAGTATATTTGAATTTGCATGCAACCTAAAAAGAGTTGTCCAGCCTTGGTAGTATTTTTGTCCTCCTTACCGTATAGTATTCTATTCAGTAATGCAATTATAGTCAGTCATGTCATAGTAGAAAAGTTGCGTTGTAGTAAATTTTGAGAATTGATCAACGTCAACTCGAATAAACCTTTCATTAGTAACAATGGGTAGAACAGGCGAGAGAGAAACCGGGCATTAATAAAAAGGGTTTTGTATTTGCGGATTTCTGTTCCCAATGCTAGTAGTAGTATACGTGCTACACAAACATACGTTGATATATATTATTTCTCTATTAATACTCCTGTTAGCTTTCAATGCCAAATACACTACTGACTAGACCCGACACCCGACCCGACATGTCAAACTCTGTGTGTTTATACATTGTATAGTACTCCACTAATACTTTATCAATATCGGTTTTGTTGTTACAATTACTTCTCTCTCTATTAAGGGAACTCACGTAATTCTACTTTCCCATGCATTACAAATATTACTATGTGTACATGCATCATGTGACTAGTTGTTTATTTGATCTGTAGAACATTCTGGACGAAAAGAAGGAAAACAGCGTAATTACCTAACTTATTACATAAGACCATTATTTGAGCAAGTAATTAGGTAATACATAGTTGATGTGAAGATGAACTGTGCTGGATAAAGTATTGTTGTATGAACGGCTATGACTTCATTGAAATCTGTGGGGCTGGCTGTTGAGTTGAATTGAGGGAGTAATGTGCTGAAGGTAAATGCAGCAGTGAGTCATAGTCATACATCCTCCAACCCACTTTACAAGACTATGTAGTCACATAGTCACATCTAACTCAAGTATCATATTTTATTGTACTTGCTTATTCTCCTAATATAATACATATTAAATCAGTTAGCATGTAAGTGTACGTATACATTTGTACACACTGCATCATTTGTATGGTACATACACGAGGCGATTACTTTTTACTCCTGTTCATTTCTATCTGTGGACTTTTTAGATTTTTTCTCATCCTTAATAATATTAACATACTGAAAATGTAACGAGGATGTAATGCAATCAAGCTATCAAACAGCTAAGCACAGATACAGATTAAAAATTTCAAAGGATACGTAGATGTTTTATTATAAATGTATTAGTAGGTACCCTAGATATAATATTAGAGTATCTTATCATGTATTCGAGCTAGCCGGACCAGAGCATGTCATGCAATTGAATTGAGTTCATTTCAGTCAAATGGCCAGATAGTGATAGTGCACAGTAAATCTGTAGTACGAAGTAGTAGCTAACTAAAATGATAAGTCGTATATAAAATTGATATTCGACATAACATGACAAGAAAAAACGTTTCGTAGTGAATGTTAAACTGTTTCGGCTTGTTTGGCAAATGACGTGATCTTATAGACGTGACGTGAGCGTTATCTTTTGTTCTGCTATTACCACAGAGAGGAATTCGTAAGTTTAAGTTACCTTAACTATCTACCTTGGTGGATTGGAAGGCTTTACATTTAAGCAATATCCGTGTATCTACGTCTGCTGTGAATTTGGTTATGTTACGTAGTTAGTTGGGTTTTATTGACTTAATGGTTTATCGTAATATGGTATAGTAAACGAACGTATTTACAATTTTTCTTGTGCGCGTGAATCGACTGACATTTAAAAAATGTGTAAGAAATATGTGGTATTAAGGTACTTCTATTATTGGAAAGGTGTTTACACAAATGTCGAATTTCTGCCTACTCCATGCCTATTCATAATACAATGTTTTAGTAAGATTGTACTTATTGTACAGACAGATAAATTGAGGATTTAGAATGAATTGGGCAGGAGATGTGCTGCATTGCATTCAATTGAACTTAGGCTGCATTAGTAAAAACAAGTAAAGACTAGCCTTCGGTATCTATCATATGAATGTGCATAGAATTTTCCTCCGCTTATCGTTACGTATTTTCCGTAAGTGCACTCACTCGCAATCATGCATCGATCAGTGCCCTATCTAACTAAAATTCTGTCTGCATAAAGTAACTTTACAAGAGGAATGTGTATGTTATGCTTATAGGGAATGCTCGTATGTATGAAACATAATAAACGCGAGTTTTCAGAGTTGAGCAAATATATTTTTCTCCCTTGCCTTGTCAAATCAATTTCGTTGCATTGGTAAAGCTGACTGAATGTAGCTACATTGTAATGTTGTGAGGGTGAAACAAAATGGATGGAGTGAGTGAGTGAGTGACTGTGAGTCATAAGGATGGAATTTAGAGATAGAGATTCAGAAACAGACTTATCTTGTCTGTCTGGGCTTTTATAGAAATAAAGAAAGACTCGTTCAGGATGCATACCATCATACTGCAGTACATTTATTCTTACTTTGCATTACACATCTCTGTAGTAGAGCTCTCTCTGTAGTATTCACAGTATGCATATCTTTGCATAAAATATAAAATATAGAATCTACAGAGGAAAAACTGTGTTGGCTGCGGCTTGTGGGTAATGTAAGTGAATTTAATGTAGTAAATGTAAATGCACCATGCCCACGTTGCATGGGATTACCTTGGCATGGAATGGACATGAGACTTCACTGTTTTCTATCAAGGTTAGTTTCTGTCGTACCTACATTTTTCTGATAAGTTCTTCTATTGGGCTGTGTATGGTGTACACTGTTGTGATACGTAGATTGCCTCGTGCTTACAATGATGTTGATGACGAAGAAATAGTTGGTAAATCCACATTGTATTTTCCAATGCAAGTAATCATTGTTGTGTTCTGTTGTTAACTTCTGTTCCTTATTGCTTTCTACACAATGAATACTAGAGAATCAAAAAGATAGGGGTTAGCTACATAAATACTACAGTTAGACTTGGAATCTATTATTAGTTTGTTATTCATTTAGTATGCAGTACAATATCTAGTTAGGTATTTTGTGTAATTTCATTTACGTAGCTGCTTTCAAACTAACTATTTTTGTCTTGAATTTTGTCACTTTTGTCTGATGATAATGAGTTTAATGTCTAGGCCAGTCTATTAGTGCGATAATTAAACAATTCTATTCATTCCACAGCATTTAGGTAACGATGTGGTATTATTGTCTTCTAGTTTGTTTTAGTTTTATGCATTTATAATTGTGCAGTCTGATTTAAGTGTGCTTTTGGAGCCACATAAATAGTAGACATAGACAGTTAGGACGATTTTCGTATAGAACGCAGAAAGAAGAGAATTGTGCTGACGTAGCAGTTGTTAATAAGATTGGCTAAGACGTGGTACAAATAAAATGTGTATACTATTATGTACCTAATTGAGGATTGAAAACTTGGAGTGAAGTGGCATGTTAAATTCCTATTTGAAACTACTTATAATGTAAGGTTTGAAATGTAAATGTATTTGGTTTGTTTATGATAATACTGGTGGCTGAATAGGTTCAAGCACAAAATGATGTTTTAATTATTGAGGTTTCATGTCTTTAGTCTTGTTTGTCCTTTCTGAGAATGTCGGTAGGCAGGACAAGTTAATGATGCTCTTGGTGGCTAAGTTAGTTTATATACTTAATATCTGCATTTGTAACACGTACAAAGTACGTACAAAACTTGCTTACTTATAGTAATGTAAGGCTTTTAGAGTAGTCTAGTCAGCTTTACGTACCATTAATAGCTGCATGTAAGGCCAGCCAGAATACTCTGAAAAGTCAATCTGTATGTCGGCGGAAGGCTAAATAAAACGTAGGACGTAATCGAGTGTAGGTAGGCTAACTTTGTATTCCTATTCAGGAATACATTTATTTTACTTGTATTAATATATTCCAGGATATAAATGCTATGCTATTCCGTATCCTAATACCTTGGTGTTAACATTTCACAATTCTTTGTCATGTCACGTATACCAGGTCTAGAGGAAAATCTACAGAATATCTTGTTATAGAAACTTGAGGGAATGTTTTAGATGTATTTACTGCACTACGCCTCCGTCAAAGTATAAGTAACAAAAACCAGACATTTTCTTGGAAATTCTCAAAGGAATCTATAATCTTAATAAGTAGTTTTTGTACCCTGATTTATCTCGAAAGAGGAGCATTATCTAAGTTCTACATTGCCAGGTTTCATTGGGTAATTATTTAATGCTGTCACATCACGAACAGAGAGATTTAGGGGAACATGTGTACTTAGGTCAGAAAAGGTACCCTCAAGGTGCCTTCTTCTTAAGAAATTGTCCGCTTGTTACTTCACGTATTCAAAAATACACCTTGGGTAAAAAGCATTAATTCTTTACAGGAAATTCTATCTTTTGTGCTTCTCTCGCTGAAAAGTCTTTGTTAGTAAAAGATGGTGTGGTTGGAAGAAGTTGTATTATGGATTGTACCTTTTAATGCAGAAAATTTATATATAGAATAGAATTGGATTTAAGCCTACAAAGTTGACATGAAAGATGTAAAATATTGGATATCATTGAAACGTGTTATATTATTGAATAAACTTTTTATCGTAAGGTTTCTATTTGTCTGCCATGGTTAAGCCGCATATTTCTGGTATGAATGCATTTATGTCTTTTGTATTTATTTGTACTTATGGTAGAATGCTAAGCATTTGTTAAGCAATTTAGTCAAGGAAATGGGATATAGAGATGTGGAGGTGTATTATAGGAGTGATATACAAACAACGTGTAGGCACAAACAATAAGTGAGTATGAATGTACTTCATAGCACTTTTGTCGCAGTCTTGATACATTACAGTTACATTACTTGTGTGAGTATTATTGAGATTTTCATGGTGCTTTTTTCTTTTTCTCAAGTATGTCTGGTTTTCTTTTACTAATGGTAAGCTGATATAATTCGGATATGACAATTCCAGTATGCAGATAGATATTGTAGCACACAAGACGACAGAACAGAACACAACGAGTAAGTAATAGGTATGCAGGGAATGATTCTGTATGCTGTTGTTGCATTATTGCTCTACTCTTTCTATGTAAATAAAACATATAAAGTGATACTATGTATGTTCCCGTATTTCCTTACAAGTCAGAGCACGTCACAAGAACTCTTGTTAAGAAAAGCGCAACATAAGGGGGAAATGGAATTTTTGGTAGTTTTCTTGACGTCTTTTGGCGTATCAGAAGTTTAAGTAAAGTATCAAGTATACAATGTAGAGCATAAGCGGAGACATAAGTATATCACTCGAAAGTACTTAGAATCGTATGTTGATACATAGTTTTGTATGGTAGTATGTTTGAAAAGGAGACATAAAGGAATATTATATAGCAAGTCCCTATGTACAAATAATATAATATTCGGACAGAATACAGAATGAAAATAAAGCTGCAATAGATTTGGAAGCCTCTCTGGTACAGTGACTCTGAGTGAGTTGAGTAGCTAATATAATATAATCCGGCATTGCAGTAGTCGCATGTAGTAGTGGGAGAAAACTGTCAAAAAACTTTGTCTATAATACGTTGAATGGTTGTTCAGAGAATAAAACAGAAGTCAACTCAAGTCAGCTCATAGTACAGAAAAAAGACTAGTAACATAACACAGGGTACCGTAAAGTCTACACTATAGTCGGTCCACTCGTAACCCTAACTTGAATTCTGCACCTATTCCACTATGTGGGGTTTACTTGAGAATAAGGGTGGGCATTATAGGTACTAGAAGAATAGTGTGATGATGTGATATGATATTATTATAGGAAAGCAGGGGACAAAGTATAGATCGTTTCTCTCTGCCGAAACATTAGTACCTACTAGTACTAGAGTGAACGAAGGAATATTCCCAGTGTATTGTGTACTCGTAGAGGAAATTACATAATGGCTATGCTGGCTAGACTGCCTGCCTGTTTTACTATATTAGTATTATAGCCGATTCGGTTCGGTGAGACGGAGTGCACCGTAGTGAAGTGACATAGTCTAGTGATTACTACCACATACTCCATAGAGTAGCAGACGAGACGAGAGCAAACCAGACGAGAGAACGAACGTACAGACGAACGGGGATCGATCGTATAAAGCGTTGCCCTATCTATTTCCAAGTCGCTCCCAGTTCTTTTCTGTCTGGAACCGGGTTTTCGGCTGTCGCTCTTTCGCCGGTGCGGGTGCGCTCACTATTTTACTACTTTCTACTCACAAGTTACAACTAGACGTAGGTATAACTTATAGTAAACTATTAAGTATGTCCTATATATAGGAAATGGTACACTGTTTCTCTTTTCTGAAGGAAAATGGATTTCTCTTATGTATCTCTACGTATATTATGATATTCTTGTGAATTTCGGATCGTGTTTGCATAAATATATCTACAATACACTTTGCCTTGTATTTAGGGAGATATGAGAGAATGTGTTAGAATGCACAGAGCAATAAGGCTAACTTTTACAAGACAAGTACAGCACAAGTTGTTCTAATCGTGCATAATACATGGAGTACTGGAGGGGAAGACGAAATGCCTATGTACGTATGTAAGTAGTTATGCTATGTCCGTATCCCAACCCATAATATAATTTTCTTATAAAGTACAAAGTAACTTTTCCATACCAGTTGGCTTTTGCTATTCCCTTTGCCCCTTTGCCTTTCAATGATTCTCGTTCTCAATCTCTGCTACTATAGCCGTTTCCTCGACTTGACTTTCAGTTGAACTCTTAAAACTTACTTGCACTAGTATTAGAACTTTTCTGTAGGTACTGCTACTACATACGTAGCATAACAGCTTCACTAAAGCGTTCATTGCACGTCTACTTCGAACTGGAAACCTTGTCTTGTCCTTTACGGGAATAGTTACCATGTGGAAGATCTGTTTATCGTGACCTCACTCTCTACTGTGTCTTATCCCTATTTAAATCTATTCTATTCTCTACTATTGTCTTATTTCATTGGTAATCGATTTATTTTTAGGGTTAAAATATGGAAAACAAATTCCTTCACGCTAATACTCCAGATAGAACTTTAGGCAATCTATATACATTGATCTATGCTAACATTCCTTTCCTATTCACACTGCAATGCAGATGTACATTAGGGGATAAGTTCTTTTTATTGCACTGACATATATACAATTGCACAAAATAATTATATACACATTGTACTTTGTACTACGTCAAATTACAAAATAGTAGTAGTAAGTGCAACCATAATCCAAAGCAAACCACTTAAGTATCATCGGTTCTGTTTTATGTGTGCAGCATGCAAAGTTGGGTATACATGTGTAAGTAGTATTAATATCATTTAATTTGTAAGGATACATAGGTAGTTAGTAGAAGAAAAGAAGTTCTGAGAAATTCACGGAGGTATTCATTAGCCGTGCTATTAGTAGTAAATAAGTAGCTGGGAAAGTTTATTTTAGTGTATGAAACTTAATGCATATGTCGACACGACACCTACTTACTTTGCATTGTTGTACAATGTGGTGAAATAGTGTAAAGAATTTAGTATATTAGAAGGAGTTGCTAATACCTACAGCATAAGTCAATGTAGTCTTGTAGTTGATGCGATTGTTCAACTTCAACTTGAACTCTTTTATACTAGATCGCAAACACATAACTCACTTCTTTGGAGAAGACGGATGGAGAATCACTTTATGTAATTCTCCATCCGTATACATTGATACTGCAAAATGGTATACAGTAGTTATTTAGAGTCAAGTTGATCAAATAGAAGTTTCGTAAACTTCTGGTACCTAGAGCAGATATGAGGAAAGATGAAATTATACTCCCTGTTCTATGTGTACATAATAGGGCTAGTTAAAATGGAGTGGAGTGAATAGAGAATAAGTGAATTGGCTAAATGTGTACAGGAATTGAGATAACGTGAATGTATGGATACACCCTTTGAGATTTAAACGCTGCCTGCTGCGGAAAAAGTTATCTTTTTCTCTCGAGCATTCGTTTCTACTTTTCTCCCACACCCAGGCCAAAGGCTAAAGTGTAAAGCTGAAACATCACTTTATTTTACTTTTCTGTGAAAGAAAAGAGCATGAGAAGTTCCATACACACATAAAACCAAAGCTATCTGAAACGTTGCCTTGGTTGGCTGGCTGGCTCATCGTCAGTCTGATGATGACGTCTACTCATTCATTAACATCTCCTGTTTCTCATGAATCCTTCTGGTGAGCTCTGAACTGAACTTCTCCACTGCAACTTGAGTTCGTTCAGCTCACAAAGCTCTTTAGAGCTAAATGATGTTCCTCTGACATGATGGCTCGCTCGGCTCGGTCCGTTGCGATCCTCTCTTTCGTCTCGTCTGGTTCTCTTCTGACGTACATTACATTCTAATACTTATATAGAGAGACAAGTGAAGTCAACTCGAGTAAAATAATGTAATATAAAACAGGAGGCAGTCTCGATATGGTAGCTAATGCTTAAGGTTCTTTTTGATCTGGCCAAGTGTGACCTGACTTGACTTGCTTCCTTTCCTTCATTTCATACTTTATAGCTGTGTACTGAACTCGTATCTATCCATATATACATTCATAATGTAAGACGAGAACAAGTACTTAGAAACAAACTTCACTTGACTTCACTTCAGCTTGAAAATTTATTACTTACTGACAATAAGACCATTCCTAGCAATCTAATGCCTTCCCAGTTTGCCAGTGGTTAGCGGGGGTGTCAATTTGTAAGGATTCAAGATTCTCATTCTATGCGGCATAATATTACTCTTTTGTATAAATGTACGCCGTGCCTCTTGCAGTCAAGTCCTGTCATAGTCATACTCAATACAGATATACTACATTTGAAATTCAATATAATGTAATTTAATGAGGGAGCATTTTATCTGTCTTGTCTTCACTACTATGCACAGAGAGCTCTTGTTTTTTAGACACGTCGGTTTGGAATTTTCTGTTGCTCTTTATGTGCACTGTACTGTCCAAGTACATCATGTGCTACACTCGTTTCGTATACGAATATTAGGCAAATGAATAATGATTTGATCTGATTGATCCGCTTTGTACTTATGTACATAAGGAAAAGTCGCTTCACTACTCTCCATCTGTTTCAACAGTTCAACGTTTCCTTTAATTTACACTCTAGAGTCAACGTATGTTCTATTTTCTATATTGAATTATCCTTTCTCAACCTTACGTAGTCTATGATTTGGTTTAGTTATCTACACTGATAATAAAGTAAGGTGTTTGTGTTTGTACATACATATGTAAATTACTAAAGCTATGTAAAAGTTAGTTGTCCGCTAAACATGTAATCAGTCAGTCAGTATAGTACAGGGTTATTTACTAAATACATACTCACACGGCTCGTAAATGATAGTGCTACCACTTATTGTTAGTGGAACGAAATGTGAATGTAGTACGAACAAAAGAAACAAGACAAGGCATGGACTATGCCTCCGTTGTCTGGCATTAGGCAAATTGATGTTGATGAGTTCAAAAGGAGGATCACAGTGCAGTGGATGCATTACCGTATTCTACACTAAGACAAAAACTACAACTATATGGCAGTAATCTAAAGAGCCTCAGGAAAGTTTTATAACATTTTGGCGGAGCAGACAGGAAGTGATATGAGACTACCTGAAAACTATTTATTTAAGTACCTATGTGGCTTTTTAGGCTTGGGTAGACAGTACTTAGGTAGAGAACCTCATCTCTGTACTGTGTAGAGCCCTATCATAGGCATACGTACTTAACCACTAAAAAGAGAGATGTGAGATGCAAGTGCTCTCTCTATAACTTCCCTTGCGTAATTTATATAGTTAGCAAATTCTCTTTGTGTCCGTTGGTTTTGCTAATAGCATATACGGTTAAAGCTTGGTTTCGTCTCCTTGTTTTGGCTAGGTTTGTTATTCATTGGCCAGTAAGATTTCCAACGTGTGTACAGAAAATACATTAGAAATGCATGTACCTCTGCATAAAGGTAAGGCAATGTAAAACGAAGGGTTGATTTTCTATTCTGCAATGCATACTGTAAGGTTGTAAAATGTAATGCATTAGCCTTCACTCTAATCCAGCTGCCGTTTAGAGAAAGGACGTTGAAAAAATTAGAAGGTAGTGCTAGATAGATAGTGAAGTGACTTGTGGTGGTGTGTTACATTTGTGCACAACAGCTTTAATGCAAGTTCTGCAAAGGTACGAGCAGAAGACAGAACAGAAGGTAGTTGATTATTTTAGGTACTTTCAGATATTATTCTACAGAGTGGCCTTTCTTTACTTTAGAGTTAAATGTGAAGTCGGACCAGAATACAATAACATTGCAATAAGTGCAATGCAAAACTAAAGTGTTCCTTCCTATAGACATATACTTAATGCATTGCATGTAGGTTAGGGTACAGTAATGCATGTTACTATTTAGGTAGTCTACTCTATTACATGTATGAATAAGTGCTGGCGAAATAAAATTTACTATATTATATAGTTTATCTTAGTTCTACATATTAACGCACAGAATGTCCTGGTATAGGTTACGTTCCATTGCCATTTGCCAAAATTGCCATTGCCACTCAACTCATAATGTTTCTTGTAGGTAGGTACTCTAGTATTTAAGACACATGAATATGCATCTATTGAATGTAGTCTTACTAGAGAGTCATGTGTATATGTATAGTTCTTACCATGCCTTGCCTTGGTTTCCTTTGGTTCGTTGGCGAATAGTATTTCAATGGAGCTGACATGACTCTGTGCTAAAACTGAAATGAATAGTAAAAAACTTTCCCCTTTGATTTTAGCGAGTCTCATGTCTTACCCTCCTACTAAACACCGAAGCTAACGAACAACGATTTTTCATAGTTTCTCCGTCCAGTTGCACAGTTGCAGTAGTAATTCAAACAAAGAGCTTAATATTACCATGTTATTCGCTATAATAAAATCCTAGTCTATCCTGTAATGTCGTATCGCATAGGAAAAGAAAAAAGTTGAGTATTGAGGACGATAGATTCTAGGAATAGATATAAACACATTACATAATAGCTACTAAATGAAAGTACTAATATTAATACGTTGTGACTGCGTCCGCGTCTCAAACTAAATAGTAGGGAAGTCATTGTTCTGTCCTTATCTGTTGTGGTCAGGTTAGGGAAACAAAGACTGGCGAGTGTTTAGTAAGCAGGTACCTAGTTTAGTTGGTTGGTTTGATTTGGTAGTAGTCTGGTTGTTGGTGGGTAGTAATACGAAATAGCTCACGCTATACTTGTATCATTTATACATGCTAATGGTTCAGTTTAGTTAGTTGACGTAATAAGTGTGTGTATTTATGAACCATAGTGTACAAAGTACATTCATGCATAATAGGAGAAATAAAAAAGATTATATATAGAGCTAGTGCTAGCTAACAATGAGTTAGTTCAATTCTGTCAGTCAGCATGGTTAGTTTCGTTAGTTGCATCCGCATTTGATATTGGATTACTCATAGGCTGAATTCGTACAATAAGTACCTACGTATGTACACTTTACAATAACAGTCGGTCATAATATAGCCTGCGAATCTCATAGCACATTTCCTTTAAGCTAAAGAGTATTTAGTGTGTAATTTATGAATTGCCTATAGGTAAGCTATACAGTTTTTAATAGTGGATTGCAGTGAAGTGCAATGCAGCATTAAAGTACATAGCTGATGAATTTATATGAGACAGATATAGGAGAGGACTGAGAATAATATAATCTAGCATATCTCGCCTTCGTTCCTGCAATTATTCTGAGTCATAGGAATAATAGTCATCGTCAATTCAACTCAAGCCAGACCAGAAACGAAAGCTTTGTGCCATCCTCCTTGTTTAAAAATGCATAAGGGGGACTCCCAAGCTGAATTTTGCAGAGTTGAATCGACATGCTCAAATAAGGCGAGATGTTTGCTAGTTGGTGAGCGAGACGAGACTATAAATGTATTCTTTTGATATTAAAGTATGTATGTACTTATAATATTTGTAGGATCCGAGTGACTGTTATGTGCTGTGAATGTGACTGGCTACATAATACAAAATTACATACACATGTACAGAAAATAGACAGTGACTAGTTAGTTTATTCTTTGCAGACAGACACACAGTTAGTTAGTAGCAAATTTGATTGGTAGGGTCCTTTTTCCCCTTCTCTTGCCTTACCTTACTTTAGCGAGGATACAACACTAACTAATGCTAATCTTATTACATTACACGAACAACATAGAAATAACACGTTCCTTCGTTGGCCATTCATAATTTAAACTTGCATTCGTTCAGTCAGATTTACATTACATTTGCTACTACTGGTACTACAACATATCTCCAACACTACACTACCACACATACTATTTCTTCTCTGATATTTATTGGTAGGCAGCAAGTGATGATCTAGACGCTCACTAGTCTAGTTGTTACTTATTTTACTTTAGTTCTTTTCTATACACAGACACAGAGAGAGCAGTGAAGTGGAACAGAAGAGCACAGGTACATAAGTACCTATTTACATGCACACAATGTACATAGAATACAGTCAGGTGAGTCGAAATAAGGAAGCCCTTTGTACTCATTATTTTATTTTAGTTCGACTGACTGTAACTGTAATTCTGTGTTGTACTTTAGTTCAATGTAGGTACATTGACTGTTGTGTTAGTTAGTTTAGTGTTCTGTTCTGTGTGAAGTGAACTGACTGAGTGAACTTTGTGTCACATTCAAAGGTGAATTTTATAAAAGTGTCTAAGCTTACTAAGCTATATTTTACGCAGCCTACGTGTTTCCATACAATAAATTGTAAGAATGTACAAAGTAGTTTATGCATTCCTTATATCACATTTCTTTAGTGGTTTTTTACGAACTAAATGTGGTTTTGCGATGTAAATTCATTTTATTTAAAATGCAGAGGCGAATGCAGAAAGGAGGGAAGAACTTCGTTAATTTTAATATTTGCATGTGAAACATATTTGCATCTAAGAATACCAAAGAAAGACAAAACTAACCCAACCAAACCAGTCCATGTATTCATTTAATTCGATGCAAATGCATTCAGTGCACTACAGAGTGAGACAAGATTGCCATAACACCGACTGTGCAGACGTGCATCCCAACGACTGTCTTCTTCTCTTATATTATACTCGTATATTTGATTCATTGTCTCTTTCTGGTATTTCCTGTGCAATTAGCTTAATGTGACGACTTGAGTACAAGTACTAATGGAATTGTACCACGTACTATGCATCATATGGTAGGCTGCCGACGGGACGTGCAGGTAGACGATTCCAAGACAATGTGACACTAAATATATAAAGCTCACTTTATGGAATTTCATTTTTATTCGATTGAGGCGACACATAGAGAGTCTGCAGTTAGAAATGCCTTATGTACTAAAAGTATTATATAATGTACTAAAAATATGTAAATATTGGTAATAAATAACTAACGTTGAGTGTTTTTGTTTGTGCAGGTTACATTTGAATGTTCTGGATTGGGATGTGGACTGGACTTAAATAATTCCGTATGGGATGTTAACATACCACATATCAGGATGCCAGGCCATACCCTGCCATAGCACCAGTATGCAGTAATCGAACTAAACAGATCAACAAACCAGACAGTATGTAGGTACTTAAACCATGCTGCGACGAATATGAATACGAAACTAATCCAGACAGGACAGAAGGGCAGAAACAGAACAAAGCTGACAATGAGCTGACTGAGTTGAGCTACATAGCTGACTCGATATTGAGATAACCTACCTTAAGCCTTTAACGTATACATAAGTAGTAGATCAGAATACATAGATTATTTTATCCTGCTAACATAACTAAATACAGCATTGAGATAAGGAGAACTGAAGTCAAGATTGAACTACAGAGAAATATAGCTCATTTACCTTTATGAATGTATTTCATCCTCATAGTTCTGCTTGTAAACGAAAAGCACACAGAACATCTGAAAGATTATTGTTCCTATTTACAATTTAGGTGTATGTATTTGGAGAAATGTACATAGACTTAAAGTACCTAGTGGCTGTACTAGTGAGTGAAATGAGCAGAATGTTGTATGACTGTTATTTTGTATTTGTATTTACATAAGTATGAAAGACGATGGTCGGACAAGGAATTTAGGACATGACGACAAATGTTAGATGAATCCATATTACTTACTGCTACACTGTACTCTCTTCTATTATGTATGAGGGTATGAGCAGGAGGAAAGGAAAACATTCAACAGACTCGTGGACCTAGAGTCGAAATGCAGTCTTTTGTGTGTATGTGTAGGTACACTATCGTATCTTACCTAGCATCATCATAAAGATACATAGAGATATGCCCATACATATATTATGTACCTATTCTAACAGTACAGAGGTATGTATAGAGATAGAGCAGACTAGACTGTAGCTTAGAGCCAGACAGACCAGACATAGAATAAAGTTGGAACCTTACTTTTAGTTGGGTTAGATAAGAGAAGAGAGCATTATGACAAAATGTTCAGTTCAGTTAGACAGACAGACAAGTCAAGTCGAGTTGAAGTAACACAAGATTCACTACATACTTAGAAAATACACTCCTAAAAGTACAACAGTCACATATTTAGGGAGCATCAGCATGCATTGTGTTGTGTTGTACTTGTATAGTAAAATAAATGCCAGACAAAACAGACGAAACTAGGCAAGGCAGCAGAAAATTCTTTTTCTTCTGCCTGCAGTCTCCCATTTCATCTTGTAGCAGATAGACTCTTGAATACAAGTTCCTCGTGGTAAGTTTACTTTAAATAAATAGTTTCAGTTACCTAACAATAAGTTGCAGTGGTTTGTGTTCCTTTGTGCTCTATAGTGCAAGTAGACTCATTGCCAGATCAGACTCGAAGTACTACTCGAACGAACCGTTGTTGTATCTGTACATAGATAATACTCTCTAGTTTATACATTGCAACACATTCTTCCATCGAAACAGATGAAGTGAAGATGCGACGAAACGAATACCGCAAAACTATCATCATCATAATAAATGTAGTTTCCTCTGAAATATATTTCCCATCATTTTCAATTTGTTGACATCTCGGTAGACAGACACCTTAATTAAATTCAATCTGTAAGACAAGTAAGTGCGTTTCAGTTTTCAATAGAGTGTAAATCTAACACCAACTTAACGCTCCATCCACGACTTTCGTACTTTTGTACATTTGTATACTAACACTTTAAATCTGTAAAAATTCCTAATTATTCCCTGTATATCTTATATGTGTACATCTATTCTATGTTATGTATAGTATTAGTTATACCATATAGTACTACGAATATAGTTGTGATGTGACTGCAAGAAGATTCAGCAAGAAGAAGAATCCTACCCTTAATTCCATTAATCAGCATAACTCCGCAGTGTTACCCAGGTATCTCGTCTGTATTGCCACAAACCAGTCAGGTACCTGAAGTAGCGCGCGGAGAGATGCCTAAAATCATCTCATCTGTATCAAGACTTTCACGGTTTAGAGAATTCAATCGAAATCAAACCTTCCGAGATTATAATCAATGCCTTGTCATTGTATTGTCATAGACTTGGATTGTGCTGCTTGTCTCGATTCATTTCGTTTGTTTGCTTACTTCTACTGATACTCTTTTCTGTAATGAAAGGAAGGAAGACAAGACAAAGCATTTAAGAAAATGTGATTCGGGATTTCCTATTTGGGCCTGACAGGAAATTCCAATAGTTTCTTGGGCTTTCCTTATTGCTATATCTACACGCATTATCCCAGCTCTATATCTGTTTACTGGTATGCATAAGTTAAGTTTATTTGAGTTGAGTTTACTCCGAGTCTCACGGTGATTATGTGAAATCGCTTTGCTGTTCTGGCGAACATTTCAAGCAATTTAGTTTGTCGCAACTTTGTGATATATACATACACTTAAAGCTTACAACTCTATAGCGTATTACACTGAATTATTACTATATCTTGGTCTGAAATGAACTAATCGCCAGATTACATAGTAATTGTAAGTATATTCACATAGGTAAATACTACACAATAATTTTCCTACATAACCAATTCGCCTAGCTAGTATGAATTACAAATACTGTGGATATCTTACATACAATATAGTACAGAAATCCTATCTGGCCTGACGATTAGTAGATAAAGGTAGGTTCTACGTTGTATTCAGTTTGATTCTACTCTGGTATGGTACTATGATTTTTACACTACCTACCATATAGTTTTATATACCTAGAATTTTATACTGGATACATTCCCGTATTGTATAAAGGCATATAAGAAATATTTTCTCTTCTATTCTTATTGATTTTTAAGGGGGAATAAGTAATCATGCATATTGCAGGAGTTGAGTTGGTTTGGTTCGACTGAAGTATATAGGAAGGAAAGCAGGCAGAGAGAGCAGAAAAGAGGAGAATAGTTTTCATTTAAAATGAAATAAGTACGGGAAGGATACCGGAGAGAGACCCTAACTCCCTGGTATGACTTGCCCTAACCCTCTAACCAACCAAACCAACTACTAACTTAACCAAGTAAGTTAAAGCAAACCAGGGAGGCAGGCAACGGAAAGAAGGGAGAGTTGAGTGAGACGATTCATTTCAACCGTTCGTTCCGTTGGCGTTGCCGGTGCATTGCACCTTGACTATATGTTCTCTGTGTAATGTACTAGGGTTCAGTTTGAGTCTCTCTCTTCTCTCTCCAATCTAATGGGTATTTTCCCAGTTGTTTCTGTTGCTATGCTCTGCAGTATATTATTGTCTCTTCTCTTCTTGTGTGATGTGTACGTGAGAGTTGCTATATGTTTTATTGTACATACATTCACGCTAGATAATATATGGTATGTGTAATGTAATGCAAGTACATGGGTTTGGGTTGGTAGGATGGATGGAACTGATGCAAGGAATCCTATTCTGTCTAGTATGTAGGCCTTTATTCTCGGCTATTCTATCCAATGCTTTGCTTTACTCTTCGTTGTGGGGAGATTACTGCATGGGGATATTTTTAGAGCAGACAGTCAATGCAACGTAAAACGTATACTTACCAGCACCGTGTATTTCTATCTGGCTAGTTGGTTTGCTTTTGTATCTTCTACTCTGCTCTTCTGGTCCGCCTTCCTTGCTCTAAGCTCCTCTCTGGTCTTCAGCTCAGCTCTCTGTCTGTGGGATGCAGCATATGGATGGATAACATCCCCACTTTCATAATGTATACATTCATATACTCAAGAATGAAACGTTTTCTAACATTCAATTCCAATGCTTTTCTATGTACTTTACGTTTACACACTTAAAATATGTTGTACTCTGTACATTTTTTGCTAAACCAAAGAATATTTAGAAACTATGTAAATATGTAATACATTTTCTGTAAGTAAAAAATAAGAACGTTTTTGTGGTAACTTCATTTACGATTTTCTAACGCAATTAAGCTAAAAAGGGAACTTTTGCTCGTATCTGTTGAAAGAGTAAAGTAATAATAGTTGAATGCAATATCAACCTAAGTCATTCAACCAGGTTTTTAAGTCCCTGGATTTATTCTTATAAGATTAATACCTACTTACGTGATATATATAGTGATACTGCTTGTAATGTTGTAATCAGTCCACCTTTCGTTAATTCTATTCGAAGTTTTGCTAGTATACTCAGGATATTGATCTTTTGGGTTACCAATTATATATTATTCATTTACTTAGCAAATTAACTTTCTTGGATTCCAAATTCGGTTGGATTGTGTGACAGCATACGGTAACATTTGCGGAATAAGGTAACAAAACAAGATTCCGAGTGCCTACACTACTATCTACATGTACAAACGCACGTAATGGATATTCTGGAGGATTCATCTCACGCGGCAACGTAACGAGTCCACTTCAGGTGTCTCATGTTCATTGTACTTCATCAGGTGCTCTGGTGTTTTAGATTCCCGGCACCTGAAGGAGTGCAAACGATACGGACACCAATTCAACAAAGGTCATTTCCTTCTACCCAACGCTGCAATGGCTATGCTAACAATTGTCATGAACAAGTATATAGTGTAATGCTTATGTCTACATTGTAAATCTTTGCGGTTTGTATTTGTGAAATTAAATAAAAAGATAACGTTCTATTTGCATTCTCTTCTCTGATAATGTTTTTATTAACACAAACACATTACTAGGCATAACCCCAATGCTACTCTCCTAATAACAATATATTATGATCAATCATTTTACTAATGCATACCTAAACGAATTCAGTACCATTATCCAGTCAGTCATGGAATGTCATGGAACTAATAAAACACATTTCATCATCAAGTCTCATTTCATGTGTCTTGCTACAGTTGCACTGATCTCTAACAAAAATGTCAAAGATAATATAGTATTATAATGAAATAAATTTTTGTTAGTAATTTTTACTAACTGTAATACAAAATTAAATCGGCAATTAG
Organism: Yoshiicerus persimilis; assembly: GCA_020352615.2. Lineage (NCBI taxonomy): Eukaryota > Metazoa > Arthropoda > Collembola > Entomobryomorpha > Tomoceridae > Yoshiicerus > Yoshiicerus persimilis. Next base: position 36,869,694 of record CM036941.2, on the reverse strand, counting down.
TAGGATAGGATTTTTGAATGCTACAATGGATTTTAGCAGACACCTTAAAAAGGACTACGGATAGATTGAAAAATAAAACAATGAGTGAAATTCAATTCTGAATAATAGCTGTGGAATTGGATACTAGTATTAGTTCTGAAAATTTTTGGTGGCATATTCTTTCAAATATGGTTTGACTATTTTAAAAAAGTGAACCTAATTGCGAAATTGGACATAAAGTAACTTGATAATAAATGTCATTTTCGAATTTGAATACAATTTGATTGCAATGGAGTATAAATGGTATTGTATTTACAATAAAAATGTAATGGTCACGCCCGTTCTACTTTTTCGATTACGAAAGACGAGTTTAGTGTAAGTAGTAAACTAAACAGCAATAGTCTGAATGTTTGTCATCGCTATATTTGTTTGTGGTATTCATTCATAGAGACATATAGTATGCGATAACAAAATAAGTTGTTTTTTAATGTGTAGTGTATTTTTGAACAAAATGTACATACATTTGTTTGCGAGTATATTTTTGACGTGTTAAAAAAATCCCTTTGCATTCATTCCATAGGAAGATAATTTGATATGCACAGAAGAGAAATAAAATTCTCTGATATTTGTCGGAGAGAGGTCAGAATTCCTCTTTATATGCAGTTGTTTACTTTTGTTTGATAAAACTCACTCGGTGAATGGCATTTCGTGGAGTGGACCTTTATCTTTGTTGATTTTGATAGAGGAGATTACCAGGAGTTGTATAAGCCGGAGCCGTAAAATGACAATATCAGCATTATACACAGCATTCGACACAAATCCTATCTTTTTATTACTGCTAACAGTTTCATAATATTATTATCTGCACTGACTAGACAAAACCGAGGTTGATGTAAAACACATGCAGGATTGATTAGTGCAGATTCGCTTCATTTGCTGGAATCGCAGACTTGTACTTTGGATGCACATTGTATGCAGTGCAAAGGTAATCAAAATATTTTACCAGATATGATACTGTCACCTAAGAACACTTTATGTTTATTTTTATGTAAATTCCTCAGTTATGTCAATAGTATTGGAGACAACTGTTAGTTACCCTAAAGTGTAGGAGATTCCGCTTTATATATGTAAAACTTTTTACTCTTCAGTACAAGTGCAAATAACCTTTCCTAACCGAAACACTGATATTGCATATAGCACGAACCGCTAACCAATACCCAAATTTATAGTGTCCGGTTTTAGGTGCTTATTGAAATTATTTACCCACACTGGCAAGTTTCTTTCAAAAGCAGTTATTATTCAACTTACTTATTTAACAATGTCTTTTAATATCTCCATCTGATAATATTTGATTTCAGAGATATTCCTGAGGAGGCTTTCCCATCAGTTAGGATATGCCACTGTATTTACAATGTTTTTATGATCTAAAATATTGTGTATTGTATTACTTGCATTTGTGTTATACCATTAATTGATTCAATGATTTATTTTTCTTCAAAATTAAATCACAATCCACTCATTTGATAATAAACATGGCGTATCTTTTACCTCTTACTGATACAAAGGCAATTATATTATTGGGCAATAACCATGCAAATACTTCTGTAAGCTAGGTTCGTTATTGGTACGTAAATTGTAGGCCTTTTGGTAAATTAAGCATATACATAAGTTGTCTGTATGAATTGACGAATTTCTTCACTTTATGCCTTTGATTGTTCATAAGCTTCCAATGATTATTATGATGTGATTATGATATAGGTATATAAATGACTAAATGACCACAACATCGCACTTTTCCACGAATTCCATGTTTCTTTACTATTTACTAAAGACCGTGTTACCTCAAGAAGTCAGTTTATATGTCATCATGGATTCCTATGCCACGTTTACACGAAAATTTTGTATAATTCTCACGAACATCCTGCATCTGCCCTCGAATGGCTGAATGACATTAATATTGTGCCTATATAATACCTTAATGGGCCAAAATTATGAATTAATTATTATGAAACCGAAATCTATAGGATCTTTAGAAAAATACCGTTGGCATTTCTTTAAGGTGTTTTCGGTGCTTCTAGTAATGTAGCTGCACAAATAAATGTCAAAGATTACAAATATACATTATAAATATAAACTTTCGAGGATTTTTTAATTCACAATTTCAAAAATCCTAAATGTTTTCGTTTAATTATTTTTTTGGCTTTTCCTTGCCTACTATTGTTACATTATTCAAAATAACTGCGAAAGAACGAAAATGTAAAGAAGTTGAAACATTATACACTAAATACAATGAATGCAATAGCAATAATGTTGGGTTAACAGAAAATATAATACACTTTATATCATACGTCTGAAAAGAATTCTTGCAGCTACTTTTAAGACCTATCAAATGCTTGAAAAGTAGAAGTAAGTGTATTGACCCCCAAATGAGAAGCTTCATTAATTAATTACACAAAATTCTAAATCTAGGTACACTGTAAACAAATTATCGCAATACCATTTAGAATTGATGCTCTATTACATACGATGCTACACTATACTTATTTTGTATTTATGTGTAGTGGTACTTCCCAATGCCTACAAACTACCCATTTTTCTTAAAATATTTATTTCATGGATAGGAAATTTCCTGCCTATCAGCCTAATCTGCCTGAGTTCATTTTTAATTCACCAGCTATGCAAAATTCGTCGTACGAAAACCTATGTAGCCTTAACCTTCCTTTCGTGTTTAACAATACTTTGTATTGGCTCTTGCAGTGCATAACTTGTGGAATAACCCGATAGATTATGTCTTCTGCAGAGCTAATACATACTTAAGTCGGATTATTAATTAATTAATTAATTTATTGAATTATAAAATGAAATATTTCTTACTTTGATTTTAATGCTCAATGAGGATTCTAGTTATCTAATACAATGTGTTAAGTAGATATTATTTGTGTTTGAATTTGATGTCGAGTGCCAGTGCCTACGACATTGAAGGTGAAATCTATTCTGCATTGAACTCATGCTCGTTCCTTTCAATACTGCATCAAAAGTGTTAAATTATTTTTGGGTATATTATTTTTAATGGCTTGTTATGTTTTGGTCGTGTGAAGATAAAGGAGAGTAAAAGTAGGTATACTATGGTATTTTCTTGATGTATATATTTTTACAAACGAATTTGTATTTATTGTAGTATATTTTGTGTATTTATTTATTTGATAAAACTATTCAACCTACAGTAGTGTGATTAGTTGGGCATTTCTTGCAGTGGACATTGTATCTTTAAATTATCATCTTGTAAATGTGTATATACACGCTGTAGTCGATATTCACTTATTTCAACCCTCCTTTTCAGAGAGGGTTGGAAATAATCGATTAAATCCTGGATCTCTCCCCTTCGTAGATCAAAATATGGTTCCCGTTTCTGTTCGTCCGTTACTCTCATATAAAGCACATCAAAAATACACAAATGATTTTAAGAGGAAGGAAAACAATTTTTAATTCTACTGTGGACCGGAAATTGGATTCTTCACTTGCTCAAATGTTCTAAACCATACCGGATCATGTCATCTAGTTTAATTATTACTGTCTCATTACAATGACTCCACAATTTTGATGACTGAAGGCTGCTTATTGGATTTGAAGCATCTTTCGTTTAGGTTTCGAGTAGTTATTATTTGTGTTGATACCCAAAGCCCATAATATATTGAAATATATAGGTTTAGGTATGTATGCAAAATAAATTCATTTCAAATCAAAATTTGTGTATAAATTCTGTTCAAATTTAAATAATTTTCATGTCCAAGAACGCAAAGAGGAATGGGGGAAACAAATATCATTTCTTTCAACAACCTAAACATTATTTTAAGAGTTTTTTAAAATCAATTTCCTACGATTTAGAATATGAATCAAAATTACTTATGTTTATAATCTCGTAAATTTTTGAGTAGTGAAATCTAAGGGAGTGGTTTTCGGTTTTTACAAAAATTGTTTTAAATTTTAAGATTTGTATTCGTTTAACAAAAGCACATACGTCTATGATTATCTTTATTAGTGTATTTCTCACTACAAATCGAAATCATGAACTTTTACGTGTGAGCAAATCGGTATTGTTCACATTTTATTATAGCTATAGTCAGAGTACACCCTGAAGCATTTATATTTATTAGGCATAAGAGTTATTTTACTAAAAAGCAGTATAATGATTTTTAGAAGTAATACTTTTATTTTTGCAAACCTACAGTAGGTCTTGGTCTTCAGTCTTTGCCTTTGCTAAACTGTAAATGATTCACATAATATTACAGGTAATTGCGAGGTAAAGTTAACCATAATATTTTGATCCCTCCTTGCCATCTCCTGGGTGTAAAGGTAAGCGTTTACGTTGGCGTCTCTTTAAACACTGTGGTTCGTAATTTGGCATTAGCACATCAGCAATTTGTGGTTTTGTCTTTTGCCAGGGAAAAGTAGATGTGAGCACTGAACCGCTGAGAGCTGAATTGAAGAGGACGAAAAGTTGAAGGAAAGTCACGTCACGTCAACTACAAAGTCATAGTCAGCCCCGGACAAGAAGAAGAGGAGGATACCAACAGCAGCAGCCTACAACTATAGAATAAGTTTCCATCCCATTAGGAGGTATGTCAATACTTTCCATTTATAATTTCTAAATGCACTCAGTTCCTTTTTATGTATAAGAGAAGCATTCATCGGGCAGAACATGAACATAAGCTTGCATTCCCTATAGCTAAAGTCGTGACAATTTTCCTGCCTTTTTAGGTATTTAGTTTTCGACATTCTTGCAAATGTCAAATTAGTTCATAACGGATAACAGTGCATTAAGAATTCCAAATGTAAGTACACTATTCTGAAGTGGACATTTAAGCAATATTTTCTAAAGTATTCTGGTAATTTTTAGTATTTTACAATTGAAAGCAATTACAATTGAAAATCTGGTCCGTATTGTCAACCTGATTAAGGTTATTATAACATTTACAACAATATTGGAAACGTTGACTGATATGCCGGTTTCTATTGTGCTAAAATAAGTGTGTACAATATAAGTATCCATATAAGTAACCTCGTAGGTATGGATTTTAGTTAACTTTTAGGTAAGGTCCAACATTAACCTGTGTATATTGTAACGGGTTTCCCACATTATAAACTAATTAGCTGGAAAACAAATTATTCCAATAGCATAACGTTTAATTATAGTTTGCTTACCAAATTTACATATGCTACTAACTCTTTACGTAAAAATAAATCAATATTATAGGTATCCATTAAAAAGGTGGATTGCTGAGTATATTAAGCTGTGACTTTTAGTCAATTTTTGATTTTTATTTATCTCCTGTAATTAACTGGCCTATAAAGCTTTAATGAAATACTATTATGCTATGCAAATTAAGATTAAATAATGTTTTGAGAATTTGGTGTTTATGTTTATAGTGCTCTTTGGAAGGATACATCGTTATTTTAAGATAAAATAGCAACATAATCATCTAATTAAATTTTTGAGTTCAGTTTCATATTTTTATAGTCTTATATTAAGTAGTGAAACTGCTTTATAGGGATGTTTTGTTTTCGTTTAATTGTGAACATTCTGTTTGCTTTAGTTTATAATCTTGTGATTATTTGTAAGCGTAGGCAATGCGTACTTGTAGATAAGATTATCTCAATTAGCAGATTAACATGCTAATCCATGTAAGTCTTGAGTGTATATGATGTGTATTTTGAAAATGGGCTATCTAAGCGTCCATCGAATGCTAACGTGTGATAAAAAGTAAAAGTTATATCATTTTTGGCACCCATCTTATTTTAGTGTACGTTTCGCTGATTTTATGCTTTTGTTCTATTTCAGAGAGAAAGTTGAAAGCAAGAAACTGACATCCATTACATTACTTTGAGAAACTTCCATTGATATTACCTTTGGTTAATTGACACGTAGAAGCCATGGATGAAGAATATGATGCAATTGTTCTTGGAACTGGCCTGAAGGTAGAGTCAATTACTAAATATTTTTGCCGTCATAAAGATTTCATTATCCCTAATTAGGGTTAGATAATGCTAATGTGCCTTCAGTTTAGTAATCTCATTATTTTAATAGGAATGTATCCTCAGTGGAATGCTTTCTGTGTCCGGAAAGAAAGTTCTTCATATTGACCGAAATAAATACTACGGGGGAGAGTCAGCCTCAATCACCCCATTGGAGGATTTGTTTTCCAAATTCGAATTTCCTCAACCCGATGAAACGTATGGACGTGGTCGTGATTGGAATGTCGACCTGATACCGAAATTTTTGATGGCAAATGGCCAGTTGGTAAAGTTGCTCATCCACACTGGTGTGACTCGCTACCTGGAGTTTAAGTCCATTGAAGGTAGTTATGTCTACAAGGGAGGTAAAATCTCCAAAGTACCTGCCGACGAAAAGGAAGCTTTAACATCGGGTTAGTAATGCAAAGTTATGTCCACTGACAATGGCTGATGTCATGATGTTTTTATAAGTTAAACCCATGTATTTTCTTTACCAAAATATCTTTACATGTATGTAGATTTAATGGGCTTGTTTGAAAAGCGGCGTTTCAAGAACTTACTGCTGTACGTTCAAGAATACAGTGCAGATGATCCAAAAACATGGAAAGATTTCGATGCTAGAACACAAACAACTTTGCAGCTATTCGAAAAATTTGGTGTAGATGGAAACACTCAAGACTTCACTGGTCATGCCCTCGCTTTGCACCGAGACGACGATTTTCTTAAAGAACCTGCGGCTGATACTATCAGGCGTATTAAATTGTATAGTGAATCTTTGGCTCGGTATGGAAAGAGTCCTTATCTGTATCCAATGTACGGACTTGGAGAACTTCCACAGGGATTTGCACGGTAATTTTCAAAATTTGAAATATTAATGCCATGTCATGCTGGTCTATCTAAATGACTACATTCTGGAATTGTCATGCAGTTTAAGTGCAATTTATGGAGGAACATACATGCTTGACAAGCCTGTTGATGAATTAGTCGTTGATGAGACTGGAAAAGTGGTAGGCGTTCGATCCGGAGAAGAAATAGCCAAGTGTAAGCAGGTAAGTTCAAATTTACAGTCCCTTCTTTTATCTAAGGAGAAATCAGTCAGAAATTACTTAAAGTAACACTTAGGAAGTATTTGAAAAGTTATCAGATATGTTTTAACAAACTTTCAGATTCAAATCTTTCCAGAGTTTCCTGGATTTAATTATAATTATATTTCAGGTATACTGTGACCCAACATATGTTCCCAACAGAGTGAAAAAGGTTGGACAGGTCATTCGTTGTATCTGTCTAATTGATCATCCCATTCCCAACACCAAAGACGGTCTTTCGACCCAGATCATTATTCCTCAAAAGCAAGTCAACCGTAAATCAGGTACGTGTTTCCTGCTATTAAGTGTCCCAAACATGATGCACTGGATGATGTCCCAATAGGATTGTGTATCAAACAATCATAGTCATTCGTCCCCCAATTTAAGCCTATTATTAACGGGTAGTAAACGTTGTGAAATTCTTTGGTTTTTCAGACATCTATGTTTCTATGGTTAGCTACACTCACCAAGTGGCTGCAAAGGGTTGGTTTGTGGCAATGGTATCCACCACCGTTGAGACGCCCAACCCAGAAGAGGAAATCAGACCAGGGTTGGCATTATTGGGTCCAATCAAGCAGAAGTAAGACATTTCCTGTTAATTATGAGGGCTAACCTTTGGACATAATTTGGCTTTGAAAATGATGTATGCATAGTAAACACAACTCATGATGTAATGTTTGCAATAGGTTTGTAACTGTATCGGATTACTACGAGCCAACAGAAGATGGAAAGAATTCTCAAGTGTTTATTTCAACATCTTATGATGCTACCACTCATTTTGAAACAACATGCTTGGATGTGCTGGATATTTTCAAACGCGGCACTGGAGAAGATTTTGACTTTTCGAAGGTCAAGCATAACCTGGGAGAGGAAGACCAGTGAAAAGAACTATGATGTTGCTGAATCCATAGCATAAGCACACCTTTTCTAAACTTATATTGTTGCCTAATAGGTTCTGTTAAGTTTATATATTTAGTTAGCCTTGTTAGCATAATTATCTTGGTTCAAAATTCCAAGCCCAATGCGTATTGTATGGTGTATGTGGCTTGTCAGATCGTAAATATCAAATTGTTGAAATTGTTCCATTCAATGACTTGAGTGTAATGTCAGTGACAAAACGTAATGATGCGTTTCCTACGAAGATAAAATATGTGTAACAGTTATCGTATGGACTAGAAGTAATTAAGTAATTCTAACCAAGTAACCATTCTTGTATGCCAAGGTCTGTTTACTTTTAACGAGAGTTTAGCGTATGATTTGTATGCGATAACTGAGGTACTGATATTGGATTGTAAATACTAAGAAAACAGGAGGTTTTCCAAGAAAAGGATTATAAAGCGTTATTTGAGTTAATATGCAAAGTTTAGGTATAGGTATAGCTTCTAGGTCACAATCAGTTAATTTTGATGCGATGTTTTGTTTACTTTCTGTGCTTCGTAACATTGGTGTTTCTTCCTACAAAGTTCAACACAGCAGTCAATTTATTTTTTCCAAGAACCTATGTATTTCATTCATATAAATAATATTCTAGACGTAAGCATTTTATCATGGAGTTGTTTTTTGTTCCCTAATTAAAGATTTTTGTTCACATATTGCATTACTATTGTGAATTACACATTTGCGTTCTTTCTGCACATATTCTTACAACGGTGTAACCTTGTAATACATTTCATCTATAATTCTAATTCTAATCTTACAAATTATTAATACCCGTAGGGAAAGGTGTAAACGCAATTATCCATTAATTGGCTTATGTAAACTAAACTTGGCTATTCATCATTTCTGTAGTAAATATAACTTATCTACTTCATGTGCTTTGTGCAAAAATACACGCAATGTATGTAATGTATTACGGGCTGATACATTCCGCAACTTATTTTCTCAAAGGTTTAAGTCTCTAATAAAATTAAGCAGATGTGGGGTGTTATACTGTTAATGAAAATTTTGTATTGTATGTGTGTGCTATTAAATAGTACCTACATTAGTACATACTATACTAACCTCTACTACTATAGCTAAGCTAATTGTATTAATCCATGTGGCTCATTCGTAAAACGCAAGGCTATCTCTCTCCTCTGTGGCAAATCTCTTTAACTATCTGTACTGTGTTAGCAACTAGTTTAAGTATACACGTAGTTAATTGACTTTAAGTAATCCGTTCGATGTCATATCCACAGATCTTAGCGAGTATGTGAAATTCCCATGTCTACGTATGTAATACTATGATACACATCAAAATTATGGAGGAAAGACTAGAATGGCTAACTACAGATAGCGATCAATTTAAGACTCTATATAGCATTATGTGTTTTAGCTACAAGCTGCTGGTGTACCTTTATTAGTGTTTATATTTCGGTTACGCTTCATGTAATCTGTTTCAGGCTATATTGAATTTTGATGTGATGGTGATTGCTCTGGCATAATGGAGAATTTATTACAACAATTATGATGTGACAGTGTGACTTATTGACTTATTACCGTGTGTACATGAATCTAGTTTCCTGTAACTTTAATCAAAGGGGTAAATTACATTAACTTGTCAGAATTTCACCTCCTCCTTTATCAGTAGAATACTAAATAAATTGTGCTGATCGATGGCTTGGAATAATAAACTTATCAATGCTGTCTGCTGTTGGTGTCCTATGGGGAAAAACTGTGTCGTTTATTTTGCGTCAACTGTATATGTAATAATAACTCAGTCATCACACTTTCTTAAGTAGAAACAGACGTATAGCTATAATAACTTTATTTCGTGAATTCTTTATCATAAAGTTTTAGATATGGGTTTGCGTTATTAATGCACATACCGCTAACACAATAAAATTAACTTGAGTTTCATACACGCAAACATGATTTACTAACATTTGGGAAATTTACTGATAGTTTATCTGTAAATCTAGAGTCAATACAATTAAATTGCCTTCACATTTCAAAATGTAACATTTATTTTAAAAGTTTACACTGTGGTTGGTAAGTTTACGGGAAAGTTAACAAGGAAAGACAAAGTCAGTTAAGTAATATAAAAGATATTGGTATCCACGTGTAAAGTGTGGATATCAATAAATGCAATGGAAATGCAGAGCATGAAATAAAAGCAGGAATAGTTTACCGAAAGATAATAGTAGGTACACGTTTATAATACGTAGTTAATCAAAAATGTTGACATATCACGGTACGATAATACAGTTTTACTTCAACAATTAAGCCTTCCGGACACAGAAGGGCTGTAATAACAATCACCGGTGCGATTCATTCCTCTAGCAGCTTGTTGGTCCATTTAGGTCAACTTACATGAAAGATTTACAATAAATAAGTAAGCTAACCATATCCAACTGCCTGCTACTTAAACAATTATAAAGATGATTGTGTCAATATTTAAATGCAATTATATGAGTCAGATAGTATCATTTATCTACATTTTTAAAAGATAATAATATCAATATAACACAGGTTCAACTGCTAATGCTAATTACGGTAATTACAAAAGGGGACTTTACACAATTAGACACGGTCACGAAACATAAAACATTCATTAGTAATACAGATAATTATGCCATAACATTTAGATATTTTAATCGATATCTTGAATTCATTTAACTAAAAATGCTCGCTACTTACTACTGAAGTGCGTGAAAATAAAATATCTAGAAAAGCTACTGCCCACACTTAAAAAGTTATTGCAGTTTTGTCAATTATATTTAAAACATTTTATAATGTCACGTTGATGAGATACAATCGTAAAAGTAGATTGGCTTAAGCAAGTTAACTTTGAGGTTCTGGTGGGGGTTGAAACGGTCTCCATCTCAAACAGGAAGAATCAATTTGCCTCGTTTCTCCTCTTCTCCTCACCCGTTCTAAATATTCTTCTAAGACATCTTGTTTCTTAAGCACAAGATGTTTTCCTTTCCAGTATTTTAGCATACCAAGGAATTGAAGTGTTGAGACTAAGTCTGCACTAGTAACACCTAATTCATTACTCAGATCTGAAATAAACAATTGAGAGTAGTTTTAGTACTTATCACATTCATTGAACGTAAATGAAGATAATTTGAATTAAAATACGAACCTTTAACATTCATTTCCCGACTAGCACATGCACACATTCTCCTTAGAACAGCGTCTTTCCAATACGAACGATAAGAAATCAGGCCCAAATCAGAAAGCGGCTTCTCAGGGGAACCTACCTTTCCTTCTACTCTTGTTAGCAGGTAACCTATTTAATAATGGAAGGAACAGTTAGCAATTACCATTTCAGAAACAAGTATTTAAAATTTGTAATTCAATGTAAAATAGTAATTATTGAAAAATGAAACACTTACTAAAGTCAATAAGTAGCCTCCCAAAACCTTGACGTTGATAAGGTGGCAACGTAAGAATACAGGAAACATTGTAGTTTAAAAACGAATTTTTCTCTTTGGAAAAGTAGCCAACTAAATGACAACCCTGTGAGTCGGCCAATGTCATCACATAAAATAAGAAAGGATCCACATCCAAATACAATGTTTTGTGATCCAAAAAACACTTGGCAAGCAAACATAAATTTTGACAGTATGTTTTCTGAGTTTTTCCGTCTACTTCCCAAACCGATAACCTATCCTTCCTAAAATTTAAAATATTATTTCAATTACAAATGTTTCGCAGTTTCCAAACGAAGAGGTCACGTATCCTAGTAATAAAACACATATTTACCTGTAAATTTCATCCCCAGGAGGATGTCGCCACACACATTTAGCACAATGGCGTCTAAGAACCGTTCCACTTTGCAAAGGTTTCAAACAGAATTCACATACAAATAATCTTCTACAATGACAAAGTGGTTCAGCATAAGGACTTTCACACCAACATGACATTTCATATCGTCCCATTGCAATACTTCGGTGACTAATTCCTTCTCCTTGTTCGGTTTCGATTCGTGCGGCAGCCACAGCTAGAGCATCGTTCCATAAACTCATGTCGTATTCAGAACACAATCCTATAAATCAAAAAATGCATTTCGAAAATTCAAGAATTTCAATACTTACAGGTATTCTTTGATCTAGAAAATACTATTGCTTTTACCGTCTTTGGTATCCTTCGCTTTCATCTCTTTTGATTTAGACATCCAGGCCTTTCCTTCATGAGATAACTTCGAAGGTTTTTTAAAATGAGGTTGATTAGGGACGTAATATTTTTTCCTTTCCATCTCTCTGCTTTCTCTTTCGCCAGCATTTTCCTATAGAATTATGCATTGAGCATTATTAAACTTTGCTTCATGCTTTGATGTCTCTACAATTTTCTTTTCCATAGTCTGCTTAGTTTGAATTTACCTTGCATTCTTCGGTACTAAAACCATGATATTTAGGGCAAGTGGGTAGCAAACAATGACTTGGAAATATGCCACTAAGATGACCCACAGAATCACAACCAGGGAAAGGACATTTTCGTTCGTGTTCCTCTTCGTCTTCATCAATAGGTCTTCTAACTATCTTCTGACTACTTTTTGCAGGAACCCTGATTAAAGATCTGGGTTCGTCAGAAAAATCACTATCCCATGGCGAAGCATGAGGCTGGGATTGTGATAGAACACTGAACGTCATGACTGGAGATTTCTTTGATGAACATGACTTTGGCTTTGCCCCAACGGTTTGTATACTATTCTTTATTGAGTCGAAAAGGGAAATGCTGTCTGGGTTGAAAGTTGTCGTAGTTGGAATTGTCTTACTTTTTACAGTTCTACTTCTACGAGTCATAGGCCGTTTTCTAGCTGTTGTCACAGAAGGTGGAGACACCTTTTTAACTGAACCAGTTGGAGATTTCGGGTTAGCAATAGGACTAGCTGCTTTCTTATTTTCAGAATCACTGCTCGAATCACTTGAGGATACGCTTGAAGAAGCGGTGCTTGTAGCTGCAATAGAAATTGCAACACATTATAATTAAGCCATACGCACAAAAATAAATATTCGTCCAGTATTATAACTTGACTGCGTGTATTACAATATTTTACCTGATAATGAAGAACTAGAAACAACTTTCGGAGGAGGAGCTGGTGCTGGCGACGGTCTTTTCTTAATTCTTTCTTTATCACCCGTTTTCTTTTTACTTGTATTGTTAACAGAATTTGTCGCTGCAGCACTACTCGTCGTGACCGTACTTTTTTTGGAAATAGCTGGTTTCTTAACAGAAGTAGAATTAGTAGTATTAGTATTGCTCTCTGAATCCTCGCTACTATTATCTGGGCTAAATATACTCTTCAAAGATTTCCTCTGGCTTGCAACGACAACACTGCTTTTAGAAGCAGTTTTCGTGGAATTATTATTGCTTTTATTAGAACTAGCTTTCTTTACTGTTGAAGTTGGGTTAGTTACATGATTAACATGATTCTTGCTTGTGCTATTTGATGCTACAGGTTTTTTCTTGTTTGACGTAGGCGTAGGTCCAGATTTCGTGACAGGAGTAGAAGAAGTGGTGGCAGGTTTTGTAGGAGCTTTTTTAATTTGTACGGGTACTGCTGAACTTGATTCTGATTCTAATATAGGAATATTGAAAATAAGTAGGTGATACAATGTAAATGTACTGTATCATAAAAATAGTAAATGTACTTCCTTTAAGTGCAATATTTTATACCTGATGACGAAGCAACGAAATTCTTTCGTCTATTAAAGCCTTTGGTAGCTGCTGCATTTGATTTAGATGAAGGAATCGTCTTCGTGTTAGTAACAGACCCACTTGTTCGACTTTTATTATGAGTTGAACTACTACCGACATTATTTATTGCTGGCTTTTTCACAGGAGGTGTCTTTTTGTTAACCTTCTTCTGACTTGGCGTAATGGCATTAGCTTTTTGTGAAGATTTACTTGTTCTACTTGTCCTACTAGCTTGGCTACTCGCTCTATATTTAAAAATAACAATAATATTAAGGAATTTGAAATGTCACATTACTTAGTCGTAATTGAGTATATCTTTTAAGTAATACAGTAGTAATAATACCTAGACGCTTCAGTGTCCGAAGAGCTAGAGTCAGACCCCGATCCTGAGGAAGATGATGAGGATGATGATGCTGAAGATGAGGACCCCGAGGATGATGAGTTAGTGTTTGAGCTGCGGGACGAAGCCGAGCGAGATCTTGTCACCACATTTGATCCTCCTGAGTTAGTTGATGGACCTTGATGAGGTTGAGAGCGATTCCTGCAAACGGGGCACACAATTTAAAATTTAAGTGCATAAAAATCAACTTAACAATTGTCCTGATCGTTAATAATGGCATAATAAATGACATAAAATTGATTTACCTCTGCATTGTATTGTAGAATGCAGCTAGGAATGCTCTATTTACTTTCTTCAATTTATTTTCAATTGCAATGTTTATTGTTTACAGTAATTTGAAAGATTCTGAGCACTAAATCTAAACTTTAATTGAGGAAGTGGTGTGTTATGCGAATATTGATGTAAACAACAAACTTAAGTACATATACAAAGCATGAACCATTTCTCATGTGCTTGTGTAAGTACGATACAGTAGTAAGATATGAGCAGATGTTAGCTAAATAGCAAATTAGAAACGTAGACTTAAAATCTGGTACTCTTGTGATATACTGCCATTTATTTTTAACATTGAAGGTCTCATTATATTGTATTATAAGTACAACCTCGCAGGTGGTAGTTTAATTACTAATTTCTGTCGATTAGTAATACACGCACTGGAATCATTCTCCTCGTTTAACTTAAAGCTTCATAAAGTCAAAATTCTCATAAAAGTACACCCATGTAACTTTTTGTTCAATACCAATTAACTTTAAGCATCGAATACTCTGTAAACAAACTAAAAGTCCTAAACCGTCACATAAGTCTATAAATAAATTTTCTTGTGTGTTGTGTGTATAGTGTGTAAAAACTGAAAGTCAATATCTTATTTTCCAATTCCTGTGAAAGTGTGTACTTTAATTGAGATTAAACGAACCACTTAACTTTAGCATATTAATTGACTACACCAGTAAGATGTCAACAAATTGAACATATCCTTGAAATTCTCGTGTTCTTGTGTGCATTTGTAAATAGTGTACACCTGTACTGTACTAAAACTAAAGCTCCTGTAAAATGTAAGCTGCCTAGCATAAGTAATAAACTGTAAACTATGCACAAGGGCACAACTTCACACACGAAAATGTATTCCTAATTATAATTTACAAACTCTTATTGTTAACCCAGGTAAATATTTAATTATAAATGTTATGTACGATGATCCGTTCCTCGTTACATTACAGAGATCACACAAGAGATGCCTTCCTTATAATCTCTACAGAGGTATGTATAGATATATTATAGTTTACCTAGTTAGCTAACGTTAGGTACATCTCTTGTGAATGCTCCTCTACTATACTATAACTACTGTACTGAACCTATCATCATACGATCTCCTCTGTAATACTCACTCACTAGCTCATACATCTTTAGCTCTTTCTTACTGTCTCTTTTAGCTGATTTGGCTCTTGTCCACTGACGAAGACTTAGGAACTGTTTACATTACTCATGGGCGGGCTCTGCGCGCATAAGGAGAAATTCTTGTATAGAAGCGGTAACTACAAATCTTTATGAATACCTCCTCTCTATATTTATGTGATTTGCAAATTCCGTCACTTGAGACTTCCCTTAACGGATTTTAAAATATGTCAAGCAATCAGTACACAAACTAAAATTTTATTGACCTGGGTCGAGGTCATAGTCTTCCTCTACTGTCCTGCATATCGTTCTGCCCTGTACAGAGGAAAATCTCATCCCAATTTAAATAGTTCTGTTGTCAGCTGTCAAAGGACAAGGTAAAGACACTTTTATGCGTAAAACATTTGTTTTGTACTTAATTGAAATAAATATGGTATCAATTAAATCACCGGTGTAGTGGGTAATTAGGAGTTGCTGTGAAAATTGATTTAACGAAGAACAACAATCATATTATATCATATTAATTTGATGTACATACATACTCTTCTTTTGGGAGCATTTATACACTTGTACAAAATAAGTAGTAATCGTGATTTTTTTTGCATATGGGATATTCTTCTACATAACATAACTATTATAAGAACGCAATTTTTGTAGGTTTGGTGGGTCAAGTCAGTTAACTGCAGGTTTGGAGATATGGAGAAATTAAGTCAAATTGAAAATGGTTTGAATATATTGAGGGACGCTTCACGGCAAAATGAGCAGCTAACTGTACATTTGGTTGGTATTCTGGATTCCTTTGAAGACAGAATAGGTCGGCTTCAAGACACTATTCTTCCAGTTTATCAGCAGACAGAAGCATTACGCCTGAAGCAGCAAAATCTCGAGAAGACACTCAAACTGGTGGACGAAGTAATTAATTATTACAATGTTAGTAAAGATATGGACACCACCATTCGGAATGGCCCAAGTGGTTCTCCGCTGGATGAGTTTCTTCATGCAATGACAAGTATCGAAAACGCTGTGAAGTACTTTGAGGTGCATAACTCTCAATCTGTTGAGTTGGAGAATCTTCTTTCGCTCTACAACACAGGAGGAGATGCTCTCAATAAAGAATTTCGCGATATGTTGACTAGATATTCTAAGGTTTTGCCTTCTGTTGCAATCTTGGAAATGATTGAGGAAGATCAAAATTTTCAGCAAAATTCCAGTATGTCTATGCCTGAGCATGTACAAGGAGATCTTAAGAAAATTGCAGAATGGCTCATGTATCATAATTTTGATGCTTACATGAATGTTTACGCTTCAATACGCTCTAATATACTTTTAAGATCAATACAATGCTTGAAAGATTACCAAAAAGCTAACAGTTTGACGATGGCATCTCCTTCAACGGGCTCTGCAGCACCAAGTCCATCGTCACCAGTTTTAAGAAGCAAATTCCGACATGGGGAGCAAAACAGAAAGGGAAGGATCCAACATGTCATAGAAAAGAGAGCTTCAAAAATGCTTCAAAAGGCTACAGCAGCAGTAGAACATTCCACAGGGTTTGGACTGGGGTCTAAGAAAATTGAAGTTAAAGACGATTCCGTAACAGAAAGGGAGTCTGACCATTTTCTGTGTCTGGCTACAGCTATGCTGAAACTTATGCAGATTGAGTCGCAGTTAATGTTAGGAGTAATTCCAATGCAGCATCGTCAAAAGATTTTTGAAATAATTTCAAGAGACAGTTTTGAATTGATGTTTGCCGACGGAGACAACATTGCCAGCCGAATCAAGAAAAGTATCGGACGCCATGATTATTCTGCAATTTTGACCATTTTTCCAATTATAAAGTGCTTGCAAACTCTACAGCCTGGCTTTGACGAAATCTTCGTCGGTTCCTTCTCAAGCACCAAAGCTAACAAGTTAACATCCTTACTAAAGACGTTCCAGGTAAATGGAATGAAAGCACTTGAAGATTTTATTGAAAACGTTCGTGATGAACAAACATCCCAATTACCCAAGGATGGAACAGTCCATGAATTAACGAGTAACGTTTTAATGTTCTTGGAACATTTGTCGGACTACATGGACACGGTTGCTGGAGTTTTGGCTCAAGACCCTAATTACAATACAGCACCACTAGGTTACGCCAATAAACCATTGGACGAGAATCTCAAGAAAATGCTCCTTGGTTCTTATATTAAACGAGTTCTGCAACAGCTGAATCTGACCCTAGTAACCTGCAGTGATCTGTATTACGAACATTCAATTAAAGCAATATTTCGATTGAACAATGCCTGCTATATATTGAAATGCTTGCAAGGGTCTATTTTATTAGATCTTTTGAAAACTAAGGAACCAGATTGCCAACAAAATTACATCGACATGATGGATGATCAGAAAAAACAGTATCTGATTGCCACATGGAAAAAGGTCGAGGACAAATTGTACGAAAATGATATACCAGTCGCTGTTTTGCAAGCTGGAAAACTAAGAGATAAAGATAGGCAAATAATTAAAGACAAGTTTGCGTCATTTAATCGAGAGCTAGACGAAATATTAAGACTTCAAATTAGTTATGCTGTTCCAGACGCAGAATTGCGGGGAACTTTGCGTAGAGCTAGCAGAGAATACATTTTCTCCAAATATAAAGATTTTTATGATAAATACAAGAATGTTCCGTTTACGAAAAACAATGAAAAGTATATCCGATACACCCCACAAAATGTATCTGATGTAATAGACAGCTTTTTCAATCTTGACTCAGCGTAAATTGCAGGTGGTGATGTTGACAATATATAACAATTTAATATTGCATTGCAATGCTATTTTGTAATAGTAAGATACTAAGATACTAAAAAATTGTAATAATAGTATTGTATTTAGTCCGTATTTACTATTATCATGTAAATCTCAGAGTAAAATCTGTAATCGTTATATTATATTCTACCTATATTTATATTATGCACTTTAGAATTAGAATTAATTTATTATTCCATTCATTTATAAGTACCGAGAAATAAGAGCGTATTTATTATGCGCTTAAATGACACGTATATTTATTTTGGGATTTTCTTCGAAGTTTCATTTCTGGCTATTCTTCATAGTTGCTGGGTAAAAGGAATTCGAATAATCATATTTCGTGTATAATATTTGATTTACTTTGTAAAGATTTGTGGTGCTACAAGAAAACTGCAGAAAAGAGTGGCATATTGTTATAAAAATTTACTGCATACTGTTTTGTTCTTTTGTTCCCGTACATACATTCATAACTACTCATACAGTGTACTCTAATAATTGTTTTCTCATTTACGGTGAATAAATGAAATAAAAAAATCAAAGTCCAAAGCTAAAAGCATTTTCTGATTTCCAACTGAGTAGGAATACCAACAAGGCAAGATAAAACCGTCTTTTAGCTATGCAACTTAAACAGTTTTTATAGTAACTTACAAAGCATTAGAATGTTTATAGTTTCTAGTTTTATAGTACTAGCCTATTTTCAAAATATATATCAATTTCCACAAAAGCATCTTTGCACTTGATAAATTGGTTGATTCATGACTCATGTACTACTATAGTATTTACGTAATCCATAGAATATCAGTAAAATTAAAGTTATATTCCTTTTCACAGGGTCCTCACTATGGAAGATTCACCTGCAAAAATTACAAAAACCGAAAATTTGGCTGCAAAAAGAGCTGTTAATAATCTGACGGTTCAATATTTAAATGAACCTGCCTCTATTTTAGCCGATGTAGAAGACAGGGCCGTCTACTCTATTTTAACTGACCTACTTTTATTATCTAAAGAATGTCTCGATGAAACAATAACGAAGTGCCACGCTGACATTTCTCGAGGGAATTCAAAAGCTGATTTACTTCTACAATATGTTTGGGAACATCTTAATGTCGGACATTGGAAAACTGTTAATCCTTTGTGGCGGAAAATATATTCATGTGTTAACTTATGCAAAATCGTTTTTCTGGTCTCATCCGAAACATTTTGCTTACAAGAACTAACAAAACTTTGTGATCTTGGTGTCCTTATTGGCGACGATTTACCAGGAAATATTTTATGCAATCTTGCTGCTTCGTTTCACAAAATTCAACTTCTTTCCAGTACAAACAATGTTGCAGTAAAAGGGATAAATGCTAAACAAGAAAGTTCAAAATCTCAATACAAGGAAGATAATTTTGATTCTCTTCCGAATCAATCATGCGGTCAATTTACTGTTCCTGTTCTGGCGAAACCATCATTAGAAACATTTCACAATTTGCATATGACAGTAGAAAGACCAGTAGTTCTATCTCAAGTAATTTGCCATTGGCCTGCGATGGCAAACTGGAATCCTGCTTATATCTGCCGAGTTGCAGGATGCCGTACCGTACCTGTTGAAATCGGTTCGAAGTACACATCAAATGAATGGACTCAAAAATTAATGACAATTGATGAATTTGTAGCAGCTTACATGAATCCTACTAAACCTGAAGTACAAAAAGAACCAAAAAGCATCGGATATGTTGCTCAACACCAACTGTTTCATCAAATACCAGAACTGAAAGAAGATATCCGCATTCCCGAATACTGTTTTTTAGGGGAAAATAAAAATGTGGAAATCAATGCATGGTTTGGGCCTGGTGGAACTGTGTCACCTACACATTACGATCCAAAACATAACTTATTAGCTCAAGTGTTTGGCAGAAAAATTGTACGATTATTTCCACCTTCAGAATCGCAAACTTTGCTCCCATATGAATCAGACTCTTTACTTTTCAACACAAGTAGAATAGATATTGAAGATGCTAATCTTTTTGAAGAGTTTCCTGAAATGAAGAATGTAAAATGTGCAGACATAATTTTGAACCCGGGAAATATCTTATACATTCCTCCAAAGTGGTGGCATTTTGTCAAATCTCTTAGCCCAAGTTTTTCTGTCAGTTTCTGGTTTGATTAGTAGTTCATGTGGGCAGTGTTTTGCTTGTAAAGTATTAAGAAGATACTTCAATTTGTACAAAATAAATACCCAAGTATATCCCCACGGGCAAAACATTTCCTGTTATATTTATTATCAGTTATGCTTTATATTTTATAATGCACATATTCGTATCTAACTTAATGTCTTCTTAGAGTCTTCTTAGAGTGCATATTTGGCATGCAGTTTTTTGCATAAAATATTTTGTCCTAGTATGTAAGTATAAGGCAACTTATTAACGTTAATATTAAAGTATTTCAAAGCAGATTTTATAGAAGAAATTATTACATTTAAGATTTGACTGTGCAATTTATAATGCAAAGTATTTTTATGAAGTTTAAATGTACTCACTTGCTCTTTTATTATCGAATTTTTCTTTTTAACCTTCTTGAAAGTGATTTACACTTTGCGTCAGTTTCGAACTAACTGAACATTGTTAATGATATGCTTACAAAATTCCAAAGACTTAAGTTTAACATGGAGCTTTAGGTATAACAAGCTTCAAAAGCTTTGTAAGAGCTTATTTTCTTTGGAACATCCTTTCATAGCTCATTAGCGTATAGCAAACATTATTTGACAGTTTCTGAATAAAATCTGAATGATCCGCATTAAGTGTTATCCCATGCATACTGCATGCATACTGTATTTGTCAATTTCCAACCACGTTCATATGACCAAATTATGATAAAATGTTATTCCCCTCGTGTCAGTACGATTGCATACCAACATGAAATGGAGTAAAGTATCGCTCTTTTTTTATTATTAGATAATGCGATTTCCTGTGGATTTTGCATGGTAAGTAGGTGGCATTTTGCATAAGGATATCACATTTAATATAGAAATTCATGCATTCGTCAGCCTTAAGGGAAACCCAAATAACTCCACGGACATCGTCTGGAGTCTGCATTTTATAAATTTATTTTGTTAGCTAAAGCTATTATTTTGGTTGCAGAAATTTTTGTTTTTACATGTATACGACATTTCCATTTACTTACGCAGAAAGTAAAGGTCATGGCTAAAAAACAATACTTGTAAGGAATGAGAGATTCATCATTGCCAGCAATAATAATGCCTTCATCAACAGCTTCATCATTCAATTCTAAATAATTTACTTTAGGAAAACCACAACGTTTTGTTTGCGACTGTGGTTTAATATTCCACAAATATTTGGTAGTTTGCAGCCCCTATAAATAAGTCTACTTTTCTTATGTCTGCAATTGTTCATTTTAATACTATTGTCTTGCTCTTGAACGTTTACCACTAAAGATGTTTCGTTTAAAGTCTTTAACCGTTTTTACGGTTCTCATTTTACCCGTATTTTCACAGCTCCAAAGAGCTTGTGATTTGAGAAATTGCCAATGTGCTCAATCCTACATCCCATTTTGTGGCACCGATGGTATTACGTATGGTAACATTTGTTCTTTGGAATGTGCCCAGCGTCAGTGTGACAGAAGTACGAATTTGTATTGAATCCAATAAAGTTTTTATCATATAAAGTTTAGAAGAATTCTTAATTATTTTCCATGATTTTCAGATTTGAAAGTGAAATTTGAAGGAGTTTGTCCTGAAAAATACTCCCATCAAGATAATTCAATCTCGGAGTCTAGAAAGAATCCTATTGCCATCCAACCACCAGTATACCGACCACGACCAGAAAGTCCTACATTTGGAAAATTTCCAGCTACAATACCGACAGCAAACTCATGGACTTATCCTACAAGATCCACACCTGTTTCGAATTATTTTGAATACAAGCCAACACAGCGGCCTACAACGAATTTTTTCGAATATGGGACTACACGGATACCCACTACAAATGATTTCCAATATGGACCTACTACTAGGAAGGCCACTACAAGAAATTTTGATTTTGGACAGACCAGGAGACCTACAACAACCTATGTTGAATATGGAACTACTAGCAGACCTACAACCAATTATTTCGAATACGGAACTCGCAGACCGACAGGGAAACCCAATTATTTTGAATACGGAACTAGTACTAGTAGACCTACAGACAATTATTTTGAATTCAGAAAACCAAAGCGACCAACTACTAACTTTTTCGAATACAGTACAAGCACAACCGGACGTCCATACTATGGAGAACAAGCAAGTAATAATTTTAATGGAGGCAATAGCATTGAAAATGATCAAAGAAATACTGACTACAACTTGGGAAAAGAAAATAGAAAGCAATTCCGCGATTTTTATGATTATTAGTAGTTTTATAATAATTCGCTAAACGAATAGGATTTGAAATGCAGACTGTGTAGAAGTAATCCTCTCAGATCTGTTTGTCTGTTAACCTAATACTAATAACTGTTCTGTTACTACCTATATATTAAGTATTTAAGTAAAATACATCATAGAAAGTAGTAGATTGTGTCTTAAAAATACACCAAACTGACCAAACATCTAATAAATGTGTTTACGAATATGAAATACTAAGATTACTGTATATAAATAAAAATACTGTTGAAAAGCAATTGAAGTTCTATTGAGAAACGGCAAAAATAACGTCATTATTTGTCCTACTGTCATATATGTACTATACCTTGCCACAAAAGAGAAATTTTTGGCCAGAATTTACATTTCTTACAAAATATCTCTTGATAGTTTGCGAATGTTATTATCTCTGTAGTGTATGTATTTATTATCATGGATATTTATTTGCAAAGCTTCATTTTACTTTAAATAGTAAATAATATTAGTTCACTAGTCCATTTACACCGTAACATAAACAAGAATGATTATTGACTATTGCGCTAAATTTGTTGTTTCAACGAGAAACCTAGATTTGCTACAGGATGCCATAAAATTATAAGGAAAACCACTTACTTTAAACTTTAAAGGACTCCTTTTCGTGATCTAAAGGAAAACCACATAACACTTAAATTGACATGTAATACATTCACATCCCTTCTTAAAATGTTGTGTGGAGTAAACAGAAAATCTAGAGCACTATCTGTTCTAAGAATTTAGTTCAGTTGCAGTTTGCTATTCTAGACAGAACAATTAAACATGTTGGTAATAGTCAACATGTCGATTCTAGATCAATGTTATGTCGACTGAGAACCATGAAATTAAAAGATGTTACGGTTTTGAATCTTTTATATAAATAACTGTCATTGTTTTACACAAAAGTTAAAAGGTCTATTTTTAATTTTTCAATAATGTTTCTATAATCCTTTGCTGTAAAACCTTCCATTTAATATGTTGCATGTATATCCTTTCAATTACCTATAACAGCAGAAGTCGTTCTCGCCACCATAATTTCATTTCTCGAGTAAAAATTTTTCCACTACTCTGCTCCCAAGCATGAAATATTCTATAGGATTCTGCAAACTTATCAAAACTTATCTGAATTAAATCTAGGTATTATATTCCATAATGTATCAACGACGAAATGATGCACAAATTGACTTTGTTCGTGGCTAATATTCAAAAAGAACTTTTTCACAAGCATATTTCCAGATCTACAGTAGCCTTCAGCCTGAAAATAATTCATAACTTAGATTAGCCACCTAAAATTCAGTATTATTTATTAATTTAAAATGATAAAAGAATATGTAAAAGCAAATTGGTCGATTACCCATTAAAAATTATTAACACCGGAATCACTGTTATCACCAGAATACAAAGATATTGTTTTAGCATCCTCGTTGCACTTCTGAAGAATTTTCTGAATCCATAGAGATCCTTCTCGCAAATCCTTAGTCTAAAATCCTCAGGTCTCTGCCTTAATGTAAGATTATAATGACAAACCCACAGCTTGGTCCCAAAACATCGGCGATACAAATTGAGCTGGGCACATTTTTTGAGAAATTTGCTTAAACTATATCTAAAGTACGGAATGTCCAGAGTCCAGAACCGTAAAGTTAATTCTGGATCTGCATGTTAAGTAGCACGTGATGTATTTATAATGCATTATATATCGCTCATATATTTTGGCATTTCTAATGCTTACGCAACGCACGTGTTTACATACTGTACATTTGAGATCGTACAGTGGATATACTATACCATCACCGCTAGATGTAAATATTTAGGAATAAATTACAAAATAATGGGTAACAAACACATATCCGGTCAGATTCCTTAAAGTCAAAATTACTATTTCATAAAATGGTAATATTATTATTATTATCCAGAACCTGCTACAATTACAAAACTTGAGTAAATTCGTTATGGTCTTAATTACTTCTTTTGGGGCTTTAGGGTATAAAATAAACAAACAGCATTTTACGACCCATTTATAGTTAGAAAACAGCAATGCATAGTGTTTGGCCAGAGAATGCGAAATGCGGAAGACTCTGTCAAGCTGTATACACTATACTATTATATCAACAACTGCGCATTAAAATTCTTGGAATACTATGCTGTCAAAAACAATAGTTTCCCAGATTTGAACAATGCATTATACAAACCATTCATTCGCCTCTTCTGTAAATAAAAATCTGCAGTGTTAAATTTTACTAAGCTTTCAGGTGCTTTATACATAGCAAATAGAATTATACATTTGAAGAAATGGAAATGGAAGTGGAGAACTGCGATTTTTTCGAGGAGAATCAAAAAACCGATTCTGAAAATAAGACGTGTTTTGGCGAAGCAAAAGACATAGTAACACAAAAGAATTCAGAAGAAGTGGTATCACTAGAAAACACAAAAATAGAAGTAAAAACCCAAGAACATGTAAAAGAAGCAACACTAGAAAATGTAGGAAACGAAGTATTCGAAATAGTCCCACAAGAAAATACAAAAGAATTAGCGACACTGGAAGATTTTACCGAACGAAAGCAGCAGGACGACACTGCAACTGCGTCTTCAATTATAGTTTCTTCGAAATCAAGTGAAGAAAATGAAAACTTGCATAATTTATTGGATATTAACGAAAACGAATGCATGCACTCCCCTGATTCCCCTACTAAGGAGATTGAAGAAATTCCAGTGCCCAGAAGATGGAACTTGGCATCGTTCCTTTACCCGGATGGCAATCTACCGCAAAGTTGGTTAGATATAATCGAGAAAAATAAAAAGATGAGTCCTTTTGATGATCTTCAAATAAAAGGAAGATTTATTGCAAAGACCACGAAAACAACGGACAAGTTTAAGGAAGGTGCAGCATCAGCTTCTCCCGATTCTGCAACATTTTGTGGAGTATTTGGAATACGGGAAAAAGCAAAGGCAGAAGTTATTGACCCTGAATTGGCCTCAATGCCTGAATTAACCCTGTCAGTACCAGAAAAGAATTATCCTGGGGAAAATGAGTCGAAAAAAGATTTTGAGAAAGAACTATCATCGGATGCTCCGACAATCCAGCCGTATGATTCTGATATACAAAGAAAATCAAATCCCAACGAGTTACCGAAACTCATAAAACAAATCAAGACCAGCGAAGAAGAATCTGAAAGTAATCAAGAAGTTTCTATTCAAATACGCATTATAGAGACACGTAACACAAGAAAAATAGGAGTTCATAATTTACCTTCCACTGTAGCAACAAAATCAATGAAACGAAAGCATAGCTCTATCATACATCAGCAACAGCATCTCCTTAATAACAGAATTAAAAACCAGATTTCAATGATGCAACGCGAGACTAAGAAAAAGGTTCCGGATATTGAATTTATCAGGCGAAACATGTGTCTTGAAGAAACTTTTAAGTACAGGATGGTAAAATTCATGAAAGACAATGAACACAGCATTGAAGATTTACTTAAAGAATTTCCTGCTCTAAAAATAGTTTCCATTGTACGTTTGAATTGCATTTACTACAAATTTGCCTAATCACTGATACATAAAAATAAAATCAACCTAATCGTCCTTTATTGAAAATAAAATAGATTATGGACGAATTCGAAAGAGTTGTGGAAGTTACCAACCCTATGGTTAGATGCAATCCCATCAGTTTCCTGGAGAATGCCTTAAAAAGGAGATTTCAAAGAATTATTTCAAAATTTCGTCAGATACCCTTGACCGATCAACTTCCTATTGTTTCAACTGCTTTAAATAAACTTGATAACGATTATCAAAATGAAAGTAACGTCTACAATTATATATAACCATTCTGAGATATCTTATTTCTTTTATGAATTTCTAAATAATATTTCACGTTTATGTATGTACCTATAAGATAATGGTAAATCCGGTAAATCTTTTGCTACAGAATATTCTAGTACAAAATTGTCTTTTCCAATTTTTTTCGAATTAATGCAAGAATTTATTCCCTTTCTGTATTCATTATTCCGATGTTACCAAACCTAATGTATTGAACTTAACCCACCTAATTTTATACTCGAAAGATTCTTACAACTAACTCATATTTATTATCTTAGCGTTGAAGAAAATAGTGAGCAGCTTATGTATGATTATAAACTTTTCTACCGATAGGAGCATTTCATCAGTCATTACATTCAGAAAAGAGGTAATTTCTTTAAAGTTCGTTAAAAATGAAATGTTATAACTTTTACATAATGTGCTTCTACGATAAATGTGTACGTGAATTTTCATACATTCTATTGTTGACATCTAAATGTAGTATTGATAATTTCAATATGATTGTTAAAAAATATTCAAAATAATTTTTATAAATGTTGACGAACATGATTTACAGAAAGAAGTCTTCAACTACCAAAGCATTGGGTTACCTAAAATGATAATGAAAGAAAAGTCTGTTTTGCAGGAACAAACAGAAATTCGTGTCTTTTTGGAAGGTCAAGAAATTTTTAAAGTGGTTAACATCTATGAAGGACTATTGGCCATTTTTGCAATTTCACATGTTTTCAATTTGGACTATGATGCTAAGATTGAGCCTTTGATGAGATATTTTGAGTACTTGGTCGATATTCCCCAAGTTCTATATCAGGAAGAAGACCCTTTGCCAAGTGATGATGAAATCGAAAACTAATAGTAGTCAGATAATTGTTTATCCTTAAGCCTTATTATATCACATTAAAGGAGAAAAACACTTTGCAGAACACAGCGTTCTGTCAAATTGTTGTTTATCTATGTGTATTCAATAAAGATTTTTGCGCACTTGTGCCCAATTTAATTGCATTTAGGTTGCTAATGTACCATTGATATCATAATGTCTCACTACCATCATAAATTAATTTTAAGTCAGAAAATACAAAAGTGTAACGCTACTATCCTGCGATTTTTATTACAGGAAATTATGCATGTACATTGTACATAATAAAATCTGTTCCTGCATTTGATTAGCATTTACGTGTACTATAAAACTTATACTTTTTGTATCTCTAAGAATCAGGTCGTTTTTGATATGTCTGATGTTTTGAATGTATATCTTATATTTAACGTGTTATGTCGCAATATTAAGAATATGCGGATGATATTGTTGGACCTATATCGCCTAAAACTAAGTATTCCGGTTACATTGACCATTAATTTAGCAAAATTAGTATTTGCACTAAATCTATCATGTATAGAATTACATACCTCAACACTGACCACAATAGCCGTTTTTGGGATTTCTAACTATTTGGGTAAACCAAATAGAAGTAATATAAAACACTGAATTGTACAACATAACAGGTACGAAGGCAGACTTTTAGGAAAACAGAATTTTTTTGCTAATAGCTGTTATCGACATTTGTATCGCTGTATAGTTTTCTTGCTTCGTTAAACACATTAAACATATTTATAAGTTTAAGTGTTGGTTATCATGGGTCAGAAGGAAGCTAGGTAAGTGGAAAAAACAAGTAATTTACACATTAGAACTGGTATGGAACAATTCATTGATATGTAATGTTAATGTACACTAGAATGTATTACTACCGCCATTACAAACAATAAATTGCAGTTTTGTGTATTAGAGCTTGGGGGTTTCTGTGTAGGTGTAGCATATTCCTACGATATTCAACATCTGCAAATCGAATAAGTTCACGATTCGTTGCTTTCAGCATTTTATCCCAGTTTCTTAAGAAAGTTGTTGAATGAGTTAAGTTAAC
Organism: Yoshiicerus persimilis; assembly: GCA_020352615.2. Classification (NCBI taxonomy): domain Eukaryota; kingdom Metazoa; phylum Arthropoda; class Collembola; order Entomobryomorpha; family Tomoceridae; genus Yoshiicerus; species Yoshiicerus persimilis. The sequence continues at coordinate 36,841,272 of CM036941.2, read as the reverse complement.
GAACGTATACATCGTATTTTTATGCATTAAATTACCTACTTACATATTAGAGATAGTCAGTAAACGTCAATCAATGTTTTATGAGTAAATAATTCTTTCTGGAGCAGAATTGACTGTTGTAGTAGGTGTAACTTGTGTACATATTTCTTGGCTTAGCAATTATCTGTCAAAAAATAATTTAATTACGGTAATGTGCATTAATGCTCGCTGCTTGTACTTACTAATAGTTTTCCTGAAAAATATTTTAACTGCATTGTCATTTTATTTTTTATTTGTAAAGCAGTTGCATTTAGAAGCTGTGGCTGCATTACATAATACTTTATACTTGGCTTGGGGAGAACGGTCTCGTTTCCGTCATATTATGTTCGATCAGTAACTATAATTACTGAAGTGTTGAGACGAATTACAATTTGTAGTTCGCTTTCATTCACAATCAGTCAGTACAGTTTTGATTCTAATTAAGTTGGCAATGTACCTGATTCAAGTCGCTGCTCTTGTGTGTGCCTATACATAAAATCCTTTGCTAGCAGAATTAAATTTGTATCTCTGTACACTTTGTGCTTAGCTCCACTACACACAATCACACAACTCAATTACAATTTATTATATTCGACCAAGTTTTTAGTAATTTTTAATTAAAATTATTTCTACAATTGCAATGAAAGTGAAATTTTCATAGCTGCAATTTCCTTAGGTTCAATCACATCTTTTGCAAAAACTGTTATACGATAAATGAATCGCAAACGATCCAGGAAACTCAATTAAATCTAAAAAATGGATACAATAATACAGTTAGCTGCCGGGGTCGGCTTGCAAAATTCTATTGGCTGGTTTGTTCCAATTTATTTAGGTGTTGTAAATATTTTGCCGACTCTTTTGGTACTGTACGATTATTACGATAAAAGTGCAGAATACAATAAAAATAGAGCGCCGAAAGATTCAGAAACTACTTACGATTTTATTATTGGTAAGGAAGTTTTAACCAGATATTATGTAAATCATTTTCATTCATATAACATATAACAAGCATTTCATCATTATTTTCGAATAATAGTAACAAAGTTTGCATATAAAATATTCTGTAATAGTTGGTTCCGGATCAGCGGGTGCAGTTGTGGCCAACAGGCTCTCTGAGAATTTTAATGTCCTGCTTTTAGAGAGAGGTAAATATTTAATGACATTATGACATGCATTTATTAACTGTACGCTTTCCTATGGACTTACGAAAAATAGAATAGAAACATACTAGAGGATTCAAATTTTTATGGAAATAATATCTCAGTTTATGCACTACAAGGAAAAGTTACATGAAATACCACGATCCAAACAAAATAAGTATCATAATAAAAAATTCTCAAGTCAAGTAATCACTAAAAATAGAGTCTTTTATTGATTTAGGGGGTGATCCAAATCCATTGACTTCCGTCCCTGCATTAGAATCCGATATTTTGAATCGTCCACAAACAGATTATACTTACTTGACAGTTCCTCAAAATGGGTCATGTCTGTCTCTAAATAACCAAGTAAATAACTGCGAATAATTATAAAATTCATTTTGTAATATTGAATAAATTGAATAAATTGTATCATTCAATAAAAAATTATCACTAAATATTACATTAGTAATTTGTGTTCTTTTAGCAATCCCAATGGTCGAGAGGAATTGGTCTCGGGGGTACTTCCATAATTAATTCCATGGTTTATTTGAGAGGCCATCCTTATGATTACGACAATTGGGCAAGAATAACTGGTGATAACCGTTGGTAAATTTGATGATTTTATGTACATTAGGATAATGTTTGTCAAAAAATGGATATGAAATTGTCTTTAAAATTTAAAATTGTAATATAATATACCTAATTTCAGGAGCTACCAAAATCTTCTTCCATACTTTCTCAAATCTGAAGCATATTGCTTCTCATGCGAGCCAGAGTCATTGGAAACAATAACTGACCGTAAATCTATCAAATCATAATACAAGAGAAGCCTTTTCTTGACGAAAGTTTACTACTCGTGGTAAATTAACTAAATGTGTTTTTCTCCATAGCTTCGTTTCATAATGTGGATGGAGAACTGTGCCTAACAAAATCAACGTACAGTCCAATAGTACCAGAATTTTTGAAAGCTATGGAATGGTCGCAGGTTCCCAGAGCCGACTTAAACGCTCCTTTTGCCACAGGTATACAAGCCTTAACATTTTTTGACCAAAAAGTTAATGGTACATAGAATATTCACTAAACTGTAATTATTGTTCATCGCATAGGTGCCGATTCAGTGGTTTACTGTCAAAAATCCGGAAGACGATTTACAACTAGAGATGCCTTTATTGAACCGATAAGAAACAGGCCGACATTGAAAATTCTGAAATACGCCACAGTCAATAAGGTTTCCCTTTAAGGACAATAATGCCATTCTAGGATATTATTAGAACCTAAAATATCTCAACTGCATCTTTAGATTGTAAGATTTATAATATATGCGATATCTATTAGGTGCTTTTCTTGAAAGGAAGAGATAATCATGCCCACGGTGTCGAATACGAAAGATTTGGGGAGAAACATGTTGCCTACGTGTCGAAGGAAGTGATTCTTTCTGCTGGAGCCATTGATTCCCCTAAAATTCTGATGCTTTCTGGATTGGGTCCCCGAGAAAGCTTGGAATCCTTAAAAGTACTCACCGGAAATCTAAATAAAAAAGCATAGCGCACAGTATTTAGCAGCTTAAATTTTTTTCCTATGTGTATAGATTCCTGTTCGAGTAGACACTCCTGTGGGACAGAACTTGCAAGATCATGTTGGAACATTTGCTGGTCCATTTCTTATTGATAGACCGGTGTCATTTTTACCGGACAGGGATTTGGGTCAAGCTTCAATTGATGAATTCCTAAGTAATGGTACAGGGCCATGGACCACATCTTTTGCACACGGTGTAGCCTTTTGGCCCTCGTCAAGAGCAGTCAAATCAGGGGAGTCCTTGTGGCCTGATATTCAATTAGGGTTTTCACCTGTCGGAGTTTATTCCACTATTGATGAAGATTTATCTAGAATTTATAACATACGACCCGAAGTTATGAAAGCTTTTTTCGACCCTGTTAAAGGAAGCGATGCTTTTCAGTTTATCCTTAACTTTGCTAGGCCCAGGTCTAGGGGATCTCTCACACTTCGGTCAATTGACTATGCTGATCAACCATTAATTAATCCAAGGTATTACACAGATGAAGACGGTGATGATATTCGAGTCGTTGTGGAAGGTAAAGCGCAAAATAAATTTTTCAAAGTTTTCAAAAGTTGCAGTTCATAATTTCATAATTAATCAATGAATTTTCTATTTTTCTTATCTCAGCATTAAAAACAGCAGTGAAAATAGCTGAAAATTCTCCAATCTTTAAGAAAATGGCAGCAAGATTATCCCCAATTGCATATCCTACTTGTAGAGACATTCCATTCAGAAGCGATGCATACTGGGAGTAATGTCACAAGAATAATTTTCATACATTTATAATTTCCTAACAACTGCCAGTAATGAAATAATCTCATTACACTTAATTTTCAGGTGCGTTGCAAGAGAATACACCTTAACTCTCTATCATTTCTGCGGTACAGTTGCAATGGGACCAAGAAGCTCTCAATATTCCGTTGTCGACTCGGAGTTAAGAGTTATCGGTACTCAGGGATTGAGAGTTATTGATGCCTCAATTTTCCCTTCTATTACAACGGCAAATACCCACGCCCCTTCAATCATGGTAGGCGAAAGAGGGTCCCAGTTTGTTAAAGAAGCTTGGCTTAATCTGAAACCCCAGCTTGCCCCCACACTCCATACTCTGCAGAAGCCACCGTTTTCTTCGAAAATTATTCAAAATAATAATATAAATAATTTTAATGACCCTTTACCCCCTGGCAATAAGGAATACTACCCTGTCTAGCCAGTCTACCTTTTTAATACGAATTTCTAGTATCTTCTACTACTACTATAGCTAAGTGTAGTTTTACATGCTTTATTTAGTTTTCAACAATCTAAAATTGCTAATTTCCCCCAAAGGTTAGCAACCTCATCACTTAATGTTAAGTAAAGTAATGTTGATATTGCCATATACTGTCAACGCAAAAAGCTACATTTTTTATTTTATTTTATAAGTTGAGGTACTAATTATGTAGAGTATGCAATGCAGACGGTATTTTTATTTTTTTATGTCTACGTAGGTTAACCAAAGTATATATGCATTAACATTAAGAAATGCTGTATTAAGTTTAAGGTTGTCTGTTGACAATTGAAAAGTGCACCCTCAACAGAAAATGCTTGCGAATGTATGTATTTAATGTAAACATTGCCGAAACCAAAGGTACTTGATCAAGTAACACTTTTTTCTAAACATTTCTTTCGTACGCTAAAGCGTTATCTATTGGATACGCTTTTCTTCACGTCAATAATAAAGCGATGATCGGATTCTGATATAAAATAAACAGAAATCTCGAGTACATGATATGGTTTGTCATTTATTATTACTTCTACTCTAAATGCTACAAATATTGTAGCACTTAGGTTCTCGCAACTTCATTCAATTCACAGCTACTCATAAGTGGCACTTACCTATATATCTTTTGGTAACGCTCATTATTAGATGGAAAACTAGATTGGTTTGATTAGTGATACTGATAATCCTCTTATCATCTTTAAACGATGTATCTTTGATTAATCTGCCGAAAGTCTGTACGTAGGGATTTTCTTCATGGCAAATACTTTGTTGTACCAGCGATCACAGATAATCTTATAACACATCTACATCAGGCAGACACAGTTTTATTTCGCTCCAATTCTTTTACTTTATATTAGATTTGACTCGGTAGAAGTGAATAAAGCCTAAGCTTTCTCAGTAAAATCTAAAATGTAAAAATGTCATATATTGTGTTTGCAAAAGCATTTTGCCGAAATCGATAATTAATAAGGTTCGAGCTTAATAATTAGGTAGTAAAGCGCTGCACAGGTTGCGGTGATTTTAGATATACAGATAAGCACGATAAATCTAGCACGATAAATCTAGAATTGGGAACGGAAAAAGTGTTTATTTACGATAGTGCATGAAGTAGGATCTTATATGATAAGATCTTAACTTTTTGGTTGAACACATGGAAATGCTCAAATGTTATACATAAAGCAGCATTGTAATGTAAATTATGTCCTCCTCATTGCGTGATACAAAATATGGTGCATTGTTTTAGGAGGTCGGTATCTGTTTACTTTCTTGTGGAAATTGAGAGTCAGAGTCAAGGTTAGTACCTCTGGGTCATAAAGATACAATCATAACTAAATCTTCTGTTATTCAATAGCGTGCTACTAACAGTGGGTAACCACAATGGCTATTTTGTCAAATATGCAAAGGATCCTTGAAAGATCCTGCAGCCTAACATTTCTACGCAACAATAGATTAAATTACGAAGCGCCTGTGAATAGAGGGTTTTATAGAAGCACATTGTATGGGTGCAATTTTAGGCAAGTCTTCATAATAGTAGTGACTGGTTTATGTGTCATGTAGAGTCGAATATGCTAAGCTACTGTAAAATTAAATTAACAAAATTAAGATTTCTGGCGTTCGCGTTTTAGATTCAATGCTTTCATTCAGTGTGGATAGCACTCTTGCTGAGAGCGTTTGTCACATCAAGAGTAGTTAAACAATAATTTTCATAAACCTTAAAATGTGGTAAGGATAATTCCTTCACAATGGATTTTGTGACACAACTAGCTGTCAATGTGGGTCTCCATACCATCATTGGGTGGTTTATACCCGTTTACATTGGCATTGCCAACATTTTACCCACGCTTATCGTTCTGTACAACTATGCCGAAAAAGTAAAGGAGTTGGACAATAATCAGGCTCTGCCTGACCGCGGATCTGTTTTCGATTTTATTGTTGGTAATAAGTTCTTACTAAAAAAGAAGACGTAAAAATATTTCATCTTCAAGTGTATTTCTCATTGTGTTATTCAATTCACCATTCATTTCCTTATTTATTCAGTTGGAGGTGGAACAAGTGGTGCGATTGTCGCCACCAGACTTTCCGAAAATTTTAATGTTCTACTCCTTGAACGAGGTGAGTGCAGAACTTAAGGAATTTAAAAAAATAGTTCTATTAATTAATGCGAACTTTTATTTCAACACAATTAAATGTGTAATTTTCAGGTGGTGATCCTAATCCTTTAACTTTGGTACCTCAGTTAGAACAAAGCCTACTAAATCGCCCAGAAATCAATTATATCTATAAGACCGAATCTCAGAACAATTCCTGTCTTTCATTAAATAATAAGGTCCATATATGAATTACTCCTGCATTTCTTTCAGGAAGCAATTTCTTTTCATCAAATATCTTACCCTCATACTACCATAGTTTATTAGGGTTCGTACAGATAATTACTTACTTAATTACTAAAACTAATATTACAGCATTTTTGTATCTCTAGGAAGCAATATTCTTAAGTGGAATGGGATTGGGAGGGTCTAGTACAATAAACGACATGATATATTTACGAGGACATCCTATGGACTACGATAACTGGGTAAAATTACATCTATGAATTTTAGTACAGGAATGTTTCATACAAACTCATTCATTGGTTTCTACAGTGCAAGGTTGTAAATTGCTTTCAATTCCAGTGTATGTAATTTTTACAGGCAAGAATAACAGGAGATTTGAGATGGACATATCGACATATATTTCCATTTTTCCTAATATCAGAAGATTATTGTGTGAAATGTGATGCATTGATCAACAACGTTACTGGGCCTGGCACTCTTAGTAAAATATAGTTTTTGCTTACTTTTCATATGCACCACATGTGATGTTAATTCGTATTTCTTCCACAATTTATAGGTGCCTACCATTCCATTGGAGGACCTATTGGAATAACGCAGAGTACTTACGCACCCCTTGTCCCAGAATTTCTTAGAGCTATGGAATGGGCCAACATACCGAGATCAGATTTAAACTCTCCATTAAGTCATGGTAAATTCAAATTTGTCTTGTAATCCGTTTTGCAAGCCTCTGAATTCCAAGTAGCATTGCGATTAGATTACTAGCTACGGATGAGATTATATGTATTATAAATATTTAAGGATGCAACATAGCGACATATACGCAAAGAAATGGAAGACGAATATCCACTCTGAACGGTTATTTGAAGGAAGCAAGATTAAGGCCAACTTTGAAAATAGTGAAGTACGCTCGAGTGTATAAGGTTTCACTTCAACTCAGACTGCCTTGATCATATTTCTATTTTCTGCTCAATGTTGTAAGACACGCATCTGTATTTAACCCTTAGGTTTTGTTCCGTGATGGAATAAAAAATGAAGCCTTTGCAGTTGAATACGAGCGATTTGGCGAAAAACATGTTGCTGTAGCCAACAATGAAATTATTTTGAGTGCAGGAGCTATTGAGACTCCTAAAATATTAATGCTGTCGGGAATCGGTCCATCGGATCATTTACAAAGCTTGAAGGTAACTAACTATGTCATGCAGCATGCAACACAGAATGGCGAATTTCTGTGGCTTAAAGGAAGTTTCTATAAGTAACTCACTCAATATAAATATCTCATTGACTAAGTTCAAATAAACTACAATTTCTAAAAGCGAAACTTATAGCAAGTAGAATGTAAGCATTAAGGAAAGCTTGGCTATTACTTATTACTATATTATCTAAACGTTACTGTTAAATTGGTTAACTTTACACTTTTGCACAAATATTCTAATAACACATATTTTTGTTTCGTATCGTGCGACAGATTCCTGTAAGAGTAGAGGCTCCAGTGGGATTCAATTTGCAGGACCATGTAGGTGCAAATCCGGGACCATTTTTAGTAAACAAAAGTGTATCGTTTCTAGAAAATCGCGATTTGAATCAAAGTGCAGTCGATCAATTCATATACAATGCATCCGGACCTTACTCAAGTTCATCGGTTCACGGAATCGCACTTTGGCCTTCATCAAGAGCAATAAACACGGGAGAGGCTATGTGGCCTGATTTAGTAATGAGAATGTCAGGTTCTGGAGTTCATGAAAACACTGACGGAGTCATTTCTGGCCTTTACAATGTGGATGGGAATATCTTAAAAGAATTCTTTTCGCCTTCTAAAGGAAAAGACGGGTTTCAACTAATGGTATATTTCGGACGTCCGAGATCTCGAGGATATGTGAGGTTGCGATCTGCAAACTATTTAGATGATCCTATAATAGACCCTAGGTATTTATCTGACAAAGAAGGAATGGATTTGCGGGTCATGATAGAAGGTATGCAATTCTGCATTGTAAACACAACTTGTCCTTTGTTCTATATTGCAAGAAGCGTGATAAAATTTCTTTTATTTTAATAGCTATAAAGCGAGCAGTGTACGTTGCAGAAAATTCACCAAGTTTTCGACAATTGGGAGCGATGTTGTCTCCCACACCGTTCCCACCTTGCAAAGATATGAAATTCCGTAGCAACTTGTATTGGGAATGTATGATTAAACACTATACCCTTACACTCCATCATTATTGCGGAACTGCAGCAATGGGACCCTTTGGGTCTCCTTATTCAGTTGTCAGCCCGGAATTAAAAGTTCATGGAACATTACGTCTTAGAGTAATTGACGCAAGCGTTATTCCTGCAATAACATCGGCGGATATCATGGCTCCAATTATGCTCATTGGGGAACGAGGAGTTCAATTCATCAAAGAGACATGGGAAACAAAATTTATACCAATGCCTGTACCCTCGTCACCATCACCGCACTTTAGGAGAAGACCAAGACTCAGATCCCGCCCACGCTTTTAACAATTCTTTACTTTGGATTACCTTTTAATTAAATGCATTTCTGTGTACGTACAAATTACAATAAAATACAAATCTAACCATTCGATATTCTGTTTAAGGATGGATAAAATAATTATTGATAAAATTACTGCATGCAGGTTTTAGTGAATAAACCTATAGGTTACAGTTAATTACAATGAAACTGTCTTTTGTAATGAAAGAAATTATCTTGTTTGCTATTTTTAATTGATACATTTGATAATGTTAAGATAAAGTTGAATAATTATTTATTCCATTAAAGACATGGTGTTAATGTCACTTTAATCTTTGCTAAAAGAACCATGAAACAATTAGATCTTAATATTTTTATTGTCTTCTTATTTCTTCCCGAGCAACGGTTTGAACACCGGCCCAAGTTTCTTCACCAGTGGGAATGATCTGTTGTGGTGGAAGTACAAATCCATAGCGTCCAGTATCACGAACTTCTACAGTTTGTGAGTACTTGAAATTTCCAGAGCCCTTGGCCCAATCATCGCTGCCTCCTGCTCCGGGAGCTAATTGAATGAAATGCAATACTACAACTTTAGCAAATCGCAACTTAAAGAGTTGTTAGCAAAATTCTTAATGCGTAACTTACAGAGAAGTTGAGTTACACTGCCAACATCGTAGCGGGTACCATGAACTGCGGTTAAAGCGTCTGCTCCAAGTCTACCGTAAGCATACTAGTTAAAAATAGTAAAAAAGGAAGTATTAGTGTTTATGCGAAATAAATGTCCTCTTTAATCAACTAAATCGTATTAGCCATACCAATTCATCGAAATCTTCAGGAAGATCGTAAGTGTTTCCTGTTTACAAATCAAAGGACAAACATTATAAGCCGAGCGTATATTAATTAATGTATGATAGGTTTGCTTTGTATGATATTTACTACTTACCCCATGGAGTCAGCCACATCTGTCAAAAAATAGTATATCTTTTAATAGGAAATTTATGTATAATGTACATAATAGTAATTGGGACAGATGACATGAGGACATGTTTATTTATTTACCTGAGCATAGGAGTGGATAGCGAAGTAAGACCTCCAGTTTGTTCCAGCATTCTTTTCCCTTTCAATGTAAGTTCTCATGGCTGCTGTTTCAGGTTCTGAGAATGAATCGGGTCCCTTGTAAATATCTGAGCATGGATTAGCGCTGGTTCCAGGGCCACCCCATCCATACATGTAATTTCTGTTAGGGTCTACTCCTCTGCATCCTGATGCGGGGTTATGATTTGATCGTGTTTTTCTCCATAAACGTTCATTGCTCCGAGAATATTCATAACCGTCAACATTAATTACTGGTATAATGTGGAAGTCAACGTTATCTAGAATATCGGCATTCTCTTCCTGTTTGGTGAGAAGTTCATTAATGAAGTAAGTGACGATTGCAGGGGAGATCCATTCACGAGCGTGCATGCCTTGAAATCCATAAATACACAGTTAAGGAATTGTCTCAATTAATGGAAAAATTATGTTTTTTAAGCACACCTCCATCCATGAATATAGCTGGCTTATTAACTCCTGGCTTTGCGCGACCAATTTTAATAAGCTTAACATCTCTACCCTCAGTAGAGGTACCAATTAGCTCAACTGAGGCGAGATCTGGATTTTCTGTAGCCATCAATTCAATGTATTCGTGAATCTAAAATAAATCATGAAAGCTACTAAATTAAATATCTGTAAAACTGAGCTAAGCAGTAAATTTAGCTTCATGGGTAGTAGAACCATATTTAACTTACAGTAGCAACGCTTTGGTATTGTGTCCAGTTCATACCACCATTTTGGTTGAAAGCAGCCAAGGCTTCTACTCTCTGTTGTTCAATAATTGCTCCAACATCTTCAATATGGACATTGTACTTGATTCCATTAGCTTTTAGAAAGCTTGTGACGAATTCGCGTTGCTCAACCGTCACGAGAAAGTCAATAGGGCCTTTAGGTCTTGGGTCTAACCAAAAATCGATATCGAAATTGGCTTGAAGAGTACTTAGTTTTGCAACCACTTCGCTTTGAACATTTCGGTTCACGTTCTCTTCCACACGGAATACCTGAGAACTGCAATTTTACAAAAATGCATTTCAGTATGACAAAATAATTCTACTTATATATAAGATTTGTCCTATGAAAATATTACCCGTGATGTTGACAAGCTGAGCAGGCAGCTAGGACACAAAATAAAACTAAAATTCTCGTCATCTTTAATTGTATTATAAAGAAAGACCCAAACAGAAATGTAGCAAAAAAGTGTAATTGTATCTATTTATATAAAATTGTTTATATAAGAATAATTGCATTCCTCTGACTGTGACCTACAGATACAAAGCTCACTGCGATGTACACTTACGGATAATCTTATCAACATTTTGTAATTGAATTCAAAGTGATTTCAAGTGTATTTCTGTCAATTCCAAAACAGTATCTACCTCAGTCAATGGGATTTCCATAATAATAACTTCCTTACAACAACTCTATTTCAATTCCTTTGCACTTGACTGTTTTACATCCTAATCGAAAAAATCGACATTAATGTTTGACCGCAACTGATATTGATTAAACACTAACCCCATAAATGTACACTTTAATACTATTATTACTAATAAAGGATAAATGTATGTATGATAAGTGTGATGTTATGCGTGATTGTATTTGAATTTTTTACAAGTACAGGAATAAATACATTTAAATCAATCTAGAATAAGGCTAAATGGAAGGTTCGAACAGAACAGATGTGCTTATCATTGTAATTGTGATGGATATTATATGCATTAATTCTATTGTATTACCCCTCTTAACAATTCTGTTAACCAAAATCACGCGTCACATCTTAAGGTTGGTTAGACTACATTTTAATAAATTGAGTTTCCTACTCCACTATTTCAGTCATAACTAAGTCAATATTAATAAAAATGATTTTAAAAAATTGGTCATAGATGATCAATCTAATGTCTCGGCTACACCATTCTCATATTGTGAAATTTTGCTCCCCATACACCGTGAAAAATTTGGAAAATAGAAAATACCAATTATTGGAGGAATTCGCTTTGGTACACTATTGCTGGATATAATGCTAGATTACTACATGTAGTAGGATTATATTATAATAATTTAAAGGTGTGGCCAAGATGTTTAGGCCCGGAGTCTGAATCAGTTGAAAAAATTGAAATTGGTTGTATTTTCAGAAATCGGTAATGGAATTTCTAAAAGTTGTTTGCACTATTATTGCACCGTTTGCATCTTGATGGAAACAGATTTTGCAGCTTAGCATACATACAAATACAAGGTGCCTCTAATTCTGGTGATGCCCTAATAATAAGCAAAATAGGATTCGACCAATTCGACCAGTTTCAAGTTAGGGATTAGACCTCAGAAAGGGCATGAATATTTAATTCATTGAGTAGAATAACTCAATGGTCGAAAGTGCTACGTATTCATCCTCCACAAGTGATCGAATCCTGTTGAATGAAGGAATGAAGTTGTATTTTATTGCCAATTAATACTCAGGTACAAGCAGTTCTGTTTTCCAGAAATTAGCACTAAAGACAAGCCACTAGCAAGACAAGACACAAGATTATGGTTGCCCTACTCCCTAAAAGTTCTTTTAATTTATATTAATCTGTGAAAATAGACTTAATACAAACAGGGTATCCTCTGGTTTCGGAGTTCTGTTCTGATCGCTTACATAAAAAGCCTACGAATTGACATTTTCTATGCATAGTGTAATGAATGACGGAATGGAAGAATTGGATTGACTGGCCATAATGCTATAATTAGCATTTTACATAATATTGAGCTGTCTTTTGTAATCGTTCTTGTCATAATGTAATACAAACGTCAATTAGCAAGTTATGTAGTAGACAGTGTTAGTGATACGAGGTAATCAGTGTAGGAACTGTCCAATAGTTGCACCCTTGGTTTTTAATCATGGACAAGCTGACATGTAAATACTTTTCTCTCAATCCTACACTATACTAATTATGCTATTTAATTTGCAATATCACATTTATATGCATTGTGAATTAGCTATTGTATACGCTGTACAGACATCTAGTTGTGAGTAATTTATATTCCTCAGGTGCTAATAATGAGCTAGTAATTACCGTGAAACGACGTACAGTCCGTATAAATTCCCCATTATGTCTTGTAAATTAATATGCGTGAAATAAAATATTCTGGTTAAGTAAAAAATAATATGACTCATTTACTGTCAGAGAAATGAGATTATTTTACGTATACTACGTAGTTGGTTTGGTACGGTTTTTATCTGTAATTATAATTTATTAAGGTATACTTAAAGCTAAATACATTTTTCTTCGCAGAGCAAAGAAAAGTATTCAATTTGGGCTCCCCAACAGTACAGAAACGAATTATAATCTTCCAAAGAAATTCAAGCAAATGCTTTTCCTTAGTTTATGCCTTCTCTACTGATGTGTTTGTTTTAGTATTAATAACCGTATTTTAGTTTGCTTAATTAATGCTAAACTTTGACCTATTCAACTTTATTATCATAAAAGTTTACGTAAAAAAATAAGGAAAATTTATTGCAGCCCAGGACCAGTGATTGAATTTTAAGATAGGCATAGGCTGATATTAAGCTTCGTCTCAGAATGAAGGTAAATGAGTGAGCCATACCATTTAAATACTCATATTTTATTCTCATTTACATTATCATGAAGTAAACTTTGCAATTACAACTCATAGTTTACTACCTGAAAATGTTTATCTACATAAAGGACTTGCTATCCTATACATGCCAGTTATAAAAAGAGTTCCTGGGTACTACAATGTGATAATTCTAATAACTCCCTTATGTCTGCAAATGATGGTTCGTGTGATTTGGCTATCAATAGATGTTAGATATATTCTAATAGTGCCTCACACTATAAAGCAAAAGATCGATATCATATAAAGCAGTCAGACAGAACAGGAAAATAGTAAAGAAGAAACTCAACGAAAATCCAGTGCAGTGTACACAATTCCCTACTCTGGGTCTGGACCTGGAGACGTCAACTTAACTTATCTTGTCTCTCTACCTGTTGCTGTTTCTTTCTCAACTCGCCTTATTACATTTTCCCTCTGATAAAACTACCAAATAAAGAAAAACACATTGAAAGCTGGGAATTGGTAACCAAACAAGTAGGAATACGAAGAAGCCACTAAAGCCATAAAACGTATATCCCGTTGCTTACTAATATATTCCATTAATTGAAGTCGTACTTACCTGGTATCCTGAATTAGAAAAATGGTGAATAATACTGATTCTGCAAGTGGTGACCAACAAAACAGCACTGCTTCAAGTGACCCTCCTTCAGGGGACACAGCAGCCACTGGAACTTCTGCTGCAACTCAAGCTGCAGAAAAACCAAAAATGAGAGCCGTTATTCTCAACAGTTTCGGTGGACTAAAAGGAGTCAAAACTGGGGAGAGACCAATACCCGGTGACCCGGTTCAAGGACAGGTCACCATACAGATCAAGATTTCGTAAGACATTTTACATATAGAATAACATCATGCATGCAACTACAGCAAATAACAAAAATACAGAAATATGAAAAAAATAGATTTTATTTTCTCATAAATTAGAATTGTACATCCTGTAAGAAAATAATTGACAGGTTTAGGAAGAGATAACGTTTCCTATTCCTCACTTATTTACGAAACGAAGTCTTTAAACTTGCCAGGAAAGTCTTAATTGATTGATACTGATATAAACGCAATGTGTTTCCAGAAAGGGAATCCGCATAATTAAATTCCGAATTCTTTCAGTCTTCATTAGATGTTTTATAATCAAAGCAATAACAAAATACGTAGTGACATATTGCGGTATTCGAAGCAATAAATGAAGGAGTAAAAAGCATCCATATTGTTGACAGTAGTGTTTGAGGTTGTTTGTTTGTATGTGGACAATGGTTGGTTTGGTAAGAATGTAATAGACTTGGAAGCATCTCGGCTTTTAGCAGCAGCTGGCAAAGAGGATTTTGTCCCAGATGGAAGGAAATATAATGTGAACCGCCTGTTGCCACTCTCTGCTAATAGCTTGGGATGTACAAACTTACATTATGTAGCACCCGGGTTTTATGCCTACTCTCATTTTCTATAGAGAAGACACCAAGATGTATAGGTCTTAGTGATACCATGTACCATAGTATCTTAGACCATTTACTATCATTGACACTTCATTCTTATCACATTCAGATGAGGCTTCTGCAGAAAGCGAACAGCTATAACTATAACGGGATGCGCATTATGTACATACATAAGTCAAAGTAGACAAACTATACTTTTATATATAGCCTACATGACTAAATCATATTATTATAAGAATATTAACGTTATTTGCATGTTCATGTCATGTTAGGTATCATCAATGCAATTCCTATACTTAGTTATATCGTTATTAGTACAGTATACCTTTACATTTAGTTAAACAGTAGTTGCTGCAATATTTACATGAGTATATTGAACTCCTGTAATATTAACTTGTAGTTCTTATCAGCTATATAGATAACTTATATATATATAACTTTACTTTGCTTTACAGAAAATCCGAGTCGTATTTACAAGATAAGGAGTAAATTTAGAGTTCTTTGTTGCCTATTATGATTGAGGTAGCAGAAGGTAAAACAAAGGAAGCTAGAGAAGACACTATGTATTGTGGAGTACATAACAGTATGAGGAATGCAGAAACTTGGATAAATTATGGGGAGTTTAAGTTAAATGTATGAAGCCATTATTGCCAGTGTATCATGCCAATGCATGTAGACGTAAAATAAAAGTTTGTATTGTAGTTGGCTAGATAAATTATCGTGGAATTAAATAAATGAGCATTCTTTGCAGCAGTGGATTAACGTAATAAATACGAAGCTCATACATAGCTCTGCTGGATCTAGATAGATGGAATGTGTTATTACTGCTTAACAATTAAGAGAGATAGATTGCCCAGCCATGGAGAATGTATACTAATTCATAGCTTGAATATAATGCTTATATCACATAAGTACAGATTCTTATATCTTTTGTGCTGTTGGGCAAGAGAAGACACTTCTTTCTCTCGTGTTTGTGGTAAAAAATCAATAATTGTTAGAGAGGATTTAACACATGCGTTCCTTAAATCAGGTTTGCTTTGACTGCCTGTCTAGTCCTTTCTTGCCTATCTTTACGAAATGCTGCACTCCATTGTATTCCACTGGAGGTGCTCTATATTTTTGTTTACATTGCTATCACTTACTTCTTCTATTGTTTTTGCAATCGATGCAACGACTATTACATTTTCACATATGTACGGAGACAAAGAATACGCAAATGTGGATCTCTTTTCCATATGCTCAATTTAAGCTTATGGAAGCGAATTTCTCGCAGCGCATTGACATTTATCGTTTCGTATGCGTAGGTATATAACCTCTAATACGAATGAAGTTCTGATAGGGAAATTTTCTGCAGGAAAAACTTGATACAATATGCCCTACGAAAGTGAACTAGTGTTGAGCTTATGAATTGCTGATTAAACTGTCATTAATCATTATTATTCATTGTTAGATAATAGTGTGCAGCACTTACTTAAGTGCACTTAGTTCAAATACACGCAATAAAAAGTAGTTAGGTATTTGCTCTACTCTTATGGTTAAGTATTTAATGTGCCTCTAATTTTTGTGTACCTTAAAATAATACATTCCATTTCATTAAAAATGGAGAGTGAGCCGTCTTATGCAAAATGTATTCAAGGCGACAGCTCTGAATTTTTAACTCGTTTTGTGGCACTTTACTTTATTGATATGGCTGATTGAAATAGGTATTATTGAATTTTGAAGCTAAATTTCATTCGTAAACTTTAATCGGAGTCAATTGTTGAAATACTGCTTTAAAAATCGAATACCTTGTATTTATGTATATTGATTTGTTGGCAACACATTTAGATTTTGCGTGATTCCATGGTATGAAAACTGATATTCCACAAATGATCAGTACCTAAACAAATTGGAGCACAATTGAACAATATAAATCTTTGTATAATTCTAGAAAATAGTAAGATGTAGTTCCAATTGACCTGACACGTTTTTTGGTACGTTCTACTGCTGAATATACTTATTACCATGTTGGATAGCTAGCTTGTACATAATGGACGAAATCTACTTTCCTGCCAAACCTGCAAAATTGCAAATAATACTATAAATGATTCATTAAGACAATGAGATGGCATCCTTTAATTTTCTACTTACTCTTTAAAAGGCATGACTCTACTAAGAGTACTATGACTTTTTGTCTGCTGTGTGTTGCTAATGGATTGCCCTCTAATTAGCAAGTATGAATTCTTAATAGCTGATAATCTTTAGAGCATTGCGGACCTAATGCCTTTCATTTAAGTAACAGGAATTTCGGATTCCGGTGGTAATGTAATAGCCTTACCAGACGCACGTCTTTATGAAATGGGCAGCAAGAAGAGTACGGGAATCGAAGGAGTACTTACTGTTTAATTTATTTGAGTAGAAGTTGAGAAATGCTTTCACAATATAGTGGCAATAATGTGCGCAAGAAGTGTTTATGTAATCTTTAAAATATTGCAATGAAATGAACCACGTTTGCATGAATGAAACTTCAGAGTCAAAAATGTATAAATTTAAAATATACTGGGAAGAATTTATAAAAATATAATGAAAATACTACCATGATGATCCTGAGCTATACTTTAGAGGTAGCAAGAAATAAAAACCATTAATATCTAGGAAAGGAAAAGATTACAAAATATTGAAAATGTAAAATGTAACCAGCCGTGAATGCTGAAAGAATTGTAAAATACATAGTTTCAAATATAATTGAAGAACAGAGTCATTGCATACAATTATAAATTGTGACATCACAATGTATAAGATCCTAAAATTGTCTATTTTACTTATTTACTACATAAAGAAATAATTCCTATTGGACACTGTTGACTTGCTCGGGAAATAGCGGAGTGTATTATGGCACGGCAATAACTGCAGACTACCGCTGAATCAGTTACTACTATAGACATACACAATAGAAACTGTATTATGGCCTATACAATAAACTCTCTTTTAATCTTTCGCAGTGGAATGAATTTTCAAGATTTGATGGTCCGTTTGGGAGTGGTGGACTCTCTACCGAAAAATCCATTCATTCTGGGATCCGAGTTGATTGGAAGTGTCACTGCCGTTGGAGAAGGCGTAGAAAACGTCAAAGTGAGTTTAACTTAATACTAAACTCAATCTACGCAATCTCGAGTACAAACTGAAATTTAAGTTAATGTTATTACTAATCCTTGTATAAAAATGTCTTCGCAGTTCTATAGAATCTTCCTGATTCAGGCTAAGCCAAGTTTCAATGATAATCCTATATTATGTACAAAATATGAACTATGCTCAGTGTTTTAGGAATAAATTGAAATGTAATTTGATTTAATGGTACACAAATGCATGTATAGTAAGCGTGTGCCTAGCATAGTTTGCAATTTCCTAGCGAGATTGCCAGAATATTTAATAATAAATGAATTTTTGATATGAATGAAAGGTCAATGACACTGTGTTTGCTCTGCCGGAATACGGAGCTTGGGCAGAGTACGTAAATGTGGACTCGAAACTGGTATGGAAATGCGACGAGACAATTGGGCTGGAGAAATTGGCTTCAACACTGCCCTACTTACTTGCAGATTTGCTAGTGGAAAGAGCTAGAGCTCAGGAAGGATCATACATCCTTATTCATTCTGCTGGAGGCTCTGTCGGTCTAGCGGTTAGGGATTTGGCCAAATTGAAAGGGATTAATGTCATTGGAATTGCAAGTCAATGGAAATTTGACAAGTTGGAAGGATTCGCAAGTCTTATCGACAGAACTAGCGATTATGTAGCTGAAGTCAAGAAGTACTTAAGAACCTTTATTAAATTCTGTACCGACACTTGCTACTTACATATACCTAGATTTACGGTCGACCCTGTCTTGCGTCTATGCACAAAAGCATTCTGCATGCATCCCACTTTATTTTACGTTGCCGTTGCTGAAGATGTAATGTAAATATGTAATAGGGCAATTTCAATTTTACTTTAGTACAGTACGTACTAAAAGGGAGTACACATTAGCAGTTTGGCATGAAAACATTTGTAATGTAATTGCATGGAAATATGAAGATAGTATATAAGCACATTGAAATATTTGTGTACTTTACATGTACCACTACCCTAAATTGCCTAAATACGTTCTTCGGCACTTGTTTGTCTTTGCTTACTTACTAAATCGAAAAGTTATAAAGTTTCTGCTAACGGTTGCATGAATGTATATGTGAGTAGAAAGTAGGGAAAGTCGTAAGACAGAAAGAGAAACAAAAGAATATTAGCATTAAAATGATTTTGCTGTTCACCGTTCTACAGACTACATCCTGGCGGAGTTACAACCGTTTTGGACCCACAAGGTGGAGATGATTGCAGTCGTGGAATCTCACTATTAGCCCCTTGGGGAACCTACATTCTTTACGGCAGTGCTAACATCGTGACAGGAGAGACTAAAAGTTTTTTCTCATTAGCCAAGAGCTGGTGGCAGGTGGAAAAAGTTTCCCCGTTGAAATTGTACGAAGACAACAAATCCATCACAGGACTTCACTTAAGGCATTTAATTAAAAATTGTCCAGAAATTATTCAAAGCACTTTGAACAAAATCTGGAAATTGATGGCGGATGGAACTATACAACCCACTATCGATATCACCTACTCCTTTGAAAGGGTTTGTCCAATTAACTTAAGTCTAATAAAATATTCTATTGTGTTTCTATTCCAAAAGTCAATTAATAGCTCTGCAAAGCATCGGAAACCATTAAATGCATAATTAAAGCAGATTACGGTAATTATCTCCCGTTTTTAGGTGACGTTGGCAATGCAAAGAATGCACGACAGGAAGAACGTTGGTAAAATATTAATTGTACCAGAATCAGCGGAGGACCCAGTACCAACCGAACCCGAACCTGAGAAACCGTCAACCTCAACTAATGGAGCCACTGAAAGTAGCGCAAAATAAACGCATATTTTGCAAAATGCTATTAAACTCTCAAGTTAATATTTATTTGAGAATGTCTACCTGTAAATAAATTATTAATCAATCGTTGAAAGATCAAGCCTAGTTTGTTTGCATTATGCTTGTATGTTGTAATTGTAATATGCAATACCATTGCAAAGATCTCCAACTTTCTTCAAACATTCCTTTGTACAGTGTTCCCTTTGCAAAGCTTGCCTTTTATGCCACTTTCATATGTCTTCGTTTACTTCCTCCTTTCAGTGTCATGTATGTATTGTCGGTAAACAAAAAAGAATTGAAAGTCAATAAAATTGATATGATAGTTACTACAGTCAATCCATATTGTGATTTATTTACTAATCACGTATTACTTTTAATTACGATTTAATCATTTCTCCATTAAAACCAATGATCTCCAGATTTATTTTAAATAGCATATTCCAAAATCTACATTATTCGATTTCTAACTTTTGTACACGTATATTATTAATTATCTGATTGGCCTATTATCCACAAGGTAAATATCAGAGATCTCCCTTAAGCCCCATAAAAATGAGCTTGAACACTTTCTAGGAAAAGCTTTTAAGCACACGTACAATGGTGCAAGGTATGCCATGACCTCAGTGTATAGGTATATTTGTTTGTTGTACATTTAGTGCCGTTTATAGTCACGAGATTGCAAAGCACAAGTATTTTGCGTAGAAAATAGATTTATTCAAAAGAATGAGTAGCACTTACTACTTGATTTATTGGAAAGCTAGAGTAGGTGGTAGATCTTGGAGGATAATAAATACATTTGAGCAATTATGGTGGTTTTCCATTAAAAGGATATGCAAAGAAAATTGCCGAGGGTTTTCATTTCAGTAGTGAAAGCTGTTACTTTATTTTTGAAACAGAAACAAATAGTGGAAGAAGTCAATGTGATCAGTTATAATACTTAAATGGTTTTATGAACGTTTCTCTATAATAATACTCAGGTATGTCGAATACAAACAAACTGCTTCAGACTCCCAATATCCACTAGACAAGACATCATGATAATGTTATTGATGGATAGCATACTTTTACTGCAGATACGCGCAGTAAATAACAATAATCGTAGAGCAAGCATATTCAAGATTGGCAGGTACTAGTTTTACAAGTTAGACTGTGTTAGAGCGTTAGATGACTTTACCAAATCAATTACGTTGTTCAAAACTGCATACGATCCATAAGGGAAATCTTGAAAACATTCATTATTTCCCTTGAAACGAAATAACCTATTGGAAATTACTATACCCCACTATTACATTACAAACAAATATTACGGTGATGTCATTTGTACCAATTTATCGCACAGGTTATGTTCATGATATTTACCGACAACGTTCAATCAAGAAATGACATAGGTACATGCATACATGAACTATGGACAATCATGAATCATGACCACATTTACAATTTTACTTTACTTACAGAGAAGACATCAATTCTATTAACTTAGTAGAATATTTAATTAACTATCAACATTGATTTACATAACAATTAGTAAAAAACTACAGTAAACTCACAAAATAATAGTTATACGCATCTTTTAATGCTTTAACAATTTTGTAAAAACAGAGTACCTTAAAACACTAATGTGGTTACACTTTCTTTGGCCAATAACTTTTGAAAAGGTTGACTTGTGCTGAAACAACAATTAGTCTCATGGAATTCGCGAGGTTTCACAATTGTCACCTGGTTAATTATTTTTTCAGTTAAATTGCTTGTAGAACATTTTAGCAGATTTGAGTAATAGCCAAAAAATCTTTCTACGTTACATAAAGTAGTCTCGCTTTAATTATCAGATTTTAGGCAAGCAAGCGTTAAAAGACAAAAATCAGTAGGACATTAAAAGCATAACGTTTAAAAAAAGTATGATCCAATACAAAGGCATATCAGTTGTGAAATATACATATAATATAGTTACATGAATTCCTAGACCCAACGCGGGGACACGCTGTATAATTGGAGTTATGATTATGAGACAAAATGGACACCACATTTTCTACCCATTTCTTTGTTATGATAATATTTTGTCTTGCAACAATAGCCATGTACATACTTAACAATGAACCCATTTATTTCACGGTTACTAATGATATAATTAATTGATTGATAATGAGTACTTATAAGATTGTCACGTGTTTTCAGTAAACATTAAATAATTAATACATAAGAAGCTTATTCAGCAAACCTGGAGAATTTGACACATTCAATAACACGTCTTTCCCTGTCGGGCTTATCCTGAACTCTGCAATTACAGACACTTCATTATTGTTTCTAAAGGATACAGAAGCAATATTTCACGAAACTGGCTACTGTCGGATAAGCTATAATTTAGTTCTTATCAGTTCGCCCAATTAAAATTAAAGTTTGAGTATCTCATTATTAAGTTCAGTTGCACGAAATGCAAACTAACAATAAATATACACAGCTTTAGCTACCCGAGTCCAGGTACGACTATTATTAATGAACAGGACATGGAAAATGACTATTTTTAGTTTTGTAATACAGTACTACCAACTATGCAGTTTACGATAGTTAGACCTTATCTATTCCAACGTGGACTTTTGTTTGGCTGTCTACTTTAATACTGCTACGCTTTACTATACTGTTTCCGCATTATCAAATCTATAAAACACGTACTATTATAGGTATACTTTTCCTTAAAAGTCGCACGCGCTTGGTAATATATAGCACAATAATTGTAGGCTGCATGCAGTTTGTCATTAGTTTAGTGTTTGCAAAACTGATAATAGCATTTGACTAATAATTATGGTTTTCTTAATTTCATGTGTAGTCCAGCCACAATGATTTATTTTACGTACGTTTTAGTATTATATTATTAAGATTTGTAACAGCGATAGACGTGAATGACAGAAAGAGAGAGTAATTGTTAAAGAAAGACTGTTAAAATATTATTTATGTTTCTTTTACTTGGGAGTCCTATTGCAAACTATCAAAGGATATTGTTGTGTGAGTTAGACCTACAAAGTTTACATGTAAATGCAAACTACACGAAGCCATAAAGAGCATACAAATTTACAAATACGGAACTACAGTCTACACTACAAAGTTATAGTGGGATATGTACTGCAAGAAATGAGCTAAATGAGAGCTACCTTTATAAGCACCTTTATTTGCTTCTATTTTGGAAGTTTTCATTAAATTCTTGGAAGTTATCACTAAATCTTTGGAGTTTCTAGTTTGATTTTGTTGAAATAAATGAAATGTGAAAGTAAATGGAAATTAATCTCTCAGCCAGTAGAACCAAAAAATGAATTTAAAAAAATCACAGTGACAATAAAGCTCAAGCATGGAATTGTTAGCGCAGCACCACGTTTTCTTACCTTCCACGGGGCTAGTTCTGAGTATTTTATCTTTAACCTGTATCACAGTGTTAGTTCTCATTCTATCGATTTCTTCATTTCTTTTACTACTACTTGTAAGTGGACTGTAGTAGTTATCGGACACGGTAATGACACGAACAGTGGATTCGAAATCAAACTGTCCAGGCTTAATTCGGAATCCTATAGCCAACTCTATTGTTTTATTACCAATATCGGATTTTGTTTGATTTGCTTTATTTGAAGAACTTAAGGGGTAGGATGTATAGTTAGCCAAAACAGCTGCTCCCGTTATGCGAGCTAATTGGAATTGTTTACATTTTCCGGGAAGATGAGTATTTATATGTTGTACTGAAGCTAAGGCCGATTGCAAAATTATTGGCGATGTTAACTGTAAGGGTTGGAGATTAGTGCATGTACAAAATATTTTGGGAATACCCGCACTTTCACAAGTCCGAGTTGAAAGGATCGGAGAGAATAGACTTTGTCCGGTAAGGGAAAATCCAGTTTCCCCTTCAAATGGCAGTTTTAGCAATTCCCGCAAAGTTTTGTGAACATCGAACAGTGTGACCAATTTTCTAAACAGAATAAAACCGCACCTTTGTAACAATTTTTAAATAGCTTTAGAAAGTGAAAATTGTAAATGATATTTGCACTACATACCTGGAATTCTTTTGTAATGCTTTTAATCTGTGCTGCCGAACAATATCTTTGGTGTCGGGGATTTTAATAAACAGAAATGGTAACTTTTCATTGAACCATCCATTTCTAGAGTTTCTTTTGTCTTTTATATTGTCATATCGGTAGCCATGATCAGACATAAATATTATATAAGCATTAGGCTGCTCTTTATTAATTTTCTCAAAGAAACTTGCGAAAATGTTATCGTTTCTCTCCAGATTTTGAGTATTTTCATGCGCTAGAGACGTAAGCCAATTAAGAATGAACAAAGGTTGTTTCAAATGACTTTCTGAGTATTTTAGCACATCTTGTACGTATTGAAGCATAAAAGACTCGGTACTTTTGCCTGGTTCAACACAAGGAAAAGTGAAACCCTAAAACAAAACAATTAATGGAAATCAATAAAGTTCTATTTCGACTGATGTGGCATTCTTGCGTTGATTTTTATCACATACATTGGCATTAGCTGGAGCTTGATTAGCCATCCACATTAAAGGTCTCAAATAAAAATCCACCGGTTCTTTTTTAAATCCGACCTTTTTGTAATTAAAAATTGCAATTTTTGGAGCATCTTCTGCCAAGCCAGTCATATAATTTGTTTTTGCTTTTAGTTCATTCCACAAAAATGGACAAGAGTCCACAAAAGCGTTGGCAGTGTGGTTACAAGGAAGTGTTGCCACTGAGTAACCAGTAAGAAGCGGAACTACATTCGGATGGGTGTTCTCCCCTACTGTGACATTTAACAAAATTTTGGCTCATTTAAATTAGATTAGCACTTTGGGTTATTTATTAATTTTAAAGAGTAAGAATACAACGTAAGCAGAAACACAGCTTTAATGGACCTAATAAGTATTAGTGAAATGATTTTACCTTTGTTAAACCCATGAAACTCAACAGCACCTAAACGTTCCAGAGTTTTTCTAGTCTTGGGCATATACTGATGCAAGTGCTGTCTGGCCACCGAGTCAATGCCCAATATAACTATGTGGAGTAATTTATCCAGCTCTGAGTTACTGTCTGTTTGGACTGTGTTATTTTTATTACTGCTATCAACATTCTGCTGCATTCCATCTATCTCCTCCATCTTTGGATGGAGAATGTAATGGAACTCTGTGCTAACCCCTAATGTAGAGTGACAGGTAACTTGAACAAACTTTGTGGGAGAATCAACGATATTTTCATTAGAGATGGGAATACACGGCCCATTAGCTCTGAAAAAAGAAGAGCTATTAATTGGCAAGCCAATTAGGGAGAGCGACCCGAATCTCGCCAACAAACGTTTATCCCACAAATGCAAAATCGTAACAATGAATAATTTTATGGTCTCACCTAATGTTTGTATCCAATTCTCTTACTATGACGCTGTAACAGCATTGTGCATTCTTTGCACTGCTTCTCGTAAGGTTTAATGCTACGACCTGAAAAGGTAGGACTTTTAGAGAAGTGGCTATTACACAGTCATATTTGGGTATATTTTTCACGCTCCCAATATATAAGCTGAAAATAGTATTTAAAAAATTATTTGTACATTAATTTGCTTCATAAAAGTAAATGACCATCCAGGACAAGGATTCTTCCACCATTCTCTTACTTGACCTCTAACTTTTAAGAAAGTATCCGGTATTTGACAACCAGGAGTGTCAATTATTAGAGATTCTCCTCCAGAATTCAATTTAGTTGGTGAAGGGTAATCTAAATCTAGAAACAATTAAAAGAGCAATGTAACATTTAAATCCACAGAATTATGATCTAATGAAAGTTAGATATTAAAATACTATTTAGAAGAATATAATATTTAAATACGGCGATGAATTTTAAATATTACAAGTATGCTGATTATTTAAGAAATACTTACAGTTTGTGTCACTATAAATACTCTCGAGTGATTGCTGCCCTAAATCTTCATCAAAAATTGCATTGTAAGTGGAATTAGGAAAATCAAAGTAGTAAGATAAACTTGCTAAGATAACCAAAGTGAAAAATACGATTTTAACTTTTCTGTTAAGTAGCATGGTATGGTATAAAGTTATTTAATGTATAGATTCATTAATCTTAATCTTCACACAGGTTGTTTTCTTTGTAAGTAAAGAACTCTATAGGGTTGTTTACATGCATGTGCGTTACTAAAACAGATAAGATTAAAACTAAGAGTAATTTGTGTTGTTTTCCCTCGAAATTGACAACAATGACATTTAAGAGTACATTAGGAGAACTTGAGCAGAGAATTAGTGTCTACATTTTGATGTATTATGAGTGTGTGAAGTAAAAAGGGAAAGGAAAGATGTAAACAAATGTGCGAGAACAAAAGAGTGTATTTGGGCTGGAGGAGAGTAAAAGTAGGAAATAGGTTTAAGCCTCTGACTGGAGGAAGACTGGAGTGAGAAGGATATTTTGCGCCGCAGTGTTGTGAGTTGCCTGCACGGCTGGGATTGAAACTCCCTGGTTTTATATAGGAGCTGAATGTTCGGATAGAAAACTCGGATTTTGCTCAGAGCGGTCGTTGGTAGATTCTTAAGTACTTTATTGATCGCATGCTTCCTTGGTTTGTTCTCTGCTCTGTTCTGTTGTGCATCATAATATGATTGAGCCAAGGAAAGGAGTTCACACAATATGGACTAGTGTTACACTTATAGTTAGCATTATCCCAAGAAAGAGTAGGTTGTTCGGAATTTTCTGGCTGTCTGTCATGTCCGTGGTTCCGGCTTTCGCCTACCGGTGCTTTTAAGGCTAATAAAGCGAAACGTTTATTCAGAAAGTTAGCTTTGACTGTGACTGTGACTCCTTAATGAAATTTTATGCCAGCAATCGAATTATACGATCCGATTCGGAGGATTACATTACATTTACATTTCCATTGCCCTTCTTGACTTGAATGTTGAATCCCAGTCAATAATTAATCACCATTAAAGTTCTGTCGGGCGGGTTGTCTCCTCGTCTTCTTCCGAATGCACACTCACTCAAAATTAAGCTCACTATCAGATAATTCTCGTGAGAATTTTCTGTTTGTGTCGCTAGTCGGTTTGGTTGACGCTCTGGATAGCTTTTAAAATACACAGCAAATGCAGAAAGTAAAGCAGAGCCGCTTTAGTGAATACGTAATTTCATTCATCTATGCCAGGCCTTAAGCCTCTCTTCCTTGGCGTTCTTCCTCTTATCGTTACTTGACGTATGGTATTACATTTCAACATTAATATTCAGTTCACAATACAAACAGTCACTCAGATATATGAATTACTGTTTTCATGTGTCTATTCTGTTATTGTAATTTCAAGTGCCTATACTGTTAATACACCATTATTTGAACAAGCGCTGCATATTCTCCTACTAAATAGTTCATTTTGACCTTTTCTTTCATGTAAATGCCATTTTAGAATTCCTGGTCTCGTCTCCTGGTAGTGTCAGTGTCAGTGTGTCCCACTCGAGAATTCTGTCAGTACATTGCAGCAATTATAGAAATCTAACTTTACCTTGGAAGAACAAACAATAAAGGACATGGTACATTGAACCGAAAATTCAATTTTCATGAATCCTAGATCCTTATTCCAGAAACAAACATTCTAGTTAAAACTTTACGATTTCAGTGAGTCGTGCTATTGCGATTGCTAGGCTATACCCTTGAGGTATTTTATCTTTTGCTTTTTTACGTTGTTAGTAGTGTTTTTGGGTTATTTATAGAGATACTTCAATAAAAAACATGGCTAGAGCGATCGTGTGCTTTAGCATTGCAATAAACCCTAAGCTATTCATAAAAATAAGTTTGCAAAGAGGCGGAAAAGAGATAGAAAAGGGAAATAAGTGGTAGGTTTGTAATGCAGTTAGTTGTTTGGTTATTTATTGCTTATTGTCGGCATTAGTCGGATATTCTTTAGTTAATAGTGCAGTAGGTTCAGAGGAAAATTGACAAAACCCTATTCTATTGTGAAGTTGATTGGAGTTTTCCAATTATCATAACTGTATCATAAAATAAAAGCTTTGTTAAGGGAGTTTATAAAAGAGGAGATGTGAGCTCATGCTAATGTCATAAATAGTAGTGGCTTATCCTATGCATAAACTCCTCTTTTGTATTTTGCCAGAGTGTATCCTTTAATGTTCCATACATCCTAGTATTCCATGAATATGTGAAAACTTGGCTGTAACCGTAATATATGTATCTGGAAAATAATTTTGTTATGCTCGTCTCGCTCACTGCAATCGATCCCACTGCCTCGTAATTTTTACAGTATGATATTCCTGAAATATACACATTCAACCTACCTGACTTGATTTTGGCATGCCATGGCATGAACTCAAGTCAAGAGAGTAGATTACAGATAGACCTTACGTTTTCGTGTACATAAGTCCTAAAACTGCGAACAATAAGGCCATTAAATTAGGAATGTACATATGGAAGTGTATAAAGTGAGCTATGAATGGATAAGTATGCAAATATTATACTTCCAACGTGTACTATGTACCAACGAGCGCCTAAAATATTTTCCCAGTCTCTTCAACGTGAGCAATTTTTATAATTGCCTACTGACGCCAATGAACTTTGCATTTCTTCTTGGTGTTATTAAAGAAAGGAGACATGACATGAGGTTCGAGAGAGACGCACATTAGAAAACTAATGTCAAAATTATAACCTTCTATAAATACTACACTTTTTCTATGACTTATACATTCGTAGGTTAGTTTATGCTAATAAATGTTATACTTATACGGTACTACTACTCTGTCAGGATATTTAGAGTTTGGACACAAATTTACATTGCTTTTTTAAGCTAATCGTACTACCTGTAAGGCTATAAATATATCCTCGTGCCATGTGCCAGTGCAGACAAAGATAAATATTGCAGTCTAATATGAGACATTAAGCTGGCTGACCTTAATTCATCTGTCGTGCACTCTTTGACAGCTTAAGTGAGCAACTCTATTTCAGTTCTGCTTCAACAGCCAAAAAGAGAAATGTTCATACCCAAATATTTCCACAGATGTAAACAAATCTTTCTCTTGTTTTTCACCACTTTTCACGCTTTAATACCAGACTGTAATGCTTCTACCATTCAGTTTAGGGATAATACAAATGTTTCACCAAGAGCGGCTCCAGAAACAGCTTTCTGGGAAACGGCTTTTCCTGCTGCAATCATCATAGAAATAATCATCTGCGTCTTTATAATTGGATGGATCGTAGTAAGAACTGGATTCTTCTATGTTGAACACTACGGATCCCCAAAACGTAAGAGTTTCGAAACTTTAATAGAAAATGAAGATTTTAGAAGAATATTGTCATCTGTGCTCAAAGGTAACTACATAAAGTAACTAATATCCATTTTATAAAGATTAAATGCCAATTCATGCTGAAGCAATGCACTATTAATTCCTTATGTGTTTGTTTTCCAGGAATTTCTATGAAGTTCAAGCAATAAAACCCATTAGAACCATTTCACACCAATTTATCATCATTTTCAGTTATTCGTATGCATTTGACAAGAATTTCTCCATTTATTATGTTGATACTGACATACATATACAATATTACACTGATATGATAAAATAACTTAAATGACCCAATTATATATAGGTTATTGAATTTGGTCTAAAAGATTTAAATAATTACGGTTGTATACATTTTTCATTACATGATTATGAATTTTTAAGTATTTAAACTACAAAATACAATTACCTATATCTAAACCTGCATAGATTTTTAGTATTTTAACTGACACGGTAATAGTATGACTAACGATATCAATTTATTTATAGACAAACATTATGCTACTTGTATTTATTTAAGATATAGATAATGTACATCATTTTCTGTACAATATTCTCTTCGGTTTCCAATAAAGAAGACATGATATTGTAACATTAGGTACATACACTGTGAAAACAAAAATTAAATGTTGACATTACCTAAAATCCATTCTCAATTACTCAGCCTCTGTCCTATAGGTACATCCGTTAGTAGAGTATAACTAATACAAAATAAATTCTGCTGCATGTTTCTAATTATTGATTATCAGATTTGTATACTGAATCGTATAGCGACGATTTTTATGATTGCGTAGTGCTACATAGCGTACTGACTAATGCAATTATTATAACATACACTAAGTATGGTAAAACAGTTAATTTTAATTATCAGGTAGGTAATTTTAAAATATTTTGAATTTTATTAAGCATTGGCCAATTTCAGTTGTTCTTCCTCCCTCTGAAGTTGCGCTATTTCTTCTCGATTTATAAAATAATAACTCGGTTGACGTCCTCGCTGAAATTATAGTAATAAACAGAAAGGTTCAATAGAAACTTTGGAAATCCGTAGAGAACTTTCAACAACTCTAAACAATGCATGCATATAAGATATAAAATGTATAACATTATAACAAAAGCTACTTACCAAATCCTTTACTACCCGTTTAGCTCCAGCACGAACTAAGATTCTAGTCATTTTCTCAACTTTTTCAATACCCATGGCATAATGCAAAGCAGTTCTTTCCAACTGAAAAGTTGACGAAAATTAATGAGCCATAACAAGAAAACTTTATTTTTAAGGGTAATGTGAATGTCTGTGTATTTGTATTGTAGTTTCGTATCCGAATTTTTGATTTAATATCTAATGCAACTCACACTGTCACCTCTTCTGAGACATTCTGGAAAAGTTTGTGCAACAAACTGTACAATCGGATGTTGTTCTACAAGTACAGCCGTGTGAAGAATGCATCGTCCCCAGGGACTCATGGCCGCAGCCAATTTTCCATCTGTTTGTAAAATTTCTTTTGCTTGTTCCAAGCTACCATGTCGAACAACTCGGTGCAATTTCAAAAGCTTTTCTTGAAAATCGGGTATAGAGCGCAAGAATAGAGCTACCGAACGTTGATTAGCCTTCTCTGCAACTTCTACAATGTGTGCGTGCGAGGAATCCTGCACGGTTAATATATTTTGGTAGCCATCGACCATTAGCTTTTCTAATGTCTCTTGTTCCCCTGTAGTTCCAAACACAATTCAAATGGAAAAGTTTACAAATTATTAGGTTAAGTGCTCAAATTATCTTTAATGCCTAAATCAAAAAGTTTTCCTACCCGATGCAGCCAAGCTTACAATCCAGGAGTCGATTGTCTGAACATTGTCAGTTCTGTTCAGTCCTTCAGCAACGTCACGGGCAGTCCGCAGCTTTTCATCTCTCCAAGCCAAGTTTACAGAAGGATTTTGCAAAAATGCAAGAATCGTACTTGCACCACCTGGTCTTGCAGCTGCAAAATGAAGCACCGATTGTCCACGATCATCCCGAGTTCCAGAGTGCTCAGTTGTAATAGCTGCATCCGTCTCCTCATCTCCTGTTACAGTGTGTATCGCATCCTCGTCGTCTTCATCATCTTGCTCTACTTCATCCTCCAGACGCTGAATTAACCGATCTTCAGATTCACCTTCAGCTTCCTCTTCTCCAGCTTCTTCACCTTCAGCTGGAGCAGTATTTTCTGCTTCTGCAGCATCCCCTTCTCCAGCTGGAGCCTCCCCTTCCTCAGCAGCAACTTCACTTTCTTCCGCAGGAGCTTCGCTTTCTCCAACCGGAGGTTCACCTTCTTCTTCAACGGGGGCTTCAGCTGGAGTTTCCTCAGGCGGAGCTTCCATCTCTTCTTCTTGTGGCTCTGGAGCTTCTGCCGGAGCTTCCTCTTGGGTTTCCTCTTCTTCTTTTGGAGTTTCCATAGCTTCTTCCTCAGGTGCATTCGCTTCCTCCGGAGTTGGATCCTCGTTTGGTATTTCTTCTTCTGCCTTAGAGACTTCTTCCTCCTGTTGAATGTGATGAACGGTTGCTGCCGCTGCGGCGGCCGCTGCTGCTACTGGGACGGCTGCTGCTGCCGCAAGGAGTAAATCGTCCTTATTTTCTTCCTCCTCAGTCTCCATTTTTTCCTCCTCGGGTTCGCCATCCTCTTCCATTTTTTCATCTACAATATTGTTCTGTACAATCATTTCTGTCTCTCCTTTTCTATATCCTCGCAGGAAATTAGCGAGGTACTCTACAGGATCATCAGGTCGTTCTTGAGAGACTTGTGTGAGACCCTTGACGAGAGCATCACCTAGCACTGAAGCCAAATATTTACCTTCTTCTGACCAGATAGCTGGAAACTGAGATTTCTCTCCTTCTCCATCAATTCCAGGGGAGTCCGCCATTTCGTCCGCAGCGTCTACATATTTAAAACAATTTAATATCCTCACATGTGTAAAAACATGAAACACCAAACACAACGATTACAATTGCATACAAACAACAGGAACGGGAAAAGACGGTTTAAAAAAATAAAAACAAGTACGCACTACAATCACAGAAGACATGACATCAAAGCCAATAAGCTTGAGGCAACATTTTATTTTGTACTAAGTGCAAACTATAAAGGTACGCCATTAAGCACAAAACCATACGCTGATCAAGACCACGACAATGTAATACCGTGCTTAAAACAATCAACCGTCTTTTTAAATTAGCGTGTGCTGCACTCATTACAAAGCAAATAAAAAGAAAATTACTAAAATCAAAATTTTAGCAGACAATGTCATTGAAAAACACATGCAACACACGCTAATGCAAACAAGACAAGATTGAAAGTATTTTAAGATTACCTGAAATCGCGAATTGCAAGAAAAAGTTTGATTTTGCTAGAATTATGCAAATAAAGATAGATAAATACAGATTGTGATTGTCGTAGTCGTGATGCTTGGTATGATTGTGTTAGCATGCTGACTTGTTCTACTCTATAACAAATTATTACTACAAATTGTTTTCAATAATATTCAGCTTTATTTCCATTGCCTTCTCCTATTGAGGTTAATTAGGTACTGTGTAAGTAATTTCGTCTACTTATAATTTTCTCGTTTCACACTACGTATTTGGAAATTCATTTGGTAATCTTGCAGTGTGTCCATGTTTATTTAGCATAATATAATCTTTCTATTGCATTTTGCATTAATTTCGCATCAGGTAATTGATGGTTTCATGTTTATATAATATATCTCATATAGATTCTCTATTTATAATTTTCATTTGTTTCATTGGTACATTATAAACATATATCTCCAGTAACAAAGATATAATCATTTATAAACGTTGAATCTCTAAAAGTGTCAGGTATAGAAATATAATGCAGGTAGCGATGTAAATCCTAGGTAAGTACTAAAAAGCAAGGGTATTTGTAAATATTTCGCAGTAGTGGGTGTATATTGTGGCTATTATTGTTTTCAATCCTTCTTCGGCTTCGTTAAAGCCAAAATATCAGCTCTGGCTAACGCCTCTTCGATTTTAATTAGCTCGTTCACTGCTCGTGCTGTGTTCACCGCTATTTCATTTTCATTGAAGCCATACGTAAAAATATTTTCAAGCTCAATCCAGTCATCCGGACTTATTTCATCCGTTCTTGTATACCCTTTTTTCCATTTTATACAAAGGTGGTGCTTTTCACACTCTGAAATTAGTTCTGATCGAGCCAGCATTAGAAAAGGAAGTCGTATTCGGAAAGTTATCTGCCATTCATTAATCAAATTAAACATTTCGGTAAATATTATTGAGGGCTATTCATTACATAAGGCAAGCATATACTATTACTGTACCTTCAATGCAGTGCCACAACGGAAGGGATCCGCTGTAAGGAATCCAATTTGCGAATTATAATGGAATTCTACATGATTCGCCAACTTGGTATATATCTCGTCTAATGTTTGCAGAATTGGACAGAGTCTGCCATATCGCCCCAGAACTATAACATCTAAATGATCTTGTGCGTTAATCCACAGTTGAATACTGTTATCAGGACTCAACATAAATGCACGAGATTTTGGCCAAAATCGGGAGATTTTTGTTGCCTATTAATACAATTTATAGTTTGTGAATATCAAATGGGAATGTCATAAAATGCAAAAACCACATCTTTTCATGAACAATTATTATATTAAGTCTTCCACATACATCAGGTATCAAAAGGTTTCTGGAAGTAATAAGCTCGTCTCTTGGTTCCTTATCTAATGTCTCTAAATCGAAAAGGTCCCAATCTGGTCCAATATGTGTTAGCAATTTCGTCAAAAGTAAATGAACTTCCATCAAATCTTCCTTTTTGAATAAAGAAACGAATGCAAATGGTCGAATATTCCTTGAAAGGCGTACCCTTACTTGACTAACAAATTTACTGGGAAGATCAACAACAGGAATATCATCTAACAGCGGAATTTGCCCTGTAAAGTGAATATTTTCTGTAAAGGTGAAAGTGTCTCGGATTTGATTGATATGAAATAAATCTTTAGCACCAAAGCACTCTGGAGAATACTAGAGAAAATGTATTTTATATTTTGCTAAAGCTGGCATGATTGATTAGTTAACAAACCTTGGAAAACCATTGCTGGATGAATTATGGGCATGGATTGCTGCCCATTATGGTCTCGAATTGCAGGAATAAATACTTCTTTGAACGTCATATAACAATGTGGATCTGGAGCCACAAGGAAGTACTGAGGAAAGAATTTGATACAATCTAGAAGGGTAGCTCCGTACCTTGGTGTTGACCTTGTTTTTATTTCATGGAAAATTTCTTGTGTCAAATACTTTTTCACGTAAGCTTTTGCAGTATTGGAGTTCTGAGCAGATGTCAACAAAAGTTTTCTCCAAGTCCGAGCCCACAGACCTTCCTCTTTACTTATCTGATTGTAGTAAGTCTCCAAAGTTGACAGTTCCACAGTTTCTATTTCAAGTGCTGGCGGGTGACTTGTCACTGCTAATTTTTACTGGTTAGGTACTAAACTCGTTTTCGGATTTTAATACTGGCAAGTGCTTTCATTGTTTTATTAGTGTGGTGAGAAAATCGGCAATTAATGGATTTTGAATGGCAGATTTAAATTAAATGTCGGAAAACAGAGCCGTGCTTTAATTCAAAAACGTACCGATACCATTTTCGACAAAACCAAAAATACCAAACAGACAAGACAAAGGACAAAGACAAACACATATGGACAATGTACATATAGCAAACAAAATATTTTAAGAACAGATAGACAAAGGCTGGAGGCTATTCAGGCTATTGACAAGACACATATGACACAATAGACATTTGATCTGATAAGACACTGACAAAATCCAAGAAATAATGGACAAGACAAAGGAAATAATTATTATGCACACTTAGCTGACACAATTCTTAGCTGAATGTTTATAAATATTAGAAATCATAATAATGAAAATTCAGCTGTCAGATCTATAGTTCTAAATATAAGCAAAGTAAATCAAAAAATATTATAGGAAAATCAGATTAATTAGAGATTATGTAAGGCATTCCTTCAATAATTAATTTGGATTAAGCATAAGAATA
Organism: Yoshiicerus persimilis; assembly: GCA_020352615.2. NCBI lineage: Eukaryota > Metazoa > Arthropoda > Collembola > Entomobryomorpha > Tomoceridae > Yoshiicerus > Yoshiicerus persimilis. The sequence continues at coordinate 36,806,068 of CM036941.2, read as the reverse complement.
GTAAGTGTATTGTAATGCAAGATTGTTATTTCCTTATTCTAAACTTTTGTGCTTTTCGTTCACCTTTTTTATCATGCAGAGTACTTGGCGGTCTCTCCCAAGTGTCAACGGAGCTTTTATTCCTCTTGACACTCCTTGGAGCTACTGCTACGGGATTCGCACTAAGTAATTCAGCATGTGTCAACAAATCCTTTCTTCTTAGGTATATTCCAGGCGTATTTCCAAGTCTATCTTTTACATTCGGATCGGCACCGGTTTGTATCATAGTTTTATACATAACTCCAGAATCAGGAAGCGTTGCGGCATAATGGAGGGCAGAACGCTTATTTTTATCCGTCAATGTAAGTGCCTGATAAATTAACACAAGATTTACTATCATGTCAAATGGAAATGTTGCGTGTTCATAAATGCACCGTTATTATTCATAATAGCCGATTAGTTCGTATTCTAAGATACTTGCATTAGAGGTAATAAGACCTTCCATTGATAATCTAATTACAAATACCAGCATTGTAAGTGCTTCACTCTTCAATTCTGAATTACTTTGCGTTACACAAGTAGGTACATAGTCAATCTACATGTGTAGGCGTTGATTATTTTAATTACCTGAGGATAATTCGATGCCATATAGCGAACAACCGCTGGGTGATAATGTAAAACAGCCTTATGTAGGGGCCCTCGTCCATGTTCATCTTGAGCCAGTGCCAATCGTTTCCTGTCTAGAAGGCTTTGCAAGTCACGCAAATTTCCTGAGCTAGCCGCGTTATGGATCGAAGCTATTTTTGCCTATTGGAAAAAATTAAACTTCATTTATTCAAGGTAAACTGTACTTAGTGTTAGCAGTCGATATACGCAAGGTAAAAATTTAACAACTTGTAGTGACATATATATTTGATTGTTTACATATGTAGACGTATGCAATCGATATTTAATGTACTCTGTTTTAATCTAACTACAGAATGACTGTACGATTGATGTGAAATAATTATCATTTGAAAATAGGCCGTTGCTGGAAATGGACATACTTGGGTCATTAATTATTGTCTAATCGTCTTTACCTTCTTTTGCATAGATTTACGGGTAGTCAATTATCATACTAATGTTGAGTTTTGAGAAAAAGAGTATTGTTGATACAATTGTAATTGCACACACACAGGTTTTTCATAGGTTTATTTACCATATATGCTGGAACATTCAAAAGGAATTCTTGAACTTCAGGATTGTCACTCTCTTTGCCAACCAATTCATTTCCCCGGCCTTCAAGAACTCGGTCAACCAGTTTCTCCATGTCACTAGGTCAATGAAGCACATAGAACAATTAATTATTGATACCGAATCTCATTTTCAATTGTACACTTTTTTAAAGACATGTTACCACATAATCACTTGCGCATTGACAATTGCAATCCGCTAACTCTCATACGTAAGCAAAGCTACTGAAGCTACATGTTATGGGTAACTAATACATAGCTTAACTACTACAGGGTCCTTGGAAAGTTATAAGTTGTTAAATTCGTACTGCTCCGAGGAAAGGATGGACCACTGAAATTAGACGTATGAATACATAATATAGGTATGTATATTTAGGTGCATTTTTCTAAAGGTTTTAAAGGCCTTTTCTGCTTTCTGCTATATCAATGTAGCTTCCAAAGCAGTATGAGGTAGCAAATTGAGCATATCTTTTTATGATAATACTATGCTTTAGACTGCTATTGACATTGCTTAGTTCACAAAGCGTTTATCCAGTCGATTAAATGCCTTTTTGGGCCAAGTGTAACTTGAATGAGAATGACAATTATTTATTTAATGTTGCGTGAGAGAAACTTTAAGACTTATCAAAGCTTCTGTTCTGATTATATGATAAACTCTTAATGTATTAGTCATTTTGCACAGTGAGTCTAGTCTGAACATTGCTGACGACATAAATAATATGGATACACTTATGGCACTGTGAAGTAATTTTAGAATATCAAATAATATATAGTGTACCTATATAATAAATTATTGTACCACAAAAGGTGATAGTTAATGAAGACAAATACTTTGTATACAATACTGGCATGCGTTCGGCCGGCAATACGACGGTATGAAGCAGTTAATGTAAGACATTTCGGGTTCAAGCCACTGCAATGATTTTAATCGATCAACCTTGAGAATTGTTCGATTTCTATTCTTCCATCATGCTTTTTGATAACTTAAGTATCTAATACACGTAGCTTATCACATTTTGTAAATGTTTATAATTCCTAATGCAAGCTACCACCGTTGTAAACTGTTGGAACCACCTCAAAGAAATAATATGAGGTCGTGGAATTGATAATTTCATCCTTTTTGTTCTATAATTCCACGAATCTACCCGAATTCTAAGAAAAATTATAATTTGCCTGAATTTCCTGAATACAGGTATAGGGATTAAATTGTTTGCTTTTTTGATAGAGACAAAATATTTGACAGGAAGATATTGATTATGTTCTGTATTGACATTGATGGTAGCTAGAAGAAGGTAAAAATACCTGCAGGTACTACACAGCAATTATCCCTTCTATTCGTAGAATTCAGAGACAGCTATGAAAACCGAAAGTAGAACAATACCTACTATTTATGATAGGTACTTCATCGCTATAATCTGACCATTTTAGTACTCATCACGGAATAGGATTCATTGATACCGTACTCGTGTAATCAAAAATTGAAATAATTATATGCTTTACGAAGAAATACCACGAAATCTGATGGTGGTAGTGTGATCTGTCGCAAAGTGAATATTCACTTATTTGTCTTGTGAAAGGATATTACTCTTCTTACTTTGTCTTACCTTATCATTATCGTCTATGTTCTATATACTTGGTAGAAAGTAGCAAACAGACCACATAAATAGACCAAGCAAATGCAATACATGCGGTTCGGTCGGTTATAATAACTTAGTAATAGCTTTGGCGTTTTGCGAAAATGGTCTTTCGATGTACTGTTGGTGGGTAATATTTCGTTTAAGGCTTAAAGCTTTGATGGACAGAACCGTGAACATAAAAATATTAGCAGTGAAGCGTTTACTCAGCTAAATTCTAAACACAGAATACTGAAATACAACTTACCCTTTCTTGATATATTCTTCAATATCTTCTTCTGGTTCTGGTTCTGGTTCCGGTTCAGGTTCTTTTGGGGGAGGGGGCGGTTTGTTTAAATATGGTGACCTATAAGCACTTTTCTTTTTCGGTTCAGGTGGAGGTTCTGGTTCTTCAGGTGCAGGTGCTGGTGGTTCTTCGGGTGGAACTTCAACCTCTACTGCTTCTGGAGCCTCCTCTGGGGGTGCAGGAGTGGGACCCCGTGATAAAGGACTAGATTTAGGTGGTTTAGGTGTACTTGGAGGCCGTGGGCTAGACTTCGGTGGCTGAGGACTTGATTTTGGTGTTTGTGGAGTAGACTTCGGTGGTTGAGGACTTGATTTTGGTGTCTTTGGTGGCTGGGGACTCGATTTTGGTGGCTGAGGACTTGATTTTGGTGGCTGAGGACTCGATTTTGGGGGCTGAGGGCTAGATTTTGGTGGTTGAGGACTTGATTTTGGTGTTCGTGGACTAGATTTTGGTGGCACTGGAGAAGGTCCTTTTGGAGGCTCATCAGTAGCCTCGGCATTGCCATCTCCAGCATCTTCGTCTGGTTTAATATCAAAATTAGTGTTGAGATCATATTTACCAACATCTTCGGTGGCATCGCTGGTTCTGCGTACTTTTGTCGCAGATGCTAAAATACTTTCCATTGTTATGGGCTCGTCGATTTCTTCTTTCTCGGCGTCTGCACTACCATCGCCACTGAATTCACCTGAGGAAATTTTTCTTTTTTGGCTTAAAGCTTGAGGACTGAAACCTCGGTCCCAACCTATTATGTCACCACTAACTCTGGGTGCATCGGGGATATGCCTTAGATATCTAGTGTCGAATTCGGTTTGATGAGATCTATAATAGCTCGGTGTTCTTCCTTTTAAATCAGGAATTGTCTCATCAGCTCCAGATCTCTTCAAAAAGTTGTACATGGTTGCATCCTTAGCTGCATAGTGTAAGGGCGTCTTTCCTTCATTATCTGGCTCATTAATTAAAGACCCGGCTTCCAAGACGAAAAACTCAACTGCTATTCTGTGCCCTAATCCTGCTGCTTTGTGCATTGCTGTCAATCCGTGGGAATCTTTCGCCGTAAATACCTCGTCCACTTCCGTTTTTCTTTTTAAATCCTAGTAAATAAATTCAACTCGTATAGTACACGATGGAATCGATTAAAAAGGCTTGGAAAAAACCAGCAGCCTTACTAAACTTCCTTTCAACTAACGAATATTAGAAATTAAGATGATTTTACTGAACTTTGAATATAGGAAGGAGTATGGAATACAGCTATTGCTATTAGTAATAAGTAATAGTATAATACGAAAAAACGTTTTCTTAAAGTAATAAGGAAGTTGGTTTTCAAAGTTGTTGCAATAAGAGCTTGTGCTAAAATTCATATCTCTGATCTGAATTATGCAAAGCTATTAAGAGCGTTTGAAATTGTATTACATATTTTTCAGAGAAGCAATTAATAAATTATAGCTAATTTACCTTTAGCGTGTCGACATCATTATGTATTGCAGCCTTATGAATACTTTTGATTCGGGATAACAAATGTGGTACATTATCAAGGAACTTTCGTATCTTTGCATTATTCGTCGTTTCCAAAAGTAGTTTATCTCCATTACCAGCCCAGACTATTCTCTCCAGTTTTGATATATCACGCTCATGAATCCAAATTCGAATTTGAGCTCGTGTAATATTTGGTGACATTCCTATATATCAAACAAAGCCAATAAAATGCAGCAAATATTGCTAAAAGGTTTTGCGGAATGATAGAATATTCGTTTTTGCCTGTTCCAAATTCGAAGCCTAACTAGTTCTTTTTCACCTTAGCAATTTGCCATCTACGCAACGCCAACTGTAAAATGCTACGCAATCAAAGTACGGAAAATTATTGTGCCTTCTGCTTGTAAAATTGAGCTCCATTATTTTTCGACATTCAGGAAATGAAAGAGTGATGTATTCCATTTGGCAATTCACTTCTACTATACTTAAGTCTGTTGTGCAGCAAACAGAAGGTGAAGTTATGTTGGGAATTTGGCATGTAAAACCAGCGACAACGGAAATATCAAATCATTAGTAGTGCACTGTGTGGTATGTACATATTGCGAAACAAGCAAAAAATAAAATATGTTCTGTTGGAATGTAGCAACCCATTTCTTACATAATGCATCAACTAACTCCTATTTGTTATTCATGACTGGCAAATGGTAAAAGTCTATAATTTTATCGTATCGCTGCATGCACTTGTTCATAAATTTGCAAACTCACTGGTAAAGTAATAAAAGTGCGCATTTCGGTTTTCTAAAAATACATGAACAAAAATCCAAGTTATTAACTCCTACATTTAATAATACGGCAATAACTTAACCAACAATAACAAATTTCACATGCAACTGCACATTATTAATGTTAGTGCAGTTTGCAATGTGACGTGACTCAGTACTTATTTTGCATAACAATGGAAGTGTCAAAGTACACAGTTCTCCAAAATACAGCCTACAATTAATGCAATATCCTACCACAATTCAGTATACTGGGTTCATATACTGACAACCTGACCATGTAAAGCCGCCTTTACAATAATTCTACTCTAATCTAGTAACCAGGTAAATCTTTAATAATGTTTTTACCGTAGTATCCTCACGTTGGCAATATGCTGCCGGTATGTATGAAGCAATATAACTATAAATATATTATAACTACAAAGCCAAAATGATTAAAATCTCATAATTCTCTACCTTTACGAGGTTGACGAGGTACCATTACATAGATGAATGACCTCGAGTCTCATATACATTCCATTGAAAATACGTACTAACAAACTGGAAATGGAATTGAATTTCCCTTTTGATAAACAGAAAGGCTAACGGGGTAGTGAAAGCAGTTATTAACCGAAGTAAAACCTAATACTACAATGTAACAATAGCAAACCTGCGATTTTCGGGGAAATCGGTGAAATCTTTCTCCTCTTTCCTCTGGAAAAACTACGGTTTGTTTGAGAGTTCGGTCCTTCAATATCCAATTCCTCAGGGTGACCAACATAGTAAATAGCCTTTCTTCCATGAATATCGACGGCCTCAGGATTAGCTCCAAGGTTCACCAAAAGATCATACATCTCTTCACTATCTTTCAAAGACGCTGTGTAATGAAGTGGAGTACGAGATTCCTAAGGGAAAGCATACTTTCATTACTTTCACTTATAATTACCGAAAACGAACATTTTCAACTTTTTAAGGAAATAACTTGTAATTATGAGGGACCAGGATTATGTTATTGGTAATCTCTTTCTATATTTTCAAACTCTGTCCTATGCAATGATTTTGACATGAATATCACACAGAAGCAATTTTAATCTAATCCTTGAGGTGCCATATATTTCCGTTTTGTATTTACAGGTAAACGTTTTTGACAGCTAAAGTAATCTACTGAACCGTGGAAAACATAGATTTACCTTCTACTTGGCATTCGGATATTATACCAAACTTATAGCACACCAATGGTGAACAATCAAGTAATATTAAAATTATTATTAGTTACTACAATATTCTTGTTAATTGACATGCGTTGTGTAAGGTTAGTAAAATGAGACGAGGGTGTTTTACCTCCTGCAAGCAACGTGCAATGAATTATATGTAGCTAATAGTATATATCTTAAAATATCCTGAAATAACAGTGTGCTGGAGTCATGAAATGTTGATCTGAAAATTTGTTTTCACGCAATTAGTGGTTAGGCATACTTCACGATTGTAAATGTGCGTACAAGTACTAATAATAGGTTGGTTTCTCCAATATCATTTGTCAGCACAATATAACACATAATAGCCCATGCAGTCTATGGGTTAAACATTCACTTACATACAGTGTAGTATGCATGTATAAATAATCTAGGAATGTATTATTTTACAAATTGGCTATTAGGGAAAGCTAACCGCAAAACATCAGCAATTTTCTGGATTTTCATGACAAGGTAAGTTAGATCAATATTGCAATTTTCACATGCTCATACGCACTATTGTCTTTATTCTATTATTCCATTTATATGGTTTGCCCTTATAATATTCCAAAGCAATACCTAATTGGCTACTCATTTGAAGATTATTTGGTTGAAGACAAAATAAATAGATTTCCCCTACATATATAATTAAATACAAGTTGTCCTAAATAACAACCGTGTTCTTGGAAGTGACTGTTGTTTGCCTGTGATAAAGTCAGCATCAAGAGATGTTCCTTTGTAACATGTACGTGTACAACAGTAATCATTTGTCCTCGTGGCCATTATAATTTCATTTGCCTTCAAGCATTGTCTATTGCATGGAAGAAAATGAGGAGTCTGGAATATTTAATTGGTAACATGACACTAAATTCAAGGACATTATTATGTATCGCAGTAATGTCACTTTTGTACGTATCTACAGAAGTCTCAATACAGAGCACAAATGGGAGCACCTTTGTCAAAAAGTATTTAGGGCAATGAAAAGACATAGGTGAAAGTGGAAAGCAATTTGACAGTCGTATTTCCCTTTTTGTTGCTGCTCCGCATGATACAAATATACAATTTTTCATTCGTACACAAAGAAGGAAAGTCACTTTGACTCCAGGTGCACTTCTATTCATGTATACTTAAGTCACAGCAACTTTGTTCTATTGACATAGTTCCAGTTTTACAGAAATCTGCTGTGATGGTAGTATGTCATTAAAACAAAACTACAAAAGCCAAAAATTTAGCACTAATAAATCTGAAAATTCTTTAGAAACTTAACACAAATTAGAAAGTAGCAACTTATAGTGGTTTATTGTCTTTTTCCCATTAATGTTTTAAGTGTAAAAAGCAAGACAAAGTCTTAGTTATAGTAATTAAAGACCTTTTACATTATAACCTTCATTGTAATTTAGCTACTTATCTATTTACATTTTCTTTACGTCAGTCTCCATATTAGTGTTACGTAATACGTGTAGACATTTGCATATTGATACAATAATTGTAGAGTGGACTACTTGCTGCCTAAATGAGCAAACTAGATGTGGTGTAACGTAAGGTATGGCATGGAAAGTCTGAAAGCTTTGAATTTACATGAATATTTCGACACAAAAAAGAAAATAAGAGAATAGAACAAAAGCTCACTCTCGCCAGTCGTAAATGTATAATAAGGGGATGATAGTGCTACGTATGATTACACTGCATTAGCTAACCGTTGTAAGTCTAGGAAAAAAGCAAGTCAAGTTTCAAAGCAACAATATTAAAATATTAAGCAATCTATTGGTAGAATGAAAAATGTATTTATGCCAAGTGAAAAGGATAAAAGCATTGCATTGCATGGTATTGTATTGAGTGTAAGTACTACATATTAACCTACTACTATCTACATTATGACTTATTGCTAGGAGTATGCAGTGGCGAAGTAAGTGTCCTATATGCTTGCATTAACAATGTAGAAGAGGGATGTACAGTACACAGAAAAAAGTATATATTAGTCGTGGTAGTGTCTGTCTGGTACGATTTACACTTATTGTTAGCAAACACAAATGCAGGTAGGTATGGATGTAATACGTTCCTATACTATAAATTACCAGTCAGTCACATTCAATTCAATTGAATTGATTCAGGTCGCTCTTGTATGTAAAATCAATAGCTTAACTAACATAATATTTCTATTTGCACATATACACAGGTATAAAACCTCGTAGTACACTCAGACCTAGTATTACTCAGCTACTTGGTATTAACTTTTTTCTGTCTTTACGTATACGCAAGTAAACAATAGGATGGATGGCTGTTTGGCATGGTGTGGCTTGGGCAGAAAAGTCAGGGAGACTTGGGAACTAAGGTAAAGGCTTATGCTAGTGTCTTTTATGTGTCATGTAATGTTATGTTGGATTTTAGAATGGTGACTCAACTCCACAAAACAACGTATTGGTTTGTCTGAAGGAAAACAGCGAAAGCTATGCGATAGCTATTGTATTTTTAGTGCCTAGTACCTACACACACTACGTAAAGTACGTAACTTCCATATCACTGCTAAACATCACATTATCATTTACATGGATTACTTTACTATACACTATTGATATAATATTAGATGAATTCGATTGGACTTGTAACCTCGTTTCTTTGTCCTATGCTAAATTACCAAGAGGAAATATCTTTACTTACCTATTATCACTGCCTTTTTATCTGATAGCGCATTAATAAATTCAAGTTTTGCAAAAACACTTGCTCAATATCACTATTTTCCTTACACGTAACTACCTACTCCTGATTCCTCTGTCTAAAATCATAATAAATTATAAAAATGCTCCATCACCTAATGCAAAGAGTGTATGCAATGCAATTGGGGTTGCTCTACTTTTTCAAAACAGTATGACCTTGACGGCTATTTTTCATCAAGTTAAGCAAAGCAAATACTGCCATGGAGCTGCCTACTCATTTGAATTTTATAGGAAATTTTCAAGACTTACATTATCTTTAATTTGGATAGTTTCTGGATATTTCTTTGCAAGCCATTCCACGACAGCCTTATGATTGTATAGAACGGCCTTGTGTCCCACTCCTCGACCAACGGCATCCCGAGCAGTAGCCAATTTTCGCTTATCAATTAAAGCCTGTGTTTCACGGAGGCTTCCTCGTACAACTTTAAATTAATCAATCAAGGACACCAACTTAAAATTTATTACTCTTTTACTATAATTACAAAATACAGACACTCAAAAGCTACTATTTCATGACTCAAAGCTAATAAAAGTCCAGTTAACCAGCAGTGACTTTCAATGATATCGATATTAATTAATGCACTATGTATATTTATTTAGCAAACACCATATCTCAATGCAAATGACTGAAATGACAAATAAAATGACTGTGCAGTGACATTATCGGGATAAAATATAAATGGATAGTTTGTTGATCTGGCATGTGGTACATGATGGGATAATTGCATGTTGTACCATTTTAAAAGATGTATATTTACCTAAGTTACATTGTAGAATTGTATCTAGTTGATTCGAGTTTGTGTAGCTTTTCTACAAATAGTTTTACTACTAGTAAAGGTGAACTTAAATTATAGTTCAGTCAACGTTGACTTTACTACTTACGTTACGACCACTATCAATACGACTTATAGAAAGGTAACCTATGTAAATAATATTCGGACATCGAAGTGGAATCGAAATTAACTATTTACAAAAAAAACAAAGTTACTACTCTGTCAATCACATTTAACCAATGAAATTTAAAGCTAACCTGCATCGTGTATAAGGTCAACCTTGGCCATGTAGCCCGGAATCGAACGCAGAAATGCTTTAACTTTTGTGTCACCGGTGGATTCCATCAGTCCTAAGAGTCTTGCTCCTTGGCCTTCTAACACTACGTTTTCTAACTTTTCTAAATCGCCGTTTTTCACCCATTGGCGAATTGCGGCTCCTTGACCGGAAACCGCTATTTAAAAGACAATTTATATTAGATTTCCCATGACTCAATAAAAAGTTGGAGAAAGTAAAGAAAATTTTCTCTACTTTCTGTTTTCACTTATAAAGAAGTCTATAAATTTTACCTTTTGGAGGACTGCTGTGAATGTAAACGTTATTCTGTGTGATTGCCATCATTATGACAAATTGATAGAATCACCTTTTCTTCATGGTTTTATTTGGCAAAAAATTACACGCTGAATAATATTTGGGTGTAATATATTGGTATAGTATGCTGATATTGTAATAATAATTTCGGAATAGAAAAGAAGACGAACTTAAACACTGGTTTGGAAAATAAAATGCACAAAAAATACTTTTAGTTAGCCGGCTTATCACTTTCCCCCAACACCAGGAAATACGTAACTCGACTACATCCTACATTCTTGGTGTAGTAAGTTTTAGGAGCGTCGCTGCAGAACTAATGGGCAAAAACGATTTAGTGGTTAGCAGGAGAGTCACTTTATGGAAATCTTGACAATTTCTAAGTACAGTGCTAATACTCTCAAGAAATAAAGGCTATGCTAATAAAAGGTTGAAAACAATTGAAGAAGAGCCGATTTTGTTGCACTGTTTGTATTGCTGTGTATCTACATAGGTATGCACAGTTTGGTGAACTCGGCTTAAGTAAGAATAGCACTTAAGTAAAAGGAAAGGAAATTCCGAGCGTTCTTAAATGAAAAATGTTTGCCAGCGACTGAACTACATCAGTGAGCTCAACGAAGCTTTTTATGCTAGGAAAAGGCAATCAAAGAGAAAGAAACATGAGCGTTGTATTATTATAGTAAAGTAAGCAAGAAAACCCTAAAGCTCGATTTACTTACGACCGTTAGCAAAGTAATGACCAAAGTCGTTACATTCAGCCAGCAGTCAAGTCAAGCCAGTGAGTCGTAACGTGGTCGTCGCACAAAACTAAAATCGATAGCCTTTTATTCCTACTTTGTGTATAATGTAATACATTGGCTGCTTTAGAGTCGTTTTAACATTATGGTGCGTTGTCTGTGTACAACGAAGTTGAGTTGACATATCCCCATCACGTTTACTTACATACGTCCGTTCTTTCGGTTGTTGGTCGTTTCTGTCGTCCTCGTCACATCAAATTCCCACAAATAATTGATTATGTATTAGCTTACGTTCTTATGCATACAAGTACACAAGTCCAATAATTTCCATTCTCCGAGCCATAACTTCACAACGCACAGTTCCTCTAAAACCAAAGAAATGTTGCTGTAATCCTGATGTAAGGTAAATTGAGATAAGACATTATGAACAGTAGAGGACAGAACTCAGGACTACTACATTAAGTGACACGAAAAGACACATTTGTCTATAAACGCAGTGCAATTTCATTCAGGTGACAGGATTTCGACAATTTATGCCTAGCTGCATGTACCGTACAGCATTCATGGAACTCAACTCAATTCATCTAAATAAATTCGTTTCCAGACATCACTATACAGAAACGTGGACAATCCTACTTACATTCCTATTGGCGTGTCTGATGTTATATAATTTATGTATGTATGTAATTGTAAAAATCTTTTCAATGACAAAAACACCAATATTCAATTGTCTGCTACAGACTCTAGATTCGATTAGTTTCTTTCTTCAGTCAAATCATCAGTTTTATTAAGAAGCGAAAGCGCCTTTATATCTTTAAAGAATGCACTAAACAATCTGTCTGTCTGTCCGTCCGTTGGTTACATAACTCCTGAACGGGTTGAGATAATTACTTAAAACTTTTCTATTGTGTTAATATAATGGAGAAATTATTTTGGGTTACATTTGCTCCCTATATAATACTCTCGTTGGAATCCTTGTCGTTTCTGCTCAAATTTGCCCTTTCACCGAGGAGACAAAAGAAAATGATTCTACAGTGTACATTATAATTTAGTTTAAGGTAAATAATCTTCAATGGTAAGGGCTTCAAAATTCTTATTTAGTGTTACTGGCATTTCAAGTTAAAGACAATCCCCGAATTGACTTTTTCCAGTTTTTAGCTGATTCATTAATTATTCACATCTTCTAAGTAAGAGAAAGACATCGTTAGTCCAATTTACCGGTCCTATTCTTTTTAATTCCAGGAATGCTACCAGAAATTCTCATTCAGCTAAAATAGCTTTCCAAATGGCCACGTAGCAACTACTAACCACAATCCAAGTACATACTCTAAGTATCATTGCACTCTACAAAATTTATCACAGGGCAGAATAGATTTTTGGATTACCATTTATTAAAGTACACTTTCTTCTCCCTCCCTTTATTGCATTCATCTACAAGAATAAAGCGCTATCATTATTATTATCGTTATTTCGAATCACTTCCCTATATCTGTTCATTACTATATTAGCAGCGTGCCCAGCCCTTCTATAATTATATTTGATCGTAAAAACAAGAGAATGTTTCTGTAGGTAGTCCTGTATGCCATGGTACGACTTCAATTACTAATACGCCACCACTTTATCCAGTCTCGAGCAATCAATTAGATGGAAAAGCAGAGAGAAACGCCAAAGCAATTTGTATGCAACGAGAACATGACTGAAATATGTACATGTGTATATTTCCTTACCTACAAATTTTCCCTTACCAACAACGTATCATTTGTAACACGATAATTCGGTTTTCCGATGCAAAAGTCTCTGCTTGCTCCGCACGATAAACTTAAATACACCTACACGCTCAGAATTTGTTTATCTCAAGTCATTATTTCAATACTTTGTATTGAGGTTTCGTTTTTATCTAGAAACTCGGTGAAATATGTAACCTCCCTATACTATCTATGTAAAAAATTTGTCCGAATTTGTGATTTTCTAATGATTTTCTAACTGATTACCATTAAAATTACCTCACGGTATATTGAAAATGTATAGGTACATATGTCATTTGTGACTAGCATTTTATTTACATAGATAGGATAGGGAGGTGCATATTTTCTAGATAATAAGGAACTACAATGCAATAAGATTACCATTCAGTTCAGGCTAATAAATACATTGGGCTGGTTGGGTTGTTCCTTTTGTAAATAGGTTGTGAGTCCTCAATACAATCTTAATACCTATTTTATACAGTCCTCTGGAATGTACTATAAATCTAAATCTATGAGGAAAAGCAATTATCATGAAATCCATTATCTTTGTATAGAGTTTTCCACAAATAAACAATAGCTAATTAAGTTTAGTGATATTTGAATACATGCAGATTTGATTGCACAAGCTGATTAATTTACATAGGGAGAAAGTGCAATTGAAGAAAGTTACTTATTACATTGATTACAAAAAAGGATTTTATACTAGAGATGGCTGTGGTTATTTATTGGGTATTCCGAAATGAATAATTGTATAGGTAATAGGTATGTCCATAGCTATACGTTTACATCGCACCACAATTGCATCCTGTTAAATAGAATGTTTATACTGAGTTTCTGTTGTATCAACTTGTAGCCCAAATAATATTGACAGGTGAAAATAAATGAAATTCCCCTTATACTCATTTAATAGCAACTTTCACCCGTCTTAATGAAACAGTAATATACAATATGAGAAGAAAGATATTACAATTCGTTTTGTTACCGTCAAGCAAGAGTTATTTATACTATACCCAATTTTTGACAGCCAAATAATAAAATTTAAACTCTCAAAGTACTACAATGTAAACAAACAAGCACAATAACATGGACGTGTATTGTATTGTATTGTGCAGAATGTGAGTAGGAAATTGTTTATACAATTACGTAAGTAAAGGCATGACAGTTACTTTATGAACATTTGAGGTAGTCTGTAAATGTGTAAATGTAAAGAAAACCGATGTCATACACAGCCTGTGGATTAATAATGTACCATACCTATTTGAACTATTATATTTGAATTTATTCTATACTCCTCGTTTTCGTTGCACTCCACAAAACATTAGCGCAAAACATCCCAAAGTGAAATGCTGACAGAGAATCAGCCGTATTTTGCATAAACCATGTGTTTGACTTGTGTAAGCGAAATACAATGAAAAGTACCTGGCCTGGTACCAGATAACTGCGGTGAGGTTAGTAAACTTGTGGAGGTAATTGCACGAATTGCACATTTCTTTGAAGTGAAGGCGGACATAGATGTATATACAACATACATAAATACTAAATGCCCGGCTGAACTATAATGTAACGACATCGCAGTCGTACTTATAGTAACAGGGTACGATTTTTGCACCTGGGTCTGTTCTCTGACTAAACTGCCCTACTTATGTTTTACAGGTTTTACACTTCTTTATTAAGGACCATTTGTATAATATGATTACATACTTAGGTACTCAATTCTATGGTCAAACTCATGCATCGATGAAAGTATTATGTACATAGTACGGACTACGGACAGACAAACATACTCTTGCTCTTTCAGTTTCCTGTGTCTCTTTCTCGAGTGATATGACAATAAAATAATAGTTGTCTGCAGGTCCATATAAAGTTCTAGGAATTCTACATTGGCAGTGCCACTTCTAATTCTACAATTGCATAATACATGTAGTTCAATATCTACTACCCACAACACAATTCATATTTTATGCTTTTAAGTAGTTGTAATCAGCATATTGTCTGCAAATTCAGTGAAAATATGGATATTTGATGTACTTCTATATGAATAGCGACAACCGACTATAAACCGGGCATTTAATCGGAGGGTTAGTAATAACCAAGTGAATTAAATATTCAGAGATAAAATATAGTGGAACATACGTTCGTATAGGTTTAGTAATAGTAATATCGTAATATCTATATATATCTATGATGTAGGCTAAAATCAAATCTTAAGTAGCTCAAAAATAGGCATTTAAGCTTTCAAAGCAAATTGTCTGCGCACCATATCCCTTTTAATGGCAAGATAACGTCAGGAGACGAAATGACATTTATATGCCCCTTTGACACTACTCTTTGGCAATGGTTTCAAAAGTACAAATACTTTTCAATGCATTTTTGAACCATGACAAAAATATTACACTTTCAAACTCACTCGGTTGATGTTTATTTATTAAAGGGTAAAACCTTCTGAAAATGTTGGGTGAATGTGAATAATAGTGAATATGGTGTGACGGTAAATATTATTTATTTATACAGTTACATATCATTACTAAGAATTGCATTCGAGCTTCTTTTAACTTTCCCTTGTGTACCTGGCCAAAGGTGCACATGCACATTAAGTAGTGTATTTTGCATGTCGAATTTGCTACACAGGCAGAAAAACAACGTTCACCTACATTCAAGCTGCAGCACAAATAAAACTTCTTGCTAACTACACAGAAAATGTTGCACTGAAAATCTGAAAATAAAAGAACCACTGTCATATGATAAGATGATGAATCAGTGTTATTGCTTTTGTTGTATCTCTGAAATAATCTAGAATGAAAAATAGTATTTGGCTAGCATCTTAGTTAGCAGAACAACAAAACCAACAGAATAGTTTACAAATTGCTTGCTGTTGGTAGACATAAATGAATCAATACACGTAACTAAAAGCACTGCGAAAGAAATGACTTTAGTTCACTGGTTTTTAATTTGCTTTAAACAGGAATACAAAATAAATTACCCAAATAAGTAGGTATTTCAAACCATTAAATTAAAGTCCCTCGGCATATATGACATAAGTCATGTCATTCTCAAGCTATCTCATCAAAAGGTTTGTAAATACATCGCTGTTTATTGGAGGTGCAATGAATTCTTACAATGGACATCATTTCACTCTGAGTGCAATTGAATGGGTTTTAGTGCATAAAAGTAAATTGGATTTCCTTGTATGTGCCTGACGTATCTACATGAACCTTACTTTTAATGGCAAATTAAGCCTTTGTAAATAGACAGAAAAAAATCGAAAAATAGTAAGAGCAACAGCGGCCTTGTAAAAAGCATTTGTAAATACATGCACACTACTGTAATCTCCGAATAGTATAATACATAGGGAACGGAAATTAAAAAATAGTATAGCAAAGGTTTTAGGGTCTTATTTTTTGTTCATTAAGACCTTCTGTGGAGTGTTTGAGCTTGTGGTATAGGAGAGAGTTACTTAGGTATGGTATACTTATGGAATTGCCTGAAGAGATTGGCGCTCTGCATACAAACAACATCTTCACATATGTCAAACACAGACTTGCATTCAAAGCCAAGAGAGTAAAGGGACAACCAAATATTTTCAGTTTAATTTTAACCCTCGCCTGTTTATATTTCTTTAAATTAATTTTAAGTCTGCTACATGAAGTTTCTTAATGAAAATACAGTTGTGCCGTACTCATAGCTATTGTTTAGATGTATTTAGTAGCAGATCAGTAACATTTTAAATAGAATTAGTTCGTTTTACATTTTATTTATTCATATGGTTTAATTCACTAGCTATAGATAGTATAGGTATTACCTAAGTAATACTCTCTTATTAATTATTAAAGTGCTAAGTGAGACGGAGATGAAATCAATACGAGTGCAGCTAACCTGTATTTTTTAAATACAGAAACTACAGTTAAATGCAATCTCCATTGCTTATCGCAATTTGTACCGTTGTACCTCAATGAAATATTGCAACTGAGATTCTCATTTTGGCAATTGTTAAACAAAGTTGTTAAGTTTACAGTAATTATTTATATCAATCGAAAATGTCAGAACGTCAAAAGGGAAGAAGAGCACTTCAAGCAAGAGTTTTACAAAATCAAGACGAAGATCCTCCTGAAGAACGGTATCCGTGGCTAAGATTTTGCTGTCGTCTTCAGCTAAAAAATGAAAGTCCTTTCAGCATTGCTCCACTTTTTGCTTTGGTTAGTAAATTATAAATACTATGGAGTGTAATTTTGGTCTAGAATGTGTTTACTACATTTTTATATTTCAAACTTCACGTTTTAATTTTCCTGTACGTTCCTCCGTATTAAATGTGTATTTAAAAAATGTATTTAAACTGCACTATTTTGCAACGTTCCTAATGTGAAATCATTAAATTAATAATTTGAAGAGAAATTATAGAAACCCAGATAAACAAATTGCCAGTTTACACTAATGTTTGTTTTTACTTTGTAGGGTTCAACATTATCCGAATTATTATTCCTTTTGAAGCTCACGGGATTGCTTAACTTGGATATGATCGCACTGTCATCAGTTTGCATTCTAATATTATTAACACTAGTGACATTACTCTATATACGCTTTGACAAACTAACACTACTTTCATTCCTTGTAAGTTTACCACATAATTTTGTAAATACATTATCTAATTTGTGTGAAATAATTTCATATATTCATATTTGCAATGTAAGTAACTTTCATTTAATTCTATATCCATGATTAGTTACTTTCCGTATCACTCCTATGTTCTTCGACATACCTTGTCGTTGTGATCTCAACAATAGAGAGTGAAGCAGCACTTTCAGTTACTGAGATGGCCTATAACGAAAGCAGCAGTGTCAGCAGCACAAGAATACCCACCCCTCGAGGAATAATTCTTCATCACGGTGGAGCATCAGCATCTTCTCATTTAAATTGGATTTACGAAATTCAAAATGAAAATGTATTTGCATTACTTATCAACTTCGTCAGCTTGTATTTCGAAATTGATGTGTATTTGTGTGTGTATTAAAATTTGTAACATATTTTTGTAGCAATGCTGTGGATATCTAAATTACACAGATTGGTTGATGACAGTGAACAGAACGGAATTAGAAAATGAACAAGAACTCTTTTGGGTCACATCTTGTTGTAATAAAAATATCTCCCGAGAAGAATCTGAATGTCTAACCAAAGCTTGGACAACGGGTAGTGAAGATCTGCACAAATTGGAGCCTTACCTATATGAGGAGGTAAGATCAATTTCTACTTTCAATTTCAATATTGTAAAGTGTATTTATTTACGTGTACTTATGTATTATTTAATTTTAGGGTTGCGGGCACTATCTAGATCTGAAACTGAAAGATGTTATCGAATATAAGTTTCGGTCTAGCACAAGTCTAGTTTTCTGGGATCTGGCGATTCTTGTCGACCTCGTCGTATATACCATATGGAAGAAATTCCATACAAAAACGGCCAATAGCGATATGGAGTTCAATGACGATGTATTCACTTGAAAAAGCTTCAAACCTGCCAGCCATTGTGGTCTAACTCTAGAATCTCGAAATTAAGAGGTGTCAAATCCAATTACTAACACTAAAAGTGCACATAACAATTAGTGGCTTCATTTCGACATTCCGGTTCAACAGTCCACTAATAATAGTGAAACAATTCAAGTCAATTCCAGAAAAAGTCAATATTAATAATCACTCATGGACAGTATGTATGTGAGTATGCAAACCAGAAATTGTATTTGTAGCAAACTCCTGACAAATTAAACTATAAATATAAGTCAACAAATTAAATAGTAGATCTAGTAGAGTAGCCTTATTTTTTACATTTAATAGTAGACACACTAGCTCAGTTAATTAGGTCGTAGACTTATAGTAGTAGTTTTGCTATACGAAATAATAGTACCACATAACCACGGTACTCAGATTCCTTACTCAAATACTTCTCTTAGTTTATTTCCGTAAATCTCTTCCTTATTATTTAGCAACAATAACTCACGTATTCCTACTAGTATACATAAGAAAAATAAGAATGCCTTATGAATACATAAGAGTATTAACTTTTTCTACAAAAGCAAAATATTAAAGGACAATAACTTTAATGAATACCCTTTATATAAAAAAATATTTTTCAAACATGGGGATACAATTTCAATTTGGTGTTAGTGTTAAATTTTATTACATATCATGAATTTGTAGTGACAGATGTATTTACTGGAGCAGCAGGAGCAACTGTAGTAATTTGATGGTTCGAACTTGCATGATTTTCTAGACTTATTGGGCGAGTAGAAGACTGACTTTCAGCATTCTTTAAGCTATTACTGGTTTCCGAAGAATTCGATCCAGTGATCATTTGATATAAATCCCAGCCCATTACAGCTAGTAAATGTAGAGTTATAAAACAATGTGTTCCTGACACAGCAGAAAAGAGTTTCATAGAGATTTTGTCTTTCCAACCGTTTTCGTAACCGTTATGCAGTATAAGAGAGAAGCAAGATATAATCCCAAGAAAGGCAACTATATTTGTGGAAAACCATACTTTCTTTGCGATTTCTTCTCGATCCTAACAAAACGAGTCAAGTTAGGAAAATTGCTAGAATGCAGTTAGTGTACGGAGATCAGCGAGAATTTATTTTTGTTATCGACTGACTATTTTACCATAATTATATTTAGGGTAATTCATTTCCAGTTGTGGTTGCTTTACCTTAAACAGAAGAAATATTGCAGAGATTAATGATTGTGTAGCTCCACATACCAGACACAAACTTGTGCATATTTGCAGGAGTTCCAGTTGCTTTTTCAATGGTCTGAAGTCAATAAATCTATCTATGTACGTTGGTTGCCACTGCCATTGTTTTGGTTCAATTTTGAGTCCCAATTGGAAGCCAGCTTTGGAATACAGAAGTTTTTCTTCGTAGTTGACGTCATATAAAATCCAGGATGAGCTTCCACATTGTAGTAACCCAAGAGTCTCAAAAAGTAATCAAAACTCTTTACATACATTTATTCATTGAATTGGATTCATCTGCATTTCTAGTTTGCAAACGGCTTGGACTACCGGCACTAATTTGTATCCCACAAATTATGTAATCTTACACTTACAATATGAATCCCAAATTATTAGTAGCACCACCTCCTCACCTAACTTAAACTTAATAATTTTTATTCTTTGCATAATTTAAATAGAAAATATTATAATCGAAACTTACCAGATTAATACAGACTGCAATTTGTAACTGATAGTTATTAATAAGATCGAATATACTCATTATATCAAAACAGATTGTTCCTCGAGGATATAGTATTCGTATGGATTCATATGGAAAGTGTTCTTTACTTGACAGAGGAAATGAAAATGAGTTTGAATGCAACTGACTATTTGCGAACAACAAAGCAGAAACTAAAGCAGGAAGTTTTAATCTTATTGAAAACTATGATGCATAAAGGTGAGGAATAAAATAATACTCCCTTCCTTGGAAAAACAATGTAATTGAAAGGATGGCAAATTTTAAGTAGGTCATTCGACTCGACTAACTCTTTATTTACTTTACTGTAAAGTAGGCATTGTTCCAGTTCATGGATACTTTTTCTTTCCTCATGCCACACATACTTTGCCTTTATTTCTGTTCTTGTAATTTATTTCCTTGAGTTCTTCTTGGTAAACAGAGTTCAGATGAAAAGACAAATTAATATGCGTAAATGAATGGATTTTCCACAATACGCCTCCATTTAGAAAACAAGAATGCTTTTTTATTTCTTCATACTTACGTCCAGTTAGTCACAGCATACAATACAACACAGCAGAGCATACATTTAAAAAGGTACTTCTTTTACTGGAGTGCTTACATAACAGTTTACAGTCAATTACCACATATTAAATACTTGAAACACATTTTCTCTATTGTATAGACAATGAAATTAGGTACATGGGTATTCAGGGATTCTAGTTAGACTTTTTAAATAGTACTACTTTGTTTCTACTATTTTACATGTAAATGTGCAGTTTGACGTAAAGTTAATTCAAAATACATAATACAATAGGTACAATTATCATCATGAGAGATTTCATGAAACAATAAAAAACTAAAACTCTTAAATACAACTAGGACTAGAGTCTAGGAAAAATGTGACCATTTGACCTTTGCCTTTAACGTTAATGCTACCTCTACAACTAAGCTTGTAGCCTTTACTCTTGAGAATATCTGCCAGCTCTTCTGTTACTTGGATATGATCGAGTAGGCCACAGGAGTCCATTCGACTAGCTACGTTAACAGCGTTTCCCCAAATATCATACTGTGGTTTTCGGGCTCCAATCACGCCAGCAACAACAGGACCCACATTCATACCAATGCGAATTTTGAAATTGTTAAACGAATGTTCATTGATTTGTGTAAGTTGAGATCGAAGTCGCAGAGAAAAGTCAGCCATTGAAGTTATGTGATTGTACGTTTCTAGGTCACGAGTTGTCTTCGTAAGACCTGTTAACATAAACATATAATGTTAATATATATATAATTTAGCAGTAAGGCAATTTTGTACAACGAAATACCAAGTGTCTTTCACTTGAACATCGGAAATTTTTCATGCATTCTCTAGTAAACTATTCTTTAGATATTTTATGAACATTCTGTTCCCCTTATTTTATTTTTTGTATTCGAAACGAATTTTTTGTCACTCAATACTTTCCTCCTATAGTAAAGGGGCAATGCTAACTTTTAAATAAGAAACCGAAATGCGTATATTGGTAATCAGAAACCACGACACGACACGTTCTCGGAATTTTTATGGAATCATTTGATTTCTTATAAAACAGAGAATATTCCCATTTCAATAACAGCATTTCAATTTTCAGTCTCTAACAACTTCTCCGAAAATTGTATTAGTAAAGACTATCGAATTTCAAATTAAATTATAAAATAAAAAATATCTGTAAGTCAAACAAAACTGCTCCCATACAGCAATTCTATAAAGAATAGAGTATAATTACGCCATAGTATCGGGCTTCGTATAAATACTATAATACTAATATTTACTGACATTCTCAGAAACCGTCACAAAGGGCTTATGACTTATGACCTTTATATTCACTGTAAACATTTAATAATCTCTGTTCTACTTATATCTTGCGTATGCGTAGGTAAGGTAGGGAGGTATACAGATATATAAATATGACCTGTATACTTTCGTTCCACTACGCAGGTGAGTTTGATATTTTATTTCAATTTTTAATTTCTTTTCTGCTTTATCATTATTATCATTAAAGCATATATACATACTGGCTAAAAGTTTAGAGCAATTGAATTTTAATGACATTGTTTTGATTCCAGCAGTACGATAAATTGGTAAGCATGTGTCTGGCTTCCTATTCGATTTCCAGACGACAACAGAACACAATAAGTCTAGTACGTCTTTGATGTCCTTTTGGTGGCATGTGCTTAGCCTGTACTTTGCATATTTGCTAGCAAACTGGAATATTGAATATCAAAGAGACTTCAAGTCAAGTGAGCTCTAAGCTTCGATTCAAGTTCTCTTTCGCCCTTCGCTAACTTGAATCGACAACATCCAATTTTTCCTAGAACTACTATTCTGCATTTCCTTACAGGCCCTAAAAATGCTAAATACTTTCGCCTGGATTGCAGTAACCTTAATTAAAAATGTAGATTTTTGTTACTCTTCTTTTAACCACGAGTAAATTGAGTCATTGTAAAAATGATATCAAGGAGACAACTGGCACAAGTTAATTTTTGTGAAATACACCCATAAAAATGTCTTAAATCGATGTCTCGTGTTTATGGGAGGAATTAAGACATTAATTTTTATGAATTTTTTGTTACTTCCGCAAACATTTGTTTGTTGTCTCATTTCAAGTAGTTTTCTGTAATGGATAACGCAATTAAAAAAGCAGAACATAATTTAAATGCGAGTTCATAGTTTTTTAATTATGCTCCATGAAGAAGAGCTAGCACGAGGGAAGTTGATGGCAGGTTCTTACCGAGAAAGTTTTAAAGCAGGATGTAAGTTAATTAAATAGAAAGTGGAATGACTAATACAAAATATATCGGAAGAGCTACCTTTACGTTATCTTCCAGCATAAAACTTGGTTTATTATGACTGTATAAGATATTCATTTACATTGTCAGCGTTTGGGAAAGGGAGACTGGTAGTAATCACGTAAGGTACATAAAACGACATGAAATATGGACAATATAAATGAAATAGGACCTGAAGCTGCCATGTAAGTAGCCCCAGTAGTCTTTATCTTCTCTATCCACCGGAATTGCTCTTCACCCAAAATCTCATCAAAATCTGCAATGATTTCATTGAGAAGTCTCAAGCACTCAACACCTTCGTTATTCGCCTCCAGTTCCATGTAAAAGTCCCAGAAATTCGGGATCGATGCAAACATCACACAGACAGAGTCACATTGCTCCGCATACAGTTCCTACGTACAAACCAAACCAGCATTAAATACATACAGTCACATCAAAATTTCATTCATTTCATTTTCCTTTCGCTCTCCCTCCCTCTCTATTAAATTAAATACCAGAGAAAATTGCCTCTAACTGGATAGACTCTCGTTTTACTATTTATCGACAGATTCATAATTTAAGCACTTAACACAAAATGATTACATTTCTGCTTTCATACTCAAACCTCATTGAAATTGTGTTTGATACGAAGACCATGCACTCTAACTTCATTTAATATGGTTGTATTCACCTTTTCACTTAATAGAGTAATAAATCTTCTGGTTAAGTCCGCTTGATTGATTCTTATGCTAAAACAACAACCATTTCGTTACACAGAAAACAGTTTCAACTAATCTCATTAGACTACAAAATGTGTCAGGGCACTAAATACACAGTTAATTACACGAGTCGTATCCGGCTTAAACATGCATTTACTATTTATAGTACCTACACTGCAACATAAACATAGCGTACTACATAAATCTCCCCATTTCAACAAACCATACGACTTCTGCTATTAAATTAATAATTTGTCCCATTTACGAACACCAAGTCAGTGAAGTCAGACATTGGACAACAATCCTCCATGCTCGAAACACTTGCAGAACCGAGTGAAATTAAAAGCAAATTGTGTTAAATCAAGTTACGTTCTGTCTTTCTGTTAAGAGGATATGTTTATTTGCATGTATTTTAGGCCAGTCGCTCATGAAACTTGCTTATAAACAGCAATATCGGGCAAAATCAACTCATATCCTTACTGTTAATTAAATAAATTCTGTACAACAAAATTTCATTTAAGTTTCTCCATCTAATCAGGGCTTAGTTGTTACTTTGTTACTCACACTCATTTGAATACCATATAAAACTATGCCTGCTATAAATCCACTCTAAATAAACCGAAATTAAATCTAAGAGCTCTTTACATGGACCACAAAAGTTTGTTGAAAACTTACATCGTACAGCTTATCGGAAGCAAGAAAATGATCGCAGACAAATAGTGGCAATATATTTGCAAGCAGTTTTCGATTGTAAGCTTGCAAATGTTCAGTTTCGTCTTTCTCATCTGCAAAAAGTAAGGCATCACATTAGTTTGTCATATTACAATTTACAATTAAGGTCAAGATTAATCCACCAAATGTGTACATATATTTTGATCATTTCCCAAATAAATGTAGTTACATTATGAGTCTAATCAATAATGTTGAAGTGTTTTATAAAGCTTAAAAATGTTCGATTCGAAAAAGAGAGAAGTGTAAGTGTATCCAAAAATATTTAGACCTCGTTTGGAAGCATTGACACAAACATTTGCAATCATTAGCTTATCTGCTGATGTGAATGTGAATGAATTATATATTTACTAATAAAAGTTATTCAATCACAAGTAAAAAACTACGTTCACAAGGTACTGTCATAATTTTAGACTTTCTCTCTTGTACATTGATTTTGTTCCAATGTTAACTTTGAAAATTGAATACAATTAAAAATTATTGAATTTGTACTATGCAATAATTCAAAGTGAAGATTGTATAAGTGCCTTATTGCATTACTATTTATGTGTATTTAGTTCTTTGCATAATAATTATGACTTTTGGAAATGACTATTATTAGGATGCTTTACATATGTTACATATATTACACATACATATACCCACATGCAAAGCAATTTATTCATATTGATGTTTATGACAAAGATTTTAATATCTAGAATATTGTGTGCTCATCGTACCTGTAGCTTGAAGTTTCCACAGGAAATCAAGTCGTGCTGTGCTTTCCGTTTGTCTGGCGTGTATTGCAAGAGCAAAGAAAAGCATTACCAAGGATGTTGGAAGTCTGTATTTTCCTGGCATCCCCTCCGATCTAGTAGCAATTAAGAATCATGTCCAGTAGTCATGAGATTGAAACATTTACTAATCCGATTTGACAGACTTATAAAATATTACACAGTAAATCCCAGCACCATGTATTAATGCCTCTCTCACTACTAATATATTAGTAAGTATAATTACAATAAACTACTAAGCTTAGCCTTAGCCTTTTTGTCTGATGGCAATTAGAGCTAGTTCCTTGTTATATCAATTTTATCACAAACTGGAGAGCAACAATTGGCAATATTTTCTATTTTCTGCATTTAACAATGTTATTAATTAAATCTACTTCGCTTACTTAGTTTTCATATACACAAGTAAACCTAAGCGCAAAATACAATTAACTGCCAAGACAGCAACATAAGTAAGCAAAGCAATA
Organism: Yoshiicerus persimilis; assembly: GCA_020352615.2. NCBI lineage: Eukaryota > Metazoa > Arthropoda > Collembola > Entomobryomorpha > Tomoceridae > Yoshiicerus > Yoshiicerus persimilis. Next base: position 36,780,224 of record CM036941.2, on the reverse strand, counting down.
GAATTGAGACTGCTCTTTCCAGAAGCAAAGAAAATAGATATAAAGCCTAATCGTAAGTAGTCAAATAAATGTGAGCTTACTCTGAAGAAAAAGTCATCCTTCGATCTTCTTGCTCTAGGACATTGTAGTCAACCAAAAGAAGAAATCCTGTGATGAGTATCGCATTCAGTATAATCTTAAGAGTGCTCCCGAGAATTTGGTACACGCTCAAGGAAGATAATATTAGAGTTAGAAGGACGCTAGTAAACTGGAAAACAATATTGACTTGTCAGAATCTCCACTACCACAACAATTTGTATTTATAAGAAAGAACTTAAAAGAGTAAATTACTACTACAGCATGTTAAAGCAAAGCTGCACCAGTTCTTTCAATGTTTAACAAACCGAACTACCAGATCCTTTGCTTTAATTCTGTGTAATATGAGGCACGATAAATAATCAAATAAGAACGGAGCCCTGAGTTCAGTTATTGCAATTACATGTGAGCACAACTGAGATAGCTTACCCATTAGTTTTCTAACTAAACATTAATCATGAAATCGAGACTAGTTTTATAAGTGAAAGTGAGATATTTGTAGACTTATTGTGTGTTATTGAAAAAAGATTTTCATTTTCCTAGCTAGATATTTATTAGCAACTTGGTCCTGGTGAAGGGCGAGTTTAAACGAGCAACCTGTAACTGCAACTTTGAAAACTAGTGTTTTCACATGTGATGGTAAACAAAGGGATATGAAGTTACTTCAAAGAAACTAGAAATGACTTCCCTTACTGTAACATCCAGACAAACTTCGTTTTATTGTACACAATGGGACCAAAACATTTATCAGCCACACATTCAACAGAATGCACTTAGCTTCGCATTGCGCAATAAACCAAATGACTTCATAAAACAAGCAAGATCGAAGTAAAGTACATATGCAATAAAATACCCATCCGGTCATTCGAAAAGTCAAAAAATATTTTTATAATCACAATGTGTATAGGGGTACATTTCGCACAGCTAATGACTTTGACTGATTGGTTTTAGTAGTAGTTTGCGCTGAACACAACAGTAGTCAGCAGAGTCAGCAAAAATCTGTATTTTACTCAGGAGTTTCACAATCTTGGATTCCTAAGTTTGACTTAAAGGAAACTATATAATTGGCAATTACTTCGCATCCTACATATTACAGATATAAATTGCATAAGCTTTGGTTTCATAAGCAATTAATTATGGACACATCTTACATAACCTAATAGGATGGTGAATGTACCGGAAAATATATTGACTTTTTCTGCAATATTCTAGACTATTAAAGGAGTTACCAGCAAAAGATTTAATGTACTCTTTCTGAGTGCAATTGATCTGATTAATTTTTATTTTGATGGTTGTTCGACAAACAGTTGTTAAATAAAAAATCTGTGATTCAACTGGAGATTTTTTATAAGCTTAAAAATGCGTGTTATAGGCAAGCAACAAAAAGAGACCAGAAATAGCAGATATATAATTAGGTCATTTAGTATAGAACATATAGATAATTAAGTAAAAGTTACATCAGGAAGAAGTAATATACTAATATCATCTTCGTAACACCCGTCTGTGCTCTGCGTTCCGTTATGAACAGAAGAGTCAGAGAAAGTACTATTTTCGAATCCGTTTGCATCATCTTGAAATCCTTGAGCAGATACCGAAGCGACAGTTGGGGACTCGGTAGAAGGGCAGGCGCTGCCGGGTATCAATTTTTGAATTTTGTCATTGAGAAGCTGTTAGAATCAAGAAAAGTAAATTATAATTACAGGAAGACCCATACTCCATTATAGTACTTACTACGTTTACCTTAGTACCTACTGCTTCGTTTCCTAGTTTCCTTAATCAAAATTAACTGGCTTTATCAACAAATTACAGGAGGATCGAGAGAGCTACTTGAACTTTGAAGTACAGTATGAAGCTTATCAAGTGCCAAGTCAAGCCAAGTGAAGGCAGTGAAGGTACACATGATACCGATCTTGTCTGGTAGTAGATTTACATTCGCAATTTTAATGTGTAATAGAGTATGCTTACTTTACCTTAAGATACTTGAATAAAGATGAGCTATCTGATCTAACTAAAATTAAGAAAGCCTGTGTTATGTTGTTTTGGTGGCGTGGCTTTGGCTGTAGTATTATACCGCAACATAATTATGATATGAGTACCTTTTTTGATGCATTGTGTTGTGGTGGTTGTGGGTTTGTGAGTTACTACATGAATTAAGTACATGACATGCAGAACAGGAGGCTTAAGTTATGCGGTTAGAACGGGGTAGATGAGAATGAGTGAGGTGGAATGGAAGTAGATGAGTATTAGATGAGGATGAGACAGAGGAGAGCTTGTAATATTCAATGCAGGTATAGGTACATTATTGATGCTATGAGACGGAGCATTGAATTACATTCTAATCTAAATATTTACTTTTACTCCACTCACTCGGAAAGGAAACTGATGAGGGAGACTTGAGTAGCGTAGTCGGTACAAAAGTAAGTACGTTAGATCACAAAACTAAGAATCCACTGACATTTACTACTCCACTTGCCTACGCATGTGGATGTGACCAGCTTTTCCTAAAGCCTAATAAATGACTATACACTACCATATCTGGCCTTAGTTACTTTGCATTATTATCAACTTCACTACTAGAATGTTCATTTTCCATTATCTACTATCTTTGTATACTAATAGACACGTTATGACAGATAATGTATGAGATAGCTACACTATGTTTTGCAATAGTTATGTATCCAGTCTCCGAGCTTTCTTATGCATTTCCCAATTCAAGTTTATTATGCTCAAAATGTCAAGGATCTTTAAATTAGTTCTATATACAGGCTTGAGATGATCCACAAGTTTACTTTACCCAACTAGGCTATAACGTAGATATTTTCATCGAAGCACCATTTAGCATAATCTTGTACACACATCTCTAATAAATTATTATTGCACCCCACTACATGGCATATACATGCAAAATTACTTATACAGACTACACAATGTCCTTTGTGAAACGTCTTTTCCTTGTCTACAGCATTTTTCCATTCAAAAATATGTAGCTACCATGTAACCTTTGTCATGCCGCTTACATGTGTTGGCATCAGTCGTTATCATTAATTCTAAATTCTTCACAAAGCAAATACTAGGTTGGCATCATACGAGTCAACGAGTCTTATACAAATACGTAGTACTTGCTAATAAAAATATTTCTCAACAAATACTACTAATTCTTGTACTACAATGTACTCTGTATGATGCAAACATAAAAAGAAAGCTGTTATCTATTAAATAATAATTGACACAAAGGTGAAAAGAAATATATTAACGTTAATGGCATGGCAAGTTATGAAGAAAAAGTTAAACTAGAGATATTTAGCAACTCCTACTGGAAGTTAGTTTGAAACTGGATATTAAATAAACTTACCCATGGAGTTAGAACAGCTACCAGGAAGAATTGAGTAATAATAACAAAGGAGGCCAGAATTTGAGATATGGGACGGTCTTTCCGGCGTTGGCGAAGACTAGGGTTCCTTAAGTTGAACTGTATAACCATTCAGATAATAGCAAACTCCATTGAAAACATTCGAAAGTGATTTAGTTGATTCATAAGCCATGTCAAACTATGACACACGGATAGATTGTTTTATATATTTGAGTAGAGGAGACTAAGGATAAGGCGATTACGAAACGTAATTACCTAATTACCTTCCTACCTAGTTTTGAAATCGATTCCATCGATCATTATAATGAAATAATGCTACATAACATTACTTAAGTACTAAATCAATAAACTCAGCACAATTTCACAGGTAATATTATTTAATGATTGAATGAAGGTTATAATACATATACGTGCATATCCACATTACTAAATGAAAATACTAGATTGCTGATCACTGATTATAAAGGTGGAATCCTATTATACGGTGTGGTTAAGTTTGTGGTTTAAAATGAACTTGTTCCGCAGCAATACAGTGAGTTCATCCCTGTCTCCAATTACTAGTTAAGGGAAGAAACTGCGGTGGTATAATACTATAGAAAAGGAAAAGTAATTGGCAAATATTAAGAACGGGGTTACGTATACTTGAATCCGGAAAGAATAGTAAATTAGATTTTGGTTGGATAATGTAGGAGATGAATGTGATTAATTTAGTGCAACCGTGGATAGAAATGAAGGGAACAGAAGCGCTAAGCGCCATTACTTTGAGTACCATATGGTATCTTATAAAGTTTGCTTTCTAGACTGTTTTTTCCGTCTAGATGCTATCTGTATGTATTACTATGTATCCTACTCAGACAGAATAATCAAAAGAAGTTAACTCACGTCTGAGAAGTAGAGTATGATTAGAACATGAAGACAGAACACAATTCCAAACGACACAGATGAGGTTAGTCCAACTTGAAGAAAGACAATGTGGAGAACCGTGAAGAGAACCACATCGACCAGAAGAGATAAGCAAAAGTACCAGTTAATCATCATGTCAGATTCAGATGAGAACTGCAAATACGAAATACACTTATAAATTGTGAGACGAACTGGAATCTTCATAATTAAAACATTTCATCATGAAATACAATAATAGTTTCTAGTACACCTAGAAACAAACAAAACACTAGCAGATTGGTGTTTACTTAAACCATGCTAAATTGACTAAATACGTGTACGAAGTTGTCTAAGCAGAAAGTTCAAAGTTCAAATGAATACGTATTGCTTAATTATTTATAGAACCTTATAAGTAGAAGTACAATTGCGGAAAATTGAGACTTCTGGATATGAATACTTTATTATACTTTTATACTCCATTACATTTCACTTCTGCTTATTTACATACAGAAGATAGAACGAAATGTAATTTTGAAATGCACTGGTCTAGAAGGTTATGGAAAATGAACGAGTACGTCTAAATCTAAATTTAGTAATGTTGATTTGATAAAGTACCTTTTTCTCCACGGAAATATCTTTGAAATTGAGTCGAAGTCTGCGAATATTTTCACTCTTGAGTCGCTCAATTGATCGTGCATCAATAGCTCTTGCCAAGTATTCATTAACTTCTTCAAAAGGGGATTTACTTTCTCCAGCCAAAGCTGCGACATTTCTGTTCCAATTCAATTACATTTCAATTACATTTAACTGCAATACAGAGCAGGTGAGCAAACTTTCCGTAATTAGACGACCAGAACGAACAGGAACTTTAGAGTTCACCAATTCACCTACCTAAGCACTAAATAACTTCTGATTTTTCCATTATTTTATTGAAAAAGTTTTGTTAAGGGACAAAGGGACACTTCGAAATCTCCTAAGAAAACCTTAAAGGTCCTAAAACTTCTTTAAACCTAAGTATTTCCTTTCATGCTTGTGTAGATTCAGTTAAAAATTAAAGTATAGATAAAAACCCTTGATAAATACTTGGGAAGTCATACACAGCGAGGACAAAACAAATATCTTGACTAAAGTGTCTCAACTTTGTCAACTATGTAGTATGTAAGTTGAAAGCGAAAAGAGATGAAACAATAGTTTTAAATTGATGAAGCCTTGTAATTCAATAGAAAAGTTTGCTTGCTCTTTTCTAGGAACTATTACATCCACATCACTTTGTAATTGTTAATATACGATCTGCCTCGCCTCTGCAGTAAGATGTGTACATAGAAATGAAAAGGTCTTTCTCCTAAATATTTCCTTATACTAAGCATTCAACCCATCACTAATTTCTATATATAAATTCGTGGAACACAGGAGATTTCTATTCTTTTTGCAACTTATTCAAGTGTACAGGAACATTTAATACATTGATAACTTGAATGAACTTGAAATGACTTTCTATTTATATGTGTACTTAAAGAAATGAATTCATGTCAGTAAACCTGTATGACAAGTCTACAGTATACAGGACTGTATTAAATTTTTTATAAGTTTATTTTTGAAAAGTACGCCTACTTAGAAAGTATCTGACCTTATTGAAGTATGAAGGAACACACATCTACATGATTCTATATTTAGGCCGATTCTACTAGAACCTGGAAAAAACACGACCATGGAAGCCAGAGAGCTTTGTTGTTAGAGACATTGGTATTAATAATAACATTAAATAAAGGTAAGATAGATTTATAGAGGTGAGTATCACATGTGCTAGGAAATAGGATTTGGTATAGAGCCGTACATTATTTGCCCTCTCAATCCGTTTAGAGTTATGAGTTTGTAGGAAATAAAAGAAGAGCGTAATGTGTGTCGACAGACCAAAGACAACTGTAAGTATACCCCATGCTACATTATACATGAAATGTCTAAGTTATTGTTATACCACACAATGTGTCACAGTATTGTGTTTGCCTTTGCTTTCAGTTTCACGGAAGTGGTAAGTGTAACTATGTAGGATATAGATGTGTAAATTTGCTTTAGAGGATATAGAGACTACGTAGTGTTAAATTATATTTCGGGGTTGAATTGAAGGCACTTACTTGTTATTATGTCCCATGAGACGGAGTTCTTTCGCAACGTTTCCATTATTGGCTTGAGTGCTTCTTCCACCGCTCTCTAGTCGAGAGTCAAGAAGCTCCTTTGGTCGAGTAGTCAAAGGACGGACGATCAGGTAAGTTTCAATATTGTGGTCCCGGAGGAACGAGTCCCGGTCAACTCCATTCCCTGGCTCAACTTCATAGTCACCTTTCAAGCAGGATAAAGTGTCACTTGTGATATGGACCCGTCTGTAATGTAAAGTATAATTGTCATTATGTTACAAGTTACAACTCGTCAAAGACAGAACCTTAATTGTTTCGCAATTAGTACTACATGCCATACAATTTCCTTTGTTCATTTGTCATCACTTGTATTACAATTATTACATTTATTACATGACAGGAAAAGACTCTCGAGTGAAGTATTATTACTAGTACAGGTATAGTAGGTACCTACTTGTTTTAAGTAACTACCATGAGTACCCTGTAAATAATTTTATTGCCCCATAATTTTTCAATGTTAGAACAGAATAACACTAAAAGGCATACATGCGGTTGATCCATTTATTGCGTAATGGACCATACGGACACTAAAATTGATTTCTGTTCAAGTCATTTATGGTAAAGTGATTGTAGCATAATGGTGCTGTGTGAAACTCAACCACAACTTAAAAGAACTGGATATTTGCCATTGGTACTCATACTATTCCGCTATCTGTGTGTTTTAGAGGCAATAATAGGGAAGTATATTGTTCCAGTATATAAAACGTTTATTTTGCCGAGTTTTAAAACAAAGTCTTATTGACTTACCCAGGAACACCACCCGACTCCATATGGTTTGCTAAAGTTACATCATTGGACCAGACATCGAACTGCCATTTCCTGAGTCCAAGGACTCCACAAAGAACTCTACCCGTGTGTATGCCAACCCTCATGTTCACATTCACTCCCGTCACTTCCCGAACCAATCTATACAAACAGAAAAAAGCAATCCAGATCTCAACCAGTGTGTAAATAAATAAGCAAATAAAAGGTTACGTTCTATCTAACAGCTCCGTGAAATCTCAATCTTGTTTAGTTTACAAAAAACCAAAGTGCACACGATAGTGTCCTACCAGGAATAATAGAACATAGATTTTGTGGTGTCATGCTTCTACTCCTATCTCAAGTCTAGAACTCCAATCCAGCCAAGAAAACTGTAGTGTTTCCCGTTTTCGTTATTTACATAAGGGAAGGTACATTTAATTAATGAACTACTTATGAATGAATATCCGCCACCGGTAGGATTAACAAAGGCAAACTAGGAAAGCCGTAAAGTGCATGAGTAAATGTAAAAAAGCAGCCTGACGTTGCCAGAAAAGGAAAACTGCTGTGGTGGTTGTTATGACATGACGCGGATGTTGCAGCAGGACATTCTAGAAAAAGAGTTTCATTGGAAAAAGGTTAAGCTCTAGAGACACAACTGTTTCCTATTCTTTCAACATGCATGCACAAAAGCTTTAGGGAAGTGTTCCTCTCTGGGGAACTAATGCAAATGAAGACAGATGTGAATGTGAGAAAGAGAAGAAGGGAAGACTGGCAGAACAGATATTGTACAACAGGAGACAGCAACCTTGGAAATCTAACATGAACATGACTACTTACTAGACACATGAGAAAATAAGAAAACTAAATTTTACAGACTTGATAGCATCGATCATGTCAAGTCCCATTTCAACACAACAGTGAGCGTGATCAGTCCGACTCTCCGGCAGCCCAGAAACGCAGTAGTAACAATCTCCAAGCAGCTTTATTCGCAGACAATGATTTTCAAGCGCCAGTTGGTCAAATCTGAAAACATTCCATAGCACAAAACAACTTTCATCAATTAAAAATTCTCTTCTACAAATATTCAGATACAGCATGCAATAAATCTTTTAAATCTTAAAGTATGCAATAAAAATGCTAAAAATCCGTACAATTTTAATGTCCGAGCTAACTAGGGTCAAATTTTATTTTCGAATATACTACACTAAAGAAACTATTCTTCATTCAATTTTTCTTAACTATGTAATTTTTACCACTCAAGTTTTGCTATACAAATCTACCAGAAATTTTCGTAAATGTTTTAAAAAAAATTGGTCACAAATGTGAAAGGGACATAAATAGATATAAATGAGAAAATTAATTAATTTCTGCTTCAAGTTTAACTCAATTTTTGAACAATAAAGGGGTATTAGTAGAGTACTCGAGAGAATTCACACATTCTTATAGTACCCTAAATTACTGTAAATAGTGAAGATATAAATATTGGAGTACTCTAAGTATGTACTTAGCTGTACAACAATAAATCCTTAGTAGCAAGTTAACTATGTATTATGTAATGTACCTATACACGCTAGAACTTATATGTAGTATACCTTTGGTCTCATCATTTGTGAAAGGCTGCCTTCCTGGAACATTTATTTGCATGAATAAGTTTCTTGTGTTCTTCCTCACAAAACGTGATTTGAAGAGAATGAGACTACAAATAAGGTAAACCGACAACATTCACTTGAGTATGCTGATGCCCTGATGCAAATTCAAGAGGGCTTGTTCAGTCAAAAAGAAGAAATTAAGTTTACCATGTAGTTCTATTTTACCATAGAATACCCTTCAATTTCAATACGGCACAAATGCTTTCTCTTCTCTGTTGTCTGTAGTAATATAACACAACACAAAAGTACAAAATACCCAACTGCACATTCTAAATTTGACAGCAAATTCCGGTATGCAAATTATATGTACACAGACAATGGAATAACTAATGTGTACAAAAGAAATACAGGAAGCAGAACAAGAAATCCTGATGGATTTGTCTGTCATGTCCTGCATACTATGATTGAGTTGGTTATTGAACTATACCATGGCGATGTTTACAGTCAGTGTCCCTACTGTTACCAACTTATTAGGCAGTCACTGCATACAGTAAGTGTGAGTGAGTAATGTAAATCGATACTGCTATAGATAATAGGTATACCATATAAGTTAACGCAGATCGAAGATAAATTTTGACAGAACCCAGACAGTAACGTATATCAGTATTAAGTAACATAAATATAGTTTGTGTCAAATATACGCACCTTGCAAATAGCTCATTGAGCAGACGAACGAGTTCTTCAGCGGAACATTGGTCAGAGAGACTGGTGAATCCACAAATGTCTGCAAACAGGATGCTGCATGTACAAAAAGACAAGAATAATCAATGACAGTCTAAAATTAGGTGTGTTTAGCTTACAAAGCTTTCCAAGCAGCCAATTAACATCTTTCCTATTCCTAATCCATTATAGTCAAATTTTTTACTTTCCTAACTCTCAGATACTAATTATAATCATTAAATTGTTTAAGCATACATTTAATCAAAGTAAAACTAAAGTAGGGCACAATTGATATTCCAACGAGTTCTTTATGTGTAAAGTAGTAGATTGACTACTAAGGTCCTAGTTACACAGATTTCATTGAGAGAACATTTTATGGTGGAAAAATCATTTTTATACAGTTTATGTCATTTAGGATACGCTTTTTATAAGATGCGAAGATGCACGTTAGCAATTTCCCCCATTTTATGGTCTACTTGCCCTTAAAGCTTAAATACAGAATAAATTAACTTTATTTTGTGAATGTGATTGTATTTCTAGAGCAAAGTTGACAAATGTACGGCAACCCTTATACTTTGTATATATTATGCAAAACTTTTCTTGGAATTGGAAATTGTGCATAAGTTTACAGTGTACTTTCTATTTGTACTACATAAACAGTACACATAAACAAACTGTGCTCAGGTGTATGCAAATAGTGTAAGCCGTAGTAACAAATAAAGACAAGCTAGATAGGTATTACATCTTTTAGACTTTCTGTCTTTCATGCTTTTAGGATTTTTTCGAGATGAGTTTTTCCATGTTGATGTGATGTCTTGGTAAGTAACTTAAAAAGAAAGTACTGAATTGAAATAAGCCTGTTGAAAGTCTGGATGACTTTTCTAATGTAACTTGGAAAGTTACGTTTCTAAGTCTGTGATGTCATATCACGTTGTAAACAAAATGCAGGCAAACTAGGCTAAAAGTAAATCCACCTTGGAAATGCTTTGCTACATTTGGAAAGTGTACGTGAACTCACATCACAATCACACAAGTAGCAAATACACTTTCACAGCACAAAATACCTAGGCAGCCATTTCATAGCCTTGCACTTATTATTTCGAGTAACTAAAGCCAAAAGTACAACATAGACAGTGAACTGAACTGCTTACCTGACATTCTCGTGTCGCTGAATGTAAATCTTATGGAACATTTCCTCTTTAGCCTTCCCAGCAATATCCGCTTTCATCTCAACAGCCACGTGACGGGGCAATACAGACAAGAGGAGTCTTTCCTATAAATACACATACGTATAGCACGTACATTCATATTTTATACAGCACTCTCACAAAACACAAGCTTCTAGTATATCCGTTGGTTAGTACTAAAACGGCTTAAATAATATTGTATGTACATGTTGTGTAAACAAACGTAAAACTACCTACCTGAGGACAAAGTAAGTTACAATTACTTATACCCACAAATACAATACAAATAGCTCTACCCACCATGCCAACATTACAGCACAAATATTACCACCGTGTACTCGAACTGAGAAGAAAGAAGAGAAAGTGGAAAGATGTCAATAATCCCGAAAAAGGAGAACAAACAATACTTACAAGCTACAAAGTACACTACTACATTGCTTACGGTGCTCAATCTTAGTCTCTTTCCTTTCGTTTCAAATTTCACAAAACGAAAATTCATGTTCCAGTTTTCTTTACTATTTTCCCACCCCGCCCCATTACGCAAATAATATGGTACCTACGAGAGAATCCAATACATCCATCGGAACTATAGTACACTTTTTATATTTATTTACTCCGTTCGCGAATCTGAATCTCGAAAATCTCTAGTAGGTAGAGGTACACATATTGTATATGGATGTAATATATGCCCCAATTGTTCAAGAAATATTGCTTTTCTCTTGAACATAATTCGAGTAGAATATTATATAAATATTATAGCCATGTAATACTTGAGTAAATATCCTAAGAGAACTGAAATATCGTATCTGAGCTATGGAGAAAACCATTATTTTTGCTCGAAGATATATTTGTTACCAGTATTAGTTTTACACAAAGGAATAAACGTATGTTTACCTTTATACTTACGATTAGTTTTATGGCATGTGTACTGTGTACAAACGCAATATCAATAGTGTTGAATTTATAGTTTATTTATGAGCATGATTTTGCAAAAGAAACGTATAACAAAGGTATGTCTACAAAGGCATGGTAATACTTCAGGAATCATAAGAATTGCCATGAAAAATATATAGGCACGCTTTATTCGAAGTCTCAGACTATGGCACATTCTATTAGCATTCGTAAAACCGCATCACCAACCACAATCTATATTAGTATGAAGTATCTGAAGTATGAACCCCTAAATGAACAATATATTTAGCATATGTAGTCATAACCATAACAAAACCTTTGCAATTGTGAGAAGTTAACTCTCCATTTGGGAACATTAATTTCCGTAAATTAGGGGTTTTCTAAAGGCACATGAAGGTGTTTTCGTTTTTATTAACAAAATTGTCTTCTCTTAGACAAAAACATACAACAATGAATTTTCCAATTTCTGCCCTACATAATATCGTCGACATGAATGACCCTCTTTTCAGTAATGAATATTTATTTAAACGGCAAAATCTCACACTCACATTTAACCTAAAAATTCGAAATAGGGGAAAGTTCTTCAGTATATACAAATTTTACAATGCCTCAATTGCAAGTATAGTTATATATTGACATAATCTAAAAGTCAGTAAAGCAACTGTGTTAGAAAGTCGATAATTTTGATATTGATCCTACGTCTTCAAAAATATTGCATTCATATTGACACGTGTTTACATAGGTATATTTGCGGATGGGGTCAGTTTATGTCGTTAGTTCGAAGTTTGACATGCAGTTCTTATTGTATATATTCCTAATGCAGATTACGTCCAAAAACACGCAAGCTATATGACAGTTGTATGTTATCGGTTTGAAAACCTTAGAAAGCATACTTATTTAGTTAGGCGGTTTGTTTCGCTGTGTTGACTGATGGCGAGTTTCCCATTGGAATCGAGTGTAACAATTCCCTTAAGGCTATTCAATACGAAATATAAGAGTCTCATAGGTTTACAGTATACTTAGAACCAAACCACAGACATTGCCATTATGCCTTATTCCTCTTTGTCTTCGGATTTCCTCCTATCCCGTTTTATTTACTTAGGGAATTCTTAAAGAAAGAACCGTCAACTTGAGTCAGAATAAGTAATCATCCCATTTCTCTTTTCTTTAAAAACAACAATACTCAGACAGATAAAATCGAAGTCGATTGAGATGACTGTCGACCGAAGCTTTACCACCTTATTTCTGCATTCTACACATCTTGGAATTCTAAGCCTTTTCAGGTGAATTATTTACCAGTTTACAAGCAACTGCACAGAAAGATTTTCAGGGGAATCAATTCCGAAATCTATTTTAAGAACACGTGTACAAAGTAGGTACGAATGTAAAGAAAGTAATCAGGAATTTCCATTTATTCGTTGTTATGTATGCATCCTATCTCTGCTTTGCATACTTTTTCTTCTGGTAAATACTAAATGGATTTATGTAGTAGGTATAATACATGTTTCAAAAAACATAAACATTAAATTCCCTATGCTGTACTGCATGTATTCACTTTTCAGTATTTTGTATGAGAGATATTGTAATTGTGTTGTAGATCTTTCTCCAAAATATATTACAACTTATAATATACGATTCGATCGTAAACAGATCATTGAGAATTCCTGCATTTTTGGGAAAAAGTATGTGCAGTTAAAGACAAACTAAGTAAATGCATGTAGTTAGTATTCTTATTGATCCAGCCTCTTGGAATATTTATTTTCTAGCTTTCAAGAACTGTATAAGATTTACAACCTAAATATATACAAGGATCATGGGATAAATAGTATAAAACTGTTTCAATCTCTCTACACGGCTAGACAAGAACCAGGAAAGAAAACTCCTGAGTACATATTGGCTAAAGGGTTACGTGTATCAAAAATACGATTGTAGATAGATACTATATTTACTAGTACAATATTATGCATGATAGATAAGTTTATGTATAGACAGGCACTTCTTCGAATGCATTTCTCTCTCATCTTCTAAAAACAAAATAGAAATGTTTACCTGTTGCTGGTTTTCTCTTTGAGTTGAAAGACGAGCTTGCACACAACCTCTTGTTTCAATAAAGGCTTGACGTTGTGCCTTTTCGCTTGGATATAACGTACATAAGCCGGCCAAGTTCCCTCCTATCAGGACCAAAACGTTTCCAATCGTGACCTGTAGCATTTCAAGAAATATAATAACTTTAGGATATTGTTTCATTTGGTAATTGCAAATATCTGAAATTTTTTTCTTATTTATAAGCAATCCGATTGAATTTCATTCGTAAGTTACTGTCTGCCTACACATTGTAATTTAAAATCAGGAACTATGCTATTCAAAGAATATGCACAATTATTGGGAAATGTGTGGATATAGTGAATTTATTCGATTGTAATGCATTTCATCAGCAGTAGGTTCTGCATAAGTAATTTAATTTCCATCTGTAAGATCTAGCAATACCCTGATAACGCAGTTAACAGTTCTTTCTATCCGCCGACTAATTATAAATATTTAATGACAAAACGCAATTTAAAAGGTTCACTCTTTACATAATAGTTTTCTTTATAAGTAAGATTATTTTGTTAATTTGTCTGGTTATACTGCTACGTAAACACAATACAGCAGAACATATTTCGGAATGTCAATTGCTTTAAATGTTGTGTGCTGGAAACAATAGCACAAAAGGAACTATCCCGACAAAGATTTATTCTAAAAACTTATGAAATCCTACATGTCGGTATTTCTACAGGTGAAAACTGAATTTAGGAGTAAACAATTTTAATTTCCCTTCAAATTGCAAATGTGGTCCCTCTTCATTTTTTATCATACCTGGCAATTAACTCAAGGATCACTTCTTAACGTGTAACCTTGCAGTAATTATCAAATTAGTACGTTCATACATTTCGATCATATTTGTTTGTTATTCGTTTGATATTTTTAATAATTCTAACAAGCGAACTTGCCAGAAAATAGGCAGAGTTATGCTATAGTCACGAATTCAATTTCATTTAAATGCAGATTACATGTAATTTAAGTGAACAAATTATCTCTACTCTAAAAACTGTAAGCTTGATAGTACTTCTCTACAAATCCTCATTCTGCATTTAATCCCTTTTTTGCATACAGCTTAACAACTATGACTACTTCCCTTCCCTTTCACTTCGCTTAAATTAATCAACTCGACGCAAGCCACACTCATCTCATTACTTACTTAGTCCCTGACAGCAACACCAACCAAATAAACTACAAAATGCAAATCAAGCACTACTGACTCCATCATAAAATAACATCTTGTTGATTTGATCTCTGTCTGCAATGGTCTGTAACCTAAAGTGATAGGCTCATTGCAAACAGGTTTGTTATAGTCATAACTTAGCACTAATGCATTAGTATTTCCCCTTGCCTGGGAGAACAGCCAGAAGAAGAGTTTAAAAGAAAGACCGCAAGGGACTCAGTCGTCTCCGACCAATTTGTGACTTTTCAGAGACAGAAATATTATTCCAGCAAGAAAATTGGTTTGCCTAGTAGAAACTATTTCTTAATAAGTCATAAGTTTGAAGTTGTACCCTTGTCGAAATTAATGTGCTACTTGGTTGCTTTGATAGCTACTTTAATACCTAATGCCTGTCGTACTTATACTTAATAGATTTAGTACGGGTAACTTAACCATTTATTGTACGAGCTAGCTTGAAGCGATGACTTTGAAATTTCGTTAACTTGTCTCTATAATCAAACTTTTAGTGTAAGAGGTAATAAATTAGAATTTTAGTTCTAACTGTTATGCTGTATCTGAACTCTTTATGGTACTCTTATGGTTGTACGCATGTATATCTAATATACTCGTTTCTGATTCTTGGAAGTATTCTCCATTAACCTAGAGGGAAAAGCAGAATTTATTAAAAGTGAAAGCTCTAACTATACTATTATGGTAACGTAAGACGACAAGTTCTTACTGATGTACTATTATTAATTAATTGCTGAGTACTGAGTACAAGTAGTTAGTTCACAGTTGGAATGAGTCTATATCCTTTAATGGACAAAAATTTTATATGCAAATAAATAAACAGTAATTCAATGTATGTATGTACTTAAGGCTAATGACCAAATATTGATCAAATGTCCCTACTTATCCGTACTCAGGAAAGACTTTGTTATCGTCTAAGTCATGTTTTGATCCACAATATTAATATTTCTACTCCAGGAAACTGGGGTACCACATTTTACAGGGGTATCCCATTGGGGTACCTAGATAATTTCATAAGAAACCAATTTTTGAAGATTATTAATGTAATGATACATCGCAAAGCATCAGTTCACACAGTGTATAAATTAGTCTATATTTATTATTAGATTCTCGAAATGACAAATAAACACTTACGGAAATTACGAGGAAATGAGATCACTGCTAAGGCGTAAATTTATTTTTAATTATTATGCTACACTCTCGAAAAGTAAAAGAAGAAATTAATGATGACAAAAACACAAACTCCCTTTACAAGTATTTTCTGTGATGTTGGGTTGCAGTTGTAGTATTTAAATCCTACTTAAGTAGGGATAACGCTATTGGAGACTTAATTGCGACAATATGACTACTTCTCTTGTTATTTCGAGTAAGATGTATTTATATGTATCATTCCAGTTTGAAGTGTGTAATGTAGCCATATGAAGATTAGAAAAGACAGCACAAACAAACTGTCTACACTAGCCAAAGCTAATCAGTTAGTCTGGCAGAGCGAGGCCTTGGCCAAAACAGACCAAAAGTTGGCTCTCACGGTCGATATTTCATCTCGAATACATGCATACACGGTGTTGACCTCTTTCTTGACTTCCGTCCGCTTTTTAAGACAGAATTTCTTTCTACGTGAAAGGAAGCTGCTGCACACATACAATGTACATGCGAAAAGGCAATCCTATAGGGAGTACCACTATTAATAGCATCGCTAATAGATATACATCTCGTCTTTTCCAATCTTTACCTAATGTCATATAAATAAACACAGTCTACCTCACCTATCCCAGATATTAAGATTTCTCTCTCACTTTCCCTACATGGGCTCCACTTCAATTTGGCTTTCGCATACTACAATAACACATGCTACTACACGTAAAACTTCAACCTTGAGGTGTTTGGTGGCAGTATCCAATTAGTGATTAGGTATGAATTTTGAAACTAGCGAATGAATGGTAAACATATAGGTAGCTCTTGAGACTAATATTTTTCTGATAGATTGAATTTGCATTTATTTACATAACGGTGCATAGCAATCTTCCAAATAACCCCTTACCTTCCATAAAATCACTTTTATGTCGAAATGTGATATTTTGCTGGTGTATAAATTTTATTAGCCACTTGCTACTCAATAGCGTTACAAATAATAGGAGTTTTATATAGAACGGTCATATTATCTAGATGCATCAATGCAAAATGTTGTGTCTTTCAAAACTAGTAATAACGCCAGAGGCAAGAATCGAAAAATACGACTACCGATTTTGTTGCCTGAATACCTCTCTCAGTTCTCTTTATGGTAATTCAATAAGAGAGGAAAATAAATTGACTTTTTGGTCCGAAAAATTTTGCTCAAGTTCAATTTGTGAATAGGTAACCCTGATGTAAATAGTTTACAGTATATTACATGTTAGAGATGGTTTCTTGGATCCGAGCCCTTATAAATAAGTAATGTTAAAACAACTTACTTTCTAGTATTTTTCATGAACTTGCCAAAGCATTGACCCAGATAAATATGAATTGTCAAAAGTTATTACATTAGCTTCGATATTCAGTACAATTTTCACTTATATGGATAGACAGCGATTTTAATTTGTGAATCATTAGACATTAGTATACCTATAAAGGATTCCATATTATTTTTTTTACTCAATTGACATAACATATTGGCTACTGAAATTAGAAATCAAAAAAGTATTTGGGAAAGAAATGACTACCGAAATCAACATCAATTCCTAAAGCTACAGTGGTAAAATTTTTATTTCTACTAGAAAAAGAAAGCGCTTAAACGCTGTGAAAATTTTCACCTTGACTTTCCTCCAATTAATTTATTTTGAATTCTCTACAACATAATATTTTTGCTAATTGACTACCAAACGAAGATATTACGATTAAGAAAGAACATCGTTATGGTAGGTGCGTAATTATTCTCCATCGTTCATCAACATTTTGGGAATGCAAAGGGAAGATGCGAGAGTATGCATGTGTGGCAAGTATATAAGCTAGTGACTCATATACTAGAGTCTTAACCCTATTTTTTGAACTTGATCTATCTATATGCTTTTGCATTGAACAAATTTGCAGTAAAGAGGATCTTGGTACTACTTTATTGGTAAGCACCTACGAAGTATTTACTTTAAATCTAGAAAGCAATGCATCACATCACATGGAATGAAGAATGAAAGACGTCTGGTGTTTAAGATGCAACCCTTAGGTAACCTGTTAGTAGTCGAGGAGACTGAGTTGACTTGGCTTTGGTGCATGAAGGTATAAACCGAGGTAACCCGTATGTTCACGACATAGCGTATTATCTTCATCATTTGAGGTTGTTTTACTTCTAAAGCTAACAACAAATATAAATGAGAAGTACATTGAAAATCCTTGACTTGAGTTTGTGCTGACTGAGATGAACACTCGTTCTTCGACGAGATGAGCAACATGGAAAAAGTTTCTAATATTCCATCCCTAGGGAAAACTGTTTCAATCCTACGTTCACTTTTAAAACTTTTACATATAAGATATGTTAGATTGGTAACCATAGACAAACGAACATTAGGCAAAGATGGGAGATAGAAACCGTGGGCTGCTAAAGACCAAATATATATTACATTGTGTAATGCCCTATATATAGTAACAATAAATAAATACGCAGGTAAATGTGATTTGAGTTGACTTTGTTCTCTGTGCCTACAGATACGTCCTACCTATTACTACATAAAGTACTTCATTCCACACAGTTGATTATACATTGTAGTACCACAAAATGCTATATAATACTTATAAAAGCTATTTATAGCGCATTTTAGTTTATCAGTTCATAGCATGTTACGTGTTACCTTCAGATTCAGATAGGTATTGTTCAAAACGAGGCCCATAATTATCTATAAATGTGTATAATACTACTATTCAATACCTTTTAGGGATTCACTTATGTTTTATGTCCTATTCTGTATTTATACCAAAATGAAAGACTCAGTTATCATTACGTACCATCAGGAACAAATGAGCGAAACAACAGAAACTAGAAAGATTAGGCATTTCCACCATAATGTTTCTTTCTTTACCAAGCAAGTAGTTAAATGTGTATCCAGACTTTGTTTCGCTTGTCTTGTGAGTTGCGACACCCACAGGATAGAGATACAAATAATGTAATGCATAAACACTGTTTTTGTTAAACAGTATTGTATATTTGAGGCTTAGAGGTGAACCTGCCTACTATAAAATGCACAGATTAGACATATTCTATGATAATATGACGCACCAACACTCTTGACGAATAAAATAGAGCTGGTAACAAGTTAAGTAAAAGATTTCTTCCACATTTCATTTTATTTCTTTGCCTCGACTGTTTTTCAACTCTAACTGGCTAGGAAACAATGATGTTGTCTTTCATGAAATACGTCTCTCCATCAGTTCAGTACCTACCTTTACTGTGTTATATACTATTTAAAGAAAGTAGGTATCTTTATCGAATTGGTTGCTTGATATATATCATGCCAGTCAATCAACCACCTGAAATGAAATGTTCTGT
Source organism: Yoshiicerus persimilis (assembly GCA_020352615.2). NCBI lineage: Eukaryota > Metazoa > Arthropoda > Collembola > Entomobryomorpha > Tomoceridae > Yoshiicerus > Yoshiicerus persimilis. Next base: position 36,760,769 of record CM036941.2, on the reverse strand, counting down.
TCTCTTGTCTCACTTTCTTATCAATTTCTGACGCATCCTTCTTTGGTTTAGACAGGTTGCTTTTTTAACATAAAATACAGCCATATGAATTTCATGTTTCTCAATACCTCACCTGTCCTTTCCTCACTATAGTTAAAATACAAAGCTAGATAGGCAGTATGTTAAATCATTTTTTGTTAAATTAAGCACAAATTCGAATCGATAAGGATTAAGTGACATGATATGTAACGACTTGGTATACCTATCCTGCTTTTCATAACAATTCAAATGTACGCAAGTATAAATAATAGGTATGCATACAATAGAATGGACTACACATAACAAAACGCGAACGCAATCATTAGTTATGGAGAGTGAGGAATACATACATCTACAAGGCTTGTACTGACATATGGGCTTAGAAAATAAGTACCCTACAATACAGATACTCCTAAGAGTGTATCTGTATCACATAAAATGTTACGAATTCAGCACCTATACAATTACGTGTTATATATTAGCTGAACATCCTAATAGATATCTGATAGGGTTATTGTAATATCAGACATGACTTTGAATATCTTATTGTCATGCACCTTATACCCTCCATTCAGCAATATGGGGAACTTATGTAAGTTAAGGACGTCTTACTGTATACTGTAGCATTTAATTTGTAGGAAATAGGCATACCTGTCCTGGGAATGTGAGAATTACTAGAAATATATTGCCATACTAAACTCCTGACTTCGTTTACTACTTTGCTAACAATTTCTATTTTCTGGTAGTCATATTATGGATGCAATGACAAAGAAATTCAACGTCAAAGCTTTTACTTTAACTACTCTTCTTTTGGAATATGCAGATACAGCATGAGTTGGGTTTAGTAAGTTAGTAAGTTGTCATACCATGCGAATCTATTATTCTATTCAATTTTGGAGATGAATTAGTGAGAATGCTTTTGATGGAAATGAGGAGAATAGATAATTCCTTTGACATGACATGAAGAAGCACGAGTGCGGGTTGTATTTAGTTTGTTAAAAGTTGAATACTACACAACTCAAAGCGAAAGACTTATTATGTACATAGTACATACCTATCTTCCATTATACACACTCGTATTATGTGATACTGTTTGTAAGTACTACCTCATTGTAAATAAATCATGACTGTAAGGTACGTATTATATAATATTTAATAATATTCAGTTACCCCTGAAATCGTGGATAATGAACTTTTGCTGACTTGGTGGTGACTTTGCCATTGAACAATCCCTACAAACGAGGAACTTCCAAATCTTGTTATCAAACAGTATAATACGCTAGCTCGTATTCGTTTGCCTTGACATATTTAGCATATTATATTTATAGTCTGGATATTCTTCTCAGCTTACAGGTATTGCTTTTTAAAAATTACGCATTTCACAATAAAGTCTTCCAAGTACGTACACTACGTAGTAGAACCAACTACGCATTACTTTATTCCTTTTATAGAAAAACATTGTCGTTTTCAAGCAATTAAATCACTTGGAGATGAGTGAGTTGGCGAAAAATTACCCATCATAATATTACTTCGGCAATAAACATATGTGCACGACAAAAGTAAGTTTTGTATTACTGCACGGGAGTAATACAAGCAATGCTGTGTTGCTGTAAAATAAAAAGTTTATTCACAAACAGGTATGCTTGCGATATTAGTTGAATGCTAAAATGTTGGATGAAGATATATTGAAACTACACGCGATAGCTAACAGCCCGTATATTTTACAACCGTTCAGATGTCACAGTCACAGCCAAGTTTTACTATTGTTACATATGACGTCAGGCAAATATTCTTGGTTTCTTAAGAACAAATTTTTTTTAAATGCGCACAGATAACGATACCAGGAATTTTCAAAATGGAAATGACATTTACACTGTTTCCCTTTCAAGTTTCATTTTGTTCATTACTTTATTCCGAAATGTGGTCAAAAAGTAATCTCCCAATTGTGCAATACCAAAAACTTAAATGCACACCACCCAATAAACGTAAATGTTTCTACTTCTAAGTATCGTAAGCACACATCAGTGAGTAATGGCATGGCTTCACTACTGCTGACTTGCACTGTAATTACACAACGTAAAATCCATGTTTACAATGTGTGCAACGCAATTTGTGGTTAGAAATTCCACGCTGGGGTTAATCATGTTGACTGTCAAGAATTCTCTATTGTTTGGCTGTCACTTAACAAGTCATTGTTTTACTGCATTAAACAAGTTTCTGCAAAGTAACAAATATTGAACGCCCGACATCCAACAGAATGACATTTTAAAAGTATGATGTCATAATGATAGTTAAGATCCAGCAACCACTGTGATTTTCGGTGAGGTTTTCGTAAGAAGATTTCCACATGCTGCCGCAAGGCTTACTTTGAATCCTCCGTAAAGTATATTATCCATTATATAATGTACTTTACGGAAACGGGATATTTGTTTTTGTTTGTAATTAAGCATTAGAAAGCTTTTGCAAAGTTGACGTACACCGTATTCTTATTTCTCCATTATAATCTACTCGTTTGACTACTTGTAATTAATTACCGCCTTTAATATACATGTATAATATGTATGATCGATTTTCAACTTTCCGTTTGATATATATACCTTAACCTGGAATTGAGAGTGCACCAACTTTAAGTGAAACAAAATTTGTAGTAGGGAGTAGAAAATACACTTACTTGGTATGAGATACCCGAACCAGATTCAGACTGTTGAGTAAAGATGAAACTGCTGAGGCTCAAAGAGGTTACAACATGAACTATTATTAACAGAGTCCCTATTAGTGTTGCCTCGAGCACCTGCAAGTACAGAACAACATAATTTCTCGGTATTACTTAATAATATCAAATATCAACGTACTATTATACATGGTTCACAATAGTTCCTGCAGTTCTCTCCAAATTGTACGTAGATAATGTACATTTCAGTAAGCGTACACTGCATTCATTAGTTTGTCAAAATGGAATCCATTGTGTGCTATATTGTACAAAGTACAGTGTACCATTAGTAATTTCAATTTGATATGGTTTTGATTTGGAGAAGAAACAGCCATTTGTATTTCTGCATTTCATTTGTAATTTCAGATTACTCTTTTGCAGTAGTAATTGCATTGTATGTAGATGCAACAATGAACTTTGTAGTAGTTTGTTACGTAAAGAACTAATGGAAAATATTGCTTATTGACAAATATATGCCTCTGAGCATTGCGGTTTTGTCATTACTTTCGCATATCATATGACATTTATCGGTCACAACTCACAAGTGTGGTGAGGTTAAGTTACATATGTTAATTAAGCTATCCATAATATATGGCAAAAATTTCCTACAACATCATTTAAACGATTGGGGAAATATATATTCGGAAAAGTGGTTTCCAGATTTTTCGTTATCTAAAGTGCATAATAATAATACCGGAAAGTTCGTTGTGAGAGACAGTTTTGAGTGAAAATGTATATGAAAATGAAATTAGGTGTAATAAATGTAAAAATTAAGAAATTCTTTGATAGAGACGAATCTTCAGCTGCACTGTCGGCTGCTGCAAGCTAATTATATTTTCTGTAGGATGAAATTGTTACCAAAGATAGTTTATAGTGAATCTATTTGTCGCTGAGCACACAAAAGTTAAGCACTCAATGTTAAGTTTAGTTCGTTTGACTGAATTTGGATATGTACACTAGAACGATTATTTTCTATATGCAAGTATGTAGGCCAGAGATCTATTGTTTTTAACGAGACTAGTTGAGACTCGAGAGCATAAACTTCAGATGCAGAGCTGAAATCATACTTTAGTAGTTGCTTTCGTGAATATGATAATAATGTGGATGTGAATGTGAAGCCCTTTCATTGAACCATGTTTGATTTGAGTTCTAGGCATTGTGTTCCTTGTAAGTAGGAATTATTTCATGTAATTTGAAATAGTTTGAATAGTTAGGGTCTATAGTAAAGGTGCACCTTTAGTAATAGTATATTTAGGTAAAAGTAAGAGTTTCCACATTCTCTGAGCGTACAATAACTGTACATGGTTAGGTGATTTGAAATTATGAATCTGACTATTCGTTGTGTAGCTTCTGTTATTAGTTTACTAGTGAGGTGTAGAGAGAAGAGTATGCTTGTAGATTGAGATTTGAATTTGAGAAGTGTAGTGTTTCCAAGTACAAATGTATATTTTAGGATCATATGTCAGAGGAGTTTGCTTTTGAACATTAGTGTAGGAAACTATATAGAATTAGCATTACTATTACTTTACAAGTATAGGAGAGAAGACGAGAAATAGAACAGTTGTTGAGTTTGAATCTGAATCTAATGAATTGTTAATACCTTGAGGGGAAGCAGAGCGTAGAGAATGTATGTGCAGAATAAAGTGATCCAGACGGACGAGACTGAGTCCAGAGTCTCAATTAGAATGAGTACAATAAAAGAGCTCATGAGGAGGTACGTCACAATTGTCAGTCGAATCTCCGTCTGTCGTCTTGCTATAGAACCCTGTTCCATATATCACCAGAAAGTATCCCAATCCAAGAGGAAACATGGAAAGTAAAACAGTTTTTTTAATTAACCTGTCTCTTCCATCTCAACTTTCTGAAAATGAGTTTCAAAGAATGAAGTAATACTATTATTGCATTGTGCATCTTGTTTATTTGTGTCCATACCTATTGTTAACTTTGTTAGTCTAGAAAAGGGTCTTCGCCCAATTATGTGTGTACCTTTGTACCTACTATACTAAATTCATTAATTTTCTATATCTAATATTAGTTACTTCTGCAAATATAGTAAGAGTTACGCATCAATCGTTCATTTCTTACAAAAATGAATGTATTTTCTTGGCATGTTACAATACAAACAAAGTACAACAACTTAAAAGAAAGGAAGAGAACTCTGCTATTAATTTTCACATAAGACTTAATTAGTAGCAAGCTTTTAAATGGAGACATAAATACGTAAAAGTTGCGCAAGGACGTTCTAGATAGAAAAAAGTTATTTTTTCTGTAACTAATTCCTAATGTTTCTTCTCCACTTATAAATGCAAGGCAGTCTGTAAAAAATTGCTTTTTCTAAGAAATTATGTCTTTCTCATCCTCAGTATTTCTATGTAAATGTGAACTCCTTACTTAACATAAGATACAAGAATATTATAGGTACTCATTATCACATATCTCAAGCTTATATGTGCATTGCATACTCATTACAAAATAATACTACTTACGTATTTACTGTGATTCGTGGGAGATACATACTATACCTACACATTATTAAGGTACCTACATACAGAACTATTCCCCGATACGAATCAAAGTATTTAATGGATAAAGTATGTAAATGTAATGTGCATTGTGTATGTAGTACTTAAAAAACGGAAGGACTTACGAGCAAGATGGCGTAGAAAATGGCTAGTACCGGAAGAACATACTCGTATAATCTAACTCTAGCTAAAACACTGACACGGAGAATGAATATAAACGTAAGAGAGGAAATTAGGAGGACGAGAAGCCCTTTCAGATTCGAGGAGAGGATTTTAATAAAGTAGCGCTGGTATAAGCACTCCACCTGAAATAAAAATACAGTATTAAAGCTCCCAGTTATAGTAATCCTACTCACTTTCCTATTATAAGTAACTTGTCTTCTGCCCTAACTAAATTCTCTAAAGAATCTCGTACCAAAAACTCAATTCAAAGGATTTTCCACTTATCACATCAAATATTACTGAACTAGGCAAACGAAACTGTCTTTAAAAGATGAAAATTTATGTTAACATTTGTTACACAAAAGTTATGAGTTACAATGTTACAGATCTGTAGCATACAAGATTCATATAAAGTAGACACAGTATAACATCCTGAACAATTGCAGCATAATAATATGATATTATGTGACGTGACTTTAACTTCATATTTCATTCATTCTTTGAATAGAGACAAAAAACGCAATGAAGCAACTATGATTTTCTTTACTGACGCACACAATTCTTTTTCATTTTATTCCGCTACTATTTCTGGTGCGAGCTTTTTGGTGTTACCTTATCATTACCTAACTACACGTAAGAATAGGCAGTATATACAGCCTAGCCATAACAATACGTGATAAGAAGTAATATACACTTCTGTATAATTTAGTAGTTTCATAATGCAAAGTAGATATTTGTATTCCTATCTCGTTGACATAAAATTCAAGTAAAGATTAAACATTTCAGCCAAGTCAAGTCAATTCAGTTCAACTGGATGTAAGTATACTTTGACTTCGACTCTAACAAGTTGTCCTTGTCTCGCAGACAAATATTCAAGTAAACAGACAAACTAGATTTGCATCATAGAACTAAACTGTTTCTTACTAGTTTATTTGTAAAGGCGATATTGAGACTCTCTGCTATTATAAAAGTACCTAAGCACAGAAACACTAAGATCTTTATCTTTTATTATATTATTAAAGCATTTTATATCTAACATAACTTACCTGAGCATTACGGAACCGGTGGTTGCCGAACACGTGGAGAATTGACTGCCAGCCCTAGGTATATATCACAGGATCATAAAAAATCGTTAAGCCTTATGCTACAGTGTAAAAAATGAGTACCTACTACTCCTACTGTCGTATAAAAGTTTTCATTATTGCACAAAATGTTCACAATAAGGATAAGATCAATAAAATATTGAATCGTTCAAAGCTTAAGTAGGGGGAGACCAGTTCTATAAGATTTGTTTAATCAAAGACTTTCTACAGAGACGTTAGTAACTTTTTATCTCTAATCTTTTGATTTTGCTACGTAAATCCAGCCAAGTGAAATAATATGCCAATATTATGTTACTCTGTTATTAGGAGGTTTTCTTGTATAAAGAAGACAGTAATAAGTTGAATACATAATTGGATAAAGAATTTCAAAATGCAAAGCAAACTATCCGAGTGAATGAATAGCCACAAGATTGCAAAAGGAACTTCAATCAATGTAAAGAAATTGATAGAATCTGCTAGTAGTCAAAAAGAAAATAGAACATTCAATTCAACATCCCACACTTGTTAGCATTTGGACAAAATCAAACAGTACGGTTGAGAGAGTCACATAATTATAATAATATATCTATTTCACTTTGCTTTCTAATAAATCATTTACTTAACTGTTATGCTCACGTTGGGCTATTCATTTGGTACACTGTAATACATACTTGCAATCACAGGTCGGATATACGTGCTTACATTAGTTAACTTTACTTGCCATAATTATACAAAAGATTGTAGGTGTTTTGAAATATGTTACGTCTGGGGGAGAATCTAATTTAAGAACCTCATAAAAAAGTTGTGTATTCCAGACAGAAGTATATGGCTCAATTAATCATATTATTTTTAGTTTCAAAATCCTATTAAAGTATAAATAAATAGTTGGGTGTCAATAATATTTTATCCATTAGATTTTGAATAACTAAAACTGATGAGGATTTAAATGGTGTCTTCAGGTAAGCTTTTATTTTTCAATGATTGGAAGAAATTTTAGAATCGAAAATGAATTTAGTAGCTTGGCTTCAAAAGGTGATATTGAAAAACTGGTATATATTTCAGCAACATCTAGAAAATGACTATGACGATTTAGTTAATACTCGAATCTCTTTATTCAGGGTGACTGTACTACATAAAATATCTTGATGTTCAACAATAGACGTTCATCCGACCTCTGCTCAGGGTACTTGTACAATACATTGACATTTCTCATTTCACTTTTGTAAATAAACTGTGAACATCCATTTGTAAACTTTGTACACTCTAATGGGCTTTCTTGTTCTTAAGAACTGACTACGTTTATCTATGGAGATAGTAGGTACTTAGATTATACACTTGAATAGGTAAATTAAAGCTATACGAACAGGAACACAAATTTACATGAGAAGATGATGATGAAGACCTCGTACGAAGCAAAAGTCTGGAACCCTCCTAAATGTATACGTTACAATACATTACATATATTGAAGTTACAAAATTTCAAAAGAAATTTCCATTAAAATTTAAACTGGTAGACAATGAAAATTGCCATTTTTTTTTCATAGCTTTGGGAATTTTATTGGGGGCTTAAGATTATTATTTCTGAGATTTAACTATATGAATGATAAAACAGACCTCAATGGCTTGTTGATGTGTTGAACTTGAGGAAATTCTAGGAGCACCACCACCACCACTTGAACTCGGCATAGTGAGTTCAGTCCCACCCCACTGTTCTTTCCACCAAACTAACTAATTCGAAAATAGATTCTTGTCTCTTTTACATTACGTAGCAGTAAATAAATTGAACTGGTATCATTTGATTGTGAATGTAAATGTATGACTGTTGTTATCAATTCCAGAGAACGTAGTTATAGGTAAGCCGAGGATAGTGACACAGAGCACAATGTTGCACAGATTTCGGAGTAATGTAATTGTTATGTTATACAATTTAAGGCTGTCGTAGTATGGTAGAGTAACTTTAGTCGAACTGGCCTGGCATGGAATGGGCTCGGCCTTCCAAAGCAAACCAAAGCAGAATTAAATACTGAACTGAGAAGAGCTCTTTACATTAGCTTATTATTATGTCATGAAATGAATGAATGAATCTACTTAAGTGTGTTAAAAGGTATTATCATGTATTTATGCTTTGCATGTACGTAACATAATGTGAAATGATAATAGTAATGGTTTGATTCTTTTCTGGTAGGTATGCAGTATGTACTGTACTGTAGCAAGTGCAAGTGTATTACCATTACCATTAGTTAACTACCACTAACATTTATAAAATTCAGTACTGTACCTATGTAATGTAAAGTCATAATCATAATACCAAAGTACCTATCTGTGTAATATATTTAGCTTTTAATGTACACTATAAGTCAGAGTAATATAGTAATTGTAGTATTATTTAAATGCATGGTACCTAATGCTGCTGGTATATAAATTATGTATCTGTAAGTAATAACATAGACTACTCCACATTCCCCTGTATTGTAGGAGATACTGTCCAAAGTGTTTACAATACTAAGTAATCCTGTCCTGTTGTGGTGAGTGTTATGTTATATAGAGTATTAATATATTACTGTAAAAAGGTAGACAATAAAACTATAATCTATCTAGTTGGTAAGAACTTTGGTACAGAGCTATAGACTTACGATTAAAAATTGTATGTATGATAATCGTACCTAAGTATTTAATGGGGAGTAGAAGTAAGTGTGGGTCTACGTATGTATCCAGAACACAATTACTATAATACAAATCTAGCAGCACTAGCACTAATATCAATTAAACAAAACGAAAAGTCTGAAACTGGCCGAATGTGAATAGCTAACATGAGTACATTGGAGTTAATAGCAAATAGTAATGTAATGTATCTGTAGTAAAGTAATGGCAATGTCTCTCCGTTCGTCTGCTGTGTGGTGTGACGTGAGATTTTATTGTTTCACTAGAGTAGGTAGTAGGTATGCAGGTATTCTTGTCTGAATGTATGATTAACAAGACAGAGGTACAGAGCAGTCTAATTAATACAATACTACAGGTACATGGAATGGAGAGATGCATATAAAGGTAACATGTACATAGTTCTGTTTGGAATTTTTTGCAAAATAATTGCATAGATGTAATTGTAATTTGAATGCACGTCTATTAGCATTGTTATTTATCTTTAATAGTGTAAGAAAGTGAATTAAAAGCTTATCAGTGAGTGTGAGTGTTACTTGAACAAATTGATTCTATCAGGTCTGGATGTATGTTAGCGTTAACTCTAATTGTATGTTGATGTTTGCCATACTAAATAGCACGAAAAAGAAATGAAACGACAACGACACAAAGAACGTCCAGAAAGGACGAATAAGTCAAGGTAAGTTAGTGTTTAGACTGGAGTGGACAGATCGACCATTGGCCAGAGACTGACGAGAATTGCAAAATTGCACACACGTTTTCCCAGACTGGCAATCTTTTGGCTAGCCGAGGAAATCATCTAATATACGTACAGGTGAGCTGATGAAGTGAGTTGAGTTTGACTGGTTGCAGGCAGTTGGGAGTATCTTTAGTGGAGTAAGGTATGAAATGAAACACAGAATAGAACAGAAAGAGAAGCTGAACTCACACATTCTTGGCTCTAGTAAATAGTATCCTTCGTGCACTAACATAACGTTCTGCAAGTATGAGTAGTGTACATGACTTAAACAAGTGTGCAATAGTTCGTTCGTATGTCTGTCTGTGTATATTATGTAGGAGAAGAAGGCGAATTCTTGTCCGTCAGAAGAGTGGTGGTCTTGTGCTACAGTTCAGTACAGTACAGTACATACACAGAGATACATAAGCTGTAGTTGTAGAACTTCTGATGTGATGTGTTGTTGTGAGTCAGGCGCACTGGCTCACCTGCATCGATTGCCATCACCAAATTTTATTCAAATATTATTATTACAGAGGTATATAATGTATTCTAATGTAATTTAATGTGTCCAGGTAAAGTAAGAAGGGTACTAAAGTTACCAGTAGTCTATTAATAAACGTTACAAACCGACAGATACAAATTCAACACACAGTAAGTACACGCTACAGATAAATATATCATATCAGACAAACGCAGTGAATAATGATGCGATGACGTGAGGAACAACGGTTCAAATGAATCCAATCAAAAGTAAACAAAGCAGAATGCAGATAATCATTTCAAATGAAAAATTAATTTAAATACATGTATTAGCTACTTAAATACAATAGTACATTAGCATTTAACAACAATAGGATATACCTACTCACTCTGTAGAATGTATTTGTTGATTTGTTGTGTGCAAATACAGTAGATAGTATTGGGTCGATCCTCAGATAAAACTTCGATGCATTGTTACATGTTAGAGAGAAAGTCTTACACATTTGTATTTGTTCCACTCTTTTGTTCTATGCAATGGTATTACAGATTACAAATTACATTCTCCAGAATCTAAATGCATTATAATATTTTACTTGGTAAACGTAGTCATACTTACTTAGCCTTAGTCTCTAAATCTATATACTCTACTACAAAAAGTATGTTTCCATCATATCAATACGTATAATATTTTTGTTTATTTTATTTTCTTTGCTTGCATCTACAATCTACATTAGTAATCTATTGTCTTGTCTCTTTCATCCATTCCATGTCATATCATTTCATAATTCAATTCCATTTCATTCCAGGATTGTTGTACACAGGATCAAAATTCAGTGGGTTAAGTTTCAGTGCAGATGAGATGAGATTTCCAAATCATTTGTCATTTAGCAGATCTCTTTCTCATCAGTCTCCCGTAGATTTCTTCGGCTCTGACACTTGCTGTTTATTATGTGTCTGCTGATTTCCATCCTTCGGTTTTACGGGTACAACTTGAACTGGTACAGGGTACACTCCATACTGCCCATATTGTCCGTAAGGACTGTAAGGGTAATGAGAGACTCCAGAACCAGAAACGCCAGGAGATACTCCTTGCTTGTAAACGTATGGGTAGACATACGGCGTTTGAGACACGTAGACGTAGCGATGTTGCTGTTCGTCGTAATATCCCACATAAGGAGAATTATTGCCCACACCGACGCCCACTGATCCAGAACTGGAGGATGACACGTAGGGCTGTACGGCTGTTACATATGGATATTGGTATTGCCCGTAAGGGTAAGCATAAGGCACAACCACTATACATGCAAAAGACAAAACAAAAAACAAATAATATCTGCCACTTGTAATTTATTTACAAAGCATACTCCTATTTAGCATAAACCTATCTAGCATTCCTTTTCAAATTGTAATACCTCGCTCACAGTCAGAAAAGGACAGGGATGAGCGTGTAGTAAAAGATATTACCACAACCAAAACGAAGAAATAATTTTTTGTTAAAAAGTGCGTTTTTCGCCAATCAACAAAAAAAGTATCTAACTAGAATAAAAATTAGTAATCATCAAATGAACAAAACCAAAAAAAATGGTATAATTAATTTTCTATTTCTAGTAATATAAATACTCATCGTACCATACAGTCACAAAAGTGACAGTAATTCACCTAAGAGACCTAAGAGTAGAACAACTGCCATTCAGAGATAAGTACCTATCTATTTATATGTATGTAAATTAGTTTTCGTAAGAAATGGCCGTGACAGGGAAAGCAGAGGAAAAGAGAATAAACCACGGAATTCCTAGTTTTGGAAACTTACCAAGGTTTTGTTGTTTGGGCGGAACAACTCCAGTAGGTCCACTGTAAACGACAGGTTGAACGACAGGCTGGACAACTGGCTGTACCACAGGTACTTTGTCAACAACAGGAACCACAGGCTGTTTCTTCACATCGGGAACAACGGTGGATGCTGGAACGTAAACATAGTCCACTGGGCAAGGAACCAGAACTTGTTGCTCTTTGAGGTTCGGATTTTGTCCAACGACAGCTTGTTGACCGCCAACTCCTAACAGTGGGTTGTAATAGTAGCCAACATATCCTGGATTTGTCTGCGGATGAAGATGAGTATTCGGTTGCTCGCCCCGATTTTCTCCCGTTGAAGAGTAGAAAAACACTCGTGAGCCAACTTGCTCAGGTCTGTAACGAATACTGATGCGAAATATAATACATGAATAAGTAAGTACCTAATATCTATAGAAATAGCTTCTACCCTATTACTATTACAGAAGGAAACCGAAATGTACAGAAAATTATTAAAAAAGTGTGTATGTATGTAACTATAATATATATTGTTTGTGAAAAGAAGAGGCACGTAGCATGCATAATAGAAGTACCTAAGTGGTATGCATGTGTAATAGAGGAAAATAAAACCCATGTGAGTAATGCATACAAATTGGGGAAAGCTGAGCTGTGATGTGGTACGATTTTGTTTGATTTATTAAGAGACAAAAAAGAAAATTGGATTTCTGAAGGTAATCCTGGAGAAGATAAGAGTTTGCATGGAAGGAAATGGAATGCAAATTGAGATAATGTCACAGTCACGGGTAAACATACCGTTGCTCGGATTTATCTATAGGTGAGCTCTTGGAATCAACTTGACTCCTTGTATCATAATACTTGACATGATAAACGAGTGGTCTGTCGTAGGTTGGTGGTACTGGTTTGTCAACTTGCTGCTGTTGGGTTTGTGTCCCCCCTCCGAAGAGCGTGCCTAGAGTTCTGGTGCTTCTTTGCTGATGCTCTGCTGTGTCCGCTGTTGTGTCAGCTAACGACGCGCCAACAAGTAAAAGTCCGACAAAGATCTGTGTTGTTAACGAAATCAAAAATTTATTAAATGAGATTTTAAACACTTTAATTTACAACGTTTGTATGAATTATTTATGTATTCTTCTCAGTGGGGAGTTCAACAATGTGACATGAAATCAAATAATTTCGCCTTGCTTGTTTTCTTGGGTTGGACAATATAGAAAATTGTTTATTTGTATTTTATTAAAAAAAATATTGCAATTTTTCACGAAATAAGTGTACAATTGGTGAGATTTTAGAGGGATGAGATGATAATAGTATTGTTTATGCGTGGAATACTAACATACGAGGAACAATAAACTTTACCCGTGTGAACGCCATCGCTGACAGTTTAAGACTGTCTTCGGTCCAGTCCACTCTGTCTGGAGATTCTTCTCCTTGGATCTCATGGCATCTCAGCAAGTCAAGTTTAAGCAAGGAAAGGCAAAGTGTTTAACTTTAAGTGCATCTGTGAGTGAGGGAGTCGTCCCTTTAGCATTTTTAAGTAAGCAATAGGTATGTCTAAGGTATAGCATACGTAGGTGGATTTAGATTGGATTGCATTGGATTCCTCATGGCTTTTCGGCTGGTTTCATTTCATGCATTTAACCTAACTTGCTTCTCCAGACCAAGCCACTTGTATTCCGTCTGTATTTTTCAGAGTGGATTCAAAGGGATGTCATGTCGGCTAAAGCAAAACTCACTGCAGCATTTCCTTTACAATGGAAACAAGTAATAGATATGGTAGCTGAAGAAGTATAAGATTCTATTAGAAATGTTAGTTAGCCAACTTAAAAGAAAATACCTACTAAACCAAGCTCGTTAGATTTTCTGTTTATCTTGTCAGCTATTCAATATAATCTATATACCTACCTACTAATACTTGACTTCATTCGACTCATCTTCAGTTTCAGATTACCACCACTGCCTGCCTAGTATAGGTAATACTGTCTGTCTTCCTTCCTAGACTTGTTTAGTCTTACATTACACGCATACCAAACTAATAATACTATAGTTTTACCATACAATGCGTACAGGTGTGTTGTGTATGTACAGTCATTAGAATATATAAAGCTTGTATAATGTATACTGGTAAACAACTAACTCTTCATTTCATTTCGAAAGAAATGAAACCAGCGAAGCAGTCCATCCTAGAGCAATTTCCAATCGTAATACCGTGTGTCTGTGTGGCCAGAAAGGAAAAGTATTTTTTTGTTGCCTCAATGATCCGTATCTGTTGAGATGTTGCATTGTTTTACAAGAAATACTCTTTTGTGCTAGGCACCGACTGAAATCGCCTCAGCTCATAGATCAGAACCTTATTTTTGGGCATTTCATTCATATGCTAATATATTCTATGATGAAACCATTAGATAGACACAATGTGTTCACTAATCATTATGCTAAGAAATACAGTCACTCATACTAACAACCTATTCAAATTCTTATCATTACGCATTATTGCTTCCGCAACTTACTTACAATTAGCTACTTCAGTTCAGTTCAAACAGATTGTTTAACGTGCAGGGATGATATAAGTAACACGTTTTATATTAGGCATCTCACATTATAATGCACAATTACTAAGCACATGGCTATATACGGCTATCTAGCACAAACAACAAACGAGAAACCATTTTGTTCACACTGTCATAAATCATTCTTTAATATGATTATGATTATTGCAGATCATAAAAACATTACATACAAAGATACACACCTTCCATTGTACAATGGACGAGGATGAATAATCACACCATACTACTTAAAAATTAGATGAAATTAGGTATTTATTGCCATTTTTTATTTTTACTCTAATTTGCGAAACTATTAATTACCATAGACAAAATTTCCTGCATAACACAGTACGTATATTGACCATGTAGTAAGGAGTACGAGTTTACAAGTTTACGTATTACATTTTCAACATAGGCAGAGCAAGGTAATAGATTGTTGAAGATTTAGCTGTACAGATTAGACTGCAGAGTTTTTTATGAGCTGCAACATTGACAAATGAAATAGACAGAACTGCTGTCCATCACTGTCCTAACATTAAAAATTATTCATTTGCTACCACAAAGATGGAATTAATAGACTGCCTAGAAAATCAACTTTGTAAATTGGACAGATGACAAGTCAAAAGCGTTTACAGAAATAATGAGACGAAAAGAAAATTCAAGTCCATTCAATTTGGCTTCACTTTATTCTGTCTCGGTTGCAGATAGACCAACGTCACATCATTTCATTTCTTCTTTGAAAATCCTTTTAAAGGAATACGTTCATATAGAGACACAATACCTACAAAGACAAGTTAACTCAATCTTTTCTTTCTCTTGGTTATGTATTTTATTGCGAGTACAAGCAACATTTCCCTTTGATTTTCCTACGTTGCTCTTGCTTTGCTTTGCTTCATTACACAAAGTATCGTCTCCTTATGAAATTCAGGTTCACATTTAGTTTGGGATCTTCAAACAAAACAAGAGTCTTGTAAAAGAAAAAGAAAGTGAGTTTAAGTTGGCTGATGTGAAGCGCAACCCTTTGTTGCAACAATGCACTCATTAAAAAGTCCACGCGAGCCTCTCCCCGAAATACCATGGACGATTTTTTACGCAATGCAACAAGACAAAACTCCAGCCAACTCAACTCTAGCTTTGCTTGTCTTGCCACAAACAGTTTGGCTTTTCTGTTTGGCTTGGGTTGCTTGCTCTCATGATCTAACTATGCACTATGCATAATGCATGTGCAATGCATTGTTGGATCTCTGCTCTATAAGGATGCGTTGCATTGTTATTGGCTTTGTTCACTCTTTCTTATGTGCAATCTAAACATCTTAGCTCTAAAGCCAAGGCATATTGGTATCTGGTCACTGTCCGCAAGTCAAGATATTAAATTCATCTACGTATACACCTAACAAACCGATACGTGATTCTCTAGGATGCAAATGCCATGCTAATCGTAAACTCCTATTTGTATAAGCTACACTTACAAACGCAATACTTTACAAAAACGGTTTCTAATGCTACACTTTTATACTCACTAATAATATAATGAAAACTATACTTTGTATTACCACTACTACAGATATAAGCGCAATGTTAGAGTACTTATTGCTATTAAACTAAATAGAAAACAAAATACTTCGACGAAAGTGAAAACGCATACCTATACTGGCAATAATGCTATAGGGTATAACCCATTTGGTTGAATACCAAATCCAAGCACATTTTACAATTAAATGCACATGACATGCAGGTTATTACTATCTGTACATACTATTATCATGTTTTCGTAGACACATGGTACTG
This sequence comes from Yoshiicerus persimilis, assembly GCA_020352615.2. Classification (NCBI taxonomy): domain Eukaryota; kingdom Metazoa; phylum Arthropoda; class Collembola; order Entomobryomorpha; family Tomoceridae; genus Yoshiicerus; species Yoshiicerus persimilis. Next base: position 36,744,279 of record CM036941.2, on the reverse strand, counting down.
TAACGTAGCATTATACATGCCCACATAAAAATTTTAATATAGGTACACGAACATTATAATGTATTACAGGCACAATAAACTAAAACGGTTATTGCATTCAAAAATCCTTAACATGCGTAAGCGTCCTTCTATTTATTAGCTAAAGGTACAGGGTCTCCATAATCGTCAGATCTCTCTCCTCCCTTTTTACAGGGTTCCACGTCATAATGCCGAATGAAATACAACGAAACGAAAAATACCGAACGAAAAATGCCGAAAATGAAAAATGCCGAATAGAAAAATGCCGAAATAAAAAATACCGAATAAGAATAATGCCGAAAATGAAAAATACCGAATAGAAAAATGCCGAAATAAAAATTACCGAATAAGAATAATGCCGAAAGTAAGTAATGCCGAAAATATTCAAATACAGTTTGTAAAATTATGGGAGTAGTCGCATTAAAACGGTAGTAAATTAGTGAAACCAAATCAATTTAAATAATACATACCCGTAACTTTTGGCATTTTGTTTGTGTATTTTTGTTGACCTAGCACAGAATTACAATTTTATAATTTTCGGCATTATTTACTTTCGGCATTATTCTTATTCGGTAATTTTTATTTCGGCATTTTTCTATTCGCTATTTTTCATTTTCGGCATTATTCTTATTCGGTATTTTTTATTTCGGCATTTTTCTATTCGGCATTTTTCATTTTCGGCATTTTTCGTTCGGTATTTTTCGTTTCGGTGTATTTCATTCGGTATTATGACGTGATACCCTTTTTACAGTAATTTACCAACGGCTGTTCTAGAAAATATTTTAGAATTTTCGTGTTAACATTAACATTATAAAATTGAAGTTATTATTTTAGTTTAACATCTTTTAGTTAACAATAATAATTTTTGAAATGAAAACTGACAAAATTTTTTTCGGGCAGGAATCTGCTTTAATTTTAAAATGAAAAATATCCTTTTCTTTCAATTAAATCAAAATTCGACATTTAAGTCAAAAAATTTTTTTATCAAAATAAATACTACCATCAAGCATACAAGCTAAAAATCAAGAAGACCAACGTGTTAAATTCGAACTTTGTGAGAATTGTGAATAGGACGATACCCTGTACATACGTCTTCCTAATGGTAAATAAGTGCCTAGGTACCTGTATACACAGGTACTCATATAGTTAGACAAAAAATAGTTGCGTTGAATGTTTGAAAGTGCGTACATGCGTTGGACTTGGTTGCCATAAAATCATACGTTCCTTTACGGGTTAAGATAATTTTGTTTCCTACAATTAGCTTGTGGATAATAAAAGGGGTTGAACGTAACCGTGAGACTTACACTTGAGATAAATAGAGACATCTTTAAAATATAATCTTTTCGTGAAGGATTGGAAGAAATTGTGACTCCAATTTGAAAACCTTAAAAGTAACATAAGGAGTTTGAGCATTGAGTGTTAAGAATGTAGGTAATAATCTGACTTAAAAGGATTTGATGGATTTTACCTGGAAGAAATGCAGTGTAACACATTACATAACATACATTTCGCTACAACGAATACATAAGTATGTCTCTAGAACATGATACCAATATAAGCTTGAGGAATAAAAACAAGTAGAGAGAAATGTACACAAGTGCACGATGTAGCAGAAGCAGATTGAGCGACGAGCAGACAGCCAAATGAAACTAAGTAAGCCAAAGAAGACGAAACGAAAAGAAAAGGGATCCCTTGACCCTGACCAGGAAGATAACTCTTTTTTCCTGCTAGTTTTCCGCATCGGAATGTAACCTTCATTTTTATTTCGACTCTCACATCAGAGCGCATCAGAGTCTTCAAGTCTCAGCTAGTTCTCGTATTGTTAAACTTAACAATCTAAATGTACAATAGTGCTCCTAACTTTCATCCGTACTATTATATTAACTCTTTCGAGTTGACTGGCTCTGTAATACTCTGTATACTATGTATCTCCGTAATTCTCCACTTAAATAACAATATACCTAACACTTTTCCCAACTTTATGTTAGGATGATAACTTTAATGTGTAAAAGAGTCTTACTTTATTTTGTTACTAATCTCTGTAGCCCTAAAGATAAGTGGAACACTTATGGCTGATTCCAGAATGCTATTGTAAGTTAAGTACCGGATTGGACTGGACCTGAGCCAAGTTTATGTCTGGCGAGAGAGCAGCAAGCCGACCGACCGACTTTACTTTTCAAAGACAAACATACAAAGTCTGGCTGTTGGGTTTTGTGAAAAGTCTATATGCACAATCACCCGTATATAAATACATATACACTGCTAATACTCGCTAATACACACAAAAGTAAAACACAGAAAGTACATTTTGTGTGAAAGAATAGTTCGCTTTGGATTCAGCTTCAGTTAGACACAACTAGACTTGACTTACTGCATTTTTGGCTTCGATAACAAATTACTCTCAAAATGAGAATGAATCGAAGAGAGTGTCATTTCCATTCGACGAATTAACTTACTGATGTGAAAGATGTAGTTCTATTATTACTGCCCTACTACCACTGAATCTCATTGTAGTATTTCTATAGTCTTTCCTTTTATCCGTGCTGTACTACTCAGGGGAGAGAATTGTCAGAAATTCATATGGAACTTTTAGGCAGTCTTGTTTTCAAAATAATTGATTTCAAGATAAATGAATGTGTCAAGCGATAAAGTAGGTGCTACATGAATTACTATGTCTTGTAGTGACTTTGTGTTGGTACGTGGTATGTAGTAATTGTAATGTGATATTCAGCAACCATACTTCTCGTATTTGAGGTTTGGAACTATGAACTATACATTTTCAATGCTTTTGAATGAAGAGTTTTGTATTAATCAAGAAGATTCAACTCTGGCGGGGTTTGCTCTAAACAATCAAATATATAAAAATATTCAAGGAGGCCCGCATTAATATGTAGTACAAAGTAATGAAATAATATTACCGATTTTCGATAGGCACGTCAAAAGGTGGTTGTCTTGAAGTTCCAGCCCTTAATACTTCAATGAAGGATGTTTGTTATTTTCTACTGCATATTTGTTTCTACATTCAAATAAACCATTGCAACCAATGCATACAGGGAAGTGAAAGTCCTGTTAATTAACACAGGTGCATTTGAGACCATCTATGGTGTAACTACTCAGTACAAGTCATCTTCTAGCTGATCATTGTATCAGATTTAGTGAATTTTAATTTTCTTTGCTTTTAAAAGAACTTGTCTACACGCTAGGTTGGGTGTACACGGTTAGATCTGCATTATACATACACAATCTTACCCGTGGTTGTAGCAGGTTACGGGGTCTTTAGGTCAGAAAGGTTCAGCCGATTGACCCCAAATTCAAAGCAGATCTCCCTCTAAACCCCAATTACACAATTGAAAAGTTTGAGATACTTATCTGAAACCGTTCAGAAGTTATAGAACCAATGATACGACGGACAGACAGATTGTTCCGAGCATTCTTATAAAGCAACTTTCGTTTCTTAATAATATGCTTCATCGAAAACTATGTATAAAGCCACACGTGGAGGTATCAAACATCGCTATTATAGCTACATTACTGCTTACTTCAGTTTTGTCAAGACAAGTCAAGCAACTCAAGTCGTTGGCGTACCTAAAGTTGGTTGACAATGCAAGTGTTAGCCAAATCATTCTGACAACTACCACTAACAGCCTTTCCCTGTTCTTCTGTACCTACTCTTTCATTTTCACCGTGTAGTCTCTACCGTTACTTCTATATGTATTGCATACAATGTGACTACACCATCCATATTTTTCTTTTTCACAAAAACATTGTTTTTCATAATATCACAGATAAATCATTTTTGTGCTATGCTTCCAACATCATTCATGCAAGAATATTCCAAAATACACTACTATGACGTACAAATGTAGACGAGGGAATTGATTTTAACTGCATTGGTGAACTTACGTATTCTGCAGTAAGAAAGCATCACACAAAGGCAATTTCAGTGCATGTTGATGTTATGGGCACCTTTTAAGTTGAGGAGGGCAAAATATTTTGTCTAGTCTTAAAAAATCTATCATCCCATAAGAAATTGTACGTGGAAGCCACGTGGAAGCAGTTGAAAATAAAATTCTTCCTTAAACAATTCTGCAGATACCTTTACTGAAAAATTGAGCTGTTTCCATTTGCAAAGTACGTACTTGCTAAATGGTTAGTGCTCATGAGTTTACAGTAGTTTTATGCGTTCCTAAAAATGCACACCTGTGTTCAACTGTCTGCTCTAGCTACTGATTAAATATTCCTTAATGCAAATAATAATATTGGTGGGTAGAAGTTGAAAGATGGTACTTAACTAATAATTTATTTCGACTACAGGTAATACTAGAAGCACAGCCATTACTTGTCACTGTTGAAACTTGGAAAATTATTATGCCTAATGTTAATGCTCAAATAACAGTTGTAAATATTAGTAGTAACAAATACAGAAAGTAATCCGATATATTCATTTTATTCTCTTGGCTTACCTTACAGTTGTATTTGAATTTGCATACGTAATCAAATAAAAGTAGTTTGTGTAAATGGATAACTGACATGAATAAATGTGTAAGAAGGCAAACTGTCATCGGTCTATTTAGCATTCTGTAAACAAAGAACATACGCGTTCATGAATACTTATACGTCAGTGCAGGTCACTTACATAGAGTTTCCCATATTGTGTGCACATATATTTACTAATATATTAATTTACAAATAAACCCTTACAGTAAAATTCTTTCTACATCGAAAGAAGAGGAATTTTAATATATTCTTTTAATTAGCAGAGGCGAAGGATGATTGCAATTCAATCAAGTTTACCAAATTCTTAGATGGAAAGCACTTCGTCGGTGATAAATCAATTCGTTTTGACATTTGACTACAGTAGTAGTCACTCTAGTAGTGTATGTGTAGATTGTGGTGTACCTGTACAAGTTTTTAATGTAAAATTGAGCATATGCCTAATTGTAACTTGTAGGAGAAGTACAAGTACAACACAGTGCCCTACCGGTACTAAAAGGATAATGAGCATTACATTACATGCATTTTTGGATTTTTGTAGCTTTCCTTAGTGATTATCTCAAACATTTTACGATAAACTTGTAGCGACTATTGACTATAGCCTGATGCTGATCTGAAGTACTGTACTCAAAATATTTACTTTGAAAGTAGTATACTAAACCTGATGTGTTGGTTGCTTCATCACGGTATACAGTACACAAAATGCCAAAATATACCTCATGAAATATACATGAAGACATAGAGCTGGCAGTTTGGCATGGCGTACTAGATTAACACTTCGACTACGCAGTAAGTATATAGTTTGGCATATGATTATACCTTGCTATTAGTATCAATGAACACCTTTAATGTACAATTATGAACTACCTTTGCTTTAATAAATGGTTACCGCATGATATCTTGCTTCGTTTCTGATGGACTGACTTTTACGAGACGCAAAGACAGCTTCTGTTCCACATGCAAATAAACAGTCCTATGGTTTTGTTTTACTGCACACTTAACTTTCATTAGCTACAGCTACAGATATTTACACATAATCATATAAAAAAGATAAAAAGCCAACCTTCGACCTTTAATAATAATTAATGCCAATGAGTCTGACAAGATGACCTTTTTCGAGGGTAAATGCCAAACAATGATTATTTCTTAAAAACAATGCAGTAGTACAACAGAGACAATGAAAGATTTCAGTATAAAAGAATTCTTGTACTATACATGTAAATTGCAGTAATTCTTGCCAGAATATGCATGAATATGAAAACGAAATGCAGTTGTAAGTAATTTAAATGCAATCGAAACTGTTTGAAACAAGTTCTGCCTTGCATGTGCTTTTAATGATTCAGCTACCACCGAAGCTCATCTTATTGGTATCTTCGCTCTAAAAGATGAATTACACAAAAGAGTAAGTAAATTTTAAATTGCGTAGTGCGTTTAATGCAAAATGTGACCAGCCTATTATAAATCAACCTAGGTATATTATTTCTTTTTTGAAAATATGGTAACAATGCTCTAGTGAATAGCAAGGGTATAGCATAGCACACATTAAAGTCAATCCGATTCGTCTTCAAATTAGCGAATTAGACTTGCTACATTTGCGTTAGTTAGTATATTAGTGAACTCTTGTTCTGCTGGCTCTGCATAGTCATCTGCTATTTACAAATGAAGTAAGTGCATAGTTTAAAATGGCAATTACGAGAGAGCTGATGAACAGAAAAACAATTTGCATACAAGTTAAGCTCAGGTAGCGCGTGTACATATATTGCAAACTTAAGCTCAGAAATGATTATGTTATGGATAGTTAAGTTAGATAGGTGATATTTAAGTATGTTGCATATACTTTTACAGGAATTCGTTTAAATAATACTGCAGTAAGATAACTACGAAGCATAAATCACCAGACTAGATAATTAAGAAATTATTATGAAGTACTTAAAGTTACAGTTTTCCTCGCAGACAAAAACTATATTTGCATACCAGAACAATAAAGTATTTGCCACCAAAACTGCTTGCAATAGAAATATTCATGAAATAAAGTGCTATGATATGACGTTTTCTATGAGCACAACGTGTCGGGGTCGGGACTCAAGATTACTTGCTTTCGGTTTCGGGGTCACTTCGTTAATTTAGGAGCACGCAGCTTATGACTGGATAAAACTATTTAACTACCGGCAATTTGATTGGTTGATTTCTATTATTCAACCAAGCTGTTTACGACAGGAGTGCATATACAATTTCCAAAATCTTATTTTCAACTCATTATCATGTAAAGCCATATGTAAAATATATACTAAATAAATAAATTGTTACTTTATACCATGAAATATTGCATCGTTCAGTCATTTCATATTATTCTTTATTGAATACAATAGAATTCTAAGATTTCTGCAAGTTAGCGTTAGTATTGCAGATTGCAAAAAACAATGCATCAAATATTTTCAGCCAATCTGAAACAAGACAACTATTCCTTTTCCTTCTTTTTCGTTCGCTTAAGGATTTTTACAGGGAAAAGATAGTCATTTCGAATTTGATATCTGTATCCCTAAACCTTTAGGGGGTGTTCAAACGTTCAAGTTGCTCCCGCATGACAACGCTTGGGAAAGGGGGTCGTCACTGGGCCATCTTCACAGGGCCATGGGTCAACTAGTGCAATCGATCTTTTTTGTAACGTGTAGCCAATATGTACGTGGATGGCGAGTGCTAAGTTTCCACACTGCTTTTGCTTTTTTTCTTGGTAAAAATTCCAATTGATGTGACAAAATTGCTCATTTATAAGTATTCGTGGGATTTAACAATTCTTAGAGGATGTAATCTTGAAAAGATTTGAGGCGAATAAAAATGTGTTGCAAGCAACGTACATAGGCAACCATACATACTGTAGTTCTGTGATCTCTCAGTTTGTGTTCTAATATTTTCGAACCAGTTGGTCCAACTCATACCTTCAATAATCTGAATACCTATTCACAAAATAAGTAAGTAGTAAAAAAACTGTGCTGAAAGCTGTACCGATTGAAAATACGAATCACGCGATTTGGCTTTTAAATAATTTTCAAAAACTCCTCCTTGAAGTTTTTCGTAGTCTCCAAAACTTGAGCTACTCTAAGAACATTATTAAATCGAGCATCTGGTTTGCTGGGATCTGCCATATCGTAGTATTTCTTGCTACAATAAATGAATACCATGATGAATACTAAATCAATGAAAATACTAAGAATGATATTTATTTTTTGTATTGAAAAATTACATTGTATTTTCTTTATCTTACCCTTCAGGTAGCGTAAAAACATCACTCCAGACAGCAAATAAACCTTTACTTTTGTCTTTCATTCCAATCTGAGAAAATAAAGCATCTTTTGCAGAACATCCTTTTGATTTTACAAATTGAAGAGTTGCCAAACAAGACCGAATGTCACATTCTGACTTATAGCACAAAGTTTGCACCGTCCCATTATCCAGATTTAGTTTTTCTTTAATGGATATTTCTGCCACTCTCTCAACCAAGCTAAAAGAAACAAAAAGTCACCCTAGCTAATACATATCGCAAGATAAATTTTTTAACAAATTTTCGCATATATACCTTGAGACAGGCACAGGATTAAATTGGAGTACAAGGGCATGTTTACGGAGATTCCTTAACGAAGGGGCATACAAATCATTACAAATGCAAATGATAGGTCTGCGTAATACTTTTTTATTTTTCTTCTTCCCGGTTTCCGTTGCTTTATCTGTTATCAAATCTATTAATATGTTCACTGTTGACTGTAAACAAATTATAAGTCAATTTGTTGTAATTAATATCTTTCTATTATGATTTGAGATAGTGGTTTGGAAAATGACGAACTAAACATACAACTGGAGCCCCATCAATTTTATCAATTACAAGGCAGTTCGGGCGCCCATCCTGAAACATTTCAGATTGAGACTGAGTAGCAGAATCCAATGTCTTCTTAAATATTTCTATAGATCGGTCGTCGCTAGCATTCATTTCGCGAACGTTGTAACCTTAAAAATGACATTGAAAAACTAAAACGGGAAGCCACAAAAGAACAACACAGAAGTCGAAATACATTTGCGAATAGATATTTATTAAATACAAAACTTCAGGACAACGTAAATACAAATTACACAAACCTGCATGTTTTGCTACAACGTGAGAGCAGGTAGTTTTTCCAAGACCTGGACTTCCATATAAAAGGGCAATTTTTTGCTTTGGTCGTCCTGTATCGTCATAATTATCATCTTCCATAAAAATTTTTGGTCCTTTAAGTTTTTCTTTTTCCTTTGCATCTGTCCGTCAGAACAAAATATTAATGAAATCCCAGCGTTAAAAGTAACGAAAAAAATAAATTAAATATTTTGTTACCAAGCTGTGCATATTTCTCTCTGGTACTTTTTACTTTAACAAGGTAATCTGTTCCAAAAACGCTCTTGTCCCACAACTTCAACCAGTGAAGTAAATTACGATTTATAATCTAAAATGTCACACAAAGCAATAAAAGATCTCATTTGAATGGGTACTTTTGGCTCATGGTTTCACAGGTATTTACCTACTTAGCCTGACTTAGCTATATATGTATATAACCTAAATTATTTTGTATTATTAATATTATTATTATTATAATAAATACTTAGCCTAAAAGTTATAACTTTTTACCTCTTCACTCAAATGGTCTAAATAAGACTTGGGTCTGTATTTCTCGACCCATAGATCCTGTGTTTCATCCGGAGGTGGTATATTCTCTTTGTTTACGACCACAGCCAGAGCTTCTTGAAATTCATTCTTCTATTAAAATATCAAAATGTCATCGTTCATTTTCCATAATATTTTTAGTTGAAAAAAATACTACGGCAGTCTTACAATTGGTCTTGCACGTTTCTTGAGTTCATAAAAATCAACTCCTAGGAGGCTACCCAGATTTTGAGAAGTTTTTGTTACATCACTATCATTACTTTTCTCTTGAAACAATCAGCTCGTGAACCATCAGCACAAGATATTTGAACGTAAGGTATACCAGGAACATGTCTCAGAACTTGACGATAGCGGACTACTGGAGGAGGGCGGTACGGTTCATCTTCAGCAATTATATCTGATAATAAGCCTTCTTCTAATAAATTTCTGCTAACTTTCTGTTTCTTGGTCTTTCCATGTTGCAATTGATCTATTGAAACGTAATAAGGTAAAATAAGATGAAATAAGGTAAAACAGCCATAAAATTTATTTCAAAATTAGAAACTATTGAAATATAAATCGATATACCATGCCTTAAAAAACTACAATTTTTAGGTTCGATTTTTATTTACCAGTTTCGCTCCTTTTACGACTAATGAGATGTAAAGATTCCTCTGAAAACAGAATTGGTGACTCCGTTAGTTCCATTTGGGGAATATTGATTAGATTAATTTTCCCCGTTCCCCAAAATATATCCACTCAAAATCGTCATCGATATGAAAACGGAGAAGGTAGAATTGGATGGTCACATGGCCAGCCTTTAGAAATAGTAAAGTTAGCAATAAATGGACATTTGGACATAAAATAATACTTTGAAAACCCTGAATACTATTAGCATGAATGAATACAAATTGCTTTCATGTTATCTTTGAATTAAAAGTGTAAATACTCAGGAATTAAGGCAAATTAATTATGTTACCTAGATAGGAAAGTACTTGATAGTGTATGTGACAAACTGTATCATACGTTCGTATGTACAAAATGTACATATGGTTTCCCGCCGTAGTATATACACGATGAAGGTTGGTAACTACTACATGACATTGTTTTCCAATCTGTCGGTCAGCGAGTCAACGGAATACATGGATGCATTAATTTACTTTTACACGAATCAGAGCCATATATTGGATGCTTAATTTATGCTTGCACGAATCGGTCATATATTGGATGCTTTAATTTATGTTTACAAGAATTAGTTATTTATTAGATACCTTAATTTGTTTTTACACGAATCAGTCATTTATTGGACAAATGGTTTAGAAAACTGTTACATAAATACTATTTATTAATTTATTAAATAGTAATCTTAGCCATGAGCCTTAAAGGCTCCTGGCTAATCAATTTAAAATGATGTCATTAAGCAATTTGGCTACTTTATCTCTGTTTTTTTAAATGAAGATCAGTTACATCAGTTTTTACCGTCGTGGCGTATCTACGACGCCAAAAGTAAGACACCAAAAGTACGAGTAAGGAGTAATCTCAATGTCCAATATCTTGAACTACTTTTTTCCTAATTTTGAAATTTGTTTATATTACAGAAACCGTTTTACGAAGGAGTGCAATCTGTCTGTCTAAACACTAATTATGTCTAAATCTAGGTGGAAAATCACAAATAAATTCACCTCACCATATGGGTGATATACTTAGCTTTCAGCACAGGGAAAATTCATATTTTTTTAGGTCCAGTTAGAAAGAAGTGCCGATAGGAAAATTGGTAGAACCGTAGAAAAAGATAATTCTGATTCCGAGATGTCATAAACTTTTAGGTATTTGCATTTCATATTTCCACACTGATTCTAGATTTATCTGCAATATTATTCCTGTTACCTCGTTTTCTAGACCTCCAACCTTACATATGATTTGAGTTTTCTTTAATCGGTTCTCTGAAACAAATATGTTTTTCTAAACTTCAACCAAAATTCATGTACACTCTTTCAGTTCTCATCTGGGTACTGGATCATCGAACCTCACCTTCACGTGTGCACAAACAAACAAAATGTATCAGAACCTTAAGCCATTTATTTAGGTTCCCTGAAACCATTTAATATTCCGCAACTTTCTTACATCCACTCTTGCATCGACAAAGATTTAGTAGGAAATGCAGGGCTTGAAACTTGAAATCATGGATTTGGCCGATTTGGTTCGGTTGAACTTTGAACTACACCTACACCAGTTCAAAACCTCGTCACAAATACAACTTGCATTATTTCAAATTAGTTTTTAATAAATCGAGCATTGAAATAGCAACTTCCCATTCTTTCCGTTCAAAGATGAGCACTCTACTCTCTGAACTTTGGCCTTCGAATGAAAAATAAATGACGTTTTGCAAATACAATGTCATACGCATTTTCTATTATTAAGTGGACGCTTGTTCACCTTATTTCCATAACTCAAGAACCCATTGAGATAACTTGATGAAATTTTGTGTTCTTGGGGTCCTGGGGAAGTCTTATTTCGAAGATGGGGCCGATCGATCAAATGGGATCTGATAATTTAAATAGTCTCATTATCTGTAAATAGGATTTTACTTAAGGATGTGTCATATTTCATCAATTTATGAAGTTTAATTCTCTCCATTTAATGGCTATATTCCCCTTAATGACATTAATGTTCACTTTCATTTTCATTAGTCCATGATGTTTGTTTATTTAATGTGCTATACAAAGACGACCGCCATCAAATTTTACTTAACGGTGACAGAACTGTACAGTAATTAAGTGGTTGAGTAGAGAAAGGTAGGGGTCTACTAGATAGTAGTTTAAATAAGAAAACCTTGAATACGATAAAGAACAAGAAGAAAACTGATTTTTGGTCTTCCGTTTATTTATAATAAATATTATCATTGTCTAGGAAGAATAAACAACGGTCATTCGGTTTATCCAGGAGCATGGAGTAGACATTTCCACGTAGGAGATTTTAAACTTCCATAAGGGAAAGTTTTTGGAAAATTCTGTCTATTGACATTAGTCAAATTATTAGATGCTTATTATCCATCCCAATTTCCCAATGTGGCTGTCTTGGCTTCTGAAATACAGAATAAATGATCTAGCATTTCCCGACTAACGGCAAGTTACCACAGTGGAGAAATAGATGGCATAAGTTGTGCATTAGTATTATATTCTAACGCTTCTGAAAGTTAGCCTAGTTAGCGTTGAATTGCAGAACAATGATCATTGTCATGCACTTGCACTATCTGCACAGAAATCTATCGAATATTGTGTATAATAAGTCCTTACTTTATTTCAGGAAATATTTTCAACTTTCAGTCATTTCATGTCACTCTTTACTGAATGTAATGCAATTCTAATATATTTCGGCAAGTTAGCGTTAAGTTTGCATTGCAGAGCAATGCTTACCTTACACTTGCTAACAGTACTCCTAATTTCAAATTCAGGATGGTTGTTTGCAAAATTCAGAAATTTGACAAATATTACATAAAACAACTCCACAACATAATCAATTTGTCATTGTCATCTTATTTTGTTAGACCACTCAGATTGAAACGGCCTGTACTTTTAATACTGGGTTCTTCAGTAACCCTTAAACAACTTAAATAAGTGAACAATTTTTTTGACTGAGGTAGAATTTGGTTGAGATAAGATCAACAGTGTAAAAATGTCGGCTGTCTTCATTTGAGCGCTTGGGTGACATCGAAAAAAACGATTTACATTATAAATATGCAGTAATGCAGTAATTATTGTAGAAAGTAATAAGACATTCAATACTTTACCGCAATTTTTGTGAAAAGGGACTGTGCACCATTCACGTTAACACTTTTTGGGAGATCGAGGTCCGGAACCACATTATGCTACGTTAAGAGGGGGAGAAGGGGATCTGGCCGAGCGTAACTCACGCCAAAAAACGAAATTCGGAAGGAAATTTAAAATAATAATTAAAAAATAAATGAAGTGATACTTTAAAAATAAAGTTTTGTCCTAACTTTTCTTCTAAAATACAGAAAAAGCTTTCGAGTACATTAACGTATTCCAGCTTCTATAGTTCTTAAGACATTTAACACGCGAAAGATATTATCAACGCACTAATAGAATTTTAGCACAAATATTGAATTGCAATATGTACTGAAATTCACACAAACATATTTTTAAATATATTTATATTTGATTACATCTTAACAGATGTAATTGGTAGATAAGAATATCTAACTAGTATATAGTAATAGTAGTGATTTGTTGATTCTTTCATCACATTTACTTACAGTAATATCATTCATATCAATCTAGTAAATGGGGATCCAAAATCCGAAATTTTGCGTTACGTGATTTGTGCATGATCCTAAACTGCCGCCAACCTGTCTAGTGCAACTATGTTATATTATTATAAATAATACTTGGTATTTACAATTTTAGCTGTACTATTTTAAATTGTTTCTCGTGTCCAAAAATGAAATTAGTGTTAGTCAGTTGATTTCATTATCTTTGGAAATAAAACCATACAAAACTAAAATTCTATCATTTTAACAACTCTTCGTTTGTAAAGGGGATTCTTGTTCAAACACTTCAAAGGTATTTTGTTATTATTTATTATTTATATTCTTCAATCGTATAGTATAATATTTACTGACCTCTTAATAGCATATAATTTAACCCTATCGACCTAAGTGCACTGTAATGTTTATTATTTTGATACAAATGAATACTGAATGTAAGCAACACTTTTTAAAGGTTAAGGATATCAAATGGAGTTTTTGATAACTTCAGGTTTCCCGTCAGAGGAAAAATTAGCGAATAATTACTTTAAATTCCGTATTATAAGGACACTCTTTAACCCAAACGACTTACGGGAAACCTTTGCTGTGCCAAATCTTGTTTACCGGGCTACGAATGCTAATGCATTGACTCACTCAATTTTTGATGCTAACAATGCTAAGCGAAAGAGGCGAGACTTCATACAAAACAGAATTCATACAAATATAGCATATATATATACTACTTTTATTACTGTGTAGTGTGTGTAGTGCAAAAACCAAAGGTATATATTTTCCCTTATTTGAAGATTAGTTATATTTCGGTGCTGATTTTATACGCCTTTGCGGAAATTTTCAGTATTCTTACGTCCAAAAGAAAATGGAATCTCTATTAAAGGTTCATATTCGGAATTCGGATTCAACATGCATATCTTAGTATTATTTCTTCATGGTAAAACTTTTTGGCTGTTTGCTGGTTTGGTTTCGTTTTTGGTTTCAAGAAATGGTTTGGCTTGGCTTGCTCCTGACCACCGAGTCGTGAACACACACCTGCAAAGCGCTCACGTGGTTCCAGTTGAGAGATGAAGTGCGTCTTACTCTTCTTGTTGTTGACTCCGGCCGGAAACTACCACACGTGCCCATTCATTCAATGCAGCTCCGAACTCTTATAGTCTTAATTCTTAGCAGGCAGGACGTAGCGACGACATCGAGGTAGTAGGACGAGACGAAACGAGCAGCCAAAAAGAAATGGAGAAAACCAAAACCATCAACCATGCCCATGCTTACGATTCTCATTATTAATGTTTTATGTAAAAGCATAATGTTTTGTTCTGCTATGTAGTACTTTTTTAGACTCTTTTTCTACTTCCATCCTTTGTACCAGTTGTGTAGGACAAGACAGGAGATGTAATGCAATGCTTGTAGCTTTAATTATTGTCTTTCTTGTGCATGTTATTGAGAATTTAATAGATTGGGTAAATGCAGGCCAAGGAAGAAGAGTAACAAGAGCCTTGTTTGTGTTCTTTTTGTTTGTGCTAGTGCTACCCTCACTGTTGTGTGTATTTAGTTCTACATGTTAAATATCTATTCTTCTTTCTCTCTGTATAGACAGATTCATTATTATATTATATTTGAGCTAGAGCTACCTCATCTGAATCTGATGGATAGATGGTTGAATTCAAAAGGTCTGTGAAGGACTCTCTCTCCTTTTCCCTAGATTTACTTTACTATTACCTGTATACGTTATATAGAGTAGTTGAATGAGCAACACTTTATCTCTATACATTCTATATAAGGATATCCACGAAAGCAATCTTTTCCACATAACACTATGCCATTCTTTTGGACGGATGGATGGATTGGTCGGCCGGGTGCTCCACACTTATTGAACAATCAACAGCACCTCGCCTCGTAGAAGCAACAGGCTTAAAGAAGGCAGATGTAATGCAACTGGCTTTACTCGAATGGGTCTGGTCTGGTCTGGCGAACAGTTGGTGTGGTGGACCATGGCACGCTTCTCTCGTCACCAATGAGACTTGAAAAAGGAACTCAGGATCACTATTGAGAGCATTGTTATTTACCGGCGACTTGTTTTTATTTTTGCATCCTTGCCTGCATTGCATCCATCCGTCCATGTGCTTTTTGCTTTGTTTAAAGTCTTCTGTTACGGTACTGTTCTCCTTAAGCTGAGCTTTAACTCGCCTTCTGTTTTTCATGTTTAAAGCGCAGCAGATGAGGTTGAAGTTTACTATTTAGTGTAGGATTTCATGTCATGTCTTGGCTTGTGCCTAATTCCTAATCAGCCGGATAAGCAACTAGTGAGTTGAGAGGAATGGAGTACTAGTAACTGGCTGTTGCTCTTCTATAAGCTCTGTTGTTGGCAATGGAATGGTTCAGCTTTCAGAGAACAGAAAGGTCTATTACGTAGAAATGCATATAGTATCTCTATCTCTTCTCTGATTCTGATCATAAGCTCTCTGTCTTAATGTTGATATCTGTAGTAGTAGGGCCTATATACCAGATTGGACAGGATAGCCATATTATAGAAGAAGTTGGAAGAAACCAGATAAAGAGAAGTGCAATGCTACACAACATGATGTTGCAGCAGGCCAGACCAAGTTGAATCAACAGGCAAGCAAATGGCAACAGGAGGAAAGGAAAGTTTCTAGTGTCTAGAGATACAAAAGAGACCTGAAAGAATCAGCAGATGATGACAGTGAAAGAATGATTTCTTGGAGAGAGTATTTTTAGCGGAAATGAGTAACTGGGAGTGGAATGTGTTTGTTTCAAAAGTGTGAATGAATACGTGTACGCGAATATGTCTATCTTAATCTTAAGGTGCTATTGTAAGGTGCTATGGCGTAGTTTTGCATAACATTTGAACTAGCGATAAGGCAAAACCGTATTTGCTGCCTGTGTGACGATGACGATCACTTTGACATCAGAATGTCCTTTCGGGTGTTTAGTTATCATGACAAGAAATGGAACCATTTGTATCTCTTGAGTGTGTCGCTGTCGGGGAGTGAGCGCTTCTGGTTTTGTTTTTGGCTCGCTTTTAGTGTACTTTGGCTTGTGCTATTATATGTTACTGTCACTGAATGTGCAAATACGAATTCGTACTCTTTTAGTCATTTTCAAATGTTTTGTTTAGAGTTCTTGCTAACTTGCCATTTCATTAAATGTATTTATTTAAAATAACATTTAAAACTTTTCGGTTCGCTTCCCACCTCAAAGTAAGTGTCATTATGGGAGTGTATTACCCAAGATTTATGTAGCACTACTAAGAAATCTCAAATTAGGAGGCTTTATTATAATAGAGTTACAGTTGGCAATAGGGATTCTAGTAATGGTTCAGCTCTTCAGGAAATGGTTCAGTAAGTTGATGTGTGCTCCCTAATCGTAAATAGTATTGCATACAATTCATTATACTGAGATTCTAAAGGAAAATATGCATGACACCACACCATAGGAGAGTTAACTAGTAAAATCAAATGTGTATATCTGTTAAACAGATAGTTTCTGGCAATTTTATATCTTGTTATCAAGGGAGGAATAATATCCTAACATAATTTTCATTCACATTCGGATTTGACGCTCGAATTCCCCGAAGTAAAGTCCCAAATTTTATTCATATTCATGACTCACTGCAGATTTGCCCACCCGGTTTCGTAAAACACTATTGGATTGAGAGGAAAATCAAATTATAAAACTCTTGTCAGTCTGTCTTCTTCCTTTTTAACCATTAGTAGTCTTATTATTTGGGCTAAATTGCTTTCGCTATTACAAAAGTCGTAAAAAGGGTCTTCAGTTCGTATTCGTATAGCCTTCATGTGGTTTAGAAACTAGTGATACTTAAACATTAAGAGGAAAGGGTCGCCGGTCGGTTAAGTAGTATTCGTTGAAATATTATAGGTAGGAAACTAATGTGTTTTATTATTCAATTCTCCTCTAGTTGTGGTTTCGTTTCGTTTCATTTATCCTTATTCGTTTCATTTTGTTGCCCTTAGTTAGAGATCAACATTACATTATCATCAAATGAAACGCATCGAGAGAGAGAATGGAATGGTTAGAAGAAGAGTCAGAGCAGAAGAGATTAATCTGCGTAGCCCAGCACAAGGGATGAATTAAACTGCTATAAAAGACTCAGATAGTGACAGAGAAAACTGAAGGGTGGGCTATTCCCCATGTAACTGCAGTATAAATATCCAATGCATTTTACATTAGTGTTGTCTATAGAGATTTGTGCGGGCTTAGTTGGCTTTTTTGTCGAACGGAAGGATTTGTATCAGCTGACGCGACATGGACATGACATGATATGATATTCTCTATTAAGTAGTCAATGTTTTAGAGGCATAGTGTTATTAGAATGTATCAGTAGCACATATTCATGGGTCTACTTACATCTTGTGGTGGCAAAGCCGTATGGAGTATGAAGTATCCCCACGATGATGATAATAGGATGATTGGAGCTTTTTGATTGATCTATTCATTACGATTTCCTCATCCTCATCTTTGTTCTGTTTGAGTGCACAAAGCGATGCCTGTATTTAATATTTTATCAGCGCACACTTCGCTATTTACATTTACATGATGTTCGTTCTGTTTATGTATGCGTTCGTTTCTAAAGTTTACAGAAGAATTAGGATGCGTATGAGTTCCAAGCAAAATGTCATTATTATCTTTCTGTGTCCCTACTCATGTAAGAAAATAGAAACTTCATTTCATAATGATATCTAAAAGGTAAGTACTTAATGTTTGGTACAATTTTTTCTAAATGTTGTACCAATCTGAAGTGTATCTCTATCCACATGTGCTCTGGGTACACATGTAAAATTAAGGTAGTAGTACTACTTACAATTTATATGTACAGTTGGTCTTCAGTCTTTTATTGGCAATAATAGGGTTTGTAATATCATTTCATTGTAAATGAGCGGAAAGTTGCTGTTGAGTGCATAATGCATATGTTGCGATGAGAGGAAACGTGTCAAAAGACTCTTATCACTCCCACAAACCAAAATGAAATCTTGTTTTATTTTATAGTTCTTGGCTGTTGAAAAGATCTCAGGTAGGTAGTAGGTAGTAAAATAAATGAAACGGAATAGCTGAAATCTTCAGAAGAAGTAAAGTAATTAAGATTATGTATGTTATGAATATCAATCAAGGCACCAATACCAGGTATACGGTTACCCTTACACTACAAGTACAACGTAATAAAGTGGGTACCTCAAATTTCATTAGTTTCTCCTTTCTTTATATGCATTTAGGTACTTGGTACACATTTTTTATAGTATATGTAAGGATAAGTAATAGATTCCCACAACAGGAGGACTAATTGTCTAAAAAGGTTATTGTAAGATTTAGAGATGAGCATATGCATTGAATAAATGTAAGCAATCTGCTAATCGATACAGGATACCCTAAAGTGTTGCTATTGTATTTCATATTGGTTCTCTAAAGTAATTATTTAAATTAAAATTCATTTCCAAGTTCTTGGTATCGGAGCATCCATTGTAGGGTTTTGGTATTTTAGCTGAATTGTAGATCTTAGGGTGAGTGAGGGCAATCAAATCAAATTATGAAAACTTAGAAGCGGACTTGTGGATGAATCACCGATTGTTCATTTCGCATCAGCATCGGCAAAGTAAAATATTTGTTGTTCAGAGTAGGTATGGTTAACATACCTGACAACTTAACGTCGATTCAAGTCAGAGTCGACTAAAAGTGTACGATAATAATTGACTTATAGTTAGAATATGGTTACTGCTAAAGTAAACTATCTACCTTAAAGTTATTTTAACTGAATGAAAGCCATAGTATCACATCGTAAGTGTATTTTTGCATGTGGGTTGTTGTGCTGTACTCTATCTAGTAGTGTAGTAGAGACAGTAAGATTGACTTGGTAAGTAAGAAAGTATTGATGTCACACAATAAACACCTCTTGATTGAATGATTCGTATTCGCAGGCATAGGTTATATGCCTATTAGGGATTCGTAAAGCTGTCTCGTAAGAAAACACGATTTCCTGAATGATGTTGATGTTATGTTATGCATTGCATTATGAGTGTACTTGTGTTTGTGTTTATTGGCAAGAGAGATGCATTCGCCTGGTTTTGTTGGTAGACATAAGGTAGAGGTTTTGGTTGCCCAACAATAAGTAAAATATTAAGTGAGTAGTTTGAACCTTGAATCATCATCATCATATCGAGAGATTTAAATTGAATTGAAACCGAACCAAAGGCGAAGGAAACCACATGCATAAGTTAATAATGGTAATAGTAATAGATTGGCAAAGTTAAAGATTGTTGCAAAGGTATTTAGTATATAATGTGTGTGCCTATATATTTATCAGGGACGGAGAAGGCTGCATTGCATTCATAGTGGCAACTTGTAAATTCTAGACTTGGCATGCATGGCACAGGGGTATAACAGTTCAAAGAAGTCGGCGAAAATTGTCGAAAATCCTGAATTATAAGTTCGTGAGTTGTTTGTACTTTTTTTCGAAGTCGTGGCTCGGGTTGGGTTGGCCTGGCCCAGCGATGTTCATCTTCAGAAGCAGCAAAACACAAGAAGTACTCAACCTCCTTATTATGTACGCATAAGAAAGAGCATCCTGGCTTGACTACTTGCATGTAGTTACTATTATTATAGACATTCGTTGTATTATATTACTTACATTAACTATTAGATTGGTTTTGTTGAATGCATTGTAAGATTTTAAGACGAAAGAAAAGACACTGGAGTTTAGCTTAGTTGAGTGCACAACAAAGTGCACAGCAGATGCGGATTTGAGACTGTAGGACTACTACTGGAGTAAGTTGAGAGAAGCTGATGCTCCTGGGATGGGACAGATGTTAAGGAGGTCACTGCTGGCTGGCTCGGCTGGCTGGCAGTTGCTTTTGCTTACTTTGCTCCCCTCCATCTGGCTTTTTCGCTGATAATAAGTTTTTACCTGGTCTCCTCGTCGATATTATAGGTACCTACTCTTGGCAAACAGCAAGAGTACCCTTTGAAACTTTGAAGCAACACAAATACAAGTATATAGGTGCCTTAATTTCCCAACTTTGTAAATACTAAGGAAAGGTTATGTTGGACTAACAACTTGTATGAGTAGATATAGCTTTCTATGTAAAGTGGGTTTGTATGAATGTATGGTAAGGGTAGAAAATGATTGTCAAACTTACGCTTAGAACTTACCCATGTCAATATCCGTAGTGCATAAGTATCTATACCCATTTAATATGGTTATTTGTATGAATATTGTGACCATGGATAGGTATGGATGGTTTCCACATGCATTCGTTAAGTTATAGCTTTCAGTTGGTTAGTTTGGCTTGGGTCGGTTCGATTTTTCCATTTGTAAATCTACGTGCTGGGATTTGGTTGCTTGGTTGGAGTTGTAGATGTGAAATGAAAGGACCATGCCAGGTGTGACAATGAAGGATATGTAGAGTAAAGCAAAGCAACAAGTTTGGTTGTCGCATATGTACGATTTCCCGTCCGTGTTATGTAGTGTGTGCTTTGGGTGTTTGCTTATAGTGGAGTTATGGACTATTTGCAGAGCGTTATGATTATTTTATTTTAATATGCTGATTATGCTATGCATATCAGTGGTGGATAGATATTATTGTGGAATAACAAGACTTTTTCTGGCTAAGAGATTGTCTGCTGGGAATCAGCGTTTGTTTCTAGATATGAATGTGGAGTAAGTAAATGATGACATGAATTGGAAATGCGATGATTGTTGTCGGGTGGTTTTAGAGTTAGTTTTCTGTTGGTTAGCTAACTACTTGAATAAATAAAATAACTAAATTGGGATGTAGCTGGTTTTATTTAATGTATGTTCAAGAAGTGTGATTTTGGCGAGGATGGGGCATAATGGACTGCTTCGGCTTTTAGCGGATGTGACACACTGACTGACTACATTTTCATTTTCCTGTAAAGGAAAAGAGAGAAAATAGTGTATGGATGTAATTTGAGTTTGGAGGATAAGAGGATAGATTTTTTTGGCATAGATGTAGATGAGATTGCGTGCGGAGATAGAAATCTTGTGAATGACAACAATATGATTCTTTGGATTTCAGGCAATTATTTTGGACAAGAGAAGAAAAGACAAAACAAGGTTTAGGCTGGTTTGGATAAGGGAAACAGAATTGGCGTGGCGGAAAAGGATGACTGCGACTAGTAATACATTGACAACAACTCGGACAACAAGAATCACAAGAACTCGAAAGAAGGGCTGAACTGAACAATCATCAAAGCAACAGATATTCGTAGTGGTACATTGCACACTACTTACTACTGCTGCATATAGTAAGAAGTCCATGTATCTAGTGAACGGACGAATAGAGCAGAGAAATCCCCCCAGGTGTGCCAGAGAATAAGCGTGGCAGGAGTTGGATTCTAAGTCTCTCTCTCTGTCTGTACGGACTTACTACTCGGTTGAATGGAAACGGGGGTCTCCAGGGGAAAGTGGTTGAAAAAGCCTTCTGTTCTATTGCTATTGCTGCTGTTGGTACCGAGCTAACAAAAAATATATTCTCTCAGAGTGTAAAGTATGGTTACTGAAGTAAGGATCACAATATAATAGTATACCTAAGCCCTAAGTTCCACCACCAGACCAGTACCACCACTAACTAGCGCTGTGTACGTATACCATGTCCGTACTCACTTCTGTACTGCACCACCACCACCAACAAACCCCATCCATCCAGCAGTCAAGCAGAAGTTGATGTGGATAGTCGACGAGTAGCAAGAGCCAGGAGGGGATTCTTGCCAGCAGTCAGTAGCCTAAGCGATGCGGTGGAATCACATTCTATCGTTCTCCTCCGTACTCCTCCTCCTCTCAGCACCAAAGGTAAGTATTTGACACTTAAGTTTTATCTCAATTCTGAGTTTTCTGTTTACAATCAAAATCTTATCGAATTTTCTTCAAGTGTTAGTGTTAGTGCTAAGTAGTATTATTAGTAAATAGGTATAGGCTACCGCTCAGTCCTGTAGTTGTACAATCTCAGTTTTCTTCGTTGAATATTGATATTGGAGAGTTGTGCATTGCAGGCTATAAAAAGTTGAGTAATTATGTGTAGTTACTGGAAGAGACAGATAAGTGTTTGCAACTTGGTTTCTTTTACATAAATTCATATGACTAGTGTGACTTTCTGAACTAGTCTTCTGGAAATGGATTTGATTGGAAGAAGGGAGTGAAGCCACAAGTGGAGTATTATTTTATTAGCAAGTGACTTAACATAACTGATATTACCAGTTGCTTACTACGCAGCTTTTTAGTAAATTTTGTCCGTAAGTCGTTCGTAGTGCGTAATGTCAGGATAGTGCAGCAGGTGTGTGATTTCCCACGGGAAATCGAGATAAAGTTCAACCACTTGAGCAGAGTGGAGTTGAGCTTAATGTAAGTAAGTTGAAGCAAGAGCGAGTAGAGCTAAAGAAGAAAAACAGTGTAGGAGAAAAAAACTAGTGCTCGCTTAGCTGAGCGAAGCTAGCTAGAGCTAAACCAAAGTTACTTGAGGACTATGTTATTAAAAAGTTTTATTATCTGTCTACTAAAACTAATAAGTAATACGTTAAGATGTCTGTGAGATTGTAGGAGTAAATTTATGTTTTGGTATGTGCTAACCGAATGATTGAATGTTTTTTCAGGTGCGGAGTCTGGGAGGAGTTTTTGAGTTGCGACTCCGATCATTTACAAATCCTATGGGGACAGATGGAGAAGGACAGTGTTGTAATAGTGGTAGTTCTAGTAATAGTGTTAATTCAGTGCAAAGTTATAATAGTAATAGCAATAGAACTACATCACCTTCGTTTTTGTCGTCAGTGAGTTCTTCAAATAGCCCTTCAGACTTATTAAGCGAAGGAAAAAGTACTAGTGAAGTGCTAAATCATGTCAATGCCTGCAAAGGACAGTGTTCTACTAAGTTCAGAGTTTGTGTCAAACACTACCAGGTCACTATTGACCCTACACCTCCGTGTTTTATTGGACAAGCTATGACGGAGACCATTCATTCCAATAATGTCAGTGCGACCAACTCCAATAATAATAATACTAATTTTCATTTTGAGTTCAAATTCCGATGGCCGGTAAGTTTCTTTCTTTATTCTCAGTCCTTGTCCAATCCCATTGTTTCCACTCTGCACCTAGTCTACAATGGTAGCTATTTAATTATTCCTTGCGTATACATAGTTTTATTTGTTACGTAACTCGAATCAAAGACTACCAACTATGTACGTAAAGTATGTGCGCTACGTTATTTTATACCCCCCAGACTCTTACTGTTTGTTGTAATCGTAGTTGTATGCAAGTAGCTAGCGACCAGTTTATATTCCACTATTTATTATCATCCATATATAGAAATAGACAATATGCACTTATATTTATACCGATTCCTACCTACAGAGTAAATAAGTAGGTAAGTTTAAGTTTAGTCTGCAGTCCAGTAGACATAATAGATTCTGCTCCTTTTGTTTCTCCTTTTCTCATCCTGTTTCGGCATACCGTACCACGTACATTCAAGTCAAGCCAACCAGTATTAAGTTTCAATTCATTCACTGGTTTTGTTTCCTTCTGCTCGCCAACAGCATCTCACTCATTCCCCATAGCAAAAGAGAACAGTTCTTCGCCACCACTAGCAACCACTATGAGATACTCGTCAGATCACAGCTGAAGTGGAGTTTATTGCATTCGGAAGAGTTCAGACGGAATTTCCTTCATGAATCCTTTCATTACAAATTTCAATGCATGTATGAGTAGCTTTGGATTGGAGATGAAGAGTGAGGAGAAACGAAATAGGCACAGTAGTAGGTTTTCCTTCCCATCATATTTCACAACTTCACAGCCCCAACTTAAATCATGTCTCAAGCTCAGCTTAAATCCATAAAGTAGACTAGACTGTTCCATTCGCAGCATATATGGTATGGTGAGACAGGAGAGATAGACCAAAGTAACATATAAGTGGAGTAGCATTAAAGCCTAAGGTAAAATGGCTCCTTTACAACCTTGGGGCTCGGAAGAAAGGTATCCGAAAGCTAAGTAATACGCTACTAATAACCAAAAGTACATATAGATACAAAGTTAGTGTTGACTCGACTGACCCTTCAAGGGGTCATCATCATATCGTATCAATGATGATGATCATCATGTACACACAGTGCTACATAGTTAAGAATTATCTCGAGAAACAGAGAGATTTATACGGCAGCCACGCCCCTCACGATCCAGTAGTTCAACTTTTATGAAATTCGGTTACCCGTCGAGCAGATCAACGTGCAAGTACACGCCCTCGCACTTTCTGATCCCATCGACCGATTATTATTTAGTTGCTCCTTATGATGCTCCACTAGTTAGTTGTCTTGCAGAATGAAAGCTTATCCTTTTCTATTAAGATTAGTCACTATCACTACGTAATACAACACAATGCAGCCCAATACAATGTACAATACAGATGAAACTAGCCAGTTAAGTTTAGAGGAATCTCAATTGAATTGATGCGTTGTGATCTGAGAGCGAGCTGACTAACATTTATAAGGGGAGCAAGATAATTGGATATTGTTCTCTGTTTTTCACTATTGCGTTCTATTCGATTTCGTATTGTGTTATACCATTTGAATCTGTAACACCGTGAAGTGGAGTAGAGTTGTATTGTATTGGTATCTCTGAATTCTTAGCAAAGTATGTAATCGTAACGTAAAATAGTAATATGTGTTAGTAATGTATTCGTCTCACATCTCACTATAATACAAATACATACATACATGACATGACACTACATAGATTCAGATATCTACTTTAGAAAGAATTGCAATGCAACGAATTGTCAGGTACTCACTTATCTTATCTAGTAAAGATAGATACAATTCATTTTACTACACATTTCATTACTGACTGAGCCAGCTAGTAAACGTGAAATGATTGTATATAGGCTTAAATAGATTCTCTGTCGTGCCACTGCAGATTACTGTTTGGAATTGCATGTTGAATGCCTGTTTATACAGTATGGAGATTGTCTTTACATACCTACAAAAGTAGATTGATAAAATTAGGAACACATTGATGTTTTTGGCGACGGAGCAAAAGCAAACGCATCAAGAGCAAAGCAACCAAATAAAATACATATCTATCTGTACCTACAACAGTAACTTCTAAGTAGAAAGCAATAATTGTTGTCGACTTGAGTTAACTTTGTCTGTCTTGCCAGATCAAGAGATCACAACGTAACATTATTACTATGCATCTTTCGTACACTTCATTACAGAGATTACGGAACAGAGGTAGAACGTAGGGTTGGAGATAGAGCAAGGCAAGAAGATGACTTGACTGTAGCAGAACTGAAGTGTTAGTTAGAGTTGGTTATAAGTAGATACGACGTATGTTTTTCGTTTTAGCTGCATTTCATTGTATTTGTTATGTTGTGTTCTATGAGACAATCAATGTGAGACAAGACGTCAAGACAAGTCAAGTCAAGTCACACCAGACCATAGCAGTTCAGATTTTAAATGTGAGTTAAGTACCTAAAACGATAGTTACAGTGCATTGCAGTTGCATTGCATGTAGCGTGTGGGACTCCCTCAGTTAAATTCATTAGAAATACTACAATATGTACAATAATGCATTGATGTTGACTTGAAGTGATGTAGGTATACAATAGGGCAAAGCGAAGCTAGTTTTTTCTATTATGATTTGATGTGTGATGTTTTGTTGTTGTGAAGTAAATAATTTGGTAGTAGTTTTGTATTTTTAAATGTAAGTTTTTAGCTAGCAGTTGTGAGATCTATGTGAACTAAGAAAGAGTATCTGTCTTGTCTTGCCTGTCTACCTGAGCTACCTTACCTGAGCTGACGTTGACGTTTGCCCTACCTTACCTTACCTTTATGAGTAGTTATAGCTTATTAAGAACAAGAAGGAAGGTGAGAACGAGAGTCGAGCGAGACGAGACCAAACCAGGTAGTGTGGTATAGAGAAGAAGAAAAGTGCATAATAATTTATATAGGAGCAAATACAGTAAATGGTAAATAGGGAGGTATATTCCTATAGAGAGAAGGTATTATGAACTGTATATTAGAGTTGATGTAGAAGGAAAGGTAAGTAGCATGTATAGTTGGCCCTGAATTTCCGCGTAAAACCAATCCATTCTGTGGATAGAGTAGGATAGTAGTTTTGTGGACCTTTTAAATAGATATTGGAGTAGATATAACTGACGAGGGTCTGGGACATGATATGAGAGGATCCCGAAAGTCAATAGGATCCTTAGACCGTGGGAAAGAGTGTGTAACAAAAGAAGAAGAAGAAGAAGACGGAGAAGAAGAAGGTAGAGGAGAGCGTAGAACAAGGAGAAGTGTAACGTAAATGTAGTAAGTACAATAAGGTTAGTTTGGTTTACTTTGGGAGTATTAGGTAGCATACGGTAGGCAGAAGAGACGGGGCAAGGGAAGGCATAAATACTACTTATTCTAATGTGTATACGGAAAGATAGGAGAGAAAAAGAACCCTTAATAGTTCAACTACTATTACTATAAGTAGAGTAGTTAAAGCGTAGCACTTACATTTGAAAAGGTCTTACCTGAACTAAAAATCTTTTTCTTTGAACGCAGGGTACGTTCTCGCTGATCATCGAGGCTTGGCACTACGAGTCGAATGGTAAGTTCAACTATATATTTGAAATAATGTTAGGAGTATGAATATGAGTAAGTTTAAGTTCGGAAGGAGAATTAAGACCAGCCAGAGCGATACGATGGCAAAGCTTAAAAGTTCAACTTGAGGAGTTTATTCTGCTTAACGAAGCTGTGAGCCAAAGCCAAGAGTGGATTGAAGCTGGCATCGCATTAGAGTAGAGAAGAGGGGAGACCCTTAAGATCCAACATCCTGTTGCCGCAGACTGTGCAGCAGGAAACAGGAAATCTCAACAGTTGGGGAACTTCCTTTTAACAAACCTGAGGGAGGGGAGGGGTAGGTTAGGTCACAGTCGCGCTTGTCACCAGCAATACCCTGGAGGTCACTCCAGGTTCGGATGGGTCAGTTCCAAGCACGAGTTCCTCCAGACGCTCTTCTAAGGGCGTTTCTCAGGCAAAGACTTTGACCTCACCAGATGAGTGGAGAGGAGTGACGAATGCTTCCCAAGTCTATTTTTGAGGAAATTTATTTTAATTGAATGGCTCAGTCTGCTGATTAGATTGTTCTGGTTTTATTTTATGACTGCCACCACATAGTACAAGCACTGTGAACCATTAAGTACACTTATGCTATGATGGAGGCTTCTTCTCCACTCAGACCGTAATAATCTTGTACAATTATACAAGAAATGAGGAAAGCAACCATCTTATAAGATACTTTAGGTAGAAAACAGAATACAGCTGCATCTTATTTGATTGTATTGTAAATTGTATGCATTTATGCATGCACATATAAATAGGATACCTCTTGTGTTCTGGTATTTACGTAGGATGGTTGTTTTTTCTGTTTTGTATGAAAGAATAGGGATAAACTCCGTGTTATCATATCTACATGTGCGAGAGAAAAGATGAGTATCGTATATTACTTCCTTCCTTGTCTAAATTGAATGGGCTCATTTGAATTTCAATTAAAACTAATGAAAACGTGTGACAAATTAATTTTTTCCCTGTTGAGATTTTCTGCGTCTTATCTCGAACAAGCAACTACCTACTTAGAATACTTAGAACAGAAATACTTACACATGGTCTCCTTTCCTGTGTAGTTGTTTGTATTTCTAAACTAGTTAAGGTAGTTAATAAAAGCCGGAGGAATAGTGCCGTAAAATAAATAGTTAGTGATTATGTATGTATAATAAGTATGTTTTGTGGTGGCACTGTGCCCAGAAACTCGAGTCTTACTAATCGGTGGCATATGTCTCTTGTTGATTTTGTTGTCGCAGCATCCCAACGACTTATCACTCGAATGGCAATCCAGCAGTATTTGGATATAGGGGAAGAATGGAGGGCCCGCGAATGGACAGGAGGAAATTCGGGTCACAGTTTACAATATGACTACCGAGTTCGTTGCTTGCCTGAATATTATGGAGACTCTTGCGACAAGTACTGTCGGTCGAGGGATGACAAGTTTGGGCACTACACGTGTTCTGATCAAGGGGATATCATTTGCCTACCAGGATGGACCGGATCTTACTGCGAAAAAGGTATGGATGTCATTTTCAAGTTCTGGTGCTTTATGTGAACCGTAGTACAATAGAATAGCAGCATTTTGTAATACGATTCCTTGGTCGGATCTCGGATGGTGTACATAACCAAGAGAGGAATACCTCCGAGTAGATCTTTATGTGAGAGTGCATAACTTATGAATTGAAGAGCCTCACTAAAATGACAGTGAGTTAGAAAGACATACAATGCCACACTTAGTTACTCGTCTAACATACAACTTACTCAATTGAATTGGTTCTGAATGCTCACTGTGCACAAATCAATTGCAAGTGTTTCCTTCTTTGTCGCGCGAGTGTCTTGTCTCGTCTGCTCGAGGAAGTTGTCCGGATATATCCATCCTGATACAACTACTAGTCTCATTTGGGTTTCAGTTTGGATTGGCCTTAGTAAGTTTTTAAGAGATATTTCCCGGATGGAAATATGATAGCCCAGCTGGGCAACATCCTGGCATGGGACAGAGTTTTACTATGATGATGATGATTAGTAAAGAGAATCCTTAGTTAGTTTAGTTCTCGTTGAAAATGGTTCTCCACTTACTGTACAATACTGTTTTATGGTGCACTGCACGTCCTTTCCAGTACAATGCATTAACACTCGCTTACAGTACACTCTGCTTACGTAGAACTAAGTTCCTCTAGTGTGACTATGACATGTTGAAGGAAAATCAGAATGAGTTTCCATTGCATGGCATGGGATGCCAAGTCAAGACATAGCGTGGCATAGCATGTCAGAGAAAGAGCCGAGGTCGTACACGAACCAAACCACTCTCTATTTTGCGTACCGTAACATAGATGATTATAAAGAAATTGTTAGTTAGGAGAAGAAGAGTGTGTATTGTGCTTCGCATTGTATTGTGGCGTGAAAGGAAGAAAAATGATTTAACATAACCCAGGCATACTCTTTCTAAAGAATAGTCGATTTGATGATGGACTAGTAGCTGAGGTAGTAAATACGTACGTTTATCTATATGATAAATGTACTAGACTCTATACAGCCCTGCCTGGCATTATGCTTCAACACAGTAAAGCAAGACCGAGTAGAAAGACAGGGTTTTGTATAGATATTCGCAAGAAGGGTAGGGAAAGACTTGAGATTAGTCGGTCAAAGCCGAGCTTTTAAAAATCTTTTACGTACGGACTGGTTGTTTTGTTGGCTGGTTGGGTATTAGTGGAGTTAGGGACTGTACAGTAAAATAGTTTGAGATTTTTTTAGTCATCATCATCGCATCGAATGAAGAGAGAAGTCTGACGATGAGCAAAAGGAAAAGCAAAGCATTTCAGTTGAGTCAGGAGCTAGTAATATGTACTTTATATACATTGAACATTAGGAATGCGCGAGTCGTGACCAAATGATGAGAGAAGTGAAGAGGCACTCGCCTGGAACACTGAAATTCCCACCGGCCCCTCTTCTCGTCTCTCTCGTAGGTTAACTGAGACTCCGATGTAAACTGTAAGGGGGATTGGAGCCAAGAACTTAAGTTAACGTAACTAACGTGTGTTATATTATATTATATTTCAGTGGCTCCGCATGACATAGACGTTTATAGTAGTAGTAAGCAGTAGTACTGGCAATATGTATGGAAACCATCCAAAGCCATCCCCCGATTTAATTAAAAACTCTTTTCCAAAGCACAGCGTTATAATATTCAAGGGAATTCAGCAATATTCATAGTCATACTGGGTTAAGCGAATAACTCTTACTTACTCCTCGTTTTCTTGTACATGGAGAATTATTGCACCAGTGTATATCTAACGATAAGAAAATTAATAGCCACCTATACTAACTACACACATTACATGGATACATCCACTGTACTTACTGTATATCTGTAACGTTTATTATAAACTAGTACAAGTAGTACAGTGTTATAAAATGATACTTAAGTAATAGCACTACTACAGGACAAGTACACTGCACTGTATACACAATATTACATGCTACACATATGTACCATACAAAAGTGGAATTTTATGTAACCCTACATACTACATTCACATATAGCATATTACTGTATAGGCAGACATTTTGACCTTATAGACAGTCGTAAAGACGTAATATTACTACGTACCTAGGTTAAGCACAAGCAGAGAGAATAAGAAGAAAATAAATTATATTGTGATCTATATGCAAGTATTTAATGTATGTAAAATACACATAGTTGCAGAGTTGTGTGTATAGGAGTGATAGAGGTATAGGGTAAAAGCATATTGGCAGAGGAGATGGAAGTTGGGATCTGGTGACCAAATGCAGGGAATGGTATTAGCAAAGCAATGGCAATAAGAGCAGCAACAGCCGCTGGTTGAGTTTAAGTTGCCCTGGTCTGGTTAGCGTTGGTTGGAGAGCCTGACGAGGCAAACTGTTGCAGATGGTGCCAATGAAGGCAGGCAGGCAGGCAGAAAGAGGAGCAGATGTTCCACGCGCGTCGTCCTCGGCCCTTACCCATCTGGCACGTGCC
This sequence comes from Yoshiicerus persimilis, assembly GCA_020352615.2. Classification (NCBI taxonomy): domain Eukaryota; kingdom Metazoa; phylum Arthropoda; class Collembola; order Entomobryomorpha; family Tomoceridae; genus Yoshiicerus; species Yoshiicerus persimilis. Next base: position 36,713,205 of record CM036941.2, on the reverse strand, counting down.
CTTTTTGATGATAAGCGTGCCACCAGTCTCTCCACATACACCAACTCCTAATGTACGTGTATGTAGTCTAACCTTTCTGGAGAAACGACGCTGTAAAAGCTTACATGCCAATATTATATCTTTCGAGTTGTGATGCAATGGAACGCAATGCCTTTGCTCCTGCTTTGGTATGGCAAGTCCCTACCTAACTCTCCTCTCCTTCTCGGTAAAGAAAAATACGTAATACATAATTCTACGTACATACATGGTAATGGCAGTCAACCCAGAATCTAATCCTCTTTGGTAGCACTAGTATAATGGATTTTACGAGGACAAGTATAATACTTATTACATTCACCAGAAAAATGAGATAGAGAGATTCTTTATATAATATTACGTTTTGTCTGACTGTTCAGGTTTGTTTGTTCGTCCGTAGAAATAGTAGTGTGTACCTTTTCCTATTATTTCATTTCATTCCTCTTTTTCAATACTACAATGGGATCTGTTGAGCTGTACACCTTTGCGTTTGCACTGCAATGCATGCACTTTCCACTTCGGATTGGTTTGGCTTGGCTTCCTTTGGCTCACTTGGTTTGGTTTGGCTGGCTTGCTCTACTAACTATTATTCAGTCAAACTTGTATGGAATGAATTGAAATGAATATGATACGAAGCCATGTCATGTCATGCCATTTGGCTTCTGGAGGGAAATAATCTTTGTTGCATCTTGAATTGAACTTGTTTTGCCGTGGAGCCATGCAAGCTTTGATTTCCAGATCCGCTCATAAGAAGATGTTGCTCTCTTACCACTGCTCCCCTAGCTTTATATTACGTATAATCAGAGGACTCCGCTTTTTTACCTAATTATTACAGTATGTTATGCTATTCTCCTGCTGCAGATGAGACTGACCTTACCATATGGTGTTTGTTCCTAGGATCATTTTTGTGAACAACCAAATCGCATGGCATTTCTTGCGAAAACCTGGCTTATGTCATGTTCAATGTTAATTTATATGTTTGGGCTGTGGCTCATCATCTCAACTCATCTCATCTGAATTAAACTATCTGCATGCTGGCTGCTGCACCAAATCAGTGTTTACTAGATAAAGTCTGTGCATGAGATGTGTTGCAAGATGAGGAAAAGAAAACAACATCTTAAATTAATTCTGCTGCAACCTCCAATCTTCAATCTGTATCTCTAGAAAAATCTAAGAAAAACAGTCTGGTTGATTTGGCTGATGATGAGAAAATAAATAGTAGCAGTGGTGTTGTAAGCACAAGCAGGTAGTGTAACATGTATGTTTGCACAGTCAGAAAGTTTTAATAGTTTGGATTGCATAAAGGAATAATTCATATTCATGTGGATGTGGGTAGGGCGAAACAGAGGGAAGTTTATGTAATTCATTATTACAACTTTGACTTTCTGCTGACTCTTAGTGGCATTTTCTCAGAGTTTGAGTTGAATTATATATTTTTTAAAGTATTTTTTGCAACAAAGTTGGAAGTTGACTTGTGACTGTAGTAATGTTGGTAATAAGAAGTTGGATTAGACAATGCTGAGATGAACATTGTTGTTTTGCGTTGGGATTTCGCGTGGTGGACATGGACAGGGAATGATAAAATATGATTTAGTAAGGAGAGTATAAGAAATGACGAGGAAGACAAGAAGAAAGGAGGCGAACACGACAAGTTTGAAATCGCATGAGCATCCTGGGCTCATTATGATGAATGACGACTCCCATTATCAACTGAACAGTTGAGTTGGGTAAAGAAGTGCACATAAATGGAACTGTAGACAAGAGAAATGTTACAGGGAGTAGGTAGAACACGATGACACAATAACTGATTAAGCTGCGCTGTGAAATGAGTGCATGAAACGAAGGAGGTAGAAACTCCGTAATAAAAGAGTTGAGTAGGTATTGTACAATGGAGTGGAATCGAGTTATATTTTATTATGGCGCTGAGAGTAGAGTGCTGGCAACGGCATATCAAGGGAAGAAAACAGTTGAGAACTAGTAGGAGACTAAGAGATAATAATGTTGATGTTTGTTGGTGGGTTTGTAAGAAAATGTAGTTGGTACTAGTAGTAGTCGATCTGTGTACGTGTTTTGTTCGTTGTGCGAAAATAGAGTTCTCCGAGTTGTTCGAACAGTAGTTCTTTCCAGTATCTTTATCTAAATCTCAGTTACACTACATATTTCTGCATGTGAACCTTGCGTTAATCTTTCGCAAACTCGGTTGTTGTCAATTGTTAAAGTGAGCTTCCTTCTTGAGAAGTTTAGTTTATCCTTGTAGTTGTGTTTGTGTGGTGTGTGTTAGTTTGAGGCGGTCGCGGCAACTCGCTTTACCCGGCTCGTCACGCAAACACTTATTAACAATCTCTCGAAATTGCATTTTTTCAAATTTTCCTATATTGTTCCTAGGAGTTGGCTGTTGTAACTGGTGCGAAATTCTTGATTGAGGAAGTATCTCGCTCCTAATCATGCATTGCGCTCTGTGTTTTGTTTGTCAGTCAGATTCGTAGCATACACACTACTCTTTCTTATTCTATCTCAAAGTAAGAGTATAAAATAAAATATTTGTTTCGTATGAGTAGTAGTAAAACTTAGACATGCTACGCATAACAGAACACAACATTGAAATTGAAAGGCTGTCACATAATGCTCTCTTTTCCGGACGCATCATTATCATTAGGATCATTAAAATTCTATGTGTGCCATGTAAATGTATGTTTCTGTTTTAAAGGGTTCAAGCTGTCAATTTAAAAAGAATGCTTGCTTGTTGCTTCATACCTTCCTTTTCCTGACAATGAGTTTTTGAGACCCTTGCTATGGTATATTACTTGAGAATACCTAAATAAATAAAAATATGCAGAGGATTACATGTATACGCATAATATAATATACCTTTGGTAATCTATATGATGTGAGTTGAAAAGTTTATACGAATACTACAAGGATATGATATTATTTTTCTACTACGTATATTGATATTTACGTGAGTCTTATATAAATACAACTTGATTCTCACACTCTCCACCCGCACTCTACTCCACAGATGATTAGTTAGCTCTTGTATGTAGTACGGAGGTAATCTGATCGTGAGTAAATAAAAACGAAGCCATATACGTATTGTGGAAAACAAACTATACCAGAAAAGAATAGGTAACCTTCGCTTATTCCTATGTCACAATATCCCTAACTAATCTCACAAACAATGGACAGAGAACATGCGTAAGATTTAAAAAGTAAAAGGTTCTCATAAGTTTTAAAGCAAGCTCAACTTTCACGGGAAGGATGCAACAGTAGTCGAACAAAACAAAATTTTACATCTCTTCTCCATTTGTGAACTGCAGTTATTTGTTGCTGCATATAATATATCAGGTACGTGATGTTTGGCAGAGGCAAGGTAAATACATAACGTATATCAGTTCAGAACAAGCCTTCGTTTACTAGAATCTAATGCCTGGCATAATATTATAGTGTTGTGTGCTACAGAGCAGTTTTGAATGAGAGCTTACATATGAATATGCCTAGATCCCTTTTAAAGTCTCTGATATGAGACTGATAAAGTTTTTAGGTCGCTGCTCTGTTGTTAGTTATATCTGTAGTGATATGAATATGATGATGATGGCAGACATGGACATGATGATAAGTTCAGTTAGGTTGTCATGCTGTTGCCGTACAGAGAAATTTTATATAGGAAGGACCAATGGATTGAAAACAAACTTATTTAGATCGAGTCTCTAGTAAGTAAACTACTATTACTATGTAATAATGTAATGTACTACGGAAACCTGTAAACTCACTTTTGCTGTGCTGATGTGGCCTGGCTAGCAAATGGTGCAGCTGCTCCGTTTTTCCGAACAGTGGGTACAGCTGCGTATAGGTCAGGAACATCTGCTCTTTTCCCCACACCAAACTAACTCTCTCTTCCAGTCTATGTGTTTGGGTAGTGTGTTAAAACTTTTTCGGGGGTCATAACCATACCCATACATCTTTTGTGGAGTACAGAACTAAACAGAAGCTGTTTTGTTCCTTTGCTTCTGTTGAACTCTCAATTGGAAAAGTAAATGTCTGTAGAGTATTACAGGGAATACGGGTAGTAGTTATAGTTATGTTTAGGTTCAAACATATAGTAATAACAGTACTTTTATATGAATATCATGTGCGTTTCCTTTGCTTTCCCATATTTTTTCGTAATATCTAGTACAAATAATATGGAGAGTTGTGTTTTACCCTATACTATGGTATATTCTATACAGGATACGTGAAGATCGTTTGCATTTGAGTTTTGGCTGCGTAATTATGTATTTGTGTAACTGTGTGTAGCTTATAGTAGCGTATAGACGACCCGTATTTACTATAATGCGAAGTTGTTGTCGTTGTGTTGCCTTTTTCTATTAAAATACCCTATTGCTAAATATAACCCGGTTGCATTGCATATGTACTGCATTACATGTCTTTCGTATAGAATACGGATACCGTGTAATGAATGTGTGTACCAAACCAACGGATCTTTTTTAAAGGGATCAGCAAGCACACACCGTAGTTAAACTTATTCACGCCATTATTCCTGCTGCCTCTTTCTCCCTTACTTCTATTGCGTTTCAGTCTGTCCTCTATACTAAAACGAGATAGATAGTCTAATTGTACGTTATATATATATTAATACCTTTCTTTCGGTCTTTTTAGCATTTTAACGCACTAACAAAATGTCTAAAGTGAAATAGAATCCGGAGCTGATGTAAATGTTCTGTCTGTGTAGTTCTATCTCTGGATTAGATATATTTCGCTGGCTTTGCTTTGCTGAGGGTTGGAATTGAACGACCGTGAATGAATGCAGGGCTCAAGTCGCCTTAGCTATATTTACTGCATAACTTTGAAAATGAAGAGGATGATCGATAGAGTTATCATTGATTTTGACATATGCTAACTAAGTAACGGAGTGAGTAATGCTAAAACTAAAACACGAAATGGGATGGAAATACAAACGTTGAAAGAGCACTCACTCAGCTTTGAAAGTATCCGTTACAGTACAAACGGAGAGAATAATGGAAATAAAAATACATAGACGTTATCACACACGTTGTATCTGTTTGTTTGAGTGACTCAAGTTGAGTTGTTCTTTCTGTTGTCTCATCTTACCATTTATGAAGGAAGGAAACACTTTTGTTTTCACTGTCGGCATTGCCTTTTGCGACTGGCTAAATTGTGACAGGAAACTCCGTGTTTGCCTACTTGAGTTGAAACATTGTTTTTTAAGTAGTACATAATCTCATATAATAAATATCAAATGAACTTGAATTACGAACAAATGGACAAAACGTTTAAAAGGAAGAATATGTTTTATTATGCAACCCAATGCATGGGAGAAAGCTGACGGATTTGTTGTTCTGTCTAGTTTTAAATGTAAACAGACAAGACAAGCAGTGCATTAGAGTAAAATCAAGTACGTAATGTATAAAGCTCGCATTGTATTTATGTAATACAAACACTGGAATTAATGAATAGTATTTTCAATACTATAACTACTATGTTACTACTGCATACTACTTTCTTACAGTAATCATGTAATATGCAAAATAGTATTATTATAGAGTTGTAGTACAGTTGCTAATGAATCTTAGACAATACATAGAATAATTCCCTCGTATAACTAACTAACTTGAAATTGAAGATAGTGATGGTATAGAGGTTCGGTTGAGTGGAGTACTACTGAAAATATGCATAAAGCTTGAACATATGTAGATAGATCAATTACTTATGTCAAGATATGCAAGTGAACAATGGTTGTTGTAAGTTGTATGTTGTTGAGTAATGGAAACGTAGAGCCTATTAAGTGGAGTTGAGTGACTGTAGTAAACTGCTCGTAGAAGTTGTGTGTGTAACTCATTGAAAATGGACTGATAATAGTGTGTAGGTATTGCGTACTTAAAAGGAAAGAAAGGATAGAGAGACACGTAATGAAAAGAAGTTTGTATTTGATTGGATTTGTTGTGTTATTACCTACAGCGGTGTGCCTGCCTGGATGCCACGAGACTCACGGCTTCTGCAAAACACCCAACCAATGTGAATGTCATGCCGGTTGGGAAGGAACCCTGTGTTCAGAGTGCAAACGCTACCCCGGATGTAAACATGGTCGTTGTACGAAGCAATGGGAGTGCGAGTGCGAAGAAGGATGGGGTGGATTATTCTGTAATCAAGATCTAAATTACTGTACCAATCACAAGCCTTGTTACAACGGTGGAACTTGTTTCAATACTGGACAAGGCTCCTATACGTGCTCTTGTCCTGCTGGCTATGCTGGGGCGGACTGTGAAGTCAAAGTTGAAGGACAGTGTCAATGTGTCAACGGCGGCACTTGCAGAGTAAGCTTCCTCTCTCCCTTTTTTGCCCACTCGTAATTATGCATTAATTAGTCCACTATAATACCACTCGCTGCTTGACCACTCTACTTGTTCTCTGTACGCTCCTCGCATTTTAATGCGCTCCTAATTGAATATTTTATGACATTGTTTTTTGCTCCTTTCTTTATGGCTTTAAATAAGGAGTTGAGTGTCGGAAAGCAAACGAATGCGGTTTTCTCATGAATGACTTTTATTTTTCAGGAGAACCAAACTGCTTCTTTTTGTCAATGTCCGGAAGGATGGTCCGGAGCTCACTGTGAGACTCTGACCGTAACGTGTACAGACTCGCCTTGTTTGAATGGAGGAACTTGTCTGGATGCCACAGCTCACCTAACTTGCGCTTGTCCACCTGGGTTCGGTGGTTTATTCTGCGAGACACCCATTACATCTGGAAGCGACTCCGTCTGCAAGTGTCAAAATGGTAAGCCAACAATTACTAATAAGTATCAGCTGTTTCCGAAATGTATGATTTTATTTTTACGTACGGACGGTGCATTGCGTTATTCTATTTAATATACGTATCAAGGGTAGGTACTTATGTATATTAAGTATTTCCTTTTCGATACGCTGGTATATTGTGTAGTTTGGAGTCTGAGTAGTTCAGTAAAGGGGGAATAATGAATGGAAAAATGAATGAGTCAGTGAATGACTGTTGTGTTACGTATGTACTTTACTGTTCTCCAAGTGTACTTTACTACCAGACAGAACGATGCATGCATATAAGTAAAGTATGTAAGGACATGAATGAATGAACCAAGTTAAATCAACGGACAAAACTCTAACGTATGGTTTTTGATTTTGTTTGTGCAGGCGGTGTGTGTAACTCGATCACAGGCCGGTGCAAATGCCCACCCGGATACACGGACGAGAAATGCTCGACCCCATCGGATAATTGCGCGGCTGTAAATTGCCAGAATGGCGGAACTTGTATTCCTCTGTCTTCCTCTTACCGTTGTCAATGTGTCCTGGGTTGGACAGGTGAAATGTGCACAGTGCCCGTGAATATTTGTGCAACGCTACCATGTGCCAATGGTGGAACTTGTCATCCTTTGCCTATGAACAACTATCGATGTGACTGTGCTCATACTTTTGGGGGCAAAGACTGTTCTGAAATTTGTGCTTGTGAAAATGGCGGGACTTGTCGCGGAGAGGAATGTATTTGTCCACCGACATTCACCGGACTTCGATGCCAATACTCAAACACAACTTATACGACTTTGGAACTTCAAGACAAGGCAAATACCGGCATCATAGTAGATTCTTCCGGAGAGGAAGAGAGTTTGAGCGCGGAACACGTGGTTCTTGTTGTATGTGTCTCTGTTGCAACGCCACTGCTCGTTGTTCTGGCTGTGGCTGTTGTTCTTGTGCTCAAAAAACGGAAACGACAAGAGCAAAGACGAAATGATGAACTAGCTCGCATTCAAAACGAGCAAAATACTGTACAGTGTCTTACAAAAAAGTGTATTGATCCACATATGATTGTCAATACTCTTGACATTCCTAAGGCCAAGTGCTCTAACCTTGATCTTAGTTTCAATAAAGGACTCGGCTATCCGTCGAAAACTTCGACTAGTTGTCTCAGCAGTAGCGATTCCAAAAGGTCAGTTCAAATTCAATTCTCTTATTTACGATGGCTTATTGCGTTGGACTTTAATTGTGCTTATACATTTAGTTACTGCATGTCCAGTTGCATGTAGGATTTTTTTAAAGAAATCCTTATAGGAATATTCATCAACTTACTAAAGCTCTATTTTATATTCCATACTTTATTTTTCTCATCTTTCTTAGTCATGCAATCCAGTTTGTTGGATTGCATACACACATCCAACCAATCCAACTGTGCTGGCTCAAATCTTCGTTTTAGTGATAAATTCTTAATCTTTTTTAACACTGGGAGTTTACTTTCAAGATTCATGAGTATTTTTTTCAATTTTCCGACTCTAACTAACAAAACGAGCCTAAGCCTAAAGTTAAGCATCAAGAGCTGCTTATGTTCAGTTGATAAGACTTATATCCCATAATTAATGGAGGTGATTAGGTAACTCAGCATGATAACCAACTATGTTTTTGAACATGGGTTTTCTAGACTGGACTTGATTCTAGTTTTTGACTATTGTAGCCCGTGTATTTCTTGTCTCGTATCTCGTAGTAGTTTAGTTTAGGTACCTATTCCTCATACACATATAGGAGTCACACTACACTGAGGGCCCAACCAAACACCGCACCACGGAACATCACTAGAATAATAAGTCGTATTTTTCAGATTTCCACAATAATATGACTTTAGTTTTATTACTTTGTATTCAATTTCGTGTGGTTGTTGGAAAATGATCATTAGGATTTAGAACGAACGGTGAACGTTGAACGGTGCCGGAGAGCGGAGAGAAGGGGCTAATAATGCTAATCTCGTAGTAGTCGTCTCTATCTCTGTACAGTACTGTTTAGTTAGTGTGGACAGAATTGAATTCATATTCATAGGCTCATACTCAACTCCCTACCTTAGAAGCTCTGCTTAAGTTAACGATAAGACACCTGTGTTGTACATTAAGATTTTCTTTTGTGTACCTCGCTGTTGGACTTTCATTATCTCTCTGAGGAATGTTTCTAAGAAAGGGTTAGTAGTTAGTTGTTAGTAGTAATGCTTCTTAATGTCTGTCTACGTGTTTTTCATGCAAAATAAAATCTCCTGCACATAAATAAATACAAGTATAAATAGTTTATAACATGAAAATAGAAAAATGGGCACTTGGTGTCAATTTTCATTTATCACATTTGAAAAGTTTAATTCCACATCTACCCGAGTATATTACATAGGACTGTGTAGTTGAGTCATAAACACGTTTCTTATCGGATATGTGATGTACCTTTATTTGTATGTACAGTAGAGTGTAGAATGAAGGAAGAAAAAAGTTCGATATCTTCTGCCCATTAGTAACAGAATACACGATGGTAATGTTAATGCAAAGCAAAGTGCATTATAAAATAACCTTTCGATTTCCACTCACTCAATTGACTCCTATTAGAATAGTACAGCATAATAATTTATCCGTGCACAAGTTTATATGCAGTAATTACAAGGTGTTGCATATGCAATTTGTCTATCTCTCTGTCTATCTTTGCTGTGTTCTGTTGTAGTGAATTATGGGTAATTGCTTGAAGAGCGTACGATGGAGAGTTATGGTTGTTTGTGTGAATTTATAATAATAAGTTTTTGTTTGTGTTAACAGCGACCTGCTGCACCCTTGTGCGGACCGTGGAGGTGGAGGCGGTTGTGGTGGGGGCGGAGGAGGAGGAGGACTGTTAATAACCTCAGTGGACCCATGTTGGCCACCGCAGCATCATTTGTACCATAGTAGCAGTAACCACCACAGTCCTAACTCGCAAATGTCAACGCCGCAGCAGCAATCACCTGTGATCCACCACCCTGGGGATGATCAAATATCCATACTTAAAGACAGTAATAATCACCTGGCTACTGAAGTTTAATCTCTAATCTCTAAGACAGCCCTCAGTTTCGAGGGCTTTTTTGTTCATTTTTCCACAAACTGATAACTACTAGGATGCTACTTCGTTTTCAAAGAAGTGGTCTCTTAATTTTTGCAAAGAAAGCATCGAAACGTCATATCGATTATATAATTATTATATTTAATCTGTTTCGTATGAATCGACTATAACTTTCAGGGCGAGCATTTGTTGTTTTGTGAGAATTGCATTTTGCATGTGAAACGAGTTAGGAGATTGGAATGCCATGCAATGCAAAGATGTTCTTACAAATCGCGACTCTAGGCGTACCTACTGTACTTTTACTCTAAGATTACCATACATAGACAAACAAAACAGGAACTTTGTTTTGTATTTTGTGCGTAGGTCCTAGACTATTTACAAAGGGTTAAGAACAGAATTAAATGCGAAGTAAAACAGAAAGGGATGGAAAAAGGAAAGCTGAACGGTTCCTACCTAGTCTCGCCTTACTGAGAAGAGTAGGTGTGGGCCCTTAAGCTCGGCCAACCAGGCCTTGGATGTTTTATTTGTCCGCCCGCTAAACTACTAGCCTAACTAACTAAAATGTAATATCTCGTCAGACGCCAGGCGGTTTATTTCCTGTTGAAAAAAGCAGAAACCGATCAATATCAAGTAGTAATTGCTTACCATCATAATGAGAAAGAAGTTTAAATGATCTCCCAAAGACTGGTTCGTTCCTTAAATAATTTTTCTCCACAGAGTATAAATATAATTTATTTTTGTTTCTACTTGTGTGTTTACTTGTTAACTAAGTCATAATAATATTATTATTATCATTATTATATATATTATGATTGCTATTTACTACTAGTATAAGTAGACATAATAATATTATTATCCATACATATGTTATTATTATTATACATTAAATTTACTATATAGTAATTATTACTTGTACTACAATACCATAATGAATGATTACTTAAGAAGTCTAATTTAAATATGTTGTCTAAAATAATCATCGTGTATCTGTACATACAACATTATGGTAGAATCCAATTGAATACTATACAGGAAACAAACTAGTATATAGTAAATAGAAAAACATCGAAAAATTATTAATGTTCTGTAAAACATTATTTAATTACCAACCATATTATACCAACCAACACACATCACACAATAGGAACGTTACTTAAATACTAAATGTTACAAAATGGTAATAATAATGAACATTGATGATGATGATTATGAAGAATTCATAAGAAATGAGAATAAAATAATATTCAGAAAATAGTTTTCCTCTTAGTCCTCTTTGTTACTTACAATTATATCGAAAAAAATTTAAAGGGAGAGGAGACCTGATGTTCATCTCGTCTTAAAACTTGTTGGCAATGGCATTGGCATGGCATGGCATGGCAGGAGTCAGACAATTGTATTTTCTATTGTGAGTGACTTGAGTCTTGATTCTTCAGTTGAGCATCAAAGCTAAACTCAGCTAATGTACATGCATGCATATATAATACACACTTACATAATCCTTACTTCGTAGCATGTGCATTAAGAATTAAAGTTTTAGGTTCATGTGCTTATGTTACACACATTGCATTTAACTCAGTGCATTTCATACCGAGAAACGAATGAAATAAAATAGAATGTAGACGTAGACATTTTATGCTTTATGTTATGCTCCATCCGACCGATGTCCGACAGTGTTCATGGCAGCGTGCAAAGGAAAAATTCTACTTCAGTTTGAGACTTAAAGATACTCATGTGTTACTTATATATCAGCAGTATGTATACTAGTGTTACATAATATATTACACCCAGTATACTAAGAACACACGGAATACCAGTGCACAGGTAATGGAAGCATAATGTCATATCTTCCAAATTTGGACTGGTAATTCTTGTCTGGCTTGGCTTTCAATTATGTTGTAAGACTATTATTGTTTGATTGAGCCAGATACTAAGCGTTGAAAGGTAGGAGATGGACACTGAGAAAATTTTAGAATGAATTCATTAACAAGTGACATGGAAAAATCCTCAAGGAAATGGAAATTGTCATGAAAAATCGACGGAAAGGTTAAGGAGGACGATATTAAATAGTTAAACGAAACCTGACCAGAGGAGAGTATGTACCTACTACCTACCTGTGCACGTTTATTTTGTAAGTTGCAATGTTGTACAAATAGAATTAGGATATGATATAATAGGAAAGAAAGAGTTACCTACCTAGTAGTGCAGTAAATAAATATAAAAGGTTTAAGTTTAAAGGAACAAGATAGAAAAAAATGGAACTCACGGGGAATATAAAAATTCTCTACTCACTCTTGCTGTTACTTACTTAGAGTTTAGACTATTCTTACATTGGTTTACAAAGCTACGTAAATAGGTGTTCTGTATTGTACATATGAGCTATAGTATAGTGAGCTAAAAAACAAAGTATAGATATAATATATTACATGTGTTCTATTAGGAACGGAACGAGGTAGGATAATAGGAGAAAAGCATTAAGAAATAAGAAGTAGCCAAGCCAGTCTTATCAAGTCAGTTTAGTTTAGTTCCAGCTTAAACCCTAGTTATGTTATAGTGTGTCTACGTAATATGTATAAATGTACGTTCGTCAGCGGAGGAGAGAAGAGGGAGGTTTTGGTGCAGTAGAAGCAGCAAGCGGAGGATTTCCGGTGGACAAACATAATAAATGGTATAATTAATTTACCTTTAGAGAGGAGAAGAAGAAGAAGAGAGGGAGAAGCGCATAGAAATGCTCCACACTACAGTAACTTACTTAACATATAGGTATGTACGTTCCTTCCTAACTCTACTCACAAGTACAGTACTCTTGCGTACCTAAAGTAAACGACAGCAGCAGAGTTAAGACCAAGACTTGACTTCAAGGGGGTTTACTTTTAGTTACGTTCGAGTTGAATTACATTACATTACATACATTACGTTATATTATTATTACACAGCATCGGATTCAACTCAAAGTCAATAATGTAAAAACTCAACCCCTTCCTTCGCTCTGTCTTTCTATATGTGTGTGTATTGTAGTGTATAGCTCCGAACTTCTTTACTTACAGAAGGCACTGGCAAAGTAATGCAATGTGTCTAATGTAATAGAAAGCATAATAATGTATTCAGCTATACCTATTTGCATTACACTGTATAAAATGCTATAGTCAAGTCAAGTCGAGTCAAGAGAGGTTTTAAACAAAGGGGATGAGTTTTTTGTGCAGCTAAAATACATAATATAAGATACATGCATATAAAAGCGTACTTACTTATCGTTAGTTAGTTAACTCTGTGAGTTTGCTCTCTCTAGCTCTTCTTTTCGTCTTCAAGGTTGATCATCCAGGCGGGCTCTATTCTATTCTATGTATCTAAGCAGTCAAGTCACTTTACATCACATCACACAACATAAGCCAATCTCTATTCTCTCCTAGCATTTGAATTAGTGCTCTTTCTAGCTTAGAGCTAATGCTAACGACAACTAACGTAAGAAATGTAAAATTACCCAGTTCTCCCTATATCCTACTGTATCCTACCTATTCTAGACTACTATGCAATGCTACTGCTCTCCTCACCTTTCCTTTATCTATTTAACTTACCCAGTTATATTTGTTGTTATACAATATTACACTGATATACTATATAATAATGTAAATTGCGTTCTAACTATAGTGCGCCTGTATTATCTTCATTTCGTTCGTATTTATATCAGTTCAGTATTCAGTCAGTGCGGATATCATGCATGCTACATATTAACCAAGTTATCTTTAGAGGTATATTGTAGTGTGGTTTGATTTGATAGTTTCTTATCCTTCTGTCTTATTCTGATTGTTGCAAGTTTTAAACGAATCGAGTTAAATACCTGTATTCTGAACCATATACGTATGTAGGTAACTTTAGGTTTAGCATTCCTAAAACTATTTTGCTGATGTGATGTGATGTAGGTAGGCAGTCTGTATTAAAGTAGTCTGACTTGACTCTGATGTTTCATTTTCATTAAGTTTATATAAAAAGAATGCCTGGTAGGTGCTTTGATTGTAGAACAGAACTTCTCTCCTCGGATTATTATAAATTAGAAAGAGTCTTTGCTTCTGCTTTGCTTTGGATTGCTTTATAGCAGTGGAAAATGAGAATAAAGAGGAGAAGAGACATGGAAAGAAGGAACAATACTCACTGGTAGCTATGTATGTATATTAGTTATTTTGCTTTAGGTTAGTTTGCATTGGTGTTGGTCTTGGTCCGCTACTCCTCTGCTGGACTCCCCTTTTTATATAATATTATTTATTTCGTCATATTATAAACGAGTTCGGTCGGACGAACCACGGAGTTGACTTGACTTGAATACATAGCTTCACTTACTTGCGTTTAATAAAAGAGTTGCTCTAAGTGAGGCAAATGAAAGGATATAGGAATATGTAATATTAATGCAATGCAATCCAACAGGCAGTCAAGTCAAAGTCAAGTCACAGACAAACTAAGTAGGTAGAGTGGAAGTACTAAGAAAGTATGTAAACAGGCAGGTATTTCATTTCTGTACAAATGTTCATATTACACTGCTACACAATACGTAATATAATTGTGGTGAATTGAAAGAAGAAGCGGATTGTGAGCTTCTTCAATAAAATTACACATAACACAACATAACACAAAACAAGACAACAACTTTGCATTCGATGGATGAGTTTCGTTTCCAGCTCGTTCGTCGTCTCTTTCGTTTTTTAGGTTGTTTATAGATTGTGGATGTTCGTCTACTCTACATAAAGTATATTGCCTTGTCTTAGCTGCCTTGCCTTACCTTAGAACTATACTGCTTTACATTACCTCTGTTGCGAGCCTCTCCTCCTCCTCTTCATTGTTATTACTCTACTGCTCTCTGCTCCTTAATTATTATTCCATTTTACTTTCTTGACTTGCTTTGCTTTCTTTTTCTTTAGCTTTCCTTTCCTTTGACTTATTGCTTATTGCATTATCTGTGTATACCTCCTGCACTGCAGAACTACGTATACTATATAAGGTATAGTATAGGTAATACGATGCAGTGTAATATCTTACCTAGAAAGGGAGAGGTTGGATGGAAGTTGGAGGTACACTATTAGTACTTGTTACATTATATTAATTGTATAGCCACATAGTTTTCATTTAATAGTGTATCGTGGGGTTTAACCATTCTGTTTGTACAATTATTATTGGTTACCTTACATTAGCTCGGCTAAGGTAAGCTATTACTTTTAAATGCATGAGTTTTGGTACTTTTTCCAAAGATGATTACTTACGGTTACGACTTCTTAATTTTAAGGTGTGCGTCATAATAAGGGTGTTTATGGGATCTCTTCTGTCCTCTCTTGTCTTTCGTTAGTATTGGAATACATGATTTGACTGAGCTAAGGATCGTCAAGAGATGTATACTTAATGTATATAGACATAAATTAAATGGATTTTCATCTGACATTAGGAATAAACCCAGTCTGAGGATTTAAGTGTATGTAATGGAAAGAAAGAGAATTTAAATTACAGACCAGTGGACTGTATAAAACTTGGAAATGCTAATTAATTGCATACCTTCACTTTAGTCCATGCATATCCATAGTACGATAGTGGATTTGTAATGCGAAGGAACTTAAGTAGTACTCTCAGTAGTAAATAAGTATTGTAAATACTTCTAGCTATTTAAGTTGCTATTTTGAGTAGTGAAGAGAAAACGACAAAAATTGTTAATTTCTCCACGCCTGGCTGGTGATTGCTAATGTAACTTACTAAACTAGTATATGGTTACGTGTAATAGTATGTAGTAATGTAATGTGAATAGTGGATAAATAAGAATAGCAACGAAAAATAATACTATTCATTTCCGTTCGGACGAACCATTTATGTACACATAATTTTATCTCACTGTATCTGTTCCTTAGAGAGTGCAGACCACTTTAGTTACTCACATCACATTTATTATACTACTACAAATACTATTAACTAGGTATAGTACTACGTAGTATGAATTTGTAAGTACAAACACAAGTAGGTGGTTAAATAACTTACCTTAGAACAGACAGAGACAGTGACAGAGACCCACATGAGAATTTTCTGCTCATGCATTTTTACGCTGCATACATTACTTTAGAATTTACATTACGTAATGTGCGAGGAGAGACGAACACAAACACAATACAGATGCAAATGCAAATATATCATAATGAGCCCAACGTCAAAGTGATTGTGAACAGAATGACATTCTATCAGCACAAGTAATCTCTATTGAATTCAATGCAGAAATTGAATAGAACCCACTCTGACACTGTTGGGATGTGGTTTCGTGTTTTGTTTAGTCGACAGACTCCACACTTCTTCCTGGCATGGCTATACACAATACTAAAACAGATAGTAAATTAGAGGTCGGCATCTCAGAAAATTTTATGAACCAGAACCGAACCGGAACCAGAAATTCTGGAACCGGAACCGAACCGGAACCAGGAATAGTTCAAATTTTAGGAACCGGAACCGAACCGGAACCAGAAATTCTGGAACCGAAACCAAACCAGAACCAGGAATAATTCAAATTTTAGGAACCGGAAACGAACCGGAGCAAATCGTGTGCTAAATCAAAAGTTGTGTTGTCTTAGCAAAGTTATCTTAAACCGTACTTTCTTAAATAGTTGACTTAAGGCTTAAAATCTCCAAATTAGAACACATTATAAATATAGGTAATAGGTACACTGCGAAATAAGTAATTGTTTTTGGTAAATTAATTGCAATTAATGCTGTACTTAAGTGACTACGATAATTCAAATTTCTGCTACCAGCTAGCTACAGCAATTACTCTATAGTAAAGTCATACTGCATTTAGTGTTTCATTTTCTACTGAGGTGCTTTTCTATTTCCTTACTGCATCTGCTTACTGTGTTGTATAGGTATGTGTTGAGTTTGGTGTAGCATAATAATTAATAATGCAATGTATTAATATAGTAGGCCACTTCTGTACTTTTTTACTTGTACTTCTCAGAAAATTTTCGAAACCGGAACCAAACCGGAACCAAAATTTTGGAACCGGAACCGAACCGGAACCAGTGCCACTTGAAAATTCAGGAACCAAAACCGGAGGAACCGGACCGGTTCCGGTTCCGCACCTGGTTCCGGTTCTGGTTCGCCGATCTCTATAGTAAATACGCATAATGCATAAATGCATACAGGAATCGTTTATATCATATCATAATCATCATAATGCATGTACAATAGTAAAGTAAGTAGTAGGCAGTAGTATTATTTACTACACAACACAAAATCCTGACGTGAACATAACATAACAACGAAACAGAGATACTGATACTTATCTCCCTGTCCATGCCCGTTTTTGTACAATACATATTAGTTGGGTGAGTTACAGTCAATCCAGTCCACTCCACTCCAGTCAATGCAATTCCATTAACTTTTATATTACTTTACACCACATTTACAATACACATAGTTATACTTTCTTATTGTTGTCTTCTACCGTCCATACAATCAAATCAGTCAAGCCAACTCACATTTAGGACCATTCCAAAGACTTATATAGAAACTATAACCAAGTTTTATTGTACCTCTCGTTTGGACATACCCATTAGTTTTTAACTATCCCGTATAGGTAGTAAAATAAGTAAATCACCTAATAATACCGCCTTGCTAAGCATCTATTATAATGATGTGTGAGGTTATTCTATTATCCATTCATCCTGCACCTATTTGTTATGGAAATATTAGCCAAACTCAAATGAACTGTCTGAACTCTCTTTACATACCTGGATTAGGTAGTCGTGCTTTAAAAAACTGCTAGCAAGCAGTAAAACAAGCGAGCCAGAGTCGATAAAGCAAAGAAGACAAAGATTTAAATAAAACTTCGGATTTATTGCAGGACTTTTAAAAAATACGTTTCCTACAATTGGAAGCCCCGACTGTGGTGCAGAGATTTCATGTATTTATTTGCTAAAATGAATGTACTTGTGTAGATACATGTATTTTACACATTTTGATCGTGAACGGATTTTGTCCTCTAGAAAGATGCCACAAAGATTTCATTTATATATTAGTATCTACAATATTAACTATTATGAATTAACTTTTGCAATTAGGTATTTTATCATGGAATCACAAAAAAATAATTTTGTCAAGGAAGCGCAAAACAAATTAATTTTGGTATTGTGACACCAAAATCAACTAATTTTGCCATATTGAGAAACACCCAAAATGCTAGCTTACCGCTTCCTATATTGGGATACACCCAAAAAGTTAGCTTACCACATCCTATAATGGGAAACACCAAAAAAGATAGCTAACCGCTTCCTATATTGGATAACATCCAAAAAGTTAGCTTAGTGCTTCCTAAAAATAGAAACACCGAAAAAGTTAGCTTAGCGCTTTCTTTAATTGGAAGCATCAATTAAAAAAGTCATAGAAGTGGTGAACTATATTTTATATCTAAAAACTCTATATCGTGTTACAAACATACGTTCATCTGTTGTACTGACAAACAACAGGGTTCCATAAGTGAGCCTCTAGCTCGCTAAAAGCTGACATGCAATACATAGGGAAATGTAAATGATCTGTCTGTGCCTATGTACTTACGCACACATAAGCTACATGCATCTCACAATCAGCTACTCAACTTCATCAAACAATAGTTGAAACAATAGAAGATAGATTTATTATGTTTAAACAAATTCATGTCAATACACATTTATCCTTGTGCAAACATCCGTCCATTTCTTTAAACTCTTTCTTTAAGATTTTACTGTGGGACATTACACTGCAGTAGGTAGATATAAGTAATATATGAATAATATATGGATTCTAATCTTACGGTCCAACTTTCGTCCAGTGGAATGTAATATGGAGCTACCTCGGAGTTATATCTATTATCTTTTTAATAGCCAGGCTAATATAAAGATAGTATGTGAATATTTCTTTCTTAGATAAAGTATAACATCTTTACAGCAATTATGTACATTGTATATGTAAACTTGAAGCACATACCTAAGCAGAGACACAATTATGAAAACAAGGACTACTAAAACTAGAATGTGTGTAATGTAATATGATATCGTCTAGAAACTACAAATACTACAAGATTATGTTTATAATAATGCATGTGCATATTATATTACGTAGTTTTAAGACTTGTATGTATTTAGTGTATGAGCCTTCCCGTTGTGTTGTGCTGTGTTTGCTTTAGTTCGTATTATTAAGTAGATTTTATTATATTATGTACTTATATGGAAGATAGGCGAGTTTAGCTTTCCGCTCTGAGATGAGGATATCTATTTAATAAGAAATGAATGATGAGGACAGCGAAAAAAATCTATTTTAAGTTCCTTTATGTGTACATACTAATGGTGATTGTGAATGTGAATCTTTTAGTATTTGCTTGTGATGAACTATTCCATTGTCAGTTGCGAAGCAGTGCTACCAAGTAGGAATGAACATTCTTATCTTTATGTGGTAGGTACTTAGGGACATAGTTACGAATTACGAATAAGAAAAATATCTTACATTATTATGAATGCCTGCATGACTATCTTTGGTTAGTTAGATTAGATTCCCTGCGTATAAAGTATAATATTATACAATGCTCTGTATGTATGTATTTGAGGTATTTTCATCGTTTACTTTGTACATGTCTCTGTCTCTAATTGTATGCATATAAGTAGTAGTATGACTGTTATTATTGAGAATGTGAATGCACTCACTAAACCTACACCGTTCTTAGCAAATATCCAAATAAAAGGTAGGCAAACTGCAATATTATTCCATCATACGAAATACAAACGTATGCATGTTCTGTGTAAACCCAGGGATTCCTTATTAGTATTAGTAAATGGATTTCTGAGATGTTCATTTAGTTATGTAGACCTGCCTGTTTGTTAGTTCAATATTATTTCTTATATTTATATTAGTGAAGTGTAAATAGTGGTATGTATGAATGAGATATATATTTGTGAAGATCTGATGATGATATACAATACGCTTATGCAGAGATAGAAGGACAAAGCAAGAAGTCATGCCAAACCAAACCAGCGCAGCGTGGCATGAGATCTTGGAAAAGCGCATTCTTGTGTGGTTTTAAAATAGGCAAATTGTTTCCATGAGCTTTAGCAAACACGGAGTAAGTACGGATGTGAGTTAAGTATGTATCTGTTTGCAAATGTTAATACACATGTTTTAACGAACTGTGCTTAGGTAGTGATACTGTGACTACTATTAGGTATAATGCAGACACAATGCATAAAAATATCAGATCAGTGGTGATGTGTTGAGTTGAACGTTTGGTTATTATATTAAGAATACAAGGAGGACTGCAATTACATAGACGGAAAGACTTGGAATGGAAAATGCCTGTGAACATATGAACTGGAATCGCAGATGGAATGGTTACATGACATTAAGTTGGAGGAGAGCTTAGTAAACGATTGTATTTGAATCCAACGTTGATAGTAAGCTATGCAGATGTGATTGTGATGTGGCTTGAGTTGACTCTAATGGAAATACACACTGTGGCTGACATTAAAGACTAGAATGTGCACTGCAATGAATTTTTTCCACTTTACTAGAAGTTGTCTTGGATTTGACAAGTGAAATATACGTTTGCTTTGTATTTCTTCTATATGGCCACCGACATTGCATATTTAGTTGGATGAAAAGTAAATAAAGTGGTCCTGCTACATAAATACGTAATACGGACGGATGAGTACGTAATGTTGCAGAATGGTTAAATAGGAGGATATAAAATAGATAATAGTATTTAAATTAGGAAGGAATATATTAGGAGTGCACCACCGGTGTGATGAGATGTAACTATTTAGCAGAATTGTGTAGATATTATCATAGTTACATAGATACAGCTATCAATCCTGTGTAATATTGTTGTAGATTTATTATTACAGAGTATTACAGAGTATTACATGGCCGGATTGCATATATGAGTTTGTAAAGGTGAACTCAAGTTAGGAAAAGTGAACTTTGACTGCCTATACTACTTACTACATAAAGGAGTGGACTGACTGGACAAGCTGACTTGACTGAGACAGAACAGGACAACAACAACAGAGCTATAAGCTAAAGAGTGTAAAAGCAACTATTTATTATGTTGTAGTTTAGTAAAGTATTAAATTAAAAGTGTAGTAGTAAGTAACTCTGCATACGTATTGGGGATGTTATGTTATAGAGCACCAGAAAAATCTATTCCCTATACAAACAACCCAAGTGAACTTAGAATACTCACACAGTTAGTTAGTTAGTTATAGAGAACTAAACTAAACCAGACGAGAGTATAAGGAAAAGGCATTCCGACTTTTTTCGCCTATTTGGCAAAAGTTGGTTAACCTTCACTTGAGCCATGCAAAAGTAGTTTGCTATATAATACACTTACAAATGGTGTTTCTGTCGGTCGGACTAGACCAGGCCTTTGGTTTCGTTTCGTTTGCTCAGGCTGAAAGTGAAGTATCGCTATCTAATTTACTCTACCTGATACAATGTACATCATGCCATGCCAAACCAAAGTAAAGCAAATGAAAACCAGACTCGCAGACCTAATGGAAGCGAAATCTTGTTTTTATTTATATTGGTAAAGCATTCTGCATTAAGTAAGGCATAAGTATAAGCACGAGCTTATATAAAACAACATTCCCCTAATAAGTACCAACGCCAAACCAACAATAATATATATTTCTCGCCGAATACAATTTCATACCTTCAACATAACACAAGACACACAGAACAAGTAAATTAACTACGATAACATCCCTGGCTCAACCTGAGATACCTACATGCCCTATGCCCGCTTAATTGTAATTATATTGGCTATTTATATGTACTTGTTTATAGTTAATTGCATGCACAATGCCTCGCAAATTGTCGTTGAGGCTAAATGATTTCCTGGCATTTTGTTCAGCTCGCATGCTATGCTTATTTATGCTAATAGTTTTACTTACCTGACTGAACTAACTAAACTGACTATCATATCAGGGAGCACATCAAACACACAAATGTACTGTTTGTACTATGTAGTTACGGAATTGTAAATATCCTATTGTGAGCAGTTGTTTGTTTGTTACACTAAATTACTTCACATTACGTTACGGCTTTACAGTTTAAACATAAATACAATACAGATACCAGAATGCAAATGCATGACATGATTAAGAATGACACGACAGCTTCTAGCCTTCACTATTTCTGAATGGAACGTATTTATTTTACTTTATTGCACACACTACGGTATAAAAAATCATTTAAATAAGGAAATCTGGGTTAGCTGACTTTGTTTGAAACTACACGACTCTGTGTGAAGACATTAAGCAAATAAACACTATAACACAATACCCAAATTGATTTATTACACATTTGTTCCACACACAGGCAAATCGTAAAATAATAGTGTAGGGAAAACAACACGTAAGTGGGTATTTATAATCTAAATGCTCACATTAGGGTACAGTTGCTTCTTCCAGTTCTTCTTATTCCTCTCGCGAATAACGTGTACCATTAATGATTAAATTTATAAATCAGATCTTCCTGCTTGCTTACTTTACGCCTTGCGTTTCTGCATTTGTGTTAACTTTACTACGGCCGCCTGGAGATATTTTGCTAATTGCAAGAGAAGTGGGTAATCTTTAATGCAAAATGTAGTGCAGTATAAAATAAAGCTTAAGCGTTTCACATACAAGAGATTATCTACTGTAGAATAATAGGAGCATTCGTAGGTAGTGTGCACTAATAATATTATTATTTTATTATGTTCGTGTAATGCTTATATGTAGCTGTTTTGTTGTGTTCTATCTATTATGTTTATGTCTTAACTAGTTTTACTATAATTATTCTCTATTCATTATCCGTATCTTTCTCTCACTGTACATAGTATTGCGCACATAAAATAAAACAGAACCATTTACAGTACTTTTCTCACTAGAATTCTCGGTTACGTAGTTATGTTTCGTTAGTAAGTGTGTTTGGAGTGGAATAAAAGAGCTTTTGTATGTATTTTCACACACTAACTTCATTATCAAATACAACTATCAAATCAAAGCAGAAACATCAACTTGTAGAAAACATTAAGCTGAGTTCGTTTTGAAAATTGGCCAAATAGTAATTCCTAGTTGGTATTGTACAAGTCATGTCATGTCAGTCAGTGGACTCGACACTCGCCAGTGCATTAGGAAATAAACCAAAAGCAAAAGCAAATGGAAACCAGTGCCATTGCCAACATCAAAACAGCAAAACAAAATTTGAATTAACTTACCTAACGTACGTTAGTTAGTGTAAATAGTAATTGCAGTGAAAAAGAGCGCACGAAACTCTACAATGTATGAAAGGAACATAACATGCACGTCAGATTTACATAAAAATTCATACATAGCCGTTTACCTAGCTAACTAAGTTGAGATATAAGTAGAGATATACTAAAGATTATTCATTCGTTATTCTTACACATATGTGTGCATAATAATGTATGATAAATAAATAATTATACGATTCACTACAACTTACAACTTACCTATCCTTAGTTAATGTGCATATAATAAAGGTTTTTGTGCACGACAAGAGATACAGAAACAGGACAGCTTCCATTCAAACTAAAGCACGGGTAGAGATAGACGCAGATAAGCGCCAGAGCAGATACGTCAATATACCACAATCTCAAGTGGAACTTTAATCGTAATTCGTACTTCCTTTTTCCAAGTCTTTATTTTATGCCAGCTCTCGTACCTAATACCAACATAGAAATGTTAAGACAGTGTAATTGCATTTGTATTTGTATTTGTGTGCAAGACAAGAAGAATTAAGACAGAGAAGGGAGGCAGGAAGAATCTCACACAAAACGATACCATACATGACACAAAAGTTAACTTGACTTATTGACTTCCTGAGTAAATATTAAGATAAGTATGAAAAGCAACGATGGCTATTACAACTACATATGAGTCAACATTAAGATTTACTGCATCTCATTTACTTAAACTCACTCCTTATGTTATATTATAGGCACTTACATGTACAAATAGTGTAAACTCACATCCTTATGGAAAATAATGCTCATCCGTTCAGATTTTTGCATACAGGTCACTGTGCTGCCTTCTTAGCCTCATATGATGTTATATGAAAAGATACCATCCATGCCACATGCCGCCCGAACCATGGCAGACTTGCACTATTCTATTTTCCAATATCACTTAAGTAGTTGCTAACTACAAAACTAGTTCTTGTCGGATAAATCAAAAGAATTATACAATTCGATTGGATTCGGTTAAATAATGCCGTTCGTCTGTTCGTGAACGTATGTTCACCGCAATTCATATTTCAATTACTGTATGCACTAGAATTGCAGATTGACAGTTTTTACAGTATATTATTAGTTTTAAAACTGAAATCCTTGGATTGAATTGATATGCAGGCAGAGAGTCGATGATCTATTATAGTGTAGGTACAGTTTTCCTTTGAAACTAAAGATACCCATGTTATTTAATAAATGCTTTTAGTTTGACTACCTAATTTAACTGTTCAGTGATCTGATTGGATTTAAGTATTGCTTGGCTGTGTAAGGAAAAGCATTGTGATGTGATTTGATGCTGGGTAATAATAATATGAGTGATGGCCTATCATGAATTAGTTTTTGTCTGTTGCGGATAGATAGTTTGAAAAGTACAGCTATGTACAAGGTAGAGAAATCCTATCTATAGGTACAGCACTTAAGTATTACCTGACATCACATATTACACCAATAATAATATTAATAGACTGATTGTATTGTTGGAAGCCAATCTAGTTGAGATTTCCTTGTGAGAGTGGCTACGCAATGAATTGAGGATTGAGAATGAGTGAGGGAAGCCGGCAAAAGATGAGTATTCAGTTGCAGGAACACTTACAGTAGGTTAGGTTAGGAACTCCTTCAAATGCTACAGGTATCAATTATCAAATGATATATTTAATGTTGTTCCGCCTATTGGGCCGTAGGATACAATAGGAAGAAGAAGCTCTTGTTCTGTAGTAATAACCAATTATCATGTGGCTAAAACATTTTTCATTCTAAAGAAATATATTGTATTTTGTAGGATAGAATGAATAAACCCGTAATTTTTATACGAGATTAAGTGTTCCACATAGAGTTGTATGTTCTATACAAGTACAACTATAGATTAAGGATTTTCTATTGCCGTATGTGCCAAGTTGTGAAGCAAATATGCCAAGCCAAGTCAAACCGTGACTTGTGATTACATACATTAGATAATACAATTACTTATGTACTGTTCTTGTTACAATTTACAATAGGAATATCTGTAGCTTACTAACTACGGTGTAGAAATATATTTTTCGTATTTATCTTGTATCTGTGGGGGAATGTATGAACTTCCGTGACAAATCTCATCAAGATCCGATCACATTAGTTTATCTACTAATTAGAACTGTAGTGACACTAGTAGATAAGTCTATCTCCGTTCATAAATGAATTAGCAGTTTATCGGAGTGAACTTTAACTAGCAATTACAATTAGCAGGACTGGAGTAGTAGTGTTAGATTTGATGAGGTGATGTGACAATCAGATGTATCTCTTCGTTTGCAAACAAGAATTAAGATTTATGAAAGTAGCGTAACATCGGATCAACATCAACATAATGTAACGTTTTAGGTTACGTTACATTGTATGTACTATATGGTAGTGGAGGTAGAGTAGAGACTGCTGTATTACAATGTTTTATCCTTATGTGATGTGATAGCTGTGATGGTTATGTTCGAGAGCATTATGGAAAAACTAAGAAAAAAAGGTCATTCACATATTAGAGATAGAGATAATATGGAGAGAGAAAAGGTAAAGCTGAAGCTACAAGCTAAAAGCTAAACGAAGACAGTAGTGGAGGAAAACCCGTTATAGTTTCTGAAGAGAAATTAGAGTTTACCTTTATGAATGTACATAATACAGGGAATCCAGAAAATAACTTGAAACTTGGAGCTATTTGCTCACCTTTTCAACAAACGGACGGACGAGCATGTGTTTCTTGGCTTTACTACTATCCTTCATCGTCCTATTGTATTAAGAACACAATACGCTACAAGTTACTATTACCAGTTCCTATTATTGCCTTGACGGCAAACTAAAGGAAAATAAAGGGAAGGATGGCTAATGCATTTGTATCTGTGATTCTGTGATACTAATATTACTATAAGGTATAGCACAGAGTTTCCGAGAGACTCTGAAGAAGTGAGGTAAATATATCGTCAGCTCATCAGGACAGGCAGGACAGGACAAGGTAAGAAAAGCAAAGAGGAGTTGCATAGCTGAGACTATTTAATACTAATAGGAATAGCATGTTATGTTTCTGTGAGAGGACCTCCCTCTCTTATGTATTTCTAATCTATTCCTTAAATCTATATTTGTTCCTTATGTTTTATTTTTCTTTGCTTTGTACATAGTTTACACTAGTTAGTTTAGAGCCGGGATGCTTTGTGTCATGTTGCGCTCTCCTTACAGGCAGAGCCAACACTGAGTTAATAGTAATAATGTGTATAAAATATGTTCAGATATGTGCTACATATAAAAATTCTAGAATATCGGTGAGTACAATACAAATTCTCTCATAAGAATAATCTGGCTTCACTGGGACTGGGTTTGAAAAGAATCGACTTGGGATGGAGGAGCGCAGAATAACAACAGAAAGAAGCAACAAGTAGTTAACACATGGAAAGTATATGGAAATTGCTCTACTAATGAAATCAAACTAAACTAGTTACTTATTAGAGTCAGGCAGAGCCAGCAGAGTCGACTTACGCAGACACACACTTTACATGCACAAAGTCAGGAATTAATGTAATGCTGTTTCATCAGAAAACGAATGAAGATTCCCACAAAATTTTTATCGGTACAATATCTACATAAACAGAATAAAACAGAGTAAAGTACCTACTTGTACCTGACTAACAATAACACAAGTTCATATCATGTTTCTATTTTACACGATAATAAAATATACCTACACACTAGAATACACTTGCTTACTTTGGCTTTAGTTAGTTAGTTTACAGTAAAGCACATTTATAATACAAGTAGTAACTTACCTCCTTCTTTCTTCCTTTTATGTGTGCAACTAGTGTAGGTATATTAAGAGACGTAATACAATGCAGAAGGTAGGTAGGTGCATTGCATACAAAGAGTAGGTACATATGTGCACATAGTATTCATGTGGATAGACGTACATGCAGTTTGTTATCCTTTTTTCCTGCCTCTCACAAATGATGTTCTCTTTACAACTAATTAACCGGAACGACAAGCCAAGCCAAGAAAAAGTTAAATGCAATACTAATATAAAGTTAAGGTAAACTAAGGTAAAAGGTAAACTTTATCTTTAGTACTGTAAACTGAACATGATTATTATTTTCCCCATAGAATTATATCTGCCTTTTGTGCACAGTACGTACCAAAGCATTTAAACACTAATGTCCATTTGGAATTTAAAGTCGAATTCATATTTCCTTTTGTTAAGGGGCAAGTGACATTTTAGAGGAAGGTAGTTCCTTCATATTAGCCTCATTATGTAAAGCCTTATCATTCTACAATGGAAAATGTGTTTGTTAGATACGGCTTTATGGCTTAAAACACGCGGTTGCATTTACTTTACATTACTTTACTTAAGCTTATCTCTGCTTACCTTACGTGGCATGGTTTGGTTTTGTTATGATGATCATGATGATGATGATGATAAATGTTTGCCTTCCCCAACTCTAATCCAAGCATCAGTTTTTTACATCTTTTATGTTTAGTACGTATAAGTAGAGATATTCTTTTACCTAACAACACAAGAATAGATGCTCCTAACCAACCTTATCATATTTTATACGTAATATATTAAAATGTACCTTCATCCCCACTACTTATCTTCTTTCTGAATAGATACTGGGTATTTTCATTTATTTATTTTATAATAGCAATGCACAAACAAAAGTAGGCAGTTGCTTTGCTGCAAGTGGAAGCTAATCTACAAATATACATAAAAATGTGAGTATCTTGTGGGATAAAAAATTAAATAGAAAAACATGGTGTATCTCATATCAATACATACATAGAGCAGTCAACAACACCAAAAAATTTTGCGTTCCTCGAATAATCGTGAGATGAAATTAGGTGGCTTGACTTTGCCTTGCTATTGTTATGTAGTTAGTCAGACGTACACGTTTTGAGTACTTAAGCACAGTATCGGAGATTGCTACCCGAATAAATCAGATTCCATATCACCAACAGCATCCTCCTTTATTAATCACCAGTATAATCTCCAACTAAAGAATAATAAGCAAAAGAAAAAGGAAAATCTTGATAAAAATGGGAATAGTGTGGAAAAGGATGTGGATCATGTATTAAATAAAACCGATTCAAAATTTACTGTTGTATATGCACTTATGCTCAAGTATAAATAAAGGTAAGACAGAGTTAAGCTCTAATCTAAAGCCAGGAAATGAACATTCACTCGGTCCTGAACTGATCATTTGGATTCTATCACTAAACAGTCACAATAGAGCAGACGAGATGAATTTACCACTTCTCCTTTATAATATGATTAACATTAACTGCTTGAGATAGTACACATTATATGTAATACATTTTCATTATCATTATCACCCTCAGTGATCCAATCTACATGCATCTGCCTCCACAAAACTAACATTAGTACACCACACCACACGTACAACTACCTTATTTTTTAAAGTATTCTCAGGTATTAGGAACATTTTTCTAATACACTGAAAGAGCAACGAAACCAAGTTAATTTAGTATTTGTAATAGGTACTGTTTATTTTGTATTGTCCGTTCAGTTCAGTCTTCCTGTGCTAAACAAGTTTCTTTGTATTTCTCGACTTTTTCTATATTTTACCTAACTAACATATCCATGTAATTATAAGTAGCTATAATAGAAATAAAAATAATGTGATATCACCATATGTGCTGATAGGCTTGTCTCTTCGTATCTCTATCTTAATTTTATTCCATTCCACTCCATTTTAGTTGTATTTAGTGCTAGTTACTTGGTTGGAGTTGAGTTGAATGAATGGAAGTGTTATCTGAAACTTAAGCAGAAGAAAGAAGGTGGATTTACTATTATTATAAGTACTAAAGAATATTAGATTGATATTAGAACCGCTCGTTCTTTGGTTTTCTATAATTGTGACTCGGAAAAAAGATGAGGACTCACTTCAGTTGACTTTCTGACAGGACATGGCGAGACAGGCTAAGTTTTAGCTTAGCCAAGAAGTCTTCCTATAGTGTTACAATAAATAGTTAATTTAACACGGATATTAGCCAACTAAAGCATATTATAAGTTTTTCATTATTATGTTAGTTAGTGTATTCTGTCCTGTCTACTCAGTTCCAATACGAGTACTATGTACACAACTAATGCTTGCCAGTTAGTGGTTCTTTTCTCTTGATATGATAAGTACTAGCAGAGTATAAACTAGAGTGTGTACTACTATACTGGTAAGTAACAAGGCTTATCTTCCTTAGCCTAGATTCCACATCAGAGAGAGGAAATTCTAAAAAACTGTACAAATCCTCTTTCCGCCAAATGCTATAATTTATCGAAGTTTCGTAGATTACAAGTAATGACTCAAAGTACATAAAACGTGCACTGTCGAGAGAAATGTTGATACGAACTGCAGAGAAGGCAATTCAATCAGTTGCAACTACTATTTCTGTATAAAAAATAAAATGAGATTTCACGCTAAAATAAATATGTACAATTTATTATTACATTACTTTACAAACATTGGAAAGACCAACTGTTGCTTTGTTGCTCCTTAAATGTACAAGAACCTAACACCTTCGTGTCTTCACAATACAACTATATACAATGGAAATGTATTAATAAATAGTGAATAAGTACAATGAAAAATTCAAAAAAATGTCGTGCTTACACTTAGGGACAGGTTACTAAAGTTCTGTAGTATTACTGCGCTCATTGGTATAACAGATTAGTCGAAGTTACCTATTATACAATGTATACACAATAGGTATCTACTTAAGAAAATTAGTGTTTGCTGGATAGATAAGTTTATATTTACCAGAATTGTTTGCACTTGCAGTGTAGGATGAAATTGTATAAAATAAGTTCACTCAACTGAACTATGAGTCAGAGAAATGATTAAACGAAATGGAATTGCGGACAATGGACAGAAAAGTATAAATTAGCTTTTTGTGCAGATATGTAAGAAGCAAATTGCATTTGTGGGATGTAAAGGGATATAAAATAGTACAGAGGATTTTCTGTATAAATATAAATGTTTGCATTGAATGAATAGAATCAATAGAATACTAATACATTGCATAAGTAATATGTGCTTGGAGAGAATAGAGATGAGAGAAGAGACGATAATGATTAGAGGAGCAGTTGAGTTAATAGTTGGTATAATACACGAAGACATGATACATTGTCTACTGTTTACATAGCTTTCTTTAGGTTTGCATGGATTAAAGGATGAAGGGAAGGCAAAGCAAGGCCTCCGGGATCTGTGGACCAAATCGAGACTGCATTTCCAACTTGTCATCGTTCCTACGTTCGCACGACCTCCATGATGTTCACCTATTCGAATTAGAATCAAAGATAATTAAATTAAATCCTTTATGAAAAATACATTGTCACACGTGATGAGTTTCAAGTTATTTCTTCTGTGGCCCACACACTAAGTAAGCAACTAAAGTTAAACCAAGTAAATAAGCTTACTAAGCTACACCTCATGTTTTCATTACTAGCAACTAGTAGCCTGCATTTACATTCCACTTATATTGCAGGAATATATAATCGTTTTTCGTAACTAACAGTATAACAGTTTGTATATGCATTTAGGAAAGTAAGGAGCACGTAGTAACAAGATAGAAAGATTTGACGACCAAGGGAAACTATACTACTTAGGGAGTTACACAATATACAGATAATACCTACTTACAAATGCGTTACATTAAATGCATAGCATCCTTTCAGCAAGAAAGTTTCTTTGGCTTCTGGTCGTTGTTGTTGGTAAATTGTGTTCTTCTTCTTGCTCATCGTCGGCTGGAGTTTCAACTGAAAAGGAGGATAAGAAAAGAAGGTGCATTGGATCGGATTGGATCACAGAGAAATAGTATATTATCCTGAAGTAAGCGTTAAACATTTAAAGCATTAAAGCATAAGCTTTCTGCCAGAATTATTTAGACTGACTTGTTCTGGAGTTTCGCTCGACAATCTTCGTACCTACACACAATTACAATGGTTTATGGAGAAGAGAGTGAAGAGTATAATGGAAGAGACGTGCATTCATCAATTCACCTGCAGCCAAAATGTTACACAAGTTTAAGAGACGGATATATAGAGAGCGGAGACAAGAGAAGGAGTGCCGTATAAGCGTAGGGAACATGCCATGCCCAATATACGCCAGGCTTGTTCAGCCAACCGTTGATTTTGTCCCGTCATTCACATTTTATACTAATTGTTCAGATTATCACCAACTATGTTCTCCCTCACTCATCCCCACCAAACCAAGCACAACGACAATGCCTTAAACTATCTATTTAACCATAAGTAAAAGCAATAGTACATAATGTAGTGCTTATTGTATGTTAGTTAGTTTTGCTAAACTTCTAATTTCTATTTGTAATATGTCCTTTCTACTTCTGTTAGTGTTAACGTATTTGCTATTAGCATTAAACACTTAAGACGTTTTCCTTGTCTAGACTTCACAAGTTTAAAACTAATTTAATATCTTCTAAGTTAAATATAATAAGTGTAATGGCTATTATTTGTTCTTTTTCTCTACTGTTAACCAAACCACACGTACACATGTCATATATAAATATAGTCGCTAACTAATGTATTTACTTTGCATTATATTCATTACAACATTGTCAAACCTATAGCCAAACTATTAAGTCTTGTCGTTGTCTTGTCTCCATTTGTGTAGTTTGGTGTGGCAAATAGATAAATAGAATTAACTCACTCTCCGTCTCTTTTCGAGTAAAATTTAAGAGACTTCCACTGCATTGCCATGTAGTAGCGATTGTTATAATGGCAGGAATAGTATTTCAGTGTGTATGACACAGACGGACGAACCCAAGATAGACATACACGCAGACGACAACGAAATCAACCATTATTGCCAGTTTTTCCATGGAAATTCCTCAACAGGTAGCAAAAGGAATTTCTGTTATGTATCTGTATTATGCAGCTAATGAGATAGTTTTCGGAAAGGACAAGACAAGACAGGACAGGCTCATGAGTCAAAATCAGAACAAACTTCAACAAAGAATCCACGGAACATTTTATCATTTCTCCAGGCCATTCCAGTTTTGTCTCTCAGTCAATCCTCAATTCGTCACGCTTGGTAAAAAAGATTCAAAGATAAATCTACCCAGTACGATAATGCATCAAATGAATTCCATTTTAAAACAAGTAGAAGAGCAATTTTGGGAATGAAGTAGGAAAAAAAGTTGCATCTAAAAGATTTAAAATACCTAATACTGATTATGTAAGAAATTAAAATTAAACTACTATTAAAAATTATTGGATGTTATGATTAAATGTAAATATTATTAGTATGATGTGTGTGTCAGAAGCGAGTGTATCTGCAAGTAAAAAGAATGAGTGAATGTAGAAGAGCATAGATGACCCCCTACTTTAGCCTGTGACAGAAAAATGACTGAGTTCGAAAGACTGTGAACTAGATACAAAGCGTGAAGGATAAAAGGATGGAGTTGGCTTGTCAAGAAGAGTCGAGGATTCCACAGTTAAATAAAGGAAGGGAAGGCATTGAGAATTTCTCTTGTGTCAACCAATTATTATTATCGTATTCATTCATTATTAGTGGTAGTTACTTTACGTTTAGTTGAAACGCAACGGACGCAATAGAGTCTCTGAAGTTGATTGTGTTCGTGTGAGTGAAGTTGAAGTTGAGTACTTACCTTACAAGAAAGACTAACAATCTACCTTTCTTCTAAGACTAAGTATCTATCAATCCGAACCGAACGTCCAGTCACAGTCGAAGGAACGGAACCTGCTCTCTGTAGGATCCCTCCTTACAATTAGATATCTATTCGTCACTTTCAGTTTGACTTTATAACTTTGTCTTTCTAAAGATTCTATTGTGTTTCCAAGATGTACACCCATCAACAGCATGAATAGGTGAAATGATTCTAAACAAAACAATAATATAGCTTACTTAACTTTGACTTATTGTTAAGTAGTTGACTTTGGCAAAGCTATTTGTAATAGTGTAAGAGTAAGGGATAGCGAAAAAGAAAAAGTTTTTTATATCTATCTGTATGTGATGTATTTAGTGCTAGAATAAAGAGCTTCCTTCCTTTTTGCTCATTTCTAGAGTTGGAAGTTGGACCGCTGTGCTTTTGACTGTTGCTTATATAGGGAAAGGTTTCCTTTGATATATAGTTTATAAGGTATAACTTGTTCAGTTATTAGTTGGTCTGTGGGACGAGAGCGTCTTTTCTTACTCTCTCGTCCGTCCGACTGACGGACGGACGTTTGTACGTGAGATGAATATTTTTGCTCTGAAACTCTTCAAAGTTCGGTTTTCTCAGCTCAATTCAACATAACAGTTAGTACTTAAGTTCAGTTTAAGGGTCTCGTTTTTTCTGTGTCCGAGAGTTGAATTGAGTTGACTTGCCCCGACGATTTTCTACTGGATTCGTTCTATGAACAGTAGAAAGTGCATAATATTAGTAGGGACTTTGTATATCAATAGGGAACATGTATGTACTTATATATAGGTGAGTAAAGAAAGGTCTAGTCTATCTCTGTCTCTGTCTGTATCAGTATTAAGTAAACTAAAGAAAACAATAAGCCAAACTAAACTAAACCAAACCAGGTATTTAATGTTATGTTCTGTCGTGTCGGAGTCTTGCTGCTAGTCTCATTCTCATCGTAAGCAAAGAAAAGTAAAGCAGTCTCCATTCTTCCTTCCTTCTTCTTACCTTTTCATTGCCACCATAGCATAACATGCTTATATCCCTATAATTGTTGTTACAAAGTTTCTATACACTTTGTAAATTCAAAGTCAAGTCAAGTCAAGTCACCAGTGAGTATAGCATGGACTTAAATATAGAGAATGCTGCCTTACTATTACGATTAGACAGACTGACTGGGTAAGTACACTGCGGAGGAGAGAATGACTGCTGCGATGCGATGTTGGAAGTTGGACTGAAACTTGAAGTAAGGAACAAGAAAGAAGTAAGTAGTTGTTCCCCATGATTGGTCTCCATAATTGGTCCTACTAATCCTAATCCTTAAAGCTATACTTACACATTAGAGGAAGGGAAGCCTCGACTCGACTCTTTTCAGAGGTAGACTTGCACACACACATCCATTACTCCGATACCTTCTCCATAACATTATTAGAAAGAAGTGTTTTTTGTGTACACAGGTATATTGTTCTAGATACATACATAACTTTTTGTCTTATGTTACGGTGGCTGTTGTATTAGTCGTAAGAGACGGATAAGAAGGGGGATCATCTGCTGGGATGTGATGTGATCGCCTCGCTTCCATGAACTTTTTCCACTCTTTGCCTCGGTTAGTGAGCTGAACAAAAAGCGTGAGAATCTAATTGAGTCATTCCATTCCCTGACTCTTTTGGCTTGTTGGCTTCACTTTGGCTTCCTTCTGCGTTTGCTTATTTTAGGTGAACTCTTCCGATTTGTGTGGAAGTAGGTATTTATACATGTATTATGTATGCATATACTTGTGTGGGATCTTTAGTTCGCTTCGTTCACTTTACCATTCACATCGTCACATCATACCATACCACAATCCAACTCGTATTTATATATAGAGACATAGACAAATGTTTTAAGCGAGTTCCTCAGACCTGACTAGGTATAATATAAGTATGTACCTATGTCGACTTGACGATGTATTGGCATTTTTGTTACCAATTGAAAGTAACGCAACAACTCACAATCAGTAAACGCTTTAAAACTCACTCTCTCACTCACTCCACTCCACTCAACTTGGAAGTTAGTTAAGTTACAAGGTGCAAGGCTCATTAAATTACAATTTTTAAGAAAGCGTCTGCCGAAACGACCGACTGTCATTCCATTATTACCTTGCCTCCATGGCGGTAATCTATATCATCCTGAGTCAACCAGAATATCATTACCGCCTCAGTATTTAACCTTTGCTCTCCTCCATTATAAAACTACATACCTTTCCGAGTCCAGTCCACTCCGGTATAACTATACCTCGTATGAAATTCATATCGACCTTTTAATATCAACTCTAAGCTTTTTTAAAGTCATAACCCTATAACCATTATTATCATATTATTTCCCGTACTCTTTAACATGTTTTCTGGACAGGGCTATGTACCTATCTATAGCAAAAACCAAGTATAAACACATTAAACACAGACACAACTTACTTTACTATTTCTCTCCGCCGTCCTCTCCTTTGCTGTTCCTGTCATGTCACTTCAGTTGAGACAGACTTAAGAGACCATCGGATTTTACGATGAGAAGCAAGTCTGCAAGAGCACAGCAACACATTTATACATAAATAAGCTGCGTATACTCAAGCAATAACTTTTTATGCTTAGACTTTCCTTAGTAAATGTATTTATTGCTTTGGATAATTACCTGTAATGAAATAAAGCGTGCATTCATTGCTTATGACCACAACTAACTTAAACTATGTAACTACGACTCTATTTTTGTTCAGACTTCAAACGCACACAAAATACCTACCTACTTTTCATATACGATGATAACATGTAACTTTAACTTTTGTGGAAAGCAGTTCATTACTACTTAATTGTAATTGTAAGTCGTTAGTTTAGGTTATTACTTGACACGACATCGCATGGGAGAATTTCTGTGTACTCCGCGTCCGTATTCTTCCTATTACTCACATTACCCGTTGTACTCAAGTACTACCACTGTAACTACAACCAAACGACAATGATTATACTAAATGCTCCAATTCCAAGAAAAGTGAGCGACAGTGACAACGATTAAGTTATAAGGCGGCGAAAACGATCATGGAAGGTGTGTAACAGCCGCACATTGTTAATTAGGGTTCACAACTTCACTTTGAACTTGACGATTCAAATACTTCTCCCATCCATATGACAAATAGTAACTATAGGTGTAAGCAGTGTAAGTGTAGTCAGATAAGCAGACGAGACTCGAGACCAAGTCAAGGAAACCAAAGACGCATCAGACAATTGACAATGAATTAAGACTCAATGTCTTTGTCATTTTATGTGGGTTTCTTTGCTTTTCTGACTTTTGACTGGATATCACACGGAATCGACTTGAATCGGATTGACTTATAATCCTTTCTCTGCACATCGTTAGTACATAGCTGTACTTACGCATTATATGTGATCCTAAATGAAAATATCGTGTATAGGTAGATAGTAGATATCTGTACATGACAACACGAAAAGTATTTACATTATAATATATGCAGGCGTGTGTATACTACAGGCTTATATTTATAACTAGGTAGGTTCACCATATGTAGTAATTACAGAGCGAAAGCTAAAGTTAAAGTCTTTAAAAGCAAACAGCTCATTCACAAACAACATAACGTTTGACTTTCCTTTGCTTTGAAGAGAAATTGGCTTTTGTCACACGATGCAATGGATGAGTGAAGTTAACTGATATGACTGACGAGTTTCATTAAATCCAAATTCCTTCGCTATTCCCATTGTAGTAGTAGTAGTAAGCTAAAGTAACAGTATGTAAATAATGCATGCAGAGAAGGAGAATGAGCTTTTCTATTGTCCATTAAATAAAGACCTTAATCGTATGCATATAGTAAATCATAAACATAATTCATATGCCCACCTACTTACATTATGCACACGCAGGGGAAGAAACTATTTTAAAGGCTAAGGCCAAGGCACTACATAAATGCATATAGGTAGAAAAGGTAATGAAATGACCAGTTGACATGATGACATAGCGTGACGTGATGACGGCTGACCTGCCCTGTCCTGTCGAACAGTTCTCAAGTTGGGATATTTAGTATGTAGTTATAATATCAAGAGTCAAATGCCACAGCAAAGCTAACTATAACTCTAAAGTCAAAATTTACGGATGCATTTATACTTATGTCTCGTCAATTGGAAAAAATTGTCAATTAAAAAACAATCAGCGATTTAATGTATGTAAACGATGTGAACTGAACAAACAATGGATACTTTAAAATATAAGTACGTGTAAATGTAATGTAAAAGTAAGTTCATGGAAATGTTTTCAACCCTGCATTTACACTATTATAGTCTATTACCCTATATACAACTTTTATTGTCATTTTGTCACTAGGTGAATGAAACTTTACTACTATTTACTATAAATGTGTATAAAAATGGAGCATAAAGATAAAAGTATAAGGACAAATGAATTTGTTGGTGGTATGGTTTGGTGTGGTAGTGGTAAAGGTGCGAGAGGAAGATGAGAGTTCATGTCTTGTCCCAGATGCCAGAGCTAAGCTAATCAAATAATAAAAATAAGGTTACATTGACGTTGACGTAGGTTATAGATGAGGTGAGGTTAGTTGTTGGCCGAGGAATAGCAATTGAATCGAGAAAAATATATTTTTCGTTTTTCATGAGATGTCACGTAGATAGATGAGAGAGGACACTTTCATTTCATCGCGTGCCCAGCAAACACTTTTGTTTCAGTTGCTGATTGTATATTATAACTGACAAGGATCACAAGACACCTACATCACATCCACAATCCACATCAATTCAGAGTCTCCCAACACAAGACAAAGGGAATGAGAAGAGTGAAATGAATGCGAATGCTTGCTGGGTGGCTTGAAAAATTATTTTTATGACTTTATCTTTTCATTTCGGTGGTGGATTCTGCTCCTTTGTGTTTTGGCTTTCCTTTTACTGCGTTTTGCTTCCATCAACTACTATACATGCAAGAATCTTCAAACATTTCAGCTACCATGTCATATATCATCGCCAATTGCCCGAACTCTGACTCTTGTATTGTATGTCTTCTCAGGTAGGTATTTACCTGGACTGGCATGCTATATCATGTCTAATTTCCCACTCTATACTTACCGGGTAGGTAAAACTAAATAAATATAAGAATTTGGGGTAATAAATATATAGTTAATACAGCAAGGAAGTTGAAAATTGACCTGACCTGGTCTCTTCCATGGTTTATCTTCCTATCATCTTAGGAGATCTAGCATCATGGAGGCATAATAAGGGGAAGGTGAGATAGAAGACACCTTCCTAAAGATTGTTAGCTTTTAATGTAATAAACCTAACTGAATTTTAGGGAGATATCTACCTTTGTACTGTGTAAACAGTATTACACCACTGATAAAAGATTGTACATGGGTATAACCAATACTGAAACTTGTTTCAATTGTAAATAGATATATTTTATAGTGTTTGTTAGTTCCGTTGGTGTATAATGTATAACTGATTTGATTTGACTTTGAAGTGTAGGTAGACTTAGGTTTTCCGAAGAAGGGAAGATGGACATAGGAAGTGACAAGAGTGAGGAGAGAGCAATATAAGTAGTAAAAGTTGATTTGGTTTTGGTATACGTCGTAAACCTGCCACGACCTAATTGATATACAAGAAGGACAAATCCAATATTGTGTAAGATATTAGTTTCCAGTCGGTGAACTAATTTATTAACCTGAATTGAAGATACTTTACTTTGGGTTGCTTCAACTCGAAGACGCTTCGTTTGGGTGTCTTGTATTTTCTGGCATGTTATGTTAATTGCACTTGCATTGCAACTTGCAATTCCTTAACTGGAGTGGACAGGACCGTCGCGGACGTTTTATGTTGATCGTGGCCGGTTTGGTGTGGTGTTGCGGGAATGGTGGATGCAAACGCATTTTATGGATTATTTAGCTTTTGTGTTTTGTTATTTGTTCTGATAGCATTCAATGTTTGATTTAGATGTTTGAATCTGAAAGAAAGACGTAGACCGACAAGTAGAATCCTAAACCAAACCATGCAGACAATTTATATTGGTTTGGCATCAGGTATCTTGTAAAGTTGTATTTGATATGGAAAGAAGTGTGACTTTAGTAAAACTTAACTACTGGGCGGGCGGCCGTAGGCTTATGTAATAGCTTATCCGTACTCTTTTATTTACTGTGTATAGCCAAGATCCTCATCGAACAGCCTTTTATTTGTTATTGCGCATTTCATTATCTTTCTCTAATAATTTTCACAGAGATATGCTCCAAGCTACACATTACGTGTAAACATTCACTATCCACTACACTATGACTGTAATAAAAGGGAACACACAAAACTAAATGCAAGTTTCAATGAAGAAAGCACTCTCGTACCAAATTGCTTATTGAATATTCAAAACCGATACTTAGGATTAATAGTATTATATTTTCATCAATGATAAACGACTTGGCTTGCTATAAAGCTTACACATGCGCTTACACTTAAGTTGGATTAATAGTTTCAATTTTTCTAAATTAGTTACTGAAGTTCACACCGGTAGTTTAGTGTACTTTGGTATTCGATGCAGGTAGAACAAAGGTTTTCCTTTGAAAATATTCAAATACATAAATACGCCAACATTATATACTATTACCATTAGATTTTAATAAGACTATGATGATACAGTCTAGCATCTAGTATATTTTGTAATCTTTACATATTTCTTATTATAAGGGGAGGGAATATTAACTACTGTACTCTTACTACTCATGGAAAATGTAGTGTAGAACGTAGAAGGGTCGGTAATGCAAAGAAGAGTGAAACATGAGCATCACACATCCTTTTGGAATGTAAAGATGCAATGAAAAATCAAGTAAGACCAGAGTCATCGGCTATTGTTTTCTATCTTAATGGTTTAAGTATGGGTTCTCATATCGAGCTGGCTTTATTTTCCGAGATTCAACTCTCCATCAGTTTTACATTATAATGTTATTATTCGTGAGACGGTTGTTATGTCCGTATATGAAGTACGTATATAACAAATAGCTATATGTGTGGATTGCATGGAAGCTCTGAATCTCTTAAGTTGTTGATCGTATTATATTTTGTAGACGGATACACAAGAACGACCTGTTTTTGTTTCCATTTAATTTAATTTAGAGGCTCTGAGTCTGATGTTACCCGTCGAGAAATTCCCAACACCCCGGAATCCAACTGTAATTCAAAGTAAAGTCAAACTTGATCAGTTAACTTCACGTTCATGTTCATCATTTTTAGAGCAAACCGAAAATTCTCATCACATCACATCACTGCGTCTTATAACTACTTGATTTCTGTTCATCCTTACTCTCTTCTCCTCTACTCCATTCCACTTCATGCATATCACATTAAAATCTATCCATTTTGTTCATTTCTGGACTTATCGGAATATGCACACTCAGACCAGGTTAGGTACTTTTACTTTGTGTTTTGTTTAATGCATAATCAATTGTAGTAGGCAAAGATGAAACTGAAGTACCTGAAAATTCATTGAACAGAATGTCTGCACGGATATACATATGTACATACATACATAAAGAAGAAATTCACAAAGCGTTCCTACATATCATACTAATGTTCGTAATACAGAAAGATCTTATCTTTATACATGTAACACTAATATAATCGCATATAGCTACTATTACAATAATATTGCTAGTGTTACTACTACTAAATTAGGTATATGAATTCATCTGAAATTATTTTGTAGGTTAGGTACACTACAATGTAGAAAACGCAACTGTATGTGGATTGTATAACCACCC
The DNA here is from genome assembly GCA_020352615.2 of Yoshiicerus persimilis. Taxonomy (NCBI): domain Eukaryota; kingdom Metazoa; phylum Arthropoda; class Collembola; order Entomobryomorpha; family Tomoceridae; genus Yoshiicerus; species Yoshiicerus persimilis. The sequence continues at coordinate 36,672,608 of CM036941.2, read as the reverse complement.
AGGTAACTTTCTATGTACTGACTTGACTTGACACTAACATATCACAATTTTCGATTAGGTACTAGAAAACGCAGTGATCATCCTTCATGCATACCTAATATGTATGTATACCCCGTAGCTGAGAGTGTAACCAGTAACGAAGGTGAATGCTACAGATTGGTTTATAAGAGAAGAAGCATAACGTAATAACGTAACATCATAACATAAAAGCCTAATCATGATTCACACAGTCAAGTCAATTGAACGTCAAAGTGGAATACAGATTCCAGACTCTTTTCTCTTGGGTTGTCTGAAATCCTTCCTTTCTTTTAGCTCATCTCATCACCACAAAGATTCTCTTGAGTTGAAACAACAACGTTAACCTAACCATAGCAGATTACCACCAGAGAGTTTGCTACAGAAGTAGCAGATGAGAAATGAATAGCATTTCCACATAAAACTAACCCTTTCCTTATCTTTTACTATTAAATTTTACCAGCGCAGTCTTACCTACATCTTTATAAGAACTAAGTAATCTTTCTTACTTTTTCATCCTAAAAGGTAAGTCAAACTGAAACTCACTCCTATCACCTACTCACTCAGCATTACAATACACTCAAGATTACTTCATATCACCAAAACTCTCAGAAATAAAGAATGAATGCAATTATGGTACATTGGAATGGAAGGGAGGATTATTATAGTTGATGTGATTGTGATGCATGTGAGTCAGTTATGTTATGAAATCAGATAATACCTTCATGGAGATTAGTTAATATTACCACTATACTGTCTTTCTAGTAAAAAGTAATGTTTCTGCACAGATTTTATCACAACATTTATATCATATCGCGTAAGTAATATCATTCAACTAACTCATTCACCTCACCGCTCTCATAAAGCTAGAATAATACAGTACAGCTGACTACTGCCATACAACGTAGTAAAGTACATAATGAGATACTTCATCCCCAACTCCAGCAGAGAATCTTCTAGTTTATTGCCCATTAATATTATATAGTACTACTGGACTGGATTGGATTGGACTGGACTGGGCTGAACTTATAAATCACTGCAAATATTAATAGGAGCATTAAAACTAGACTATGCGTACGAACTACGATCCTCTGGCTAATTTATCCGTGGAGATAAAAAATATATACAAATCCTTGAACAAAGGATTTACGTTGTGGTGGAATATTGCACTGCTGTATGCGAAGCATGAATTTCTATGTATGAACGGACGTAAGTATTTTATGAGACGCGGACGGACGATGAAATAACCCTTTTCTGTACATTTCTTGTCTCCTACATTGATCTTTACTATTTTGGATAGTTTTTCATTTATATTGTAGCGGTAGTATATACAGTAGTGTACTTGTGAACTTGAGTTGCTGCCGACATGTTAGAATTGAGTATAAGTTTGAAATAGTTGAGAAAAGTCTCAAAGTTGTGTCTGTTCTGTGTCCCGACTGAAATAGTGAGTGAGTTACATCTAATTCTATTCTCATATAATAATCTTAAAAAGGATGAGATGAGGGAATCACACAGAATACAGAGAATGTTACACTGCAGTGCAATAGTTGGATGGCAGGAAGCAAGGCCCATTACGTTGTGGAGACCGCAAAAGATGTGATATTCTGATGGGAGAAACGGTTTGACACGGATCTTGATTTCTCTCTCGCAGCCACTGAGCTTTTTATATAAACAGAAGAAGAGGAGAACACCTGCTTTATTATATTACATTGAATTACATTAGTTAACATAAGAACTCTATGCACCTTCATACACAAAATCACATAAACAGCAAACATACATAATAATATAGTATTTTTTATCTGCTTGCTTACTAGGCCCATTCTTATGTCTATTTACGTTATGTATGCATTTTAACTTAGTATTCAAGATTTACTTTACTACTTCTTAGCTTCCCTTATTGTTATTATTATGTTTATAAGAGAAGGGAATGTTGTTAAATTTGAGACAGAGTCAGTCGACTGCTTTTGCCTGCCGTGATGTGATGATTTTGTGGAGACAGACGCATAAACGCCAGCTAACTCTTAACACTAACGAAATGCACACAAGACAAGACAACCCAAGGGAAAGAAGGGAATTTAAAACTAGAATTAAATACTTTTAACTCCTAAACTTACTACTTAAGTCAAATATAAAGTCATACTATAAATGCAAAAGATTATTGTTTGCTGTATTTCGTCAACCATACTAATAGTACATTGCGTATTCATCATTTACCATTATTCAACAACATAACATGTTAGAGAGTCAAGTATGGCATACACACTCACAACCTAACTTCCATAAGACACATAACAAAGGATTGTGTGTAAAAGTATAAAAGAGGATGTGCAATGGAAGAATAAATTCCTTTTGCAGCCAAGCAGTTACTTTACTATTCTTATTCTCTTTGCTCAAGACGACTGATTTCATACTTACATGAATACCACAACACAAACATAAACTCTTTCAAATATACATACATAATATAATATTCACTATAATACAGATATGAAGCCATGCCGTGTCAGGTACTTATGTATGGTAAAGCACAAATCTAATGTAACCAAACCGTAGCACATTCAATCTCAAAATTCAAGGTACATTACATACAAACACTGCACAGACATGTATTAAATATAAAGATTCCTCCAAAGGAGCCTTGCATCCTGTCGTAATAATACGAATATAAAAATATCATCGTAAAAATTCACCAGCCGAAGAAAGGAAAGCATCGCAATCCACCAAACGAAACGAACGAACACACAAGACAACACGGGAGGCAAAGAAAATCTTTAAACACTATTTAGAATGGGAAGAAGGTTAAGGCTACTAATAATATCTGTGTACTTATGTGTGTAATATTATGTAACTAAGCTTCCAAGTAAAAAGGGTTGAGTTGACTTTAACTTAAAATATACAAACACAAGAAATCTTACATTACTATGTGTATACCCCTCCTTTTACAAAACATTACGTGTAGCACACAGTAACATATATACAGTATAAATTTATTTATGAATAGAAATTTAGAATGGGTATTACAGGGTCTACCTTAACTATTAGGAAACATAACTAACTCATCGTCAGTTAGCATCTATAAATATTAAAATGCTTGTCAAGTGAAATATGAATATTCCCCCTTAATATTACGGCAATACATTGTACAGTGCACACACATACTCACTACAACCGAGTTTTATTAAAGATGAATGTTACTCACTCGCTGCATGTATACATAGACTTAAGACGTTAAGACATATGGTATTGGACAGTATAATGGAGTTAGAGGTATGCATATTAGTTATGTGTTTGTATTATTAGATACTTCAGTTGTGGTGTCTATATTTTATTATGTCTATAACATTATGCATTATCTATTTACCTACACTTTGTATGTTGACTGTATTACCTCGGTTAAAGTTTGAATATAATACATCACATCACCGAACTCATTCATACATTCACACTGAATGCATTAGCCACAACTTGGGGGCTACATTTCATTACATTAAATGCATAATGCATCAGAGCTCTTTTTGGATGGAATGCGCGTCGAGTCGAGTAAAGTTTTCATCTCTGTGTCCGTGTCGTCCAAGTCCAATGGCAAAGCAAAAGGAAATCTTTATGGATCGGCATGGCATGACATACCTAGACTCACTTTACCCAACATAACACAACACAGCAACAAAGGCTACCAGCACCTTTTTTGTCATAACACATAATAATATAATAATAATACAATAATGAGTATCCTTTCTTAATGCCTAAAACACATTCCTTTCCTAAGTAAGAATCTCTTCCAGTCTTTTACTTAGGGACTCTCCATTAACCATGTGTGAAATGTCATCCCATTTACATTTCTGGGTAGTAGCACTCCCTGAAAACGTTTATGCTTTAATTGTAAATTGCATTAAATTAACAATAAAACTGGCTATTGTAATCTCCGATTAATTCTACTTTTAGTAAAGTTAAGAAAATGGTAACCAAGTATTTGAAATCCATTTTATAAAAAAGTGTTTACTAAAAATATACATTTGTATACTTATTATAGATACCATTCTCGACAACAACTAAATATTACAAATGATAATTCTCAGAAACGACCCACAAAAAAATTTCTCGTTATTTGTGGAGAGACCTCTGCTAATATTGCACTATCACTTTAGTTTGGTTGACTTGGCTTTGTTTCGTTTTACTAAATCTTTAATATACATGTGTGCTAGAATTTTTTATTCTACTCTCATCTCTCTGTTAGGTGCTTTTATTACTTTGCTTACAATTAGGCACTTACTATAGCTTTCATGTAGATGTGCTTAGAAAGAGTACATACTGGTAGAAATATGAAATATTATCATGAAACTGAAAAATGTCTCGACTTGAGTTGGAAATGGATGGAGTTAAGTTAGAGTGGATGCGGAGCACACGCTCTCACTCTAAATAATAACACTCATTTGTGAGCTAATAATAGATCGTTTATGGAAATATGTGTGATGTGTTCTTAGTCGTGTTACTTCTTTAATCATGCTTGATTTCCATAACATTACTTTGTCTCACTTCCCTTGCCTCTATTGTTACAATGATCTTGTCTGGTCTGTGAATGTGATGGTCGTCGGGATAATTATTTACTAAAATGTATGAACATACTGTGGTATGCATTTTTCATTCTCGCTGTCTTCGCCTTCCAAATATTACACTTTAGAAAACTTACTAACAAAGCAATGTGAAATTTGGTATACCTTGCACTACCTCATACTTATAATTGTGCCTTATCCTAATTTTTTATTTCCAATTTTTATTTGTGAATAGTTGCTCACAAAATGTTCTTAAGATATTTTACTTACTTAAGTACTTAAGATACCTTCCTTAACTCACAAAATTAAATTGACCTAACGATTTCAAATTGTGTTATGCGGATTTACTAAATCTGTAATCTATGAATTTGGAAAGATTTGTGAAACAGAAAAAAGTTATTATTCGATCTTGAACTAGACATTCTAAGTTGTATGAAACTGCAATTAGGCAGCTTTCTTTGTAAGAAGATTCAAAATACAAATATGTGAATTTTTAACTATTCCTATTTTTGGATTTAGAAGTTGCATAAATTATGATAACGATAACTGAAAATCCCTTTGGACATTTAGATCCGTTTGTTTGCAATTTAGTTTGTATTAGCAGTAATCTGTATCGCACTAAATATTTAAATATTTTCAGTTTGGGTCTTGTGTACGATTTATCATGAATGTATGAAGTAGGGTTTCAGAAACTGATTTGTATAATATTTGTAGATCTTCATATCAGAGATAATTTGTAATGTAAGTACCTGAGGTATTTATTCTAATCTTTGGTATTTTAGGTTTAGGTGTTTGTGAGATAGAAATAGAATATTAGGTTTGGATAAGATTAATAGCAAACTGTATAGCGACTGTGATGTTTATCGCCTCCGTGCATTACATAAAGGTTGAGCTGTGTGTTCTATTCCATTGTCTGTTCTGTTATGTTGGATGATAAATAGGAAAGCAATGCAATGCATTTTCATTTGCATTACTCCGAACTGAAATGCTTAGCATTGACTTTGGCTAATAGCATTAACATGAACATCAGCGAAGAGATTACAGATTCAGAAATCTGTTCTCTGTTGTTCTCTTATAGAGTTCGTGACTTTGCACGCATGACGGCGGATTTTAACAGAGAAAGAGGAAAATTAACATACCTTGAGTAAAATGTTAAAAAGTTGCAGTGAGTGAGCTAATGCTGTTGTAATGCACATTATTAGTGGCCATGGATTGCAATGGAGTCAAAGTCAACTCATCGTCAGCTAGGTATTTGAATTTCGTTTTTAGATTTCCATTGACGTTGACGACGTCTTTTGTCGTCGTGTGCTCTACTCACAAACAATCATTAGACGCCACGCCAGCCAGCCAAACCAAACCAGAAGAGGCAGGCGGACAGCAGACGTAGATCTCTTATGCTCCATCATTCTAATAAAAATACAATTATCCATGTACATTATTTCAGAGATAGTGACTCTACTTAACTCCATTTCATTCCTACCACCTACACTCTTAAAAACATTGTAAAAGATTGTAACAAGATTTTTCGTTTAGATATGTGTAGTCAAGTCGTGTCAAGTCAAGTCACTAACTAAGAATGTACAGAGGTAACTAAGTAAATAAGTCTTCCCTTATACATGTGTGCCATGCCTTATACATAGCAATGAATGAATATAATGATGATGATCCATAAGAAAACTATTTTTAGAAATTGCTTGGAGATTCTCATCTGGCCTGCTCTTTTCTGGTGTGTTGTATTTGTGTGTACACGGATTACTTACGGATTTGTGGGGTGGGATGGTTAAGTAAATGGTAAATTGTAAATTATACATAAGCAAAGTAAAGTCATGTCAAAAACTATCTAAGTGCTCCTCTCTGTAACAAATGGAAAAGAAGTCGAGAGTCAGAATCAGAGGACCAGACCAGGACAGAAGTTAGCAGCAGCAGCTTCGTGAACGTGATCTGTAAGTTTTTTAAGTGGATTCGATCTTACTACTGCACTCCACTCATCCCAATACAAATAATACGTGTAAAACCCTACTTCTACGTGCTATACGACCGCTTTGATGAACTACAGTGTGGGCTTCTCTAACCAACGGGAGTGAAAGAAGATGCAGATGTGATGCAGATCTTATTAGAAGCTAGTTATTACTATTACTCACATGCAGCCAAGAAGAACATTTCATTCTCATCTGCACACTTCTCTCCTGCCCTGGCTCCTTTGGCTCGCTGTCTCTACTAATTTTCTATCTACAATGTCTGCAGACTCTACTGGGTTATGTTATGTTATCTTCGCTGTACAGAATACTAGTTCAGTTACTCAGTTTACTGTACAGTAAAGCACACTGACTCCGATCATTGGGAAAGATGAAATATGCCCCATCCTCTGTCATTTAAAGTCAAATCCTCAAGTCAACAAAGGAAAGCTAAATTTTTCAAAACTCAATTCAAGTCACTTGGTTTTGGCTTCATTTCACTTTAAATGTTGTGCTCATTCAGCTTCCTAGGTTGTATACTACTAACAAAATTTAAAGGTTACATACTATATTCTTTACAGTATAAAGGATTTCTGTAAATTGCACACGTAGTGCAGACTGGTCTTCATGATATATCTTCTAACAAACTTAACCAATGTTGCTACAAGTGTACAAAAGACTTGTCTACTCTTTTTACTCGTGGAAATAAACCTAGTACCATCTCTTTAGCTTTTCTTCCACTGAGATTCCCAGTAGACCTTATCAAGTGAAAGGGTTAAGCCACACTGCAGATGGAGACATCAATGCGATGTTACACTTCAGATAGTAGAAAAGTAAACACTGTAACCTTAGATTAGACTTTGTACTAAGATTTTTAAAACATTGCTTCAACTTTATGTACAAGGGATGTAATTCTTTATAATTTATTGTGTTCATGATTTGTAACTGCCTTAGCAATTTTTTTGTGCAGCAACTTTGACTAATTCGTGTAGGTATAAGTAGTATATAAAACTAGTTCGGTAAAAAAAGTTAGATCAAAACAGGATATTGTAATTATATAATGAGCTAATGTAGTATCAGTACGTGTATCGCTTTATTGCAATGCTTCAAATTCAGTTCAATTGAAGAAGAGTTTATCATTAATTTCAAGTCTTTAAAAATACAAACGGTTATATAATACTTAGAAAATAAATGCGTAACATCCTTTCTAAAGATGTTAAATAGTCATACACATTTATAACATCATACATTAAAAATTGCCTTATTGCTATAACCTATAACTCGTAATTAAAATTACGATACTATTGTAACAAGCTTATAAGTATAGCCATTAGGGCCATGCTACAATACTTTATTTATAAGGATTAACACAGCGAACACCTTGCTGGCTTGACAGAGTTAATTCAGTTAAATGTTTTACGGTTAGTTTCTTTTGAAATTTATATAATTACGTAAAGGCTCAATTTTCCCAATCTTAATTGCATGAACAGAACACATATTGCATATAAAACAAAATTCATGTAATAATAAGTAAATGCTTGGTAATGTAATCATATCGAAATTCATTTTTAACAAAAAGTATTACTGGTACTTGCTAAGATTTAACTTTTTCCTTAGATTTTTTAGAGTTTAAGTCAGTGCTATTTACTTTACGAAATTCAGACCTAAGAGGATATGGGAATCGTATTCCGGAAGGATTATTTGGTTCTGGCTGTTGAAATCTTGGGGTAACAGGTCTGAACGATGAGGCATTTTCGGGTGTAGGGAAATTATCGGGATTTAAATACTCGGGAGCACCACTGTATTTCCACCACTCTTCGTCTGCGTTGGAGGTGGTAGCAGAGAGTTGCTCGGTGACAGTTTTCCCTTCCGTAACTTTTGAATCTTCGTTTCCGACGTCTTCGCTTTGTCCTTTTTCTGGTGCGTTGATGAGGTTGACTCTTTCCGAAGTGCCGGCAAGCCTCTAAAAGGAAGCAATAGTTTCTTTTAAAAATGACCATTTGAAAATAATTTATGATTAACTAAATAATTATGCACAAGCAAAATGCGAAGTATTATTGTATAAATTTAGGGTAAAAGCAAAACAGATTACGGACCTTACCTTTCCTTCCGAGGCCATTTCTGTGATGGCCCCCATGAAAGCAACGGTGTCTGTCTTGCCATCTTTTATTATAATTATAAAAGGCCTGTCTGCCCGAAAAACTTCTGTTTGTGAAATAAAGCCACTAAGTGGGATAAGAACTGCCGCAGTTGAACCGGCGGCTTCGGTACCTTTTTCATCAGTTTCAACTACAGTTTTGTGCACTAATTTGCTAACATAAACGTCATTGCGATTCTCTTTTGACGGAAGAATCATGCGGGATAAGTTTGCTGTGGGAGCAAAAAGATTTTCTAATCCCAACTGAAAATGGAACATAAAATTTTAATTAGTATTTTTTCATAGTTTTTTCGAATTGTTTGCAGCAGCATAATTAAGATACTTTGAAAACAAAAACCGGTAAAGATTAATACTAACTTTAGTAAGGGCGTCTTGCACTGGAACATCAGATTCCTTGCGAAATTTAGGAATAAATATTTCCATTTCCTTTGGTTCAAAGCGTTGCGATATGTAATTGAGAACACCATTTTCACTAATTGTCTTCCACACAGACTGAATACTGGTACCTTTATCAGGTAATATAAATTGAGAAACTAAAGGTGACTCCTGAAAATAAAAAGAATTGCACAGAACATATTAAGGTACGTGATACAATTAACGCTATGTCATTGGCGATGCTTTTTCAAAAATAATAACTGTTAGAACTAGGCGTTACTAATGAATGTAGAGAATTGTCCAACAAGAGAGAATTATCCAAATGTTTAAAAAAACGTTTTATAAGGTCAAAACGAGACTCAAAAACTATTTTATAAATGTCTTTTTCCATGTTCGTGTTGCTACAAACTGATCTTGTTAGTAGAGAGAGTATTTCATTTTGATATATGCCATTATATAAAATTTTATATTTACCATCGACCATCATCTTGTAAGTAGAAAGAGAAAGAAATGTACACTCGTAACTACTCAATATTCATTATGTAAATGAACTTTAAATGCCTAAGCCTAACAGATAACATACTAGCTTTAGAATAAAAAAAATTTTACTGCATATTCCAATTGAAGAACTGAAGCATTAAATTCTTTAAATTCGGCAAAGTCAAAAGTTCCCTTTTGGTTCATCATTTCCACGTTGGCAATTTCCTTCAAACCGTTAAAAGGGTCAATTTTCGTCATTTTTGCATCGAACGGACTCTTCCATTTTCCCTGTTATATATTTATTTACCTGATTAATAGTGTAAGCTATTATTTTGGATTTATATGCAATATGCAATAAAACAAATGTAATTAAAAATATGAAGTTCCACCAGTAGCCAAATCACCTTAAATTGAACTGCATTAACAATGACCATTACTGTATCGGGAGATACAGAGCTTGCATCCACAATTTTTTCAATCAAACCACCGGTCGCATTTGAGATGATTGAATTAATTTGATTTACAGATTTACTCAGGCTTTGTTTGAAATTTACAGGCTCAACTTTTGTGGTCATTCCAGAATTCTTATTTGAGGGTGAATTGAATACTTTGTCTGTATATGATGGACTCATAGTGACACTTTGAGAAACAAACAATCCAGTAAATGACGATAGAGCAGATTTTGATGAAACCTATATCAAATGGGAAATTTAAATCATTATTTACATATATACATAGATACATTATACCATATACATAGGTACATATAAGCACTCTAAGTTATATAAAGTTTATGTATCATCAATTATTCTAGGCTAGGCGACCCAGGTAATGTTATAACCTTTACTAACAGGTTATTTATGCATACGAAGATTTGCTACGTAAAATGTAAATTATACTGAATGGTTGTACCTGAGTCAAATTGACTAACAGATCGTTATCGTTTTGTATGTTTAAACATTTTTTCAGTTCTTCTAAAGTAGTACCATCAGCTCCGTAGTACAAAGGAATTAGAAGTGAGTAAACACTCAAAGGGGACCATATCATTGACTCTGGATTTTCCTTTTCGTTAGAAGAAAATACATACTGCAATAAACAACAAATATACAATTATAATATACAATTCGGGCATGTTTAAAAAATTTTGGCGCAAATTATTTGTAAGCGACTTAATTAGTAATTTGACAAGTTAAATATATATGATGTAATAAATGTATGGTTTTGTTATAATTATTACCTTATTCACTTTTGAGACAAATGAATTCACTTTATTTCCTGTACTAATGCTTTGTTCATCTGGAGTAGCAGCAACAGGAGCAGGAACCGGACTTGAATTTTCCACTGCTTTTTCAGGCAATGGTAATTCAGATGGTGCATCTTTGATTTCATTGCTTACAACAATATTAAGCAAAACACCCGATGCTGAAGAATACAAAAACGGTTTACCAATATGAGTAATCTAAAGCTATTATTTTATACAATCAAAAAATTAAGTAATGAGCTTACCAAACAGAAAAACGAATTTAAGATTCATTTTCTTTAGGAAAACTAAGATTGCCAAACGGAAATTCACAAATTCGGTCCAACAGTCGAGATTGGTAGAGGAAAATACGAAGTAGATTGTAGTAATCGACACGAATCAATGGAATAAATGAAAAATACTTGTGGAAGTTGGCATTAAAAGGTTTCTTACAACGCGCGTACTACAGTAGTATGTCTACTGGAAAGTTTATGTAAAATTAAATATTTTTTCTTAGGATTTGCAAAGGCATGTCGCGTGGAGCGTCTTCCAGGAAATACGATAGTGACATCGAGACGAAAATAAATTCCACAATATTGTAAGGTATGCTTCTCTTATTCTCACTTAAGTTGCTAGCAAAACAGGACGAGACACAAACAAATGCCAGCACTAAAGACTCGACCTTCAAGCAATACCTACTAATGAATATGTAACGTTAATCCAGTGACCAGCATATCACCTTATCCAATTACTCTGATGGATATTTTGTGCTGTGCATATCATGTTAATGAATATTCCATTTTGTGATATATTTTCCTATTTATTATCTAATATTCCTTTTGTTACTTCACGAAGCAAATGCTAAATAGCAGCAGCGCCAGCATCATATACGAAACGTGTCTATATTTAATAACCAGAAAAGAGAACTAAGAACTTGAGCGATATGGAAATTCTTCTATAAACTAAATATGGGGAATTCTCATGTGCATCTATGTTCAAGTTCTTGATAACACAAGTAATTTTTGTGCTACTTATTCACTTCTAATGTAGTAATAAGTATGTCTGAGGTATTTATTTCACAGCAGGAATTGTTTGAGTGGGACATTAGAAACAAGGTAATTGTTATAGAAAATCTAGAAGAATTGCATTACATGGGATATTTTGATGAGTCATTGAAGAGTATGCATCAAAGCTGTACGCGGTGTAACTGTAAGTACCTAAGTTCATGTATTCTGTAAACTGGAATTGCGTACCTACCTGGTACTCAATAGAGTTGATAGGTAAGTAGAGTACCTATTCGCTTTAACTTGTAACAGGCTGTACTCTGTATCTGTAGTGTGACGTTTTAACACGTATAATAAACATCATCAGAAGATAGATTTTTTCTTTTCATAGTGGGTAAATGCATTCTCACGGTCAAACAAACTTAAATATCGGTAATGTTGCTAAATGACTGTGTTGACGATCTCAGGTTATGTTTGGGAGCATATGTGTGTTTATCAATCTTGCTTATCTTGTAAAGTAGCTCACAAGTTTGCTCAACTTGATCTTTAAAATTAATTGCTTAAACTGCTGTACTTATTTATCAATACCTAATTGCAAGTTTACTATTTTGCATAAAATGGGTTCGTAAACGGGTATTTATATTTTTTAGGAAATTAAATGACAACACATCTGTGAGTATTGCATATCTATTGAAATGAAGATGCGTCACTGTGAATGTGAGAAAATAAATTACTACCTTTCTAGAAATAGATCAAGCGTTAATTGGAGATTGAACGGTAAATACCCAAGGAAATTTGCATAAGAAAATGAATTTTAATTAAATCTATGAATAAATTTCTCGTAGAGGAACTGTCTGTTACCTATGTCTGCTGGCTTTTTTACTTCTATGTAATATTTAAAGTGGTCAAGTAAATAAATAGCTGTCATGTTTTAATAAGTACTAACCTACTAACGTACTACCAGAAAAACAGAATATATTAATACAAATAAGGTTTGTAAAAATGTCCCAAGTTAAAAGAGGTTAACTAAGTTGATGAGGAAGTCCAAAAAACCAAAAAATATTTGTGGGTTCAATTGCCATTTCATATATAATAGAACCTTTTTCCTTATGCACGACAATACTACACAAAACTTGTGATAATGTTCATGTGAAATAGGAAGCACACATATCTTTAAGATTACTACATACTGCTAGTTATATAATACTGCACATAATAGGGAATACAAGATGCCTAGACAACGTATTTTCTCTACCTAGGTGATGCCATACTGATAAACATGATAGGTAGAGAAAATACGTTGTCTAGGCATCTTGAGGGAATAGTGGAATTACTTTAGTATTTTATTCATTATTGCTGCATTTATTTTACTGTATACATCATGCAATCATTTTAAACTTTGCAAAATAAACTAACCTTCATAGTTTGCAACCTGTTACGCGTAAGTGTGCGTGTAGGTATACTTTATACCCAAATACCCACACAGGATATATAGGCAGACGTGTATCCTTGATGGATATTATTATTTACATAGCTAAATAATTCTAATGTAATAGGGAGTAATTCGCGAGTTAGTCAAGTCAGGTAATTCTTTCTTATCAGACCCTAAGAAATGGAAAAATGTTAAAAGTTTGGATTTACCTGCGTGAGCTTTAAAGAATAATAATATTTATTAGCTAATCTACTGCGTAATCGTAAAATTATTTAAATATCTGTAAAATGCTTTAAACTTCATGAGTGGTAATTAGAAAACATGAATGATGATATGTTTAATGATAACATAGAATGATAATGTTGTGTGTATTATATAATCATAATATAGTAAATGCGGAGGAAAGCGATATGCCTGAATACTATGAGTCTCTTGTTTGCAAAGTTGACAAAAAATATATAATTAGCAGGTACATGTAATGACACTCTACTTTACAGTGGTACCTGGCATGATAAGCTTATACCAGGTACAATGCTGTCAGCATTGTTAACACAACAATGATATACACATTACATTTCGTACGAGGTAAACTCTAACAGAAAATACTAAATAAAATAGATACAACATAGCATGTAATGCGTAATGCACCTAAAAGATTCATGTTGCCTATTTGCATTATGGTGTCGTGTTTTTTGTGATTCAGTGGACCCTATAATTATAAGTTACGAGTAGGTATTGTATTTACATTTGTGTATACGTTTGGACAGCTTTACCATTGTAGCTCTCATTAGGTTTTTGCTTCGTGTGATTAAATGGGAATGGTCAGAAGAAAAATTTTAAACATTTGCATACACATTTACACACATACAAAACTTTTAAGTAGATTATAAACAAGATTAAGTAATTATTTACATTGCATGAAGTGCTTATAAAGTAATTGCTTGGGTTGTAAAAATAAATGCTGTTAGTAAAACCTTACGTGATACATCGACTGGAGAGTTATAGGTGTTTGCCCTGTCCATTAGTACGATTTACTTAATTACATATCGTCAAATACGAAATCAATTATGCAATTAAAAATTAGTAAATAGGAATGCATTACTACTACATTTATTTACTATTATAGAACTATCTAATTATTGAGAAACAAAACATACTTCTTCCCACGACTCAATAGGCACCAATGATTCATTCAATGCGTGAATTTGGTGAAGTAGAAATTATTCAGAATTAAGGAAAGACAATTTATTGACGGTTAGCTTTAAGTAAGAAGTGGAAATTAAACAAACACCAGTTTAAGTAGCAAAGAATAGCAGTACAGTACACAGAACACAACAGCAGTATATTAATGCATGATTTACTTTCAAATGATTAAATTATCAATTATTATGTATCATACAATTTGAAAATACACAACCTAATTAATTAGCTATTTAAAGATATCCAAATTGAATTAATCGTATGTTGTATTAAAATTTAGTACATTTGTCTTACCATTTAGGGTTAAAAGTACGTAACGTTCGTACAATATCATTTAACTGCAGTTACTCATAAAGGACTTTCTAACAAGTTGTAAAGCATGCAGCATTGCATCATTGTCTTTGCTTTGGGCTCACATGTGCAGACGGTTACACACATTGTTACAGTGTCGCAGTTATCTTAAAACGATTCATTAGTTTTCGAAAAATGGCGTAGTTTTTGGTGAATGATTTTGCTATCGTGTTGAGGGCAGCAAAGAACTCCGTGAAAATAAAGATTCGTATGGCAGTCTTTACCGTAACCGGCAGCTTTATTTTTCTTTCTACAATCAAAATAAATAAATACTTTCGTAATTATCAAAGATTACCACAAATATAGATGTACTATTATACTAAAGATTGCATCAATAATTAACATATTTACCGTCGATAAAACACATAAAAGGGGGCTCAATGGTCTTTAAAGTAATAATGTAAGGCTAGGGCATATTTAAACTAATGTTACTCAGTGTTTCAAGTCGAAATCAAATTAATAACATGTAACTAAAACGGAAAACAACCATCTATGTGATAATCGTTATGTGATACTTATCACAGTATCATCATTATATTTAATTAGTATGGATGATATACTACATATACTATACACACGATACATGCTATAGGTACGCAAACTGGAATTTGTTGTAAGTTGTAAGATACATGGATAATTTTAATTATAGAAGAATGCTTTACTTAAAATTAGGTTTGAGCTAGAAAATAACTTTAAGGCATACTATTTGCATAAATATTTTGAATTCCTGTGTAGAAGCAATGAACCACATACACAGTTTTTAAAATATCAATTCGTGAAATGAATTGAGGCGAGAGCTAAGCATTTATGTATACCTAAATCTTCAGCGTAAGTACACTGATCATATATCAATCAGATTCAGGTGCACCCAATTATTTAAAGGGGTTTTGATTTTGTCATAAGAAAATAAGATAGCTAATCAGAATTCACATTTTACTTAATAATGGTGAGACATATTGTGAGTACGCTAGATGTATACAATGGATCATCTATCCAGCGCATTGCAATATAGCTAAATTTTCCCACAAATCTACATACTTATAATTCATGAAATGGGAAAAAAACTATAATAACAATATGCCAAAAATACATGTTCGTCATGTATTAGGTTCAAAGTTTGATGCATTGTGTACGAATGCACAAAATAGGTACACCTACTTGATATATACACATCATGTCAAAGTCAAGAAAATGAATTCAATCTACTAACCCTGCTGTTGTCAGTGAAAACTCGTCGTAGTTGTCAGAAAGTGCAAAAAATCTCAAAACCTTAACCTTCAATCTTGGATCCCACGCTCGCGCATAAAAATGGAAAAGGGATGGGGAATGTGGTGCTAAAGGACATTTTGTGCATTTATCTTTCAATAAATGTTCGTCGAAAGTGCCCAAAGTTTTATTGTTGCATGTACGCAGTTACACATATAGACAATGTTAGGCATATATATAAAAGCCTTAAGATATGATCGCCAGTGGTGAGTTTAAGCTTTATGCTGATAAGCAATACTACAATGCTTCACTGGTACAAACCTTGGGATGTTAATAAGACTAGTTAAGACGTTAAGAGTACTACTTATGTGGTAAAGTCTACGATTTCATCTACAATTTAAATATATTGTATCATTATCCCTATCTTATATTACACGTAAATATAAACAGTTGCATTGTACTACCAGTACCTAATATTTCGTATAATGGCATGCTATGTATGATTGTGTATACAACCTTAAGCAGCAAACACTATGTGGACAATAAATTTATAGATAAACCCTATCAATTAAAGTATATATTTATCAGTACGTACTTTCAGAAATGCAGTTAATGACGGATACAATTATAAAATTATTCATATTCCAAGCAAAGGTGAGCAGATGTAAACAGGTTAAAATAATAGTATCTGTAGACGATTATTATGAAGCAATGATACTAAATCTACTACTGTTATATACATTCATATAACATAAAACTGGATACCTATGTACAAGTGTTTATCAAGTGCAACTGCATAAGTGCAATCACTATTAAATACCAGCAAATTGTCATCTCATAAACACAATTAGCTGCTCAGTTCTCAGTGACTTTTCAACAAAGAGTGAACTTTTCAAAAAACAGTATACTTGAGATACATTATTAAGTGTAGGTATTCATTGAATCTAAAATAAGGGGTATATCTCTAAATACAAACTTAAACTTGTGAGAACTTAGTTATTAAAGAGAGTGACGAAGACAAATAAGTCCACAGACTTAAAGTACAAAAAGTTGCACTAAACTAAATAAAACACGCTTACAGTTGGTATTCAAACTATGATAGCAAATGCATTATTTTGAATCGGTCTTACCTAAGCATAAAAAATTTGTCTCAATGCTTCAACGATTCTCTCATAATTGCGTACATACTAGTCGTACCGTACTACATACTTTTATGTATGCTAATATTGCAGATAATAGAACAGTCTATACTTCTGAATTCATGGTACACAAAGTATGCATGCTAGGGTGCTTATATTTATTGCTCTGTAGCTATTTTGCAGTACCATAAGCTGGTTAGACCTACGCTACTTAAAGAAAAACACTAAGAAGACATTTCTACGTATTATGTAAGTCCATAGTACATTGCAAGCGTTAAGTTTAAGCTTTAATAGGAATATACCACTGATATGTGTGCAAAATACACTAAAGTAAACTATACTGACTATACTTGTAGATTGCATCAACTCTTTATGGTTTTATAGCTTATTTATTTATTTCTAAGTTGGTAAAAAAGGTAAAACGCACGTCATAAACTGGGTATTTGAAGTCAATGAGACTAAAGCAAAGTTTCAAGACAACTGACTCGCGTGCTCACTCACCCATATCTGAAGGCGAAACATCCTGCTGGCTGTTTGTCAGGCTTCCATGAGAGTTGATCAACAAATCGATCTTTATGTGAACAAATGCCCCATCCTTCGGCTGAGCATAAAAGTTTGCCCATTTTCAGAATTCCAGACGGTTTGAGTGGTTTTGTGCTTTGACAGGCTCTGACTCCTCCGAGTAACACAGCACTTCCGACAGTTTTCTTACGGCATCCCATGGAAATACTTTTGGAAGCTGTTCAATTATTGTTCTTACATTATCAGTAGATATCCAATATTTTATTTGAAAATAAATACTTAATGCCATTGTATTCAAGTCATGCAAGTTTGCAGAGGTAATTGTAAAGTTCTATAATTAATATTTAGACTCATACATTAACACCATACCATTCTAAATGTACACACTCAGAAAATGACGCAATAAGATTGTTGAGTATGATAGTAGGGTTTAAAGTAAAAATGTTCTTACCAACAGCATTGAAAGAGTTGTCTTGTTCTTGAAAATTCTTGCTCTCAGTAGAATGAGTAACTCCAACCTGTAAAATTATTAGGGTAAAGGCACCCAAACACAAAGCGAATAATCTGTAACTCGTCATTCTATGTGACTCAGACTCAACCTTGCTTTAGTATTTACTTGAGATTTTTCGTTTTGATTGAACTACTGAATTTGATAATAAATGAGATTACAAACTTAGATAATGGTTATTCAGGCCACCATATAAAATACAGTGTTCGCTAAACCAAAGATTACAGCAGACTAACAATTTTGGTTAAAACGAAAGTGAAACATAGTAACAGAATATTCATTCATGTAATGTGTGGAGTACATACTATCATACTATCTATACTGTATACATTCATACACTTTGTATATCATATATCCGTACAACTACAAATATTGCTCACAATCAGTACACCTATACATCATAGAGCTTAACAATTAGGTAAGCGTCAACAAGCGCTCAGCTTAAGGCAAGGCAAGAAATGCAGTGGACCATTGCACATTCATTTCCGGCGTCTCCTAAGAACTTAAAATATACATGCTAAACTAGCTGCCTACTTATATTCGTTTTTGGCTCACCCCTCAACGTTACATAGTAAAACCTATGCGCTTATTGCTAAAACTTATACTGCAACCTGAATTGTTAAGGTATCAAAGTGGGGGAGGATTTACAGCGACAACGCTGTGGTAGACAAAGAATTGTGGCTACTCTCTTGATGTTCGATGCGAGAAGCCTCTACTTTACAATAAAATTATCTGACTGCTTCGCTTAAGGAAGAAAAAGCTTTCATCATTGTTTTATAATATATCCTGCCTAAAATTGATATGATGCGTGAACACAAGAATGAGTTGAATTGCAGACTTCAATTGCCCCTTTGTGTGCCAAACCCTTAGTTGGGATTTGGGATTGCATTTGTGGCTTCCTTTCCCATGTATAAGATAAAAACCTGTCAAATCATCAGTGCCTGTTATTTATAAACAAGATGTCTGTCTGCTTATTTTTATTATCAAGGAAAAATTGCCAAGTCACATAAGATTTGGTTCCTACTAGTGGTGTAAACGGAAAATAATTTGTTCATCCTTTACACGGTATTTTGAAATAAAGTCTAAATTTTGTACATCAGCCATAATTTTGTTTAATTTATGAAATGTTTGGAAGAAAAATTCTACTTACTTAGACATAGTAATGCGTAAACATTGTCGATATTGTGTAACAGTGTCACATAGTAATGTTACACTCTTTAGTACGTCATACGCATCAAGCAGGAAAAATGGTGAAGCATAGCAGTCAAAATGCAGGTTGATGGCAGGGCAGACTATGAAATGAACATCTCGTATCTTGCTTTTAAATACCTTTATTTTGAAATGTAATAAGTTTTCAACAAATTGGGACGTATCTAATCTACAAAAAATGTAATATTCCAGTGGTTTATAAGGATCTTGTACACGATTTGAATTAACAGTAGCATCCATTGGCACTATTGTTTTAATTAACATAATTTTCAAGATGTGTATTAAGTAAATGTAACTATCCCACTACTACGCTACCAAGGCACAAAAAAACTATTATAAACATGTAGTGTTAATCACTTTGCCTACTAAATGGTCTCTACTTCTAGTAATCTTCCAAACTATTCTCTTGAGAAATTGATGTATAAAATTATCATTATTATATTATTATAGCATTCTTTTAGTCATCATTGTAAAAAGTGTTACATCAATTAAAACACTTTCAAATATGTAAATCAAGTATAGTAATCATCACATTAGCTACTACATCAGACATACGATTTCTTGTCTTCATAATTTTCTTAGGGACGCTGTTGATAATATCGATTGAAGAGTAAAAAAATTAAATTCATGGGAAACGTAAACTATTCATGATTGTCTTCTACGAGAAATCGATAGAAATCTAGAAGTTCGTTCATTCAGGTCATCGAAGTTCAACATATTTGACAATTGTATAACATCTAAAACAAAATACTTTTTATTTACCATTATCATTATAATACTTAATCAATCGTTTTTTTGATATATGCCTGGCCTGCTAATTTTATTATTTAAAACTAAATTACCTCTATGCACTCTACGTGTTAGATATTCTGCACAAATGAAGTAAATCATATCTCTTTGAGTCTTTGATAATAAATTATCTAAGAGCTATGATTAACTGTATATTTTCAATCAGCCAATGACAAGTAAAAGCATTTTTCAGGCAAAAAACTGGTGTGTCAAATACAGTAAATACAGTACCTCTTTCTTTGCCTTTGTTCTTGATTCCTTTTAAGCCATCGGAAAATGAAGATAGTAGGTCTTCAATGAATGATCCTGAGAGGGCCGTAATCCCCATTCGCTCCATATACGGCACAAGAAATTTGACTGCACAAAACAAAATGTAAGTTATACAAACAAAATTATCAACTAAATTCGCTGTAATTATGCCGAACATGATTTAAGGAAACTACAAGTCTCATGCGAACCAACAACGGTGCAAGAGGAAATGTGGAAAAGAAAATTAAATTAAATTCATGAGAAATTAATAATTTTTTTCATAATCTATGTAGGAAATTAAAATAAGTGTTGAAAACTAATATGATTCTAGAGGTTGGTTAATTGAATAGTTTGACACTTCTGTATATGATTTCATACCCCTGTTACTGTCTTGCTTTCTCGTTGTGCAATTAATAAATTAAGCTCTCTTTGGGACTTTTGTACGATGACAATAACACACCATTACATACAATGCGAAGCTTTCAAAATAGATAAATAAGTGGGATTCTCTACCTGTGTATAATTTTAAAAAGCTTGAATGTAAACATTGAATCGTATCTCCATTTTTCAGGTCAAGGCTGTTTGCGGTATCGCTAATCTTCACCAAGCGACATTTATACAAGAAACAATATTTGGATACCGGATTTTTCTGAAATCAAACACAAATCAAATCTTATATCATAAATAAGCCAATTATAAAGAATTATCCAGGATTATCAATTATGCAAACTTCACTACAAGGATGATTATAAACTTTAAGAAAAAAGGAAAGTAGATGTCCGTGGGGCACCATTTTTTGGTGGGTTTACTGTATATGCTATACCAGAATCAAAGTTATTTAAGTAACACTACAAAGTTTTCTTACCAAAAAGTCTTGGCAATAGAGAACTAGTACTTCTTGAATTACTTGTGTTCGTGTAATGTTAAAATATGCGCTAATGCCAGCAGTAGCTTTCATTTCCACGATTTTTATGTGTACCGTTGGGTGCAATATGGTATCCATATAATTGATGTTTACATCGGGTAAAACTTCATCCATTATATTCATAATAATCGAGCTTTGTTCTGCAATAATATAGGTTTCAATTAGTTACCTTCATACTATTAGGAGTTAATTGTATTTCATCTACATATATGTCTTCGTACTAACAACGTATGGAAACATAGTGAAAGCAAATAAATATTATTGATTCAGTTTACTTAATTAACTGATGTTAATCCTAAATAATTTTTTACGTCATTAAATTAGCTTTGCCAAAGGAAAAAAATACAAGATTTCGTAGCACCTGAAAACTTTTAACTTCGCCAATGACTTTATGAGCTAGCTTTTGCAGCAGCGAACTATACTACATTTGGAATTGTGTCAACTAATACCTCTTGTCTTATCAACTAATCGCAAAAAAGTAATAGATTTTTCAAGACTGACGGGGACTATTGATTTGTACATAAACGGAATGACTGGAAGATGTTTTATGTGTGGAAGAGGAAGAACTATGTTTCCATAAAAACTTTGTCTTCTTATTGCGTAGACCGAAGATGTCTTGAGTTTTCAATATTATTAAAGAATGTTAGACAGTTTTACCATTCAGGTAGTCTATAAAAGTACTGGTATTGCTTATTGCCAATGTCGTACCATGGTCAGGGTGTATTCCCTCAGTTAAGTATGCACGCATTATTTCGGAAACTAAGGGTTCACAGTTATCTGTTCAAAAGTAGAACAAAATTAGTTTTTTCGCCCAAAAAAATGATATGAATAATGTTTTCTCTCAGTTCCTACCAAGACGCGAATCAAACTCCTTGATTTTTTCCAGTGGAACAACCAGTACACCATCAATACAGTTGTAGTCATCGACGATCATAAAGTTACCTGCATCTATAATTAGAAAAACAAAATTAGTTAGAATACTGCCGACAGATCCTAGAATGTGTTATAGAATGGGATATCAGTCATATTTGATATTTACCATTTCGATAAGGAAACAACACACTGGGCATTTTCCGCTCAAGTGACTTCTTTGCCTCACTTGCAAGATCGTCTAGATGAATAGAGAATGGAGAACAATGTTAGTTTAAATGATTGCCATTTTAAAACAATACCTAGCTAGTTATTCTTCCTAACCTACTAGGTTACTGAATACTTCCGAAATCTAATTGAAATACTTATACTTACCTTCCATTTCAAATATATTGGACCCTGGTCCTGCAACACGAATAAATTCGCGTAGGGGTACGCCCTGGCCTGCATTCAATGCTTGCGTTTCCATACTACCTGTATTTTCAAAAGTAAGGCCATGATACACAAATATACGTCTAGAAACGGTAGAATCATTTTTCTATATACATAATTTCTATGTATACTAAAACTTTAGTGCACAGTAATTTTGCTTAATACCATTCCCCATCTTAAGAAAGGAAGAACTGCAGTTTAGATGATGACTAAGCACAGCAGAGTAATCATGCGCTAACAATAAACATACTAATAATAATACAATTTCTGGCATGGAGTACTCACGACTTGGTCAACCCTAGAGTCACAAAATTGCTGTATACCATGAGAACATAAATTTTGATAGGAGGCCGTTTCCCGGTTCACAGAGGGCCCTCTGAGACTATCCAAGCCCCTCGAGGGGTTTGGAGAGCCTACTTTGCGCTTCTGAATCGGCCGCAATGAAGAATAGTTACACAAAAGGTATACGATCTTAATGCACTCGATGAACCGTTGGCAAAATTACATTTGCTTATATATAATATGGGTTCAATTATTTTTTAGAACTTCATTAAATTGGCCTTTACCTTCTAAAATATTTTCATTTTTACACATCAAATTGCTATCACAGCTATTAAAGCAGATCTCGCACTTCCTTGGTCTTCCTCGCCCCCCTTTCTTTTCTCTGTGTACACATATTGGTCTTAATTTAGGAAATAATGGCGTTTCCTGTTTAACAGGCGAAGTTGCACATGCTGCAGAGCAAATTTTGCATTTTCTTGGTCTTCCTCGACCCATTTTCTTTTCTCTGTGTACACAAACACATATTGCTTTCAATTTAGGAAATAATGGTGTGTTCTGTTCTTGTTTTACGGGTGAAGTTGCATTTGCTGATCTGCTAGACATTGATAATGCTGGCGGCGATAGTTCGGGATTTCCATCGCTCCGCCGTGGATATTTTCGTTGTGAAGTCATCGTAATAATTGTTTGAAGATAGTGGAAACTACATGTATTTCGGTTCTTAATCTCTATGTGTGCATGATCTTTGTTTACGCGATGGCTTAATATTCGTGATCATAAATCAAGGTTGCGTTACACGGTTTCTACTGATCTGGCAAATAGTATGGGAACGACATAAATGTCATCCAGCAGTATTTGTAAACCAGCCATTCGTTAGCGAGTCCGTCATCCAGGATTCAGAATCTTCTAAGTTTCTTAAACAGATAATGAGATTAGCCGCAAGCAAATTAATGTCCTAACCCTTTGATCATTGTTCGACTGACACTGACACACACACCCCACAACGTCTCTAGGAAATTTTGTGCCCATTTGTGTACAAACATTCTTTGTACCAACACTCCGTTTTTCCATTCCATTCCATGCAAAATTGCAAAGACAAAATGATTGATAAAATCCTTCGTTCTCTGCAATTTGCGTCCCCTTACAACTAGGAATCTATAATTGGGGAGGGGGCGACGGAAATGTGTAAAAATAAATTCCACAAAAAGATATTTTTGTAAACTAATAGCAAAATAATAGCATTATGGTACTGGGCTACCATTGATCAGCTGTGCTGTGTGGGGACCATTGTGTATATATATGCATACTATACTGCTAAATAGTCCACCAAGCAATATAATACGAACAACTATTTATCATATAACTATGATGATGAATCAGAAAACTAAAAATTCCCCAAACGCGCTTACAAAACTTACCATATGGAAAAACCAGGTTTTGAAAGTTATTGGTGACCATCTAAAACGTAAAAAGAACAAAAGAAGTAACTGGCAATAGCAATACCATTTTTATGGATTATTGGACTTTAGTCACTTTAGATAGATGGGGAACAAGGGAACCCATCCGAGATATGAAGAACTCACACTATGACTTCCGAAATACACTTAAGCATATGTTGATTCCTTTAACTATTGGACCTTTGGACCCCCACAGCGTGGACCCCTACCTCTAAGGTCTACAGTCTACAGCTGTCAGCTGCCTTCACAAAACATGAAACTGAAAACTAAATATCTATTTCCAAGTTCATTACAAAGTACGCAGACGCAGTAATCACCATCCTTGTCTGCAGCGCTACTCATCTTATAGTGGAATAAAATTCTAATTTTATGCAATTCATTTTAATTTCAGGAATAAAATAAATCAAGTTATAAAATAATTGTCCATCATTGCATACTGAACAAAAAAAAATATCTAATTAACTTCGAATAGGACAAGAGGACAACTAAAGAAGCGGTAATAAATTAAACATTATTTTAGCTTCGTGGGTATTGTGAGATAGCATGGATTCCAAAGAGACAATTTTAATGCTAACTTGATTCAAGGCGCTAACTACTTTGATTGGTAATCGATGAGCAACGAACACTTCCTCCCGGTTGCTTCCGAATCTAAATCTAAACACTTGGGTATAACTATGTGTTAGCTAAAGTCAAATCATTTATTAATTTTATCAAATAGACATTGGTAACAGACAGGTAAGAAATCTCTACATATTAATTGACGAAGTAGTTCGTAATTATACAAAAAACAATCTTTCCCGTATTTGCATACTATACTGTGTTTTATATTGGTACAAGAATGTCAATTATATAATACAACTCATCAAAATTAAAAAATGACAAACATAGTGCATTTGTTTAATATAATTACTACATTTAATTAACAGTTAAAGAAGCTTCTGCGATGCTGGCTGCTCTTTGGTGATTGGTCAGTCATCTGTCATTTGGTCGGTAGGTTGTTGATCCTATTCTGATATCACAACACGAAACAGTGATCATCAGTCCAGTCCAATTGTTCTTTCTTGGTGTCCGTAAGTTTTCAATTTGTAAAACCAATAAAAATATCATTGCGTCATAATAATATAATAATAACAATTTAACAATATGATTGTTGGTAAAATGGTGATTATTACATTATTAACGCTTAACGCATAATATATTGCTTTTTTATTCTCTCTCTACTACACTGTCAGTGTCAGCTGTGTCGACTGAGTGAAGTAAATCTTATTATTAACATGTTAACTTTAAATCATCAGTTGTAACTAATTGTAAAATATTTTTCCAGCAGAAAAATCATAGCCGACAGTCACTATGAGCTCTATTACTCAAGACGAAATTGATACTAATGCTGTACGAGATGAATTGATAATTAAGCAACAGGAAGCCATTGATAAAGAGGTAATTATTTTCATAGTACAATAGCAAAATTGTAAATAAATGTAGTCTTTATTTTAATCAAATCAAAGGTACACACTCACAGTCCACAATTTTTGGCACTTAGTAATAGTATAGTTTAGTTTAAGGCCAAGGCTGGTTACACGAGCCTTGAGTATAGTTATATCTGTGCACTTAATAATAAGAATACTGTTTGTTTAGTTAGTTTTTGAATACAGCTAAGCTCCTTCGCGGGTCATTTGTTTGTAATTACTATTTTTCAAATTCCTATTACAAGTAAGAAATATCTTACCAGCATTTTAATATCTTATAAGATATTAGGTTCTTTACAACATGCTTTGCTATTGCTATTGCCATTGCTATTGCTAGCATACTACTACATACACCTTGTATACTAAGAAAAGTAAAAGAATTGCTTCTGGAGGCCAATTCGTGATAGCTTCGTTCTGATGACAGGATGACAGGAAATAGTGAATTTTGAAAAAAGTGAAAAAGGAAGACGTCAAACGTCCCTTATAATAATTCGAGTTGATAACTCGAGTCTCCTGATAAACACGGCAACTGTTGAAATTTCTTTCTTGGTTATCCCCAAGATGACCTTGATCTACAGTCATCGTGGTTATCCCCAATATGTTTCTCCAGTTATTGGGATTTAGAGGAACTTTCTGTGGAACACTTTGTCTCAAAAGTCTCTTCAGGGGAGAAAGGGTTTTGGGGTAGGGATAAAGGGTAGGGGGTAACTGGGTAACGTTGAGCTTTCCTTTCTATAGCCGGTTCCAGTTTTCCCCGTGGGGAAACCCCAAATTGCCTCGCATGTAGAAAAACAATCCCAATAACAATAGAGGAATATTGATTATCCCTTATCCCTAACCTTTTACGGTTGTTAAATACAGTTATCCGTTATCCCTAACCTTTTCTGATTGCCTACTATGGCTATCTTTCTCTCATAGCAAAGTGGGTTATCCCAACTTTTTATTATTGTTAAATACGGTGTTCCAACATTTTCTGATTGCTAATTAGGGTTATTCTATTCCACCGTACTTGAAACGGGTAAAAAGTCTGGTTAAAAATAATTTAGATATCATTACTTTTGGAATAGATATCTTCATCAATTCCACTAGTGGGGGCAAAAGAACCACTAACGGTTCTACTACCTGACTATTCAGAAGATCCTATATACACTAGAAAAATTCATGAGATCAATAAGACTTACGACAACTTACGGCGCATGAGACCCGATGGGAATTGTTTCTTTCGAGCCTTTTGTTATGGTTCCTTGGAAAGACTTATTGGAAATCCAAACGAGTGTAAAGGGTTTCAAGAAAAAGTGGTCGCTACGAAAGATATTTTTGCAAAGGCTGGATTCACTCAGTTTACTGTTGACGATTTCTACGACAACTTTGTCGAGGTAATGGTACTCCTAGACATTGTACCAATTGTTTGTTTAATGGTCAATTATAAATTGTAAAACGTAACGTTTTTTAGATTGTGGAAAAGGTTGCTGGCGGTATGACAGAGGCAGAGTTAAAAGAAGCATTTGCTGAACAAAGTTTTGCCGATTATTTGGTTGTATACTTACGGCTACTAACTTCTGCTGCACTCCGAAATTCCGAAGACTTTTATGCTAATTTTATTGATGGTGACCGAACACTCGCTGAGTTTTGTCAATTGGAGGTGGAGCCTATGTACAAGGAGAGTGATCATATTCACATCTGCGGCATAACTGAAGCTTTAGGAATTGGCGTTAGAGTGGTCTATATGGATCGTGGGGAAGGAGCTCAACATGATTTTCCAGAAACTAAAGAACCAGTTATCCATCTTTTATATCGTCCTGGGCATTATGACATACTCTACCCCAAGATTGCACCTCTTAACTGATGTAAATATTACCAGCATATTACGTATTCATCTATCTCCATTGAAATGAATGTATGTTCATCACCGTATTTATTTAAAGTTTTTGTTATAACAAATCTATATAGTCTAAACTTTGAAGTCTTTTGATCCTTGTTTTAGGTAGCCAGGTCTGTTATCATAATATTTCATTACTCATTACCTAACGACCTTTAACGTGCTTTCCATAATTACCCCATTGTAACAGTCCTGATTAAGATTGTTTATTTTCCAATTCCATTCGGCCACTGAAATTTTTTGTAAATAAATTAGCTAGGGAACGTCAGCTATTTCACTGTTTCATGTCTTAACAGTTGAATGTTTACCTAACATTTATAGCTAACTATAAATCCTAGAACGTAAATGTAAACAATTTACAAATTAATTTATCTATGCACATTTCCAACAGTAATAAATAAGAAGTGCGATTACTACTGGCTATTAGCTAACAAAACGTCTCAAAATGTTTTTTTGCAAAATAATTGCTCACATAATTGAATCACTGCATATTTAGAGTGGTATTACAATAGAAAAACGAAATAATATGACTTTTGTGATTATGCTGTAATTGAACGGGTGGATCTTCAAAGCAAAGCTTAGGAACAAAAAATATTAATTATAGCCATTATATTTACAATAATTAGTGAATTAGTAGCAAATGGACATTACAAATGCTTTTTTCTATAAGACCTAAGCATTGCTTATCTTCCATCGCGCATATCAAATCTCAACTTCATATAAGAATACAATGACAAAGACTACCCACTTCTGTCCACCTTTTTAATAATTAATATGATTGGTCAGTTTTGCCGGATATACCAATGCTAACTATCTCTGATTATTTTGTATTTTGCAAAATAAAAAGAGTAACACAGTCTTAATTCCTGCATGTCCTGTTTCCAACAAAGAATAAAGCATGTTTATGTATTATTCTTTGTTGGAAGCAAAGAATAAGACATAAATAAAATATGTTAGGACAACCAGCAAGTGAAGAGAATATGATCCCACAGAAGTCATATTTTCAGCCAATGAGAACCAAGGAGATGTGCGGTGGGCGAACATCTTGTCCATATAACTCTGAACAAACTGTAAATTACGGTGTTCCAACATTTTCTGATTGCTAATTAGGGGGGCTTTCCCTGACTCCCGTTTGTTGCTGGTTCATCAGGAGGCCCCAACACCAATAGCCAAATTTCACATGGGGGATTAGCAATACTTTTCCTGCAAAACATGCCATTGAGGCTTCTTTATGAAAGACAAAGAAAGTTGATATTCTTGGGTTTTTTCACCTTTCGTAGAAGGGGTAAAAAGGTTTGCATTGTCATCTATTTTGTAACACTTGTGGAAATTCAGGATATCGTAACTCGTAAGTCGTAAGCTACTTTTTTCCACAGTATGCGTGACTGGGCGAATTGAAATGAATTTAAGGAAATGTAGTTCCTCAAAATCACCTTGGCTATAATAAAGTTATTTATGACTGTATAGAAATGCTAGATAATTTTCTCTCTGTCACTAAAATATTCTGTGCTAAGGATTTCAAAATTTCAAAATTAGTCCCTACAAAAACACATTTGGACACCTCCATTAAATTCTAGTAATATTATGCACCAGCATGTACCCTCATAAATCCAAGAATAGGCCTTCACCGAAAAGAAAGACAACTTTGCCTGAAAGAGGTGGTACATTTCATTCGAAATCACCCTGTATGTCCAGTGGAACTGAGGACAAAAGTGACTTTATGGATGAAAATCGAAACGTGTTGATAGCAGATAGGTCGAATGAGGCTAGATTTCCTCGGGAGTGGGCAGCGCCAGAAAAAAGACTAAGAAAATCATCTACTATCGTGGCACAGGAGTCGGATTTTCTAAATCTTCCAGAAACAGTAATTTACATTTTCAAAATGAGTATGCCTAAAGGAATTAGCTAATTAAATATAGTAAATTATTTTAGGTGCGAGTTAAAATATTAACACATCTTACCTATGCAGAGAGAATTTTGACACAACTTGTTTGTCGCCAAATAAGAAATGACATACGGCTCAGAGTAGGACTTCTAACGAAAGTTTACGATTCATCTAAAGCTGGGTTAACATTCATGAGGGATGTTATTGTTGAGTCATTAATAGTTGGACGATATGAAGTGCCTTACTATACCCCTTTGAAAATGCTTTTCCAGCCTGAGAAAGTACAGCGACTTACTTTTGACTACCCGATTTTAGTAGCCTACTTCGACGCGTTTTTGGCCCGTTGTCAAAATATTAAATCTTTGTTTATTTATGCACATGTATTGGATGGAAGCCCACAACCCTCAATCGCTAGAAGTTTGTCTAAATATTGATTTTTTAGAATCCTACAGAATATTGACATTTAACTTAGACCCGTGGCATAATGTACTTGTTATTTATTACGTAATGAATACAACATTTGCAAAATACCTTTTAGATATTTACGGTGGTTTTGAATGGAGATTTCCGGAAGCTATGCACAAAATTCCAGTAAAACTTGAAGAATTAGTCGACCTTATGATTTTCTTTCCTGGATTTCAAGCCAGCTCAAGCGTGTCTAGAATATTTACCATAATCCACGCTCCGAATTTAGCTCACTTGCAGATCAAATTATCTGGAATCATAGATACCGACGAGACAACAACGATACATTTTTCTGTGATAAAATTTTTGAAGAGATCTAGAAAAATAAGAAAGCTGATAATTTCTACAGATCAGAAAAAAGATTGCATGAAATGGAGAAACTATCAATATTTGGGAATACCTCGAATCGACATTAACACTTTAGCCAACAGTTTACAATTTGAAGAACTAATCCTAACAGAACCTTCAGTAATCTTTCATACATGGTGTCCAATTTTATACAGTCAACAAAGTTTGAAAGTTTTTCAAATATTTCATGCGATGATGTGGCCATTTCTACGTGATGTAATTTACTTTAATTGTAAAACTCTTAAAACTATCGGAATTCATGTAATTCTGTGTGAAGAAAAGGAAAAGAGTATGATGATGGATCTCACTGTTTTCGGTCATTGTTTGGTTTTGAAGGAATTGTATATTTGCGTTGCTGGCCCTTGCGATGTCGGTTAGATATTACTCATTAATACCCTTATTCAAAAATGTATGAAAAAACAGCTAAAGTTTATACCTGTACTTCATGATACACATTATATACCTGTAAATAGGTCATGCTGACCTAATTAACTTTGATGGCCTACCGAAATCCCTGGAAACATTATCGCTAAAAAACGCTTCTTTTAAAACAACTGAGATTCTGCATTTTAGAAAGCTAACTAATCTGAAGTCACTCGGAATAGTCAGTTTCTTCAATTACAAGGGATATGGGGTTACAACTGCTGCGTTTAAAAAGATTATTTCGATTCGTTCGTTAGATGAGCTTCTTGTTTCTGGATTTTGCGTCAGTACCAAAACATCAAAAGAGTTGGCAAATCTTCTGAAAATTACGGAAAGTCGTATGAAGGAGAAACATTCAACATGCTACTTCTATCGTGCAAACAAGAAACCTCGTTACTTTATCAATAATAATGGATTCATTTTATTTACTTTATTTCCAAATAGTACCATCATATCTAACAACTAATTAGCTAATCTCTGAAAACAGTTTTATCTTAAGTCCAAATGTACACTGCATTCATATTCATATCCTAAATGTCATGATGGAGAGATTATAATATGAGAAAAATAATTCTTACAGATTTTAAATTATTTATTTCCATCAAAATAATATCCGCTTGTCTAACAAAGGACTAATATCGTTTCGTACTGTACATGCAAATTGTATTGCTTTTAGTATTAACGTAAGAATAGAAGTTTGTTTACATTTCCTTTCATGTGGGGTTTACAATTTTAGGAAGGTATATAGAATAGATGCCTAATATTTAACATTAGCAGAATTAAAAACAAGAATAACTAATAGTGAAAATACATTTTAATTGCGTTATAAATTTTACAATACCCACCATCTAGTTAAGGGAGTAAGAACATTTTCATGGGAAATTTCATGGTCCGTTTTGGAAGACAAACCTGGTATAGATGCTTCAAAAGACGAAATGGAAGGAAGGGAATGATTTTCTTTAATAGATTGGTATAGTGTATCATTTTTGGAAACTATGCATGAATTTGAGGTTCCCAATGGACAAGATGTCTGCCCTGAATTGAGCTTTCCATTGCGGACGAGTACTGGGATTGGAATGCGGGGTGCGGGTTGTGAGAATGGACTTCTGCTTCCATCCCCCATCGACCATCCGTCGTCGGCTTTCTTCTCCCTGCTTCATACAAACTAAATATAGGACAACAGTTTAGTCATTTCAGATGCTAATATTCTTTTTTAAGCTAAGTCAATCTATTTTGTATTTCTTTGTAAATGGAACTGTGTTAGACCTCTTTGTCTTATATCGGTGATTTTGGAACCAAATTTTCACTTGAGTTGGAGTGAGTCTAATCAGAGAGGCTAAATGCTCTCTTTCCGGAGCAGAAAGGTAGCGTTGTTGCCTAAACTTCCGCTCCAGCTCGTATGTTTGAGCTTTGGTAAACAGGATTCGTCGCTTACGCTTCTTTCCGCTTTTCTTGTCGCTCCCACTTTCTTCATCTTCGCTTCCGGTGTACAATGCAGAAGAACACGTGCTCGTTTGCGAATCTTGGCGAATTAGAGATAATTTCCCTGTTGAGCGTGCCAAATCTACTGAATCCATACTTGAAACGGATGCAGTACGTCCTTAAAAATTACACAACATAAGAAATAAGAAAAGTGTGTTTTCCATGTGTTCATTTCTATGCGGTCATGTGTTTCAATACTAATACAGATACATCTTTGAAATATTTTATAAAGGTATATACCCGATGTCTCCGCAGTATGAGTATTACCGTTGACATATTCATCTTTGACTATTACTGATACCCTTTCTTCTTTTACTGGTGTGTCAGAGGGCATTGGCGAGTCATTCGTATTTGTACTATCTGCAGCCATTATGTTAATAGGTTGTTTAAAGTCGTGGTCACTGCAATATCAGTATATTGAACCATAATCAGTTAATTTTGTCAGCTTTGATATTACTGAAAACTTAGGACAGTTTAAAAGAATTACTTAGAATGAGCGTCCAGTGAATGATCTGCGGAGCTGTCATGAGTTACCCCGCCATCAATGTTCTTTTGAAGAATGTAGCTATCTGCTCCTAGTAAATGGTCATCAAGTATTCCTGAGCATACAAATTCAAGACTTAGATTAATAATTTTACATGGAGAAAGCAAATCATGCATGCAGATATATATATATGTTAGCGGCAAATCGTCAAATCAGGCAATTACGAAAATGCCTATATATATATAATCATGCATATATATATATTGTATATAGGATTGATAGATGATAACTACGTATTATTTTGTCAGAATGATTTGTGGGTAATGTAATGATTCAACACAATTTTTGCGTTATCTTGGATTCAATATGATTTAAATAGCATTTACCAGATTCGGTAATATGTGTAGGCTGAATTACACTCCAATTAGGGATAAATGGTGAATTAGTAAGGGACTCAAGATGATGATGACTCGGCTCAAGATGTTCAATGCTGTAGGTAGGGCCATAGGGATACGGTGGGTAATGTATTTGGTGTGGCCCATGAAAAATAGATTTTCCACTTGATTCCGATGGTTGTAAATCTAAAATATCTTGTACATTAAAACCTCTCGGCTTTACGGCGAATGGACCAGTCGGATGGTGAAAGCTACTCATTTTTACATCACTTAGTCTGAAAAATAAAGAAAGTCAACAGTTACCCTTTTATTGCTAATGTTCTCTCAAGTTAGGTCCTGAACATGCACATTACAGTTTAATAGTTCGTGTGATTGGGATTAACGAATGCAAAAACATTTGTAAGAAGTTTTTATTCTCAATTTTTAGGTAAATAACATCTCATACACACGCTGCGATATCTTTAAATGCTAATTTACATTTCATTAGTTTACATGTCCATAGAAATCTACATCTTTGTTTGTGTCATAAAACTCTCTTTGAATGGTAATTAAGCAGGTTATACACGGGGTCAGCGATATCAATAGGTAACGTTTTATGTCCGTTTTAACACATGCAGATAAAGCTATAACTTAGGTTCAGGTATAGTATGATATAACTAATTTAAGTAATAATACTACAATAATTGAACATTCGTTAGTAACGGTGTATGTTACATTACTAAATACAGGGTCTGTCAGAAGTCTATTTGTGTGAAGTTATACACTATACATAACTTTAACGAGACAGCAAAACGAAAAATTCAACGCAGTTACAGAAATATTATTGAGATTGATGATGCTATTCACTACGGATGCATAAAATAGTCAGGCATTTAGCAAGTGGCAAGGAATATTTAGCGTGCACTAACGATAGAAATTTCTTACGGAACGCGCATATGCAAGATTTGTTCACCTATTCTTCGACTAATCAATTTTTTGTTCTAATTCCAAAACATGGTTCATTTTCATTTATTAATGCAAAATTGCACGTTACCCTATAGTCATTTTGCTATTATTTTGTACTATTTCATATTGGTAGACGGTAAGGAATGAATAAATGAATTTTGTATCATCTTCGGAAAACTTGCTTTTTTGTTTTGGCTTTAGTGCTTTCAACTTTCAATTTCACAGATCTAATTTTTGTCTCAATTTAGAATGTAACTTTCGGCTTCACCTGTACCATAATTCACACTTAATCCTGTCTCTGAAAATTTGGATGTTGATAAATGTAAATATATCAATAATTTGCATGAAAGTTCAGGAATATGACGGGTATACAGTTGTTATGTACCTAATACCTAAATGTGCCCAGTCATATGCACATGAAAACGTTCGAAGGTGCCCTTGATAGATTTATCTTATCATGTAAATGTACAAGATTTGAAAAACAAATTGAGCTCATCCGATGATGAACAGGTACAAGCTCTTAAAAACTTTCTGTACTAATATGGCATTATTATGGATTGTGCATTGTCCTCCTATCTATGTTGTAGATAAACTCTAAACAAATTTCACCACACATATGATGTACTCAGTGTACGTTATCAAAAGAATAAAATATTATTATCTTGCTATCTGGAATTACTTTTATCTGTCTGTCTTCTGCAGGACTGGCAGTCCAGGGTATTTTGTAGATTACTATTTTAAATCATACAGGCTATCTTTAACTTTACATAGCATATGGTTAAAATGTATGGCTTTAAATAGGTAATTGCATTGCATATATACCTATATAAGTATACATAATTATAGTAGTGTCACGTTTTGTAGATTATTGTAATTACCTATTATTGTATATTCAGACTTGCACTTTTTGTGGACATTTATTTTATCCCAAATAAAGTTAGCTTGACATAACACATTTACGATTATCATTATTGCCTTCCCTTATAATACATACAAATTTGTAAACCTTAATCAGCATATTCCCTAACAAAATAACAATACGTTGCTCTAATACTTACAGTTGGGTACTGCACTAAGATATTAGTATAATAATTAAGTTACGTATTAATTAAATACGTATTTAATTGTTGGTACGTTAGAGCTTCCCAACTTCCAAAATTATTATCCGGTTAAAATCATGTGTTTTTCATTCCTCAATCCATACTTTACTTTCTAATACAGAAAGTTCGTAGAAAGGAGATTTAGGTAGTATGCCGCAGAGCTGGTTAGACAGAATGGTTTACTATTACCTATATGCATTAAGTAACACAAGTAGTTTACATATTTATTTGCTATTTCATGAACAGGAAGTGGTACATAGTGTCTGCTCCTTTTGATGTCTCCTTTCTTTTATTGGCATACGTAAAGAACAAATCATAAAATTCTAAATGAAGCGAGTTAAACGAACTCGACAGAAAGTTCTATGAAAAATGTATACTTCTCATTAATCGAGTTATCGTATTTAAAAAGCTTACTTTCTTGATATAAAATATATTCCTTTCCTCACATCCCTAAGTTAATTTTTAGTGTTCATCAGAATTTTGTGTTCATACTTCCAGCAAACAGGAAGTCCCTGTAAGCATTTTTATGTCAATTTTTTACTCTATTCCTTAAACCTTCAGGTAATGCCGTTTAAGGTTGATTATATATATACTGTCTGTTGTGTCTATATAAAGTATTTGCAATTCTATATGTGGCCATCATTACATAAAATTAGGATTTTTCGGAACTGTACATTAAGCAACGTATATAGGTCTTATATCGGTAGTATTATCATGCTTTGCTTGATAATTGTCCAGTACATGAACTAACTACGTATTAATATAAGCAAAAAGTGACTCCTGCTTATGAAATATACAATAAAGCAAAAATATAGTTATGTCCATTTCAATGTCAATTCATCATGTTCTTCCTAATGTTTTGTTACATTAAAATAACAGATTGTAAATGTTTATCTTATTAATTGCCTGGAATTATTTGATAATTGAATAACGTGTCGTTTTCTAATCTGTACAATTATCTGCATCACTATTTCAATTTAAATACGTACCTAATTGGCATAAAGATGTACTATAGAACTTATGATAATGTAAAGCAGTGTGCAAAATTGCAAGTCGTATTTCCAGAAAGATAACGGAGCAAAATGAAATCAATCAAAGCCGAATTTTTACACTGTCACTTAAATTTAATCGTCAAATAATGAATAATTCGATATGCAATAAACTGATTTATAAGCAATAATGTAGTTCATTTATCATGAAACACTTTTTCAGATAAGTATAATGATAGGTGTTTTGCTTGTAACATTAAACGAATATGTTGTAATCTGCGGTTAGCAAAAATATATAGTTGGTAATTAACTTTAAAAAATTGTCGCAAATTTCCAAGACTGTGCATATTGGCAGTGTATTAAAGTAGAACCACTGTACTACATGTTAGAAAAATATTAATTCATCTATAACTGTATACAGAAACTTGCAAAAATTCACGAACTCCTTATTCAGCTTAATTTAACCGAACCTAAGTAGTTTTAGCGAGCTTTTTTATGGAACCGTTTTGTGCGTCCGCACGTACTACATGTGTGTACGTTTGAACCATAATTACCGAAAGCATTGGCCGATTTATATAAAACCTCGGATTTGACCTTATCGCTATAATTTAGAACCACATTAAAAATGGGAGTGGTCGACCCACCCCTTTATGAGATAAAGCGCATGTATTTTATATTGTATACGATTTGAAACTAGGGTTTTGGGCAATGAAATTTCACACATCGCTTCTATAGTCGTTTGTTAGTGGAGTAGTAAAAATATTTCAATCTTCCACTTTATATAGGATAAAATAGTTAAATGGGGTTTTTACTTGTAAAATAAAGTACATCGCTTCTAGTCCGTTCTTAATTGGTTAACAATTTAGGGAAGCGCAAAGTTAATTTTTTCGGTGTTTCCATATTTAGGAAAACTGACCTAACTTATTGGGTGTTTCTACTTGTGGAAAGAGTTAAGCTAAGTTTTCTGTGCTTCTGCTGGCAGAAAGCATTAAGCTAACTTTTTCCTTGTCTCTGCTTGTAGGAAGCAATAAGCTAATTTTTTCTTTGTCTCTGCTTTTAGGAAGCACCAAGTTAACGTTTTCCTTGCTTCTGATTGTAGGAAGCACTAAGCTATAACTTTTTCCTTGTTTCTGCTTGTAGAAAGCGCCAAGCTATGGTTAAAGTGGTAGATGCAATGAATATGGAGAATGATCTTGACATCTTCAAATTGACATCAAAATAGTCAACTTTTGGGGACAATGAATAAGAAATGAAATCGAGAAATAGAAGTTAAAATGTTTGTTTTAAAGAAATATTTTCTATAGCTGTCCTTGCAGAAGGTACTTAGTATCGGCTGTATATATAGTGATACTACTGGGGCAAGTGAGATTGGTCTTGTTAAGTGATCTTAACCTCTTTGGGGATGGTTTCGGAAAACCGTCCACGTTTTTTAATGGGGAGCGATGTGCATTATTACTTCCAGTTCAGTATTATGCAATTTTGGTTTACAAGGCTTAAGAAGAGGAGAGAACATCCAAAAGACTTTATTATATCCGGGTGAGTGTGACCATGAAGTCTTCAAACCATTCACATGCAGGGAAAGTCTATCTCTGAAAGATTCCAAAAATCCTCCTTCGGGAGGACCGAGGATTGCTCAATTGTATCACTAAATACCTCATGAATTGCTGCTTAGCTGTATAAAACGGAATGCATCTAATACTAAAGTCTAAAATCTTACCCAATCATATCACATCCACTTTATTCCGTAAGGGTATGGAATAACATGCCATATAAAACATCAGGTACTTGTACTTAACACATTCATTTAAGTATACCGAAGACTTCAACATAAAGACTGGCAAAATTAAGGAACTTCACCAGAACACATGGGTTTTAGACTATAACTCAATTTTCAAATCGGAACCCTACCCTGATATGTGTTTTATGACAGTATGCAGATCCGATTTTACGAACATATCTTTGTTAACTGTATCACAGAGGCATTTAAAGAGTATACGCCTGCTTAGTTTTGTAGTAGAGCAATATGCAATATCTTTTCAATTCAATGTGAATGTAACAAGTTTAAATTCAAGTGCAACCAGGAAGAGTTAAAATTACAGAAAACATTCCTTAATTAGCAACAGTGGAATAAATTATTTTTCATATAACTAATGCTTAATTAATAAGCAAAGATTTGATGGATAATATAGTAAGTTTTATCAGTAAGGCATCAGGTATCAGGAGTTCTTAAGTATTTGCTGGAATTTTTTAAAAGGATGATATTTTGCAGAATGTAGGATGAGTATCCAGTACAGTGTTAATTCAATTCAAATGCAAGTGTGTCATAAAAGCAAGGCTCTTTTGTTATGGTTCACTTTGGATAGTGGTGCATTATTGTTGTAAGTCAAGAGGTTTTAACTTGACATGAGTGGAGTATTAGATATTTATAAGTAGTATGCAGACCTTTATTATACCATGCCACCATGCATACTTACTTATAAAAGGGGATATGAAAATATTATTGAAGTGTCTTTACTTCTGATTCTGATTTAGTTTAGTTATTTTGACAATAACAATGACTACTGATTTACTTACGATTAATGAAGATAGCCGAAACTAAATAAGTAGGTGAAAGTAAACCTTTTGAAAGTGGTACTTGAAATTAGAAAGGGTAATATTGATATACGAGGAGAAAAAAGTTATGGCCAAGTAAGTAAAATATCATCCACTTTAACTAATACCTACAATTACCTAATCATCTAATTGCTAGCTGGTAAGCCGAATAGGTTAAGATAATTTGCAGTACCTGTAATTTGCAGGAGATTCATCTCCATCATAATTATCAGACGATGACCATGGAGTGTACGTAGCATCTTCTGGATGGTAAAGTCCTGTAGGGTATGTCCATTCATCGTAGTAACTAGTTGAAGTGGAACACATCTTGGAGAAAATCTATCTTAACTAGAAGTAGCAGTTTAATGTTACTTCTGAGTCTGAGCCTGGCACAATTAATGATGATGAGCCAAAACAAATTAAGATGGACTAGCACAATCACATAGGTAGGCTGGCACTGACTGACCAACTATCCCATAATGTGGCTTTCATTATTTCGTTCAACTGTTTATCTTTACTTTTTTGATAAGTACCAACTCTACCTAATACATGCTTACGGATATGCCAGAGAATAGATATTAGTAGAAGTAGGTGTGTAAGGCTACTACATGTACAATCAGTCTATCAGGCAAACCGTAGTGAAAGTATATTACATTACAAAGTATTCGTAAGGTATATAATATCATCTCCTAGTCTATACGAAATTATGTATAAGTTTCATTCTCGTCTGTCGAAAAGTGAGATAGCTGCCTAAAGATAAATGCAATAAACGCCAAGAGTTACATTTTAATGTATCAATCTATCAGTTTTTCTATAACACCTAATCAAATCAGAGATTTGATAAGAAACTGTCAGACAATCAGTTTTATATGAATAATATACATGGGGATAGCTTACTTTCATTTACACTGAAGCTTTTCTCGGTAAATAACTTTTATATTGGTAATTTCTAAAGCAATTTATGTGTGTACTATTTTAGCATGTGTCATATATATTTCAAATTGTACTATATCAAATAATCCTTAAGCAGCGGAGCTCGCTTTACATGATTTCTTCGACCAATAGTTAAATCGAGACTCTATAAGAAGATATGGCAGATATTGAGTAATTTGGTTCAATAAAATTAGGTTACGTATTTCCCAAACTGCCCATTTTATAAGGTATACAGGACAGAAATACCCGAAAAAGAACCACTGACATATGCCTAACAAATAATTGTATAAAATAAAATATGTCTCTATGAGTTGATGCTTCAAGAAAAATAAAAATATGTGAAAATACAAATGCAATAATTACATTATTTTACCATTTTTAGTGCAATAAGGATTCACTATTCTCATATATGTATGAAGTATTGGAGTATTTGGAGTAGTTGACTTACAATTATTTCGTGCTTCGGTTTGTTAGATTGCAACAATGATATTGTTGAAAAGTCCATTATCAACTACTGGATATACTAATAATTTCAAGGAGCAAACGTGTATTACCTGAAATTGGGTGTTATTACTATTACTCACCCACTAATGTTACTAATGTCATTATAAAATTAAATCTCATAATGTGTACTGCGCGATAGTGTGAATTTGCAGCAGTTACCCGAATAGTAAGTCAGCTTCTGAAGTTTGTTAGATTGCAAAAATGACAGAAAGCGCAATTAATTAATACATAATGCCATATCGTATCAAGATTCAATGAATTGATTTGGTAAATTAAGTCACAAATACATCCGGGTTCTGTTTTAAATGTTTCATACAAAGTAACAACTGGCATATCATCATCTACCCATCAGTAA
Organism: Yoshiicerus persimilis; assembly: GCA_020352615.2. Lineage (NCBI taxonomy): Eukaryota > Metazoa > Arthropoda > Collembola > Entomobryomorpha > Tomoceridae > Yoshiicerus > Yoshiicerus persimilis. The sequence continues at coordinate 36,632,015 of CM036941.2, read as the reverse complement.
CATTTATATTAATATCATAGTTTTAAAAAGATGCAACGATGCAAGAACTGCAAATTTCATCCCTAGAAAATGGAAGAATATACTATGCATTGAGATAATAATATGATCATGCATTACGGTAGTACGGTATAAGATGTGCGAATACATTTGACAGTTACATTCCAAAGGAGAAGGCTAAAAAATGATTCCTGAGGAATTTGCACACAGCATCCTCGAATTTCCAAGCTAGTATTTTGTATTGGATGAATTCGGTCGGTTCGGCATTGTAACTGCATGCAAGGATAACTCTCAAAGTCTTCAACTTGAACTCCTCCACAGCTTCTACTCCCCTGTATACCTATACCTGCCTTTGCATACTTAATTACAACTACAAAGAAGTAGGTAACATCGTTGCATTTACATAAAGCAGATAAGCCTTCTCTGATTGCATTATGGTTCTTGATTGACATTGATTCTTAAAATTGCTATTTTAGGAATACCTGCTTTTTTGCTTATACCTGTATTCAGTGAACCAACAAACTGAATTCATTTTTAGTCGATTCCTCGTGAAACTGAAACTGCTCTTCACCGGCCCAAAACTTACCGTAGCTTTACTTTTTCGGTAAGATAGAGTAAGATTTCTTCAAGACCCGTGATTTCGTGATATGTGAGCTTAATATTCACATATACCTACATGAAAAGGATAACAAGCATAAAGCATTTCAACAATACAACTAAAAGTCAATAGAAATAAAAGTGTAAACTAGAAAATGTTATACGAAATCAATTACAATGTCGATTTAAGTAAGATGTATATTTATATCCCACTCTTAAGTACATACACATACATCTACATATAATCTTTAGATAACAGGATCCGATCCACTATCCGATCCTAATAGAGGATCGAGTATATTATATCGACTAAACGAAAATATATCGAGACAAAGACAATGTACCGTAAAACTTAAAAGAAAGTTCTACGGTGTCTTTATTTCTGCCTCATGTAGCTTTACCAACATAAGATTCAAAATGAGAAAGTGGCAACTGCATGGCCTAATATTATGACATTATAAGCATGTTTTGGATTCTTATATGCAAATAATATGCTTAATGTTGTCGATGATAACGATCAATTGAACAACTCACTTAGGGCAGAATTCTTTTATTTAAATCACGTAGCAAATTCATAAATTCATAAAACAGAGAAGGATTCATCTCCCTCAGACATTACTCATTACTGTCATTCCGTTACCCACGTTGATATCAGAAATACCATTTATTTCAAGTTACTGTTAAAGCAAATTATATTTTATATCCAATTTGACTCGTCCTTCTTAACAAAGCGTTTAAGTACAAAAGAACAAAACCCTCTCTATTTTAGTACAGACCTAAAGGAGGATAATGAAAAGTTATTCTAATTACAAAATTGTGTTTAAATGTTCTTAAGAGACGGAAGTGCAACTGTTTATTTGAATGTTTTATTATTATTGTAGTTAACTCATTTGTACAGTATATAAAGCTTGCATTCAGCAATTTACATATATACTCATAAACAAATACAATAATTTTTAATTAGCATTTTGAAATGGAAGTCGGAGGGACTCTAAATAAAGTTTTACTGTATGGTGTGCCTATAAAAATTATAGGTGCACTATGAAAGAAATAAAAGAAATGAAAGGGTTAAGTTGGGCAGTGTATGCTGTTGCTTAGTGGAAGAGAGAAAAGAAGACTGAGAGCAGAAAACTGCATAGAGAATTGACACTTGAGCTGAGCAGAGAAGTAGCTCATCCCGCATGGCAGGAAAATTGTAGATTGGCGGTTTGCGATGAATTCATGCGCAAAGACAGCCTGACATTCCCCTATGATTTGATCAAAATGACGACGGGGCAAGAGCAAGAAAAATTTTGAGAAAGTCTCTCCTGTCCAGTCTGTGTCCCTTTAAAATTCCATTAGATTTCCAAAGTACGTTTCCGTAGGACCTTGGAAAGGGTTCCAAGTGTCCTTCTCTGTCAAAATATACCATCTCAATGCATTTTCCACATTGACAGTGTTCATTGAATTTGGTTGGTTACAGCGAGTTAGAGCATTGGGTATCATTCAATCAGCTAATCGTTGAAATTGTGTGGTCAAGTAGTACTGTTGTATAGTAGTTAATATTCATCTACTCCCGCACACCCAGAGAGATGTCATAATTAGTAGTTTTAAAAGTTAATTTAATTATCAACGAGACTGATAGGACAAATCTCAAAGAGAACAAATTCCAAAAATTAATTAACCAACTTGACTTCTATAGTTTCCAGTAGCAATAACGACTCATCTGTTGTCTAACTAATCTGCCTGTACTTGTGACTTTAAGTTTTTACAATTAGCAAATTGACGTGCCGTGAGAACCACGATGAGCCAACTAGGGTAGGAAAGGAAGGAAGTACATAAACGGTGACTTTAGCAGCTCCGTTGTCAGCTAATTGTACAACTGACAATAATATCAAGAAAGTAAAACGTAGTAGAAACATCTGACTCCTCCAGCCTCAAATTGCCTCTCTTGCTTCTTCCTTAACTTTTCCTCCAAGTTCCCTTCCAATTAAGTTTTCATCGAATTGGAAGTTTCCACTACTGGATTGGATTGGATAGGAAGTTGACCATTTTGTCCCACCGTTTAAATCTGCATTTTTAAGCCACTTATCATGAGTGGCCGTGCAAGGAACAGCTCTGCTGCGGAACAGCGAAATTCCAGTAAGATACTTCAAAAATTCTTAAGTGATTTTTAATATAGTTGTGTGTTTTAGTTACTTAATGCTTTTTGTATCTATATTAGAAAGTAGCCACATTCAGTTTAGTTGTATTTGTAGTATTTATTTTGTGATCGTCTCAACAAAATTACGGTTTTAATTTTGACTGTGTTACTACTTTTAGATTTTGTGTTTATTGATTTTGGATTTGTTCATGCATAGCATAGGCATTCAGTGCTGTGATAAATATTGCTGCCAAAGCAAATACTTATGTATAAGTAAATAGCTATTCACTATTGGCTAGAGATTTGTGACTTCGGATTATCTTTCTTTTCTTCTATAATCAATCTATTCATTTGGTCTATAATACCACAATAGTAACTTAGCTATCGATGTGAACGTACCGTTAGTTAACTACTCCACATCCACAATCTGCATTATCGCCCATAAAAATAAAACTGTGAATCAGTATTTTAGCAAGTTTTAAAGTTGTGTCTGAATTCAAAACTTTAATGCAAAAGTATTCGAAATTCAAACAAAAGCAAAGGCCCCATAAAATTTTAGTACCAAAGTTCGTAATGATATACTAGCATTTGTTATTGTGCCTTGAAAGAACAAAGCAATGGATCTGTAATTTAGGTCAACGCAAATTATGTATATAAAGCTTTGCCCATTAAAACCTTCGCTTCGATATGCAAGTGTAAAGATTCAAATTTGGCACTTGTGTTATTTATTTAAGTGGGTGTAAATCTAACATCAACAACCATCAATGCTAATTATGGAAATTTTTCAAAATTACATAAATTAAAAGTAAAAATTATTATAGAAGTGTGCCTAACGGAAAATAATATGTGCGCGTGTGTGTTACGTATTTTCATTAATAAGTGTAAGTCAAGTCAATGCGTATACCCATAGCAAACAATCTCGACTGTCAGTACTATACTTACAGTGAATTAAATTATTATGTACCTTTCCATCAGTGAAATTATGCGATACTTTCATTACAAGCAGGGAAAGGGAAATACCTTACTTTAATTAGTGGTTTGCTTTAGATAATGTTTTTACCGTTGTATGGTTGTGTGGTAAGTTTGGTAAGTAAAACAAAAATAAAACGACTGTGTGACAATGATTTTTAGTCAATATGTATCACACTGCGTTTATTAAGCGACAACTGCAAACTGGTGATTGACCAAAACTACTGTAGTTAGTAGTTGATTTTAACAATTCTGAAGAAGTATAGGATAAAACTCCCTGAGTTCTTTACGTTTAGTTCCGGGTGTCTCATTTTAATGAATGGATGGATATAATATATAATATAAAGTAATACAAAGAGCAAAGCTTCGTAGACAATTTTTGTTCCGCGAACAGTTTATGGCCCTATAAAACAGTAATATCAAATATTGATGTTTTAAGTTGAAGTAGAAAATAATTCGTTATTTTATATAAAATTATTATATCTATCCTAATTTATTTTGTAAGGGTTGACCAGTAAAGTTCAAGTGGTGAACTGAACTTGTGTTAAGCTATCTTACAAATTATAAAATTAGTCAATCTTAACGTATAATTTAATGACATCCAATTTTTGTGTTTTAGTTACTGAAGGAGGCAAAGTTACTACAGTCATAGCAACTCCTGGAGCTGGACCGGACCGACCGCAAGAAATCCGCTATACTGACACAAAACCCATAGGAAATGGAAGTTTCGGTGTTGTGTATCAAGCCAAATTATGCGATACGGGAGAACTCGTCGCTATCAAGAAAGTCCTCCAAGACAAACGTTTTAAGGTATTTTTGTTGCCATGTATTGGTATAATAAAATACTACAAACAATGGAAAGTCAGTCGCCTTCTTTGACCTCTGATAAATTACTTATGGATTCAGCTTAAGAAGGCTGACTGACAAAGCATGGAGACTAATAGTTATGGTACCCAGGGAAAATCACATAATTTATTTTGTCATGTCAAAGCCATCATATTGTATAATGATTATGCAGTCTGCTGTCTATATCAATGACAAGGTCTTTGCATGTGTCCACCTTGTTTCCATCGTTTAGTAAACAATAATTTTATTTTCTCATTAGTAAATGTGAAAAGCTTTTACAATGACAATGATGTTATTGATTAATTGATTACCGATTGTTGGTTTTGTTACAGAATCGAGAACTCCAAATCATGCGACGACTTGAACACTGTAATATAGTCAAGCTCAAATTCTTCTTCTACTCCAGCGGTGAAAAGGTGGGAATGCAATTATGTTCCAAATACCTTGACTTGAACCTGTCCAGTGAATTAGCATTAAGCTGCTCTTCAGTCTAGAGTCATGAGTGTTCCGTTTTTGACGGTTTTTAATTTGCATTCCTGTAGTGAAAGGGAAGGAATTTAGAATGGTGATTTTATTGAATACTGTTTAACTGCTTATCATTTACTATTAAGCTTGATTTTTTAGGTATCTAGTATATTCAGGCGTATCTGAAATTAGGGACTTTTTAAAATTTCAATTCTCACCACCGTCTCAATTGTACATACAAATATGGAACTAGGGAGGGTTTTAAAAGTTAGTTTGAAAGTTGAACGTAACACTTATTAAAGTCAATTACACGTATATTGGCAGGCAGGATTAAGAGTTCTTAAGTGAGGGTTTGATTAAATAGAAAATACCCTTATAAATAGTTAAAATTCCAATTATACCATTAGCTAGGGAAAAAAAATCTTAAGACGACTACGTATTTCTTATTTTCAGAAAGATGAGGTTTATCTGAATTTGGTGCTGGAGTATATTCCGGAGACGGTGTACAAAGTGGCTCGTCATTACAGCAAGAACAAGCAGACGATCCCTATAAGTTACATCAAATTGTACATGTACCAATTGTTCCGAAGTCTGGCTTACATTCACTCTCTGGGGATTTGCCACCGGGATATCAAACCGCAGAATCTTCTGCTAGACCCTTCCACAGGAATCCTCAAATTATGTGACTTTGGCAGCGCCAAGCATCTGGTCCGAGGCGAACCTAATGTCTCTTACATCTGCTCACGATACTACCGAGCCCCCGAACTCATCTTCGGTGCTATCGACTACACCACGAAAATTGGTACGTCGTAAACTTGCGAAACGTTTATAACGTAGTAATACATTTAAACATTGCTCTACCTTTCGTCTTGTAAAAGTGCCATTATGTACCTCTTTACCTATTTCTATTACCGAGTATTGTACATTTTCATTCTTTTATTGGCTACATTACTACCTACATAATGTATACCTATACTAGTTAATAATAGCTTATATGTGAGTACGTGGGTTTCAGTGTGTTATCATAATAGTCACAATAAACAACAAGCATGTACAACGAACTCAGTTCTTATGTCAACTCAAACAAAACTTCAACGCCTCACGTATTAGGTATTAATAATTAAATAGGGATAATCCTGAGTATAGGCATATATGCCAGACTTGGTTTTTGGCTTGTGTGAAGTGTCTGACATGTCAATTTTTTGTGCAGATGTGTGGAGTGCCGGGTGTGTGTTAGCAGAGTTGCTGCTGGGTCAGCCCATCTTTCCTGGTGACTCTGGTGTAGACCAACTGGTGGAGATTATCAAAGTTCTAGGCACCCCGACCCGTGAACAAATCCGAGAAATGAATCCCAACTATACCGAATTCCGGTTCCCGCAGATCACTGCCCATCCATGGACTAAGGTACATAATATAATACAATGCGTGGGATTTTATAAATACTGAATATTTGGAAATAGAAGACCAACATACATATTCGATGAAGTTTTTCTCAGATACTTAAATCTATACGCTATTAGCAATAACTAGATTTTAGAGAAAACATTAAAGTAAAGGTTGGTTATACAGCAAAGGTTACAGCAAATGTGCAGTGCAGAGAGGTTGCTACCTACGCAGCGTATCCGAGTAAGTAAAAGTTGCCTCATTGACTTTTCCTGACTGAGTGACACTGTTACTAAAACAAGGGAAAAAGTTGACTTGGCTTTTTTGACATTCTTACCACAAAGCAACTTTGAGTAAAATGAGTGGGGTGCACATAAATGAAATTACATATATTGTGTTTTGTCTGTCCTAGATGATAGGTATTAGCCATGACTTTACTGACTCGGTCTCTGTGAATACATAACTTTTATGTACTTATATTGTCTATGTATTATTTACTTGTCGAATTCTGGAGATCCTTCTGTTTTTCCGAGACGAATTTATTCCTGATTAGCTTTGGCTGTCTCCCTACCTTCCGAAGCCGCTGTCAACTTAATGGAAAAACCTGAAGTGCCGTCTACTTCTTTAATTCATATGGGTCAGGGTCTAAAGGTATTATTCTATCAGTAAAGATCAGTATTTTCCGAATAGAGAATTTGCACATTTGCTGTAACTGTAGCGTTTCATACATTGGTGGAGAAAAGTTTTCTGTTTGCGGACTTTGAAAGTTGGTTGCCTGACTGATTGCGAAGGATCTTGCAGATTACAGTGCAGAGCAAAAGCCGTTTTTCATATGCAAGCAATTAATAGTTTGCTTTTCAGTATTCACCTCAATATAAATCATAAATATATTATGCAGTGTTTTTTATTTGTTGTATAATTCTATTTTTCATACATCCAATTATAATGATATACTATCAAATTGCTGATCTAAATAGACTCACTCTGTTTATGTTCGTTCCCCGTAAATATAGAATTTTATTTCTACCATTGACTGAGCCAATATGGGTTTTCCATTGAGTTTCGGTTGAGCATAATATGATAGCAATCAATAGAATAATGACCAACTTCCTTGCTAACATTGGTCGTAGTTGTTTAAAGCTTCAGTGAAGGTTAGAGGAATTCGTAGTTACCTAACGTAAACTACTTAATTATTTTGATTAACACAAGTAATCTGAGCAACTGTGCAGATTTACCTACTAAAAGATTAACGATTTATTTGCGTGACCATTTAAGATTTACATGCTTAATTGCACAACGAGAAGTTTTGCTGGACTGATTGATAACGATAACAAGAAATCGTAGGTGTAATTCGATTCCATCATTTTTGATGGAGTTCTTTAATAGCAGAATGATAACATTTATATACTGTAGTAGAAGGTTGGAAGCATGGCTTTGGCTTAGTTCAAAAATCAATATTAAAACAGTTGCAGGCTTAGTATCGATAGAATAGAAAACATATGAAATTCTGTAGTTTGTACCTTGACAAGTTGCTCCATTCAAGGAAAAGTTTCATTGAAAACAAAGATTTGTTTGTATTTGTGTTTCCAATAAAAATTATTGCCCATAAATGTTTTACTGCTCGGAAATATAACGATGCTGCTTAACAGAACCACATGTAAGCTATGCAATCCAAAAGTAAACCTCTACGTGCAAGCAAATGAATGAAAGATTGAGGCAGATTGAAATTTCTTATAGGCATTAGAAGCTATATAGAGTGAAATGCATTTATAATATTCTTTAGTACCCAATGCTCTTACGGGCGAACTTAATTCATTCAGACAAGCAACCTTTTGCATATGGCTTTCAGTTTTAAATTAATAAATGTTTAGTGAGTCCTTGGTCTTTAAAGTCTTATGTTAACAGTAATGCTGTATACCCCTTTGTTAACACTGCCCCGTGTGAGTGGTGCTGGTTATTCATACCTTTTCATGAATGAGTAAATGAATATGTATTTAATGCTTCTTACTGACTCTTGTTGAGGTCTTAATGTTTGTGTATAGAAAGTAAGGGAATGAAAAATGATGATTATTAATATTAATGTAGTGAAAGCTGTAGATTAATGAAATGATAACGACAAAGAAAGTAATTAAATATTTTGTGATAAATGTGCAGGTATTTCGACCTCGAACCCCACCAGAGGCGATCGAATTGGTGTCTCGATTGTTAGAGTACACGCCGTCGTCTCGGATTACGCCATTAGAAGCGTGTGCCCATACGTTCTTCGATGAACTTAGGGACCCTAACACTCGACTCCCAAACGGCAGGGAGCTTCCGCCTCTCTTTAATTTCACAGAACATGGTAAGTCGTATTTTATTAATAGTTAGCGCATTACTTAAAAGTATAATAAGAAAACATGAAGAGTCAAATCTAGTTTCACTTGGGCTGATTGTAATGTAAAAGTAGCTAGAAGTAATGGGGAGAAAGTAATGTTACTTTCTCTCGTTACTTCTAACTTTCTTTAACTTACTTAGATATATTATTTTAATAAAACCATAACCACAGCTTATAAGGCTCAGTTTAGTTTATACTAATGCATTATCGCATCAATCTTGAGCTACGGTAGATTTCAATTAAATAGTTTGCTTTTCTTTGAAAGTTCAGTACTTTAATGGTTAATTGCTTTTAAAAAATTATCCTTGCTGCCTTAAGTATTCTTGATAGTTCTTATTAAAACTGGAAAGACTTTTACAAGTATCTGTATTCAAGTTCAAAACAGATTTTAGTGCTAAGCTGAAAAGTAAAGAGTCTGAGCTGAAGCCTACTTACACTTCGCATTGATTGCATTAGTGCATTGGTATGTCTTCGGAGAAGTATTTAAAAAAGCACTAAAAAAGTCCAAGAATAGATGGGTGTAGTGCAATGCAGCATAAAAGTTAGTTTGGTTGTGCAAGTTGATTGATTTTATTGATTTATTTATATTTTGTTGGGTTTTGCAGAGCTGGGCATCCAGCAACACCTGAACCAGGCTCTGATTCCGCCTCACGCAGCGGGTCCTGCCGGACCATCGACTCAACAGGAGAACAGCGGTGGGACGGAATTAATTCAACCACCAGAGACGACGTCAGCGGCCACTCCCGATTCCACGACATCTCAACAAAACCCGTAATGATTAAGTTCCCAATCTGCGCCAACCCCATCGTCGGAAGTCGAAACCAACATACACTATCAACTAAACACCTTAACCCTCATACTGCTACCTACTTTTACCTAATTGCCCTTCTCCTCAATCCTCTCCTAAGCCCAAATTTAAAATTGCAACCCACGTACTAACAAATAAGAAGCGCGGCCATTCCCTGATCAAAATTTATTGGAAAAGTTGAAGGCAACGGATAGAAGTTGAGCGACAACAGACGAGTTGTCTATAAATGACAAACTAAGATAACTTAAGATCAGAATTTAAGTTGATATCAAGAGTGGAATGAGTATTGAATACTGTCGACGAGTTGATCTTAATATAATGATTGTTATAATCATGCCTACCTATGATTAGTTAATTAACACTTGTAGAAAAATGATGGCCACGTTGTCCACGAAAGATGAAGAGAGGTTTACCAAAAATAATAATTAGTAGACAAACAATTAGAAGTTTTTCTCATCACACGAATAAATTACGTGATGCGTTCTCGCATCTCTCTTTCTGCTGCTTTTTAAACAAAAAACTACACCTGTTCTTTTATGTTAATTTTTGCTCTGCTAAGCGCCTTCTTACTACCTATGAATAATCTTATCTCATAATATCAATCAGTGAGTACCAGTGCAGTGTTGTAGCGCCATTTTACTACCTAAGAAATAACCGGAAGGAAGTAATGATATAAAAATAAGCTCCATTATAAACTAAATGCTAACGTAAAAATAATACCACATACCAACTATTAATAATGTACTAAATATACCAGATAATTAACTAAGAAAAATGAAAACAACTGACTTGGAAATTAAAACGTGATCCGTCACTGCATTGCATACTATCAGCTAATCTACTAAATCTAAATAGCTACACTAACAAACCCATTTCTTCTTACGAGTTTGAGGATGAAGGAAGGAAAAATTGAAAGCAATCCACAATGTAAAGAAACACGATAAATTCAAATTATGATGTGTGTGTTGATCTGTTATGTAGCGACTTATTTACAAAGCGTAAATGTCTATGTGCTATAGAGGTAACGAATAATGAAGGAGTGGGCTCTCTGTGACTGAGTCTACAGTTTTAATTCAAAAGGGGAAACACACTGGATGTTTTTTACGGAGACAGACGTGTGATTTAACAATCCAGTTTCACGCAGTGCATCACATACTGCCGATGAAGCGCCGTAATACAATACAGACATACAGAACGTAGATAAACGTACATAAATACATACCTCAATCGAGAATCTTGTCATCAGATCCATTCATTATGTTGTTATTACCTACACTGTTATAATGTAGCAGCGTATGTAAATGTAATTACTAATTACTGTGAGTACAGGTCAGATTCAGACGTACATATAGCTAATTCTATATAATAAATATAATAATTCAGTACAGTGCAGTGCAGTACCGTACTCTACCGTACCGACATACAGATTACTTATAGAGACAGAAATACATAAAATTGTACATAAAGGCCAGGCTACGTTTAGTTAACTGTAAGGCTAAAAACCTAAGTACATACGTCGTCGTAACTTAAATATATTATGTAAGTGTAAGTAAGCAAATTACGTGAGACTACTATAAGTTTAAGTTTAATTAATATATAAGTTAAATAAGACGTAAGTGAATATAAGTAAAGTGCGGTTCAGACGTTTTAGGACTGATTGGTTGATTGCTCTTGGTAGTACGTGCTTTTGATGGGCCCACCTGCCAGGAGGTCTACGGACAAAAAGTCATGTGTCGTCTTCTCGCTGTTTTTCTTTGTTTTTCACTACTCCACTCTGTAGTGTGTGTATGAATTCAGGTTTTCTAATAAAATCAAAGTCCTACGACCGATTCCTCTCCTCTTGCCCTTCATTCACTCTACTGTACTACTGTTATCATTCCATTTCTAAGTCACATACATACATCCATCACATACTTGCATATTGCTCCAGAGTGATAACTATTTGTTTCATAGACTGCCTCTCCACAATGCGTGCCCTTCCACTAATTATCATGCTGCCACTTATAATTCTTGTCTAATGCCAACCTATTAACAAGTTGGTGTTCTTAATTTTGTTGTATTTTTTCATATCTTTTATCATATCATTTAACATTAAAGGCACACATCAATGTATTTCCACTTTTACATCACTGATGTTGATGTTAAAGTGTGATTTAAGTAGTCATTCAAAATTATGTTTCCTTTTTAGTCCAATTTCTATTTCCCATTCTGAATTTTATTTTTTCCTGATATTCTACGGGCATGTACCTCAATGTATGTACTGTCGTAAAATTTTTAAAGTTCGACGAACTAATTTTAAAAAGTTTTAACCCAGGGGAAAGTCGCTGGCTTACGCCTTAGACCCAAGACTGACGAGTTTCTTTTCTTCAAACTCTTTTCGTGGCTTTTCTGGGTAAGAAGATTCATTTTCAGTAATAGAAAGAAGTTACTAAGTTTCCAATATTGAAAAAATTTTGAACTATAAATCCGCTGCTTCTCTTCCATTCTCACAAAATATAGCTATGATTTTATACTATACTTACTTTTTAAACATATGTAGATACTTTGTAAACCTCAAATTACATGCAACAAACTAAAGCTAAGCTTTTCTATAGACGCGACATTATATTCACCCCTGTATGTAGTGTACTGTCACGTCTGCTTCGCATCTGCATGTTTACACATGATAGTAATTGCGTAAAATGTGAAGATATAAGAGATTAACGTGTAGTATGTAGTAGTAGGAACCCAATCTTTCTCCAAAATACTTTCGCCTGTTCTTAGTCGTTGTCGTCTATATTTCTTAGCTAGACTAGGATGCGTTTTCTCCTTTCTCTATTAACTTTCACCATTGAGAAGTGTAATGATTTCCTTCGCAGAATAAACAATAAAAGAAGGAAGGGAAAACCATAAACAGATACACATTGTTATGTTCAAGTTGTATTCAAGTAAAAGAAGAAAAGAATCCCTTTCCATCATTATATATTCACAAACAACACTACTACCCTTTGGTCTGTTTAGGTCTCATTAAAATATCAACGCTACGTTTATTTGACTTAACGTTTGTTGAATATCATTTGTTGTATTGTGCTCATAAGAGAAAATAATATTTGGAGAAAGTGGTTCCTGGAAATTATTGTGCAGGTTATATAAGTAGGGAGAAATACGTTACGCTGCGCTACCCAGTAATAACAAATTTTGAAGCAGAGTAGATTTAAGCAATCATTATGCTTAACATCTATTATGGAAGGGAACATGACATCAGATGACTAACGGCTTTATTATTCTTTCGATTAGTTCCTTGGAGGTGTGTTGGTAGTCGGTGCAGGTAAGATAAGGTAAGAACTTACGTTTCCATACATCAATACTAATAACAGGTTACAAAATACCTCGTACTTTAATAGCATTATATCCCACCTATAATTTCGTTTAGTACTAATATCATTTAAATACTCTCCAAAACATACTTTCACCTGTGATATATATATATCCCCCCTTCAAAAGAAAGTAGCACAAACCTGCTAGAGGTACAAATGACAAATACCAATACTTGCTCTTCCTTTTAGAAAACACATACAGTTTGGAACAATACTGTTATGTGAGGTAACAGAAAGAAAATTTAATGCATTTCTACAATTCTCTCTGGCACAGTGCAAGAAACAGCAAGTATTATTGGAGTGAGGCTGCGTAGGACTTATTTCCCAGTATACTTCATTACGTACTAACGAGATGAAACTTTGCTTTCTCTAAACAGGAGCACCAGGTTTCGTTTTACTGGTAAACAACTATTTATTAATTCATTAAAAGCAAGTGCATACCTGTTGTTTTTGAATTGTGTTTCCTAAACTAAAGAATGTAGTACGGAAAACAACTATTTCCTTTTCCTCTTGATAGAGCACAGTTATCTAGGTAAGCTGCCTATTTACAGAAATGTGCTAGGTGCCTAAGGTACTATGAGCACAATGCATGTCTCCCATAACCATTTCTAACCTTCAAGCTGAGAAAATAGCTGAACTGAAATAACAAATAATTTTTCATAGGAACGGTTACACTTTTTAATATTTTCCAGACTTTCACTTTCAATGCAAGTGTAATTTATTGCAAAGCCCCTACCACTAGGTAATACAAGTCTAAGATAAAATGCAAAAGTTGAAGAACGTGACGCTGAGAAAACGGAAGATTCATATAAAAGAAGTAAGCCAAAGAGCCCTAGTAAAACAAGCTAATAGCTTTCCCTGGAGAAACTAAACTCTACATATCATCACAGACGCAGCACGTTGAACAGGTCGCTTTCTCCTAACAATCTATGTAAAATGCAGTCCAAAGGTAGACAAGGGAAATTCTGACTTGGCATAGCATTGCAGAACGGGAGTCTTTCGTTCGTTTTCCCATTTCATCTCATCTCATAATAGATTATGTAGACATGCCATTTACTCTTTTAGAGAAGTCAATCTTCTTCCTTTCCTTTGTGCTCCTCTAACCTAGCACTCGACTCCAGCTAGTAGTCTTCTTTTCTTTTATTACTGCACTACTGAACTGATATGCTGTCTTGAAATGCCTTGACTAACGCCAAATACCTACTTCCCTTCTCCTACCTTGTCTTTTCTTTGGTAATCCACATACACTAGTACTTTAGAGCTCAATTTGAGTTTCATCAAAAAAGAAAGAGATCCTTTATACATAGGCAGAGGCAGCCGAGTTTAGCCAATCCACCCAGTTAGTCCACATGCTTGTATGTACAGGTTCTTCCACCAAACAACATCCAAATTCAATTTTATCATTAATCCTCATTAAGTACTGCGAGTAAACTAGAGAACAGCAGAGTCAAATCTAATGAAAATTTCGACTGATACGTTTATGGAGTAAATGTTTATATTGCAGTTCAAATTAATATGATGTAATTATGCCTTCTCGTTAACATTTACCCTATTTCTACTTGTGTGAGCGGGATTCTCCAGTAAACAAGATGAAGTACATAAATGCTTTTGATAAGTATGACAGTCTAGTACTGTGCAGTTTTTGGCTCCTTTCCTAATGGTATATCTGATAACTAAAAATTCATGAATCACATCGCAAATGACTCAAAAGGAGACTTCGTAATTCACCTATAATCTCTTGTAGATATAATAACCAATTGACTTTAGTACTCTCCTAATCAGAAATTCTTTAGAAATGCAGGTCACTTTTAAATGTTTGATAGACTTAATAGATACCATGTAAGGTCGGAGTGCTTATTGTTTTTCCAAAATTTCGTCTAACTTTTCTATACTCAAAATACCTGCTGTTCCGTGCCGTTTCATTTGAAAAGCTTTGATATTTTATGTTTGTATGTACCTGTAAACTTAAACTTGCATTACACACAAATTCCTTTGCTTTGGTATGAATGACTTTTCTACCCAAAAGGAATTTGTTCTCCCAGTAGCTTTATCAATAAGGCACTTGTAGTACCTAAGAATAAGAATAGCCAGCGATAGTAAATGCCAGATTACGAAAGTTCTCTAGGTACTACTGTACTAACTGGAAAATCTACCTATATGATTGTTAATTCAAGGAGTTCTCCCTACATGGACATAGGACATACATATACACAAACGTCATTAAAATTGTATTTACTATCTCGTATACCAACTCACGATGTTTAGAAAACAAATTAAAAGAATAATGCAACTAACAAGTCAGCAACTTCAGAACTAAATTGAAAAAGAAAAAGTAAATTCCTTAAACTTTTCAATCTTGGATTATTTCTGCGTATCTACTTAACTGCTGTGGATTCAATTAGAACAGGGAAGTAGAAAGTATTAAAACAGAAAAATAAGTTCGTGGTCAGAAGACTTAAGAGTGAAAGTCCAATTTACCCTGTTTTAGTACTTATATATGAACTGGTCAACCATACTTTACTATTTGCTCAATTATTTTATGAGGGAAACGAACACGTATTTCATCCTTCAATCTTACCGTATAAGTGAATACTTATATTTCAAGACAGCGTACTATACCTATTTTGAGCAAATACTGGTAGTGTGTAGTAAGTATGCGGTGCAGAATCCTTTAGGGGACTAGGGGAGTAGAAAGTTAGATATTATATCTATAATGCCTTATAGGTTAAATACTTAAAAAAGTATATAAAATTCCCATTGGAAAGTCTGTAAAATGAAATACAGTCAGGTTGAATAATGGGCATTGTAGTTTCTTAGTACATAACACGAAATCATATAAAACAATTTCTACACTCCACTATATATAACTATCCACCCCGTCAGAACAGAACATTACAGTGCGCTATATCTATATGTATATAACTAGAGAAACTTAAACAATACGATACTTAACCATAATATATATAGGTATTGTAAGAATACTACTTTGAACTGTAGATAAGAATGCCAACACGTAGGCGATAGTCCTGTATTGAGTTAACAGTTAGTAGTTTTCAGGGAGATGATACGTGAATGGTTGTTTTCTAAGATATTTTGCAAGACAAGTCTTAGCAAGGCAACTAAAATGAGCCTGTAGGGGTTCAAAAACTTTACTTTGCCAAAGACAGAACCGACAGGACACAACTACTGAGTCAATTGTAATATTGTATTTCTGTATTAGACCTAGTACATACCAGCAGTGTCCTACTCTGTTAGGAACATTGCATTGCAAACGTCCTGCATTATTTTCCTTAGTTTCTATACAAAACACCTAAGTATTTATCGCCAAATGCATATCTTGTGCAAATCTCTCGCAGAACTATTGCCACCACAATGCATGAGTAGACATATACAATACGGTTATACATGTATATCGTGAAAATGAGAGTAAGATTTCAATGTGACCTGAGCTGTGTTGTATTCTTGTATTCGTGCCTGGTGGTGTTCTTTCTCTAATTATAAAACGAAGTAAAACTCTTTAGGAAAAGCAAGAACTACTTAATGTTGGGCAACTACACATTTTAATAAAAAGCCTGGGCAAGAATAGTCGCTATCATGAAATATGTAAGTAATGCTAACAATAAGTAAGGAAATCAGCCAAGAGAAAGTACATTTCTCGTGGAAAGTTTTAGTTTGAGTTCAGTGTTCTCCGTAGGTAGTGATCGTGAGACTAAAAGTAGTTTGTATCAGGTAGTAGGTACACAAATACAATCAGTTATTTAGTAGTTAGCCGTTTCGTTTCAGTTTCCATTATTTTTACTTACGACTCTGTTGACTTTCGGCCACAGTGGGAAATGTCCCAGTTGCTTGTCGAACCAACTTTAAAACGGAATTTTGTGTACACGACCAAAGAGGTAATTTAACTTAAATCCCAATTCGGAGTTGAAACCAAAAAACCAATCCATAACAGTTTCGCGAGTTTTCCGGATTTCCCATTGTCCTACTATTGACACTGTAAACAAGAATATAAATATATTTATAACAGTCGTTCGTATACATACACATACACTATTTAGTATACTGCTCCTGGACAGACAATTGGAAACCTGCGGTCTGCAGTTCACCAATGTTGCATCAATAAATAGCATACAAATTAAAATCATGCACATAAAGTGGTTTACAGGAATGAGGCGCATTTTATTGGATGCAATACAGCATGGTAACTACGCTAGATATATGTTTGCTGACGTCTGTACCGCTAAAACCTCATATGACTACCAAATAAATAATCTTTAATGAAAATATTTAAATTCTCATGAATATTACCTTAACAGTACCAAAACACCAATAATTTTGCGGCTATAGGGAACTCATACATTTTGTACATTGTATCAGCAAACCAAACTGTCATGCGTCAGTACATAATTAGGTTTTCTACTAATAAACAATTCTAAAACACACAGCAATAAATTATATTGCACTATTTGTTAAAGGCTACCGCATTTTAATCAGTGAACAGAAAATGTTAAAAGATCGATACTCCTTTTATACCTAGTATACCGGTTAACTGAACTAAATGAAATAGATTTGACATTGAGTTAGTAAGTAGATTTGGGTTTTCTATCTGACCTCAATGCTTCTTCAACTCCGAAGGCAAGCAATTTCAATTTTGTAGGTCCCCGTCTCCACACTCTACATTTACAAATCAATATCCTGTTGAGCTGGCTTTGCTCTTCTTTTTGACGCTTTGTTTTCTATAATGGGATTCTTGTACTATAGTTAAATGCTCGCTTTCCTGGTAAAGAAGTAATGCGTCAATGCGTGGTACCTACATAGATATACGACCAACGCAATTATCATTATTGCTTTTCATCGGCATAACTGAGACAGCTATCACTGATTTGATATCTTCGCTTTGAAATATCAACAGTAACAGCTCTATAGTAGCAAAAATTGGTTTAGATTGACAGAGCTTTCTATTGATATGTATATAAAATAATTATTTTGCATGATATTTGGTCATTCCATTAAAATTAATAAATTAACGATCCATATAATACACTGGTTTCACTCATACTTTCTCTTTTAAGCTAAAGTTCCTATCTTCCAATCATTGGATTGGGAATATTCCAATCTATGTATCTATTCATATTGAATCATTCCATTGTGTTTGCAAACAATGAATCATTGAAAATAAAGCTATAAAATAAATTACAGACCGAATATCCTTTAAGGATTTATTGGACTATGTGAGCTTATAAAGATTATGATAGCAATCGTCTCCCGGACTCCACTTTCAAAAATTCCAAATCCAACTAAGAAACTAAGATCATGAAAGTGGTAAATGTGTACTGTACAGTCATGTAATACAGTCACCACTATCACACCAAAATTTCCCTAAATTCTACTGTTCAATTTTTTTCAAATCGTAAGCTTAGTTATTATAGACTGGACATTTTTAGTGTAACTGACAGGGATGGCACTCGTGGTGTTTCTAATAAAAACTGCAAGTCGCATGAAAAACAAGCTTTAGAATTTTTTATATTGATTTGTAAACAAACAAAGGTTTCTGTTTGCCTTTTGGATTCTTTCTTACATTGGCTTCGGTCCATGTAGCATCATACTACAGTAAAGTACATAGGTAGGTATGTTTTAAATCACATTCTGAGCTATTTTCTTGAGAGTATAAAGTTTGTTCTTAAGAAGAGTCCTTGTGTTTGTCAGAGCAGATAAGATAAAAAGTATTGTCCACGTTCCTAGTAGATGTTTATTTTCACCATATTAAATGTAATGCGTAATAGAGCACTCATAGGCGCCGTCATATCCACAGGACATGACATATCAACCAACCACAACAGCGCAATGCTACAAGTAAACCTGACTTCCGAAGAAAATCATAAGAAAAAAGTATCATCCGTAGCAATCCGTTTCATCCATTCAGCCCAAGCTGCTTTTCCGATGTAATCTATTAAAACTGGCCGGAACAGAAATGCAGAAGCAGCAAAAAGGACCAAACCTTAGCCCAACTACAGCTATAGTTGTCAGTCTCAAGATAGATACTCATTTTATATACTCACTGCAGTTCAGCCATATATTATGTATACTTAATTTTAATGGCTTTCTCTCTGGTCTGGACGAGACCCCAAAACTTGATATTTTAGGAAATTGCTTTCTCTGACCGGCCCAATGCTTAACTGCTTTCTGACACCAAAAACATATTCCAGTCCTTAGATTATCAGCATCAAGTGAATTCAATAAAAAGTCAAGTTATTTTATTTAGCCATTTTGAAAGGTGTCTGCTATTTTTAAATGACATTTTTATTAACAAAACTCAACAACTACATAATAAGTATTACACTATACGTAAGTACTCAGGTATACGGTGCACGATTGCAGCTATTGAACAAGATTAAGTCAGAAGATGAAGATAGTAATAATGAACACAAAATTTCCCCTATTGCGTTATATCGACACAAAAATGCTTCAACGTTTTTGATGCATTGAGTGTTGCCTCAATATTGTCTGAGTTTTCATGTTCAATATAAAAAAAAGCTCTATATTGGCATATTTACTAATTCTGCGGTAAGTGTTTGTGTATACATAATATTAGAGTGAGTAAGGAGATTAATAGAAACGCAATTTCCTTTGCGCAAAATTTTCCTTTTCTAAGGAACGCTATGCGCTAATTGCCAAAGGGCAGATGACACAAAGGAGCCTAACTGGTTAAATCCTTCGCCAAAGTTAGGATAGTTTAAATAAAGCCTTTTATTGGTAGGGAGCGTAAATATTTGATCTCTTGGGAGGAATTAAATATTTTTACAAAATTAAGACTTACAGAATTTTTATTGAAAATGTTTTATGCCGAAATTAATGCATGACATTTGTAAAAAGTTTATTATTTTGCATTATTTTACAATTTTTGAACAGTGCCTCTAGAACTCGGTGAAGTATTAGCAAAAGTTTGTGAAAGAATACGGTACATTTTAAAATGGTTCTAATGCCACATGGAAAGTGAAACCTAGAAATACAGCAGTGCGGAGAAAATTCTATTTTTCCATATTCCTCATATCTTAGTAGCATTAAGGATCGCTATGCACTCAACAGTTATTACAGTATATAGGTAAGTAAATATGTAATTATGTCTCTAATAGAATTTTCCACTTACGCCTAATATAAGATCAAAACGAATAAACAATTAAGTGCAGAATGTACTAATGACGTCGTGTGGAACTGTAGTCAGTATAGTATAACGCTTACTTGGCTGGCCCATAAATAATAATGAGTCTCGTTATTGTCTATTGTTTGAATACGAAGTAAAATAAAATGCTGGAACAAAGCCACTCCGGCAGAATACAGTAAATTATAAACTCGAGCACTTGAGTTTGCTTTGGTTTCGTAGCTTGGATTGCATGTTGTCGACTTGGTTGTTCTTTGTTCGGTTGTATCTCTCGGAGTGCTATGCTACATCTTTTTGTTAGGCATTTCGTCGTCTGTCGGTCCGAAAAGCAACTGAAAAGAGAGAAATAATACAACAACTACATTCGGTACTTAATACAAATACAACTTTATACTCGTAGCAGACTGCATGTAGGCAGTTGTTTCTTTCTGCTGATTCACTACATGAACTGGAAAATGTACAGAACGTGTAAACACACGAGAGGACAAGACGAAAACAAATCAAAGTGGAAACTTAAGTAATACAATATGTAAATGGTAAAGTGAAATGATTTTATCTGCCTCTCGGTTGACTACGAAATGCAAGCACAGACAACGTAGATGTTTTTTAATGAATTGAATATATTTAACTAGGACAAAAAGCTGTAGAATGGCAGGCGAAGAGGATAGCTATCCGCATCCGGCCACTAGCTATTATGTATCTACCTACGTAGATGGTTTAAATGCACATTTGTGTAACTTGCATTATATTTGTCCCTCCCCTGAAGCAAAACTCCCTGAACAGAAACACGGACAACTATTTGAAGACGATTTTACTTTTCAAAATAATTATATACTTAAAGTTACTGTTTTATTTAGAAATGGGTGACAATAACAATAGTGCTTTCTAGGATAAAGGTCAAAGGCCCTAACATTTCTTAAAATATACTCCTCACTGAGTGCTCAACCTGATATTGATCGATGGAGGACCTACGCAGGAACTACTTTACATTGAGCCATGCCTGAATTCTTTAAAATGAAATGCCTAAGTATAAATGCGAACCATGTCCAGACCAGACACCAGATTTGGCTCCAAACAGAGGGAAGAATTATGTAATGCCACTCAGGCAATTTAATCATTGTAAAAAGCCACTTTAGTAATATTATATGAAATGTATGTAATCCACAAAAACCAAGCCTGCATGCACAATCCATACTGACGAGGTTTCCTTGGATCATCGCAATTCTATCGTCATCTTGTTACATACGCTTGTCGTGGTTATGTTACATTGTTTTGCATTTATTTGCACTTACAACATATCCCCAAACTAAACCCTCCTTGTGGATATTTATTTCAGTTCTTCTATTCATCAGCCACACATACAAAACTCAACTCTAACAAACTAAACTACTCACACAGATAACAACTTACTATCTTATCAATGTATATATAGTATACCTAGTAAATTAATACACTTTACAGAATACCAGAATGCTTCAATAGAAAAGACAAAACTACCATACCAGAAGTTTGGAACTTGAACAGCTACATAAGAAAACGACGACAGCTGCAGGAGCAATCTACAATGTAGTTTGTACTTTTGTAGTATATCTCTATAATAGTAACATTACATAAACTAGAACTATTAAGAACCGAAAGCTTGTATATAAGAATGCGCTGAACAATCTATCTGTCTGTCTGTCTGTCCGTTGGTTGTAAAACTCCTGAAAGGATTGAGATAATTACTTAAAACTTTTCTATTGTGTTGGTTGGGTCCAGAGGGAGATCTGGTTCAAATTTAAGGTCAATGGGATGAACCCTTCTGACCTAAATTTCACCCAGTAACCTGGTACAGTCATGGGTTATTGCTAAAATTGAGAATCTATCATGGAGAACTAACCTTGTATACACAACCTAAGCTGTACACATAGAAAAAGCTTGGACTAATAGTATATACGAGTATATACTAACGTAAGAACGTCCAGTCTTCATGAAACTGTGTGTGTAGATAGAACAAGGATAAGGGATGAGCAATTGCAAGGAGACTCAGTGATCAGCTGTAGTTTGCGCAGCCAAAAGCATTTCACACAACCGGTGCACGTGTACTGTAAGTCACGTTGTACGAAAATAGGCTGCTCTCTACAACATTAATAGGCAATCGAAATTAGAGGTCGGAGATAGCTCCTCCAACTTAACCGCCAATCAGGAACCTTAGTCGGACCTAGTGCCGAAAAATCTCACTTCGCCCCACAACAGACCTCTGGCAGTCTCTAGTATAGTATAGTCTCTGAGCTGTACACAAGTTGCTTACACGCATAAGAAATTAAAATTCACAAAATATGACACCTGTAAGGGTCATGGGTTAGAAGATGACTTTTACACTAAAGATAGGCTTCAAATAGATACACTTGTGTTAAGTTGTCAAATAATAGAAGACTTTCGCTTCTTCTCTATATGCGTTGGTTGCATTGCTATGGTTTATTATTATTGCATATACTAAACATAAAATCAGTTAGGACTCGGGCTAGGTAAATACTTAAGATTTTCTTCAGTTCAGTCCGTATGAGAACATGAATGTCTTAAAGCAACAGCGCAGACTAGTCTTCCTCTGGTGCTTATAATCAAATTCATAATCTTCTTGCAAAATGTTCCAGCAGAGCCAGTGCCGTCTACGTAGAATTGCTTTTGCCAATTATTCTGAAAAGAGATGTAAGCATTAACAGGCATATACGAGATATTACTATGTTTAATTTGAAATGAAGTTATATACGCAGTTAGACACACTAGCATAACTAGAAAATCTACATAGGTATGCATTCATGCACGGATGTGTGTAGGTAATTGAAACACGAAAACCATTTACACTTTAAAATCACATGTATGAATATTAACACAAGATGTGCTGAAATAGTAGAATTATTAAAGCGTAAATATGATCCTTAAGTATAGTACAGTGTGGTCCATATCTAAGGTGGGGAGCTGTTCCAGAAGAACCGGAAGTAGTACAGCAAAACTGTTAACACCACTCGAAAGCCAATACAAAGTTACATTGGAATCTTAATTTTCATGGCCATATCCCTGTGCATTCGTTTACACTGACAATTCTCCCAAAAGAAGTCAAAAATATGAAATGTTCAAATGGATGAATAGCTAATTCGTAGTAAAAATCCCGCGAGAGAGTAAAATCGCAAGTTTACTTGTGCTACCAATTTTCAGTGCTTACGTCACTTACTTTCATTAGTTTTTCTTCAAAAATGTCACTTATTAATATCACTGAAGGAGATCGCCTTTTTGATCGCTTTAAGGCAATCGCTTGGAAGGAAGCTCGCTATGCAGGAGCAAAATTCATAAGCCAAGGTTGGGTATCTGGACGACTAAAGAGATCTATAAATTGGGAATAAAACCATGGCATATTATCAAAAGGGACTTTCCAAATAACAACTTTGGCACGGCAGAACTATTGGAACGCTTAACAACAGTTCTTGAAAAAATGAAGACTGACACCAATTTATTCGAAACTCTTCTTCGTTCATTTCCTGGTAGACTTGAAGCTGTTAGGGAAGCTGCAGGAGGTCATACGAAGCTAATTGTAAACATATCAGAAAAGATAATTTGCTTATAATGTTTCAATATTTTGATGAGGATATTCCAGCTGGTATAACAAAAAAAGTTCCTCATGTAAACGACTTTAATTTATATGTTTTTGACATTTTTTGGGAGAATTGTCAGCGTAAGCGAATGCGCAGGGATATGGCCATGAAAATTAAGATTCCAATGTAACTTTGTATTGGCTTTCGAGTGGTGTTAACAGTTTTGCTGTACTACTTCCGGTTCTTCTGGAACAGCTCCCCACCTTAGATATGGACCACCCTGTATATAGCTCGCTTACCGTTAAGATTTGCAATTTGGCAATGCTTAGAGAAATCTTTTCATTTGCCCATACCCCATACTGCTAATACACGTTGAACTTTAAGGTTATTACAAGGAATAAGGAAAACAGTGTTTATTGGTCATATATGACACTGTTGAGCGGAGGCAGATGTGATGTGAATACACAGTGGAAACAAAGTTCTAATAAAACAAAAAATTAATATCCTCAACTATCCATAATGCCTATTTTTATTTATTTTTGACACTGAAATCCAATTAATGATATAATTAAAAGAAAATATCTATTTTAAAACATTGGTCTAGCTCAGACTCAGAACGGACTACTATTACATTTGATTCATCTAGATAAGCTCAATTCATCGATCTCCTAAAAATAAAATCAGATTTAATATTGCCGTACCTTGGTTGTAAAACAATCAAATATTTAATTAATGAAAATTAAATTACCATTCATTTGATAATTTAAAATTTTGCAACATGCAATTTGATCGCACAAACTAACGAGTTAGCAAAGAGTAACTAATCATTAAAAACATGTACAGTTGAGTTGAGGAAGATTGCAATGTAGAGTAGTAGCATCGTGCAGTTTACATTTTGCATATTTACATACGTTTAACCTTTTAAATGCCATTATAGCCCTTATGCATATTATTTATTTGAAAATATTTACCTAAACATTCTACCTTTCAGTTTCAAGTTCTTACTATTCCATTGCATCGTCAGAATGATCGCTGAGAGTTATAAGTTATAATATTCTATAGAATATTACTCGAAATTGCTGACAATGTAACTTGGTCCATTACCATGACTTAACGGTCTCTTTATATAGTGGAAAGATAACATCCAAACTGAATAGATGCTTACTGCTTATTAGTAAAGTTAATGGAAAAAATACTGTACATGAACAATGCACACTTTCACGAAATATTTTACGGAATGCAGAAATGCAAGTTTGTGCTTAAGGCAAGTAAAGGTTGATGTAGATTAGAGGCTGTCGTCAGGTTATTAAGATATACATGAACGTACACAGACACACATGAACATCTTAACAAAGTCAAACATATTTACAACAACCACCTAAAGAGAATTCCAGAGTTACCTAAACATTAAGCACAGCATATACTAAGCGTTACTGTGTTCAATGCTTAAGAAAACATAGTATACTCTAACGTTCCGTTTTTAATTCTTATTGTTGTGTTAAAGTATATCTAATATCTATAGGTATACTAATAACTGTAGAAAGTCACCTGAAGCATTAATTATTTTAAATATTCAGGAGACACTGAAGCAAAAATTCTACTGCTTATCTATAGTCTACTGCTATTATATGCACACAATGCACAGGAACTAGAAAGGAATAATGCAAACGTGCGTAGTAAAGGGATAGCAAAAATTATAGAAATTTTGTCATCTATAGGATATGCATTTTGTAGGTGCTTTGTGTTCGTGGAAATGTTTCCAGCCTCAAAAAGGTCCGTGTTCAAGTTTGTGCCACGAGCTATACAGTGGACAGATTTTGAATTCCCTGTAAATATTTCCTGGAAGTATGTGTGCAATGTTGACTGAAGTTTTCTATGATAAGTAATAGCACAACTGTGGCTTGCCGTTATAAAGCTCTGTTAACGCTTATGGCGAATAAACGGATATCCATTGAATGCCTAGTCGGATTTAGAATTACAGATTCGGCAGATCGTATATTTTTACATTGGTTTTCCTCTTTGTCCATTCTTTTGGCAAGAAAAATAAATCTGCGTGTTTGCATGTGCATAGCTCATGTTTACGGTCCTCTATTTTTGCACTACCCTTTTATCCAAGTTGTTGAAGGACTGTCGTTCCCGTCAGTCAGAGAAAATAGTAGGCATTGCCTCTGCCTATGGATGTTCGATGTATTATACACATACCGTATAAAACGAAATAGTAGGGAATATTATTGTTTCACGGTGCCACTTTGCCTGTGCTGAGTTAAGGTCACATACGTCTTTATTTCGATATTATTTTTTCAATGAAGGAAAAGTTTATTAGTAAAGAATATTGGAAAGCGATATGATAAAACTGAAGAATTAGTCAATATCCATCATTTCATCATAGAATTTAGAACGTATTAGTACATCCTGAGTAGACAGTACGTAGGAGCACAAATCATATGATAGGATTCCTATCTAAACTCAAATGTTTATCAAGGTGATTTACATTATCAATGGATTACAACAGTATGCAGTACTACAAAATGTAAACGCCTAGGTATACGAAAACATGTAGAAAATAAAGAATTTACATTGGAAATTATTTAGCCCTGGAACTTAGCTCTTCAATTCTAATCCTTTTAGACCCTAAAAACGGAAGCGTGTCCTATTGTGTGACAAGAGTTCGACACTATTTCGACGTGCTCTTTTATTTCGCTTTTTACGGTATATTTAGTTCAGAAGCCTCCAATAGTTACTCCCGAACTCTTTTAAGGCATTACTGATTGCTCAACCCAACCTCCATCGTAAAAGTTACATGCCAAATCCTGGAGGCAGATTGTACCATATCTATCTGTCTGTCCTGTCTTGTTCTTGTCTTTGTCTGCGATCACAAATATGCATTGAATAACACGCAAGCAATCTATTTCAGACTAAAAGAACGATTCTTAAGGCAACTTCCAGCAAGTTGGGCAGAGAGATTCAAGACATAACAAACATCGAATTCAACTTATGTTATCTAACTTGACTTTTTCGTTTCAAATCGCATTTTATATATCGTTTATAACAATTCAGGTACATACATATACTACATGCAGTCGAGGACTTCTTTTGCAATAAATAAGCTTACAAACATTTTCGCCAAAATAACTACCAATGTTACTTTTCGATTTTCAGCAGTCTTGTGGTACGGGAGGGATGGTGAATAAACTACAAATACGAAGGAAACTGGTCTTAGAGACTGAGACTCCTTAGCTGAATTGAATCTATAGGTGAAAAAACAGAACTCCTATTACATCAACACCAACCGATACAACTTTTACATGTATACACATACACATTATTATGTGGAAGCTGAAACTGCATTGAAACTCCGCTTTTAAATGTACACATCAGAATCCACTAGTGTATAATGTCTTCTAGGTAGGTCCAACTTGTACAGTACTACGTAATCATATCTGCAGGATACAGAATCCATCCACAGACTATTCAACAAACACTAACACTACTAAAGGCAAACCAAATCCGACCTTTTTGCAATGGAATATTCAGAGACGAAGCCAACACACGGCGAGGAACGTATTAATACACTTATAACATGTAGGATATAGATATACTACGCAGACTACAACATAACTTGCTTGCCTTACGGGAAGACCTAGCTGACATGAGAGTATTTGCTATAGGAAAATATTGTACCTACATACGTAATGTAGCCTCAACACTCGTACGTATTATATAATACGCTGCGTTGGTAATGTGTGCTGTAGCTGCGCACTTGTCCAGGAAATAGCTGGAAGAAAAGAGCTCTTATTGTACACACTAGTCTTGGTCTCCGACACCAATGCAATAACGTCACTATCTAACTGGAAGCTAGACAGACAGGCCCTTAGCAATGACTTTTATACCATACATACATACGTATGCTCCTTCTTGGCTTGGAACAGAACTGATGTGTTTTGTTTTGGAAGAAACTCTGACTGGCTGGAGTCTAGCTTTTTACAGATGAAACTCTCTCTGGCCTGCTAGCAACAAGGGAGTCCTTCAATTCAATCCAATCCATGATCATTTCTATTACGTGTGTGTACGTAATGCGGAATGTGTTGTAGCACATCCTTGCTTCTCTTTTTGCCAAAGTACATTACATACAAAAAGCATAAAAACAAAAACCACTTCAGTGACAAATTCCCAACAACTTAACATGTATGTCTTCAGCAGTGCAACTGTACATAATTCGTCCTGCACAAAGTAGGCATCCACCAAATAGATTTAAAGTAAACGTTCTACGTACATTGATGCAAATGAATGAAATTATGCAGAATAAATATTTGTTGATGTGGCTCGACTTTACATAGAAGTCGAGCCACTTTGCATGAAATATTTCTTTATCATGATCATTTTGTAAATTATTTGTGACGCAGCGATGTGAAAGGCAGTGTAGTAAATATACATTCATTAGACTCTGAATTGAAGTAATCTGTATGAAAAAATAAATCTCCGACATGAGTGACTGACAAACTGATTGGCTTCTAATTTGACTCCTTAGAAGGTTCCTTTTGAGCTGGGATGCAGTACGTATGGATGTGGAACTCTTGTTAGCTTGAGGCATCTTTGCCTGAATTGCCTGGCGAATTTCCAGAAGTAAAGCCGTGAGTACGAGTACAACAGCGTCGCAGCGCAGTGGTCTTTGCATTGGCTACATCAATTTGTATCCACGAGCTGCAGTATAATATGTACAATAAGCAGGGTAATGCTGTGTGGTAGGACTGGTGGAAGAGAGCAGTTCGCAACCTTCCGTCCAATACTGGTAGAACACTACGAAAACTACAGAATGGAGAAATCCACAGAGAGAGAGAGAAAACAGTAATAGTATTAGTAGTCATCACGACGACGTCAAGGCAAAGACTCATTCGATATTTAAAG
The DNA here is from genome assembly GCA_020352615.2 of Yoshiicerus persimilis. NCBI lineage: Eukaryota > Metazoa > Arthropoda > Collembola > Entomobryomorpha > Tomoceridae > Yoshiicerus > Yoshiicerus persimilis. Next base: position 36,603,468 of record CM036941.2, on the reverse strand, counting down.
CAAGTGAGGATGGAGAAGTGCCGTCAGTGCTCCTTACTTTCTTGTTTGACTACGACCACCACAAACAGGGTGGCTTGGCTCTGAGGCTTGCAAACGATAAGAGTACAAAAGCATTGCATCTTCTCTGGGGATTCGTTGAGAATACGATGGCGATTATTTAAGAGCTAACTCACTCATGGTATAGCGAGGACCCGGACAGGAGTCAGACACGGCATGACAGGAAATCAACAACAAATCTTGGATTCGTTGTCGTGTCTTCTATTCTATCTGCATCTTTGTGTCTATATTCACAGTCCATCCATCTACAGGCCATGGAAAACGTACAGATAGTCAAGCAAAAGCAAAACAAACAAACGAGCAAGGAATTCATCAATTCCTCTTGAGTACAGTGCAGTACAGCTCACTAACAGATACAGCAGTAGCAGCTGAGGATTTCTTATAGTGTACGTACTTGTAGAGTCGTTCAGTTAGTGTTAGTTCTTCTGACGAGCAGAATGGATTATTGGGGCTCTATTCAAACCTAAGCAAATCAGAAGGACGACTACAAATTGCAATAATTTGCAAGCAAACTGCAAACTAGGTATCAAAGAACTAACAGTACTTCCAATCAGGTTCACTTATAGTCCAACAGCAATCTGTTACTAACTTTATCAAAACAACTGGCAATGGCAGCAACATCAACTTCTTGCGAACAATGCAATACACAGTCTGTTGCCAAACCTGATTGCAGTTTGATTACATTCAACTTTTAAATACACCCGATTATTTACCTTTATGTTAACGTATCTTCTTTATATTTCATTTTTACATTAACTATTCTGTCCCGTCTTTGAAAATCTGGAATCGGTAGATCGAATTTTCATTTCTAATTCCATTAAAGAGTAAATGTTTTACATTTTCCAATCTCCTTCACAATTACCGTGTTAAGTTTATCTGTCTTTCGTTTCAAGGACTTTTCATCCAGTTGCACTTGTTCCAATAACTACAACAGTAAAGTAACTGAAAATATTTCCTCACCACCTTATAATCATCAGTTCAGTGGTATGATTTGGGTGCACTTGTACAAGTGTTTAAAAAATAGGAATCCTGGAGATCAAGGCGCGGCAATTCTTTAGTATTCAGTGTTAAACTGTTGAATAAAAGGTTAAATTATGAGTCAACTAGTACATTACAACAATACTCTATCAAAATTAATAAAACTGGACAATGGTAGTTGATATATGTAAGTTGTTATTAATGATTTAATTACTTCATTAATGGCTTACAAAATTACAGCTGATGACAAAGTCTGAAGAGTTTATTTTTGGGATTGCTGCAAAATTCTGTTTGCCTAATAAAAGCAACAGCAACAGTGTGTGAACAGTGTTTGGTGCTTAATTCTTACGTGTTCCAATTCAAACTAGTTCTCCAATCCTTTAAGAAACTGCTGTAGTGAAAACATTAAAACACACGTATTACCAAAATATATTTTATTTTGATTTTGATTCAAGGTAAAGAAAGAGGCAGGGCAAATAATATAGGCAAAGCACATGCTAGCATGGCAGTCAAAGTAACTTGCGGTGGTGGGAAAACTCCCGATCGGGATAATTAATAAAAATGAGGTGGAATTTGAAATCAGAATAGTTCCATTAGTGCAAAAAACCGAATAAAGAAGGAACAGCAAAAAGTTTATTGATTAATTTATAACACATCAATTACAACTACTCCGGTCCGGACTACAAGTCTAGTATCTGTAGCTTACTTTCAGTTTCTACATTTTCTGTGCAAACACAAAACCAAAGCATTATAGTATTATTAATACTAATGTATTTAGTTTCAAGACTTATTCTGCAATCTTTGTTGAAGTGTAAGTCTTTAGGATAATTTGTGTATGCACTAAGTACTATACAACTTCCAGAACGTGCACTGAACATTGTAGGTTTCTTTCCGTTGGCCAAAAATTTAATGACCTTGCTATAGCAAACCCTTTTCACTCCCAAATTAATTTACCTATTTTATTAATTTGCAGTCCGGACCAGAATTTCAGTTTGCTTAAATGTGCCTAAGGAGGCATTTAAAAACTCAACTACACGCTAGAAAAATCAGAATGGAAACAAAAATAAATACCTAAAACTACTTTACCATTCTTAAACTGTTGATTTAAATTTATAAAAAATTGTCTCAAGGTTTCAACTGATAAGGAAAATAATGGCACTTACGATATCGATGATCTAGCAGGAATGATGATCATCATGTCCTCACATAAAATGCTAGCTTGAAATGAATCTGAATTAAAACATCTTTTCTTAATCCTTTTCGGAGTTGATATTTTAAATATGGTATACATACGAAGATAGTTATTTCTCCAAAGATATCCTGATATCCGAGCAGATGGATAACATAAATAACCAACAAATTGACGGCTAAATATATCCTCTTTTATATCCCATTCATAATGTAGGACAATTGAATAAATGTTCACTAATATTCTTTATCCGCCTAAAATCAAGTCATTTGTAGTTTTATTTACGAAATTAGCCCTGCCTCTTCTACCCAACCTTCAACTTTCTCCATCAAAACGAGACCCCTTATAATGAATTTTTATTAAGTTATCTGCAAATCTCTGCCAAACCGTAGAAGAATAGACAAGAAAGTTCTACTTAGCCAACAAAGTAAAAAAGACAATAATGGCGGGTGCAAAACCGGGTGTACACATTGTTCAGTTGAAGAAGGTGGCTGTTCCTGAATACATGGCAGAAGGAGAAAAATTCGTGAAATGGGATGAGGTTAGTATATTTTTTTGTTCCTATTTGTGATAGCTTTTGTGACCAATACAGCAAGTAACAACCTGAATGCGAATCAATAAACCAAACACGCACTGTCGTTGTGTCAGGTGAATCCGCGAACAAGTGCTTTTACAGTACAGAGTATTGTAAAATGATAATAGTTTTACTCTGCAATAAGGCAATAATTAAGGTTCTAATTTGTAACTACTTTTAATATAATTGCAACAAGTAAAAAAAAGTGAACTAAGTATTATTATTGAGGGTGACCTATATGCACAAATATTACATGATTTAGCAGCGTAAAAGTGAAAGTTATTCTACATATTTGCAAGGTAAGGCCAGAGTTGAGGAGATTACAGAATAAAAATGTTTTAGCACGCCCCAGGCAAAGCAAATAAGGCTTACATGCAGTTACATGTACAGTATTGATTATTATCGGGAATTTCGGTTACCGTTTACACAGAAATGAATCTAAAGTGATAATTTGTAGATTGATAACTGCTTCTTGTATATTCATCAAAAAATCGAATACCTTGGCGAAATTATTTTTTGAACAAAACCAGGAAAATTTACTCTTGTCAAATTCGGGTTTCCTCATTTTAACCGATTTTCTTGCAATTCGCACGGCCCGAAGAAATTCCATTCTCATTTTTTTCTATCGTTGTCGTTATTTTCGGTATCATCAATTATCACCCGATCACCCCACTTTACGCGAAAATCGCTTCATCACAATTCGTTTTATATTCACCCCATTTCGCAAGTTTTTGGCTATTTATTAATCTTTGGTTTTATGTGTCACTTAAGATAGAAAGCCTTGGACAGTGACCAATCTCTTAACTTTGGGGTTTTAATATTTTATGGCTGAGTTTGCAAGACCCCATTTTAACAAGTTAAATCTGAGAAACATTATCAATGTTTTCTTCCAATTTATCTGGTTTTTGTATTCGAGCGACATCGGACGAAAATAGTGGTATAGATATTTGTATTAACTTCGATAGGTTTCATTGCGATTGGTTGCACCACTTCCGGTTTCTGAGGATTGTGCCACAATATTAGCCCATTAACACGCAAACGTGTGTGGATTCTCACTTGAGAAAACACCAGTCTGACGCCTTTATATTAGGTGAATGAATTGAATTCGCATGAAAGTTAGACATATGCAAATGTGAATATGCATATTTAATGTCGAGAATCTGTCGATTCACGACATACCTATGAATGGGAAATACAATGTAGGTATGCCCCATTTTAGAATACTAATATAGTAATTAAACACCCAAAATATGTGAGAATTAATTTTTTTAAAGAATGTTTCTCGCTTTTACTAAATTATTGAAATTATTTTCTTAATTAACATGACCTTTGTTTGTTTGAATTGATGAGATACCTATTCGGGTACTTAGTACTTACAACATTAAGTTGTACTATGCTGTAATTCCATTTTACTTTTAACTAATAGATGCGAACGTGTGAAACTATTTGACACAGTACAGGGCTTACGGGAATGTAGTATTTTCCTGAACCCAAATATGATTGAGCACATTATTTATCCGGTACTTGGCAAAACTCATTTCACTTTTGCTAGGGCTAGAGTCATATTGGAAGTTTCCCCTACACACAGCACAGCACAAGTACCTAATGTAGCATAGAATATAAGTAGATCTCATGATTCTATTATTGATTATTCGATTAGGGATTAGATTAGAAATGCTGTATATGTAAATACACAGCATTTCTAAGCTAATCCCTACTGTAACGAGCCGTTTTTTTGGGAATTGCAATTTCAGTTGTAAGAAATTGCAACCTTTGCATTTTGATTTGTTATTGTTATTGCATCAATCAGATGGAATAAAGTAACTGGTTGGATTTCCTAACACCGAAAAATCTTTGTTTCGAAATTAAGATGAAATCATATTTAAATCTTTTCTGCAGACCTGCCCTGCACAACATCCAGCACCCAAATTTATTTATTATTTGTAAAATATACCGTTTGAAACCGAACATTGATCATTTGAAAGTTGTGTTGACCAAGGAAGCTTAGCGCTTAGCTAGCAAAGGTTCGAAGAACTAACAAGAGGGTAAGCTTCATTCTCACGGGCAGCCAATAGAATACAATTACTCACCTGTATAGAAAAGGTTGCTGAAGTGCAATAAATGTCTTTGATCATCATTACAGTATTTTATCAATTAATTGCCCTTACGAATTAGACCATATGCCTACAATTGAGCTTTAAAGATAATTTGAACAGATATTTCAACTGCTCCGAAGTGATTTACCGTCTTTGAAAATGTATTAAACCTTAACTTGACATATTGCACATCAGCGGAATATTGTGAGTTCTCGCATTATCATGTGATATTATATTTTGTTGAACACATATTATATGGTCATATCGTGTAAATAATATAATAATTCATTAAATGTGGGATATTAATATAGTAAAGCATTACTATCCATCTTGGAGGAAACAACGATCAATATAATAATAAAACATATTTCATCTTTCTTTAGTATAAATGGGTTGTAAAGACGAAGAGAAAGTACAGCAGACTAATTCAATATCTGTGTCTACCTGAAGTATTTCTATGACAGTGTTGTATTATAGTATTTGGTTGGAAAGTTCTGTTAGTTTCATAGATATGTAATCGTAGTGGAATGAAACTCGACCAACAAGTGATATTTTATTAGAGAGTGTAGCTGGGTTTGGCGTGATCATAAACCTTTCCCCAGGTGCATCGTTTTCGTTTAAGTTGAATAGTTGGGACTTGGAATGGAACCACTCTGACGTTAAGTTGATTTCAGTTTTCCTTTGACTTGAACTCTAAGGCTGACTGTTTTCGCTGTGTTTGATGCTCACGAGGTTATATAAGTGCTTAGGGCTACTATATTTTAAGTTTATAGTTCATATAAAGATACGTTTCCTTTACAGTTTGCAGAGAGGGATTTTTAATTTTTCATAAGTCCATAATTTATGTATGCTAACGCAAGTGTACATCTGGTCTTCATAGTTTAACAATTACTTTACATCCTAAAGTCAAAGAACAGACAGTAGGCATAATATTAACATCAGAAGAGCTAGCTGTGGAGTTGACTGGGATGAATAGTTGCCTACTTGAAATGAGTGAAATGACTTGCCTTCTTCATTCGTCGCCTGACTACACTCACTCTTCTCTCTGACGACAGTAGTTTACGTTAAAAGGTTTTGTTTAGCTTTACGTGTTGTCATCATGTCTACAAGCTGTAAGCAAATCTGCTTCCCTTATACCTTCGTTATACTATATAAGCACTCTTTGACGCTTGAAATGTAATATATTGATATAAGTAAAGGTAATGTGAGTTTATGGTATTAAATGTTATTATCCATGTACTTTATGTAAGTTGGTGTACACGCACACATATTCATGTACTGTGAAATGATAAACTTCGAGTATTCCAGTTGATTAATGCTTTTATTATACTGATAGAACGTTTTTATTTATTTTATTGTACCTATCTGTAATGAATATTGAAGGAGTAGGGTAGGGTAGGAATTTAGCACTAATCTGCGGATGTTGAGTGCATGTTATCAAATACTTCACTACTTTTAGGTATGTGTTATCATAATGTTAGTGTCAATGTCAATGAAGTACATACCTTTGCGCGGTATTTCAATATTTCGTGGCATTCATGGCGTGGCTTCATCTATGAATGCTTATGCAAATACATGTACTAACTACTAAGACATTGTACGCGTTTAAAATGTATTGCAATTTTGTGAATATTTTAAACACGAGTACAATGCGTCTTTTTAAATTTATCGGTGATATTGATAGGTACAATTACAATCTGTTTCCTTTTAGAACTTGGTAGGAACGGTTTTAGCAAGTAGTAAACTTTAATCTGAATTTCCTGGTAAACGTACCTAGAGAAGATTGGGCAAAATGTGGTTATTAAATAAGTGAAACGCATGTAAATTCAGACGTCTTTGGCGTGTCTTTTCTTTTGACAGCCGTATTAAATGAATTATTTATTATCAAAGCCCCCAACAAACATCAAAATTCGAATTACTCGACTTGATATGTTTTATTAATATGGAATTCATTTTATTTGATATGTTAATTGACTGTTACACCTGCATTGCAATCGTTTGATTGTTGTACGTAGGGACCTAGAACTATTATCTTTCATATTCATCAGTAGTGGTGTGGGGTGTAGTAACATATTATTCATGTGCTCGCTAATGACTACTACTGCGATAGCTCGGTAGCGGTGATTACGAAGGGCAAATACATGTTTAAATATTTTATCTAAACATGGCAAACAAAGTAGACAGACATTAGACATTGATCGGATGCCTGTATAATGCCGAGAGACCATAATACATGAGTACACTAGTTTTGCGGTAGTGAAACTGGACCATAGGGAATCGGGAAGGCAAATTGTTAGATCTGCAGTCTGCCTGGTCCCATTGTGTGGTCTAGTTAACAAGCAGAATTCCTATTGAAAGCGCATAAAAATTCAAAATGCAAAATGGTAAAAACCGTATACAGTTATAGTAACTGCGCTGTTCTAATTTTGTTGAGTATTATGTTGCTCATTACTTCGCTTTCTAATGTTGGATGCTTCTAATCTTTCTCTAATGTTGGATGCTTTATTTGTTTCCAGGATTCAGGCGCCGGAAATGCAGTTACTCTAAGAGTTGATCCAAATGGATTTTTTTTATACTGGACCAACCAAAATAAGGTGAGCTAAGTCAAGCAGTATTATAACTATCATTACAGCCTTAAAGGTTTCATGTCACTAACATTACCAAAATATACATACCTTTTAATAACCGTTAGCTAATTCACTAGAAATAACTATTTCATATAACTAATAAAGCCTTATGTGATGTGTTCAATAAAATACAGAATATTTATAATTTATGTGGTTCAATTTCAATATCCTTGATTTCAAACCTTTTCAAGTAAAGTCTGGAGTATAAGTGCTTAATCTGCTTAAAATTCCATGGTAGATGAAATATATTTTATAACATTCGTATCACTAAGTGTGATCTGGGGACAAATTTTGGGAAAATGGTAGAAGTAACATTAGCCGCCAGTAGTGATATGCTCATTGTTACACATTTGTTGTCCGTGGAGTTATGTAAATACCTTTGCATTATAAATTTTTGATTTCCAAAAGGCTGCCAGGCCAGAACAGGTATTTTAACAAAATGAAGAAAGTGTACCGACAAAACAATTTGGAAAAAGAAGTCTGTTGCATACATTATAAACGAATTGTGTTGTATTTAGATATTTCGTGAAGAATGCAGAGTACAATGCAGCGCACGTTCAGCGTCTCATTGCATTGGTCCAAATTATCTCGTTCAATATACCTAGACAAGCAGAAACCCTATGTAAATATTAAGCGCATACTATTGCCTAAATTAGGAAACAAACCAAACGCCTACATCTCTTGCAGCTTGCTAAATACTTTAAAAAGACTGAAACTTAACGTACTGTAAAGGTTTAAAAAAATATTATGGTGGAACTTATATGTGTGCTCATGATTCAATACATGTTACAATTCATTAATTACACTTTACAAATGGCAATGCTTGCAAGAGGACGGTCTAAGTTCTCTACACCCACAACCTACAAGAAACTGGAACACACAATTTTAAAGCTGGTTTTAATGGCTATTTTTGCATTTTAACTTTCGTAACATTTGTATGTATATCACTTTCTTTAAATTCTGTATGCATTCACATTTAAGAGCAATAGCACATTGTTCTAGGTATTTGTGTACAGAATAATCTAATTATAGCCACACACAACTACACACACCCGTATTTTCCACATAATCAGCGCACTATTCATTTCCTTGCATTTTTCACAGCGCACAACGCGCTGTCAGATATTTAGCAGTACTGGAATGTAACGTTTTGCAATCATGAAACTTAAGGTAACATGATAAAAATGTGATTCATAACAATAATGATGGTTGAAGGAAATGGATGCAGTTTGCGGCATTAATACTTAAATATGATTCTGGCATGGAACAAAGTATACAGCAAAGAATTTTGAAAGGATTGGTTGTAAATTGATTTGTGTCTTTTAATGACATAGGATGTGGATTTATTGGATATATCTACAATTCGGGACACACGAACAGGGAAGGGAGCCAAGATACCGAAAGATCCGAAATTGAAGCAAATTCTCACAATGGGAACTCAAGACACTCTTGAGGAAAAGACTGTGACAATCGTGTCTGGCCCAGATTTTGTCAATCTCAACTTTATCAATTTTTGTTGTACAAAAAAGGAAACTGCCAAAGTACACACATATTCTTTTTTAGAACACTCTAAACTATTCAAGAGGCGTATACAACATTTTATAGAGTATTTGTACGCAGTCACATTATCTTCTTGTTCTTGTCACTCATTGGCATGCACTTATTTATTTATTCACTCCCTTTTGAAATAACTGTGAAAGAAGTTTTGTTATAGGTAAGGTATTTGACTTCACGTCTACTACAGCATCGCCGTTTTAATACTGTCCCTTTTACCGCCGATGTATCATGTATCTCATACTGTAATCTCATTAGAAACCCTTTAGACTCGTTTGCATTTTTGTCATTTTAACAGACAATAAAATTAATGTAGCAATGAAATCAGGGCCATATTTTGGAATTTCCAAATTCATCCAATGAGTGTAACTATCACTAACGATTTAATGAAAAAAATGGCTATTCTCAATAGTAAACGGATGTATATGTAGTAGATCTTGAATCTTGAATAATTATTATCCCCATGATATCGCAGTGATAGAAAGGAAATAATACATTCTACGAAGACATTTAGACCCCTGTAATTAAATCAGTTATTGTAGTAATTATGTCTTATTATAGAAATTATGTTATACGCACAGGGCAAACTATATAATAAACCAGCAAAAGGCTAACCAAAAATGCCTTCTAAGTAGGTGGCTGATTTTCCAAGAATAGGAAATGAATGTGTCTTTGAAGTAAAAACTATAAATAAATCAGATTATCATGTCAAAACATTGCTTTGCAACAGTAAATGCCAATCAATGCCCGTGGCCCATAAATTCCTTTGCATAACCGTGACCATATATTTTTGTAAGGAAAGTTATGTCTTACAAGTTTTAGTGCTTCTTGAAACTGAAAGCAGAGCAATCATTCCCTATTTATGACTTTGAGATAAGAACAAGAGTAAGTATAAAAATGAAGAAGCTGTTTAAGAGGAAGCGCTTACTTATATGGTTGTCGTACCTAAAGTATAATTATTGTTATAGGCGAACAGTTGCTTGCGTTGATATAAAAATGGTACAATTTGTCTCTGGGTGGGTTTTTCAGATGTGGGCGGATGAGTTGCTGTCTATGGCTTACAACCTGTTGCAGCTAAACAGTCCCATTATGTCCTTTTTGATGAAGATACATTGCAAATTGTCGATAATGACGGATAAGCAGGGTAAAATACCGGTGAAGAACATCATAAAGACATTCGCACAAAACAAAGAGGACCGGAAAAGAGTAGAAAAGGCGCTGGACGCCTCCGGTCTTCCATCTGGAAAGGTGAGCTCTTCACCACCAAAGTGGTTTCAGATTTCTCTATTATATCATTTTTCTCTACTCAATACTAATAACTTACATGATGTATCTATTATCTATATGCACTAACTTACTACTATATGTGATATACTAATGTATAGGTATGTACGATATTGTGCGTACGATATTAATCTGTCTATTATGCCATTGTCTGTACTTGTATTGTATTATTTGTACTACTTCTGTCAAATCAACCGACTATCTCGATCTCGATTATGTCAACAAATGAAATGAAACGAGTTATAGTCTAGTCGAGAATGTTTTTCGATCTATCTGTATCTATCTGTATGTAGAGCTTGGGTGTGCACCTTCTCATGTCAAGATCCTTACAGGTTAGGTATTTACTTTGACAGCATATTTGTACTAATTAAATATACACAACATTTACTTAAAGATTTTCATTTCTCACTCAGTTTTCATTTCTTTTGGTGTTAATATTACTTATTTTATTGATCATTTCATTTTTTTGGTTGATTTTGTACGCGAAAACGTAAGTTCTGCACTTATATTTAGGTTTCTATGATTAATGATATTGATCTTAAAGGTCTAGATAATGGTGAAAATTTGGTTTCAGAAACTTTTTTGGTTATGTTTAGTTCGTTGGGTTCTTTAATAATATTTATACATATTTTTTATTTCATTATTTATTTATTATACAACCATTGTTGTCTTCAACAAAATTTGACATTATGTTTGTGGCAATTATGGTATTTTGTACTTTGCATACCCACAACACCTATGACTATGACCTACCTTCACATTGTAGTCGCCACTTGCTGCCTTGCCCAAACCCGTTGAAAAACTGGCGAAAACACCACTGTTAATGGTAAACATTGAATACTCGCATTTTAAGATATATACTTCTTTAGGTATTACTTAAGTGTAACTGTTTACTGTAATTATTACCCATCTATTTCATTACGTACGTACATATCGAAATTATCATATAAACCTTCTTTCAACTTTTACTCTACTATTATTAGCAATTGACCTTTTCTCATTTCTCACATAACCGTATTTTGCCATTTACCTTCATTTTCTCTGTTTTATTCTTATGGGTATGTTTTCCTCATTTGCAATTGCAATTTTACCACCCACCCAATATATTCGCTAAAGCAATTTCTAAGCCTACAAACTATATACGTACACATTCTTTTAAGCTGATCTGATTGTTCCCTTGCAAATCACACCTACGTGTTTCTATTCTATTACTATGCTGAAACTTTCCACTCATTCATCCCAGCCACATTTTTGACTTTTCAGGACAACTTGCCTCAAAATTTTTTCATACTTTTGATGCATAATATATTTTACTGTGGTTATAACATTTGGTGCGGCATATTTTGAGGCGCAAGCTTTTCAATATCCTTCAAGCATTGGTGAAAGTGGTCCGCTTATGGTGACATCAACTGCAAGTAACCCAAAACCAGGAATAGAATTTTCTACACGATTTTTGCTGCGATTTAGTTACAAGTTTCTAAAATGGGAAGCCACCCTGCTAGTAATTTGCCTAACAATATTTTTAAGGCTGCTACGTTAATAGACTAATTATACGTTCATGTGCATTTCCTTCTGTTCATGGCTCAATTGTATTTATGTATTGAATACATAGAACTACCATTTGAAAATGTATTGCATAGTACCCACACTGCAAACTTGAGTTGGTTTGTTGGTTTAATGTTTAGTATATTTGCATTGTACTTTACTCATTAAAACACTCCTATTCCTCTATGCTATACTAACCTTTGTATTGATTACCTTTACTAACGTGAAAGAATGCTTTCATGTTCTTTACTAATACAAAGTTGTATTGGAGCTGAAGCTGAGGCTATAAAATTTGTAATTAGTAGGCGTGTAAGGTAAAACTTACTAGCAAAGTAATAATACGTGTATACCTAAAAGATCTTACCATGCAAATAACTTTATTCTGCAAACCAGAGCAACTAATGACGCACTATATATTGTACTCCGCATACAGAGCATAATATCGACTTAAATCAATTATTTCTTCTCTGCCATTCGTCTATGGCTTTCGCTTGGCCTTGCTGGCATGGGATCGTATTTGTACTCTTATACTCATGGGCTGGTCCTCAGCTGAAGCTTTTACGACTTTCACTTCGCTCTGTCTCTTTTACTATTTCATCTAAAATAAATAATCTACTCTTCTTCTGCTCTGCTGCTCACTTCTAACTAATTCTTCTTCTAGTCTGCCATGCTGTGCCACCCACTACTTACTGTCTCTCACTATGTACTCTATTCTATGTTCTCTCTACTCTATCTTAATGTACTAACTGTCACATCTTTCTTAAATTCTCTCAGTTTCACCCTAATATCAGTAGTTTTCATTTCCTTTACCAATGAGACTGAGAAAATTAACTTTTTACTCATTGTGTACCGTAATGTACCTTTTTGTGTATCTGTACGTACGTGTTGTATTGTATTTCTGTAGTCATCTTTGTATGTTTGTGAATGTAAAAATAGGGATGAAAATTGTTTACGTATTACTAGTTCGTCCGTAATATTGATGGGAGGGCAGTGAAAGTTTCATTAAAACTTAATGACTATACTTTGTACAGAACGACTCGATCAGCCCATCTAAATTTGGTTTCGAAGAGTTCTTCACATTCTACAAGAACTTGACAGTTCGTTCAGAGGTAGAGCGAGTTTTTGATGAGATCTCTCAGTACAACAAGAAAAAACTGATGTCAGCCGAGCAATTTATGGAATTCATCAATAAAGAACAGCGAGACCCGAGACTCAATGAAATTCTTTATCCGTACACTACAGCGGAAAAGGCTAGAGAGCTCATTGATGCTTACGAACCGAATCCGTTTAATGCCTCAAGAGGTATGCTTTCTCTTGAAGGCTTTCTTCGTTACATTCTCTCGGAAGACAATGCCATAGTATCCATGGAAAAATTCGACCTTTCCGATGACATGGATCAACCTCTTAACCACTACTTTATCAATTCTTCTCACAACACTTACCTTACAGGTACGTCACGTCAAATCCACAGGGTATTCAATTTTACTCACTTTAATTGTTTGCACTCGCTGTAATTTAGCTACATATAGGTTTCATGTACGACATCTAAAACCCTTGCTCGTAAATTAGCCTGACTGTAGGACTAACGAAAATCCCATAAAATTGTTAGTCTAGGAAAACGCATAAACAATTTCATGGTACAACGACGATGATGGTAGAGAGAGAGGAATCGAAAGGTAGCATCAGACAAAGCATGCATGACTCTACTGTTTTATAGTTAGTTGTATCTACATATTCGTATTATACAGGCATTATTATAGAGTTACGATTAGCCAAGCTTATAAATATTTACTGCTGTGTAGCATAATAGGGTAGTAAAATACAGGGCATCAATTAACGTCATTTATAACTGGAGGCTACATCACTCTCTAATGCAATAAGGTGTAGGAGTGCAAGGAAAGCGATAAATTACGCAGCTCATTAACATTTATTACTCTAATGGTGCAATCAGAGAAGCATAGCAGTGTGTAAAGGAAAGCATTTAGACTGCTTAGCTCCTTAGGTGTTATCCTTCCAATTAGCTTTACCTACAATCATCTTATTTTAGCGAAAGAAAATTATTTGTCTGGGAATTCCAGATTGTTTTTAATCAAGTCAGTAGTGGATGAGAAGTGAGGTGAGTTCCTGGACTAAATTAAACCATATATCCTCCCTACAACTAATTTTACTGTCTCCTCGTAAAACAAGTGGGTTAAGCAATGCAGTTTCCCAGTTTTATAAGATTACTGTATAAGGTTTCTCAATGTCTGATAAAGTAATTTCTGTCAGGTAGCTCGTGAGATATTTAACTTTGGAAATTGGGAGGCTGAGTGCAGTGCATTGTAGTGTTGCTACGTGGGGTACAGCATTTGTACGTAAATAGAATCGTTAGCTCTATGTAGATGTTTATCCAATGTACAATACTCGAGTCCAGAGTCCAAACTCATCTCCAATGCAGTACTTGTTGTTTTCGTTTTATTTTATGTAACTATAAAGAGGTTATATCTATTAGAAAAGATGTAAGTAAGTAATGCCGTGAAAAACAAGTATCGTAAGAAAGTGTTGGAAGCTCTACCTAACAGTTGGGCCAACAAGACGAAATCGATGCTTTGTAAGGTAAAGTTATGCAGGAGAAGAAGATAGTTAAATAGAGAAGTACTATTGGTTGTAGTAGTATGTTAAACTTAAGATAAGTGCATCGACGTGATCTCAATACTGATGAAGTGAGACGGAAGTTTGAAGGTGTGAATTCGAATGTAAAGAAGAGTGCCGCCGAGAAGAGAAGCGGATGAGAAGAGGATGAGGGTGCCAGAGTATTTTCTACAAGAGATCTTTAGTCTTTACTACAGTACATACAAGTGTCTGTAGATTCTTTGAGTTTGGTATGTAGGTTGCATTGCCTTGTTATACTTATGTATTTGCGTTGTTGTACTCTGCTTGGCTATGTACCTACTTTATGTAGAAGTAGTACCTTGTTTTGGATACTTGTGTAGTATTAGGGAAACTACACGAGGACTGAACAAGTTTATAGACTGACTAGCTCACTATTGTACACGTACAATAACAGAACAGGCAGTTCTGGGGGTACAAAGAAAGTGAGCTGATTGTGAACTGAAGTGAAGTGCTGTACAAGTAAAGTATCTCACCTTGCTGGAAGCTACATTTTCAATATAGCTAGTTTTTATGTATAAGGTAAAGCAATGTGTATAGAGGACTTATAATTCCATGTCAACTGGGAGAAATATATGGGTTTTATGTAGTGGTAGTGAGAATAGATGCTAAACGTATATACTCGCAGACACTTATTGTGGATTGGATAGGAATTCGTGGTGGTTAGAATGGAAATATTTAAATGTGGAAGTTATAATATGTAGAAAAGCAGAGTTAGTGAACAAGTGAGTAAGAGGAAAGCCCAAGTACACAGAATTTGGTAGTGGAGAGAGTGGAGAAGGGCCGTAAAGCATAGTGAAGAGAATAAAAGAGATAGAATTTGGGAGAGAGAGACAGAGGAAGAAGAGGCTTTGAAGACTGCACTAGAATGAGTTGCTGGAGAATGTATAGGAACTGGAGAAGGAACGGAGTGGAATCCGTGCACTGAATGCTAATGCAAGATTATTGATTGATTTGGTTTACTTGGTGGACTTTCAGGGCATCAGTTAACTGGGAGAAGCTCGGCAGAAATGTACAGACAATGTCTGTTAGCTGGATGTCGATGCGTCGAGCTGGATTTCTGGAACGGGAGAACGGAGGAGCCCATTATTGTTCATGGATATACTCTCGTTGATGACATATCTGCCAAGGTACCTTCAACTTCACTTCTCTTTTCTTCTGTCATGCATCCATCCACAGCAAACAACCAAACCATAATATACCATACCAATCATTCTTCTATGTACACACATACCCTACTTGTATTTCCTTTTGCTAAATCCTTGTCCCTAATGCACACGCAGTTCAATATATGTCTTATCGCACTACAACCACTACCAATACTACATAGGTGTAATGTATTCTGTGGAGAGTTACGTTTAATACCATTATGTATTGGATACTCAGACTTACTAGTGTTTCCTGTGTATTACTATTGTAATGCAGGGGCATATACACTTTATCTTGAGCAGAATTGCTTTTAACTTAACACATCATGATGCAGCAACCGTTTCTCAAATGAAAACGAATACATCATACCAACTCCCTCCTTTCAAGTAAGTGAGTGTTCCGACCTCCGACCTTGTCTGTCCTGTCTTCTCTAGTTGCCAGTCTTGTAAATGGATATATTACATATCATTTCCATTCGAATTTCATTTTTTAATCGTCCTCGCCCATAGGAATCCATTGGGTAAAATACTTCATCTCATATCTACTTGTCTGTCTCTGTCTGGGAGTAAAAGTGCAAAGCGTACATGGCATTAATAGTTTATTCATATCTCGATATGCTCTGGTGAACCTTTGATGCTTTCTCTAACGATTTCGTATTTGTTAATGACAAGTCCACAAAGGTTTCAAGTCAATTTGAGTTCAGGTGAAAGCTAGCGAAAATATTACTGACTGACAAACAGAAAGTTCTCATTCTTTGTAGTACTAGGTTATATTCCAGGTTGATGAGAAATGTAAATATCTTTTTCGGTCGTTTTTTGGGATCATACTTTAATTACGCAACCAAAATTGTGACTCTTCTCTCCACCCCCGTAGTCGAACATTCTAGTTCCCATAAAGAATCCAATAATCCAAGTTTCCCCCGAAATGAACTGCGCAATTACACTTGTGGCCCTTGATGCTTTCTGATCAAATGCATGTTGATTGCTATCTGTCTACACAAATAACAGCATCATAATTCACGCTCGACCTGCTTTTCTATTATGTATAATATATCTACCTAGTCTGTTCTTACATGTCATGCCACTTCAATAGATTTTTTCATTTTTGTTCATTGGCTTTTCATTCCCGGGACTCAAAGCGAAACAACAAGGAATTGCACCCCGCAACGTTCTTATTTATTATGCTTCGTAAATATTCTATCCTTTCCTCTACGTCCTCAACATACAAGGCTACACGTCATTACCCTTCATTTCCAAAATTGCTGATCTATTTATTGTCCATGCCATGCCAAGTTAAGCAGATGCCTTATTCCCCATGTGTTAGGTTACGGTAAATGGTTACTACCGTGCACTGAACCTTCCTAAGCTAATATTGTAATATTCAATGCAAATACTGAGATATGTTTGTATACATAGATTTTCACATAGCAGTATACATGTGGCCAGTATTCACAATTTACCTTTGGATGTGGTAGACAGTATACTACTTACGACTAGCTATATATCATCATTTAATCATACTGTACCACCGGAAAGTCTGTAGGTATTGCATTTCCCACATTTCTTATATTTTTGATGGTGGTAGTCTCGAAGACACGTTTTTACATTAGTACGTCTCTAATATTCGATTCATCAATCATCAATTCTATAATAAAATAAGATTAGTTAGCTTTGCATGGATGACAAGCCCAGTGTCTCAAAAAGTCTAATGTTGCATGTAATATATCTCGTTCGTGTCTTTGTTGAATCATTTTTGGTTTGCTCTACTTTCAGCTTACCTTATTATGTACCTTATCCTTGTCTTATTCGTGCTCTGCTGTTTCGGAGAAACTTTACTAAATCTAAGAATAAGAATGCTCACCTAAAGTGACTTTTTCGGTTTGTGTGGCTTATCGTGTGCACTGCAGCTCGCATTTTAGATTGCAATCCCCCACCAGTAGATTCCACTTTTGCTTACCTCCTCTGTGTGCTGTAATACATATAACGTTGTTTAATGTGTGTTCTGTTCTACAAATATGTACGTCCTAATATTAGTAATGTTCTGTGTTACATGACGCTATATGTGTGTACGTGTGTCTAAACTTCGTTTGATTTGCTATGCTTTGATTTAGACAGTCAACATTCAAGATTGCGTGATTTTGGTATTAACTCTTGTCATTATGTCGTCCTCAATACACTCTTCGTGTGCTTCGGTTGACATAAAATGGGTTTCGTTTGGTTTGATGATTTTACCTTCTAGACTTCTTGCTCGTTTTCCAATTTTGCATGTAAATGGGATTTGTCCTAAATAATGGATGGATGGGAACGCATGGGAAGCCTTCGACTATAAGTATATCACCATTTTACTCATTTTATTTTCTTTTATATCTCACGAACGTAGTACGTATAGGAGATTCGATCGTTCATGCTGTTTTTGTATTGCATTGTAGTAGTGAGTATACGGTACCTATAACTAACATGTGACACTTGTATTAAATGTATCAAAGCAATTCCCATACTATAGTAATAAAGTAGGCGTATACAAATAGACATCTATGTGTACCTATGCCATTTTTACTTGAGTGAATCTTGTTTGAGTGGCCTTAGTTCACTTTCGTTGTGTTTGTAATACTTCCTACATCCAACTACTCTGTGTTAGGTGTTACCTGTTTCACTTAGCGTTACCTAACGTCTTTCCTAACTTTTTCAGTCAAGCTTATCGTGACGAAGACGTTCTAGACGGAGATACTTAGCTACATTATGTATGTTGTATAATGGCACGCGTGGGTATGTGCTCTTTGTATTTTAAGCAACTCGTGTAATTTGTTACATCCATCCCGTATTTAATAATTTCGAGTTTCTCTGAAAGTAATCGTGTTTTTTTCTCCTTTTCCTGAGAAATTCGATAATGCTGTTTCTTGTTATCTAGTTTAATGTTATGCATGTCTTGTCTGACTTGTCAAAATAAGTGTTCATGCAATCAAACTCAACCGTTGCAATGGAAGCGAATTTTCAGTATTTATCTACCGAAAAAGATGTCTACTAAGCTCCCTTATATCATAATATCATGTACATGTAATTCCTCTGGGGATTATGTGTTCCCTGAAACAATAAACTATCAAACAAAAACAATGTCTCACATATCCCCCGATGTATTATATTATATCATACAGGCTCTTGAATTATTTATTTCTCCAAACTCAAAGAAAGATGTTATAACTCAAACTCAAGCAAAATTCTTGCTATATATGCAAGTAGTTTATTTTCCAAAATTCTTCAAAGGATACAATAACAGGATCAATACAAACATTGTATTGTTTACTTTTTATGCTTATTGTGCATTTAGATTGAAAATTGGAGTAGTAAAACGAAATACAAGCATCCTACAATTAGAATTTTCCAGAAAAGCACTCCCCCTGGGGGAACTATTCTGTGTTAAAGAAAAGGGATGCAATTTTCAAGTAGAGGTTGGTTCAACTAAACAACTTACCTGCATTAGTTTACTATTAGCCAATGAACTCACTTGAATAACCACTGTAATCATAAAAATCGCGTGAGTATCGGTGCTCCACAAGTTTGAAAGGGTTATATCTTTGTTGCGTATCTGTATTATCTAAAGAGCTTAGAAGGTGTTTCTTTTTGGTAGTATTGCAATAGGATCAATAATTCCCAGCCAGCGATTGCTTCGGCATATACAGTTGTCTTGTTGTTGTATTGTTTTTATTTTACACATTATTTTCTCGCTTTCTTTTCTGGTTTTCCCTTAGACTCGCAGTTTCATACTCCTAACTAAGAGGAGTACCTATGTCGTTAGAGTAATCTAACCTCCATCTACCCAGGGTGCCCTCCATGACCAAAAAGTTCCTCCTTCACGATCGATTCCCCTTTGTGTATACGTCAAAATGACTGGGAAAAAACTTTTGACTTTAAAAGGACTTTTTCATCAAAGCTTAAAAATAGAGCAAGAAGGATCATGTTAATATAAAATAAATGTTGAGTGTTAGATTGCAGTCAAAACTAAATACTAGGGTATAATAGAAAGACTTTTGATTTACAGTTAGCTGAATAAGAAACCTACGATGCATGATAACGAAGTTAATTCATCTAAAGCTTTTCCTCGTAAGTAAGAAAGTGCTTATTTTTAGCACATTTTCTACTTTAAAAGTGACAGTACATTCATTATGCTGTAGTGTGCCGACATACAAAAGTAGAACTGTCGTTTTTGTTTGATTAAGTTAGCAGAGAAGTAACTGGTGAATGCATTGAGAACTAGAGTGAAAAATAATATTTTATGAACCAAGAAGACCCTGGAGTGATGAAGCATGTGTGCTGTGAATGCAAAGTCACAATTTTCCTTGGCACTACTGCTTAACAAGAAAAGCCCTTGCCCCGTTTGTTGCTTAATTGCTTAATCAATTATTTCGTGTAGACTAAGCAATATATGTGTCATCTTTTCTTCAGTCTTTCCCATAAGGAAAGTGAAAACAGAATATAACTTCCTTTAAATGTAGTTTAACCTTCTAAGAACTTAATGCAAGACATTACATGATATGCTTACCGTATCAACCGTCTCCGTTTCTTTTCCCATTCTACTCTCACTGTTTTGCATTAAAATTTCACATGAAATATCATTTTCTACTTAAAACTTACTTTGCTCTCGTCACGCTTACCTTACCACTTTGGCCGGGGCACTTCTTTAATATTGAATTTAAATTACATACAGGGTATTTACCGTATTTACCTTCACATCCCCAAATACTTCCTTAATTGCTTTTTCTTCGATTTTTACTATAGCACACTATCTTACGCAGTACACTTTCCTTCCGCTTCAACTATGCACACATCTACATATTTGTAATTAGCAGCGCATGCAATGCAATGTAGCAGATTGTAGACGTTACGTTACGAAAACTGCAATTAAATTATTCTTGATAAAACGCATCGCAGTAGTTCTGTAAAAACCTTTTAGCATGATTATTCCATTTGTATTTATTTTCTTTAGTGTAAGGACAAAACTATATTTCGTGAACAAACTGTTTACTTTCGTTGGACTTGTGAGTTGAGACTATCAATAGAATACATAGTAGAATTAAAAAGCGTATGGAAATCCCTGTCAACCAAAAGTAATGGTAATAGTTGCTAAATGGTTGTACGTTAATGCTGCTTTTAATAATTCTCAAGATCTCAAGCGCCATAAGTCATATAATTATAACACCTCCATTGGAGGCATGATGCTTGAATAACTTGAAACGTGCAATATGAAAGGCAAAGTTAGATGATGAATTGTATTATGCAACCTAATGAGATAATCTATTATTTTACTGCTGCCTTAACGATGTTAGCCTTGTAGTGATACAATGTCGTGCTAATAGTGTTAATGATAATGTAACATAATACGTATGAAGAGAATGCAGCGAGAGGTCTTACCAAAAAGCAGAATGTACCAATTATATAATTATATTATTGTGTAGTACTTCACATTCTGTTATAATACGCTTACTGTATATAAGGGAGAGGAGAACAAACAAAATAGTAATCTTTCGCTCTCTTCTCCTCTCCTCTCACTTTACTTTGTTGTGAAATGCACTTGTACATAGCGTAGTCTGCTAAAGTACAAAGGTAGGAAATATTTTATGTGTAGAGAGAAGTGGTAGAGCGAACCAAGATGAATGTGTGCACAGTAAAAATTAATAGGCGCAGTCACTCAGTCCTTCAGTAGTACCTGTCTGTCCGTCTTTACTCTTTTCCTGCCTTTACACACACATACTATAATAATGCATGTACATGTATAATACAACCTGCAAATTTTTGTTGCGGCTATACGTACACAATATTAAGAGATGCTCGCTTGTACAACATAAGCTTAGGTTAAGCTCACAAAGTAGGAAAGAAAATATTTTTTCGTTGGTAGAAGCGAGTTGAGTAGGGTAGAGATGCATACTTCAGTACAGGGTGAGACAATTTGATTAATGCAATGCAATGAGAAATGAGTTGAGTTTCGGATAAATGATTAATGATGACATGACACTTGCTTTCTTGTGGTTGGCAGGACGTGATAGAAGCTATAGCAGAGAGTGCGTTTAAAACTTCTGACTACCCTGTGATCCTCTCTTTCGAAAATCATTGCAACCCGAAACAACAAGCCAAAATAGCCCAATACTGCCGAGAGATTTTTGGACCTTTGCTTCTCGACGCTCCACTTGACGCTTACCCGGTAATCAATTCACTTTTTACATTTATGTGTGTACTTTATATATTAGGCGTATTTATCTTAGATTTCTTATTTTAGTCATAGCCTATGGGATTTAGTTTAGGCACTGGATTGCGTTAAAGATATAAATATTTGCCCAGTTGTGTTTTTATCACTTGTATCTTAAGCATACACCACTAATACGACTTAAGAATGTAGATATGTGCTGATGATTGCATTAAACATTAACTTGACGTATTCATACGTTAGCAGTTCAGCTCTATTATTGCAAATCACATATATGAGTGTTTCGTAGTGCCCCTTATCTTTTTTATTTATCATCTCACTCTCTCGTGGTAAGTTTTTTACTTAAGTTACGTAAGTAGTTGTTGAAAGCTGTATACACACACAGATTAGGTATAATTCTAGGTGAGTATTCAGATATTATGGCTAAATTCTAAATAATGTACTTGTAGAAACATATGGTAAATATTTGTAGGTAAAACCAGAGTGTTTTTAGAAGCACTGTTCCAACATAACAAAAATAAAGACATCCATAAAATAACGCTGTTATCTGTGTTAGTATATGCCTAGCACATCAGGTTTGCAGCTTACAGACGTCAGTAGCGATAAAATGTTGTGTCTACTATTGCATTTATTAACGAGAATATGATGATGTTAAATGTTTTATGCATAGGTACTATTAGAGGAGATTTAGTGGATTGCATATTAAAGCGTATTGATTCAGTGATGAGGAGAGATTAGAGAAGCATATGTTGATACACTTAAGCTCTTAAGTGTTGAAATGAAAGTTCTCTTTTCTATTTTATGTATGAATTCATACTTTCACTAAGTAGTCAACTCAACATCATATCAGGGAAGAATACTATGAAACAAACCTGAGGAAAGTACATAATAACAGGGATGGGGCATTAAAGACATTATGGGCACTGTAATACTGCTTTAGTATATTGTACTATTATCGTAGCATCTCAATAGTAGTCTTTCATGGAAGCGCAAGAATGTACGTTAGCAGATAGAGTATTGTTTTATTTATTTACTTTTACTGTTCTGTGTAGTGGAACTACAGCTATTTACCTACATGATGTATGTATGTGTTACAGTTTCAAGTAGACATAGTCTTGCAGACTATTATTATATTTATGGCTAGCTAAACTGGTTAGACAAATGATTCATAGTGGTGTCTTTTGGGACTCTGGGAATTCTTTAATGTTTTACTATCTACTTAGTGCTTATAAATAAGTATGTAAGTATTACGTTTGTATTCTGGTAAGGTTACCTTTGTATTTATCTAGAATGTTGACGTAGTAATGATGTTAGCGTAGCGAAAAGGTAGGATGACTATAGACGGTTAAGATTAAGTTAGAGTACATAGCGAGGAAGAGAGAGACAGAAAAATAAGTTAAGTTGTTAAACTGACTGATGTATGTTAAATAATAGTTGGAGGCTGGTTGTACTCTTCCACCACCGTCGAGTATCAAACGAAGGATCATCATCAAGAATAAGAAGAAGCATCATCATCACAAGCATCAGAAACCGCAAAAGAAAATGAGCAAAACTGTTCTTCCAGAAAATGGAGAGTCTCCGCACTTACTCTCTAAGGATGATTCCAAGGACAGTGTAGATAATGAGGAGCCTAACAATGGTGAGTTAAAGAGCTTTAAACGCAGAAATCGTAACGTAGGTATAGTATGTATGTAAATGCTCCATTTTTAACGAAATGAAAAGAATATGTAAGAAGGGAACTTAAAAAGTTGGAGCAAGTTGGTAGGCATGCATATTTTATGTGTTATATTGACCATAATTCGCATTGCAGATATAAAAGTTGGGGCTTAGCGAAAGCAAAGCACCTACAATAATTACAGCAAAGGAACAGATGGATGGATGGAATTATGTAAATGGGCTAAACTAAGTAGATGATATATAATGTATTTAGTAATGTGCATTTTGGATATATTCGAGTAAAAGTTCTCCCGTTTATACCACTTAGGACAGACAGAAAGGTAACTTGTTTGAACAAAGTTTTGCCTGTGGGCTCTTAAAAGTTGAGCATGACATGACACAGCAAAAATGATTAAAATTAGTCGCCCTTCTTTTTCTTCGCGTGCAGTAAACAACCTTTCCATACTTTGGTGTAAAAAGTGAAAATCTTAAATTGGAGAAAAGGAGAAAGCGGTTTATGCATATTCACAAACATACACTTACAAGAAAGCGGAGAAAGTCTCTAATATTAAAATTAGTTTTCTCTTCTGACAACTACGTAATAAAATCGACAGGGTAGGCTGAGCAGTGTATATTACGCAAAGGATATCTCTAAGAATAACAATCACACACTGTGCTACGTATGATGTATGATGTAGGCAAATGCTTTCAATTAGGTGTATATATGTGTTGGATGTATATTTTATGTATCCTGTTCTGTAGTGACGTGACAGTCCTGTAGAGTGTAGGCAATAACAATTTTCTATCAAAGGACTGGCAAGCACCATAACCATACCATCTGAGAAGTCATATAATTATACGGTAAAAGTATACGGTATCTGTAGCGAAAGTAAATATTATGCATTATTGAAAGAAGCTTATACTTTGCTTGGTGTATTGTATAATTCAGTAAGCTTTCAGTTCTCATGAGTGTTCACACATTATAGTTATGCTACAAATACTATGCACATAGAGATTTAGATAGACGAGAGTGAGAGGAGACGAAAAGATAAAACTGAAGAGATGCAATATTGTATTCACTTGACTCTATCACTCTATCTATTCACATTTGTCTCATCTCTGTGCTATATGTGCATCGTTCCGTGAATTTGCGAATGTTGAGTCGAGTTGAAAGTCAAATTATATTCTCTACGTAATATCATCTACTATCCCTCCCTTCCTTCACTTTCAAACGCTGGAATTTCCATTTTCACGTCCACAATTTCCAGTCCAGTCAGAGTCGAAGTTTGAGTTTAGCGTAGAAATATGAAATAGCTTGTCTTTAGACAAATATCTGGATGTTTGAATGGAACCAGAGAATAAATGGATGTGAATGTAACGGAACAGAACAGAGTGACAAGCAAATACTGAAATGTTGAATTGAAATCTATTAATTTAGACATGAGTGAGCATCTCGAGTATACTGTATCTGCTAACCAAGTGAAATATTGATTGTCTTGTACTTAGAAAGTGAATGAACATGCTAAACCCACGTATAATAGTATGCGTCATAATAAATAGAGAAACTTGTCTATAAAAAGATTAGACTATTACTGCACATTATGTGAACAGTAATAAGTAAGCGTATAATATTATTTGCAAAGTAAATAGTAGGTATAGTATTAATGAGAAAGTATACCTAATATACTTACAGAGAAAGAGAAGTATACCTAAGAATAGAGCGTAAAACCCGTTTTCCTTAATGATTGTATTATGTTCACTTGTAGCCGTGATGCATATTCCAGATGAAGATGTTTCAACAAGCTCTGACGACGAGGAAGACAGTGCAGAGCCAGACAGTGCCGATCGACAAATGGACCTTGACAAATCTCAGAGTGACAGAGGAACCGCCGGGAAGGAAACGGAAGCCGGAGCCGAAATCTCAGCACTTGTAAATTATGTGCAACCTGTTCACTTCACCTCATTCGAGTATTCTCTCCGTAAGTTAACTGCTTTAATACACAAAGGCTAAATACGTAGTTACACACCCATCATTTTCTTTTCCCAGAAGCAGATTGTAGACTGAAAATAATGTTCCTAGGTGTCTGTACAATAAAATAAATTTAGTTGAAATGTACAAAGGAAAGAAAATCGGTATCTACAAAGGAAAGCGCTCACAAAGAAATTTCTCTTAAGAAAAGCATTAGGTATCTTAAGTGAAAGCCTGAAATTAAGAGCTGATAGAAGAGTTCGCTTCATTTCCAGACATTTGACGCTAACCAAGCCAGCCCACAAACTGGAAGTTATAATCGTAGGAAACGACCCATAGTCCAGCTGTGGGTAACTTAATCCACAAATGATCTATTTCGAACATGGCTGCAGTGTTTTCTGCTATCTAGACATGACATTAACAATTGAGTGTAATCTATATAATAAGTTGGCTTACGGAATGGTAGAAGTGTCAAGTCAAGAAGATTGAATCAAGATTCTTCCTCGAGACAATTTAATGGTTTTTGTTGTTGTTCTTGTAATCTTAGACCGGAATAAATGCTACGAGATGTCATCTTTCGATGAAAGACAAGCTATGACTCTTCTCAAGGAACGGCCGGTGGAGTTTGTCAATTATAATAAGCACCAGCTGTCCCGAATTTATCCCAGAGGAACTCGTGTCGACTCAGCCAATTTTATGCCCCAAATCTTCTGGAATGCGGGCTGTCAACTCGTTGCACTTAACTATCAAACTTTGGGTAAGTTCATTCAAGTCTAAGTTATTGATACATTACTGATACCCTCGTACTGCTGCATTAGTATCTTTATACCCCCTGCACTTATAACATTTTATTTATGCTTCACGGAATGCTTTATTCAACCGTAAAGTAATGGCTATGTAGAAAAAGAAAAGTAAACCTGCCTGTCATGCAAATGTACCTTTCGACTTTCGATCCCATTTTACTTGCAAATTGTTATATCCTCCAATTTCCCAGTTTTTTTACGTATTCCAAGAAAACAATATAATCATGGATATCCAGTTTTATGCTTTTCCATCAGAAATGAAATGCTTTATTATCTGTTCATTAAATGATTTTTCTACTTTCCGTTTTATCATGCATGGTGAATTTCAGTTATGGAAGATGTATTTTTTAGCCATTTTAAATACATTTTTATTGGGGATTTTTATGTATTTTTTAAGTTATTGGTAGGAGTAATATTGTAAATTATAAGTTACAGAATAAGTTTGTTGAAAGAAGGCTAACTTTTAGTACTGAAACTTCGCAGTGTTGGGAAAGTTAACACGGAAATTATCTGTATAAGTCTATGGGATATAATTTAGAAAATCCAGCTGAGTTCGTGATTTGATTTCCCCTCTGGAGTTCAGTCAATATCTGTTTTCACCTGAACTCACAGGAGCCAGGAGCTAGTACTGCATAGTTGGCGGAACTTGGAATTATTTAATCAATTGAAATATGCACGAAATAGTATTGTATTTTTTCTTTTGTATTCCCACAGATTTGGCTATGCAGTTAAATCTGGGATTCTTCGAGCTGAACAATCAATGTGGGTATTTGCTCAAGCCCGAGTTTATGCGAAGAAAAGACAGGCGTTTCGATCCATTTGCAGAGTCTATTGTTGATGGGATCATTGCTGCAACTGTGACTATTCAGGTAGGCTTAAACTCGTGCCTTTCTTTTGCTACTACTTATATCTGTACTTTTTGAGTAAGCACGTAGGGAGAGACTGGATTACAGCTTTTACTTTTCTCACTCGCTCTTGCAATCAAACTCATTCATTCACATTGATTTTTTGGTCTATGTTAGCTACTCGAGATTCTTTCTTGAGTATCATACCGACAAGTGAAAGTTAAACCTTAAAAAGTCTCGAGAGAGTGAACAACAGAGTCAGTGAGAAATAGTAACAGTTACATTTTTTATGTAGCTAATCTAGCCAGCCCAAGTTCTGCGATATCTCAAATGCTGAAATGCCACATAGGTATATTTTGTATGTTCTGTGTGTATGCTATAAGATGTATGAGACATAATGATATAAATTTGGGAAAGAATTCGGCACTATCTCGCACGATGACATTCTTTTGATGTGTACTATATGTAACTGTTCTGTGTTAGATTGAATGTTAGAGCTAAAGTAATAGTATAACTAGGTGCAGGTATAACCATAGCCCGGCATCCCATTGTCACACTTACACTACACTACACTTTATTTGGGTGTACAATAATACACTTACACTACACTACACTTTATTTGGGTGTACAATAATACACTTACACTACACTACACTTTATTTGAGTGTACAATAATACACTTACACTACATTACACTATATTAGTTTGCATAAAATTACACTTACACTACACTACACTATATTAGTTTGCATAAAATTACACTTACACTACACTACACTATATTAGTGTGCATGAAATTACACTTACACTACACTACACTATATTAGTGTACATGAAATTACACTTACACTACACTACACTATTATCAGTGTGTATAAAATTACACTTACACTGCACCACACTTCATTTGTGTGTACAGTATTACACCTACAATACACCTCACTTTCTTTGTGTGTATAGTATTACACATAACACTTACACTACACCACACTTACACTACTACTGTCATGGCCGCCTTAATGGGAGGCCATTCTGGCTTTTGCCGGGCTTCGCAAAATTATAGGGTCCTCAAAATTATAGGCATTCGCGAAATCTAACAACTGATGTTCAAAATCAAAAGAATTTATGGAAAATGTGCTAAAATTTTAAAAGAATTTGCTCAATTCTCAAAAAAATCCTCAAAACAACCTTTACACTACACTTACACTACACTACCTATTTAACACAACTCATACACTACACTTACACTACACTACCTATTTAACACAACTCATACACTACACTTACACTACACTACCTATTTCACACAACTCATACACTACACTTACACTACACTACTTGTTTAACACAACTCATACACTACACTTACACTACACTACCTGCTTAAGACAACTCATACACTACACTTACACTACACTACCTGCTTAAGACAACTCATACACTACACTTACATTACACTACCTGCTTAAGACAACTCATACACTACACTTACACTACACTAAAAATAAAGTGTACCTTACACTTTTTACACTCTTTTACACTTACACTCAATAAAGTGTAGTGTATGCCGGGCTATGGGTATAACATTATGTCTTTTCATAGTTTCTCTATGGACATTTTATTTTATTGCAGGTGATATCAGGGCAATTTCTCTCGGATAAGCGAGTTGGAACCTACGTTGAAGTGGAAATGTACGGTCTGCCTACAGACACAATTAGAAAAAAATTCAAAACGAAAACTATTGCTACGAATGGGATAAATCCAGTCTATGACGAAGAGCCATTTGTCTTTAAGAAAGTCGTCTTACCAGATTTAGCGTGTATAAGAATTGCAGCGTATGAAGATTCGGGGGGTAGACTAATCGGTCACCGGGTTCTACCAGTCGTGGGTCTTCGTCCTGGTTATCGCCACGTAGTACTTCGTAACGAATCTGGGCAACCTCTCAATCTTCCTACTATCTTCCTCAACATTCGTGTCAAGGACTACGTACCGGATGGACTGTCAGATTTTGCTGAGGCTCTCGCCAACCCTATCAAGTATCAAAGTGAGTTGGAGAAGCGCTCAAAGCAGCTGAGTGTTCTCCAGGATGATACAATGCAAGATGACTCTAGTACTAATGATGATAGTGAGTCGACCGTTCCTAGTGCTCCTAAGCAGACTATCGTTGTTCAACCTTCTTTAAAAAAGCCGAGGAGCATTGACAATCCGTCTTCAGAAATTTCCGCTTCTCCACCTTCTGGGCAGGCAATTCCTGTTCCTCCTAGTAAAACAGAGTCAATTGAAGAAGGGAAGAAGTGTTTGGGGCCGATGCCACCTCCTCCACCGAATCTGGCAGCTTTTGCTCTAACTGGTGGATCTGATGTCACTCATATCGCAGGCTCTAGCTCTAATGATGTTACAATCACCTTTGCTCCGGAACCTTTAGAAAAGTTTTTTGAGAATAAGACTTACAAGGAGAAAAAGGCTCAACTCGAAAAGAAAGTTGAAGAAATGAAAAGAAAGCATGAAAAAGACCGCAAAGATAGAAAACCTCCAAAGAAAAGTCATAAAAAACTAGTCACTCGACTTTCATCAAAGAACTTGTAAGATACTGAAACAACATTGACTTATCTTTACCTTGAACTTACTTGGTCAACTGAATTATTTTATGGAAATTAGTCTATTGTTATGCGTGTATGTGTTTGTACGAATTGAATATTTTTTGATTCAGGGAAGAAACATTGGTCAAGAAGGAATCGTTCCCTGCATCTCAAAGTCTTATTTGTGAGCAACTAATTTTCGAAAAAGATGCTTTAGAAAAAGGGCATGAAGAGGTATTATTGTCATTAAGAATGCATTTAGCATGTAATGAAATGAAATCTGTAATTATTTTTCTGTTAAATAGCTATTCAAAATAGTAGAAAAGGCAATCAAGGATTCTCATGGAAAGCAGTTGAAACTTCTAAGTTCACTACAAATTAAAGACGCAGACGGAGTAATGAAATGGGTAGATAACTGGAGGAAAGACGAATTTAAACGGTTATCAAAACAAACTAAAGACAAAAACGAGCTGGATAGATATAAACGAGAAGTCACTAAAACACTTGTTGACAAAGGTGTTGTGGAGCGAGAGAAGAAGACAAAGTTATATTACGAAATTAAAAATCAATTGGAACAAGCACATAAAGACGTTCTTAGACATTTTGAAGACTGGAAAAAGCAGGTAATATTCTGTCCAATGTGAATAATACTTATACAAATTAGTGTATTGATAATTCTGATGCCACTGATTGACATTTCATGTGCTTGAGATTTGTATTATACGATTTTACAAATATTGATTCTCATTATTAACACAATTTTTACATTTTTCTACGAATAGAAAATGCAGGACATTGAAACAGATTATAGAGAACGACTCAATGTACTGGCTTCAATGGTTGAAGAGTCATCCGGTGGCATAGGAGTAGTAGCCGAGACATTCCCTGAGACCTCATTCCACTAGAAGAGCTTCGGCCTACCAAGCAATAAGTCGACCTATTAGAGATCTAAAGTGTAAACCTATATAGAATATTTAATTGTATTGATTACAATGTATGACGTTTTCTGATGAATCTGTTGAGATTGAGATACAAACACACCATATTACAAACTGAAACTGTATTCACATTTGAATACAAAACTTGTAAATGAACATAAATACGTTGTACAAGTGGTAGTAAACTAATTAGTTAGGGCGTAGTGTCAATCAATTGATTACGTAAATATTGTAAATCATATATTTCTTGCTGTGCTATGTTCTTGATACGAATCATTAGCTTTCTCAAATCAAATCGAGGGTACTCATACTATGGTGCTAAGTAAAGTAAACCTATTAATTGTTCAACGTAAATTACCACAACAAAGCACAAATGGCACATACACTGTTACTGTACATACTTATCTCCTACTATTAATGGTAAATGAGATTTTAATAACCAATGCGGAAATTTTCTGATAAAAAAACAGGAGTAATGAAAACGGTCGGACATGGTTTACACTGTAACCGGGTGTCCACGAAATTTACGGTCACACTTTGACCAAAATATCAGAGGAAAAAGATAGCTAAAAGCGGCTTACATCATTCGAAAGAACACAATAATAGAAATCGATGAGATTTGGTTTCATCAATGATAGTTTTGTCTTGTGACCATATATTTCGTGGACACTCTGTATTACAGTTTGTGCGTTTGAAGTACACATTTGTACCTCTCCAAAATGTGAAACTAAGTTTAACGGGAAGCTAACTAAAGTGTAGCATTATTTATTATTACAAATACAAATTTATATAAATAAGGTTGTATCACATCGTAGAAATGTAAAAGTAGGGTATAAAGTGCAGTTGCATTACAAACTACAAATACAACTACTAGAAAAAATTCTGTTTCGAAATGGAATTGTATACGCAATCGGTAAATTGGCATTTCTCGTAATGTTGTTCTACATTGTGTTGCATATCTAATAAATTAGGTATACGAGAGCGTAACTAATTTAGTAAGCTCATTGCTGTAATAATTCTGTAAAACCCTGTGCTGTGGTACGTAAACTGTGACTTTGTGTATTTAAGGATAGAATACCCTTTGTAAAACTGGAATACTAAAGTTGGCTCATGGAGGGTGTCACTGATGAAATCTGTATTGGTAAATCTTGCCTGCAATATGATGGGCCCTTTATTTCATTTTTGACACTACTTGGTTCACTGTGTATTACTGAATGAAGATCAAATTTGAATTTGATCTTTGCATGAGAACTTCTAAAACAGATATAAGAAATATTACTACATTATATTGTAGAATGCCAACTAATGAAATTGGTGCAGTCAGAACTGAGAATAATGCTATTAAGTACATACATAGGTGATACGTATATGTGTATAAAAGTATTAATAGCTGTCATTTTAGAGACAATTATTATGAAGGACAAACAATGTATTGTATGTGCATTTATAGAATATGTTCTAGAAATTAAAGAAGTATAGTATGCAGGGTGTCATGTTGTGTACCTCATCCCAAGCGTAACAAAGATGCCACTATTCGTATCAAAATAATCCAATTTTCTTCTTCCGCTAAATTGTGAATTGCCGAAAAAG
Organism: Yoshiicerus persimilis; assembly: GCA_020352615.2. Lineage (NCBI taxonomy): Eukaryota > Metazoa > Arthropoda > Collembola > Entomobryomorpha > Tomoceridae > Yoshiicerus > Yoshiicerus persimilis. The sequence goes on along the minus strand of CM036941.2, from coordinate 36,571,191 downwards.
TTTTAAGTAGTCAGAATCGGTAAACGTATTAATAGTTAATCAGCTGATGGTAAATGTAAGCCAGCCGAGTATTCCGTACTGGTGTGTTTTCAAACAATGATGCTCGACATGAATTTATCAAAGACTTGGATTTGATTGAACGTATATTTTTCCCATACATATAATGTAACGATTAACATACAATGTTTGTAATAGTATGTTATGTAGTAGCACAGAAAACACGTAACAAAATGCTTAAGCATTAAAAGTTTACAAGACAAAATCTCCCAGATGGTATATGTAGTAAGTGTACAGTTATGCAACTGTATTTATTGATGGAAATTAATACACAACTCAGATTTATTCCTTATGTTAGTTTTAAATAGTAATGGTGATTGTTTTGCCGACTATTTGCTTGGCCTATTTCAGCAACCTTGCTTTAGCAGTAGCAAAGAATATTATGACATTCAAGATAATTATTTAAAGCATTATGTACCTTTACAAAATATTTATTCTGGTTTATTGCATTTAAAAATTCATTTTAATATTTTTTTGTATCATTATCTTAGTATTTGTACAACCCTTATATAAATAAGTACTGTTAAGAGCAAGAAGTATATACCTGAAACAGAAACTGTAAAATTCACAGCAAAGCAAAAACCTATTTTGTTAATAATTAAGTTACTGTGTATTAAGGTGCAAAGGCTTACGGAAATTATTTTAAGTTGATCAAATATAATATTGTTGGTTGTGTCTCCAGTTCTGCTATAATTACAATTTTGTGTACCTACAAATAACCTGTCCTCCTTAACAATACGCAAAACATAAACTATGTACTAGTTAGTCTAGACCCACAGAACAAACTGATACTTATAAAAAGTAGATATGCAGTTGACTTGACTTAATACTTCCAATTGAGCAAACAAAGCTAACTTAAACCGCTCTGTTATTTTTCCTATACGTAAATGTATTCTTTAAGTGTAAATACAAGCGCTTTCACAGAAGGAACCAATATTATAAAAGCTGGCTGGTTCAGGTTGCTTGTGATGTGAGCGAACAAATTATTCTTTAATTAAATATTGTAGGCTATCATAGTTAATACTTATTTCCTGGGTCATTTATATTAGTTCATAGTGATGATTAGAAATATTCAATTACATAAAATTCTATTACAACGTAGTGTAACGATCTGTACAATGTACAAGTACACAGTACATTTAGTTTAATTTACTTGCTAGTGTAAGCTATAACTTTCATTTGAAGTTATACACAATTACTACCTGCACAATGAAACAACATTAGTATTGTGGTACATAGTTCCAAACGAATTTGTCTTAGTTGACTACTTTAAAGAGACATACTACTGAAATTAGATTAGTAAAACTTTCACAGATTGATTATCAGCTTCCTATCTAATTGTATAAGCGCAAATAAAGCGCACTATCGTAAGTAACAAATGAAATTACTAAATATAATAAGTAGGTATTCTTACCAAAGCGGATTCTTAAGGTCCCGCTATTTGTGTGTACTGAAAAATTAAAGACGAGCTGTAATATCAATGATGAAGTGTATTGTCGTAGACATGTACTATTATAAAACGGAGATTAGAATAGACTTCCATGTTATGATAGTTATGTTACATAAGTATAGGCCTTGATCAGCTTTTGAAGTGTGTATTCTGTATTGTAAATGCATGTAATGATGTACGTAATTAGTTTTATCTGTAACTGCGTGGAAAAAGTAGCAGAGGAAAACAGACAACAACCTGTTCTACAATTTCTTGGTGATGTTCGTAAAAATGTTGTACTTTATGCATTGAGCATTAAGTGCAAAAATAGTGCGCTACAATCTTACATTTACAATGCTTTACACAATATGGTCTACTCTTGACGCGTTTTCGTAGGAATTACTACTGCATACTAAAATTTAATGGTACTCATACTGACTGGTATACTGAAGCCAGTAAAATTGTACTGTTCGTATTGGTACTAATCGTAGTAAATGTATTTGTAGTTGAGTGTTGAATCAGAGGTACGTAGAGAATTTGAGGGATTTCCATACTTATATGTAGGTATGTGCAGAAGAATAGCCAGAGATGAAATGATAGCAAGTGTGGAATAAGGATAGGCGCAAAGTTAATTAATTATCCAGAAAAACGCAAAGCAAACAAGATGAAATAATTCAGCCAAGGCAAGATTCAAAGTCAAGAGGTGAAAGACGTAAATATTGTAATTGTAAGCAGACGATGTGAGATACCATGAGATTAATTATATTGTACAATCATTATCTGGTAGTTAATATGTGAAATGAGGGTTTAATGCTGGCTCTTACTGCTGGTGTGTTGTAATAGTTGATAGTTGTATTCTATATTAAGTAGTGTAGTGTTGTAGACTGTAGATATTAAAATAGCTCTTGGTTAGGTTAAACCTACTCGTAGTTATGTCCCATGCGAAATACCTACTTATTGTTAGGAAAATACATTTACCTAACTTATGAGCTAGTTAATACCTATAAATTATATTTAATGTGATGATGTTTGAAGAGGATAAGCTCTGAGTACCTACTGAGTAGTATTTTCCCACATTCCCTTTGCATTCGCCTACTCAGCTTCCTCTGTTTCTCATTGTGGACAATAAAGTCTAAACGTACTGGAAGAAATGTTAATACTAATTGTCTACTTGTTCTTTTATTACTTTCCTTAATATACTTTTGTCATCATATAGATCACTCTTAGCATGTATATACAAAGAATTAAAACTGCTTGCAATTTGCAATATTTTATGATTATTTCGGATTTATTGCAAGACTGTGACCCTGGTGCACTGCGGTTAATCCTCAAAACAAATGCAATGATAAAATATACAATGAGTTGCTAAAATGCGCAAACATACACAAGGAAAACGTGCCTAGGGATATCCGCACGTAGGAAAGCAGATTCCATATAGTCTAAATGGATTAGAAGCGGGTTTTCTATCGTAAATACCTTCAGGTTTTCTCATAGCATCCTGTATATGTAAACAAACTGGAAATTTTAAATTTTTTGCTACGTTGTTTTAGGTCCATTCTTTAAGACGATGAATCATCCTTAAATTCTCACGGTGGTGACTAATCTAATCACCCTCATCATTTTAACTCAATAGTAATCCCAACAAAAGTAGTACGAAATATTTTTCACTGACATTGTAAGCCAAATTATGGACATGCAACTGTGTTGATGAATGGTAGTGTTGTCCAGTCTTTTCTCCCAAGTTCAAAGTTTGAACCTTAAAGTGTCAAGATAGATGGGTAATTGAATTAAATGTGGTTTTACTCCTTAAACTACTTAAGTAGGTATTTACGTGTTGTGCATACAATAAATCTGGGGTAGACATGAACCTTTTTTCATGTAAATACAGACAGTAGTAAGTGTTTCATAAAAACTTGCTCCAAGAGATGAGTAGGACCAGGGAATCCTACCATTAGTCATAGTACATGTGTTTTGCAATGCTATGATGTGTTCTGCATATCTTACAAAACACACAATAAACATTTGACCTTCACTAATTATGCTATTATAAATCTGAACTTTGTAATGCATGATTATTCATATGCAAAATGTAGCAGGTTTCCTTAGGTGGTACCACTAGTTATTTTGCGTGCTAGAGCTAAATTTTAAAACTTGATAACCCGTTTTCATTTAATTGTGTACTATTGCATTGAGGTGTATTATTCATTTGAGGGCATTAGTCATTGTATTTTTCAGATTTACGCTGTTTATTACGTATCCGTAAAAATTAAAATGCATTGTCATTTCTCGGAGACAAATGCTTTGAGGGAAACAATGAGCCAGCAATTGAAATTCAACTATAGTACCTCTTCTAATGCATCGCTGGATGCGTATTATGAGAGATGTACATCTAGAAACAGAATGTAATTTTTCTGCATAATGCATTACTTATTTGTTAAAACATTGCTGGAGAATCAAAACCGCTCTGTCTGTATACCTGGTCTGGAATGGCTCTAAAATACTTGGTAAGATTAGTCAATGGGCAACTTTTGATTTTTAAGATGGTAAACAATTCATGTGTATTTACAACAATGTAATCCTGTATATCTTCATGGAATTATTCCTGACAAGGTTAGTTAGACGTCAGCAGTAAGCATCTATCATTTTTAATTAAATTAATCAGCCAATTGTGTTTCATACGATTCATACGTTTCTTTGACTTTCCCAGTAACAATTTTTTTCCTTACGAGATATCAGGTGTCATTAAATAATTTCTCTAAAACTACCGGAAATGTCTACCTTGCCCAAAATCTACCTCTTATGGTATCAACAGTAAATCCATTCCAGTATTAAAGCTTTTAAAGTCTTATCGTGTATTGAAAATACGGATTCCACATTTGACAGTTTTGTTTTGTTTTTGCTTCCAATCGTCAAATTTCATGTAATTAAATTTCAGTTAATAGAATAAGTACAAACATTAAGTAGGTTACACCCTACTGAACTGTGATAAAGATTGATGTTAATGATAGAACAACAAATAAGTATAATGGGGTAAGAAGCAAACGAGAAAAATACACCCAGATAAGAAACACAAGAAAGCAACACAAGGATCTACTGATAAAGCATCTGTTAAGTTCATAAACATGTACGAAGAAGATATAGTTCCGGTTTTGTTTGGATTTTAAATAATTACGAAACTATATCTCTGAAGTTGTATACATTTCGCAATTAGGAGCGTAACCTATATTTGATGATTGTGTCAGGGACAGAAAGCGTGATTTTAAGTACTATTCTGTTTCTGCGACTCAACTTCTCCATACCGGGAAATACGTAGTCAATTGATCACAACTACAAAGCATGTCTTTTATCGAGCTATACTGAAAGGTGTAGTCATCTCATTAAAAGGTTTATGATACGATGTAGATATTTGAAAATATGGCCACCGTGCATGCAAACATATAAAGTCTTGATCTTCCTTCAGAGCCTCTGGGGTCGTGGTCTCTTGGGCTTTTGGCCGTCTTTATTTCGCTGCTTTTCTGAGCATAAAACCTTGTTTATTTTATTACACCTACAATGTATATCCGTAAGTACCAAACGTAAATCCCCAAAGATAATACTTAATGATTTTCCTCTCAGCTTTAAGGTTCGTGCTATGCTGAAGCATTTATGAAAATCTTGAAGAGAAGAAGCATCAGCAATTATATTTTATAACCAACTCGTATATATTATACGATATAGCATAGTACTAGTTTAAGGCACGCTTTAGATGCGTGTGTAAGAACTAACAACTTATATAATGTGCAAAAGAAATATGAAATAGTTATATAGATTTGAGGCTTGAAAAAGTAATAATAATAAAAGGTACCATTAGTTTTAGGCGTTGTAAACTAATCATAGAGAACGCTAAGACAAAAATATAGTAAAGATGCTTAATAAATATCATAGGATGAACTGTCTTAAAGCAAGAAAATATTGGTATTATTACGCAAATTCTTCATTCTTCAAAGTCCTGTTTGCATTCGCTGGGAATTATCAATAAATTATGTAACTTCTACACGTTACTTTACTTCACCTATGAATTTCTGAATCATTCTACTAGTTGTTGTACATAAAATGCTGGACAAGATCTAAGTTGATTTTTGAAATTCTCATTTCAATTACAAAGACAGCTTTATTTTAATGCATGTAGTATCTACGATATTTCGCAATTAATTTCATAACTCTCTAACCAAAGAAATGCAGCTTTTCAGTTTCCATTTGGACCGCTGCAATTATAATGGGTAATACCGGAATGAATATGAACACATTAAAGATTAGCTACATGTTTTAAAAATTTTAAATACATTTTTGCGCAATGTGTGAGAACCTGTTAGGAAGAAGCACACCATACACCTACGTACGTAATTGCGTTAGAAATTACCTGGTCACATGCATTTGATTAGAAAGGCCTTTTTGTCGTCTAAAGGTCAAAAAGATGAACAGGACGTATTGGTTAAGTACAGGAGGATGCAACAATATGAAGAACTTTTTTCTGATTTAGTTCTCAAATCATACACTACATGAAAAAACTAATACTAAGTGACGAAATCACGACCTTCTGCCCATCTAAGACACAACCGAACTTTATTCTTCTAAAGTGAAACAATAATACATGCACATACATACATTGGTTTAACATCAGCAGTGACTGAAGATGAAATATTAGGCATGCAGATTGATGGATGATTTTCACTCTAGTCACTCATTACAATGCACACGATCGTCTTAAATTATTCAAAATGCCTATATGCATATTTCGATGGGATTTTCCAACATCTAGCAACAATAATAGTTGATGTTGTTCCTCAAGACGGAAAAAACGTTACAGTGATCTTAACTCATATATGCATACTGAACATAGTATAATACAATACTTAACTATAAAGATTAGTTTTGCTGGTTTTCATCTCATAGGATAATTCATTACATACCCAAGCAGAGAAGACGTAATAGAGCATTACATTACATACTACAATCTGCATGACAAATCAACTAACGTTCAGGTATCTAATGATATATATTTTACCTTAATTAACCTACATTTTGTTTTTAAATAGCAAAAATATCAAGGTGAATTTCAATTGTTATTGTTCTTCTCAGCTCTCTCACTCCCCTAAATATGGCATTAGTATTGCAAGGTTTGCGAAAATTTCTATTCACTTTGCAAAATGTAATTAGTATTCCATTTTCGTTGCCGTAATTATTTTACAGTAATGTAAAATTATGCTTAACTACATCATTACCACTATTCCGTAAATGACAATCTTTAAACTAACTCATTATTCAAAATAAATCCAGATGAAAATTTATCTCTACAGTCAACTGTGTATTGCAATTTTTTAGGTAGCTCTACTGTAATTCTCTTGGCACATGTAGCATACTATACCTAAACAAATATTGTCGTGTTTGCTTATTGTATTACACAGATAGAGTAATATAACACAAAAACCTAAGCAATTAATGTGTATTTGCAGATGGGATTGTTTCGGATTCTGTAGAATGTATGCTGTTAATATACTAAAGTATAGTCGGTTGTGGGCAGTGCTGCGGGAGAATCTTCACCAATAAGGATAATAGTGTCCAAAACCGCATAAACTAGTTCTAGTTCTATATTTACTTTATCACGGTAATTATAATCAGAAATTCCATCACAATATTTTCATTGTAGTTCTTGCGTGGAATCACGTTGTTATGAGGCATGTTCTTCTCCACCACTTCATATCAGTATCGCAATTGAATCCGGGTCAGACATGAAACTTGTACATAAAATAATCATCTAGTTCATCAAGAGCCTTCACAAGGTTACATTACGGGGACTCAGCACTGAATAATTAATGAGAGGACTGAGTAGCTAGCTTTAGATCCAACTAAGTTGGTTTGGTAAAGGAAGTAGAGTAAGCATATTGAGTTATGTAACATGAAATGCAATGTCTGATTATAGTTTTAACATCAGTCAGTTGTGTAACTATTTGATATGGAAGTCTTGTAAATCTAGTTTGTAATATATTGCGGCAGTAATTAATAAAATAATGTAGCAAAGGTGGTTGGGCTATCTAAATAGATCTACATGACACGGAATTTACTTCGGCTCACATCATAAATATTTCAAAACAGTATTAGTTTACTTACACAACCTTATTTAGCGTCCGCACAGCAAATACAGTCGGAAGTGATAAATAAATGGGTGGGTAACTATAACGTAACCTGTAGCCATTATTCAAAATATTGCTTTTCAAGAATTTCAGAATTACAGAGATTTTACCGTATTTCCCACACATAAGCCCTGGTTTTATCTCATGGTTTAGATATTTTTTAATTATCTTCTTTACTTTTGCACTTGAATAGGGATTTTGGTTAGTTTAAAAACTTCATTCCTACAAATCCTGATACAGTAAAAAAAGGGTAAGAAAACTCTCAACTATGATATTGATGCCGACAACACTAGCATGTCTTTTTGCGTAATTAGTATTTTCATCATAAGCAGCATGCAGTCTACTTTCAATTATTACAAGTCTGCAGGCAAATTGAGTAAATAATAGGTTAACCGAAAAATCTTGGAATATGAAGCTGAAATTAATTATTTTTGCCTTTTTGCAAAACAGCATGCAATAATTTTTGCCAAAAAACAATCGAAGAGTTTAATTATTAATTGCAGAGGGCTACTGCTGAGGTAAACTGCTCGAAAGGTTGTGAAATATACGGTGGTGTACTCTGCTAAAACCACATCATCGCTCTTTAGATTTAGTATTAATCATGCAGTCACTCGACTACAATGTAGAACGTATTGTCGGTATTGCAAAGGAAGGTGTATGTCTATTCATGTTGAAAATGGTATCCCACATGATATGAAAATCCGGCTGTAAAAGTTTCATGTATGTATACTCCTTCTTGGAATTCCCAGTCACACTAAAGTGATGTCTGATGTGCTACAAAATCAAGTTTGCTACGCAAAAAATAGATTTACATTGTAAATTACCAAAATTGACAATTTCTATTGCGAACTTGTGCAGATAGTAAGCGTCCACCGTATGTTTTACCAGCTCACAGATCCTTTTGTCCAGCTACAGCTGCGTGTGACGTGACGTCAATAAAGTCTTGTGTGATATATGACTAGGATAAAGTTATCTTTATGCCGTGTTTACGTTTCACCATTTACGATTTTGACAGGCTCTGTTGTTGCTGCGACTGGGGAATAATTATCTCTTAACTGGTACCGAGATTATAATTAAAAACTAAGCCTCGGTATAATTATGCAACTCACAATAAGGTAAATACCTCTGTAAATCTACCACACGAACTAATTTATGAAGAGCTGCTTAAGACAATGATGAGGTTAAAGACAGCCTTGGTAAAATCCTTAATTTCTCGCAAGGAAAATCTGTTAAAATCTTATGATGCCATACTACTACATATGCATATGTATAAAAACAGAAATACCACCCACCCTATTAGTTCATAGAGGATAATTACTAATTATTGAATTTACCTAGAGCTATAATTGATATGATATAATAGTAAGACCTCATATCGCAACGGATGGAAACTTGGATATTAGTGTAGTAAGTATTTACGCAATATAATCAAATAATTATGAATTTTCCCATACAAGAGTGCATAATTTGCTGTGAATCAACTTCATATTGTCCCTTACTTACTATCGTAGGAAGAATATAATATGAACTTTGGTCTAATAAACTATTTCTAATCCATTCCTGTATTATTTCATAAAGTTGTTCTCATTCTAATATAATTTGACCAACTGATAATTCAGCAGATATTTATTCATGCTAATATTATGCCAACGAAATCACACTTTAAGAGTTATTTAATGCTCTACTATTGACGTAGTTACTTGACATGCAAAAATTCAAGTGCCCTAACCTGTGCTTACAGATTTAAGATTAAAAAACTATATATACATGATCGTTTGTATTAAATGGGGATGTAATTATCTAATGTGTATTTTAGGACATCGTAAATAAATAATGAAATGCAAATAAGGTAATTTCTCTTTAAACAAATATTATTTGATCAATTTTAACTTAGTCTGACAACAAAATCTTGCATGTAGGTATGGATAATTATGAATATGTGTAATAATGCTTGATATATAGCTTAGGAATGAAAAAAATAGACAAATGTTGATATTCATGTTTGCATGAGTACTTTATAAAAAACAAATATTCAGTTTGTACAGCATACGAGGGCTTAATGCATAATACTTAATAACAGTACGATTTGTTTTTGGTTAATTTGAAAAACACTTAGTTATAGTTACATACTTAATTACAATTGGATAATACATTAACATTTAATTATATACACCTAAAGAGAAACGATCAGGTTAAGGTACATCGGAGTCTGAATCGGATTCGTCCATTCGGTTTGGATGGGGTACGGCACCCGTTCTTAGCAGCTCTTGGGATATTTGGGTGTTATTTGTTTCGGAAGCCATTTGATAGGCTGTGAGTCCTCCATACGTTTCAATTTCTAAATTACAGCCGCATTCACTAATAAGACATCTCAATGCTCCTATATGTCCTCTTTCTACTGTGTAATGAAGAGCCGTTCGTCCTCCTTTTCCATCCTGTAATCAAATCAAGACACAATTCAATTATTTATCACGCACACAGAGATAGACACAAAAACCATAGAACTTGATCACAAAATAGTCATATCAACTCCACAATCCCATCCAGTTCTTTATAAAATTGTCCAGACGAGAAGAGGCTACTACATACTACCATCCTGATGGTTATCGTCGTTAGGGATAAGGACGTTCGTAAGACTATGACCATAGATAGAAAAAACTAAATGTATATCTGATAAGCTTGTCAGGAAATCGTCTGAAGCTATACAACACAATGTTATACAAGAAGAACAGACAAGTCAAATAGCTAAGTGATGAGATGGGCATTTAATTTAATTCTCTTGTCTACGATCATCTATCTCTGATCTCAAGGGGAAAAGTCCTTGAGAGGAACGTAACGAATACAAATAACCAAATCAAGTTATTATATTATTACATTTTATGGGAAACCCCAAACAAGCTCCTATCTTGACTTTGACTGGGTTAACTTCTTATAATTTCTAACTTGTTCTCTCTCATTCAATCAAGTCAAACTTCATCTTCTCTAAAACTAATATCTAACCAAGAATTCCTCATTAAGAAAAACGAGTAGCAGCAACCATAGGCTATCGAGTGTTTCACTCTTCGTCTCCCCCATTCAACAACTGGATAGATAAAGCAGAGTTGATAAAACACACGAATAAATAAATTCTGTTCAAATTACCGTAGCATTAAGGTCAGTTCCAAGCCAATGTAAAGCTCTTATGACATCACAGTGTCCACCCATGGCTGCCAGGTGAATCGGTGCCTGACCTGTAGATAAAACAATAATAAGATTTCAATTAATTAAAATGCTACAATTTTTAATGGAAAAAAACATTTGTGGCATAATTTATGACTCATCGACATCTCTTTATGTATTTATGAGCATTGACATTACGATTACTATTCAAACTCTGTAATATAAGAATGGAAAGCATATTATATAGTATAATTTACAGTGCCCATCAAATTATACTTAGCCTGACACGCGTAGACAGTTTATTTCCTTTTCACTTCAGTGCTGGAATACCGACTATTTGCATTGTAGTAATAATCTAATCGAAATTGCAAGAGTCATGGTCATATTAATAATTACACATTAGTAGGACAAGCCGAACCTCTTCATTTGAGTGTTATTTAATGTATTTTCGTAGCAGTGCAGTGTGGGCATATATTTATATATCTGTACTCTGCTATATAGTACACATATGTATAACTGAATTCAATTTCAGGACATAAACTCTTAATAGACATTTGTTTTTGATAGCCTTACCAATAAATTGGGTTAACGCTTATAATTCGAAATTCCCCAACCAGAAGACTATACCACACTCTGCATCATTTTACAAGGAACATTATTCCACTCAACACTTACATGTAATGTACCTACTAAAACTAATACAGGGTATTCCCCCTAATACTTAAGCAAACATTGAACATTCCAGTACTTCTGTGTAAATTTTAATCGTAATCAGCAATCCTCCGAGTGAGCAAAAGCACGAAAAATCCCATCGATAGATAAATAAATATACCGTGCTATATGCGTCGGTGCATACATCTGGAAATTTTGTTTTCTTTATAATTACCTATACCTATTATTATTACAAATCATAAGTGCTTGTCCTATGCATTCAAATCAAGGTACGAACTACATTATACTTTCTGTTAACTATCCTTATGGAATTGTGAACTAATAAAAGCATCATCTGATGACATCACAAGCCTGACTGATTCTTATGAGTAGGAAACTTCCTGTGTTCATTACAAATTATTATTATCATCCTCAGAGACAAAGTCCAAATCTGTGAATGCGTGGGTAATTAAGTAAATTTTGTTTATCCATAATGTGTACACAATAGATACCTCATCTTTTAAATTCTCATGTTATTTTAATTCTCCCATCACCTCTATCTCTTACAGTTAGCTAGCAGCACTTTAGACATTACAACTTACAACTATGAGACTCCTATAAGCTTCATGCAAACCTATTCATACAAACTTACACAGCTAAATGCTAAATCATAACATGAAAAAAATTCCTACGAAGATTTAATGAGAGCAGTAATAAAATGAACAGTTCGCTTTTTATTATTCAATTTGGAAAATTTCGTGCCAGGGAATAAATTATCAGAGTTTCTTTCCTGATTTGCATTGAGAGTAAAATCTTATCTTACCACGGAGGATTCTTCCGCAAAGCGGAAAATGTTCTTCCTTGATTTCTCGCAAGTTAAGCTGCGTATACTGTATACTCATACATACTACTGTAGTATTCATAGAAAAGATGGGAAAATGAATGTAACTTTGCAGAATGAATAAACAATATTTAGAAGTTTAGGGTTTTCCAAAGGATAGCTAAAGTCAGTGGAAACCTTCGATTATGTTACATGGTTGGATATACACTACAGTATGTATTAGGTAATTGAAAATTCCGAAAGTTTCAGTTCCCACCATAATCTTGTAGAAATGAAATTAGTTGGAAATCCCTGTTATTTTATTCTAACTGAACTCGCTAACCCGTCCTTTTTATCTTGCCTACTCTCACCACACTATAAAGCAAGGCTGCTGCAAAGAAACAATAGTATAAGATGAGGACATATAGTTTGCTCTATAGAATTACAGAAACAGTGTTCGTGAATGAGAAACAATGAATTGCAAAGCTATAGATCCCGAAAGAGCCATCCTCCAAATGAAAATCAACATTAATCACCTATAATCCCTTCTACAAAGAGAATTCTAGTACAGAGTGCAGTAACATGCAATTTAGTAAGATTGCATATACAGCTCTGCTAATTGGACATCTTCTGTATACCCCTAAGCTATTCCACAGAATTATATAAACTATCATTCATCATGGCATAACCAAATGCAACTCTTGCTACATGACAGAAAATTTGGTATCTATCTCTCAAGTGCAACTCTATAATAACTGTAAGCCATCAATCATTCCTATTTAGTCTTCATCTCATCTCATTCACTGTAACCTTTTTATGACTACTACACACCACAATACTACTACTGAATACAAATATAACGGGCATTAATAAATTGTCGTAGTAAAATACTATTAAGTAGTATGAGCTATTAAAATGCAAAAAGTTGGCACGACTCAAAGGAATTTTTGGGTTGAAGCAGATTTGGAAAGCAGCCTAAAAATACCGAGAGGAGAGCGAAAATAAACAAAAGAACTTTGGGAAATCCCAGCAGTCGTCGTTTACAGAAATTAAATTTAGTTCAGCGTAAATCTATAAATAACAACAATCCTAATATGGAAGAGAATCCGAATTTATTTTTGTTTAGTCGATGGGGAATCCCCAAACCAAACAGTTTTAACATTTCAGTGATAGTAGCAATAACACGGAGACCAACCTTGGCTTTAAAAGTAACAACACAACTGTAGTGCACCAATCGAGTACAAAAAGTCTGCAAAAACCAAAGTACATCTGTACATTCATCAGTCTAGCTCTTTCAAATTCTTTCACAATATATCACTGCATCTCTCTACGGCTACCTAATTGGAAAATGCCAAATGGAAAAGTTTCAATTTATCTTATTGGTCAAATCCCTAAATATTTTTCTATTTTCCACGAACTACATAAAAGGTTTAAAGTGCTTCATTTGCATTTGGTTTGGTTAAGCGAAATTTCTTTGAAATAGTTTGAACTCACGTCAAATGTTGTTTGCGTGAGTAAGCTAATGTTTCTTCTGAGATTTACATTACTATCTAAGCGGGATCTCCTGTTAAGTAAATATAGATTTTAACTACAGTTGCGTTCTACTATGTACAAGTATACTCGTAAAAATGACCTATCGTACACCACAGTGTATTTGTCTTACTTATGTTCTTTAGTATGCGTTTCCACATCTTGCAGGCCAGAGATAGAAGAAACATGCACAAAAATAGGAGGATTAGTTCTTAGATAAGAGCATTTCTCATGCTATATTAACTCAGTTGAAAAATCATCCCTCTGGGTATTCCCTGCTATATTTTTCTGCACCAGACACGGTGACTCTGACGGATGCATTAGTGTTAGTGGCTGCTGAGAATTGCGTATGATGATCAGAGTGATCACATACACACATGCCGACGTTCTTGCATAGATTACATTTCTAGGTGATACAGTCATTACAATACGTTCGCATCACACCACATCAGTCATGCAATGTAATGTTGTGATGTAATTGGAATTAACGTTTTAAAATATCGGCTTTAATGACTTTGTCTTCAACTATTCCCTGGATTCTAAGCACAAAAAGAATCTTTAATGATGACAAGCACTATTCTCCACAAAAATGACTGTGTGACATGACATGTGGCTAAATATCCACTTTACTTACGCACAAAAGTACTTAACAGGTGTCCAGGTTTATTGTTCCTTATATACAATTGCTCATCACGTAATTCTTCCTGCTCATGTCATACTGTACTCTATTTCACACATTTCCATTGTAAAACTGCACACAGCTAAGCATATTTTAACCGCACAACTAATAGTAATAATGCTTCCTTTTATCCCATGTAACACTTTTTCTGAGTATTCTATCGGTGAATTAATCTAGGAGTATTGGGTAAATGTGTAATTAAATTATGTAAGGAAAAACTTTATTCAGTAAAACTTTATATGCTCTATTGTGCTAACACAGCTTACTTTAAATGGTAATAGTAGAGGGATTTACCCATTTCCTAAACAAAATTCCCAAATCAACATAGAAATGCAATGGCAAAGTATGCTCGTTCTCTGGAATATTTTTTGCACTTGTCTCATCCATCTCTACTGTGTGTATGCTACGGTGAATTCTAAATAGGTTTTAGACGCTTTCTTATGCCTTAATTGAGGCTTGCGAGCAAAAAATTCGACCTTAATTGTAAAATGTTGTTTATAATGTTATTTGATGTGAAATATGACTTTGATGTGCGACTTTGGGGTTTTCAGTCTAACTGTCATTGTCTTGTCTTATGCCTTAGTGGAAAAATGTGGGACACATCATATTATTACATTATTACACGACTGAGAGGAAGGTCGTTAAATAACTATTACCTGCATCAAAATTACAACTCCAATGCGAAACATAGAGACAATATTACTAGAAAATCTACGGACGCATAAATATACATAAGGATTACGCTGCATGTTACTGTGCTGTAAATACGGTGGTGATGATATCACTGATCGTACAAGTGCTTTAATAGCAGGATAATTATTTACTCATAAGCATCAGTATGTGTCCCGTCTGTACGAGATTTGTATTTATTTAGCAAAGCCAAAGCATGCAGTTGTAATTATCCCATAATCTTAGAATTGTATCCTTGTCATTATTTACTACAATTTTGCAGCTGCGATAACTTTATATCAGTATCCGCCCATATTAGGAAATAAAGCCATAAATATCACTAATTTTCCAAATGACAAAAATTCTTTATACTTGTTTACAAAATGATTTTCCTGTTGCAAAATGCTGATTTCATCGTTCAAGGCAAATAGTAACTAAACTTTACAAGTGAACCTTTTTATTACAGACAAGAAAAGGTGCCTTTCTCGCCTTTCTGCATGTATGTCAATGTTCATAAATAAAAAATAGAATGACGACTGAAGAGGTATTCCTCAAGATCATAATTGCATTACGTGATGGAATAAAGCTTACCATCATAGTTAAGGAGGTCAAGTTGCTGAGGAAGAGTTTGGGCGAAGGCAGCGTATCTCAATTGGCATTGCTGAGTTTCTACTGCAGAGAGGGCCACAGTTAAAGCCTGGACACAACCAATATCCCCAATTTGACATGCCAAATGGAGTGGCGTATTTCCATTTCTGTCCCTCATGTCTACTCGTGCTCCGGCGGCTACTAATCTTCGGGCTATTCTAGGGTGTTTTGAAAGAACTGCTACGTGAAGGGCTGTCTGGCAAAGGTCGTTCTGGAAATCCAGGATAGAAGGATGCGGTACTAGAGCGATAAGTGTGAAAACTTCTTCAACATAGCCTTCCATGACTCCGATATGTAGCTGCGTGTCTCCATCTTGATCGGGGGTGAAGAAATATTCCCAGGGGGGTAATTCTGAAGGGTCTCCGAGTTTGTGAGGGAGGACGGTGATTGTCTTTGTTTCTTCAGATAAATTCAGCTGACTCAGGTGATCGGACACATCAACCCCACTGTCTAGTCTGTGGTAGGAGGTGGAGGAGCAGGAGGCGGAGGCTCCCAGGTCGCAGGCGGATGTTTGGGATAAATCACTTTCAGTTGTACATGCTCCAGAAAGAAATCCGGAGTCACGGCCGATTTCGCCGGACTCCAGAAGTTTATTCGTCTGCTCTTCTGAACTCATTCTCAGATTTCCTATATGCATTCCTGGTTGACACTCTGCAACAAAAAATAAATAAAATACGTATAATCCGTCATTCCTGATGATGCGTAATTTTAAACATAATGGATGATCTTGTTATTGTTATGCACATACACAACTTTTCAACAGTTTCCTATTGCTAAACTTTAAACACATGGTAGACAGCGTGAGAGAACATTTTGAAAAGGAAAAGAAAATTCCCATCGTATCTATACGACATCGTTTCTGTTTAAACTCTGGTGAAGTTTGGCTTGGCAAATAAACAATTGCCTTAAAAGTAAGGTGTTAATTTTTGGACTACTAAATTTTCTCACGCATTTCTAAAATTTTATTTTAAAAGTATAATTTTAACTATCTCGTAAACTAATTCGTGTGATACCCGGATGCTCTAGATTGACAATCTTTACTAAAGAAGATTACTTCTCAGCTGCCAATTTCGTATTTTAATAATTCAATATTAATCTTACAATATTATTTTTTGCAGATTTTATCATGAATGGCCAATGTAGGCACGTAGGTATATAAAATCTAGTTAATTAAATCATAATGAAAGATGCTGTCTAATGATGAATGAAGTCAAGTAGTTTCTGAACAGTGTACTATTAAATAAACTTTTTGCAGTTGCAAAAAATATATTCAATACTCGTGTTTCATGACGCTCGCATTGAGAAAAAATCTGTGGCCTAGAATCTCTGAGGCCAAAACAAATTGTGTATAGCCGACAAGCAATTTTCGTTCATGTACTTTAGCTTAAGTGAGTTAACTTATGGCAACTGCAATTACATATTATTGCATTCGTGAATGTTAAGTACAAAATACAAACTAACAATAAGTAGGCAACATTTTCGAATTGAATAGGCAAGTCTCTTAAATAACAATGAATAGAGATTACTACAATACTTAATACTTATCGCCTATATAGAAACATCATTACATTATAACTACACAAACGCTTATAACCAAAGTGTAACTATTACAATAGAGAAACGTCCTCCGAGAACGTGAACGGATTTTCCTGCCAACTTTTTCAATGACCCCTTTAACTATTTGTTGTGCATATTGCTTTTGTAGAAAAACCGACATTCATGACTTGACGATTCAAATCCTCTTTAATCTAACCACAAAGCAAATTAATAATTCATTAGGTTTAATTCCATTTTCCCCATTAGTAGTGGTGGAGGACGGCAATATAAGGAAAGGGAGGAGCAAACAGATGTTCGCTTTAATTTAGTGATATTTTCTGTCTAATAAAATCCCAATTGCTGAAGGATAGGATTTTTTCTAGCATTAACTTGGCCAAAACACTGATAAAATCTGTAAAATTATTAAGCTCACTGTGCAGTCCAAAATAAAAATGCGCAAAATTAGGAAAATTATTAATCTCAAGATAAGGGGTAAGGATTTCAGTTTGTTCTTTATGGGCAGTTCTGCTCAGTGACAAAGAACATACATATTATAATAATTATGATCCAATATGAGATAAAGAGGTTTACTGTAATGACGTGAATCTCGTGGGGATTTCCTTACTGACCACTTTACATATTTATACCCATGCCTATATTTTATGAGCTCTCTTACAACATTGGTGCTACGAAATGTATAATACCATAGATTTAATGACTACAGATACATAGTACAATACACAAAATCATTATAAGTACTACTTCTAATAACTAATACTACGTGCAACATAACGTACAACTCAAACGCATATACTTTTGCAGTGTAGGCTTATGGATTAAATGTTATATTTGCTTATTCCTCTCTTAGTTGCAACTCTTAATCCTTAAATACCTGTACCAATATTCACATGAGTACCAATATGTAATTTTGAATTTACGCATTCAGTTGAAATTACAACTAATTACAGCTATAAAGGCACTGATAAAAACTGTTACAACTGTACTCTGCTTAAGTGCTGATATAAAAAAATTTATATAGTGGGAGCAGAATTTATGTGAGCATTAAATTGTCTTTTTACACTGAATTCAATGCAACTATTGAAAATAATGCATAAATCCTCAGTGTGCACCATTTGCAAATGAAATGCACTCTTGGCAGTGATAAATAAAAAACTATTCAATGTTATTCGCAGAAATACAGTATAATCTTCAGCAGGATTATAAAAACACTACAATATTTCCTCCTGCACATTTTCCGTTTAATGAACAAATTATGTGCACCAGTATCTATTTTCCTTTGTAGTAAACTGCAATTACGAACCATAAAACACTTTTTGCATTTTAATTTTAACAATTTAAAGAGCACATTGCACAAAGGCGGCTTTTTGGTATCTACAAACAAGCTATCTGATCGTATCACTTTACAATATTTTCTAATTGTTTCACAATTAGGTATACACTGATATTACGTCCTTAAATGAAATGATCAGGTTTTAAAGGAAATCCCCAACTCCCACATACTTTCAGAACAACTTAAATATCCTTAAGCATTGCTACATGGGACGATAAAAATGGGAAATCAAAACACTGTGTCATGGATAAGTAAAAAACTGATGACTCTTGGGGAAGGAGTAAAAAATTCTGAATCACAACACACGTTCACACATCGAGCCCATTTTTTATAGAATTCGAATAATTTAGTACATAAATATATTCTGAAATTAATTTACAATTAATTAATAGAGCATTAAATTGTAACCAGTGATAAACAGATATGTAAAAAGTGCATACCATATTGAATAAAAAGTGTTTTCGTTGTTTTTTCGCCAGGTGTTTATAAACAGTTGCTGAATATAGTTACTGGTAAAGACAATGGAGCGATGAAAGCACAAAAATGGAAACTAAACACAATTGACGAAATGAAAAAAGGAGCACTGCTGACTTACTAAGGATGTTCCTGTGGAAAAGGGAGATCTATCTACTAGAAGCGAATCTAGTCCAGGAACTTTGTTATCGATAAGAAATAAATAAATGATAAATGGGAAATCTAAATAGAAATGGGTGACCTTCCAAATACAATATCCACGCCTTGTCTATACTCCGCTGTAGTGTCTGTATACGTGTATGTGTAGTGTAAAGTCTGTTCCCTATCTGTTCAAGGGACGTGTGATATAATATAGTAAAGTAAAAATTGTATATGTTTGTAGCAGTAATTACATTATAAATCGAATAGATAAAATGTATATACTAGTTGAGTTTAGTTAGCTAGTATTTTGCTGTTCTTTACGACGGACTCTGTTCTCTGTGCTAAATAAATGTAAATGTCTACTCCGTACAAATATCTTCCTTTCCTACTCTTAGCCGTGTATGTACAACAATACACAGCATGTACACACAATTTTATTGCAATATTGAATGTATGTGTATATTTATATAGTTTATACTTGAAAGGGTTAGTTTCTATTCTTTCTAAATCTATATACTAAATACATAGTACAATGCATAGAACACAACACAAGGCAAGAAAGGGTTTGCCTTTTTCTTTTAGGCAACTTCCATACATGTTCAATGTTCGACTTGAACAAACTGCGGGGAAACCCCAAAGTCAGTCTCTGTGTAACTGCGTTTGCTCGGCATTCTCAAACCTGTACGACCGCTCAACATGGCCTAAGAGCGCTAGTGGAAACACTTTGAATCTAAATTCTTTATTCCTTTACACATGATATCACTAGTTTCCTAAATACATTCCCTCTACTCTACATAAAGTACATACAATACCTACTGAATATTCTGAATTCTTTTACGTTTATTCAAATACCTAAAGAATGTGCGTCCAATAAAAAATTTCCGCTGATAAATATAGTTTTTTTTCAATTACTTAATTCGCTCGCAGCAATTAATAGTTTTCCTCTTACAGGGAAATTAATTAATCATAATTATAGACGTATTATTTTTCTTAGTTTTTTCCTCAGAGCAAAAACTCAAACTACTTGCCTTTGCTTGCGTATCTCACTATTTCATTTCCTTTGTAGTTTGTAGCTACTTGTAAATTTTATAGAATATTTAAGAAGGGAAATTTATGTATGTATGTAGTCCTCAAGTCCTCAGTTGACCTTTGTAAAGGTTCAGTTGCATTTATTTCTGTGTATTCATGAATACTGTAACCAAATATTCCACTTTGCCCTTAATTTTTTCTTGTTTGGCTACAGTTTCCTTCTAAAGAGATTGTCTGACCGATTAGCCGGTTTTCATGTGGGGAATCCCCGGCTTTTGGTAGCAGTCGGCAGACGTATAAAGTGTAACAGAGCCAACAGCCAAGCGAAGCCTAGCCAGCAACTAAATCTTTTCCTTTGCAAGTAAAGTAACTGAGGAAACTTTCTATTGTTGATTGGGATTCTGGCATGTTACTAGCTAAAACGACACAATAGACATAAAATTTTGTACCTAGTAGAACATGTGCCTACTTATTACGTAGGAACGAACTAATGTACGCAGGAAGGAAGGTCGAAAGAGATTTCAGTAGGCTTGCCTTGCCAGACTAGTTGCCATCTAAAGAGAAATCATGAATGGAAATCCCAATATTGATCGTGGAAATACAAGTCCTTAGCATTGTCCTATTGATTTTCAGGAAAAATTTATGATTTACCCATGATTTCAAAATGATGTGTAGTAATTCCATTAAGGTTGAAGTGAAGATTATAATAAAGTACTGAAGTTTGCTGCATCAATGACTAATTAAACGTTTACAAGGATTACTGTGAAGATAGGCATGACTGTATTAATGCGGTTGAACGTTGAACCGCTGCTTTGCTTTGGCTACACCACAAACAACAGATAGACAAAGTCCATTTCCGCTTTTCCCACACTTGATAACTTGATACATTAATCAAATGACTAATTGCTAGTCTTTCTAAGCCCTGATTACTATCGTGTAGGGCAACAAACTGAACTTATTAAGATGGTACATTGCATTACACGAAGTCATTACTAACTTTGTATTGTTTTCATAAAGAATAAGTTTTTGAGGTTGGACTATGGGATTTACAAATACAATCTAGAACGGAAAGGGTTATACGCAGACTGTTGGTAACGAATAAAAATAAATATTGGACACATTCAATTTTCTAAAGATACTTGTGTTATTGCTAGTAATACAAAAAATGCAAATGTTTCTTTAGCTGTCAAATTAGTGTGCTGACTAATTAGGCATATTTCAAGTAGAAAATTTCCAGAGCAATAAAAGAAAATTATTAGAGCTCATTTTACACTGTCTGCATTTTTGTCACATTCTGCTGGCATTAGTCTTGCAAAGTTTTGTCAAAGTCAAACCCCTGTTTCGACAATAGCAGTGGCACATAATTTTTTATATTACTCGGTATATATGCTAATATTATAATTGCAGTCTAGTTCAGAACCTTAATAAATATACCATTCATACAATAGCAGAATTCTACGTGTGCTTAATGCTACAGTGTTTTGCAATGGCTAATTGTGTGAGTAGAAATTCTGAAGAGTATGGTATGCATAAAAGGGATTTTTGATGGAAAGATGTTCAAGTGGTAGAATCTATTTTTAAAACTAGATTCTATTTACAGAACATCGTCCTCCTCATATATGTACATGTTCATCAGCGTTTCCTTTCATGTCGTAAGAGAAAAGCACGAGACTGTCTTTGACGCTTTTGGCTTCCCGATGCTTACTTTTAGATCGGTGGGCTTTTTGTTTAGCAATATACATTTGGTGGCAGATGCAGCCAAAATTCCTGGCAATCGTCTTAAAAATAATTCCATTGTAACAGAGGTCAACATCTGTTTTATAAACATTCTTTCTTATTGTTATCATTAATACGGAAACTCCGGTAGCAGACAAACTATGAAAGCACTCAAGAAGGTAAATTGCATGGAAGTAAATACTTTGGATCACGGAACAAAATTTGCATCCTCAAATACTTCCCAGATAGAGCAATTTAGTAAAATGAAAAGTTTTTTAAAATGCAGAAGCACTTTTGCAACTGTACGCTTAAGCTCTTAAAACGGGAACTATATATTATCTCAGTTTATTATTATGTAATAAAATGCAACTCATAACTACTGACTGGATAGGTTGTAAATGACGTGACTCAATTTCTATACGCTTTAATATTTAAATCACACAATTAGACCTAAGACTTCCCCAGAGAGAATGAATCATCCTTAAATTCGCACGATTATTCATAATTCATTTCATAATCATAACTTTTCTATAACTCCATAAGTAAATTACATACGCAAAGCATTTACCCAGCACAAACGGTATTAATCTGCTATACATAAGGGAGGTTGTCTTCACAGAAATTAAATCGTTAAGTGAGTTAAAAACAATATAACATTGAACAAGTACTACTTTCTGATCTTGAATAGAGTACATGACCCTAAGTTGGAGTACATGGATATGGACAATACGAGTAAAGCGTATTTTATTACACATTTGTACCTTTCTTCGTGTGGGCATGTTCTTTTTTGTTTCTTTTCATTATTGTGAGAACTGCACATAATTAATTGCATCAGAATCAGAAATGATACTACTCTTGAGCTATTTTGTGGAATCCCTAACTAAGCAACACACTTTAGCGAACAATAATAGGATGAGTCATTTCAATCTCTCACACGTACAAATACAATGCCTTGATTTTTTCCTGAGTAATTTTAACTTTGGAAAAATCCCCGCTTGATATACTTGAGATGTTAGTTTAACTATTGATATAAAAGGGCAAAGCTTGGTAAGTGCTCTCTAATCTTAGTTGTCATGAAAAATCACTTAAGTTGCATAACCACGATTTTTCCAAGGTAGAGATGGAGAGATGGAGAGAAGCAACAGTAGCTCAGTAGCAAGCATGTGTTCGTAAAGCTAGTCATCTTTACAACTAACAATGAAATGGTATGTACTTCTACATTGCAATTAAGTGTGTTATAATGACTGGAATTTCCCTTTCTCTTCCGGCGAATGCCAACGCCAAGCCAAAGTCCGATGTTAAAATTTAAGTGCTGCCTCTTCCGCATTTGCCCATTTGGCCATCCGTTCATATCACAACAAACCACAAATTAAAAGACTGCATTTATGATGGGATGCAGAGCTTGTTACCATATATCTCTGTTTCTATGCTTTACTTCAAAATACCCGATTACCTATCTTGGGCAATGATCTCATACGTTTACAGCACACTAAAAACGAAATGACTTATTTTACTGCAAGTTTCCCCTTACAGACATAGAAAAATGAAATACAGATAAAGATAAACCTTTTTTTCTACATTTTTTTGAAAGATCTGAACTCGAGAGGAGATAACTGTAAACTAAATATTTTGAACCTTTCTGAATTAATCTTTTGTTTTTCGGGACACAATCAGAATGACAAACGAAATGACAAACTACACAGCGCAATGATAAAAACATAGGTCTGTACACAATATGCGGATATTTGATTGGTACTTTTTGTTATGATTGCGATAAATTGGTATTGGGCAGATGCATTAGTTTAAGTAATAAATTGATAATGGTTCGTTTTATCTTTGTTTACATTAATATTTGTATTGTAGTAAACAGTAAACAGGTAATTTGATTGTCCTGAAGGTGTACCTATGGAAAATATATACGGGAATATCCATTTCAGAAAGTAACTGATGTGTTTTTATGTAGCCTATTATTATGGCAAAGTGGACAAAAACCCCAGGTATATGTAGTTACCTAAATGTACTTAAGATAGTAAAGGTGTACACAAGTTTTGCATTGGTTTAGCCCAAGTGGGAATGACAATACATATGAGAATGGTTATTTACTATGGAAAGAACGTCAAGTAAATGGGGAATTTCGGTGTTGACTTAAACCAGAATTTGGCAATGTTTTTCTAATGATTTGTTCCGTTTAGTTCAGCTACCACGAAACCACAAACAATAAATTGAGATAAAGAACATTTGCACTTTGTAGTACATTGTAATGTGGAAACACATCTGAGTGCACTAATGGGTGGCTTGGCTTAGTTTGGTTTTCATTTGAATCTAGGCTTTAAGATTAGGACATGAAAACATGATCTGAGTGGTAATTGTAATTAGGTAGCCCAACCAACACATGATGGTTAAAAAACGTGAGCATAGCAAAACGTTCTGGGATTACATTACCGTAGTTAACTTAGGGATAGATACGGATGCTCAAGAAAACCAATCGAATTCATGGGATTTTTTTCCGTTTTGGGATTCCCTTTTCACCTTTTGCAGTAAAGAAAGAATTGTCTACCTTCAAACACTAAGTTGAATGATTCGTGTACGAGTACTGCTTGGTTTTGGCTTGAGGCATTTGAGACTTACTCCTACGAAATGTAGTTGAACCGTTTAAACACATGTACTATTCAAGTTCCTACATAATATTTAATACCTAAGAACCCATAGACATGTTATTATTGTTATTATTTATCGTCTGCTAATCTTCAGTTCATTGCTTGCATACTATTTCCTTTACGCGGAACTACAGAATTGAAAATGATTTCTTTGAATATCCTGAGTAGGTTGCATTTGGTATTCCCTGAGAACAGAAAGCGTCTAAACTACCGTATGAAGTCTATTGGTATGACATTTTCAAGTTTATGGTGGATATAGACCTAAATAGCTGGTCTGTGCTACATTAGAATGAATGTACAGTATTAGTGGTGGATGATGGAAGGGCAGGAGGAAGGCAGGTAGTTTAGTTAACTCATCGTAAGTTGAATCCTGGGATTCCCCAGTTAAGTTATGCATCCATAACAAAATATCCTCCCCCAGCAGCCTGTCTATCGTTCTTTGTATCTTTCATCCGGCGAGCCCTATCCCTATTTTTTCTGTGAATGCTTCAGATTTGGATGTGATGTGACGTTTGCCATAAAATAACAATGACTACTACATCCTTTACCTCCCAAGTCTATTCTATTCAAATAGGCAGCTTCCACTCACACTGTGCTCAACGAAATTAAATTATTTCACATTATATTTTCTATAATGGATGTATAATGACGAGCACATTATTATCTGATCTCTCATCCGGCATTCCTTTGTGTAGGTATAATGTAATTAGGTTGCTGTATTTTTGCCGCTTTATATTGCATCACATTATCATTCCATACCAGTCGCATTCCCTGCCACAATTAACTAATAGTCATTTCTTTCTTAAGTGTAAAAACATTGCAAAATTTTTACTATTTTATCTTGATACGGTTCCTTTCCTATACTCATTGTCAATCACGTAATGTGTAAAAGTGTATGAACAGATATAGGTACATTCATTTTGGATATGTTCATCAAACCATGTTATGTTATCATTATTAAGTTTCTTGGTAATACAAAAGTATAGTTTCTTTGTATTTATACTAATGTATGGAGAATGCTGTACACATTACCTTTAATTCGCATTACTTGATCGTTCGTTACCCTAAAGGCAACCTGAAAATTACATTACATGCTACATGCATTCTATTATATGGACATCTACATATGTGTGCTACCTACTTTATTATATTCAACCAATTTACAAACTGCACCTACTAACTGCTTACAGGTATGCATTATCTGTATACTTGAGCAGATATAAGAAAGAAATGGGGAATTCCTACTTTCCTTCAGTATTTAATATAGTCGTGAATGCTCGTATCTCGCTATGCTTGTGAGCGTAGGCAGCTATAGACTGTAATGTAGGTAATATCTTTGTCTTGCATTGCAGAACATTGCTGTAATGATCTATTATACGTATTTTGTGAAAGAATATGGCCTAGATTCTAGATTAATTTACTTTTCAGCTAAAAACATGAGTAAAACTAGGAATTATCTTAAAGAAAATTAATGTAAACAAATTCATACCTTGTGTGTATTGAATCCAAATAAAAATCCAATCCAATAAGCAGAAAACTGCTTTGAATAGCTAATTGGTAGCTATAATAAGTTAATCCGAACTAATTCACACAATCACAATTGACACTATGTGTAATTAGTAGTATTTAGTATGTAGGGGTCTTTTCACGAAAAAATGATTTTTCCACTTGGATTAATAGTACTGATAACTATCAATTATGTTTTTCACCAAGTTTAGTTTACAGTTGAAATTGAAATTCAATTCGTGTTTACTGTGTGTGCTATTATGTAAAAACAAGTTTTACTCGACGTGTGTGTTTACACATCAGTTTAAATATGTGTTGTCTCTTTGGAAGAGCTGTGTTGTTTGCAAGTGCTGATTGCAGAGTGAGTCTGAGTTGGAGGGAACAACTGGCTTAAAGGTGCTTAAAGTTAATTCTATCTCTCACAAGTCATGTCAGTTAGCGTGAATACACTATGTGGTATTGCAATGTGAACATAGAAATACAAACAGTAAAGTCAAAGAGAGAGCAGCAAAAAATCCCAGTATAATCTTCTGTACTAGTTATGGTGTGTACTGTACAGTGAATGTAGTTGAGTTTATGTAGTTTAACTTTAGTTAATGTAAGTTATATTGGTGCTATGTTAAGTAATGCTAATGCTATTGCCTACTTTGACCGGCCCCCATTTGGGTTGCCTCTTGCCTCATGAGTTTACTTCTCCTGACTTGACTTGGGAAAATCCTAACTTCCACTCTTCATTTACAGCTTTCCATCCATAGTATCATTTCAACCACTTTCTATTTTAATACCTATTATTTTCATTTTAATGGAGAAACCAGTTCTAAAATTATTCGACTCTTAGGATCATATACCGTAGATTTTAATTTACATTTCCTATTTAAGAAAAAAATATTTTACTCGTGAATTTCATAATTAAATGGCTATCTGTGTTTCTGAAAGTTTCAACAATTAAGTGGAAATTCACTCTAGGGATTTTTAACTGATATGTAGTCCAATGTGTGATTTAATGGCTGGAATTTCACACAAGTATGTAAGTACGCTGTATTATACACTGAAAATTACAACAGTGCACTCCTGTGAACTGCATATGATATGAATCCTTTTCTACATTATTGTCATACGGAACGAAGTGATATTCAGCTTGTGTTAACATGTCGTATATAATAGTTAACAAAATTCCCAAGTACAAATAAATTCAGGCGTAAACTATCTAATACTACAAATAATACACGCCAACTCGAACCTTTACCTTATAATACTTTGTGGATTCCCATTTCAGCATCAGTATGCCACTTTTCATTCTCACTTGGTGCATATAGAAATACCTAACTGATAATAAATACATTCATACGCATTATCCACTATTTCCATATCATCACATACTAAATGCTTCAACTCTCAACGTAATACTAAACACAACCTACAGAATTCCCCCTATAAAATGCATTACCTATGTACTTCATGGAACTTTTTTATTATCACTATCACACGGTGAACACACCTACGCCACACACTAGACAACAAACAAAGTATAATGACTACTGATAGAATATCCAGAAAGCTGTCCTTTCAATGGCCAATGTAATGATAAGGAGCATTAATTATTATTTAGGATCAAACTTTACAGGAAAGTTCATTTCACAATTCCTCCGTTGTACTTTATATCGCTGGGTATTTTGATCTTCCGTAATGTAACATTCAATATAGGAAAGTTTATTTATTCATTTATTTATACTACTGCTCACGATATTTAATTGTGCTTAGAAACAATTCAACAGAATTACATTACGTACTACTGTCGGTGCATTTCCCTCACGTCAGTCTTTACTATAAAACCTTATAGATATCTTGTCGCTAAATGTTTCCCATTCTCATAAACAAAAAACCTTTTTGTGTATTACTGGGGATTTTTAGAGTACACATAGGTAAAACTAAATGCATACGTATACACTATAGACGTAGACTATAGACCTTCTTATTTATTTAGATAAACACGATACCAGAAATGATGCAACTTATTGTAGCTATTTTCCCATGTCATACTCGTTTGGTTTATTTCTTCATTCCGTATTGTTGACAGCATCTTTGTAAACTCGGCAGCAAACAAGCAAAAAATAAACTGCGAAAGTCATTATCTATGTCCACATAAAGCACACCGTTTTTTGTCGATTCTATATGCGTACATAGCAGCACAATCGGTAATTTATTCGATCAATTGTGATCGTAGCTATTAAGCTATACATGGGAATAAAAATCTCAATGTCAAAACAATATAGAATGTGAAACTAGGAAAAGATTCTTTTGTAAATTACGTCTACTCTTTGTGTGGTATAAATATGCCCAATACAAATAAAAATAGGATTTCCGTGTTATGTAAATTGTATACTATTTGGTTGCTAGTTTTGTAGGATATACTGCAGGAACAATTCATACGTGCACAGTCAAAATAAATAGGCAGTTATATGTGTACTTATTTATATTACAATTCCTGTTAGTCCTGAAACACAAAATAGGAAATCCTAAAACAGTTCTGTCACCTCTGCTCGTATTTACTTTATGAATGGAATAGACATCATGGAATGTATACGTAAGCTGTAAATGCCTTCACTGTGTATCTTATTTATAACAGGAATTCCTTTTTCCATAACAAAAAAACCCAGTTATGGAAAATAACTATTTGGGAAGTACGTCGGAAAAATCAATATTTTGACTGAACAAGATAAAGGTAAGCACTTCAGTTTTTACCTGGTCATACAGTTAAGGGACAAAAATTGAGCAACAGGGAACATGGAACACTAACCCCTTAACAATAGGAAAGGCTGTACTCAAAGCCCAAGAGCCCTTGTAAACCTTTTGCGTTTGCTGGACACTCACGAGTTGCGAGTCGTGACAAAGTCACATTAACAAACGCTAACCTTAGAATATGTTGTACACTGATTTCGTATTCGAATTGAATGAGTTGATTTGTACTCTTTAGGAGAGCAGTGAAATATGACATATTACAGTGGTATTAAAATTAATTATTATTACACTAAAACAATTTGAGAGCTGAACTTCCCCATTTAATTTTGCTACCTTTTGCTGTCTCAAAGTCTCAACACTCTCAACTACGAAAACAGTAAAGAATTTAGAAAATGTCAATGCTCTTCGAATTTCAGGGGGTTGGAATCAATTTTTTGACATTAATATTAATAATGATTTATAATAAAAATGTCGATTTTGTACCTATTTTATTGACACTAACCAGTACTATAGACTATATAATAGCTAACAATTTTCAAACGCTTAAATCATAGTTCATTGCTATTTTTACACTTTTACTTCTTATATAAAAATGACAAAAGTAAAAGGGTTGCTAATGTTAGAAAAGGCTCCTTTCTACAATCGTAGATCACATACATTCATCAATATGGTTATTGCTGACGTTAAAACAAAATGTGTTAATTGGTTGCACATACCAATGCAAATGCATTTATAAATAACCCTGACGAATTGTTATATAAGCAATATGATATTCACATGTACCTTACATGACTGATAACTTAAATAGCTAGCAAAATATTTTCTAAAGGTGACAGGTCATTACTCACTCAAATGTGACTTCGTGCCGTGTGCAAATCGATTTACTTATAAATCCTTATGAATGTCATCAAATGCAAATCACAACTATTGGGTTCAATAATGGTGTGTAGCTTAGTAAGTGGTGTACGTACGCTGATATGATGTGCGCTATCACTAATAAGTAAGATAATAAATTAGTCCACAAAAGGATAAATACTTCTGAAATTAATTGACTTACTTTTGCACAAAAATTATCCTGATAAGCAGTTAATTAGTTATCCAGGATAAACTTATCAGGATTATTGAGTTAAACCTGTCAGAATGCATATATCCACACATGTCATGATCAAAAATACCATTTACGTAAAGCTGGTGAAGCTAAGCATGTGATTTGGGCTGAAAGAGTAGCTGTCGTGAATTATTTGGCATTTTGCTGTCTACAGACGTCTGCATCAACGTCAACACAATTCTCTAATAGCATTCCACATTTATTTTTGTAGTCTAATATATATAACTTCATAATCTGCTTATATTACATAGCTGTATTGCGCTATTGCTTGAAACTTTTCATGTGCAAACGTAAATGCAAGCATTTACCGGCAACACTTCACAAATTACTGAGTAAAGCATAATTGAAGTCAATGTTCTATTTGCATCCATAAATAACTAAGAATGGATTAGGGGATTACATTTTACAATTTTACAATGCGGGTACCTGTTATTATTTTATTTGACCACACTGCGCATTTAACTAAATCCCTACCATATAAAAGACCTACGTAAGCGCATTACAAGTGAGTTAAGTAATACGTGTTGGTAACAATGTCGCACATAAATCAAACTGCTAAATAAATATCTTTATATTAAATTGGATTCTGTATTTTGTATACAGATATTTTGTTTATTTTTTGTCTCACAACATAAAGTGTATTTTCAGTGTACCCGATAAGCATACTAAAGTTTTTCTATGCGAAATCATACATGTCATGTAAATCTGCAGTCTACGATACATAAAACTACTGCTGCATTGTTATTTACAGAATAGCAATTTTTCCACCTGCTTCCTTCGTTAATTTATGACATGGTTAATGAGTAACAAACCTGTTGGATGCAAAAGATCCTAAAGGAGATATTGCCTTCAAGTGCGCCAAGTTGTGTAGCTTGCTTCCAGGAATTCATAAGCATCAAAGTGATTCCAATTTAATATATTTACGTTGTTATTACGATGTAGATATACCGATATGTTTTCATTTTTCATCTTCAATTGCTTACGTACATGTATAAATATTTTGCTATATACGCACGTAGTAACATCTAAAAGAGGCGCATCCAGCTTTCAGCAATAACTAGAATCAGCACATTTGTTATTTTGCGCTATAAACAAATAGTTGACGCAAACAGGTAAGTAATACATGACGAATCTAGCGAATCATTCAATTTTTACACGTTGAACTACACAAGATGGGAGGCTTTTATTATTTTCGGATGCGAATTAAACACTTTATTTATATGTAACTGCCGATGTTAGAGTTGCTATTACTAAAGTAAGTCGTTAACTAATTGCAGTCATGTACCATGTAAATTCATGTGGATACATGGATATATTTTTACATTTATCGACTACCTATTTTTTGCATCTACATTGACAAAGTTCAATTATTGCTTCCAGTAATAAACATTTTGGATTTCAATTTCCCATTATTCCATTTTCTCTGTGAGCAACAAACGATTTCAAAAATATAAGACGTCATCTGCCATCTTAAGAAGAAACTTTAATATATTCAAATGACTCAAAGCACTAGTAAGTTACGCTTTAGTTTGGTTTTGTGAGTGACAGTTGGCTTGTTGCTGATGAAGAGTAAGGTTATCTAAAGAACTAACGATTAAACAAACAGAAAATTCACTGCATTAGCATTGTTGTGTATAAAATGGGAGAGGTGGGTGTAATCATAGAATGTAACGTTTGATGTTGTATTATTTGATGCATTATGTTTTGCACGCGCCCAGCTTCAGCTTCTTATAAGAATTAGTCATTCATATTTTATATTTTCTCATCCAATTTAGTTTTGATTATCAACTTTATACTACACTTCCATTCAGCTTTGATTCTCATCATACAAAATATACGTTGTATCTGTTGCGGATTTACCGGATGATTATGGAATGACTCATTTGCATGCACACATACCAAGATTTGTAAAAAATCTACACGGTTTATAGTATACTTGGTAATGGCAAGCACCTTTTCCTACAATGAAAGTCATTAAACATGTAATATTTCTTACTACCAGCTACTGTTTATTCAATGATGATAAGATTATTTAAAAGTCAGGCAGGGCAAACGTAATTCGAACCTGAGAATCTCAATTAATACAACTTGCTCTGCGTAAAATACGTTAGTAGCAACCAACTAGTTTCAAATCGCAAAGTTTTGTTGAATGAGTCACTCTAACAGGTGTTTCTCTCTTTGCAGACTCGTAAAATTTCATTCAGGAAAAGTTTCCATTTGTTTTCCAATTTGTTTCTTTGCTAAACATAAAACTGATGTACACAAAGATATTAGCTATTTTTAACGATTAATGAATTACTGAATTTTGTGGGTACTATTGCTAATACTGAGTTTCGAAAACGTGGGTTAAACATTTCAGGAAAGGATATAGAAAACCTAATAAAAAAGGGAAATAGGATATTAATTAGATACAACCCTTTGGACCGCTCCTAAAATGCACCCCTGGATTTTACCACCCTGTTAATGTTTCTGAATGAGAACCGTGCACTGCAATGCGAAGTCAGCAAAACCCATCTGCAATTTTATTAATAAGAAAACACGTTATGAGCAGTAACAAGTAATTGGATTTAACTGACGCCATCCTAGTACTTGTGAATACGAGGAACCCACTACCGCGTAGGTAAAGCTGTTAGCCGTTTTGCGAACAACTGAGTAATACTTATACTTAATGTTAAGTGGTACATGTAATATGTTTGCGTACACATCACGAATACTCTCTTAGTTTACCTACATCTTTCACTGCTAGAGACATCTGAATATTCGAATGATTTTTTAAGTGACCAATTTCAATTATTGTTCTTGGCTTTACTAACTAGTTTTATGCATACCATGTAATGTGAAGTGAACACATTTTATTTCCCTATTTAGCAGTACTTGTACTGCGAATAAAATATGAAACTGGATACATCCCGCCATCATTAAAAAAATTTACGCATACTTGCATAAAAAGCACAACAGTTCATTTCCCTCATTTTCTTGTGACCTTCGCAACTTTCCTATCTTACACAACATCTCTTTATCTTCTGTCCTATCTCCGCAATACAATTATTTATAAACACTCATTTCATTTCTAATAAAACAATTAGCAAACTTAAATTGTATGACGGATAGCACTGGAAAATGTCAAAATGGTTAATATTTAGGTGAAAGAATAAATATTTCAAAACTTGCTCATCTCAAGGTAGCCAAAGGATAGTATTTTTTCGTATTGAAAGACAAACCACTCGAATAATTCAATAATACTCGATGTTATTGATAAAATATGCATTTGTGTAAAATAATTAATAATGTCTGTGAATATTTTCTTTGGTAGTGTTACCTTCATTTACTCTTAACTCTTTGCTTTAATCAGTGAAGTAAGACCATTTGTAATAACTGAGGAAAACTTAAATGAGAGATACTGCCAAACAGGGAATGCGCCAATTATGTACCTCATTCATTAGTGTCACGTAAATCATCTAATAAATATGATAGCATTATTGAATTCTTAAATCATTGGAACAATTACATTCAGAACAGAAGGGTATGTTCATAACCTGGAACGTCAACAGCGCATTATAAATCGTTTAATGAGATCCCCTTCTAAATAGAGTCGGTTGCATATGATATTTCATAACTTAAGTAGACTTGGCCATGTAAACCTCCAGCGGAAGAAGGGTAATAACTTAAGTGATAACACAAGACAGGAAGATGGTCATTAAGTCTATAAATATATTACAGCATCTTCGGTTAATGACAGCATAGTTACATAATAATCATAATGTTCTGTTTGAGTTATTGCAGTGGGAAAACCGTGTTATAGCAAATGACAATCGAAAAGGTGTATCGCGCACGCTGCAGCCGTTTTCATCACAAAAAGAGAAGTACACGTTCCAAGCAAGATGAAAAAACTTAAAGGTTGTGCTTCGCCAGGTTTTCGAATATATTCCTGTAAAGGACGATTAAAATCTGCTCCCATGTACTTATGGATGGTGTGTAAAACCGTCCCATATTATCGTAAATTGCTTGTCATCGTATCAGCAATAAAGTTTGCAAAAACTAGTTTAGAAATAGTCTCAGCGCTTCATTTTTTAATCTTTGCATTATAAGCGCTAACTAAGTGAACGGAGTATATCATGGTCATATTCCATAAAAATTCAAAGTTTCAAATACATCAGCCAATAATTTAATTATTCAAAAATCTCTGATTTCTTCCTACCTACTACTTACGTTATTTAATAATAATCACATTTTATTAATGATAAATTATACATTTTCTTTGCAGAAGTATGGATTTCATGCTGCATCTTGTTTTTATGGCAATGTACCTATATAGAAGGAAATGTGTATGGTTCTATAATTTAGTACGTAGATTTGGTTTATCTGCAAAAAGACATGGACGTTGCAGACCGAAAACATTCTGGTAAGTCCAAACACTTTTTTGGTTGCAAGTCCATTCACACTGCTAAATTTTCCATTCTTAACTGCCTATAGCTGTATACTTGCTTGCATTTCAGCTAAGCGATACAGCATACGGAAGCATCATAAAAACAATAAAATTTCACATCATTGTGTAGTCATTTCATGAATAATGATAAACTTCAGATGCTCTGCTGTATAATGAGCTTAACATACACATGTTTTATATAGCAAGTTTTTACACTTAGGAATATAAAAGACAATTAGCTTGCAGAATACCTTTAGTACTACTCAATCAGCAGGATCTGCATACATAGATAGTTTAGGTATATAAACATGAATTTTGCAAAACATATGCAATAAATTGCCATTTACAGTCTTCGATCATACATTCTTATAAACATCAACAGTATCTTAGACACTTAGGTACCTAATCAGAGTACAAATACCTTTTATTTCATATAAGATATTAGCTCTTTTGTGATTAAGATTAGCCTTGCAAAGGTATTCTCTCTATCTATTCATTTTTTACGCAACGGATTATCCTAATAATATAATGATTGCAAAAAGGCAAGAATTTTTAAGTTGTAATTCTAAATATAAACTTGGAAGACAAAAATAGAATCTCTATTAGTTTTTCATATAATTTTCTAGCCATTTATACTCTATATAAGTATCTTGCACGTTCTCCAGTGACTGTAAGGCTATATCATCATCAATCTACTCTATATTTTACTATCTACTAGGTTATTACACACTGTAATAACTTTAGTCGTTACCAAGGCGTGTTAAAACGATGGGAGAATGGCAACGGCTTACCAGGTACTGACTCATTAGGAGATCCAGAGTGGAGTGATGTCTTCCCTGTTACCGGTTCCCTTTTATGTGAACTTTCAGTATCCAAGAAAATTCAACAAGAAGTTATGGTGACCCTCCTTGCGTTTTATCAGGAGACTCGAGCAGAGATTTCCACGTAGGGGATTTTGAACTTGGCATTGTATTGGTCCAATTAGTCTAGTTATCTTGGCTGCTCATGTAAAGCATTAGGCTTTTCCAAAAACGTCCCTCGTAGGAGTTCAAAATCCCCTACTTGGAAATCTCTACTCCAGCCTCCTAATAAAACGAAAGACCAAACAAACAGTTGATTCTTCTTGGAGGTACCGGTACCTAGTTGATTCTCAAGGTAAAATGTTTCAGTACAGGCTAATCTTTTATTCCTTTCTGGAAACTCATTACAAGTTAACTTTTATTACTATTCTAATAGGATTTTCATCTATTTAACTACGGTGAGGAAGCTGAGCTGCAGTGTTATGATGCGATTATGAACAATAATCGACATAACCAGTATGTAATGTCAGTAGAGTGTGCATATTTCAAATAGAATTGTTGAATATGCATGATAATAGTGTACAAGTCGCATATCCGTCTTCACCACTAAATCTCTGTGAATATAAGTATATAGCACAGATATAGACATAGTATTACTAAAGCTAGATAATGCAAGTATATAGGTAGTACTCAGATTTTCCAGATTTCCTATCAAGCAGTTCCCTTAAGAATTTATTTTAATTATTATGCATTCAAAGAAATCCAGTGTAGTTTATAAAAAAGAAATGGCATTTCCTAGCAATGAAAAAATGTTGGATTTAGAAAATTCCCCACGAAGCAAATTCAGTAAACTAAACGGCAACCAAAAATACACTTAAATGTAACTATTGTACGAAATTAATGGTAACTTTTATTGCTTCATTGTGAGAATATCGGGAATCCTAATTGAAAATATGACTCACTCTGCAATAGAGAATTTAAATCTAGGTGATTTTATATAACTAGCAAGAAAAGAAGGAAAGATGGTTTTAAATGGAACAAAGCTTGTTATTGTACACATTACATACAATAAGTAGAGTGTAAAATAGTAGACATGCGATATAATAAGTAGGTGCACTTTTTGCATTCTGAAATATGAGCAGTAGGGTGAATTGCATTAATATCTTTCGTTACTAGTAGTACAGCAATGTAAAAACAACATGTATGTGAATTTAAATCGTATGATTACCATGTACCACACCATAATGGGTAAATGTGGAATACCACTTTAATAATAATATTTCCATAATTTCATAATTCATTACCATTTAATTCAATTGTACTCGACTACTTGTCTTATTTGTCTAAAAGCGTTGTGCGTAAGAAAATTGCTAAGTTCTCTAATATATTTTATAGTCTGAGAAGTGTACCATAATAATGACGAAATATTGAAATAACGACCGTAAGAGGCGAGAAGAAAAGTCATGCAGGTCACACAGGAAAATCCAAATCTCATCGGAAGACTGGAATGAATAAGGCGATTCTGGTATTTGCATTCATCGACACGGCAGCACTCCATCTGACAAATGAATTTGCATTTGAATGAGGCTCTTTTCATATTATTTCCTTGTCTTAGCAAAAGTAGAAATTTTAATGCCAAAAGTGAAACCACAGAGTTCAGTCTGGAAATATCACTAACAAATATTTTTCAAAATATATTCTTTTGTGTTTACTAAATGCTAAACAGATTAAGATTGACAGACTATACATTTCATTTATCTGCACTGCATCTGAAATGCAGTGAGGCATAAAACAGAGGGTTAAGTTATCCTTAGATTGAAATTAGCTCTCTATTATCTCGATAAGTAGAAATTGTCAAGTTTTTGGAAAGTATTCCCTTAACACCTTAACTTATAGACTCACATTGAATTAACGTTGACAGGACGAAAGATACTTATGCTCTATTCGGACGTGCAGACAAATCTCCTACTATTTATTCCTCATTCCTTATAAATATTTAGTTTATCAGGGTTTCCGGTTTCCCAGAAATGTTTTCACTCCGCAGACAGTTTCAAATAAGACAGCAGTAAACACTATTACCATCTTCATTATACATAGTCAATACCGGTTTACAATAGTTATGTGTATCACTTGCCCTATTGTACTTTTGCAGGATTCTTATAGAGATA
Organism: Yoshiicerus persimilis; assembly: GCA_020352615.2. Classification (NCBI taxonomy): domain Eukaryota; kingdom Metazoa; phylum Arthropoda; class Collembola; order Entomobryomorpha; family Tomoceridae; genus Yoshiicerus; species Yoshiicerus persimilis. The sequence goes on along the minus strand of CM036941.2, from coordinate 36,533,728 downwards.
AACTTCTTGAGGTAGTTTCGGGTTTTCCAACTTCATCTACAGTACACATACAAAGGATGATTTCTTCATTTCTGTCCATTTCTTTAGTGCAGTTTACTCTTCCAATTAAGGGTTTAAGAAGGTGAAGGACTTTCCGGCAATTACCATTACGTGTTATGTAGGTACACCTACTTAAGTAAACACTGGCATTTTTGTTAGGTCAATGAGTATTAGTGAATCTAATGTGACAGTCGTGACAGAGTATAACATGTTGAACTAGAGTGTAGAGTTTAAGTAAAGTGTAGACTTTGTTAAATGTAGTAATTGTCACCGTCAGAGATGTACTGCATTATTCAGTAGTGCAACTACTGTATGCGATTGGACTGTCTGTCTGTGAGTTAGTTAGTTAGTTAGTTAGTCAGTGAGTCAGTCAGTTAGTCAGTGAGATAGCGCTATAACTCGAGAACGGATAAACTTTTTTGAAATCTGTTTTCAAATTATGAAAATATAGGTTCTCCTTATGAACAGGTTCGAAAATGAGCAAAATTGGGTGACGCCTTCCCCTTAAAGGGGGAGGTTAAACTGTTCGTACTATACGTATGTTAAGTATTGGATGTTGTGTGTATGTTGTGGTATGTGTCGTAGTTTGTACTGGCGACAACTATATGTCGTAGTCTTTTGAATAAATTTAAATAAATTCAAACATTTTTGAATAATTTGAAATATTTTCAAATTTTTAAATATTTTGAAATAATTTCAAATTTTTTAAATAATTTAAAAATATTACGGTTGCACTACTGTGATATAGCCGTTTTGTAATGGTTTATTTGATTTAGCTTAGCACAAGATTTGGCACTATCGATAATGGAGGAGATTAAGAGATCTAGCAATAATATAATAAGAAATAAAGGTTTCATAATACCAGTAGTGTCATAGACTTGTTTTAGTTTAACTTCAGGATTTGTTTAAATATCTTTTGAGCTAGTTTTTATAGTATCGCAATAATCCTTACGGTAATTGTGATTAGTGATTATTTAGGTACTTTTGTTTTCGCAGTATAGGTATAAAGTAGTAGTGCAACATAAAAATTGATTCTTGGCTTTCCCATTTATTCTGTAGAGTCCAAATCAAATTGGCATATCAGAGATAGGGATTGGAAAAAATTATTTAAATAAAAGTGTACAATTCTAACAGACTTTGATTAGACTACATACACTCATGAGCACCAAGTCGGCGCACCTGTTATGACTTAAGGTAAAATTACAGTATTCTGTTTCGCTATCTCCATCACCCTGATAGTCATCTCGTGAAACTAATTATGTGAAATCAAAGTAATTTACTGGAGAAAACAGACAGAACTGTCTTATATTTACATTTCCAGAGATAAGTAATAAGGTAAACTTACAATTTCTGGAACCCATTACTTGTAAGCGATAAAGTCTTTTTGCTTTGCGCTTTTGAATAATTAACATGTCAAAGTCAAAAAACTCATAATGATGTACTACTTTACAAATGCCTTGTATACATTCAAATATAGAATGTTTACTTAATTCTTTACTTAGATTTTGGCCAACACCTTGCACTTTCCCCATTGCGCTTTGGTGACATTATAATTCTCAGCAAACAAACTCTGGCATACAGAATAATTTGCAAAGTCAAGTAAGTCAAGTAACTCCTATACCTTACGCATTTTCCTTCTTCAAAATTGTCGGCAGGAAAACCTAATTTATCAGAACAAGCCCTCTATCAATAAGAATGTTGTAAACTGTACTATATTCTAACACTTGCATTATGTAAACTAAGTATCTGCTGCAGTAGTAATCAGTTTCGAAAGTGATGTATTCAGTTTATTCTTTCGTAATTAATTATATTGTATGGTACGGTACAACACAACTACATGTTATTTTAAAAGCAAAATGTCAGTCTTTTCAAAACTTTTTCATGCTTATGATTTCACCTTTGTCATAGAATCGTAATATCCATAATAATGAAAATCTCAAAATCTGCCACTACAATGGTATCAAAGCAAAGCAAATAATTTTCTCATAAGTGAAAGGGTTAACGTTCACTACTGACAAGATGGGCTTCTTGTGTTTATGTGGGCGATACTGAAAACAAATGCAAACAATGTGAGAACTAACAAATGACAAATACATCCAGTGCAAGTATAGTGAAGTAAAGCAACTTATAAACGATTATTGCATAGGTATGTATAGGAACTGTCTTTAGCAAGCATGTAATAAATAATTACTTTCATTTATCATTAAGATAGCGCATTAAAGTAGTGTATTGTTAACATGTGTAGAACATTTCACACATCATCATTCTTCACTATATGAATATGCTATGTATTGCAAATAAATTCTGACACGGACTTCCCAACTTTCCACCACAAGCTTTCTTACGGGATTTCTCAAAGCTTTGTTTTTTTGTACCTGCCTTACATACATAGTACATCTGTTGACTTGCCATTGGAATGCTTCATACTAGATACAAATTTGCAATGTAAGCACAGAACAAACCAACCGACAGATGATATGCATGCATGCCTATTTGCTATATCAGCTTTAGGGTGTTATAGACGATTCTTGTTGTATTGTCTTTATATTGTTGTGATTCAAAAATCCCAGTTGTATGCCTACAAAATTATCAGGGGATGTCCCAAAGGATTGCCTTTGTTATTAAACGGTCGGCTAATTGCAAAAGTCATAATGATGTCCAAAAAAACTTTTTCCTCGACATGAACAAAGATCATGGAATGCTGAAAATTGCATCTTGCAAAACAGTGTATATAAGTCAAGCAAATGTTGTCCAAAATGATGATTACCTATATAATGATTAGATAAATAATTCAAATACAATAAATAAATTGGTATCACGTCATAATACCGAATGAAATACACCGAAACGAAAAATACCGAACGAAAAATGCCGAAAATGAAAAATGCCGAATAGAAAAATGCCGAAATAAAAAATACCGAATAAGAATAATGCCGAAAATGAAAAATAGCGAATAGAAAAATGCCGAAATAAAAATTACCGAACAAGAATAATGCCGAAAGTAAATAATGCCGAAAATTATAAAATTGTAATTCTGTGCTAGGTCAACAAAAATACACAAACAAAATGCCAAAAGTTACGGGTATGTATTATTTAAATTGATTTGGTTTCACTAATTTACTACCGTTTTAATGCGACTACTCCCATAATTTTACAAACTGTATTTGAATATTTTCGGCATTACTTACTTTCGGCATTAGTCTTATTCGGTAATTTTTATTTCGGCATTTTTCTATTCGGTATTTTTCATTTTCGGCATTATTCTTATTCGGTATTTTTTATTTCGGCATTTTTCTATTCGGCATTTTTCATTTTCGGCATTTTTCGTTCGGTATTTTTCGTTTCGTTGTATTTCATTCGGCATTATGACGTGGAACCAAATAAATTATAATCACAATGTTGGCTTAGTCGCATTCGAAACATCTGCACTCTTTCCCCTATTGCAATACTGAAGATGTAGAACGTATAATGGTAAAACCTATGTATCTACAACCACCTCAGGTCATCTTGGGTTTTTACGAAATAATTTATTGCACTTAAATAATAGTAAACCTTATGGTTTAGCCATAAGCCCTAACTAAGATTGCAATGCAGTATAGATTTTAGATGAGTTTTTCATAAGAGTGTGCCAGCAGCTTGCCACAAACTTTCTAGGGTGACCAGATTTTTCTGTTTGGACTACTACCTTATATATTTCTTAAATCTGATTTAAGTATTTGTAAAATAAGGCTGAAAAAAGGATTTTGGCCTCGATCGAATGAATAATAAATGTACTATACTCTAGATATACACAAGTTAATTTCTTATACTCAAAATAATGTAAGTTGTAATGTAATTTAATAATATAATGATTACCTAAATTTTTAATGCTGTGACATTTTTAATGGTGTAACTTTTTACCGGACTCATACATACGTCCTTATTCCCAAATATATAGCTTATTATTGTTTGTCCGTGGCTACAACAGCTTCCACAATCAGATTGAGATTGGCAATCTCATGTCAGCTTATTTGATATAGTAACTATTTTAGTAGAAAATGATGCTACGTTTATTATAAATGCAGATAAATAGAACATAAACATTTGTCTCGAAACCTGTAGATAGTCTTAAATGAAATACACGAATTGCGTGAGGATAGGAGATGCAAAAGCAGGATGATTATGGGCAATTTCGATGGTTGAACACATTGAACAGTCAAGGCAGTTTCCACTAGCCCACTATATACAGAAATGGAATGTTTCGCTTGTTGGTTGAGATTGTTCAAAATGATGCAGTGATTTTAACTGGGAATTCCCCGAGATTGTTTCTCTCAACTCTCTTGCCTCTGGTAATGGTAGTGTCACGCCATTATTCACATTTGCATTATTATGCTGTAGGACAAGCTAAGCGTACAACAATACAAAAGATATATTTGTACATCCTTTACAATACCAGCAACAGTAATTGAGGTAAGATCACAGATCGACATCCCTTCTCTATCCTTATACGTTTGGACGATGCGTGGCGGATAGGAAAGCCTCTCTCTTTTCCCCCATCTCATCGCTCACCTGCTGGTTTGCCATCTTTTTTCATTTGGAAAACACAGGAAACACGTAAAGGCAACAGAAGGGAATTGTACGCTACTCTACTACACTCTAAAGTTGTGTACAATATAGGTGTGATATTTATCGGTTTGGAATATTTGTTAAATCAGCATTGGTGTTCTCTTACTAATGCAATTGACTTTTGTCAACAATAATGAGTCCGCAAAGTTAGCCGAAGCTGAAGAAAAATTCAACCAAAGTAGAAGTTGGCTGAAGCGAAACCGAAGAAGGAGTTGGTCGAAGCTGAAGGAGAAGTTAGCAGAAGCCGAAGAAGTTTTCCGAAGCTGAAGGAGAAGTTAGCAGAAGCCGATGAAGTTTTCCGAAGCTGAAGGAAAGTTAGCAGAAGCCGAAGAAGTTTTCCGAAGCTAAAGGAGAAGTTAGCAGAAGCCGAAGAAGTTTTCCGAAGCTGAAGGAGAAGTTAGCAGAAGCCGATGAAGTTTTCCGAAGCTGAAGGAAATTTAGCAGAAGCCGATGAAGTTTTCCGAAGCTGAAGGAAAGTTAGCAGAAGCCGAAGAAGTTTTCCGAAGCTGAAGAAGAAGTTAGCAGAAGCCGAAGAAGTTTTCCGAAGCTGAAGTTAGCCGAAGGAGACGTTCTTAGAAACCGAAGGGGGACGCCGAAGACCTTCTGAGAAACCGAAGGGGGACGCCGAAGACGTTCTGAGAAACCGAAGGGGGACGCCGAAGGAGACGGTAGGGGGCACCGAAGGAGTAAAGGAGACTTCCGAAAGAGAAGTTAGCGAATGCCGAAGGAGAAATTAGCTGAAGCAGACGGAGAAGTCAGCCGAAGCAGTAGGATTTCAATCGACATGGGTTACTGGACAGCAGATAAATATTATATCGTATGCTCCACAATACATTACTAAATTCAGGGCGTTTTAATTAGCGGGTCCTCTAATTAATTAGTAATTAGTAATTAGTAGGTTTTGCACACAACTAATTAATTAGTTTAGTTGTTAATTAGTTATCAAAAAATTCTGCTAATTAATTAGTAATTAGTAATTAGCTAACAATTGGTAAACTAATTAATTAGTAATTAGCTAATTAATTAGTTAATTATTTAATTAATGGAATTTAGTTAAAAATTTTCGTTTAGTATAGTTTGAATGCATTGACTAGTAACCAGCTCTTCTAAAATCAGTTTTCTGCGTTTTTTTCAAATTGTCACAGCATTTATCATTTTAAAAGTGAGTTTAAATATTGACGGGGTACTTTGCTCAGGAAGGCATTGTAGTGCATATTTACCAGGCCGTGCATTCAATCTTCAAAACAGCGCCGTCATGTGAACAAATTCCGAAACTGGTCCAGTGGACCATTGGCAAAAGGGCTATTTAAATTAAAATCGCTCTCTCAGTTATTATTTTGCCGAATGTTGATGGAACTGGGAGGCTAAACCTGTAGAGCCTATTATGGAGCCCACAATATATGAATTTTTAGCGTTTTATGGCTATTTGGCGATCATATTTGACACTATGGTTTGGTAAATAAAAATAAATTTATGCAACCCCTCTAATTACTAATTAAAGTCATTCAAGGGCAACTAATTAATTAGTAATTAGTTAATTACTTCTGCGCGCCAAAACTAATTAATTAGTTAATTAGTAATTACTTCTTTGTGCGGACAACTAATTAATTAGTAATTAGTATTTCGCATCTAATGCGAATTAATTAGCTAATTAATTAATTTGCTAATTAATTACTAACGCCCTGACTAAATTGTACTACTATAATATATTATTAGTATTATGACATATATTTAATCAATGTTATAAACAATGTGAATTGGAAAGTTTCTTTTATTGTATAATGACATGTTGAATTCGGGTAGTTGTTATCATGTAAAGTCTGAAATAAAAAGGACTGAATTTTAAAAAGTCATTAAAACAATGTAAATAGTAAATCATAAATCATAAAAGGAGTAAAAATTGACTATTTAATTACTCATTAAGTTTTGTGTACCTTGTCATTAATAAAAGTACGACTAAAGTAATAAAAAGAGACGACAATAAAGAAAAGTACTATACTAGAGAACCTTTCCAAGAATGAATTAACGTAGGGGTGAGCCGACCAAGCAATGTTAAATGGGGTTCTAAACTAAGTTAAGATTAGTTCAATTCCTAGGTTTAACCCCAATCGGTCAAAGCATTTGAGAGTTATGGTGTATGTCACTGTACAGATGAGTATAATATAGTCAATAACTGCCCTAACCACTGTGGATCGGGCTCTGGCTGCACAGTCTCATAGACCAGTCTTTGAGAGTGGCGTTTACGGGTCCCTGAGAAAATCGAAAATACTCTTGTGTTTATATGCGTTGTATATCTAAGCATAAGGAACAACTTTTATTAAGTATGTTGAATGTTTGCAAAACAACTTGAGGACCTTGTAATCTCATGCTTATCAATAATTTTCCTTCGTTTTAAAAAACTAATAATAAATGCTATTTGAACATGTGTATTTGCAAAATTATAACTATTCAAAAATGTATTTCATGGTAATCTGTAATAAAAATAAACATTTGGATTGCCATTTTCATGTTTCAGTGGTTTCGGCATTTACAATAAGACTCCCGTTCGGTAGCTGGTGCATGTACGTAAACCTAACATGTTGAAATAAAATGCAATCCAATTTGCAATGCGTAACACAGTAGGAATCTTTCTGTATATTATAAATTATAATAAAGTTATAAACTTCCCTGTCGAGGTAACGTGGACAAACTGGAAATGCGATGTGCACATGAATTTTTACCAAATATTTAAGTGATATTCCTAATCCCAGTGAAGTCGATTAATAAGCACTCATCATATCATGTTCTGGAATACATATACATAGTAAATACAAATGACCTTAGCAGTTTTATTTATAAAGGTGCAACAAAAATTGCATTTTTATTCGACGAAACATGACAGCAAGTGAAGTTACTGACTACAAAATGATATTCAATTCAAGTGTAGGTTAAGTGTTGAGAATACGACCATACACAGTTGATATAAGTACTCTAATTTGAATTGCCTGCGCCATTGGTTTTTATATAGCACGTAGAGCGAGCGTATTTCTTATTTGCATATTATTTGCTTATGTAATCTTGTCCACATAGAAATACGGTGTTCCGAGTAATGCCTAGTTACCTAGTTCTATTTAGAAAAGCACCTACAGTAAGAACGCTAATGTAACGAGTAGCAGCAATGTCAGTTTTACATTGAATTCATCTGTAATATCATCTGTATTCTAAGTGCAAACGGTTTAGTAATAGTATATCTATATCTGTGGTGCAAACTGAAATGTAGTATGTATTAAAACACTATGCATTTCCTACCATTCCTGTTTTTAAGACAACATTGACGTTAGGTTCAATTCAAAGGTATCTACCTACACTTCTCGGAAATGTATAAAGAAAGGGCATTACACTTGTGTGTCTGATTTCGTATTCATTAAGGTGGCGATCGGTCCACCATTTTGAAACCGAAAAACGAAGCGGTTAAATCACAAATTTTGAAGTATGTTTATGATATAGAAACCATTCCTGTGTACAAGATCCCGTACGGCATTGAAGGCATCCGACAAGTGTGTTGTGTGTTATGCATAAATGAAAACGCAACAATAATCATAATCGAATAATTATTGGAGAGGTGTCGGAATAGTGAGCGACCGAGTGTGGGTGGGCCTCTCCGATAATTATAGTAATGAGAGCCCACTGGGTTAAATATTCTACGACGTTATTCTGAATATTTAAACCAGTGGGCGCAATGCATTATACGTTTTATTATTACATACGATAAAGCTCGCGACGCTACTCTTTGTCAACTAGATTGACACGTTTACACAGCTAATTAAATCGCAAACCACATATTGCTCTTGACGAGCAATTATCGGAACCGAAAAAGAGTTGACTTATCTTGCAATATTAGACAAAGTTAGGTTCATTAGTCATTAGTAATGGCTAATAATGAGCCTGCCTAACTTTGTCATTACAATAATATTGTTTACCTGCTTTAATAGATAATGACTCATTCTTTATTAAAACAGGTAAACAGGCTATGTTTGTATGGCAGGGTACGTCTGACTTGTCGGATGTCTTACTGTATGAGTTTGGCTGTCGGTATTTTTCAACAACACGGATAGATGTTAGTTAGCTTGTTAATTAGTAAAAAGCTTATAACTTCTAAATTAAAGAAGTAAGTGCAAATGTGAAAATGTAGAGAGAATCTCCACTTCATTAGCAAAATATTTTACTGTTGAATTTTTGATTTATCTCCTGTGCTCTGAGTAAAAAGTAATTGAACAAAAAGACGACAGTTTGAATCGAACGAAGGCTCTGTCGTTTGGTTCGATTCATACTGTTGTCTTTTTTTAAATACTTTTTACTCAAAGCGCAGTCGATAAATTAGAAATTCAACAGTAAAATATTTTACCAATGAAGTTGAGATTCTTTCTACATTTAGACATTTGTATTTACTTATTTGATGTGGATGTTATAAGCTTTTAAAGCAAGGAACTTTTCCCATGTTATTTTGGGCTCTTTTGAGGATCGATCTCTACCTTAATATTATTATTAATATTAACATTATTAAGCTGATTGTGAGAACTGAACTGAGAATGTTATTTAATATTTCGACATCCATTAATATGGGTTAACTTTGTGATACACATTCATCGAGACAAAAGGAGTAGAAAATTGAAACGTAAATAGATGCAGATGAGTACACGTATACTATCTAACTAAATGCAAACGTACGTAAGCCAAATACATAGCATTTAGTCAATAAAATATATGCGATTTAAAAACATTATGAAGAATTACTAATCTTTGACATTTAAGAACAAGTTAATGTATCACTTCCTAATTGCTAGCTGAAGTTATCATGAGGCTATCCACAGCATGCTTGAGATGTACAGAATTTTTTATAATCTGTATATCCAACACTTCGCTCAGACTGAGCTTATACCAGAGTTTGAGTCCTACATAGAAGTTTACATGAGGACGAAGGAAACTAATAATATTATTATGATTAATAAATTTTTAAGACTATTTATTATGATTGCATTACAATGACGCTAACAACACTACCACAAGAATTATACATGGGTATGATCGATGTACACGAGTGAGCACCTGTTATGCAATGCTTCATGTCAAGTTTTTATAGCAAATTGTTGTCAGCCAAATAAACTAAGACATATCAACCCATCATCAGACGGAATATTTGTAGAGTGCGGTATACACATATAGATACATAGCACACCACAATTATGTAAAAAATTGTACCGAGTGAACTATTCTTATTTTTGCAAGAATTTTTTGCTTGCGTTACAATATAACAGAAACTACAATAGTGTCTTCATACACTATACTGTACAAACATTATTACGCCTTCGCTTAGCCTTAACTTGGAAATATAAAAAGTGCCTTATTACTATTTACTATGTTACACAGCTAAATATATCCAGTACATGATATGGCTACAGTCTTACAGGGAAATGGCAACTACCTATACAGACAAGTCATTTTTAATAATACCACTATACTGCCGAGAGCATAATTATTTACTTCTTGCTACTATCTTATAAAACTTATAATTTCTTGTTTAATGTCTACAAGGTATTTACCTGCGGGTTTCCCCGTTTACTTATCATTTTATGTACGAACAGGTTGTTTAGCGTAACCCAACGACGAAGAACATACAACTGTGATACAGACAACGGTGTGGGGGATGGGGATCTACGTCTCCGTGAACGACTTCAGCTTACATACGTGCCGTGTCTTTGTCGACTTACCATACGAGATCAACAAAAAATTTATCACACAATTACCAGTACCTAAGGCTGCGCTTTGAAATTGTACTTTTTGCAATCCACGTCCATCTGCCGCATTAAATTCATCTCATCTTTTAACTTGGGTGATATGATCTGTTTTTCGATGCAAATCGAGTACGCGATGATAGCATTTTTCAAACTATGCAATACTCCTCTTTAGTTTATTGTCTCCATCATTCTCTGTAATCTGAGTTCAGTAACCGCCTCACTTGTTTGTATATGTTATTTGATGTGAATGTAGGCCAGGTATCTGTATTTTAAGACATTATTTTTATTTGAACATAATGTAAAAATATTTCATACTCATTACATAAAATAAATAAATACCTATGTGCTACCTTTAAATGACTGCCGACTCAAGGTTGTCAAACATATTTTAAAGAATGATAAGAACAAGATGACTTATTAGCAATATCATTGCATTACTAATAATAATATAATACAATGATGTTGTTATATCTGTATAGATAGGTTGAAAGTTGAAATTACTAACAATAGGTAGTTGCGTACGGTATAATGTTTGGTAATTGCTACATTATAAAATTCTACGTCAAATACAAATCAGCTAAAATTCAGGTCTTTGTATTCCAATTCATTATGGCATGAGGAAAAGCAACTGTCATTTAGATTTAGGCAACTCAACACGGTTCATTCACTCATTGAGTTTCTTTTATATTTTGTGTAGATAAAAAAGGCATCAAAGAAGCAGTAATAAAATGGCCTAATATGGAAACATTGACACAAAAGTAGGGTTAAACTTAAGTAATTCTAACAAAATATTTTTAGGTGCTACTACTACAGATTATAAAATATCAGATTTCTATTTGTAATTTCCAATGTGGCATGGTTCAAAATATTGTGTTCAAAATGTTACATGCAAGCAATTTCGATTACCGGGTCATCAAAGGTTTTCAAAAGTCAGATTTCTCTGTAGGACAATGTTGGGAAGTAGCAGGATTTAATTAAAAGTGATTCACAACAAGTGGCTTAACCTATAGCTTAAAGTTCATTTCCACAAAATGCCAGTTTTTATGAATAGGCAATAGTAGGCTGATACTCACAACAGTTTCGCTCACGTACCATGCAGAGTTGATTATCTCATGAGAAAATCAAACCATCTAATCCGTCTCCAAAATCCCAAACTTTTGGAAAACAATAAAACTGCGTCGTACAATATTGCCTACTTCTGAATCTTCATCAAAGTTATACGTAACTTTTCTGCATTTAATCAGTTGAGAATCTGAGAGTCCGACAGGTTGTTTTGAAATAAGTTTTATAAAAACTGTTGGGGTTTTAATTGAAAATTCATAAACCTAGTAAATAAGGAAGATCTGTGTTATTGTTAGACTAAGACCTTGAGTAAATGGAGACTCCTCTCTTAAGCAACTTTTGTCAGGTGTACGAAATTTCAATTGCTACATTAAAGGGCATTCCTTAATAATTGCGCAATATTTTGTTCGCGAAAATGTATATGCACAAATACCTATACAACTATTAGGCAAATGTACTTTATTATTTTTTTAAAACTTAGAGTTCCCCACTGATTAGTAAATCTTAATCAAGAAAAAAACTCCTGGGAAATAAAACAAGGGCATTTAATATATCTTTTATGCTTACTTTAATTGTTCTGATAATAGCACCCTAGAAAAAGTAGCACTTTCTCTACAACAGTGTTTCCCAGCAGAAATACATCCTACAGTTTTTCCTATTTTTTATACATCTGGAATCTACAAACACAATTACCTCTTAAAAACTTGTTTTTTTGCGCCTTAAAGTCTAGTAAATATAAATAAAAATGTTCTCTGCCAACGACCCTCAATTCAATCAACATGCTAACTAATATACTGCAGCTGTGCGAAATGGAATAATTAGCCTTGTAATCTACATTCTATACAAAGCAAAACAAAATTTCCAATTCATCTTTATTACGCCATCAATACATCGTATTGTAATCCCATAGTTCTATCATAATTATAACTCTTAATGCTGTCGAAATATTATTTTTACACATTTAGAAACTTCAAGTTTATGTTAACTTTAACCAGGGTGACCATCCGTCCCCTTTTTAAGGGGATCGTCCCCTTTTTCGAGGTGGCGTCCCCGCGTCCCAAAAACGTCCCCTTTTTGACCAAATTGTCCCCTATGTCCCCTTTTTCAAAAATTTCCATTTTGTCCAGCATTTATCGTCATTTTTGTCCATAAAATGTTAAAATTAACAGAAAAATTTTGCGCTTCGCGCAAGTTTTATCTTCACATAACATTATCCACCAGTTTTCTTAATTAAAACTCAAGTTCAGGTTAATTCTTTTCTGTTCATGAGAGGAAACAAATTGCCAAAGTAGACATAAAACAATAAAAAGAACTACAAAATAGTTTTTCGTACATGTGTTGACATTCTTTTCCTCTTGTTTATATTGTTTTAGCGTTGTCAAGATGAAATTTTTAAATAGAAATGTCAAATTTTGTGGCGTTACGTTAATTTGCTCAAGTTTTTGCATAACGGTCTTAAGTTTTCATTATTCTGGAGTAAACTTCCTTTCAAACACAAATCTCAAAATATATTTGATTTTGCCAATCTTTATGAAAATAAATTTTTTAGGGCTTATTTGAGGAAAAAAATTTTCGCGCTACGCGCGAATATTTCTTTCTTCATCTGTTTCCATTAGGTCGTTAGTAGTTTATGCCGATTTTACAAAAATTTTAGCTATTTTTATACATTTTCTGAAGTTGACTCCACCCCTAATCTTTGTGTCAAAGTGTCCCCTTTTTCGGCTGGGAAAATATGGTCACCCTGACTTTAACTGCTGTCGTAATACTATATTTTTGCAGACGTTTATGAACTTCAAGTTCATGTTACATGCACTCTTTTGTTATTAAAGTATGCAATTGTGCAAGTGCAAACCAGTGAAAACCATTAGTATACATTCTGAGAACTATCAAAGTACCCTTATTAACAGTGCAAATTTCACCTGAATATTATGTATGCAATCACTTACATGCTATACATCAGGCTCAGGCTATGCTTACATTTAATTACTACATTCAATCACGAACTTTTCAAATCACATCAATTTAATAATACAAGGAAAATGAAGGAAAATAAAAATACACTGAATAAACTATTGAATATCATTTTAAATCAGATTCATTTTCATACTTCACATTCACAAAATCTTTTATGTAGCAATTCAGTAACAACAACATCAAAAATATCTCTAGTAATTATTAATTACTAAAATTAATTAGGTACATGTACATTCAAATTGTCTTTTTATATTTAGTGTAGGTACATAGGTACATTCGTTGCTGGTATTGTGGTGAGGAGAGGAACTATTTACAACAATCCTTTCAATTTCTTAAATGTTTCTTAAATAGTATTTGCTCTGTTTACTAATAGATTAATAGTTTACTGAGGTATTCATTGAGTAAGACTATTGGACTTAACTACCATAAGTTAAATGTTAATTTGACAAACTACTGTAATTTTGAAATATAAATATAAATTGAAGTATAAATAATAAGTATTTCATTCATTATCTGTTTGGAGATAGTATTGTATGATATAGAAGTAAATATTTGTTACATCATTCGTAACGATTCCCTTACAAAGTTTCGTAAAGATTCCCTAACAAACATTCGTAAAGATTCCCTTACAAGGATTCATAAACATTTCCTTACAAAGATTCGCAAAGTATCATTTTCTATTCTATTACATTACATTACATTCTATTACAATGGGACAATTAATTATTTCATCAAACCACAGTTGTTTAAATGATTCAGAGCTTCACAAAACCCCTCTCCTATTTCTAACAAGTTCCTGGTACCAAAGCATGTACCCTTATAGGGTCCTTCGTCACAACCACAGTAAGAACATTCTAATGTGTAGGATCTGATGACATTAAAATCTCTCCAAACGGCTACACGAGCAGTAGTTTCCCTAGATTGGCGAACCTCATAATTACAAAGAGACAATGAAAAGGCTGGAACCTTACGGCTAATTGATTCCGGCAATTCATGAATAGCTTGAGGATCTTCTGGTGTCATGCGATCTTCGGAAGACCAAGATCTTGCATAAGAGCAACCATATAAAAATACGTTCTTTTTCTTTGAGTGACCATGGAAGTCACAAAAGAGTACAGGTACTTTTCCTTTAATTTTACAAAAATAATTCAATAGCATTTTAGAATAGTGTATTGTAGGATTTAAGGCTTTACTTGGAGTTTTCCAACGTCTATTGAGATCTTCGGCTGTCAGGCAGCAACGTGTGCATCCATTCACAACTCCTTCAACATTTAGCATTGGAACTATTTTAAAGACAAATCTTTGCAGAAGACTTTCCATTTTTGGGTCGAAAAGCAACTTGTTGAAAAGTCCCTGAACAATCCATGATGCATTGGTTTCACCTGGATGAACTCTTGAAGTAATGAAAATTAGATCGCGAGATTCAATTGGAAAACTGGAGCTATGATTAGCTGTTAGAGTAATTAGTGGAACATCATTTTTATTTAGAGTTTGACAAAGAACGTCACATCTAAACAGTATATTAGAATTTAGACAGACGACTCTCTTAAGACTGTCTAATTCGGCGAGCAAACGTGAATACGTGTAAGGCATATGATAAGCGATATAAACAATATCTCCCTTGTTTTTAAAATTAAGAGTAAAAGAAACTGTGTAATACGGTTTATTTTTCTTTCCCACTGTATTTTGGTAGCCATTTTTAAAATAACAAATATCTTTACCACAACGAACCCAACCTGGTCTGCCTCCAATGTAGTCAGTCACAGAAAACATTACTGGCTGCATTCCAAAATTAAACTGGCTACTGCCTTTGATACAATTAATAATATTTAATGTGTAGTCAATATTATCTTGAATATTGCTAATTTGAAAATAGAACCACTGATTATGACTATTTGAATTTACATCGGACATTAGTAATAATTGATATTCATGTGTGTCAACTTGAATAACTTTCCTCAAGTTCCCACTCTCAAATCTAGACTCAAAAGCCAAAGGTAAGTTTTCATCGAATTGGCCTACTTCTGATTCATCATTATTGGTAAGTAATTCTCTAAAGATTTTAGAGTTACGTCTGTGTTGGTTAGTTTTGCTTTTGTAAGAGCCGTTTCTTGAGGTACTCCGGGAGCGTAATATTTTTTCATCGATATCGTAAATGATTTTTGGTTCAAAAACTTCTGGGCCTGTCACCCTTGCTATTAAACGCAATAATTTGCCCCTAATGGTTATTTTCTCTGTGGGATTGTTAACAAATTCAGTCTTTTGTGTGCTGAAAGCTAATTTTAAATCTGGATAAGCAATTTTTATAAAATTTATTACACTACGAACGTTATTAGTTATCCGGTGAAAACTAGCGTCCAATCCACCCTTGTTATTGTAGTCTGAAAACCGGTATTCGCCATTAGTTGCTATTGAGGGTCTTCTATCTCTGGAATTTCTTCGATTAAATATAGGAATAGGAACTGTTGCGTGCTCGATTCCACTTTGGTCTTTTTTCCCAGAAACTTCAAATTCTTTGAAGAAATCGGCAACCTCTAATATTTCATGGAGGTTTCTTGATTCATTTTCCAAATCGTTGCTCTTTGAGGTAGAATGTTGTGAATTATTTTTTATACTGCCTTTTCTCTTAGTAGCTTTTTCGTCTGCTTCACCTTCCGATTCACCTGCCCCTTCATCTTGACTTCCTTCATCGGTTTCTGTATCTGTAAAACTATATCTTCCTTTCTCTTCTGATTCGTCTTCGCTACTGTTATCACTACTAGTGTCCATACCTTCACCTTCATCCGCTTCGTCCTCTCCACTACTTTCTCCAGATTCTCCAGACTCGTTAATACTTGTAATATCTTCTAAATGATCCACTTTTGGAATAGAAAATCTTGCAGGGCTATTTATACTGTTCAATGGCAATTTGTAAGCTCCATAGCACAAGAAAACTAAAGAACAAGACCTACTAATAATTAAATGGTAACCCTTTTCATTTGGACAGTTTTCACAAAACTGGCTGAGGTGAGAAAGTGCCTCGTTTTGAATAAGTACTTTTCTTCCATGTTTCGTTCGTGATATTTGAGTATAAATTGCAACTACTGCTTTACTTAATTTGTAAAGGGGCTTTCCTTTCCAATTCATTGAGAAATATTGGAAGCATCTCAACAGTGAGGGAAGGCATCCTGCTTGAAGAAAACGGCGTGAGTTGACCTTTTCTTTTGTTAGCTGTACAATGACATCCAAAAACATTTGAGATTTGAGCGAAGGTTCCTTATCTATTACAGAAAATATTTTCTTAATGGTCTTCATCACTTTAGCCTTTCCTAGAATAAGGCTGACTTTAAAATTTCGTGACAATTTTCTCAGAATCTTCAAAACGGGGAAATGCGAATTTGTTTTACTAAAGAAAACATCCTGGAGCAGGTCATGAAAAAATTTAACTTTGGACATGCAGCCTATTTGAACAGCAAACTTATTATCTTTTTGTGCCACTGCTGATAGAAACCATAAGTAGTTAACAATTGTAGTTAGATACATTTCTGTTGTCTTGTTTAATAATATATTTTCCGGGGAACAGTCTTCTTTGTTTTTAAAGCATTTGCAATATAAATCTTCAAGAGGGCCCATGAAATATGGCAAATACGTAAACAAAAGAGTCTGGGATACAGCTACAGTTTTCAAACTCCCATATTTTGGACTTACAGATTCTCGAAGAATTAGTGACAGTTGTGCATAGAGCACATTATAATTTTTGTTACTCAGGAGTGAAATTAATACCTTCACCCCAGGCTCTGTCTCAACAATGTAGGAAACTAATTTATTTTTCTTTTCTTGCTCCCCCTTTGAAATTATCAAGCCAGCTTTCTTGACAAGTAAAATATAATCAAAATCTTCATTGTCTTCTGCCACACATGCAATAGGAATTGCATTTCTCATTTGACTTTGAGTGTCACAAATCATCCGGGAAAGTCCTTTCCACCAAGATCGCACTGCATTCCCATCCAAAGAATCCGAAATATGTTCATTTACTGCATTCTCTTGAGTCTCCATTTAGAATCTGAAATTAATGAGTTGACACTTAATGAAGCGGAGTGCAATGTGTGCAGATAGATAGATGTACCAATAATACCAGGAAGGACTTGAAATAGAACAGATTTTTATACCGAATTTGTCTGCTCCTTGTCTCGACTCTGTTTGCCTTGTTTAAGGTGAATCGCGAATCGGTGTGTAACTGTACGCTACTTTTTGCCTTTCTGCTCCGCTATCGTGTAGCTTTGGCTTTATCTTTTTTCAGAGCTGCTTTTAAGAGTGATGGCTTTCTAATCGTAGGTGGTGAAGTATTCGAGTGTTCCGTGTCTCTTTGAATTTGTAATCTCTGTGTTCCTAAGTAAATTTAAAATTGTTAGTTGACAACTACAACGAATGAGGAGGATAAATGAAAAAATGAGGCGAGAGCTTGAATTAGAGTTGTTGAGTCAAATCCAACAGAATAAATGATAACTTCTCATGATCAAACTTTTTATACTTTCGTCTTACCTTAAATTCTGGTATGGACTGGAAACAGTTTATAGTTAATTCAACTTCCAGCTGTCCCGGGAATGATTTTGTTGCACTATACTACTTGTAGAATAAAAGATGACGAACTCGACACACAATATATGCTAATCTACTACTGTTATCTGTATTACATGTACTAACTAACAACTAACCTAGTTTTCTTTATCTAATGTGTATCGTGTGCACTAAAATTTTCTAAGTTGTGTTTCTGTCTGGTAGAATTAGAATAACCACAGTACCTATACCAACTTACTTTCTTTATAGCAGAGAACAAGTAAGTGACATGCCTTGGATGTAGAGTAAACATATAAATAGATGCAGTCTATTTATAGGGTTGTGACATCTGTTTGAGATCTGTTTCGAAACTCATAGAAGAATACAATCGTACTTTACAACCGTTACTTTTAATGAGTTTCCAAGTAATGATTAGCAAAGAGTTTAGATGTGTATCATGTATTTCTATACAGAATTTATTTCTTTGTCCTCTTCTCACTTAACACTGAGAAAACTCTATGTTAGCTGTCAAAGTCTTAGATTTCATTCCCTTTCCTTTACAAAATTACTCCTCAACTAATGGTTTCTTGCTCAACACTAAATGGAATTGGCATTTTTGTCCAGAATAATTTCCAATAATAGTTACCATACAATATCATTAAAATGTTTTTGCGTTTTTGTGCCCCTATCTCTTTAACTCTCTTCTTCTATTCAATTCACTCGAGTTTTACACATTCACTTACACCATTACTTAAAACTTTATCTTTACGTTTTGCTTGTACTTAAGTAGCATTCATATATAACTGTATTATTACAGCCAGTCAAAGTAGCTGATAAAAAATTTGCAAACTACAACCCTAGTGATGTGCAGCTGGAAAAATATTTATTTTATTTACTTTTCTTTTAATTACCTTCAGTTTTCTTAAACAAACAGACAATTGTTTGTACAGGAAACTTAACTATTTCATTTATAGAAATACACGCTAAGTCGCAGTAAGAAATTCTCAACTAAGTACATTTAGTCGACGTACCAAGAATTAATTGTTGGAATAAAATAAACATTTACGTAATCGTTACAGTATGCATCAATTCCCTGATGAAATGGATTTAAATACTGTGTCAGTATTAATTATTAAAACTGTAAATTTGAAACATTGTAAAGTATTCAAATTCAATGATATTTTTAGATCTTTAATTTGACTAAGATGTATAAAAATTGATTTTTGCATCATAAAGATGTTTATTCGCAATAAAATGTTAGTGAAGCAAAGTAAGGAATACTAACTACAATGATGTAGGTTCGTCGTTTCTGTCCTCCAACCAAAAGTCAACATTATTTAATCAGCTAAAGCTTTATTTTCGCATCCCCACTCCTTTTTAGCTTTACTGCTGTGATCTTTGGCAACTTTACAGGAAAAGAATGATCACATGAAAATACATAGACTTAGCATGTATTCACTGTTGAGTAAAAACACTAACTTAGTTTAATTTCCTAAATGTTGCAAAACTATCTGATTCAACAGAAAGTACCACAAATGTAATGGACTAAGATTTCCAAGATAGCTAAATGGGAAGTGCAGAGGTTTGGATAATTTTGATGATAAAATGATAAAACGAAAACTTTGCTGCAAAATTGGGGAAGAGCAAAATAAATTCGTTTATCCATGCCATGCCACCGTTACACTTTATCTAACAACAGCAGTGATCAGTGGGTTACTCGGTTACGGTCACTTACAAATTGTGCACATGTTTCTCCTGATAGGTTGAATTTATGACTTCTCTCTTCGGCAGCTTTGATGTGATGTAAAACTGACGAAACCATAACCTTGGTCATATACATACTATATTTTCAAGGTGTAATTGAGTGTGTATTTTGCACATTTTGCTAAAATAAAATGAAATTGAGCTAAGAAAGCCTCTTGACAGTTATTAATAAGAAACTTTAAATACAAAGAATAAAAAATGATATCGGGTACTGATAGTTGATGTTTATGTTGTGAGATTTTAACAAGGCTACGTACGGATGCTACTATGTTTACTCCATTGACAGTTTGTCATGCCTTATCTTTTAAGTGTACCACTCTATGGTGCTTTAAGTTAAATCGCATCATGGGACTTATGCGATCCTTAACTATGCTACGTGGAAAAAACTCTCTCAAAGTAAGTCATGCTAGGTCATAAGTAAAAATATCGAAGAACAATTGAATTGTTCTAGTGTATTCATGACAGCAATTTAAACTACATAACTTTAATGAAGCTCTAGGATCTTAAAATAGTATATATGATTCATTGTACAACTCATTAATATAATGTTATGGTTTATTGCTTAAATATATGGTTAAATGTTCTATATTCGTAGATGCTGGATGTCTTACTGTTAGATAGTAAAGTAGAATACCGATGTAATAGTTAAAACACTAAATTAACCCCATAAAGAATAATTTACGTGAGATTGTTCCAATTTGCACATGTGCATCCCATCGACGTGATCCACAGAGGATATGCAGCAACATTTATACTATTTGTTAAAATCTAGACAAGGTATTTACTGTGGAAACTTATTTGGCCCTTAGTTATGTTAGCAGATATTTAGGATTCTACTTACAACTTTGAAATTCGAAAATCCTTATCTTTTAAATGAAGGAGACGACGAGGAACATTACAAAGACA
Organism: Yoshiicerus persimilis; assembly: GCA_020352615.2. Classification (NCBI taxonomy): domain Eukaryota; kingdom Metazoa; phylum Arthropoda; class Collembola; order Entomobryomorpha; family Tomoceridae; genus Yoshiicerus; species Yoshiicerus persimilis. The sequence goes on along the minus strand of CM036941.2, from coordinate 36,513,068 downwards.
ATCCGTAGTGTTACATGCCAACTTAGCAACTTACTTCAAAATATACCTTGTCATCACTTTGCTGAATGCTGAAGCAGTATGCACTATTCAAAATTAGGTATGCATACTACAGTGGATGTATTAAGATTACCTTTGCTATGCTTTAAGTTTATTTAACTCTGCTTGAGAATCATAAAAATAGATGAGACTGAAGTTAACGATTTGGCATGATCGAATGGTTACAGTTAAAACTTTGGTTTGGCTCCTAGTCCATGTTTTGTGGCCTTAACCTTAATTAGCCTTGGAAAGAAACGGACATGAGTGCGTACGTATAGGATGTACTAAATATTTTTGACAATTTATAATATTGAACAAGACTTCTACACTTGTTTACAGACTGGCATCATCCAATGTGTTCACCATGCTGCATAAGCATTTTTAATTTTTAAGTTACTCTCCGAAATACAAATTGAAATTACCAACAGACTGAAAATATTTTACTTATGATTTTTGTTTTCTGACAATTCCAACCTGAAAACCATTAATATCTGATAAATATGTTCTTAACAATAAAATACACTCGGAAAACAATTTATTGACGATTGTAATTTCCTAGTGAGTAAAGTGCGCAAAATGTGTAGTAAATCTTTAATTCATTTTAAGTTGAGAGAATTTTAATTTATAAGATAATTGTACATGTATTTTAATTGAGTATATTGAATTAGTTGTGTCGAACTGTGTAATACTGCACTCTTGCATTAGCATTTCTGTAGGGCACATTTCGGAGAGAAGAAGCCCCAGAATATCCACCTTGAGATCTAAGTTGGTTTGATTGTGAAACTGAATTTCTTATTCCAACAACAGTTCTTGGAGCACTTTGCCTTGAAGAACCATATCCACCGTTGTGGTTGCGTACTTGATTTCTCTGACCGATGTTCCTATTAATTACTGCAACGGGTACATCTGGTCCTCTGCTAGCAACTGATCTTAATTCGGCAACAAAGGGAGCTCGATGAATTTCATACAGCACAGTAGGTCTTGAAGCTCTCACCTGAGATTGCTGTCTAACTGTATTTACATTACTGGAATAGCCATTTCCATTGTTAACCGCTCTGACAACCGTTTGTAGAACTGGAACTGGAGCCCCGTATTCAGATCGAATGTTATTAACTGGTTGCTGAGATCTAACTGGTGTTGGGACACCATAAGAATTTCTTAGGGGCTGAAATCTCGTAACAGCAGGTACCGGAACACCGTATCCATAAGACTGAGATGGAGTTTCTTGAACAGGGATTTCATTTTCCTGTTCTATCACTACATTTTCTTGCGTGTTGCCGTTTTCGTCGCCTCCACCCAAACCGCCTATTACAACCACATCATTTTGATCTTGATTTCGAAAGCCATTTGTTACAACTCTTGTTTGCGGAGGATTGGAATTCCTGTTGAAAGTTCCAGAGTTCCCTCCAGTTGTTAATACATTATTAGCCTGGATAACTCTTGTTGACGCTATAATAGTGTTTCTTTGGGGCTGATTTTGTTCTACTGTGCGCAATAGAACGGGTTGTGCTTGTGTTAACGTTGGATCTTGAATAATTCTTAATGCCACAGGAAAAACTGGTGAAAATTGCAATTGCAATGGATTAATTGCTGTAAAACAAAAAACAGAAATTGAAGAATAAATTAAATACTAGTATTGTTAAAAAATGGATATATTCTAATTGTGTTTTACTAGAAAGACTTCTTGATTGTTCCCCAAAGAACAAAAAAGGGCTGTTTGGAACAAATTGTACTACTCCTGGAACAGAAGACGCAGAGGACACTAATATAGTGAATACGATTGAGACAAAGGATAGATTCATTTTTACGCTACATCTAATTCACACTACTGAATTTGCAAGATTAAAAATGGTGTGCATGAGTGCTCAGCGCTTTTATGCATTTTGTAGGAATATCCAAATTCGTAATGAAATGGGATCAATGTTATTAAATGTACCTATAAAGCGTCAATAGTGCATCTTATCACGTTTCGCACTTTACATAAGCATAATTTATGCGTAGAGTTGATATCATTGATTTACCTGTCCTGTCCTGGTAGCTGATGGCGTGGGTCGTAAAATATGTAAAACGATTGTAACTGCGACATGTTCAGTAATCTTTAATCATAACTTGATTGTCTCCCAGCGTTGATGATGTTTACCACGACACACAAAAGACTACACCTCCTCATCCAAATTCAAACCAAACGAAACCAGCGCAACACAAGATCAACAGTCAACAACCAATGCCAAAAACCACCATAATATTTCCTAATGGGCAGTAAATGCAGTATAACTCTTAACTTAGCTGATATGATGTGACAACGTTATTCTATGTTTTCGATTACAAACATTTGTCATACAAAATGTCATTACACGCGCAGTCTGATTTCAAAAAGGCTTTTAATCGGTACACGAGTACCTAATTAACAATAAGATTTTCTTCAATTACACATGTCACTTCTGTCATGTCGTGTCATGTCTCAATTCACAATTGCCGTCTCTTCTGCATGCGTGTGGTGATTGAGCAAACAAGTTAGACTAAGTTACGAAATGCAATGCAGACAGAAAAATTGTTCAATCCATGTCACGTAAATAATATCTATAATTTTAAAAACAATTATTTCAAATACTAATTTGATCTGTTTATTAAATAGAACTGAGATATAAAAATGCAAACCAAATTGTAAATCAATGTAGATTCTACATCCAACCCTACTGGTCAAGTCAATCAACGAAGGACTGCAAAAAACAAAAATATTTGCATAAAAATGCATTCATTTCTACGCTATCATTAGTAGGTAGGTAATTTACCTTTATATACAGCCTCATCATGTCTCCGAAACCAAAGCATAAATAATCGAAGTGAAAATAACAACCTATATTTGTGTTTATTAAAGGTGGAAGATCTAGATCTGCCCAATATAAATTATTCTTGCACTTCATAATAACAATGTTTACAAAAAGGTTTTTGGCTACTTCATTTACTGGTGAATATGCCGATTGGCCAATGCAGTCATTGCTTACACAGTATCATAATATTTTATAGACTCACCTCAAGGAGTGGTATGTGCAAATTTAGAAGTATGGTTACTATAGGGAATCTATATTTGTTGAGTTAAATCCAATATGTTCGTGCTACAGAGTAGAACTTATGCCGTATAGTATGGGGATATCTCACATGAACTTAAAATCTAGATGGAGTCTGCTTTGCGTGGTTAATAATATATGCGAAAATGCAATTAATAAAACAATAAGGGTTTACCAATAATCAAAATTAGGGCAACTTGCAAAGTAGAGAGTATCAAAATTACGATTATACACATACAGACAAATATGTTTTGAACAGCACGTTCAGCTGAATTTCTGATGCTTAATCGCTCAGAAATTCAGTAATGAAATAAGTTACTATTTATCTTTAAAATTAATACCGAACCTTTTACTCCGTTCCTCTCTTGGTTAACCAAAGGGAAGTCAACTTAAGTTAGGTAGTTTACGTTAAATTAAAACTAAGAGAATTGGCCGAGGACGATCCTCACGAAGTGAGTGTTCCAGGAGACAACAAAATAGCAAAAGACCTCGAGACATAGGATTCAACCTCCCTTTATAATCTCGGACTAATTTTACTATCGTTGTTCTTCCTAAGGAAACATTCGACTTAGAAAGAAAGAAATCAGCAAAATATTCAAATGAAATACATACTAATTGAGAATTCAGTTAACATAAACATTTACATCTAGTGCTATGTACACTTATTTCGTCTGTCTGTAAAGAACTCAAAATTCTTTACATTACTCAGAGGTGTTCTAAAATCAGTATTGTAGTGCACTGCTAATTATTGTTGTAATTGCATTGCAATTCATTATTACAATGGACAAGTAGTAATTTACATAATCATCAGGCAAATTTCGAGGTAAGATTTCTACATGCATTCAGAACACCTTCTAAGTATCTCGATTTGTCGATTAATCATGACATTTCTTCTACAGGTGCCAGGATAGTTCGAATGATACCTATTAATACATTATAAAATCAGTTGGGCATGGGCATGGGCATTATTTCTCAATATTCTCAGTAAACACTTTTAATTTCATATCACCCTTAAATAATAATTACCACAACAATGGGCCCTTTTCATTGCTATATGGGTGCTACATGGTCAACGTATCTAACAGGTATAATAAATTGTATGCATAAATGTATCCACCATGTAAATCAATTTTTAAGCTCTCTATAATGAGATCTCAAATTTAACAAAGTCTCTTGTGTTTTTAAGTGACAACCATCGATGGTTGTCGGTCAACCCAGGTATGGTCATCCAGCCGCTTGAAAAACGATGGGCTTTGTATTACAGTCCCAATGTGTTTGTGAGGTGTGAAGTAGAAATACGCCCATTTATTTCTTGTAAGAAAACTTCAAATAAAAGTACGAGGTACATTTGTTCATATGTTTCATTTAGTTTATTTTGTACATTTTGTACATTTTGCATATTCTTGTTAATTCAATTAGGTCTTGCGCCACAGCTCTAAGCAATTGTTACTACACACCTTTAGGTAGGCATATGCCATTGTTGATAAGGTATTTAAGAGTGTTATGACTGCATACTGTGCGTCTCTCCAGGTACCTATTGCAATGTGCGTACGGAAAAGATTTTATGGTGTGGAATGACACTAATTGCATAGCTGCTCAACGAAGTAGGACAACTTTTAATTAGATACAAAAAAGTTTACTGGCCAACATTACGCACTTTTTTATTTGTAAGCTTTAGCTGCAGGAATGAAAATCATTACTTTTAATATACCTACTTGTCCACATTTCAAGAAGGCAGTACAAAGTTGCAAGTGTAGGACAGGCCCTCCTTTAGCATTCAATCATTCAACATTACAAAAAAGATAAGGATACATTGGGTAATGCATTGTTTAGCAACGCTATTAATTACTCTCTCTCATGTTTAGCAACTCTTAATTTACTTTGTGTTTTGTATTACCATACATGTTGTGGCCACATTCGTGTATTTTGAAGCTACCTATATTATACAATACCTACTATAAAAAATATAATTTATTTTGAACGAAACTTTGAAAACAGAAGTGAACTCGTTGTACATATAAAATGGTATTCTATATTAGATATATATTATGACTTCATTAGTTATTAAGGAATCACTGTAATAATCGAATAAGAGGAGGTGCTTGGAATTCAGCTGGATTTGATATAATAGTAGCAGGCTGAATTATTTGAAGCTGAATGACTCGTCCATTTTGAGATGGAGAAGAATTAGCTAAATTACTATTTTGATTATTTTGACCTCTACCATTAGCTCCACGACCGCCGGATCTATTAGATGTTCTTCTTCCACTTCCTCCTGAGGATCTATTATTATTATTTGGTCTTCTAGGAGTTCCACTTCCTCCACGGCCACCTGAGTTTCTATTTGGTGATGAACGCTGTCTGGCACTTGTCGGTGAAGATCTTCCTCTACCTCCACTGCCTCCAGAAGTTCTTTGTCTTGCAGCAGGTGCTGGGGCATTGTCATCGTCGAATTGTTCTACATCATCAGCTTCGCTTGGAGGAAATTCGTTAAACTGGGCATTACTGTTTCCGGATCCTCCATTGTTTTCATTTCTGTCCCGAGATTCTAGTTCGAATGATCCAACTTCAACAGCACGGACGATACTAACATCAGAAAGAGAAAATGGAGATGATCCTCTACCAGAAGGAGATCCAGATTCTGATCTTCCTCTGTTTCCATTATTTCCACTTGAGCGAAGATTGGCTGAAGGACGATTGTTGTTATTACGGTTGTTGTTTCCAGTTGGTCTTCTGTTATTAGATGGGCGATTTCTTGGTCTTTGTGCGGGAATGGGAGCAGGAGTTTCCTCAGGTTCTTCAACTTCTTCAGGATCGTTTTGAGATTCATCAACTTCTGCTGGAGCGTTTGGTTCATCATTACCCTCAGCAGGAATGGGAGCATCTGTATCATTTTCATTATCATCATTTGAACCGGCAGATGCGCCAACTCCTCCACCTGATGGTGATTGACCATCGTTGTCATCTCCTCCTTCATCGTTTCCAATTCCATTTGCACCGTCAAGTTCAAGACGAATCGTAATGGGTCCTGATCCTGACGCAGGAACAGTTACAACTTTTGAACGCTGCTGAGGTTGGGACCTTCCCTGCTGAGGTTGGGACCATCCCTGCTGAGGAGAGATTGTCAATTGAGTGGAAGGAACACTGAAGAATCTTGGTGTCAGAAAATGAGATGGTTGAACTACTGCAATCATCATAAAACACAAATCTTAGTGAAATAATACGTGATTATATTGACAGCACAAAATATCATGCAAAGAAAAATATGTCAAATATTTGATATAATTCCTTCCGTTTTTAATTGCCGGTGACTGACATTGATTAGTTGTCTTTGTATTATATTATAGGTATCAATTAAATGGATTTTCAAAGCATGCGAAATTTGATCACACAAACCTCTTAAAACACTGGGTCCTGATGATATGTGACCGGATAGTGCGCTTCCGCACAGGACAATCAGGAAACAGAACACAAACTTCATTTTAATTCTTAATTATACTTTAGCACCTTGCTTTGACTAATGCTCATACGAAAATGGAAAAAAATCGACACGAACACTTCTCTTTTATATGGTCAATGCAACTCTGCTTTATTTGCATCTGCAGAACTAACCAAATAATTTACTAAAGTTGGCAATCAATGCAAAATAATATTATTACCTAGCATAGGTATCCGTTTGCGTAGTTATTTTACTCTTGTAGTGTCTAACTGCCTTCATCGCAAGCAATAATAAATGTACTATGTAGGCACTCAGTTTCTAAATGCCTTCCTCCTCTTATGATTTCTGCAATAATTTAAGCTGCCAATCTTGTTCTCCTATTTGTTTTGTGGGTCTGCTAAGTATTTTACAATACCGACTGGTAACCTATTCTAGTTACGGCAAAGTTATGTAACTTTATGGTAATAAACATATCTTTCTGAAGATGATCCATTCACATTCTGCAACTTTCTTATTAAGGAACACACCACCTATATTGTTACTTGCATTGTTTGTTTACACTCTTCTACCTTATGGGTGTCAAGCTGAGATTTCTATCGATGTGAGTGCAGATATGTATTGATACTAAAATGTATAAGTTTCGAATTACATTACATATGCACACCTTACCTGATTATTGCTTTGCGAATATTTAAGCAGCATACATGCGTTTTATTACTAAGTAACTATCTATGCCATATCTGTAGAGGCAATAAAATATTGATATAAATAATCCAACCATGTCAAATGAGGGAATTCTTGGGAACACAGATCAGAAAAGGAACCTGTATTATTTTTCCTCCCAAACGATACTACTCATTGCAAAATAGAAAATGAATTATAACTCAAACTCATAAAGCTACAGTTGTAAATCTTATAACTTGCTGTACTACTCCAAGGCGTCTTTCTATTAAGTAGATTGATAAGTGCAGACCAGCTAGTGTAGCTAGTCAACTAAATAGATTGATTGCTAGCTATTTATTATGTCATATCTACAGTACATGTATTCGTACTGTAGTACACCTCTATGTAAAATCAAATTATTTGCGTTTGCTATAATGAGCATGTACACGCAATATGCCTAGGATGTAGCCTGCTGCAATATTCAATTTAGGTAAACAAATGGTTACCCTTACGGCATTTATTAGTACATCACTAGTTTGTCTTTTACTTCTTTTTCCTTAATTTTGCCCAAATACGAAGAGTAAAAGTGTGATTTTTTACCATTTTCGTGGTAAATAAATGATCCTGATATTCCACATTATTGCATGCAATGAACTGACATGCCGACAAGATAATTGTCTAGACAATTGAAATACTAGCACATTATGCTTTGGGGAGGCTAAAATTCTACGAAATAGAAAAATATCGGCCATATAATGATTTGCCATGTAAATATTGATTTGCCAATACATGCGTGTTTATAGTTTAGTAGTCTCAACTATGTCGACACTTAAAAAAGTGCAGATTGCATGCAGACGAGTGTCTTCTTTCATTAAATATTATTTGTGTTTTCTGTACATTACTAACAGTTGCAAAGATATTAAGGAATGCTAGCCCACACTGTCGGGAATTTTGTGGCTTCCATGTAAAATGTTAATGCGATAATAATGCAATTACTACACACGCAGTCAGCAGTGTTGCTACTCTAATTGCAAATCATTTTTCTGTATTATTGTATGCAATTAAGACTACTACGACAATTACATTGGTAATATTGCATAGAATTTTTACAACCATTAGGAGTTTACTAATAATTTACTAATTAGGTGCAATTTCCAGGTTTAGGAAAATAGTTAGTAACAATTAAAACTATCTTGTGATTGCTAATGATCATAACATAGCGGAACACAAATAAATTGCTGTCATTAGTTATTACATTACACGCGTACAAAACGAACAGATATTTCTTTAATTGTTTGAAGGGTTAAATAACATTTAATAATAGACGAAAGGAACTGATTTATCTAATGCTTCACCCAGGTTGACGCCTAAATTGCGATTCTGTTGAGAAGCATAAGGGCTTGCGTTTGGTAAGAGAGCTGCAGATGACTTTACAGTAAGTTTCTTCGGAAGATTTATTCTTTTGGGCATATGAGAACTTTGAAGTTGTGGTTTGTAAGAAGGAAATTGATTAAAATCAACAGATTCATATGTTGGTTGACGGTATTGGTTTTTGGAAGCTTTCGGAGGCTCATAAAAGGGATAACTTTGGAAATTTATGGGTTGATTATTGGACTGAGTTAAAGGAGAAGAATTGCTATTATATCTGCTTCTCTGGCTTCTTACTGTGGCTGTTGCTTGGTTAAACGAAGCTGTAATAGCAAAACAAATAAAAATTACTCGAAAATCTGTAGTAGATGTATACATGAAGGAAAATAAGTTTACCATGATTAACTTGCGTTCTTGGGTGGCTAACTGTATATCCAACTTTCATTCTATCTCTTCTGGTTCCAGAGGAGTACTCGCTGTGTTTCCTAGCTCCATAAGGATTCATTCCATTTCCAGAAGAGATTGAGAATTCTACTTGGCTTATTGCTTCAGGATACACTAAACTGAAAGAAAAAAATATACTGAAAAGAAAAGTGCAGGTCTTCATCGTATCCCGAAAATTATTTCACTTTGAAAATTGGATTTTGTGTACTCTCTCAGACTTGAAGGATAAAAGTGAAATGAATCCTTTCGCAAGAATTGCAAAGCCTTTTATCTGATACTTAAAGTAATCTTGGACTTAAATTAATGAGTGTATGTAAATGCCCTTTGGCTCCTGCTAATACGATGTAAAATAAATTCATGACGGCAGGTAGTTGTTAGACTGCACGTCTTGTGTTTCGAAGTCCGAGCATTCATATCAAATTACTTACTTTGTCTACTTTTCTATCTTTTCACCAATGTTCCATATTGCTGCGAAAGAAATGCTATTAATGCACCCCATGGTCTGCAAAGAAATAAGAAAAGCTATGAGAACTCCGCAAAATTGCAATTGTGGTTTTACACATTTAGTGAATTGAACAGGTTTAGGTTATTTCTTGCGGTTGCGGTTCATTTTATGCACCCATGTAAAATAGTACCTTTGTTTTTGACCTGAGATAGCAGCAAGTTCATAGTATCTTAGTATCTTCACTCTTTATGAAGGTACAATATTCAGAAGTTAATAGTTACAATCTGATACTGATGGGAGATAACGAGAAGATCAATCACTTCGCTAAATAAATTTAAGAAAATTCACAAATATGTATTACGTATGCTGTGCTACATTATAATGTAATATATGCAATTTCTCAGTTTTGGAAAGATTACCAAAGAAAACCAGTTTCTCACTGTGGAATTTGAATAAGTAAATGTATTTCTACAGTATGTTCCCTTTATACTGCATAGACTAATAGGTTTACGAAATACGAACTTTACGTTTCTTTGTGGTTTTCAGGAAATGAATACCCTTCATGTCATGCTAGCACAGTAGATTTTTGTTCGTCAACAAAATTTACGCATCTCAGTGATGGCTGTCAAAATTTTTAATGTTGAAATGTTGACCCTTGCAGTTTTCCCAAATGCATTTTCTACCTGTATCATTATTAGAAATATGATGGACTTCCATAGGCTACTCTGCAGTTTGAGGAATTTGAGGACATGGGCAAATAAAACAAAATTACTGTATGTAAAGATGAAAGCATGCAAGCATAATGTGAAGAACTAATCTGCGGAAAGAATTGAATATCGTGCAATTGCCTTATGCTTCATGTTAAACAAAACTTGGGTTACATTAAATTATATTAACTCCTGTCTAGATTCCTGGAGATTGTCTCTAGAGTGAAAGAAAAGTTGCAACCCCAATGACCACTGGACAACAGCTTATTTAGTACCTCTATTTCACAACGAGCTTCAAATGAGACTTATTTAAATGGTTGCGATAACCAGGTAAGCATAAGTTGTCGTAAATTCGTAAGTAGTAAAAGGTAACGAATTGCTAACGTTTTTTAAATTGTAATAAGAACTGACACTGTAATCTTCTTAGATTAAGAAATAACTTTTCCGAAATACTTTTATGCTAATCTTCTAGCCAAAAAATTTAACAATTTGTTTTAAGTTATAATGCTGGGAGCAGAGAACTATAATGTATCTTAGAATGTCACAATATATTGTTCTGTCTCTGATCTCCTTAAAGTTATCTTCATAGTGCTTACGTACTTTGGTACTTTTATCTACTTTATTATTCATTTCCTTAGGTTACCTTGAGGTAATAAAGGTATTACAGGTGTTTTTGCTAACGTGGTTATTAATTACAGAAACAGTCAAATCATAAAGACGAAAAGTCACGTTCTGCCTGTCATTCGGTTATGTAGTGTCAGTGAGTCCAGCAGCCAACATAAAGTTTGAATTTGAGCTTTTGCCAAAACTTTATCGTGCACCAAAATGTGAGTGGATGAGCTAATCTCGTAATGTGAATGAATAATTAATTTTTAATGGTTTTGTCATGCATGACTACTGAGACAAGCCGTAAAAATAGATTTCATTTTTATTCTCACATAGATACTCGTCATTGTGGTACCGCTGTAATAAAATATAGGTTACCTAAATGCTAAATGTATCTTTCTAAGCACTTATAATCAGTACAAAGTACAAATAAAACAATTCCAGATATTTCGTTGTTTGATTGCTATTTACTCTTCAAGTCAGTCGAATAATTTGACACATTCACAATTCAAATGACAGGATATACAATTGTCCCAAAAATAACATGCATCACAATTAATAACGGCCCAGGCGCCAATGGAGCAATCTTTTGACGTAAAACTCTAAAACTGTAAAAGATTGCAATATTTTTACACAAAAATCAAATATCTCGTATGTAATTTAATGCCTATGTGCTCCTTATGAAACCTAATTCCCATTTTCCCTTGCGCTAAGGCGTACTTTTGGAGTGGAGATCGCAAGTGGTTATACTTCTGATTGCAAAGGTAAAGATTCCTTTGAATTTATTACATATTGCTTTTCGTAGACATATTCGAATCAGATACCTTTCCATTCCGTAGGCAAAATCAACTGCGGTAGAACACTCTTGTCTACTGGCACTGGCTGAGGAATTTTTGATTGGTTCTGGGGTGTTTGGAGCTCAGAACTTTCTGCATCTTCATGAGGTATTAAAAGAGTGGGAAAAACAACATCTCCATGTGCAATTTGTTCGCTTTTCATGGAATCCTCGGTGCTATTATTAGAATTTGAAACAAAAATATTTTGTGGGGCAACTTTAGTAGTGTTTTCAATTTTATGGTGTGACATCTCCTGTGGTAGTTTTCGTTCAGAATAATCTGATTCTTCTTGAGGTACCAAAAAGGTGGGTAAAACAGCAGCTGCAGTTTGCACTACTTGCTTCACTGATTTATCTCCACCAAATAGTTTCATGTTATGGCTAATTAGAGGATGAATCACCGATTCGCTCTTCTGACTTTGAATGATGCTAGCGTCTTGGTGGTATAAATTATCTTCATCCGGATCCAAAGGCTCAATTGGTTTTGGCAAAGGCACCGTAAATGGAATCTCGGTAGGTCGCTATAATAATTAAACAAATATTTAAGGTATACATCATCCGTTGAAAGTTATTTCGTTTGATGGAAACCGAATAATGAAGAAAATATTTATTTGGACTGTCCATATAACTGCCTTGACAAACACCACATTTGTCGTTCGGTACATTGCTTTATTAAATATTATGTTTATGTTTATTACTATAAAATCATTTGCTTATTCATATTTTATGTCGCTTACTTTTTGAGGAGGTGTTTGGCTATTCCTTGTATTGGAAAACGGTGTGGGTGCAGTGGTTGCAATGGGAGCACTGAAATTCCTAATAGTTACAGGATTTTTGGGGGGATTTCTTGTTTGCATTGCAGACGGAAGAGACGTATTTAAATTAGGTGTAGATGGTACACCAGCTATATTTGAGAGGATTGTAAACTGATTTGGCACAGTTGTTCCTTTATTATCGAAATTAATATTTATAGTTCCAATGTGGAATGTAAAAAATTGCTGAGGTGCGGATTGGGGAACATTTCCACGAACTTTTTGAATGGAGGCAGCTATAGCAGATATAAGTCGTTGAAGGGCATCCGTTTGAATATCACTTCCATCATTTGGATTCTGCATTTGTTCAGATTCTCTATATTGTGATTCCGGTGGCTCGTACTGATTTTGGGAGACAGTCGGAGGTTCTGGAGTCGTTCCTTCATTAATATTAACATTTCCAATGTGGAATGGGGGTAACGGTCTGTTGTAATTTCCTACTTGTGATTGACGTTCGTTTACCATTTCCATGTCCGACTCTTCTTCAGGTTCTAAAGGGAGAATTGGTGTCACTGTTATGCTTTTAGAAATTGTTCTTTGCGAACTATCTGGTTTCGGCTTTGGCTTTGGAGTGGTGGGGTCATTTTGATAAATGGGATTAAGTCTGTTTCCTAATATATCTGAACCGGAAAAGTTCCCTTCAGTAATGACGCTTTTATGAGAATTATTTACAGAAGTTTTGGAAAAGTCGAATTCATGAGCTTTGGCCTTGTGAGGAGGTAATTCTGGACCTGCAGATTGAATCATACCTTTACCTTCAGATCTATTTTCTACAATATCTGCAGGTTTTTCTGTAGAAGGATCAGGTTCATAATGTAATGGTGGAACGTCTAAAAAGTCTTCAACATTTATTGGCTCCTGAATTTGCCGGGTCAATTTATTACCAGAGGTGATTTCAGAAAAATTCGTAGAATCATCAATATCGTACGGACTTAAAGAAGTAGCAGTATCTTCTGTCTGATGAGCCTATAATGTAGTATAATAAATGCATTAAAGATGGAACATTTACGATTATAGAATAAGTTATCTAATGTTGTTTCGTAAATATGTTGAACAAAAATCTATAAGACAATATTATTTCATACTGGCAAATTTAGCAGATGTTCTGGTTCTGGTTCTGGTATTTTCAACAAGTTTACCGCTGCTGTGTAGTTCCTAATTGAAATTAGTGGTCTTAATGTAGCAGGTAATGATCCATCAAGCTCTCCAGATGTTTCTTCTCTGTTTTTACTAAAATTCGGTGGTAAAAGGGCTCTCAAATCTCCAAAATCCAGTTGTTGCTTTACTATTTGTTTAATAGTTGTCGTTTCTGACACATCTAAATCAATTTGCTTAAGACTTGGACGTGGTAACGGAAAGGGTAACGGAAATGCATCATGGTTAATATCCTCCGGATTGTGTGCTGTGCTTTCTGCAATGCTACTTTGCAATGTGTCTGCTTGTTTTTCTCTTATTGGAACATACGTACCGACTGGGCTTTTTAGACCGAAAACGGAAGAACTACTCCTATCTAATAACGGAAAATTAGGTGGAACTTCAGTAGTAGTCGAAACTGCATCATTGCTGTATTTGAAATGAAAATTGGAAGGAATGACAGATCCGGCGAGAAGAATTCTGGGATTAGACTGAAGAGACCATGGTGAAAAAGCATATTCATCTGAGGATGGCCGAAGCTTAAATAATAGAGGTACTCCAGGAACTAGTCTATTTACATCCTTCGTGCTTTCAAAAATTACTGGCTTATTTTCTCCGAGGGATGAAATTGTTGGTGACACTAAAAGTCTTGGAACTACTACATTTGGCGTTAATGCAGATTCAGCTCCACCAATAGGATCCATAAATGTGGAAAAACAAATTATACAATAAGTAAACTCATTTTTACAATACAAAGATAATAAACTCTTAATTCGTCATGTAATAGATAAAGAGTTATGCATTACATCTAAGATACATACCGGTGTCTGAATTTTTAGTGTTGCGCCTAGTAGGATGAGCTAGATTATATTTATATCCGTAAGACACAGGTGGTGAATTAATTCCAGGTTTTTTTCTTGGAAACAAATTAAATAAGACACGACTGTAACCGTCTGGAAATGCCAATGCAACACACTGATTGTTAAAACTAATTTGTTCTAGAAGACAAACAGCTAGAAAAACAAGGAACAAAGAAAATCGTGAGAAAATGGTAATTCGATTCACGCTCAAAGGAAACACGACACAAAAAATTTTCATCGTTAATAAAGATTCAATTAATGGATGAAAATGTCTGTTGAGAGTTGTAGCGATCTGGTAGCTTAATAAATAGAATCAGACTTTTTCGGCATTTGTTTCTTCCTTTTCGCTTGTTCATATCTTTTTTCGTTTTCTAAGTCTATCTGTATTCCATGAAGATGTGCATTGTATCTTGTATCTGTGTAGCAAACACTTAACACCAATAAATGTAGCTACAAACGACACGAAGCAATAGATCAATATTTCAATGAGACTTTTTCTGTTATCTTAATTTTATTGTTATAGTTGTTAGGTGGCCAACTGGACGAGTTTTCCATTTGCATTCTCGTGATTATTTTCAACTTTTTTAACTTCACTTATCTTATCCTTCTTCCTTTGCTGAGTTTAATTGTATGGACGACACACACTGTACCTACATAACAAATCTTACGAATTCAATAGATTGAAACATTGAAAGTGATTGAAATCGTTAATAGTAATGTGCACTTGTAGGTAATGTGTATCCCTTGTGGTATAAACTTTACATACACACGTGCATGTAGTGTACTCAATGTGCTTATTGAATTTGTGGTGTAAGACTATTTATTAAAGTGCCCATGAATAATAAATATCCACTAAACAAAATGAACGTGCAAAGATGCAGATACAATACAAATTCTCTCCATCTTCTCATTAGACAAAGAGAGACTACTAAGACCAATCTATTTTACATACCTTTTAATCTGCAATTTTGCACTTCATTTCTAATTTGAAATTAATATACTACTCTTTTAGATGTATACAACACAATAGGGATATCTATATAATAATAGTATAATGGCAACCCTTTAGAAGTACCTAAATGTAAATAATATGTACTTGGTAGGTATGTCATAGTCCATCCATTTAATATTATATATGTAAGTAAAGTATTCAAGGTCGACAAAAAACTTCACTCTTTTTCTTACTGCAACTTTATTGCTTTACAATAATACAATTGTGAGCTTTTTGATATTCCTTGATTGTATCTTAGCAGAAGCAGTTTGCTTTTGCTTTCTTTATGCATTAATATGTGTTTGTGTACATGTATTAGGATTTGCATTGTTGGCAGTTATATGAAATGCAATGTGATAAGCAGTCCAGCAGGTCAGCAGTAAATAATGATACGTAATAAGTACAACAGAGAAGTAACATAAAATAAAGTAGAAGCATCATAAAGTCTTTGTACAAAACCATGTAAAACCTGTTGGAATGAGAAAATTAAGGTATGCCATTAAGATATCTTACCAATGTAAAATGCATTTATATTTGAACGCTTATCTATTAGTTGTGTAGTTGTGTTATGTATTGACTGCGTAGGTTGTTATTATCATACAGCAAACGCCAAACACCAAACGTCTCTATATTACAATAGAAGCCAATCATTAACACAAAATTCAAACTGATAAAGCTAAGCGATCCCAAAAGTTGACCCAAATATGACAGCAGACGACCTTTATCCTCTTAAGTGTTTGCTCACTTTTCCTTGCTGGGGGTCTTCTCCTCTCACGCAAATGTTTTAAACATTCAGACAACAACAATACAATTACACAGTAGTTAACTTAACTTTTAGTTATGGATCATCTTTTTTCTCATTATGAAATAATTGAAGAAAAGTAAATGAAAAGGCAAAATCAAAAATCAGAAATGACTAATTGCTTAGAATTATTACAAATGTGCAGAGTTAAAGAAAACAAGAAAATGTGCAAAGTTTGTGCATCATATTAACAAAATTATTAATATTGTTTGAATATAGTAAACATGTAAATATGTATTTAAAATATGATGTAATACGCTTAAAAACTCTATGGTAAAAGTTCCAAATACAATACTATGCAAACACGTGCTCCATGAATGAAAATGTTTAGGTTTATGTTATTTAATGCATTCATGTAACATGCGTCATATTATAATAATCTTTTTGTAAACAAATAAAATTGTTGGCTTTTCTTCAGTTTCTTCACGAAATTCGCATATTTACTCTGAACAGGAGTACTATCTTCCTTATATCTACACATTATTACAACATGCAATACGATTTGTGAAGTATATATTTATCACTTATCAGTAAGACTCGCAGCTAAACAAATGAACAGAAAAAAACTCGATTTGAATAAACGTGATACAAAATACATGCAGACTTTTCATTTTTGCTGAACTGCTTAACATATTTGTCTATATTTTGCAATACTTAATAGGACCTACTTATATGCTAAATAGAACACAAAATTGCTAATCTCGATTCGCAACTTTGTAATCTTCAGTCAGTGTCAGTCAATTCCTTATAATTGTAATTATAGGTATGGCCAAGATAGTTTGCCCTTATTGTATTTTTGATTGAACATTTCACTAGTCTTGTATATGAAGTTATAATATATTTACGAAGATACACCCAAAGCAAACTGAGGTACCTTTCCGAGATAAAGTTTGCATTTGCTTCTGCATTTTACTAAAGGCAAATCTTTGCACTATGTTCTTTGAAAAGCCAATCCACTTTATCTGTTCAAACTAACATTATACAAAGATATTCATCATTAAGAGTTTTTAAAGAGCTTGTAATAGGTAATTTAATGTTAGGTTACCTTCATTGCGACTTTTTTGCAAGATTTGCAGGGACATAAAAGAGGCTAAGATAATACAAGATATCTTTCATATTAGCTAAACCATTCTGGAACAATGAGATACACAAAGTAGTATTTCTCTGTTGCTTGAATAACATTAATACAAAGAAATTCGTCTTTAATACGAGCCTTTATTGCAAATGACGGTTACTACCTATGTAATACTTCATAAATTTTTCTATTGATATATTATATACATATCCAAAAAGAACTTCAGCCGAAATACTGTTTGCATTAACTGATGATATAGTTCATTCTTACAGTGCAGGCAAAAAATGATGAAGATTTCATAATGGAGGTGTGGTGGAAAAACTGAATTTTAAACCCTTTCTTTGTGATGCTGGACAGTGCGAGGGATTATACCTGTGTGGTACACTAACTAATAAGTAAACATACAATGCTGTGTGCATTCTATAATTCTATTACCTTTTAGTAGGTGTGTGCTAACCATTCATGTCATGGAAGAGTGAAGAATACAAACATCCTTCTTGTTATTCGAGATTATCTACACACTAAAATATCCACATCCGATTTACTAACTCGTACATCTTAAAGTGACAGCCCTTAGTATATACGAGTTTGATGTTGGTGGTATATATCTGTGTAATTTAATACGTAATATTAAAAGTTGTACATTGTAAGATTGAAACGCATTCACGCTCCGCTCATACAGCAAAGAGAACCTGTCCAAAGAAAAATATTGGCGGTCAAAGATCTTTTAGCAAGTTGGTGGTTGTGGCTGCAGCTTGATAAGCTACAGCAAAGCAGATACACCCAAGAAGTGGCCATTGAACTGTCATTTTTAGTTTTATCTTTTATCACGTTGTTAACATTCAACTTGGACTAATTGCAAATTCATAGACTGCAATCACTAATCAGAAAATACCTATATGCATGTGTGTACTTGTGTACACCTTTGGAAATACAATACAAACAAATACAAATACAAGCGTAGTGAACTTTTAGCTGCATGAATCTATGAAGTTTATACAGGTACGCCAATGAATGGATCTTAATTAATTTGAATAGCAATAAAGTACAATGTAACTTGCATGTATAGATAGTGATACGTACTTAGGTAGGGTTGCATTGTATTTATTACATACTAATGTGTACTTTCAATGTTACGTTATCGACATCATGCTTAACAATTCAAACTACAGAATAAACAAAGATTAGAATTATATTGGCCATATTACAAGAATTGGCAAGTCCGCACTATTTTTTGAAAATTTGGACTAAAGGACAAAATTATTTTGAAAAATGGTTTACAACGAACGGTTTTACGTGAATGGTCATATAGAGCAAGGATTAATTATTGACAATCCTTCAAGACAAGCTTTTCGTAATTGCATTTTATCAGTGTGCGACCTTAAAAACACAATTTATGTGATCGCATACTAGTACACTACACCTTAATATGCCATTATCTTGCCTTTGGTAATCCTAATTGCTTTATTGGTATTCAAAAAGTATATCTCAAATATTTAACAACATACCTTTACAACCACATTTACACTAAATACTTTAAGAAAGGTTAATAGTATCAGAAGCAAATTAACAATAAAATGTAACCAACCAAAAACCTGTAAATCCAAATGGTAAACTTTCTTAGTAGTGTTATCATAAGGAACGTGTTTGATGGCATGTGATTATGGCTATTGCATTTATTTAGGAGTAGGTGATTCAACATCAGAAACTGTTGTTTCTCCATCTACGTCTTTCATGTTGAGATTTTCAGTCACAGTTTCCGATTCTGGTGGAGATACAGTTGTTGTTGTTGACGATGTACTGGAACTACCGATGTTGTCGCTAATCGACCCTGAGGGTGTTGTAATACTTGCAGCATCCAAAGGAACAATAATTGTTGTTTCGGGAGATTTTGAAGTTTCGGTAACCTGAGGTGGAGCTTCGCGGTCAGTACTAGTGTTGCTATCTGAATTATCAGACGAAGCAGTAGAATCGGGAGTTAAAATTTTTACAGGGTATTTCTTATTTATTTCTTCTTGAGAAGGAGTGTTTTCAGGTTTCGGTTTGGAATCCTCAGTGGAAATTTCACTTATACCTTCAGGAGTTGGCTCTGGAGATGCATTTTCCGCAGCAATAAAATCTTCCGCAGACTGGGCATCTTCCTGTTCATGATTTTTTTCGCCACCATTTTGACAAGGAGTAGGGTTGGCTTGTGCAGTAGAATCTTGCAGTTCTATTGCTACGGAAGGTTGGCCTAAATTTTGAGGATAGGCAGAAACTAAAGATCCAGGACCTACTTGAGGTCCACCGGCTATAGCTACAGCACTGGAGGAATATACCAAAGCAGGGACTTCTTTGACAGCACCAGTTTCACTATTGTACACAATTGCTGTAATTTCTTTTACTGCTCCTTGGTTGCCATTTCCATTTGGAGTAATCTGAATGGCAGAAAAAGATGGCTGTGGAATCCCAATATTTCCTTGCTGTTGAACTTGCTCTCTGAACCCGTTAACAAATTGAGATAAAATTGCGCCAACATCAGGTGAGTATACATCTTGGTGATGAGGCTGGATTTCCTGTACTCTATTTCCTCCCGGATGTATTTGGTTAGGCAGATTACTATTATGGCCGTAATTTAATACCATCGTTGGATGATATTGCTGAGATAGTGGATATGGACGCTGTTGTGAAATACGAAAGAGAGGGTGTGCCTGAGCAATTTCCGGATCTAAAGAATTCAAAGAAGCAAACTTAAACACAATCAAGATCAAGGTAATAATGAAACTGATACAGCAGCAGGTTATTATAACAAAATTACATATTCTATTATCAACGGTTCAATGATTATTACATCCATTACCAGATGCTTAATTCATTGTAATTGTCTATTTTATAAATATCCACTGAGCTCGAATAATATATTATTACTAAACTAAAATAATTCTGTGAAACACTTACTGCGTTGGGGTTGAGGCTGAACCTGTGCATAATAAAATCCATTGTTTATCGGTTTACTAGCTGGTTCGAACAAAGGGTAGTCGTAGGCATCTTTTTCTATAAATGGATTGGGCTGATAGTAATTAAGATGAGAATAAGGTAACGGACTAGCAAATACACAGGTACTCAATAACACTAAGCCCCAAGTGGAATGCATTGCAATTAATATGTTAAATATTTTTCCAATTTAATTTTTATAGTAAATTTGCACTGTGGGTATTTCTATAGGTATGTAATATCGGTTGTTACAAATAATAATCAGAAGCCAGTCAGTTCTTCAGATGCCGACGATCAAAAATAGACTAATTCCAGTAGGGTTAGGATTACCAGTGAGATAAAACATTCTTCGTCTCAAGATCCTGTATTGTAGTGCTTCGCAGCATTACATTTATGTATTTATGTGCTTACAAGTCAGGATGTTCATATGTGTAGGTTGTGTAAGTATAAGCCTAATCTCAACCTAACTCTCATCTTCAGTCTTAAATCTCAGTCAGGTACCTTGTCGGTACCACTCTTGTATTATCCAGGGTACATCTTTTATGCACATGCACTAGTATACAAAACACTTTTATTTGTTAAGATACACGATTTAAGAGCCTCTGTCTTCTTCCATTGTGTGCACACAGTCTATGTACAATTGGACATTATCTGTGCTCGGGTGCTGGCAGGTGGGTAAGACTCATTGCCATGTAACAATGCGGACGGTAACCTACAGCTGCCTTGCCTTGAAAATTCCAAATACTTTGTATGAAACGAAGAACATTTGCTATCTCCATGTGATCTGACACATTCATACCTATGAATCATTGTGCATTATAAAACTGGGCACATACTAACTGGTTTCAAATCAATTGATACGATTCCTATGTCGTATGCTAATTATGCATGTTGTGGCCGAATACGCAAATGTTGATCAAAGTCATGTCCAGCACGAATCACCTTTGAATCGTTCGAATTTGACTCATCCACATTCTCTGTACGATGACCAGTAAGTGTGGCGATAAGCCGAGATTTCAATTTTTTACTGCGTAACTGTCACTTTTGCTAGAATTTATACTTCTTCATGCACAAGTAGAGTGTTACAGATATGCAGAAGAAGTAATATACTAAGTCATAAAAATTACATACTGGTATGGGTCGGGCAAATTTCCAGGTCACTGGATGAGTCATGAGGGCGTATGAAGGTTGCAACGATTGCTCTCGTTACTAAAGCTCTCCACGGGAAATGTCTTAACAAACGTCACTTTCACCAATGCCAATAAGCAATGTTCTGAAATTATTAATTTCTACCCATACCCATGATTTCATATTATTCATATATTACCCACTAATAATAAATAAAATTTTATTTCTTGATTAATATAACGTT
The DNA here is from genome assembly GCA_020352615.2 of Yoshiicerus persimilis. Lineage (NCBI taxonomy): Eukaryota > Metazoa > Arthropoda > Collembola > Entomobryomorpha > Tomoceridae > Yoshiicerus > Yoshiicerus persimilis. Next base: position 36,491,438 of record CM036941.2, on the reverse strand, counting down.
GTCGGGAGTTTCATGTGCAACAACCGCTTTGCTGCGCCACTTCCGGTTCCTGTGAACCGGAAGTTAGTTTCTTAACACACTACATCTAGATTTTATTGGGTTTGCATGTTTGCCCCTCTCTTGGTTTATAAAGCTGATCCAGCTATTCACAGCAATATGAAAATTGGACAAAGTATTCAAAAATCAGCATAGACATTTAGATTTAGATCCATTGATAAAAGCCTAATAAACAGTTAATTATTATTTGAACTTACAATAAGATGCTTGCCAAGGCATCATGATCATCGGCTTTGATTCAGTTAGTTGATTAGATCTATTTATATAGGTAGTACCGGTTCTATAATAGTTTACGGCACGGGTCATGATAATTATTAGTTTTATTAGTATTGACATAAATTCCTTTAAATTACTTTCGAAAATCATTGCTGCCACATACAAATAAGACAAGAATATTGAGAACAAAATAGTCTGAAGAGGAAAACAATTTGATTTTCACTTCAAGTAACTTCATGACATTTCGTTCACTATTTTCGATATAACCTAGATAATTATGCTCCGCATTGTTCGCATTTAGACGTCTCCATCTTTACTGTGCCTGTGAGCTAAGTTGCACAGTTTCTTATCTGCAACGATCTAGCTGTCTTCACGGTTGATTGCCGGAGAACAATGACTCCATTCATTCGACTTCAGGCGAGCGCCTCTCACGTACACCATATGTTTACAAGACCAAGGTGGTTCAGCTAACACAGTGCATCTACTACGTTTTCAGGTGATGCAATCAATAATACAGGCAAGTCACGCAATTAGTATAATAGAAATGTATCTATTAGCAATATTTTAATTTACTATGCATACAATTTCGACCCATTTACATAAAAGCTAATCAATCAATTATAAAGAATAAATGATAACAGTAAACACATTACATCCATCTAAATGAATTAAAATCCACTGAAATGAATTAAAAACTACTGAAATGAATTAAAAACTACTGAAATGAATTAAAAACTACTGAAATGAATTAAAAACTACTGAAATGAATTAAATCATTTCAGTGGATTTTAATTCATTTAGATGGATGTAATGTGTTTAATGTTATCATTTATTCTTTATAATTGATTGATTAGCTTTTATGTAAATGGGTCGAAATTGTATGCATAGTAAATTAAAATATTGCTAATAGATACATTTCTATTATACTAATTGCGTGACTTGCCTGTATTATTGATTGCATCACCTGAAAACGTAGTAGATGCATTGTGTTAGCTGAACCACCTTGGTCTTGTAAACATATGGTGTACGTGAGAGGCGCTCGCCTGAAGTCGAATGAATGGAGTCATTGTTCTCCGGCAATCAACCGTGAAGACAGCTAGATCGTTGCAGATAAGAAACTGTGCAACTAAGCTCACAGGCACAGTAACACATGCAGCGCCATATTAGTGTCAATTGCGTTACTTGAAATTGTAGTAATTCTGAAATACCTATTTGAGAATGTATTTTTAGTGTGTAGCTAAACTTACGAACTAAATAAAACTAAGCTAACTAAACGAAAAACGAATAAAGAGCAAAAAGCTACATTATGGTCGCTTACAGGATTCCCTTACTCTGATTGGCTTTATTTAATGTACTTGCTTTGCAGACTTGTCTAGCAGGAGCCGGAGCTAAGAGAACAGGACAAAAAGACACTAACACTTATGGACATTGCATTCAATGCTCACCTAAAATATTATATCTGGATCTTCTTGCGTGCTCATCTTCACCAAATCCTGTTCTCCATAAGTTACATAAGAGCCACAGAATACATGATTTTGAGGCTATGGTGAAATGCAAGAGAGTAAACACAAATTGCTACGTAAAACTACCCCAGATTTTTTCGACCTTGATAAGACTTTATTTGATTGTTACGTCATCTTGTCTCAGTCCAGTCTTTATTTTGAGTTTTTTAGAGACAATGCCCATTTACTGTCGAGTTTTGTTAATACCATGAATAGTTTTTTTTGCAATAGTCTCTGTCTCCATATTACTGAGCTCATTGCTAAGATGTGCCATTTGCTTATGGAGTGCTAACATCATTTCAAATAAGACTAGCTAGTGGGCTACAGAAAAAGTGGTATTCCAATCCCATTATCTCCTACTAAAGGTTAGCGTAGTACTATAATAATACACTGAGCACTATATTTACAATCAGTCTGTTGCGGTTACTTGCCTACTCTCAGCCTACGCCACAATTTACACTCAGATGTCTACATAAGGTCGCTTGTAGTTGTTTATTTATTCTCATTTAAAACTATACAGACTAATTACATGTGCTTTGAACATCAAAGATTAGTATTTAACAATGCTACTACTAAAGTTATTATAATTGAGTTGATTACTGTATCAAATACTACAATCGAAGCATTGAAATGCAAATGGCAAGCATATATCTTCCTCGTAACTCGTAAGTGCATCATATGAATCTGGCAAAAAGTTGAGTACATACATGAAGATCTGCTATGATATACTAACTAAACTAACTAACAAAAGTTCCAAGTATGCATTACACGGATGACGTTGAATGTAGATAGGTGTGGTGCACAAAGACGTAAATGAAACTATATCCGCTTGATATAATGTCTCATAATAATGGCACTCTTACTTGTATATAGATACAGGTAAGAGTGTAGTAGTTATATAGGAGTGTAATGTGAATACAAATTATTTTTATACTGCAAAATATTTACTCTTAAGAATGTATAAATAGACTTCAAACATTGGAACCTTAATAATAACGTATAATATTACAAATTACAATGCGTAAACCATAAATGAACAACGAGATCATGTTCTCAAATGCATACTGGGATGCTAAAGAATTTATTATTTGCGCTTATACATCATAGAAGATACCTAAATGGCTCCCTGAATAAGATTATTTTTTTATTTAGAGCCAAACCTGTTTCTTCGTTAACCTCACTTAAGATTCTAATCATTACGCCCAATTCTTCTTAAGTGTTTTCATCTCATATCTGTACAGTGCACATTAAACATATAGGTAAGTTAACGTTTGCAGAACAGAGAGACTGGAGAATTAGCGGAGACTGGAGAGTTTCTGATGACAAGGCTTCATTTTGTGTACATAGAGAAGCCATAGATTCAGTCATGTATTCATTTATATAAGATTTCAGTAGATTTTCATATTTTCAATGGATTTTCCTAAAGTGTATATTGTCAGTACTAGAAATGAAAATAAAATCATATCAATTCATTTATTTTGGAGCAGCAAGAATTATCCAAAGTAGGATATCATCATATCATCCTTTTAGATGCAATTTTTAATACTCTGTTTTTTGAGATGTTTTAATGGTGGTCTGTAGGACTTCTAGATAAATAGTCTTCAAAGTCAAATAAAGTTTGTTTCAGCTATCAATGACCTGTATGGCGATATTATTTGGGTTTTGTATGTTAGTAAGTAATAGTGCTATGCAAACGTTCGGGGGAGCGGTCATACTATCATATTTTTGATATGTCTGATGCTAAAACTCCTTAACCGGTTTAATAACCACAAAAATTATATAATTGGTCGAGTGGTTGAAGTGGAGCTGCTAAATGAAGATGTTCCCTTTGATTATATAAGTTTGTCTGCCCCACGGAGCGAAACATCTCTTGTATAAGAATAAGCACACAAAATAGTTTCACTTTCCAGCTCAATCTTACAATGGTGCACAATTACTGCGTAACACCAGATTTTTATTTAATTCAATATAATGAATATTGCATTTACCACCCATTAGTTTTATTCAACACAAAACACAATACTGAAAAACCCGATCAAAAAACTACTGTAACAAACTTACTACGGCTCGCAGTCATACAAATACCTCATTTCACTTATTAGCTAAATAATATATATTTGATTTTAGAAGTTAAGGTTTTCAAAAGCAATAGTCTTTAATGTAAAACTGGCCAAATATGTTCACAACGATGATTGTTGTCTATAAAACGCGTAATGTCCCAGATGTGAGACTTAATGGTAAACTTAAAAAGAAAATTTTATAAAGGTTTTCTTAATTGTATACATTACAATAAATATCAACGTAACAGTATATATTATTTTGTGTGTAAACACAACGTCACAAGTATGCATCAGATATTCATAATAAATTATTTACAAAAATCAAATGTAAATGAAGATTATAGTTTGCACTTCCGGATCTCCGAAACTAGAAACTCCGAACCCTGAACCGAAGTAAATGAGCCTGACAATAAATATTGTTACAACAATTACATTATGTATAGTTTTCTTTTGCATCTAAATACTAACAATCAGTATCACAATGGAAAATGACTGACTTGAGATTTGAAAATGTTCTGTCTCAATTGTGTATACAAAATTCTATTTGCTGGGGCCTATGAAAAACAGCCTTACTAAATAAGCCTCAGTTTCTCGCACGTTTTATATAACACAACGCTTATGCATTTTATATTTTCATTTACTATACCTAATACAATAATATAGTCGATATTATCGATATATAGTAATACATATATTTGTTACACCTTTTTTCTATATTATGTACATATTTTATAATAATTTTTTGTTTGTGGTAGTAATAATAAATAATTTATCTGTGTGCGTTTTAGGGACAGTAGAACTCTTAAATAAGTAAAATAGAACAATCAAAACAGTGGTGTTTATTGGAATGTTAACAGTCTTCCACTTTCTTTTCATAGAACTTCGGTTCAAATTGAATAACAGTAGGTTGACGTTGGAGATCATAATCCCTAGCTTTATTGTAAAGTAAAACTCCCATGATTACTATCGCTGTTCCTAAACCACTGAGAATGGTAACTTGATTCCCGAATAACATGACGGAAAGCCAAATAAGAAATGCTCTCTTCGCTGTATTCGCCACACTGTAAAATAAATGAAATCGTTATTATTATCGAAAGGAAAAAATAGAAAGATAAATGGGGAACTTTATCAATGTTAAATTGGGGACATCGCGTGATCTTAAAGTAAAATTTACGGAAATAGTTAGTAAACTTATGTTAACAAACGTAAAGTAAATGTAATGTGAAATTAAATGAGAAATGAAAAGTATACTAATATTAGTCTGGTTTTGTACATTAAACTGCATACTTAGTGTATTCACTTAAGATACCTGTGCGTAACGGGTGAAATGTAGTCCATGAGTACATATGCAGAGATGCTTTGAAAATGAAAGAAGATTCCATTTAAAATGAATGCAGACAATAGCCACCAATTACCCTTTATCGAACTCATATCAACAAGAAGTATGGACACTGGAATCTGAACTAACATAGCAGACATGCTTGTGTAGAACTGCAATTCAGCTGGACTGGAATTCAAAAATTAAACTAAAGTTATTAGTCGATTCACTTTTTCGATACACAAAATGCATATACTGGAACACAATTACACGCTAGACTAGAGTAACAATTATTATGGATCATAATATAGGACGGCAAAAGAATATTTAATAGTGCATACCTATAACGATAGCGTTCTCCACTTATCAACATTTTGGAATAGACGTTTTGAAGGCTATAAATAACATCACAACATCACAAGTTAGGCAATAATATGTATTATTGCTTTTTGAGTAAAATTAATTAAAAAACTAACCACTCGGTAAAATTAGTAGCCATCGCGGCCATAAACCCTCTGGAATCAAACGAAAGCTCATTCCACGAGCAAAGGGCAAGTCCCCCCATTACAGGCACCAGTGACAAATTGACGTAAAACCCAGTTAATTCTCCTAATAAAAGCCGGGATATCATCACCGTAAAAATAGGTGCTGAACTTTTAATAGTCTCTGTAAAACTAACGGCAACATAATTTAGAGCAACTAGACCTAAGACAACTGTAGTAAATCTGCAAAACATTAAGAATACAATAAATTACATTAAATCCATGAATTTTAACATGTCACATAGTCAATGCATGGTCAATGGATAATGGAACAGGAGCAGTTAAAATAAAATGGTAATTAAAACTTTACCTCATTGTTCCTACTAGTATCATATGTTTAAAAAATCCAGGAGGCCTGGTATATCTTCTTACTTTACGATACATCCCACAAGGAAAATGCATTTGAATGAAGCCACAAGTAAGGGTCATCAGCATTTGACAAGTTCCTTTTAAATAGTCAATTCAATTTATTTGAGTTACGTATAAAGTATAGCGAAATCTTTATTGAAGCAAAAACCCAAGGAAGTAATTGAAAATTGCTTGAAAATGTACTAAAGCAAGATTTAATTGTAATTTTCAATAAAAAATTTGTGCATAACGAAATATTCTAGTAGTAACTAAATCATTATTTAGTTTAAAATTTTAAAATAGACTACGGGACGTAGAATTTAAAGCTACCCAAGAACCCTCCTCCCCTGACCTTTACGGGGATACCGCGTCCCGTAGCATATTGTTGCAATACCAAAGTCACTTTCAACTGTATAGTAAAGTAAATAATAATTTTGTAACTAGTACCACATTGGTGCATACCTAATAATGTGGGATCCCCATGGAGGGTTGTCATGATGTATTTGTTGAGGAAAAGAGTACATGCTGAAAATAAATACCACAGAAGAAGAAACACAATGGCTCGGACATTCCATAGTCCTTCTCGTTCTGCATCTGTTACACCTGGAGAACTTCCTGAGCCCGATTCATGCATAGCAACTTAAACTGTCACAATTCTTTGTCCATACACTCATTACAAATTTCAATTACTTATAAAGAAAAGTGTAACAATGTTCCAAAGCTGTAAAGCGTATTTAGAGGATTCGACAATTAAATAACGAATATTATCTTTTATCCTATTAAGAAGTAGCCACTTTAACATACATCTAACACACTTGGTCTAGCTATTAAAAGATTTAAAGATAAGGTGATCCTTAATTTGAATCTTTTCACAAGACGTCCTGCGTCTGTAGAAATTTTGAATTACTACAAGAATGACGATCTAAATGTAAGTCATAAAAATCAGCATAACTTCCAGGATAAACTTCTAAATGCAGGCTTAAAGCAGCAATCTGAAAAATAATAAAAATACAATGATTTGATTTATTCATGCAACCTTTTGAAACAAAACTTAGTTTAAACCATATACCAACCTTGCACCAATTCCAAAGTTCAGTAACTAACTTCAAGAAAGAACACGTTGGATATTCCTTGAAATGACGGGAACGAGTTAGTATTTCAGAAAAGCCAATATGCTACCAAAAAATTGCGATAAATAGCAATATTATTTTAACCTCCAATCCAACTTATTCTTACTGTTCTTACACAGCTGACAGACACGAATGAAATAACATCAATAAAATTTCTTGGCTGCTATCAGTGTTGCTAAACAGTTACAATGAATTGTTTGAGAGAGTTTACACTGCAAATTCGTTAAAATCAAACTGATATACCTAATTTATTAATTATTCGCCTGTGTTGCTTTGCTGGCTGACTAGGCTGACTGATTGAATTCCTAAGATTTTTTGCCTCCGTGGCATATTTCGCAGGTCCCCGCCATGGATTTATGCAGCCATTCAAAGCGTTCTTCTATTTACCTTTTAAGAAGTTGGAATTGGAATTGGAACTTTGGAACAGGCAATTTTACATTTTAAACTGTAATCTTCAATTAGGAATTAGGTTACAAAAGTATCATAATTGGCATATTTCTGCATGTGCAATATGAGCACATCTACTTTGGAAATAAAAACATGTTAAATCTATCTACGATTCTATGACCATAAAATGCATTGTCAGCATAACCAAGAACATGATAATTTACAATCATGAAAGTTAACCGTAATGCTTTTAATACTGGAATTAGTAAACGAAAACTATTGTCAATTATCTTATTCTAAATGTTTTAATCTAAGTATGTTTTAATCAATTAATCAGTCTTTAATAAGTATGATTTACTTCGAATACCAATGAAGTTGTATGCACGCAATCCAATTTCGATGGCTAAGACGCCCTTTTCCGCAACAATTCGGGGAATTTTCACCCAAAAGTATTTAGCATATTTATTGGCTTTAACAGCTATTATATTCACAACTTACCAAAATTGAAAATGACGAGGAATGCAGAATTTGTGTTCAATAATGTAATGATGTTCGGTTTATTGTAATAAATCATAGTAATAAGTAATAACATTACGTTCGTATATAAGTAGACCTACACAATTATTAACGACTAAAGTTATTACAATAATAATAGTTTATTTTTTTACGACGCCTGCAACTGCAAATGTAGCTTAGCTACTCTATTTTAGCTAATAGCTGTAGCAAAGCGACTACAACAGCATGCACAATAACGCAGTACACATTATTTTACTGTGACGCTTGCCACATAGTTCCTGTACTTGTACAACACAATATTTATTTTACTTTTACATGAGTTTCATATAGAAAAAGGCATATAGAAAACAGTGAGTGACAACACTTCTTCATTTTGTGTTACTATAATTTGATTACTAACCTTACGATTTTATTACTTGCAGCAGGTATAATATAATATTCCAGTATGAATACATTGTCATGGGATTCATAGGGCACATAAAAAATACTGACTACAATCTGTACAGAAATGTGCCATTCCCATTCAATGGGAGATAGGCATTCATTAGTCGGCTACAAATTCAATTCAATTTTGAAAATATCACTAGAAACTAATGTTAATTCATTAGAATACAGTTACAATAATCGTACTTACGGGAGCTTTAAATTACGTCTTGTTATACATGGTACTCACATTGCATTCACATTAACACACGACACCGTGAAATGTTATTTTACTACTGTGGTTTCTGTTGGTTGATTTGTACTCAAGTCTTTCATTTTAGTCCTGCATCTCCTCTGGTATTTCGTGAGGATTTAATATTCCTGGAACTGACATCTGAATACGACGTTTTTCGGTTTCAGCTACACGTAATGCAACTTCACGTTCCTCGAGGTATAAATCTGAGTCATCCGCACCGGTAAATTCCTAAATAAATTAAAGGATGTAATATTTCCATTAGCACATTATCAGTCACAAACAGAATATCCTGTATTTGAATTCCATACGCAGAAAATCCCTTTGTTCATTGGGGTGGTTTGGAAGTTTTATTCATTATATCTAACTTTAAAGGGATGGTTACTGTCTGACCGCGGTCGGATAGTAACAATGTCGGGATTTTCCATGTATGCGAGTTCAATCGCAAAATTCTTAAAATTCAACTCACTCTAATCTGTACTAAGAAATCGCGCAAGTGTTCTTTAAAAGCTCCCACATCTTGATTCAGGTGAAACATCCCTGTGACAGTTATTTTTATTTGATTGTCAGTTAAGTGTGGAAACGCTGTTTTAAGGAGATTGGCCACATATTCCTATACATAAAAAAGTAAAGAAACAATGCAAACGAAGAAAGATAATTTAACAGCGTATCATTTTATGTAAAACAAACTGGTAATTCCTTGTACCTGAACATATACCACGTTATGAGATGGTTCAAATCCTACGGGAGGACTTGGATTTAGAGGAACTGTAACCTTTCCAACTTCCACAATGGTAAACAAGTAGGCGAGTATAGTAGCGTGCATTCCAAGACCAGCAGTATGAGAAGTATCTGTGACGACTGAGAAAATATGTTGCAGAATATCAGCAAAGTATGTTTGATAAAAACTTTGCGCCGCTGCTTCTTGAAAAGCAATATTTTGAAGAAGTTGATAGAGAATGTGCAGTCCAGTGTCGGCAACATTACGCATAGTATGCTTAAATGCCCAAATAATTGAGTCAAGTACTAATTTAAATTGTGTAGGTGGAATATTCAGAAAAGCCGGGAAACAATGCGAATTAACAGCCTGCAAAATACAATAAGTAAAATGGTTTAATTCTTGGTAATAAATTACACAAGGTGGACTAAACAACAACGGAACTTTCTCCCACTTTCACTATTAAACCAATCAACATAGAAGGAAATAAAAATGATAAGTATAAGTAGCCATTGGTTTACGTGTCCATCCAGTATTAAAAATGTGTGGGTATATGTTTGGCAATTACACTTTTCTTTTTGAGCCAATTTCTTTACAACCTTTTGCTTTTCGTCAAAAGTAAAAAATCACGATTGTTATTTAGACAAGACAAGTATTTTTGAAATCACTAAGCCTTTCACTTAAAAATAGTGATTAGTGAAAAGTGGAGAAACGTGCTCGTATAATAATAATAATAATCATAATACTTAAATAATTTGGTATATGTTTTGGATCAGTGTCATTGTCATGTAGTGAAAGTGACAGAAAACCTTTATTGTCGTACCTTCTAGCAGAGTTACTCAATTACTGAATTATAGTACGGCAGTAAAAATACAGTGAGTTTCAGAAAGAGTGCCTCAGTATTTCTTTACATATATGAAATAGTAACCAATGAGTCACTATTTCTGAAACTCCCTGTATGTAACTTATTTTGAATAAACTTTTACAAAATCACAAATGAAGTAAACAAAACTTACTTGCAAAAGGAGAAAGAAGTTGGTTCTGTGCTCTGGAAACTCTTCGAAGTCTTTATTAATCATGTTTAGGGTGCACTCGAAAACAGCATCAAATATTTTAGGAACATGAGGTGTAATGTTCGCTTCAAGTTTGTTTACGATTGCTGCCATTGTGCTCAGAACTTCCGGTTCCCGAGCTGCTGCTACTGTCGTCATTTGATAATCCATCAAAACAGCGTCCAGAAGAGGAGGAATGAAACTTTCCATTACCATAGCTGGATTGTTCGAACGAGACATCCACCCAGCAATTAACTTCAATGTTTCTTTTTTCACAACCCTCATACCTTTGATCAAAGGTTGTTTGGTGACACCCTCTCCATTAACAGCTATAGCTTGACTGATATTGTCGCTCATAACTTTGTATACATTTAACATATCTAAGTAAATGCGACCAAGCTGTAAAAAATTCATATTTACATTATTTTCAAAACCTGGGAATCAATTAGCATAACAAAAAACTTGCTAAAACATTACAAAATTGAGTTAGCCTACCTGAACGACATATGGATGACCAAGAGCTTTACATGCTCGAACATTGGTTTTCAGAATCGATGAGAGTTGTTTTATGGCATCAACGTCTTTAAGTACTGCAACATTCTGAGATGCTTGGGCAATAATATCGTCCCACACTTGGTTAGGTAAATTCATATATTTATCAATCAATACTTCTTGCACTGTGTTATCCGATTGGGCCGAAATCATATAACCGACTGCTTCATAAAAAGTATGGACCTAAAAAATCACCGATAAAAAACATGTTACTTTAAAGAAATATTTAATGCTCGTTCTAAGGTTCTTCTGTGTTCTACACTACAGTTAATAAATTTATACTTTTCTAAATCATTAAATCATTACAACGGTTACTTTACCTGTTGAGGCTGTAAATCGCATATAATTGTAGATGTTGTACCCAGTATTTCCTCGATGAAAGGAACTACTTCTCCCATCTGAACCGTCACAAAATGCCGTCTACACTTTTGAGCGATTTTAATGAAAGTATCGCAAGCCATGTCTTGTACTCCATCGTGAGTCTCTATACATGGTTAAAACAATAATTTATATTTATTAATTTATACTCTTGACAAAATACAAATGCAAGCAAATTTTTCGAATGATAAACTGTTACTAAATGGGAATCGACAACTCACCATGCATAAATTCAAACAGTTTATTAACAACTGTCTTAAGAAATTTCCAATGAGCTCGGAGAAAGCGAGGATATTGTCCAACAACGTACATTATATTGGAAGCAATGATAGCCTTATTGTCTTTTCCTTTTTTTTGTTCACATAAACCAAGTAAATCCTTGATTACTGTAACAATGAATCTCTTTTCGTCATCTTCGTGCATTGCACCCGAAATACTGCCGATAGCCCAACACAACTACATAACACCAAAACGAAGTGAAAAATTGGCAAAACTGCAACAAACAAGTGCTTCAACAACTTCAACTTCAAGTACTTCAACAAGAAAAACTTACGGTATTGAGATTTTTCCAAGACCACTCTGTTCCATTAACTTGATTTTGAAGCTTTTTCGTCATGATCCTTTCGGTATCAGCACAATCCAAATGAGTCAAATACACTAGGGTCTCCCTCATATTTTTATAAAGATTAATTGAATCAGTGTCCTTCATGAATTCCCTTACGACTTCACCGTTTTCATTTTCCACTACAAGAACTTCTTCTGGCTTGGCCATTCTGCTTATCATTGTGTAACGCACTCTGGAAAGGACTGCAGAATAAAACGTCCGGCGTGGACCGATTTCGGGATTTCTATTAGGCCCAAGAAATAAAGGGGTTGATGTGGGAATAAATGGGGCCTCCCTGCAATGACATGCAGAGAAGGTGTAACCGGACGTTAAAGTTAAGGTTGTATCAATAGAGTAAATTAATATTTCTTTAACCGCAGAAAGTCAAATAAATACATTACTCACCTGTACAGGTCAGCCGCTAAAGAATTCCAATACTCTAGACAAATCTTAAAAATTTCAACTTCTTCAACTTCAGATATTAATACAAGGTACTGTAATCCTTTGAGAAGATCGTTGTGTGGTTGTTTTTCTACAAGGCTTCCATGCTCCTTCAGGTACGTGCACAAAAACATTGCTAAATTTTGAATAAATTGCTGTTCTTTATCACCGCCTCTTGCATAAGCCTCACGAATATTCACCGTTAAGGGAACCATCTACAATATAATATAATTTAGGTCTACACGATGTACAAAACCAAACTTAGAATAATGTTTAAAAGGTATTAAATGAAACAATGAAAGTATACTCAATTTCTTATTAATAAAACTAACCGTTTCCAATTGTGCCATGGTATTAGTAAATAGAAGAAGAAAACGTTCATCGTAGTGGGGCACAGTCACACCAGCAATCTCGGTCAAACATTTCAAAGTAATATTTCGGAACGTAGCGACATTCAAAAACTGTTTTTCAAAAAATGACACATTTTAATAATTGTCAAATTTAAATGTATGACAAGAATAGCTGTAATGACAAGCAGGGAAAATAAAAGTTGAAATCATTATCATTAGCTATCTATAAAGGAGGTTTAATGTATCATAATGTCAAACGAGTAGATGTGCTCTATAACTACTATAACTGAAGGTTAAGATTAGGACGGAATAGGATTTGTACTTATACAGGTTGTGTGTGACGTGAAGTATTACGCACATACATGTGCGTAATAATGAGGCAAGTTTTCAAAGTGCACATTTAGGTTACTGCTGTAAACAATTACCTTAAATGTAAGGGTCTGTATGAGCTCAGTCTCAAAAATATAGCCGAGAGGGATCCAGTTGAGGAAACGCAGCAGTGTCTCTAATGTAGCATAAACCAAATTGGGATTCCCAGAATTGTCCATCACAAATTGACAGAGTTGAAAAATTTGTGAGAATTCAGAGCACATGGTGTCTTTTAAGTGCTTGGCTTTTGTTTGAGTCATTTGACCGGAAGAAAAATCAAAAACTTCTTCACTAAGAAGTTTTAGTATAGCCATATTATTTTGACACAAACTTTCGTTGGTTTTGCTGGAGCCAACAATGTCGGGTATAAAAGATTCCCAGTTTTTCGGCCACTCTCTTTTTAATATCTATGAAATCATCATTTCAATCTTTAGAATATTATATCTGAAATTGATATTGTAAACTTAAGAAAGACGTCCCGAAATATTACCTGTACAAGTATCATGTTTAACTTATTAACGTACACCTTTTCATTTTCGAGAGTTATAGGATCAGATGAAGTTTTTATAATTAAACCAACAATGTACTTCTTGATTCCCTCACATTGTACTCTGGGTAACGCTTTCCACCGCGTTTTAATAACCTGTTCAAGAATTTGTAATGCATAGTACTTGGTCTGCTGGTTTGTTGAGAATTCTAGGATTGTGTCAACTCTTGTCCACGCATCTGGATGCTCCTTTAAAGCAGTCAGCACTTCTTGTGCTAACTTCTGCTATATGAACAAATTATAACCTTTAAATAAAATTAAGCAAACATCATATCAAAATGGTACTATAAAAAGACAATAATATGAAGGAATGAAAATTCCATTTTGTCCGTTACGTTGCACTGTTGCAGTGTAACGGTTTGTAGCTGTGGCGCTCCAAATTACCATTTTAAATCAAAACTTTCTGGATTAGGTACTTTTTTGGAAGTTTTTGACAGGCTAACATTTACAATGTGCTCGGATTAAACAAAGTATGTTTTTATCTTACCTGTTCTCCGATTCCAGTGTACATACAACCAACAACATTATCCAAAAGCGTAATATCAAGTCGTTGAGTAAAGTCCAATAGTTTGGACGCTTGTTCAGCTAAAGTGGCCATAGTTGAATGACAAAAAGTACAATTTTGGACAGTTCAGCCTACACAAAATCTGCAAATATTCAATTCACATGATAATATCAATTACTTCTATTTCTATCAAATTATCAATATTTTAGGAGGTAGGTATCAATTAATTTAACGCACGTACCAACAACCAAAGAGATCGATGAAAAAAGTATATTGCGCACGTCACTCTCTACACAACTTCAAAATTGGAATAAATATCAACAGCAGTTCAGCAGCTACAATTTTACAGTGACTAATCTAACATCTAGACGTTCTTGCAGTTGATTCATTCACCATTCATACATCACCTATAGGGGCAAAACCAGATCGTTACAGTTAATCAAAAAGTTATGGTAAAAGTAAAAGACCTACCAGTATAGCCTATAATATTATATTTTTCAATTAGTTTTAAGTTTATTTCAGACACAAAGGAGTAGAATCAGACTCCAAGTTTTATAGACAAGACTACAAAATATAACAAATCAAATACATACAACTATACGACGACCAATCTTAAGCAATCAGCACAAGGCTGCTCCGAATGAACTACGCATTATAAAAATGTCTAAAATCAAGAGTAAACGAATGCAAAATAAAAATTAGATGTTATTACTTATATAATATTAGTATAACTAAATTACCAACCAGTAAACTATTTCTCATTCATTCAGAATTGAAAATTAAGAAAGAATCTCAATTAGAAGCTTCATTCGCAATTTCCGACATCCAAAATCCAACATCCGACAATCAAACACGAAGAAATTAACTAGCAAATTTGACATTATCCACTTTAAAAAGGAAACCATCCAGGCACATTCAGTCTCTTGTCTGTAAGTCCCAAAAGTCAAAAGTCATAATGAATGACCTAAGAAAACCGGAAAAATCTAGTTATGTACGCGTACCCGCTACAGCCTTTCGTATTCATTCGCTCAGACAGCCTCAGCTTCAGTTGCCACATTCACACTCTTCTCCATTCATTCAGCACAAGGGCCACAAAGAGCGCCAAGTAGAATTGCCAACAGTGTCTCTCGTTTCCCGATTTTATGGACCCAATGCAACTCGGTACATGACCAATGACCCTATTTACAATCTCTCTTTTCACAAAATTCACCCAGAACACGCAAACAAATGTGTTAAAACAAATTCAAAAACTATTCTAGTATTGCAATTTCTTTAGGAAATCTTACCAGCTTTCTCACTTATTGAAAAACTTGCAAAATTTTGACAGTCAATTTAAGCCAAGAATGAGACAGAACTGGCGTAGAACATAACTTTACTACGAGAGTTTCTGAGTTTGAATAAACATTGCACGACAGGAACGTGATGTCAGGAAACTTCCTTTGAGTGGATCAGTCTGCGCACATTTATTTTCATTTGGTAATCTTATTTAAACCCCTCCTACTTTCCGTAGTGAAAATTTCTATATGAAGTAGTACATATTTACATATAAATATACCTTCTTTTAGTAATTTATGAATACCTTCTATATTCTAGCCCCATTCCCATATTATACCTCACTAGTAAGGTACCCATCCTACGGACGGGCGATATTAACAGAATCTATCCTATAATCCTAATATAAACTTATCTGTTTTCAAATCTAAATTTTTTAATAACTGAAATTGAATGCCACATTCTCCAATCCGAATAATTAATAGCCACTACTGCATAACTTTCCTCATGCAGTCGCACCGCTTTTATGTTGAGATAGAAGCCTTTAAAAACCCGTGTTCTTCTGTAGAAACCCACAATGCTGAAAATAACGTAATATTCAAGTTATTATTAATATAAAAAGCAGGTTGAATAAATAATGTGGTTTAAGCCGCTAAGAAGCGATTTGTTAACTTTTGGGTGTTTCCCATTAAAAGAAGCGCTACGATGACGTCCTTGGTGTTTCCCATAATAAGAAGCGCCAAGCTAACATTTGGGTGTTTCTCCTAATTAGGAAGCTTCAAAGTGATTTGGCAAGCCGGAGGTTCACATCTTATACTGCTTACTCAAACCGTGTTGCCTGCCGATACGTATGTTCGTAAATTACAGGATTGGCCATAAGTAACGCTCCATAGGACAAAAACTACCAAAGTTCGACTATTTACGACAATGCAAATAATCAGCTCCAATGTTTACCCGCTCAATTAAGTTTGTATTGCGGCAGGGCTGCTTCACACCATCAACTCTCAAAAACATTGACCGATTTGGATAAAACTTCGGATTTGGACTTACCACGGCAAAAATTCTTTGTCCATATGGGAAGCATCTGTAGATTAATTTAATGGAAGTTTAGGAAGGTACTTAGAAGGCTTGATTACCCGATTGAAAAATATTCATAATTATTGAATTAGCGTTAGCGTAAGATATCTAATCATTAAGGACACGATAAATCCCCAATTTTACTTTGAAAAAGTTCCCGATTTATATCTGAAATAGCTTCAAAATTAGATAAATAAATGTAAATACAATAATGTAGGCAGAATATCCATTTCATTGGCTAGAGATTTTAATGCTGAGTTTTTAATTTATTAATTGTGCTTTGAGTAAATAGTAATTCAAAAAAGACGTAAGTGGGAATTGATCCGGCGTTGAGGTGTATAGGTTCAATTCGTACTGCTTTTTTTAAATTACTTTTTACTCAAAGCACAACTGATAAATTAAAAATTCAACACTAAAATCGCTAGCCAATGAAATGGAGATTCTGCCGACATTACTACTTTTGCATTTATTTACCTAATTTTGAAGTTATTTCAGATATAATGGGAAATATATAATAGGAAACTTTTTCAATGTAAAATAAATAAATAAATAAAAAATTGGGGATTTCTCATGATCATGACCGATATCACAAAACTCAAAGCTGTGCCCACCCTTCAAACATTCGTAAAGGAAAAAGAGATCCTTAATCCTTACTAAGTTAAAAATAATAGGCAGACAATTTTAAGTTTCAAAGTCCTGATGTTAAGCCTGTAGCACATAAGCCGCAGAACATTGTGCTACTATATATCGTCCTCATTGATTTATCAATTTCGCGCTGCCCAATTGAATTGTACCGAATGCAGAACATGAATATAGTGGAAAAGTCCAGAAGGAGTTAGTTGCTGCTTCCTTGTGCATGTAAAAACTTCATCAGATTGCAGTTCTTGTCATCTCTTGTTGTGGAAGAGTTATTTCATTTCTTTCCATAGTCCATTTCCATTACAAGAAGATTTAATTTTGTAATACTACTAGCTAGAATCATTTTGTTCGCGTCCCAGGTCCATGATTGCAACATCATACGGAGTAAGTTTTCTTTAAAATCATCCGTATTCAATTTATTCTGGAAATCAAAATAAATAGCAACAAAATCTAAAATTCCCACAGTGGTAGCTAACAGGCACCCGCACCCAACAAGCTATTGCACTATCTATCCATGCAACATTTTCAGTTACTCATCGACCACAAGCCGAAATCCATATCAAAAAATATGTTTTTGATCGAGAGTTGAGTAATACTATTAGCACACATGCAACTTTGTGGTTCGCCGAACCAGTGTGGTTCGCCGAACCAGTGTGGTTCGATAAAACAGCGAACCGAACCGGTTCCGAACCGAACCTGGTTCGGTTCGGTTCGGTTCGCTCAAAAATTTTTTTGAGACTGGTTCGGTTCGGTTCGGTTCGACTAAAATTTTTTATGAGACTGGTTCGGTTCGGTTCGGTTCGACTAAAATTTTTTGTGAGACTGGTTCGGTTCGGTTCGGTTCGACTAAAATTTTTTTTGAGACTGGTTCGGTTCGGTTCGGTTCGCTAAACGAAAGTAGTAAGTGAATGTGCACTTGCAAAAGTAATTAAGATAGAAATGATGTGAATCTAATAGCTGAATTGGTGGAATAAAATTAATCTATTATCTGGGTTCGAAATGCGAGCAGCATGTAAAAAGTTTACCTTTGGAAGCATTGTGCAAACTAAAGTAATACACAATTTTGTGTAGTAAAAGTGTGATAGGCAAAAGGAAACTAACATACAACATTAATTAATGTATTGTATTTATTCTAGACATAGTTTGGGGATCGGAAAATGCAAAATAACTACATGATGAATGAGAGTGGTTCGCCAAAGTTCCGAACCGAACCGAACCGCGAACCGAACCGGTTCGGCTCGGTTCGGTTCGCTCAATTTTTTTGGGAGGTCTGGTTCGGTTCGGTTCGGTTCGCTCAAAAATTTATTTTGGACTGGTTCGGTTCGGTTCGATAAAAAATTTTTTTGGGACTGGTTCGGTTCGGTTCGGTTCGCTCAAATTTTTGGGAGCCACTGGTTCGGCTCGGTTCGGTTCGCTCAAATTTTTGCTAGCCACTGGTTCGGCTCGGTTCGGCTCGCTAGGGTCAAAGTTGCATGTCTGACTATTAGGCGGAATCCCTTACCTTTATGTTGAAAAGAAAGTGTAGCATAAAATACTACTATACTAGTCAGATGACAAATGCTCTATACACGAGAATGATGCATGAGACTGCAAAACCTTAAACCTGAGCCTGCTAGGGTGAAGGAAAACAAAAGCAGGCCTCTGTACATTTAAATAGATAACTAACTATTTTGAAATAAATTGTGGCTACATAAAAGTCATTTTTCATTTTTCAAAACTAACCCTACTATCAAATATAGTATTAACTCTTTGAAAGGGATGCGGAATTCAATTAACACGGTTTGCCAGCTGACAGAGAACTGACCATGACCATACTGTTGAGTCCCAAATCTGACCGGGTCATTCGTCAGCTGTGTTTTACCGCTGTACATTTCTGCGCTAATTTTGGATTTTATGCATATTCCAAAGTGCTCAATTATAGTATTTATTTTTTGTTGTTTTTATCATCAGGTGTAACGCAACGAAGTAAAATAATCTGCTTATTACCTGGAACTTGTTTGCTCGCATAGTATTCGATCGTACTATATAAGTGGATTGCAATACCTTCCCTGCAGATTTTTGTGACAGGATATACGAAAGTAGTGACGTAGAACGTTACTTGTGAAACAAAGCTTGCCAACTACTAAGATCGCTGCAAAAATGGCCACAGAGGTAATTATTAACAAAATAACTTAACTTGGTTATCACAGTGCTTTTAAAATATGTAATACTACAAGATTATAATCAACAAACTATTTGTGTTTATTTCAATTTGTTGAAACAGTAGTCAGTAAAAAGCCAGTTTACAATTTCGGCAGTATAACAGAAATAAAATCTGTCCATATTTTTAAGATTAAAGCTCTTGAAGCTGTAAATGGGTACGTGTTCAATTTGATAATATTGTGCCTCTTAAATTTGCACAGGCTGCTGCATTAAAAGAAAAAGGAAATGCGGCATTGGGGGAAGGAAATTATATTGAAGCCATTAAATTTTACACTGAGGCTATTGCCCTAGATCCAAAAAATCATGTATTATACAGTAATCGATCCGCTGCTCACGCTAAAAATGATAACTTTGAAGAAGCTCTTAAGGATGCCGAAGAAACAGTTAACTTGAAGCCGGATTGGGGTACAATATTTCGAATTTGTTGAACTTGAACTTATTTTACTCTCCATATTATATGGTATCAACTGAATCCGGTGTTTTTACAGGCAAAGGATATTCACGTAAAGGTGCTGCTCTAGCATACTTAAAGAGATGGGATGAAGCAACCGATACGTACACTAAAGGCTTACAACTTGATCCCAGTAACCCTCAATTAAAAGAAGGCTTGGAGGAATGTAGGGCTGCTCAAGCACAAGCACAGGACAGATTTTCTAACCCATTCTCAGATCCCATGATGTACATGAAATTGAAAAATGACCCTCGGACAGCAAAATGGATGAACGATCCGGAATACCTCAAAATGATCCAAGAATTGCAAACAAATCCAAAAAGTTTAGGGTAAGTCCATCCACGAATTATCGTGCGCTTCTGTTCACTGTTACGAATACAGTCAATGTTTTAAAGTAATAACTCGTTGTATGATGCCGTGATGTGTTCATAGAACATTTATAAACATTTTGCTTTACTGTAATATGCATACTATATGTACTAAAATAATCTTCTATATTTCATTCTGAAAGTCTTAGTTTGATAAATAAGGTTTTCCAAAATTGAAAAGTACTGTATTATTTCTTATAGGGCAAGATTTAGTGATCCTAAAGTAATGACAACTCTAAGTGTTCTTCTTGGGGTGAATGTCATGACAGATGATAATATGGAAGTAGATGACTCGCCACCCCCAACTCGACCAAAAACTCCACCTCCTAAGAAAGAAGATCCTACTCCTGAACTTCCTCCCGAGAAGAAAGCCGTATGTGAAAGATATTTTTATTGGTGTAAATTGATATGAAATACGAACGATAACCTAAAGTAACGTTAACATAGTTTAGTACATTTTTACTTTTTGATGTAGCTATGTGCACACAATTTTTTGCTTCAGTGTGTACAACGAATTTTAATTTCGGTAATATTTAGATGACAACTTATACTCAAAAAATGGGCTTGAAAATTTGTCATGTTTTATATTACATACTTTACTAAGCTCATTTTCGATATGAACCAGTAACCAGATGTTTCTTGTGAGTAGCTCAGTAGCTATATCACATAATATGTATATTTTTAGGCATTAAAAGAAAAAGATGCTGGTAATTCTGCTTACAAAAATAAGGACTTCGCAAAAGCACTTGAACATTATTCTGCTGCTTTGAAGCACGATCCTACTGACATGACGTACCAAAATAACATCGCAGCAGTATATTTCGAACAAAGAAAATTCGAAGATTGCATCAAAGAATGTCATGATGCTATTGTTCTCGGTCGCGAAAACAGGGCAGATTTCAAGCTCATTGCAAAAGCATTTACTAGAATTGCCAATGCTTACAGAAAACTTGGAGACTACCAAAACGCGAAAATATTTTATGAAAAGTCGTTAAGCGAGCATCGTACACCAGAAACCAGGGCCTTGTTAGCGCAAATAGAAAAGTTAATAAAAGAATCAGAGAAAAAAGCTTATATTGATCCATCAAAAGCTGAGGAGGAGAAAGAAAAAGGAAATGAATATTTCAAAAAAGGTATTATCTAAAACATTTTGTAAAGGTTATTTTCAATTTGTTGGTGTAGCCAGTAATATTGTAATTATTTTAGATTTGGCTGTGGTTTTTGTAATTATTGCTCAAATTCAATGTGCCATGTGTCTAGTCCTACTCTAAACATTTTAGAGGCGGGAGCATTTTTCGTTAGTTGTTATAACATAAACCATTAAACCATACAATATATCCTTCCACTGCTGCTTTTAAAAATTATTAGTATTTCAGCTTTAAGTAAATCTTAACAGTAATATGATATTTGTAGGAGACTTTGCCACAGCCATGAAGCATTATACTGAAGCTATAGCCCGTAACCCTGAGGATCCAAGACTGTACAGCAATCGTGCTGCATGTTACACAAAATTGGCGGCGTTCGATTTAGGATTGAAGGATTGCGAAACTTGTCTGGAATTGGATAATAAATTCAGTATGTTTGTTTTGCTAGTAATTGCTTATTATAATGCGATGACTGATAAAAGTGCTGCTTTTCTGGAACTTTATGTATCACTCAACTCACATTCACCCATCGATCCTTATTTTTGTACAGTTAAAGGATGGATTAGAAAGGGCAAGATCTTACAGGGAATGCAAGATCCTGGCAAGGCAATGACTGCTTATCAGAAAGCCCTTGAGTTGGATCCAAATAATGCTGAAGCCTCCGAAGGGTATCAAGCAACAATGAGAGCTGTTCATTCCAATCCAGAAGAGATGAGAAAAAGGGCCATGGGAGATCCTGAAGTACAGCAAATTCTTCGCGACCCTGCTATGCGCATTATTTTGGAACAAATGCAGAGTGATCCTCGTGCTTTACAAGAGTAATCCATGTTTTCTGCTAAATAATTCCCGAAAACTCATTGACTATTATTATCAATATAATATTAGTAAAGCAGATTTCATTTATGAAAAAAATGTATTCTTTTATTTCAGGCATTTGAAGAACCCTGAAGTTGCTACGAAAATTCAGAAACTTTTGGACAGTGGTCTCATTGCTATACGCTAATTGTTGGCTATCTTCATATGAATACCACTTGCTTACGTTGTATGATTGCAGCAACCAATTGAAATAATAGTGACATGCGGAACAAACAAACATACCCAAAACTTTGGGTGTACGGCTTAAGCTTCATATGTACTTCTCCAACTATAAAGACTTCAATTTACTTTATAATGCTGTCCCTGTAATAATTTTATAAGAGAAGGTGTTACATTACGTAGTTTATTGTGACTATATATGTTTCTTTGGGAAATTGCACATTTTGTGCATATTTGTCCAAACAATTCCTTCTCGTGTCCATAATCAGTTTAACTTTTGTATTTTGGAAGAAGCTGAATTTCTAATAGCATTTAGTGTAATTTCCTCATATACCATATACGTAGTTGTTAGATTGTAGTCATTCGTTAGAAAACTGTAAGAACTTACGTTAAAGGAGCAAATTAAATATTACAATCCTCATATTCGTTTTACAAATATACCAACTATTGTGTGCCTTATCTTACGTTTAAAGTATCTGTGTTTTTTTCTGTTTAGAAATATTCCATGTCTTTAAGAATGTATTTTACCAAATATAAATTCTATTAATACTACACTGATACTGTTTTTTTGGGTTTCGTTTTGGATTTACTTGGATAGCTTGGGATACTCACAAAAATTAGCCAAGTCAACTATTATTCAAAATGAAACTAAACAAAAGTCTCGGTTTTTTCTTGAAGCGGCCGAATGCTACCGTTGTAATGGGTTTATAGTATTCAAGAGTCTTTCATTTGACTGATGAACATGAATCATAATAATTTATGCTTCATGGTCACCTGAAGTTTACTAAATAATATTCTAAATTCATCCATTTATAAAAGTGAAGAAATAATCTTCAATACACACGCCAGGCGTAGTGTAGTACGGTCCAAACCGGGGCACAAAATAAACAACTGCTACAACCTTTCACAGTTGTACTACAAATACATCATTTGTTGGTATTCCAATCTAAGGTCCAAGGAAGGCTATCGAAAACCAAACTGCCTTAAAATATCAAACCTATGTTAAACAATAATAAAATTTAAAATATTATACAGCCACCAATGATAAATAAATATATAGTTGGATGAGCTTCCCAAAAATTAAATGTTGGAATGAAAATCTTTATTGCTGCATCAGATATTTTGCTATTACATAATACAATTAAATGGTAGTCGAAGATGAATAACTAATTCATAATATGCTTTCAAGGACAGATTCAGATCCTTTTTATTTTTGCTATCACTTATTTATGGTCATAGAGGTTTGATAGCTAGAATTAGAATGAAAAATTCACAAGACGCCTTTGTTCCTCGTCCCTATACTTTTGAGTTTGTAAGATTTCAGAATTTTGCATAGAAATTATATCAAAATAACATGACAAACGTTAATTATTATGTTCGTAATAAAATAGCAAGCAACCAAGCGAGAAAAGAAACTAAGTTTCTATCATCTATCTAATCATCCTAATTTTGCAATAACTATTCGAAAAAAATGAAAATTAGAAAAAACCCAAAAGACCAAGATTTCAGGACGCTAAAGCACGAAGTCATCATTGCTATATGTAGAGTAGTGCGTGCAGTGGAGACTGAGACCCATGTTTTGTATTTGCCGGCACTGTGCATTAGTGTGGTCAAATGTTTTACATAGAAGGGCTGTCAGATCATAGTTGCCGACGAAATCTTGAATGAAACCACACTAAAGTGACTGACGTGGATTCTCTGGATTTTGTGTCTTTTCTTTCAGTCTATTTGATCCTTTTTATGTTCAGTAGATTTCAGACAGTGTTAGAAAGTGATAGGAGGACAGTCACTGATAGAATATTTGCAATTACAGGAAATAACTTTATTTTGAGTAATAATTGAGTTGATTAAAAAAGCTTTTCATTCTGTGATATTGCTACCATATTCTACTTTAAATTACTGAACTTTAAATATTTTTCATTTTCAATGTTAAATAGTTTGTTAGCATCCGTGTAAAAGGAGCAGATCGCAAAATAGAAATCACTTTTGTGCTCGAAAGTTAATTCTCGAAAAGTCAGGTTTCAATTATGAATTTCAAAAGAGAAAAGAAAGAAGAGGAGGATGGTAAGAAATGTGATTAAACCTCTTTTTTCTTCTAGCCATTAGCCAGTACTTATAGTCATAAACATTATATGTATTTTACACATTTATCCCACAATAATGAAATCGTACCTTCAACAGCTGTAGCTGATTGGAATTATTACTAAATATCAAAATAATAAGCAAATAATGTTTTGTTTGAAACTAAAGCGGGATCCAACCCTTACCAATCTCTTGAGAAAACAACCGTTCTCCAAGAAGCCAGGGCCTTTAATGACACTCTCCTGAATCCAAGAAAATGCACATTAATATTGTCCAAGATTTTATATCTTCTCAATCAAGGGGAAGTGTTTGGAACAACCGAAGCCACTGAAACTTTCTTTGCGATGACAAAGCTGTTTCAGTCAAAGGACCCTGTTCTTCGCCGTATGGTTTACTTGGGAATCAAGGAACTAAGCCATATTGCTGAAGATGTCATTATCGTCACTTCCAGTTTGACCAAAGACATGACTGGAAAAGAGGATCTGTACCGTGGAGCTGCTATTCGAGCACTTTGTACCATTACTGATGTAATTGCAATTCGTACCTAAACAATTAGTTTTGTTTCGACGAGACATACTGTATACATTCAGAAGAGTATTTTCTAAGTGTTTATTGTTACATTGCCAATATCAACGTGGGCTACGTTTTTCAACTTTTAAAATAGTTTTACTAATATCTTTTAATTTGTGATATTTGAAATAGGCTTCTATGCTTCAAGCTCTGGAAAGGTATTTAAAGCAAGCCATCGTGGACAAATTGCCTGCGGTTAGCAGTGCTGCTTTGGTTAGAGCATACCACTTGACGTCAAGTAGTGGGGAACTCGTGAAGAGATGGGTTTCTGAAGCTCAAGAAGCCATCAATTCGGACAAGTAAAAAAACATTTGTAAAAAATCTAATATACCTATTGTTATGTGAGTGAAATTGTCTTAACTATTTTAACTCTATTAAAAATATAGTGTAATGGTTCAGTATCACGCTCTGGGTGTTCTTTACCATATTCGCAAAGCCGATCGCCTTGCAGTTACCAAACTGGTGTCCAAACTAACGAAATCACATATGAAGTCCCCGTTTGCTGTTTCTCTCTTGGTTAGTAAAATTATGAAATGCTATTATTGATTTATTGATGCCATTCAATTGGAAAACTTGTTTTTTTGCCTTTTTGATTTATTTCGTAAAATTTGGATTTTCGTTTAGATTCGAATTGCCGCAAAGCTTGTTGATGAAGAAGATAATCCAGCCGACTCGCCATTTTTTGATTTTCTTGAAGCTTGCCTGCGCCATAAATCTGAACTGGTTATTTTTGAAGCAGCACATGCAATTATTAATTTAAAGAAAATCACCCCGAGGGAAATCAATCCAGCTGTTAGCGTTTTGCAGCTGTTTTGCTCCAGCCCAAAACCAGCTCTGCGTTTTGCTGCAGTTCGCACATTGAATAAGGTAGGCTTAGGGCTATTATATTATTTGTTCTCTTACCATTCTCGCTAGTATAGTACTTTAATTTACATTATTGGAGTGGTATCTAGACTTATAGGTCAAGGTCAATGATTTTTGGTAGGACTATGTCAAAAATAGCCAGATCAAAATGATACTTGCGGTCAATTTTTGTAATCACAAATTGAAATAATATGAAACACTGTACAAGATGACAAAATCAAAATCAGTGCTAGCTTATCAAAATCATAGAAATTATTGGGTTCAGATCGCTTTCGCAATAGTATATAAACTTACTAAATCGGTTCTGGACTGGAGTATGAGTCATTTTGCAGTTTTCCCATTCTTCAAGTTTTCTATCAATGTTGCACCACAAGCCTCAATATACCTAGAACAGCATCTATTCTTTAGGAACACGAATAAAATCTTTGACCTAATTATTGTCTTTGGTTGGATGTAAATGGAATGTTTATGACGTATAAGTTCCCTAGGATTTGACCAAAGTTGCCGTGACCTGTAAGGCCATAATTGGAATATCATTAACTTTTAGGTCGCCATTAGCCATCCAACATCAGTCACAAACTGCAATGTCGACTTGGAAAATTTAATTACGGACTCCAACCGTTCTATTGCCACCTTAGCTATAACTACTCTTCTTAAAACTGGTGCGGAGTCTTCGATCGATCGGCTTATGAAGCAAATCGCCTCATTTGTTTCAGAAATTTCTGATGAATTTAAAGTTGTTGTAGTCCAAGCAATAAAATCCCTATGCCTAAAATTTCCTCGGAAGCATTCAACTCTTATGTCCTTCTTGTCGGCTTTATTAAGAGATGAAGGAGGGTTGGACTACAAAGCTGCCATTGCTGACACAATTATTACTATTATTGAAGAAAATCCAGATGCCAAAGAAACTGGTAATGATTGTGATGAAAGTAGTAAATTGTAAACTCTATTTGGGATCCGCCATTATTTATTTAACATTTGATATGCTTAATGATTGACAGGGTTATCACATCTTTGCGAATTTATTGAGGACTGTGAGCATACCAGCTTGGCAGTCAGAATTCTTAATTTGCTTGGGAAAGAAGGACCTAAAACAAAGCAGCCGTCGAAATACATTCGCTACATTTATAATAGAGTTATTCTGGAACAAGCACCTGTTCGAGCTGCTGCTGTTTCCGCTCTAGCTCAGTTTGCCGCATTTTGTCCAGCCTTGCTTCCAAATATACTTGTACTCTTAATGCGCTGCCAAATGGACTCTGATGATGAAGTTCGGGATCGTGCTACATTGTACTACGAACTCTTATCAACTGACGACCGTTCTTTAAGCAATCAATACATTTTGAATACCTTACAGGTAATCAGATAGCACATTATTTTCAATATTAGTTTTCAATCTATTAGTCAGGTCAGCATTATCCATGTTTTTTACATTTGTACCTATATTTATCTTTATAGTCATCAGTAGTTGCTTTGGAGAAAGCATTAGCTTCCTACATTCAAGGCCCCACGGAAATCCAATTTGATATCAAATCAGTTCCTTTGGCCACAGCTACGTCTGAAGAAAGCAAAACTAAAGTATCCAGCGGTGGAGTCCTTAAAAGTGCTCCTGTCGAACCTAAGAAAGTTATACAAAAGGAAGTGTCGTTTGCGGATGAATTGATTAAATTACCAGAACTCTCACGTCTTCCATTGGGTGGCTTATTCAAAACATGTGAGAAGGTGCAACTTACCGAATCGGAAACCGAATATGTTGTTACATGCGTCAAGCATGTATTCAATAGACACTTCGTTTTGCAAGTATGAATACTTATAGCAATATAAATTGTCGTAAAAAGAAGTCTTCTTTTGCAAATGGGTGCTTTATATTAATTTTGTAGTTTCTAGTGCAAAACACATTACCTGACCAGCTCCTGGAGAATGTTCGCATTCACCTCGATTTACCAGAAGGATTCAGACAATTGGCTGAAATAAGCATACCGAAACTACCCTATGGAACACCTTCCGTGGCATATGCTGTTGTCGAGTGGCCAGAAGATTTGGAGTCAGCTACATCGGGTACAATTGGTGGCACTCTTAAGTTTATTGTGAAAGATTGTGATCCCGATACAGGCTTACCTGATTCCGATGAGGGATACGATGACGAATATGTTGTGAGTTTTAATTAGTACATTTTCCGATATGTCATACTACATTTATTAACTGACGAAAGATTCTAACTGTCAATTATTTTACTTAGTTGGAAGATGTAGAAGTGAATCTAAGTGATCACATAGTTGGCGTGTCGAGACCTAATTTTGCAGCATCTTGGGATGAGCTGGAAATGGAACGCGAAGAAACTTTCGCTTTATCTAATGCTAATACAATTCCTGAAGCGGTGAAAAATATCATCAATTTCTTAGGAATGCAGCCGTGTGATAGGAGCGACAGAGTGCCTGAAGGAAAAAGTAGTCATTCTGTGGCTTTAGCAGGTTATACGCGCATTGCTAAAATAGTGATTCGACTTTAAGAATATTTCATTCATTTAAATATTAATTTCATTCATTTGCATTTTAGGTGTGTTTCGTGGCAATGTAGAAGTTCTTGCTCGAGCCAAGTTGGTCTTATCCGATGGAGTTAACCTTCAACTGACTGTTCGCTCAACCGACGAGACTATTTCAGACCTTATTACATCTTCTGTGGGTTAAACTAAAGGACATAATATCTTACGTAATGTATCATGCAGTGAATTTTTTCGTATTGTTATTAGCGTAATTACATGTAATCTGCAATTATTTGTAAAATTCCCATCTTGTATGGATATTTAATATTTATAAGTTGTGTACAATTACAACACAATGGTTTACTAACATTGTTTCCAATTTCATAAACCCTGTTTTCTAAACTATTGCTTTTTGCTCTTTTGGTCAATATGTACTCTTACTCAAGTTAAAGTAGCTTTATTAGTTGGCAATCACAGTGTATGTCTAAGACAGAGGATGAGCACTAACCTGCACAGCACGCAGGTATCTTTAGAATAAAGTGAAGACCTGTTCGTACTAAAAACCTGTCTTGCATTATGCATGCATTATTATTACCTAATTATTATCTGTTATTCATTTATTCCATCTAATAGTAGGCGTGTGCCTAAAGGATACATACAATTTACCGCATTCATTAAATCCCTAAAACTCAAGGTCCCTCTGTAATGTACCTAACCGCACCTAACAGGCTACATAATACCAATCCGATATTTTATACTAGGATGAGGTTATCCGTTAAAATATTTGTGATGTATTGATGGTAACGTTGTGTTACTAATTTAAATGCATCGAAAGAATAAATATGGAAAAGGCAGTATAGGTATTGATATTCCAAAATTACTGTTTTTATTTAGGTTTGTCACTTTGCTCAGATTATCTTTAGCTCATTCTACAGAAAAATATTTTCGAGTAAGCGGTACAGTTTAGTAAACATTAGATTAGTAATTTTGAGTTACATTAATGATTAATAATTTCTCATCGGTATGTTTATTTCTGTCGTTTAGCCTTATTCGTTTCACAAAAGTACATGTATTCATAGATCTAAAATAGTTAGTGTTACTTTTAGCCTTATTTGATTGTTGGGTCTTTTATAGTATTTAGGAAATACTGTACCGTGTATTGAAAAGAGTTTTAAATGCAAATTAAAAGGTGGTAGCAGGTTTTTGGTACACATAACACAATGGAAACTACAAACTAATTTTAAATGGAAGTGATTGTTAGTGTAAGTAAAACGTACCATAGAATACCATTATTAAACGGAGCACAGCATAGAATACTGTGTATATAGAAAATACAAAATGCATAGAATTCGTACGTGTGTGTGTGTCTTAGTCACTGTATAGCTTATACATTAAGTAAGAGAAGTCATTTTTTATCTTTACGTGGGAATTAATACAGTACACTTAAAGGTTGTTACATTAGCTCACTTGAACAAACAGCAGTATTGCTATTGCTATTTATGATAATACAAATAATATAAAAATTACACCACTGGGATTTGTTGTCTGAACTTGAATTGAACTACGCACTGAAGATTTGTAGTGCTCTCCTCAGCATACTAGGTACAACTATGCAGAACAATAAATGTATTACAGAAAACACAAATGGCTATTTGAACAAAAATGTCAGTTTTACAGTTCAGTTATGTATTAAAACTAAAATAAACCAAGTTACATTACAAATATAATAGTCACACATTCAAAATCCTTCGTCTCGTACTGATAAAGTGACAATAGTAGTTCAAGCACCCTTCACAATTTTTTCCTACTCTAAAAGCGAACCGTGCAAACGTAACGTAAAATCCCACAGAAACTTGGAAGACATTTTTAAGCTTACACCAGCCCTCAACCTGAAAAAAAGCAACTCAACTTGACACTACAATACGTACAACTATTTCAACTTGACTTAACCGTCAGCATAATGTAAAAAACAACCTATTTACACAGTCTAACTTAAAAATATTTTAAAGAGGTAGTACGTATTATTCATACCAAGAGGATTACAAGTAGGCATTGGGAAATAGTTACAAAAAGAAATAAATACAGGTAGTATACACTGAAAATACTGTTAAACCAAACGCTAAATGTTTGAATTTGTTTTCATGACTGTGTACAAATAAAAAGTACACATCTAATTAAAACTACATTTGCTACGGAAAAGCATTAAAATGCACTGAACATTAAATACAAATGGATGAACAATATTATTGGTTTGCAAGTTACTTATTCAAAAACAATGAAATAATGTTATTGCTCTTAAAATTGTACTGTTTTGTAATAGGTTTAGTTGTGCGTGGGTAAACTAAGGATTTGCACAGTATTCTAGGGCTACATACTAGCTAGTAAGTTAATAAGCCTAATAAATTAGTTAACTAGTAATTATTAATCGAAGCTACTACTAAATAAATAGTTAATGAAGATTGCATACATATACAAACAAACTCAAGGGAAATTAATCAAACTTTTGATTGGATTGGTCAGGGAATATTAGTGAGATAATGAGTTTGAAAAAATTAGTTATCATTGGGGGACGAAGATGATGGAGAGTGATCAACGGTATTTAAGAGCCACTCTTTGAACTTGTTAAATTGATGCTGAGTGGAACTGGATTCCTGTTGAAGTCGCCTATTCTCTTGCTGAAGATTGGCCACTTTAGCAGCCAGGACTTGTTTGCTCTGTTGCTCTTTCCTAAGCTCTGCTTCTAATTGGGATACTCGGGCTTCAAGGTTGAATACGTTTTCAATAGGCATATCGTTGTCCCTATTATTACAAATACACTTATTACTACCACGCATAGTTCTTAATTAGCAAGCAGTAGCATGTTGTGTTGGCGTTAATAAAGCAAGTAGGTAGTAACTAATTACTACATAAAAAACAAAGACAAGGATAAATCAGGAAACTTACTCAACTTTCAGATCATCAATCCATGGAAGACTGTGCGGGGAAGAGCTATTACTATTGCTAAGGCTACTACAACTAGCACTTCCACTGGAATTGGTGGCAATGGAAGACGACGGCATTGGAACTGATTGTGGATGTTGAGGAAGAGATTTTGTACTTTGATTTCCAACAATTTTATTAGATGGGGACGAAGAAGAATTAGAATTACTAGAGCTCGTGGAACAATTTTGATCCGCCTCTATATCACAGCACTGAAGGGCTTTTGAAGTCGTGTCAACTAAAGATGGCCAATCCATATCTGAAGAAATTGGAGCATCATCTTTAGTTGTTGTATTGGTCAGTGATTCGACGACTTCAGTTTTTTCAATTGGTCTTCTTAAAGCATTGCTTCCATACGCAGTAGAAAGAAGACCCGCTCTTGCAGAGGGAGTAGAGTTTAATGAGTTGGTGTCGCTACCACAGCTTACTGGACGAATTTTTAAAGCAGGTGTCAATCCATTGGTTCCTGGAAGTGGGCCTGAGCTATTTGGACGGTGACCCAGGGAAACAGGACTGCTGCTGTTATTATTTGTACTATTTGAAGATTCTTCCAACTCTTTCGTTGAGACATAATCCGGATTAATAAGCTTCAGAAGGTCCTCTTGGAGAGTACTGTTACGATTTACCCTCGGTGTTGACCCATTTGTATGACGAAGTTTAACTTCTGTTGAAGGAGTTTTTGGACTTGAATTGTTAGAATAACGGCTATTTAGAGATGCAGATCTTGGCTTGCTATTAACCGCATGTGAAGCATCATCTATAGAGAGAAAACAACATAAAAGAAAGATTTATATTTTATTAGTCAGAAACTACCGTGTTAGAAAAATATACACAACCATTAAGGGTCTTGCATCATTGCGCTTTTCACAAACCTTCTGAACATGAGATTTCCCCAGTTATGCTATCCGGTGGAGCGGACAATCTAGAAGATCTCTCTGCTTCAACTCTTTCAGATCGTTCACGCTCTCGCTCCCGATGCTTATCTAAATACGCAGATTTTAACGCAGCAAGTCTTTCATTTTTCATTGCATTCACATCCTATATAACAACACATTAATATTATTAGCGTTAGTCACCCCTATTCAACGTACAATTAATACAGGTAATTAATAAATTAATGCTGTTCAATTACTGTATGTGCAATCACTTTATTCATTAAACCATTGCCCACAAGATGCTCAGAAGAATGACTATGAGTCAGTGGAAAATCGGTTAGATAGGTAACTTTTCCTTTCACCGTGTTTTCAAGCAAGGGTGATGCATAAGCCGTGTTTCCCCCCATCCTGCTGGATATATAAGCACTTCCACCGCCCCCACCGATCCCAAGACCCAGACTACTATGATCCCTTTGTAACATCATTTTCCCATTGGGAGAACTTGCCACAGATACTGCTCCGTAGTTGTCTCCGCTTCCAACAGTTGCACTACTTGGAAAGGCCCTCAATTGGGGTTGATGTAAGCCATAAGTATTTTTCAAGTGCAGAGCATCATGACTGCGACTGGGAGTTAACTTGCTATGAAAAGACCCATGGTGCGGATTATTTCTTTGGAAAAATTCTCGTTTGGCTGTAAAAGATTTGTCTCGATTTCCTGGCGTGTTGATTTTAGGGATGCCATTTATATTTCCAGTTACAACAGGAGATGATATATATAAATTTCCATTTTTACTGTTCATGTAATTAGCATTGTTATTGTTGTTCGCATTCGCTATTCCATTTACAGTGCCATTGTTATTTGGCATTGCAATCATCCGCCCCTTTGCGAGGGCAGCTGGAGACGATTGTACTGAAATATTATTTGCGTTGCGAGCTGGAATTGGTGGTGGTGAATGATTTGTGACATTATCAGCTGTATTTCCTCGACCGTTGGCGTTGGTATCCATATTTTCGGTGAGATCATACCAACGATCGTCTGCAGATGACATACCGCTTGAAGAGCTGGTTAAAGTTTCTCCCTGTTTAATAAACAAATACATAAGTTTGCCGATTCTCAGTAAGACCAATCATTTAATACACACATTATATTAAACTAATCAAGTGCATACATAGGTACTTGATACATCACGTAACATAATATTATTCAGGAAGGAGACAACAAACGATTACTATTTGCTTGTATTCAATAAAACTGCCTACACTCTTTTGTGGAGCAAAAAATAAATAAAGGCAAAAAAGATTGTTTACCACAATGTACAGGAAAAAGGAAAAGTCACATCGTAATTAATTATGACATGACGGCATATTGCACTATTATATATACTTTAACTACAATGGCCCGGATTTCATTTGTTTTATGTTTTTCCTGTGACATAACAAATCTATTAAGAGTTACGCTACGCACTATTCTGCAATGTTAACGATTTGTGCTACCGCAAGTATATTCTAAGAAACGTAGGCTTCCATTCATAATTTTTCCCAGATGTAGCTTTTCGCAAAAGAACTGTACAGTAAACTCTAACCAAGTCACATCTATTTATAGACTCTTCACAAAGACGATGAGAAATGGAGGTCTGCAGCCTACACGCTATATGCAGATTTGCACAATAACGCTTTTATATCATAGCTCAAAAACAGAGACATCCACATTACTAAAGAGTAATAAAGCAATTCCACAATGCCAAGAGTTTTTATGAAACTTATTTAAAATGCAGACCTACACTACAGCCACATGTATACATTCTTGAGGTATAATGCACATTTACCATTTACATACAGCTGCCATGCATTACAGCTATAAGCCTCCTTTGTACAGCTGCACAAATTGAACTTACAGAATTTAGAAATAAACGAAACGCTTAATATGATTTACGTGATGAAATGATAATGATAATGTAACGTAAGGCATGTGTGTAAATTCACACACGTTAAAACACATAATTTCCATTCCTACATAGATTATACAAGTTTATCTCATTCAAGACCTATTAATAATATTATGCATAGTAGCATGTCATCCAATGGTATAACCTAACACTAGTATCGTCGTAGTATCAGTGATTGTTTGAGAGTATGTGAATAAACCAACAATGAGTAATTGAATAAGAATAAGTACATACTCACTGCAGTACAATACAAAGGTAATCGAGTAAAATTTTTAAATCATAGCATGACTTAATATCTTTATATTATTATTTACTGTTTTTCTGACAAGAAAGTATCTTCTTTGCCTGTGAAATTGCTATTTGTTATTGCAAACAAAGAGGGTTTATTCATACGAACAGTAGTCAAAAGGAAATAATAACATTGTTATCGAAAAATAGCGTAAACTCTTCAGAGACAAGATACTATACAAAGATAGAACGCGCTCATGACATTAAACGTCATCACGCTGAGAAATATTTCTGAAAGAGGAAATTGTACGTTTGTACTTGTTAGGCATAGTTAAGTTGGATGCATGGTCTGGTTTGGTACTGCAGAAGAACTTGGAGAGCCTCCCATCCCATACTCCCATCTTAATTTCAGGTCTCTCCCTACCCTATACTCATTATTCCTTCTGCACACTGAACACAAATTGAATATGAAATGAACTATTCTACCCAACTCCTACTATTTACTATGCCATTTTGCCATTGTACTTATCAGATAGGTATATAATTTGAATTCAGTTAGGAACATTAACCATATTATACAGACAGATACGCTTGGTGTGTACATTTAAACAGTACGTACTGGTTATGGTTTGATTGTCCTGCTGTAATGTAATAGTGGCTTTATTATCCCTCCTATTGCATTGCAGCAATCAGAATACATATACATTACAGTACATCGTGACAACAAAGTGAAGGACAAAAAAGTGGGAAGTTTTCGCACAGAATTCTCATGTCACTAAACTTGGTCGGCTTGCTCCATCAACATCGACAACAAAAATCCTTCACTTTAAAATTACAGAGTGTACTGCATACACTGTAAAACATACAGCCTATGCCTATGCCCATGATTGGATTGGACTACATTGTAGGCTACAAGGAGACGCAACGCAACACAAGCCTACTAGACGATCCTATTAAACGGTACCTCCTATCTAGCCTAACCTATAACAGCTAAAGAAATAGACACAACACATTTATGGTATCGTAAATGTTAATATACAATCGCCAAAATCAGATAAGAAACCTCATTTTCCCATGCAAATTGTAATTACACACTAAAATCCAGATGCACTTGAGCATTCGTTAAAGCTAAAGTATAACTACAAAGTAAAGACAAGTCCAGACATATGTAAACTACATCATACAGTATTATTCCAATGAAATGTAAACTGTGAGTCAACAATCTGCAACAGGATGGCGAGGATGGGTGGATGATACATTATCTCAAGTCAAGCCAATAATAAATACGAAAAATTACGATTAATGTTTGCTGTAATTTGTAATCAGCTGGTGATTTCTTTAAGGTGAAGTGAAGTCGTGATTTTCTCAAAATAAAAACTTTTGCGTACACCTTAAAACACACTGTAAAATGTGCTAAAGATAATCTCCTGTCACACAATTACTGTCTTTTTATGCCAATTTAAGGATTTAGAAAATTGTTTCTACCAAACCCAATAAAAACAAACAGATTTTGAAATAAATAAGCATATCCAGTCCTTTTAGATGTAAAGCAGCATCTAAACCAAAAATTTGTAATCAAATTGCAAAATTATGAATCTATTTAACTTACGTGGTAATAGTAATATTCATGTGTGGCTTGTGTGGTATAGGGTATAGTAAACGGGACATTATTTCTAGAATAGTAAAAACTAACAGCAAGCCGTAACCGAAGTGAGCCAGAGTATAAAATTTACACAACAACACCCCAACAAGGTAGCTCGGCGCTTCCTAGAAGTAGAAACACCCAAGCAAAAATTTCTCTCTATCTTATCAACATAAAGTGGAAGCAGAGTAAAATAATTTTTACGGACACGCTGAAGGAGTAGAAGCGGTGTACATAATTTACTACTTTAAAACCTTTCGTATCTTATTCCACATAAAATGAGAGCGCGGTATCTCAAAAGGGGTGGACCGACCACGCCCATTTTCAGTATAGCTCTAAACTAGGTCAAGATTCGAGGGATGAATCGAAATCCGAGGTTTTGTCCAAATCGGTCAATGCGCTCGAAAGTTATGGTGGTGACATACATACGTGCATATGGAAAGACAACATAAGACAACATTCCATAAGTGAGCCTCTGGCTAGCAAAAATAAATATTAAAATACGTTTCTCTATGAAAATGGCTTGTAATGCATTTTTATGAACACCGATCAGGCCCGGAGATATATATATTTTTACAATTACCACATTTACACTGAGCTTACTAATGATATGTAATTCACAAGAAAAAACAGCATAAGAGTCGGTTTCCCACTTCAAATCAAACTAAATAAATTCACAAAAAATACCTCACTTAACCAACGCTGCTAATACATTAGTTGTTACTTAGTTAACAACTTATTACTCGTTAGGTATGAGAGAACCAAGGATTTGCGAAGTATGAAGTAAGTAAGCAGGTTGTAGGGTTAGGAACATTGTACTAAAAAGAACTCTTAACAATGCAGCTAGGTACGATTTACGATACTAATTATTAATTTACCTCATGATGAGGCGGGAAGTGAGGGTCACTGGCACTGGAAAAAGATTTGCTAGAACTTCCAGTTCCGTACCCCGAACTATTACTTGAACGAGGCGGTGAGAAACTGCGTGGTTCATATCTAACAAACAAACAAAGAAACCAACACCAATTATTAATCAAATCAATCATCACAAAACACATAGGTATTACGAATGAGTAAATGTAACACCCAAATAAAACTGGTATTACCCACACTGGCAATCTTAATATAAACTGCATGAAATACCTAAATCAGGGTGACATTGGTATAAGGCTTAGCGGCTAAGCTATTCCATTTATTGAATATAGTAGTTATTTACATTCTATAGCTCTTCTAGTGTGCAAAAGTAGGGAAATGTAGATTTTATAAGGACAATTATCTGCATTCTGTACAAGTAGCATGGTATCGCATCGCATGGCTTGTAAGAGGCCATGAAAAGAACGTGAGCATGCATGAAATAATGGTTAATCAAATAAGAAGCAGGTAACTGTTTTCTAACTAACCTAACTTATGTTAAGTATAGACCATAAAATACTTGAGTTATAAATACGTGCAGTCATCATGAGGCTAGTTTAAGTGATGTTGCTTTATTAGATTGCTAAATTATGATGGTATCGTACGATAATTTGATTAGACCAAACTGCATGAACCAATCAATAAAAATTGGTATGACGGAAAAATGCAGTTAACTGGGTAATTACGCATAATTTTAAGCACGACTGTACGCATATAAAATAATAATGTAGTAATTGATGGCTAATCTGACAGACTATCCACCACAACTCCACATCGAACGAAGTATTACAATTCCTGCATAGTAGGTAGTTGCTAATCACAGCTTATAATGAAAGCTAATGTAAGACGCTAGTGAGAGTAACTTTATTTTCAACTGAACTCACCTCTTACGATGATGGCCATGACCACCAGAAACAGAAACAGGTTGCTGCTGTGTTTGTTGAGGGACACTATTAGAGTTTACATTGTTTGCCGTCTTGAATTGAGGATGAATGAGTGACGGAGGCTCATCCTCCGTCCTGCCGTTTAAATTTAAATTTTCGTATTCTCCTTCTACATCCATAGTGTAAATGCAATGCTTTGCATCACAACCTCTACTCATACAAACAAAACCAAAAACGCAAACATTTAAAATAAATAAATAAACAAAACAATAAAATGAAAGCGAAATGGAAATCTTTCTTATCATCTCACTGCCTTGTCTATATATGTAAATATGTAATAGGTATCCTCTATTTCTTTAATTTCAATTGCCATATTTAGCATACCTCTTCTATCTAACTAAAGTTTAATTACTTGTACATTTAACACAATAGCGAACTTGATTATATGAAAGCAAATGTAATTACAATCGCAAACAGAGATATTATGGTAAATAGAAAGAACGAGCGGAGTGGATGAACAAATGCTGACGAATGTAAAAACGAACTTACCTTCTGGGCGTTCCATCCGGCAGCGGAAGCACCACCATAACAACAACAGTATTAGAAGTCTTGAGAAAATCTATCATCTGATCTTGTGTTAACGTTGCTACTGCTACTTTACAAATCTAATCAAAAATGAAACAAAAGCGGGTAAAGGTTATTGAAGGAGAAAACATATTTCAAGTAATAAAATAGACCCATGCATGTCAGTTACATCCGAATATACATTACACATAACTGAACCAAAAATGGAATCAGGTGAAATCAAAGCGGAAATTATATTCTACAAAAACGTTATACTATATAGGTTTTCTCACTTCCACTAAACGAGATCCTTGTTTCAATCCAGCCTTTGCAGCGAAACCACAAACTTCGACTTCAGTTACTACCCCATCTTGCTGCACATGAAATCCTAACTGACCAATGTCATTTCTTCTCAATATGAACTCTTGCGTTTCACATCCTTTGGTAACAGCCTCGAGACGATTTACAATTTCGAGCAGTTCATCGTTATCACCTGAATTAGCAGGTTCTTTACTGTGGACGGTCACACATTCTCCTTGGTGGTAGTAAATTCTCAAGCTAGTGAATTCAATAAAAGTAATTTGTAATTCAAATATACTACCAAAAGAGTTGAAGAAGTGACCATAAATCTGCCACGGAAAATATTCAGCATATACACAATTGCTATCACTACTATATTTATGTTTGCAAATGAAGTATTATTTCACCTATTGCACATGGAAGTGTTCCATCCCAAAACTGAAGAACATGGGATAGCGAAGACAGGTTCTCGAGATGTGGCGTCTATTATAACAACACTGTCCAACGAGACGGCAAGATACGCATCTAACCTGGAGTCCATAGAGTTGTCGTCGAGATACACTGTCCAAGACAAAGCACCTCGTATACCAGCATCAGCATTAAATTTCGGCTTTGTTAACTCCTTTTTCTTGTTTCCGAAAGGTATTGCTGATCAAAAAATATGTATAATTAGAGCTAACGTAAAGTCGAAAAGAACTAAAAGAAGAGACCAAATAACTGATTCTCCACTTACAAAATTTTGGTCTCGGATCGATGGAAGTATTTGTACTGTAGCTGGAAACTAAATCCTTAAGATATTCTTGCCTTGTTCTTGTCGCCATTGTCGTGAATTTCTCTGACCGGTATGTCGCGTTCTCAGCGTTAATAACTACCAATTTCAATACAAAAAATTTACACATATGTATTAAAGCGGTAACCTTTTGAAGAAAATATTTTAACACAAAATACTTTTGAGGAAAAAGTTACACAGATGCTTTGTGAACTAACCAAACTCTAATAAATAGTTAAAAGGGAAGAAGTATAAGTATAACATTAGTCATCATCATGTATAGTAGTCATCAAAAAGTATTAGTATACGTGGAATGACATTTTATAGATTCAATTAACGTAAACCTAGAAAGCAATTTGCATTACTGAAAGTAATGGCTGTCGCTTTGCTTTGGTGCAATGAATATGTAATGAGAAATTATGCTACGGATAGTAAAATACAACGGTCTGAGATTTATATACTAATAAATGACTACCACAATTTTAACTTCCTATAAAACGCAAAAGAGGCACACATAAAAATTCCAACAATGAGCCATCAATTACCTTTAGCCAGAAGGAAATCCACGAATTCCTTACTTCTTGGGAATTTTCCACCTTCAGGGATGGCTGGGCCGAATAAAGGAACTTCCTTAGACCGACTCACTGATACACTACAACCAACGAATGCAGAATTAAATATACAGATTAAAAACCGCCTAGATTCGCTTTAGCTAAATTGAACTGCTTTATGCACTGTCTTAAGCATAATGTCAATTACATTAACAATACAATTGCCTGTAATACCTATCGTTAGTCACAACAAAACGTCTATGCTAAAACAGCAAATGACATAAGTACCAACAAGTACAGTAATGTACTATAATACAATAAAGAGAAAAGGTGTAATCGTGGTTTACTCACCTGTAGCAAGTACTGTCTGAACAAGGATTGAGAGCTCGAACTACAATGAATACATGTTGAAATTGAGAACGGATGTTTTTCGGGGTGAATGGGAGCGCTCCCGGCTCTTGAAACACAATCGTCACTATGTCGTTCCCTATGTGTCGTTTTCTCATCAACTGCAAGAAAACAAATAGAAACATTGAAACATACATGAAACCATTTCTCAGAAAGTTTACTTCTTTAGTTCACATCATAATATTGCGTTTATATTCCATACTGTACGTAACTGCATTTGCAATTCTAAATTTTAGTCGCAATTTCACAAGTGCACAAGTAAGAACAATTCTCTGCAATTAAGGATTTACACAAGATTTCCCCCTTTGTAATTTATACTAATGACGAATAGGACTAGGAAATACAATTATTCTAAAGCCTCAAGCCATTGTTTGTAA
This sequence comes from Yoshiicerus persimilis, assembly GCA_020352615.2. Classification (NCBI taxonomy): domain Eukaryota; kingdom Metazoa; phylum Arthropoda; class Collembola; order Entomobryomorpha; family Tomoceridae; genus Yoshiicerus; species Yoshiicerus persimilis. The sequence goes on along the minus strand of CM036941.2, from coordinate 36,450,551 downwards.
CGAGAAAATTGATCATCTCAATCGAGGCAAAATTTCATAAAATACACAACAGTCGTACTATGTAGAGAATATTATTATTGACTTACAGTTCCTTCAGGATGTACATGTACATACATACTAGTCGTGAATATTAGTCTGCCTTTCACATACACAAATATATTAATATTTTAATATTTGTAGCTCATTGCTCTTGTTATTATTTATACAGTTGAGTTATTGAGTTCTATGGCATTTTATAACGCATTGTATCATTTTGTGTACATATATGTAATGCAATGTATATTTCTTGTGGGATTGTATCTCATGAGCATTGCACAGAAACCTTGTTCCCACGCTAAGAAACCTCCAAGTCAACCACTTGACACTTTCTTTTAAACTCAACTCGTGTTTTACAGAGTATTTCGCTATTACAGATCTCTCAAGTTGTATACATACTTTTGTAACTAACTAGCTCATTTTTTGCTATTCCTCTGATGCACATTTAGTCTAGATTTCTCTATTGTACTTTCAGATACGATTAATTGTAAACAACGAACAAGAAAACATTTTTGCACAAAGCTTGCTCTCTCTGCCTGTGATATCCATTACATACTTAAACTGAACTGTTGCGTAGAAAATATAATAAAATGTATAACTAAATGTCTTACTCTATAGATCGACTCAGTCAAATTATATTCTTCCTGTCTCCGCACTGTAGCTTCATTTGTGTCTTTAGTGCATGACAGTAAGAGTCACACTGCTGAGTAACAGATTCTAAAGTAATCATCTGAAGAAATTATTGATGCAAGCTTAAGAACTTAGGAAAACAACTCAATCTGTTTCACATATTCAGACTCGTTTGACTTGACATACCTTATACCATATTATGCATGCATACAACATTCCTTAACGTACGCGTACATATAGCTTTAAGGTATGCATGCAAACCTTAATTCATTCATTACAAAACAATGCAATGCACCACAAAATCATCAGAATAAAATCAGGTCAGGTCACACTTTGTGGTGTTGGTGCTTCAGCTTATGAAAAGTCCAACAATGAATTTAACTTAAGCAGTGCAAAATATTCCAAAAGCAAAAATGTAAAATAATTACAATTGCAAATGATAGTTTAGTTTTAACGATTTTTTCCACCTACGATGTAATAAATTGTAATTGCGCTTACACATCGTAGTACAATGCTTTATCCACACACACGTATATAATTACATGCTACAAAAGACATTCAAAATTATCTGTGAGTAGGTAGAGACGAAGGTGGGGAGCTTGGGAGCTACAGGGAAGGTAAGGCTTGCTTTTCTATTGTATACGAATCCCATCCACAAAACAATAGCAATAATAATGCGTTTAATAAAGAATGCTTGGATATCTCGATGAGTGCCTGTCTGTATGCTTGGTAGGCTAGGGTAGGGCATAAAATGTTACATTGTTCACAAATCCTGTGTATAATAATATTAATCTAGGTACAGCATAGCTTTAGATTACTAACACAAATACTAATATTATTGTACCTAAAAAATAAATTCATTGAAAATGTAAGACTAGTAACGTTTCGCATGCCTTGCTGAGTGATTTTCATTTCCACTTCATGAAATAAATATTTATCTTTGCATGCAAGCATGAACTGCTATCAAGCTGTTTAACAATAAAATGCTACAATGAAAACCCTTCATTCCTGCACAAGCCGTTGTTCCTTTAAAGTCATATAGTACGCAATTACTTTACTTTGCACCATTTATTTACCTATTTCTAATTTGCACACAAATACCCCAGTTTTTACGTATTGTGTACTCCTCTTTAATAATGTAAAAGGTAAAGTACATAATACAAAATACATTGAAATTACTTCGTTCCTGCTAGTCTTCTCATTTGTTTGTACTTGTCTGTACTACTATTCATACTTTGCTGCACTTCATTACATTTCACTTCACACTTCATTCATACAATCTACCTTATAGTCTTGCGCCAGCACCTACGTCTACAGCAGTTAGTAGAGCAGTGTTCCGGGTCTGGGTCGAACGGGTCGTGGGTGGGTCAAAAAATAAAATACTGACTTAAGAAATTCTCAACTACGTGTCATGGGTCAAATTATCTGCTAGACCATTAAGAAATCAGACTTCAAATGAGTGATTCCTCCTTTTGGCATCATCACACGCCATTTCGCAGCTGATTTTGATTCAATCAAGGGTTTAAATTCCATGGCTTTCCTTAAGAATTAGCAGTACTAACCGAACAATAAAATTATTTTTTAGGAAACCTAATTCTAAGCGATGTTATGTTGACTTTGAATGCCAAAATGCCAACTAAGTACTTGTACTATAGTCTTGAATGGTTGCAGTGAAAGAATACACGCTTTCTTATCTAAAAAAAGATCTTATCTTTTGATATACAGCTGATCGATGAGTACTATACAATGGCAGAGGTCCATTCGTCCATTGCGAGAGAAAAGTCCTTAGCTGATAGACAAATTCAATACAACCTTTTGTAGATAGGAAAGTGTGTATTCTTTCGCTGCACCCGCAATAACTGTGGATGGGAAGGGAATTATAGAAAAGTACAGAGCGATTCACTGCAAACGTTCCATTAGACAACTCGTGTGTATGTTACCGCTTCCTGATTCGACACGGGTAACGTCAAAACTAACTTAGATAGGAGCCTGATTTCCTAATACACTGTAAGTCGCAAGTCCCATGGAACGTTTGTGCTGAATCTCTCTGTATACGGTTGTGGTACTTGAAAATATGATACTTTAATTTTGATGTTTAGTATTAATGCATTCTTATTGTTTAGTTTGCTATTAAAATGTTATCACAAACCTTTGCCGACCAAACCCAACAATCGTTCTTTGATGCTACGATTTGATCTTACTAATACTATTGTTATTGTTTCTAATACCTCAACACTGCACTGCTAAATGCCAGAAGGTGTGGAATGAGCTTCAATACTGAACGGCAAACGCTGGCCATGTTTAAGGAGATCCATTAATTCATGTTCATGATTACGACTTTTACTTAGGTACCTTATTAATTGTGTACCTATAAACTCTTTGTCAATATGTAAAACACAAAGAAGACAATTCAATGAAACATCTAAAGGAAGTCTCATTGTATGCTAGTATGCAATGCAGGTAGAAAACTTACTACTCTAGGTATGTATGTTTTACGTAGAAAATTATATTTAGGTATACACTATTGATCTGTAAGTACAATGATAATGACGGCAACTACACAGTCGAATTAAATGCTACGCTAGTACAGCACAAGCTATCTATTTGTATATCTAAATTACATAACAACTCAAGTAGTCAAGTTCAACTTGGACATGGTGGTATTGTTATATATAGATTTTGATTGAACACTGAATGAAAAGATACTAAATCTCTTCAATGACAACTTGATACCTAAGGAACACAAAACATATAACGTATTAAATATAGGTATTGTTTGGGTACTTACTTGTTGTCTATTGTTGGCTGTAAAAGGAAGGAGAGTTGACACGTGGAAAATGACTTCACAATCTTGGTACTGTGAATAGACAGAATACTGCCCTGTGGAGTCGTCTGTGAGAATATCAAATAACAATTTTCTTTGTCAATTCAATTTTGTTACCACAACTTAAAACGGAACAAGCTTTAAATTCATTTATTAGCAGTGCAATACAGGGAACAAATGCTTAATGTCACTGAAAAGATTGCCAAGCAAAGAATGAGCTTTTATGTTTGAGAATGGGAAGGACATCGCATTACAGCATGCCTGCGATGACAACGACAACAATACAAAACTGTGAGACTCTGTCAAGTAATACTAAATAAGACATTAAAGACATTATACACGTAAGACAATATTTGACAGAATTTTCAATTCCTATATCCACACAATAGTGCATCTTGAAGAATAGCTGCATTACATTATATGTATATGTATGTATAAGTGTGTAATATAATCTTATTTTCTGTCGGCAAGCTTACAAACTAGAGTTAAGGAGTAGGGAATTAGTAAAAGCAGATAATATGGATAGTGATACCCTGATCTCATGCATAGTGTAATATTGTAATAGTCATATAAATAATGTACACCTTTATACTTTATGCCATACCAGACAGAAGCAGACACGACACGCAGCACTAATAAAATATTTGTGACTCGCCGTGTCATAAGCCTTGAGACCTTCTATTTATTAATCGCCTGACACTAACCAGTCAAAAGTGAAAACTTACAAGTGTGTTCTCTTTTACTGACTAGACACAGCAGTGTGCAGACAATCATTGGAACCCAGGAGTAACCTTAAACTTCAAATAGAAAAGTAGAGTACCGAATTAAACTTAATAAACCTTAAGTTAAGACCTTAAGTTTTCCCTTCAAAACAAAATAGCCTGTTACAACCATAGCTGGGCGGCAGCTTGCTTCAACCCACTTTCAACCCACTCAGAGTAAAGTTGGCCAACTTCAACTCAACTTCAACCCTCTCAAAGTGAAGGTGGCCAACTTCAACTCAACTTCAACCCTCTCACAGTAAAGTTGGCCAACTTCAACCCAATTTCAACCCTGTAAGGGTAAATCTGGTCAACTTCAACTCAACTTCAACCCTCTCAGAATAAAGTTGGCCAACCTCAACTCAACTTCAACCCTCTCAAAGTGAAGGTGGCCAACCTCAACTCAACTTCAACCCTCTCAGATTTAAGTTGGCCAACCTCAACTCAACTTCAACCCGCTCAGAGGTAAGTTGGCCAACCTCAACTCAACTTCAACCTTCTCAGAGTGAAGTTTTCCAACTTCAACTCAATTTCAACCCTCTAAGGTTACATCTGGCCAACTTCTATTGAACTGTAATCCTCTCGATCGATGGTACTCTGGGGAATTTCGTCTCAATTTTAACTGAAGTTGAGTTGACCACCGATACTAAAATCCTAATAAAGTAAAGTGCCACTGGCATAAATTTGACTTTGCTTATAATCCCCACAGTTGAATGCGATTAACAAAAATTAATTATTGAACTGCTTTTTCAATTTCTTATATACCTGCAAGCGAGAATTCTTCTCAAGCGGGTCGGACCTACCGACAAGCCTGTGCACAGGCTTGTTGGTAGGACCCAGCGTCACTTTAACCTACCAAAAGTACTAACGTCGTATTCTAGGAATCTTAAGCGGATTAGTGGAGAAAGCTTAATTTAGAACTTAAGTTTTCAAGGAAATTGAACCATTCTCTTTACCTTTGTGATTTTTGTTTAATAGAAATCGTATGTTAATTTGTGTACGCACGTAAGCACGTTTGATCTTTGATTATTTGTATAATTTATTTTCCTGCTTTGTTCTTTGGATACATATTCATATAAGCCAACTTCAACTCAACTTCAACCCACTGAGAGTAACGTTGGCCAACTTCAACTCAACTTCAACCCTCTAAGGGTAAAGTTGAACAGTTTCAACTCAACTTCAACCCTCTAAGGGTAAAGTTGAATAGTTTCAACTCAACTTCAACCCTCTAAAAGTAAAGTTGAACAGCTCCAACTCAATTTCTACTCTCTCAGCTCAAAGTTGAAGAACTTCAACTGTAAGTTCAACCCACTGAATGTACAGTAGATCTACTTCAACTCACTTTCAACCCTCTCAAATTAAAGCTGACCAACTTCAACGCACTTTCAACCCACTTTATTCCCGTTGAGGTCTATGTCAACCCACCCACTCACCAACTTCAACTCATTTCAGAGGGTGGGCGCCCAGCTATGGTTACAACACCAACGGTCATGTCATCATGCATAGGTCCTAAAACTCAAACTGAATTTTTAAAACTAAAGTTTGAGCCTTAAATAAGTAAATGAGAATGAGAAGGCAGACAAAATACTAGTACCGAAGCCGAACTATGAGGATTTGGTGTGAAGGGTGCATTCATTGCAGACAATAATAGTGGTAGACACACTTTAAAATCTACCTACCCTGACAATCACAGAGATTGCAGTCTTTGCCGTTCGTGGTATTACCCACTTTGATAAGACCACGACACGATAAAACGACAACCTCACTCACTGCTGTGGCCCTGCCCTGTTCCTGTTGCAAAGGAAAGAAAGATAGACATCCCTTTCTATGTCATCGACTTCTAGTTAATTTTGAGTGCACTTTTATATAGTTCTCCCTTTTGATAATACTAAGCCAATAGCCAATAATGCATCCCGCATTCACTTGTTATCTTCGTTCTGGTGACTAAAATGAGCCCAAGTAAAGATAAATCAAAGTACATTACATTTAATGAACTAATAATTCTAATTCCATAATTAGAATTTCCAATTAATTGTGCAACTTATAAATCGTTTGCCCTTTGCACTTTTACATTAATACCACATGCTTGACTTTTGGGTCTGCTATGGCCATGTATGATACATGTACAATAGTTGAACTAAAACAAAATTGAACGCTAATGTAAGAGACATTTGGAAGTACATCTTTAAGAATTTCATTTCTATTATTTTAACAAGCTTAGTTTTACATTTCCAAGGACAAAGACTGTAGTCTACACCTTAGTCTACGTCTACGTCAGTCAGTCTACACCAAATGAACCATGAACCGATATTTCACCCTCAAAATTTGGATATTGCAAGTTTATGCCCTTTTTATTGTTGTTCGTGGGTTCCTGGCGACAACGCACATCGGCGAGAGAACTCTATTTTGTTACACATTTAATAACTCTATAATCGCTCAAGTAAGCACATCTTAAACCTGCAATTTTATTGATGTTCTTTAAGTACAATATGACTCAACTTGACGCATAAATGCTATCATTAAAAAAGACTCATTTTACTACATTTTGTCCCCAGAACGTATAGGGGCTTCAGAAGAATATGTGACGTCATTGTCATCTTTACAAAATTCACAATTCGCATCCCCAACATACCTTTAAACAAGGCATGCGATTTATTTCTACCTCTACAAAAGTTAGCCACAGCACACTAAACGCAAACGTTATTTCTCTCGTAGTTTGCTTGGCTGGGTTTAGCAATTTTCAGTTGGTATGTTATTAGGCTACAGTGCGCAGTGGGTACCGGGTACCCGTACTGTACTCACACTCAGACCTAGCAGCTACCCTACCTTGCCTTGCTTGGTAGGGTAGTAGGTACCTGTCCAGGTACATTTTCTTTCTCTATTTATCTCTTTCCTTCACCTCATGGTGAAACAAAAACGTTCGACTTTTTATCTCAAGGGTGAGCAAATAACATTACAAAATCCATGCTAGTATACATAGATAGAAGTTATATGCATAGAGAGCAGTTACTAAGTATATACCGTACAATACAAGAGTACATAATATATGTATAGGGTACTTTAATAATTTAAGCTAATGCCCCAAGCGTTTTCAGCCAGCCTGCCAACTTGGTGAGCTTTAGACTTTAGATGATCGGTAAAATTGTGCGTGCTGGAGTGCTACCTGACAATCTGACTGTCACGCTGGCTGTCTACAGCCTTAAGCCAACCAAGCCACGTCAATGCCCAGAAGGCGAAGGTCTTAAGTATTTACTAACAGAATCCATGGAGTGATGCATACGTACGATACAAGTTAACGACGATGGAACTGAATGTCTTTTTGGAGTCAGGAATGAGATGAGGCATAAGGATGGGGAAATAAATACTTGTGTGCACGCTGTATTCAATACACTAATATTGGGTCGCTTAAAATGACTCGTTCGTTTGTTACTGCTCTCATCTTTCGTTTCGTAATCTGTAGGCTTTGTAATTTGTTCAGGGTATGCAAAGAGTATGTATACTACATAAAAATGTTTGCTAAGCAGCAGCAGTATGATAAAAGACGCTCTCTCTGGTCCTATATATTATTCAAATTTGGATTAATTTAACAATATAAATTATATATCTCTTTCAAAGCACTGTACTAGAGAGATACAATTTATATTTTATATCTTATGTTTGAATTATCCACATACTTGAGAATGAATTATAATAGTAGTGTACGTGTAATTAATAGTATAATGAACAAACCTTACTAAGTTGTCATTACAATTTTTTTTAAATAGCTTATGAATTTCAAGGAGAATAAATATATTCCGATTTCCAAATGTATCCAGTATGTAATATCGTGAACAATATATAGAGTAGTATTTTAAGACATCGACCTGAGAAAACCGGATCCTTTTTATTTACAGTTCAAAGTATTTTTAAAAATCATAGCATCTATAGTAGTCTTCAAAACATATATTACTTTACCCCGAAAAAATCCCCTTAGTGGGGGTGGTACCCAAAATCGGAATATGAAATATCTTAAGAACGCTTTGACCGATTTGAATGAAATTTTTTTTTAAAGTCATCTAAAATCAATATCTCGGAGGCACTTTTCTTGAATTTTCAAAATTCGAAAAAAAATTTCAAAAAAAAAAATTTATAAAATTTTGAAAAATTGTGATTTTAATAACGTAATATTTCCGCGATGTCATTATGTGCATTTTAAAAAAAATTTCAGCTCATTCGGTTAATTAGTTTATGTTTTATGAAAGAAAAACCAGATTAAGTTTGGACAACCAAAACAAAGTGTTGTGTATTTGTCATTCACTACCAGTACAATTCAATGAATTTGTATGACATGTTGACTTAAAATTGTGCTATTTTTGAAAAACTAAAAGGCAAGAATTCCATAAAAATTTTGGATCACAAAAAATTGTTAACATCATTTTTTTATTAGTATGGGACATGCTATACAATTACACTACTTTTACAACTTCATACATACAGAAGGATGAGGGTCGTTAATCTGCTTTTCGAGACAACTTCTCATCAGATCGAGCTCGCTTGGAGAACCAGAGCGGACTGATGATTTTTCTGAAAAAACTTCCCCTTTTATACCAAATTTTGGGAAAATGCTCACGGCACTCTTCTGTGGAAAACATCCCCCGAAAAGAGTGACGTGTGCACTTCCCTCTAGAGGGTTCCAAACTCCCCAATCTATACCCTTGGAAACCCTTCTAGAATGAATTTCCTAACAAAGGCAAAGTCATTCTAATGGAATTATTTATTAGTTTATTTATTAATTGTTTATTGAACGTCTACATTAGCTTTTGATGTCTATGTAAGCAATGTCTGTATGTATGAAGTTGTAAAAGTAGTGTAATTGTATAGCATGTCCCATACTAATAAAAAAATGATGTTAACAATTTTTTGTGATCCAAAATTTTTATGGAATTCTTGCCTTTTAGTTTTTCAAAAATAGCACAATTTTAAGTCAACATGTCATACAAATTCATTGAATTGTACTGGTAGTGAATGACAAATACACAACACTTTGTTTTGGTTGTCCAAACTTAATCTGGTTTTTCTTTCATAAAACATAAACTAATTAACCGAATGAGCTGAAATTTTTTTTAAAATGCACATAATGACATCGCGGAAATATTACGTTATTAAAATCACAATTTTTCAAAATTTTATAAATTTTTTTTTTGAAATTTTTTTTTCGAATTTTGAAAATTCAAGAAAAGTGCCTCCGAGATATTGATTTTAGATGACTTTAAAAAAAAATTTCATTCAAATCGGTCAAAGCGTTCTTAAGATATTTCATATTCCGATTTTGGGTACCACCCCCACTAAGGGGATTTTTTCGGGGTAAAGTAATATATGTTTTGAAGACTACTATAGATGCTATGATTTTTAAAAATACTTTGAACTGTAAATAAAAAGGATCCGGTTTTTTCAGGTCGATGTCTTAAAATACTACTCTATATTGCTCAGCGTAACAAAAGCATATAAAATTCGGAAAATAAATGCACAAACTAAGAATAGTGATATTTGGAGACCTAATTCCCATCGGGTTTATTTATCTGACATGACCCAAGTAAACATCTTATGACTTATGATACTTAAAAATAGTGACACTGTGAAAGAACTTCAAATATCTATCTGAATATACTTACGTAAAGTATACCATACACTAACCTTCAACAATACTAAATGTTACTTATTTAATAGAGAGAGTAAGTTAGTTGAAAGCAATAGGCAGAATAAAAAGCACACAGAATGAGTAGCTATAAACGCATCTCTAGAACTCTACATTCTGCTTCTAAAGAATAGACGCTAGGCTGACACTTGTACTTGGCCACATGAAGTAAGCAGCAGAGAGAGGAGCAGAATAAAAGAGTGTTTACCTTTGTTATCAAGTCCACCAGTATACTTATCGAAACCCTTGAGGCGAACGCGCTGTCCGATAAGATCGAGGAACTCGTTGAATGCAGGACCGGCTTCTTCGTTGTTGTACATCTCTTCTTCTGTGGCTTGACCAGCTTTGCAATACATTATTCCTACTTTATGACGATGGGTTAAAATCTGTTGATCCAGTTTCAGCAGCTGGTCTTCAGTGTTTGAATTCTGTAACCCGAGTTTAAGGCTGCAAAAAACAACACTTAGAATGTATTCATGAATCACTCTAAGACCATAATATTAAGTAATAATGAGAATGATTTTAACGGACACATTTGTTCACTGTTCAGCTTACTTACACTGATGTTCTGAGTATGTAGCATGTATAAACGATCGAAATTAATACTGTTAAGGTTCTCATGCAATAGTTACGTAATAAATAATAATCACTAATTAATTTCTAAACTTTTTAATAAAAATTAAGACCACCACACCATAAAGTGGAAAAGATACAATATTAAGTGAGAGATTTGTGATAACCATTTTAAGGTAGTAAGGTATGCTTGTTTAATATTATATACGTAGCTTAGGGCTTAGATTACTCAGGTACTCAAAAATGAAAAATAAGTTCATATAAGGTATTTCTAATATAACTTTTCATTCATTCTCATTCAGTTCAGATGTATCAAAATATCAAAAGATATAGCTACTGACCATGACAGCTGAATTTCCGGTAGAAGAAATTCAATGACTTCCTTGGCATGAATTCCACCTTTACTGCTGTTGGGCTTAATGCCTGGAACGCTTTCTTCTAAAATTGATCCTCTAAGCGTGTTAAGCTGTCACAAACATAACAGATTTTATAGGTAACATTAATTCGTCAATGCTTACAAATCTTATATGCAAAGCACTGAAAGCACACTGTAGTTTCATTTCAAAATCACATGAAGTACGTACATGTATAATGTATGTCGACCACAACCAAATAACTAAATAAAGAAATAAAGAATAATCATCCCTTGATTCATCTATTGCTTTTTAATTCTGGTAACTCTATTTTCTAGAATGAATCCCTGCCCTGAAGTCCTTATTTTATTGGTTTTACAGAATTACAATGAATGTAGAAGAATGATTTAACACATGTCCTGCAAAATGAGTGACTACATTCAATATAGTATTCTTTTAACCGTTCATTTGATTCGAATACAATCCCAGGAAAAGGTGTTAATATTTTGCAGTACAAAGAGTTTAGGCAAACTTGAAACTTGCCAATATGTACCAACAAGGTGGACCGATACGAAGTTATAGTCATAAGGGAATGACATACAAGAGAATGTTTTGAGATGTGAGAGTCCAGAAACACTTATAGGAAAGCCTTTTTGATTTCTTTTCAATTTCCAAAAAAAGTTGCTGAATAAATCTTATTTTATTTATCGAGAGTCCAGGATTCTGGAAAAGGGAAGCTTAATACTTTGAAAGTAGAATTCCGAATGGATTTCAGTTTCAATCTTTACATTTCTTTGGATTTCGAAGGTAGATTTGTATTGTTCTTCATACCCTATTATTAGTATAGTAACTACGAGAGAAAATAATAAAAATCATCAGCCTACTAACTTCATAATGTCCTATTTACTATATATTTACTATCCTATTTCCTATACGCATATAACTATGCATAATGTTTGCCAGTATTTGCGTACCAGCGAATGAATGCGTAGAAATGTATAAAAATCGCAAAAATACCTCAGTGGAGCGGACAATCAGGCGATAAATATAACGAGGATGCTGCACAGTTCCATTTGTGCTAAACTCCTTGCTCATTTCAGAAGGACTAGCAGATGTATTGTCAACTCGGTCTCTCTTGACACTGATTGCTAATGGCCCCAGAATATCATCACTTCCAAACCAATTTTCATGCTCTGCAAAAAATCATGGGCATGTATTATAGTTATGTAATTTTTAGTATAGGAAAGAAAATACGAAATCGCTTATTCTCGTACTAACTATTATAGCTATAGCGTTTGCCTAGTTGTTTATATATTTCATTATCATTAATATTTTACAGCTATGATTACAGTAAAGCAACAATATGTCTAAACCAAGTTCTTTCGTGAATCCCATTATTCTCATAAAACATCAAAGCATGGTTTCTGATTTTACTCGTGTCATTCTCTCATCATCATCACTCTCATCATTCTCAAATACTAATTATTTAATTCCATATTAATATTCACACAAAATAAACTTATTTTGAGTTTATGGTTGTGAAAGTGAATTGGCTAAGACTGTAATGTAAGCGGAAAAATGAGAACAACAGCAAATACATTTTCTTGCCATGCGAAATACCTATTTTCATTTTAGTAGCTAACTTGTGTAATTTACTTATAATGATCTAAAATCTTTTGTAAGAATATCGGTGACTCGGTGAAGTTCGTATTCGTATACGTACATTTGGGAGCAGTTGGCAAAATGAACCTATTTTGACTTCTCATTTGAATGGTAAGAATACTTTAGCAACTAGACATCTATCTTAAAAAAGTACTTGCTATTGTTTACTGTTTACATTCCTAAATTCCGAAGAACCAACAAAGAATTGAAGCTTCTTTACACTGAAACTGAGTCAACGAAGCTTATCCTCCAGGACCAGGACAGTCCCCTCAGATCCTATCCCCTACACAAGTTGCGTTGCATTTGCCACGTAGTTCGCATAGCTATATATTTTTTGTAACATTCTTTTCTATTATTTCATTATTCGAAGCACTTCAAGCTGAACAGATTCCATATAGTGACCACCCCGCACGTTTACCACCCCACAACTAAAATCACTCCGCACGCTTAACACTCCAATGGAAATCACCCCGCACCTTTACCATCCCAATGGAAATCACCCCACACAAAAATCACCCCACATGAAAATCATCCGGGCATAAAAATCACCCCAATATAAAAATTACCCCCAAAATATATTAATGATAATTCTACAGTTTTAATTAGCTTGAAGGCAAGGAAGTATATTACTGCTTGTGCTGCCCATCTTCAATTTCGCAATGATCATAAAAAGTTGTGCGCACTTTCATTTGTACCGCCCGAAGATGTTGTCTCCAGATATGAAATGCTCACTGACTCTCCATGTTATGTCGAAAACGAAGAATTGCTAAAACCGCTTAGACTTTATTTTGAAAAAACGTGGGTAAGACCATACGAAAGTAGGAGAGCAATATTATATATAGGTATATATTATATATATATGTTAGCGGCAAATCGGCAAATCAGGCAATTTCAAAAATGCCTAGGCAAATCGTAAAATTTGTACCGAATTTTGGTTTCTGTGGCCAATTTCATAGAAGACAAGTTAATGGGTCATTGTGCCCCAACTGACTTAATTCAAAAGTCACTGATGAATCAGAAAAACCTCACTTCAAATATGTGGTCCATTTCATTTTTAAATTATGACAATTATTTGCTTTGAAGAGCTGCGTCATATTAACTGATGTAACTTAGAAATGAAATGGCCCACATATTTCAAGTGAGATTTTTCTGATTCATCAGGGCTTTTTGAATTATGCCAGTTGGGGTACAATGACCCATTAACTAGTCTTCTTTGAAATTGACCCCAGAAACCAAAATTCAGTACAAATTTTACGATTTGCCTAGGCGTTTTCGAAATTACCTGATTTGTCGATTTACCGCTAACATATATATTATATATATATATATATATCAATAGCAATTATAACCCCCTGGAGTGTTGACAAAACCTGCCCGTTTGGCCACTGTGTACGTCACTGTCAATTACAAGCAGTGAAGTAATTAATAGTGGTGACCAATTTCGTCATTTCTTATCATATTTCCTTGTCAATGAGGTGCTAATCCAAGCTAATTAAAACTCCATAGATTCTCAGTTAGCATTAATATATTTTGTGATGATTTTCGTATGGGGTGATTTTTGTGCCCGGATGATTTTCATGTGGGGTGATTTATGTGTGGGGTGATTTTGAGTGGGGTGATAAGCGTGCGGGGTGATTTTCATTGGGGTGGTAAGCGTGCGGGGTGATTTTAGTTGTGGGGTGGTAAACGTGCGGGGTGATTTCCGTGTGTTACGGCTGAACACAAGTGATGTGACGATGTGAGGGAAGAGCATATCCATGACGTTGGTTGGTATTATACATAAGTATACTCACTTTCACATATTTACTATTTACCATAACCGTAATAAAGTTTAGAATTTGTGAATTAATTAACTAGCGAATTGTCATTCACTTCAGTGAGGAATTTTCTGTAGCATAAGCATACCTAGTTACCATCATATGTCATGACGTGTTTTAATATCCTTTAATTGCACATCAAAACAATCAAAACAGAATGCAAGTCTCAAGGAAAATAAAAAATATCCGAAAATATTTACTGTTTTGATTTAGACAGTATCTACACTACACAGTAATCTACTATACAAAATCTCTAAGTCAGAAAATAGCGTGATGTTTAATTTAAAGATTTAACAAAAACAAAATCATTCTCATCCAATTTGATGTATTGCCTATTACGCTATTACATTACAGTCCATGATATTGATATTTCAAAAGCCGTAAGCATTTACTCACATATACACATAAGAAAAGTATAATTGTACTAACAAAATAAAAATTGTTTGCGTGTTGCACATCGGCGATTTAAAATTTTCGCCATAAATGAAGTTTACATAAAAAGTTTCGTTGTTTTACCTTGTCTGTAGAAATATTTTCGAAAGTATGCAGCTCCAAGGTCTACAGCTTCTAAATAGGATTGCCGGGTTGATCTATTACTGTAAGGGCAACATCCTTGAAGCCAATGGGTGTTTCCTGGACTCCATTCTAGAAGAGATAAACCTCTAGCTTGTTGAGACCGATGATATGTTTCATCGTAAGGGTTCTGACCTAATGGTCTATTACCACAGCCACCCACACCTCTGCCTAAACTTAGAGATGAATGTACATCTCCAATTATTCCAGAGTTACCAATACTAGACCCTGATGATGTGAAATGCAAATAATTTCTTCGTAGGCGATTTAACGACTTATTTGATCTTTTAAGTCTTGTAAGGTAAACGATTCTTTCCTCTTCACCTCCGATTTCATTGCGGAAATAAGGACAACTGAAATACCAAAACATTATTCTCTTATAGTTATGAAATCGAATAAACATGTACAATATGAGTTAATTATTTATGAATTTTTAAAATATATAAATTAAGAGCTAAAATACAGCCCATATTATATGGACAACAATGTAAATGTTCAGGTAAAAAGTGTGTTTTCTATGTTCTCATCCTGAGTAAACTGAGTAAAATAACATGCCAAAAGTCTATGCTTGATTTAATTAATGAATACGTGAAAAGCTACTTACTTAAGAACTAATGCATTAGATTTTCCATCTCCAGTATCAGGTTCTTCAGCAGGTACGACTTCAAGACTAGGGCTACTGTCATTATTAAGAATAGGTCCTACAATATTGCTCAGGGATGAATTCGGAGGAGAGGAAATTGGTCTATGACCTAATGATGCTGCGGAAGCTCCTGTAGTTGTATTACGTCTTTTGGACAATAATCCTCTGAGTCTTGCAGCATAAGAAATATTTGCCGACACACTTTGACAATCATAATGAGCAAACACACGTCTTCTATAGCGTTCTTCCATATATCCACTATGTCTACAAACAATTTTTACTTCTGCTTCCGGCTGATTTGAAAGATCGACATTTGCAGGCACAGAAGAACTGAGACTTTCGAATTTTACTGACTCAGGAAGACTTTTTGTATTTGCATTATTTCGGGATGTACTGGAGCCTCCTCTTAGCTTACGAAATATGGATGCTTCCGTTTTACTTGCTGATATGGATACATTTCCTTTATTTACAGAAGGTCCGTCAACTACGGCTGATGTTATGCTACTATTGTGTGTTGAAGTTCCGATCTTTTCTTTATGTTCCCATAGCCTTTGAAATTTGTAACGAAGTCGAGGACTCGCTGTCTCTTTCATATTTGCATCTTTTTTCCCAGTTATTGGTGTCACCCCTGGTACTGACAAACTATTGGAATTGCTGGAAACACTCTCTTCGTGTACATCAAATGAACCTCTTCTATCTCTGCTCATACTGGAAGCTACTAACGATAAAAAATTAGAGTTATTGCTTCCCAAAGATCCACTTCTTTCGCTTTTTAGAGCAGCAACCGTCGCTGGACAGCCTACATGATTAGAGAGCATATCAATGGAGCCATGACTTCCAAAATCTTTTCTTCTCGTGAAACAGCCAGTATATTGGTGATGCTCCGGTTTAGCGGAATTCCTGTTATGCTGATGATTATACGTTTTCAGATGCGTGTGCTGACTGTGCCCTGGTTGCTGACTTGGAATTTGCAATTGCTGAGTTTGCACACCATGGTGGTGTTGATATTGTTGGTTTAACTTTACTACACCAAGAGATGATCGGTGATGATAATAGTTTTCTCGATCTAGTAAGTCCAAACTACTGTTGCTTCTGTACAAAGCAAGTCGGGGGCCTGTTTTTGAGTTTGACGTTCCACTGCCAATACCTAATGCAATACTTCCTGCAGGAGGACTTTTCCCTATAAAGGAAGCGCTGTTGCTTTTCCCAAGTTTACTCGGAGAATTTCTTACCGTTACAACAAAAGGGTCAATGTCGTGATTTCCAGGAGAAGGCGATGGGACAACTATTGGACTTCTTTCCAATATAACTGAAGCTGGAAGACTGTTAGATGCATTATTTGCATCAATTCTATCATATTGCTGAAGGTAAGCTGACTGGGAATTCCCATAAATGTCAGGTTCGCCTTTTTTGCAAGGTGTAGAAGACGGTGAAGTGGATGATGTTACAGAAATATATGGGGAAGAAGTAATAGTATTGCCTAACGTCTTTCCGATTAAAGAGCTTGAAAATTCTTCCGGACTTTTATTACAGCTATTAATTGATGAGCTTCTACTGACATTGTTGGGAGAAGAGTGGTTCAGGTTTTGCGGTGGAAGAACGCTGCTGGTGTTACTGGAACGTGGAGTAGCACTCAAATCCAAAGTCACGCTAGCAGCACTCATTGAGCCAAGTGTCACAAGCTCACGTATTACAATATAAACCAGTAAATCATATTAACTAAAACTAGAAAGTAAAAGTAGCATTTAAACACATAGTTGCAGTTTCATATCAAAAATTCGGAGTCATTGAGGCAATTTACCACAACAATAAACAAGACTTGTCCAATTTACTTTTAATCAAAGATAAACGAATTCAGCAATTTAGTCGAATTAATTTAACCCCCTCTTGTCATCTCGATGTTTAGCGTATAGTAATAGCGTTACATCTAATTGCAATTGTGAACTTGGGTGTGATCTGTGATGTGAACTAAGCAATGTATAACGTTACTGGCATAACTAAGCAGAAACAAAACTGGAAATAATTCCTTGGAGAAACGGACCGCTAACTAAGTACCTAAACGCACAATGGAAAGTTCTACTAGTTAACACTTCCAAATCATGTCCAGCCTGTTATGATTATGATAAATACAGCACGATACACGATGACAATTAAACGAATTTCATGTAACTAATACAACGTTAAAGTCAAAATCCAAAAATAAATGTGAACTCATCTTATGAATAAGTAATGTTTTTTAGGGTACCGCTCACGCAATAGTGTGTACTTTAATTCACACAAACATCATCACCCATCACACAGTGACACAGTATACCAGGCAGGGTTCTTTCACAAGCTGTATATCCGTTATGCTGAATTAAAATTATTCCATCACTCAACGATATAGAAGTTTATATCCATTCTGTAGCATCACTGTACTCTATAATCTGCAAGACATTCAGTCTAAAACTGTCTTGTCTGTCTTCTGTATATTCTGCATTTCAAAACGCATGACACAATTTCTGATAATACAAATAAGATTCTACACTCGTAAATGTTGTAAAGCGCAAGTTTCGCATTATCAGCACTATTCCATTCATGATTTCCGTTTTCATTCACTTTATCGCCTTCCTTACTTCGTTATGCAATTGTCACAGTAAACAAAATCGTTTCATTTGCAACCTCTGCTCTGCAACCATTCCAGGATTCAGATCTGAAAATAAAAGAAAAGGCTCACATTATTTATTATATTACTATAGCCATTAGCTCGATGGTTAAACATTATGGACAAAATAAGCAATACATTTTACATGTTGTATAATAGTTTAACTTTAAACTTATTAAGGCATGTAACATTGCAAATACCTTTTGCACAGGTATGAATGAAATGATTCTGCAACCTTATTTACATAAAACCAGGATTAAGGATCTATACATCGTCTCAAGTCTCATCTGAAGTCAATCTTAAGTCTAAAGTATTTATATAACAGCATTTTGCTTCTTCTTTGGTTATTTTACTCTGTATCCAGTACTCTGAATCCATCTGAATCTAAACGGTCTGATCTGCTAGTTATTTTTTTTAAATATGATTAATTATGATGCTTGATGTTCCGTTCCAATGGAGTGAACTAATAAAGCTGAATTTGATAATGCTGAGTAATCACAAATGACAAATCGACAAATGCCTATTGCAAATTGCAAGTATGACATAATAAAACAATCAAGCAACTCTAATCGCATTTACATACAGTATATTATTGTATTATTATTAGAGTATTAGTAACAAGTGAGTAAAGGGAAAGGGCCGAAAGGGGTCATTTCGAAAATTGCAATTTATACCCTGCCTGACCAAAAAGAGTGGCGCAGGGCGCAGTGACAGGGATGATTCTTTTAGTTCTAATTCTATTTAGTTAACCTTTTAACTTGTATTGCCGTCACTGCACCCCACCATTGGTTAGAGAGCGTAGTGTGTCTAGTCCTAGTCTCAGTCCTCAAGTCAAAATCAAAATTAGTAACTTCGTAGTTAGATCATTATCACCACCATCTAGAAGTTACTGTTCTTTTTTGCCACTTTGCCCACTTTGCTTTAATAGAGATATATTATAGGTACATATAACAATTTAACAATATCTCATCAAGATTACCTTCCTCCCTGTCTGTTGTGACTTTGTGACTGTGACTGTGACTATTTGTATTAGTATTGCCATGTAAAAGTAAAAAAAGTCATTGACTTGAGCTTAGACATTTTGCTCATGGACATTATAAAGCAGATAAAAATAATACTTCCAGGTTTATTAAACACTTAAAGATAGCAATGTACTATGAAAAAGGAATTATATTTTTCATCATTAAAATTAATACTTCGGGAAATCATGCAGATGGCATTTATTTTCCTTCCGTGATGGCACAATTGATTCATACTTACTAAATTATTGGAGTTAAACTTTGAGTGAAGGCCCTTCATTAACTAGCAATCCGTGTTACTACTCACCTCACGAGAATTAATTAACATTGCAACCCTTCTTCGGAGTCAAAAAAGGAATATAAAAATGCTTTGCTCCTTCGTCCATAAGAGAAGGAGTTTACGGCGGGTTCTCTTATCAGCACCAAGCACCACACCAGCCCAGCACCGTCAGCAACCCAACATAACATCAACAAGTGGGCGAGGTCTTAGTCTCCACAATTTCATGAAATGGTTTTGTGGATCAAAATACTTTCCCGTGACCCTTAGAGAGATATTCCAACTAGGGATAGTGATGTTTCAACCAATCTAATTTTATTAAATTGCGATATATTGCCATTGTCATACTGCACAGTAAAGAAAAGCCAAAAAGTCTTTCGCTAGCAGGCAAGGCCAAAAAACCTCTGGATAACCGCAGGCAGCTCGCCTCGGCTGTGTATTACATAATTATATCCGTCGAAGCTTATCTCTGACGTGCAACTGTCACTCCCTACCTCTGACCTCAACCGCAACAAGTGTTTGATTAGAGATAACATAGCAATAACCAAAACAAATGAAAGAATAATAATGAAATGAATCGTAAAATAAAATAAAAGTTAAAACTTCACCTTCAAACTTCATGCTTTGTTGTTTTTCTCGACTTCATTCTTAAAAACCCAGATTGTCATTCCCAATTTTAACTGTGCAGTCCCTCCCTGTAGTAGGTGACTAATGTTGCTTTTATCGTTCTGTTCATAATTGGTTTTACGTAACGTACGTAAACGTAAGAATTATCTTACGTAATAATAATCACTAATCACATTAAAACTGACAAAAAGCCGTGTAATTGTTATAACTGACGTAGAAAAATGTGATGACTTCAAGCTTGATAACATTTCGATTTCGACACAATTTAGTAGTTGCAAGTTGCAATTCCAAAATGACAACGAACTACTTCGGCAGTATAGTAACACCTCTTTGTATTTGTCAAAACGAACAACTTTGATGTTAACTGCTGAAATATCAATGATCAAAAAGAAGTGATAGAGGACGAGACCATAAGTTAACAGGAATGAAGGGACGACGAATACAGAACAAAGAAACCTACATCCACCAAACTAAGCACTGAATGCCGTACGTCGGTACGTCTGTTTCTGTTTGCTTGTTACTTCCGACCAACTATGATCTCTCTCGACTCCTATGTTCTGATGATGATCTCTAGTTTCTCTTGTTGACAAGTTTACCAAACATTTTTGGTTGAAGAATACCTTCACTGATCACTATCCTTCTTAAACAAAAAATTCGTCTGAACATTCATTTACTTTCTGAAGTAACGCGGAATTTGGAATTCTAATTCTCCAGTGAGTCTTTTAACCAAACGAGTTGATATAGTCATTTGCACTTACAGTCCTTTCATCAAGTTCTAAATCATCGAGTGAGGTCATTAATACCCAAATTACGAATATGAATGAAATTCCAGCTATTATATTATACTCACTCTCCGCACTGCACTGAAGGGAAGGAGTACAGTGAGTGTGACTGACTGACATCCTTTGTAGTTAGTAATAGACATATTGACAATAGTAGCATAATTTATAGATTGTATGAAACGCACAAATAAACGAAATACACGGTACGAAGAACTAATACGATTTAATTATTATTCCTTGTGTGAAGATTTTATTCAGAGCAAACTACCTAAAAATAGTCAATACACTACCACATTGCACTGCTTTACTGCATACGCTTCTGCAGTCTCTGCCTGCATCCACAAACACACAGTGTGTATGTATCACACTGAAGAGTTCGTTATTCACCAAACCAAAAGTCAACTCCTGCCCGGATATTCTACCCCCTTTCGTCCCCCAAGAATGTGTGTAATGCATCATGCATTCACAAAACAAACAAGTCACAACAGGCACAAGTACAACCCAACAGTCATATAATTATTACCATCCATCTAACTTTATATGTAACAGTTGTGTCCGTCTGGGCGTCCGGATCGGCTTAGGATGAGAAGTTTTTACCTCGATCCAGAAAAACGTAAAAATCTTTATGAAAATAATGTATCTTTCAAACAATACCCATTTCATTTTCGATATTTCTATACTGTCATTTGTGGCGTGATTTTATTGAAGAGGATTTGCAAAGAAGTATGCTGTATGCGGATCCCTGGCATTTCGTCGACAGGCAATTCGCACCCGGTCAATTCGTCGACACTTAATTCGCCACGCAGTTAATTCGCCACGCAGTCAATTCGTCGAACAATTAACTCGCCACGCAGGCAATTCGTCGAAAAGTAAACTCGTCATGCAGGCAATTCGCCACGCAGGTAATTCGCCACGCAGGCAATTCGTCAACAGCCAACTCGTCGAATTTAAAAAAAGCCAAAATAAGCTTAAGTACAGACAAATTACACCAAAGTCATAGAGAATAATGCTGGTGTGTAGCTTCCGCCAATATATGTGTCTTTGAAATATTTCTGCAAATTTGATTCTACTTCGACGTGGTGCAAACAATGTGTCAACAACACTAAAGGCAAAGTGAAAGATAGGATACGATTGGAACACGGTCTTATCGGCGATGACTGAAGATTTGACCGTTTTTATTTAACAGTAATAGTACCCTAAATATGTCGTTTGTTTGTATTTGAGATTATTTTGGCTTTTTATAAATTTGACGAGTTGGCTGTTGACGAATTGCCTGCGTGGCAAATTACCTGCATGGCGAATTGCCTGCATGACGAGTTAATTGTTAGACGAATTACCTGCGTGGCGAGTTAACCGTTCGACATATTGACTGCGTGGCGAATTAACTGCGTGGCGAATTAAGTGTCGACGAATTGACCGGGTTCGAGTTGCCTGTCGACGAAATGCCCTATATGCTCTACTGTATGCATAAGGAAGAATAGCTGGGGGGTTGGCGCTAGTGTAGCTTCACAGCTCGGGCGATGGATTTTATTAGCCAAGCCTTACCGCATCCTAGCCATAATATGAATTCTTTAGTCACTCCGTGCTAATAGGTCCTTTTTGAAGTGGCTTCTAAAGGTTTCAAAAATTCGTCAGCAATTTTTTTCTAAGTTTTAAAATTAGCTTAACAACTTGCTTGCAACCCGGTGGCCAATAATGATAATATTTCAAATAAGGTATTAAGCTAGTTTTCCTATTCTAAATTGCACAACACAAAAATATTGCACATTATAAATCATCTTGAATTTCTTATTTTACCCAAGCTATATCATTGTTTGGCAATTTTAATTTACATAGCATAGCCTGTTAATTTTCTGCAGATTATTCATATTAATCTCAAACAGAATATAGAAATCATTATTTTATAAATGTCGTCAGAATTCTTTTTGGGAGAAACGATGATATGATAGTATGGGAAATGGGAAACTAGAGGTGGGTGGAAATCTGGGAATTAAAGATTTTGCATTGGAAAACAAAAATGGACTGGGATTAAAATAATTTTAATTGGAGAAACCAAAAGTTGGGTGAAATTATTGGGAATGGGAGAAACGGAGGGTCACCGGGGATAGGATTTTTAGTTATTTTAACTTCTTCTGATTTGCTAAATATGGTTATTCCTAAGCTTATGATTATTAAATACTCAACATTTTTTCATTGTTAAACGGGGTTACTCTACTCTCCAATTAGAAAGTTACATTTCCCTATAGAAACCAGTCCCCGAATAGGGATCATTAAAATAACCGCAGAACCGACACCCGTCAAAAACTGATCAGATTACTATCTTTTCATATACTTACCATGGCCTTCATCTTCATTTCCGGGTTATTTTTATTACCAGTTCCAGTTCAATGCAGATTGCAATAATCATGAGTGCTCAAATTCCAAGTAAGGTGTTCAAAATCCGCGCTATTTGGGGAATATTGTTCATCGCAAAGTTTTCAAAGTACAAGTACATTACAGTCTTTTACTTTGTTCGACAAAATTTTCATTTGCGGGACTTTTTGAAAGTCTTTGTTCTGTAGTACTAGCTAGTAGCTTTAGCTTTCCCATTTCATTGCTTTGCAGATTTTCCTTCGCATAATTTTCTAATTACCAGTATATTTGCATTTTAACAAAACAAAAAGTGTTTAATTTTACTAGATTCCACTATAAATTACAATAAAAACATGGGTTTCTGCAAAAGTTTATTAATAGTTTTAGCAATTACATGTGGATGTGGAATAGATTCTTTACCGGCACCAAAGGAACAGCGGGAATTTTGTAATGCATTTTGTTCACAACACACTATGCATACTTGGAATTTGAGCACTCATGATTATTGCAATCTGCATTGAACTGGAACTGGTAATAAAAATAACCCGGAAATGAAGATGAAGGCCATGGTAAGTATATGAAAAGATAGTAATCTGATCAGTTTTTGACGGGTGTCGGTTCTGCGGTTATTTTAATGATCCCTATTCGGGGACTGGTTTCTATAGGGAAATGTAACTTTCTAATTGGAGAGTATAGTACCCAACCTGTTATTATTTTTAAATACGGCTGTTCAAACATTTTCTGCTTGCTTAAACTATAAAAATTATAATAAAATGTAATAAAAATAAGGAAACAAAGGCATAGCAGAGCATAATGCTTAGCAAGCGTAGGTATGTAAAACTTCTTTCCGGTATGCAGCGCCACCACAAAAGTTGATTTAAAATCTCTGATAGACTTGACGAAACGTAAATGATTTCTAACAGGTGATGAAGTGACTATACATAACTTGAAATAATTATTTATTTTGAATGCAGCAACACAAAAAGTGCAGGAAGCACCATCTCGTGAGTAAATGTATAACAATAACAATTACCATATTGCATTCATAATAATATTACTGCTGCACTTGTAGATTTCATATTTGCCGGATTTACCGTGGGATTGAAAATGGGGCATAATTTAAAGTGAGTCTTCAATCAATGAAGAAAAGCAAAAAGGCAAAACTACTAAAGGCAAGGCCACATGCATCGTATGAATCAGCAGAAAAAAGTTTTGTTACTACTGGACTGTTGTCAACCGATGTGATTGTAATCACTAGCAGCAAGCACTGACAGTTTTGATCTTCAAAATAAAACCGTGAATCAATGGAAATAGAAATACTCTTGAAAATGTCTAACTTTGACTTGTAATATCAATTAAACCGCCCGGAATGGACACTTGGTCAGTTTACAAAAATACATACACTAATCTCACAAGCACTAACTTTGTTCAAAATAAGTCTCTTTCTACCGTTAATACTAAGATTCAAAAGGAACGTCAGTTTTGACCTTCACTTCTTTTCTAACGGCTGTCGTTTTTCAGCAAAGGCAAGCAGACATAAAAAATAAAACCGCAATAGATTACAATTGCACACACGAACGGGGACTACTACGCACTGTACGCACAGTTTTCAGCGTACAACAGTTGACAGTATTTTCAGTATATCACCAGCGACCTCCAGGCCTCTCGTCAATCATCCTGTTTTCGCTCATGAGAAAATTCTTGAAATCGAATCCCGGTGCTTAGCTTACTGTTTACCATGTCCATCTCCAAATGGTCAAGTTTGATTTTGTGATCTTTAAATAAACCTCTGGTCAAGAATCAAGTCAAAATCAAGATCAAGGGGTTGCTTCGATTCGGCAATCAATGATGGATGAAGACCTGTTTAATCAGCGAATCAATTCTAAAGTTTGACTCGATCTACAATATTGACCTTAATTATAATATAATTCTTATGTTTACCTAGCAATTTTAAATCGAATACGCACTATATTGTGATACACAACTTGTCAGTTGTCACTACCTGTTCAACGGTTTTTCAACGCATTGGCATTGATCAGCGGTATGTTTATGCTTTTTGTAGACATTCAACTGTAAGCAGTAAGCATTGCGGAAAGTTAGGGCAAAGTGCTTAAAATTTGAAATCGATAAGGGGGTAACAGTATAGAGTAAAGGAAGGGGTATTTTGAGTCGAGTGTGGCTACTTAGTTGTTGAGAAAACCCAATTTGAACTTGCAAGACTTGCATGCATCAAATACATGCATGAAACCAAAGAGAAGCAGAATTTCTGGTTGAGTGTTTGCGATATGCTGAAAAATGTGCACTTAGTATTATTATTTAAGTTAACTAATTAACTATCCTATTATTTATTTAACTTCTTATGGGACGCTTTGTCCAACACTCTCTCATCTCAAGTCCCGTCAAGGTAGAAAGTGGTTGTATAGCCGATTCTAGTTTCCCCGGGGGTGTGGAAACCCCAAATCTAATTCCAATAACGTAACACAATATAAAATTCCAATAACAATGTAAACACGTTAGTTATTTCTTAAGTGTCTGTCAAGCTAAAATTATGTGAAAGTCTTTTACTGCTTTCCCCTCAGGTGCCGGTGTTGGCTGTTTATAAGGTCCAGTGACTCCAGTGGCCCATAAACACCCAGTAATAAAGTAACTTGGTTACTGGCGATAACGATAAGCAAATAAAGTGCCACAAAAATCTCTGTTATTTAGAGTGTAACTTTTTGCTTTGCCGCGATCGTTTTTCGTACTTCCCTTTTTGTCTTCGTAGTGCTATTGACGTATTGACTAATAGGGAAAAGTATTTTTTAATCCTGACAACAAAACTTGCCAATTCTTATTGAAATTACATTACATCTTGTAAATTGCAAAATGGCAATCCGTGGATTTTTAATAAATTTATAGTTTTAGAATACAAAAAAGCAACGAAAGCTTAGTGAAAGCTCTACTATAAAGTGGCCCCAGTACTCCCTCTGAAAAAAGTGATTTTCTACCTATATAGGATTATTGCCTTCAAATCGCGATACTGCAAATATAATCAAAATGAAAAACTAACTATTCATATACCATCTAACTTTATTAAAATATGATTCGGTTGAATTGAAATTGAAACCCTTGGATGAAAAGGGTGAAACCCTTGACCCTTGAAATGAGACTCGCCTATCTTAGGCAAAAATAATATATATCTCATATATAGAGCTTAATTTAGCATCTCACTTCACTGCAGACTGCAGTTCAGACTTTGTCGTAGTTTCCGCTTTGATATTATTGGCGAATCAAGAAGTCTAAAAATACCAATAGAAAGTAGGTTAAATTTTTGCTCTTTTTTCGGGTTGCAGAAGAAAATGCGTGTACCACTTAAAACATAAAAGCTTATTTCTAGGATCACAATACATAAATGCATGCACGGATCTAAGATCTCTTAGAGGTTTAGACCTCTCGAGGTTTAGATATTACGGTAACTTTTTTATTCCAAAACCGGATTTGAAGGATTCTACTAAATGCGTTCGAGCTTGTCAGTTTTCAGTAATAAGATATTTCAGTTTACTTAGTGATAGAGGAATAGATGGTAAAATGGTAATTAATAAATTACGGCAATGGACCTACAGTAATTTGGTGTTATTGAAGTATTACCTATATATTATAAAAACCGTCTACCCCAGCAGCCCAGCAGAGGTTCAAAAACATTTACTACCACCCTTTCAAAGGATTAAATATAGGGTTGCCCTATTTAATCTTTTGACTCCGAGTCAGTTTTTCTCGGGGGTTTCTAGAACCCTATATATTAGTGTTCTAGAAACCACAATTACGTGTCTTATTATCTGAATTTTTTCGGCATAGCCGCTATCCAGTTTGTAAAGGGTATAGGGTAGCGTAGGAGACGTGGGGAGTGGAGATGTTTATCTCTGCTGATGGCTATGGCTTAGTAGCAGACAGAAGTACAACTAGAATGGTACAACGTGGTAGCAGATGAATGCGAGAATGGTTGTGCAAACTTTATTTTCGGGTGTCGGAAGAGTCGAGTAGAGGGATATATAGAGTATAGATCAGGGTGAACCAAGTACAGTACAGAGTACGTACAGTACAACAGTAGTGCCTGTTGAACTTCAGAAAGAGCATCTAAATAGGTAAATCCGAAAAATCCGGCACTATATTCAATATTGCCTAGTAGAACTCACCGGAGTTCTTTATCACAGACACAGAATATTAAGGCTTAATGAGTACTTGAGTACCTAGGTAGTATTCTGATTTACATTTGCCGTGCCCCAAAGTACGGTAATTTCATTTTCAGAATTTCAGTAATTCAAATTCAAATAATATAATAGTCAGTTGTTTCTCAAGTAGATTTCAACCATTCAACCATATCACTTATCAGCCTTGTTAGTTGGCCTTGATGAGTTATTGAATTCACAATACGCTTACACTGCTTACATAACCTTTTGTTGAAGTTAATAATGATCTTCTTTTTTAACTTCCAACAATGAAAACATGATTCTTTCGAAAAATATTTTGTAGGGACTACTTTTCTTTCTTGAGTTGAATGATTCCATGTCGACATTCTTATTTATTTTTCATTCTTTCACGGCTCTGCAATCCAAACAGGCATGTTTGTGCTATAATAATTTAATAAATGTTTATGGTGGCGGGTATTCCGGCATTTCCGGTCCACCGAAAGTGTGAAAGCATGTGCGATGCTTACCATCGCAATCGCACTTTAATTTCAAATGACTGTATTACTTATTCAGTGTCCAGTGTCAATAGTGTCATATATTATATAAAATTCATTACATTCCCTATTCACCACCATATCAACATTGACAACATATAACATCAGATGAATTAATTTGGTTTTGTAATCCCTTTTATTGTAATTATGTTTCATTCCACAACAGAAAGAAAGCAGTAAAATGGTGAGAATTGAAGATGTTACCAATGATGATACCAACGGTGAAGGTTCGGGAGTTGAACTTCGGCGTAGAAATCAGTCTCCAGGTGTAAATGGAAGCAACCAGAATGAAGTTTTGCCGAATGGAGATGACGAAGATGTTAACCCAGAAACTGAAGTATGTAACAAATATTTTGCTCTATTGAAAACTATGATAATATTATTTAAAAATTATATTGCATTATTTTTTGGCACGGCTAGCTTACGTTTGATGAGCAAGTCGATAGGGAACGCGAGCAGTACCAGCCAACCCCGTTGGAGAAAGTAATGGCAATCGTAAAATCGCTGCTAATGAGAGCTCTTATAGTTTACTTTGTGATGTATTTTATTCGGGGAAATGCAAGTAAACCATCTGCATCTTCGTCAGACGGTAGCGGAAAAGTCCAACCCCCTGCTAGCTTGGCATCGTCGAACGTTTTCCCAAATGGCACCGAATTTGTAGGATCACAGCCAATTTAGTACTTGTCATTTATTAAGTACCTACCTACCTATGGAAAAGTGAATTTTTATTATTTTATTGCAGGACATGTATGTATATGTATCTGAAGATAATCACTCCATACGAAATTTTACTAATGCAAAACTGATCTGGAAGCAGGAAGGACTAATTTATGGTGATTGGTATGGCGGACCGAATTCAGACGGCTCGTATACACATGCAGTTGAAGTGCCCGTTTCTAAGGTATTTCATAGATTTCTACTTCCAAAATTACTTCCGTCGTCCTCAAATGTGTTGGTGTCTTCGCGCATTTCTCTTCCGGTGGTGGTAGTTTGGCTGTCTCAACGTAGCGTTGCTTACACTGTTGCTTCTTTCGTTTTCCCATCATATCTCTACTTTTTCGTCAGCTTATTCGCAAAATTACGAATATTTCGTACAGTAGTATTTGAGTATATTAATATTAAGCCGTCATGCAATTCTATAAAATACCTAGGGCGGTTGTATTGTAATTTGTTTCATTGTTGCCTTGCTTTTGTCGTGAAAATAAAATGTGGACACTTCAAATTCATAAAACGCACACTCATAATTTATTTGATACTGCTGCCTTTGGAATTATATAATTAAAAGATTAAATCTACATTGGATACTATTGAATTATATTCACAGAAAGTTCAAAATAATGGTTCGATCTACCTCCACACTTTTCTTGTGCCCTTTGGACATTCTCCTGATCCCACTGAACAACATTTGTATTCGAAGGCTAAAACCGTTCATGGAATTAAAATGCTTAATAAGTTTAAGAAGAAACGGTATGCCAAAACTCATAATCTTCTTACTGGAGAGACAACAGCAAGTATTGAAGAACAAGAGGTGCATTACCATATTCGCTCATCAAATAGATTTGGTCTTTAGTATAATTATTCGAAACATTGCTTAAAGTTTGATTGGTATTTAAAATATAGAAAGCAAAAAAGATGTCCTCGGAAATAGTTTCACATTGGCACCCAAATATAACCATTAATTTAGTCACGGATTGGACCGCTTGGACTATGGGATCAGTTCCTCCTCCTTTGAATGACTATATTAAATTCATTCCGAATGAGCTAAAATATCAGCCTGTTCTATTTTACAATGAATATTGGAATTTAATGAAAGATTACAACCCGATTAATTCCTCTACACCGTAATAAAGTGATAATTTTCTAAAAGCCTATACTAATTTCAAAGTAAAGGTTTGACGATTTTTATATTTTTCATCAGGAGCCTTCCTATAACTATCACGTTCCAGCCGTTATCCTTGTTTAAATGGCAGATATACGCTGCTCAATCCATGAGAAATCAATGGAGTGCTAACCTTTTAGCTGGTCAAGACGATGATGAAGATGATCAAGATGCCCTGAAAGAAGCCATTCTTGACACAAATCCATATTTATTGGGGCTAACGTTTGCTGTATCAATCTTGCACAGTATATTTGAATTTCTGGCTTTCAAAAATGGTAATTTATACACAGTATAAGTAAAATTTTCAGGTTTTGTGATGCATTAGCTGACTAAGTATTGTAAGTATCTTAATTTTAATGTCAAACTACAGACATTCAATTTTGGAACAATCGGAAAAGTTTGGAAGGTCTCTCAGTACGATCAGTATTCTTCAACGTTTTCCAGTCATTAATCGTCCTTCTTTACGTTATGGACAACGAGACCAATTTTGTAATTCGTGTTAGTGTTTTCGCTGGCCTTCTTATTGAAATTTGGAAAATTAATAAGGTATTGTGCATTTTAAAAGTTAAATATTTTTGCAGATGAAGTACATTCACCGTCATTCACTTTAACCAGTATTGACCAATTGAATTTTACTTCAATACCATGATTGTTGTTCTTCTTTCCTAGGTTATGGACGTCAAACTAGACAGAGAAAACTTGATATTAGGAATTATACCTCGAGTCAAACTGTCAGATAAGGGATCCTATGTTGAATCTAGTACCAGGCAGTATGATTTACTAGCTTTCAAATATCTCTCCTGGGCCCTGTTTCCTCTTTTAGTGGGATACGCTGTATATTCTCTTCTGTATTTGGAACACAAGGGATGGTACTCATGGGTGTTAAGTATGCTCTATGGATTCTTACTGACTTTTGGTAAGTTTTGCTAACTTAATCACATTTCCTTTGGTTTGTCGGAATTCATCAGAAAAAACTATATTTTTCAGGTTTCATTATGATGACCCCTCAACTGTTTATAAACTACAAATTGAAATCTGTGGCACATCTTCCATGGCGAATGCTATCATATAAATTTCTTAATACGTTTATTGACGACATATTTGCCTTCGTTATTAAAATGCCAACTATGTATCGGATTGGATGTTTACGAGATGACGTAATATTCTTCATTTATCTTTATCAACGCTATATATACCGCATTGATCCCACGCGAGTCAACGAGTTTGGATACTCAGCTGAAATGTTGGACAGCAACAAAGAGTCTACTACCACTGGTACTGCAATTTGTGGTGATTCTAAAACTGAACTTTCTAGTGAAGAAAGGACGGAGATCAAAACATCATCTAAACCTGGAAGTCCGACATCGTCTTCAAAAACGAAGTCAAAGCCAAAGAAGCAGAAGAAAAAAGACCAATAATTAATACTACTTAAGAAATTAGTGAAATTAGTAGAAAACTATCTTATACGCCTAGCTTGATAATAAATGTTATTAATTTATACGTATATGCGTTCCGACGCTCTTCTTAATACTGTGAATCGTTATGTCTGCTATGCCTGTTCCTATCCAGTCCATGTATGTACAAATGTTTAATTTGAAATACCTTAAATATTCCATAGATAAGGATATATCGTTAGTTCGTTAGGGCCTTTTATGCATTTAAGTATAGAATGAACTCTTAGTTGAGTAACTAAAATTAAGGCAGTTAATGAAATTGAAATTGTAGTGAAAAGTATGGTTAAATAATCAGTGTGAAAAGGTTACATTTTGTTGCTAATTCTGAATGTGTAAAATCTTGATCTAAATAATAGTCTTCTGTTGAGTTGTGATTGTACCTAAAGAAGCTATGTAAGGAATTGTTAAAGCATTCCATATTATTGCATACATACAGGCAATGTTTCCTATCAATCGTAGCATTTTATTTTTTAAAATGATTCAGAAATTAAAGCTTTTGATATCGGTCAATTCAACTTATTGTAGTTAACCTTCCTTTGCTGTACATTATCATTTTATAAGGAATGTCGAGTCAATGAGGGATATCTAATCAAAGTAAATGTTGATGCTGTAGGATCGGTGAGAGATTGAAAGATTGTAACCGTAAGTTGCAGTGTTACATATGTAAGGAATGAATTTTCGAATATGTAGGGAATTAAGGAATGAACCATGAATTTTCCCCATCTTTATTTGACCTGTTTTAGTAAATAGTAGATATCACTTCACAACTGGATGCGCAAACATTGCTTCTTTAAAAAGATTGTCAGCGATGTAATTAAAAAATTAAGGGAAAAAGCAAGGCTGCTCACATCATGTAATGTGGACGTAAAGGAACGAATAAAATTCTGAAAGGTAGAGTACTAGAAATCCTGTCAAAACGTAGCACACACTATCCTAAATGAAACTGGGTAAATAAGAAATTCAGTAGGAATTAAAAGATATGACATAATCATCTAATAAAACCCAAGTAGGCTCCATGGGCAGTAGTCTGTAGGGAGCCGTATCCCCAATAAATAAGTAATAAATAAAATAATCTAATAAAACCGGAAATATGACCAAACAATTCATCCAAAATGAAAATTCATTTCATTACGATAAAAATATTTAATTGTCTTTTAATGCAAATGTTTGGAAAATACATTTTTTATTCATGCATTCTTTGACAAAAGCATATACACCATCAACAATGGAACCATTTTATTTTTTATTACAGCCTGTCCAACCTGCCAATTGACTTAGCATGCACAGAATTCAATTCATAATATGCCATAACAAATCACAACTGTAGAGACAAAGTTTCCTTTCCCCTTTGAGACAAGGCACAATCTGTCATACAACTAACGAAGATCAAGTAAAAGCGTTAAATTTCCTTAAACGTTTATCCATCAGAGGTTCACACTAATCTATGTCATTAGTGCACTCTAAAACACTTATTCTAAATTCGTTGAAATTTTTTAGTGTTCAGAATTTGTAGAATATTATCTTGCTTTCTGAAATTTGATCGCAACAGGAGTTTGTAAGGAATAAATTATGTGATATTTATGTTGCATACCAGGACTTCCGCTTTTTTGGCATTAACCTTACAGTTCCATTTCATACTAGTTTATTAGAGATTTGTCATATTCTAAATACCGCTAGGGATGGAATTATATCCATTTTATCCATCATCCATCGGGATCAGGATTATCATATTCTGCAAAGTTGTTTGCGCCACCTTTCTGCAATAGTGGAACAGTTCCCAGTGAGAGTCCTAGAAAGAGAAATCGATAAAAACAGTCGTGAAGTTTAGAATGGCAGAACTGCAAAGTGAAAGACACTTTCTCCTATCTCAGTTTAACAAACTCTTTCTTCCCTCAATTGTTCATAATTTTACTATTCATTGTCCATTAGATATTTTACCTCATAAATGTTTGCTTTGTAGAAATTAACTAAATCAATTCACACCAATAAATTAGTGATTGGGAATTTTTCTGTGCAAAGACTACGTTGGTTTATAGTAAGTGTATATTGAGATAACAACATCAGTTCTAGTTCTACGTTAATATACGTTCTACCAACAGAATTCCAAGAATTCATATTCTAAGAAGAGTTAAATAGTTAATAAACTGGGATTCCTCTAGGTATTATACGTGTGTAGTAATTTTTTTCTAACCTTTATCATTACTTTTTGCTAAATCATACATTATTCGTAAATAAAATATATACTATTAGTTTTTAAAAATATATTATTTTGCTCATACGTTGCAATTTACAGTTACCTTTTCTAATCACTTAAATCAGCAATTGTTATGCGTTTAAAACTTAAATTTTCATCTTTCATTTGTTTACCAAACTTGTTAAATATTCGACTTTTGTTTCCTACTTTGCTTCCATCCACAGTGTCACCCATCCCACATGTAGATACATATAATAATTAACGCACATTAATATTTTCCCTTAAGAACCATGGGCATGGGCAAGTTATTTAAGGTCGTATACAAGTTTCTTGAGCTGCCTTGACAGTGAAGCATACTTATTACTTTATGTTAAATTCAAAATGCTCCTCAATGGACTGAATACAAGCTGCGTCTAAAAGACCGCACATTAATGTACAATTAAGTTTTGAAAAATCGAAACCATATTCGTTTAAAAAGCTACTTACATTTGACCAAATTACATGGGCGATCATTTCACATTAATTATGCCTTTCTGAATTGAAATGAACATCGGACTGCCGATTTAGCAGATTTAGAGAAAAACTGCAACTTCACAACGGAAGTGATTAAACACCAAGAATTTACGACATAAGGCGACGTACTCATTAATGGCTAGTTTTGTGTTACCACAATATACCCTCGAAAATAAAATTGTGAACAACAGCAAATAACATTTTCAAAATTGTACAACTAATTTTAATATTTGTCTACAGATGGTTTGTAAAAGATGCTGACTTGACTAATCGTTTTTATAGCTTTCTGCTTTGTGATACAATAGTTACATACTTTTCTTTCTATGCGTACTTATGTGCTCACTTTCATTCATTTCGAATCTTGAAGTAATATTTTGTCTTGAGTGGTGTCTTGTTTGGATTTTCTATAATTGTGTCTTGTGCAGGGTAGGGTTGTGATTGTGAAAGGAAAGTGGAGAAAGTCTTAGTATTGGTGTTACAGTGGCGTTGATTTGTGTCGGAGTGAAAATTAGTGATTACATGATGGAGGAGAGAGAACGATTGCGGGAACGTGACCGTGTCACAGGAAATACATCTTTATCGTCGAAAGGGAATCTAATGCCTTCCCCTCAAAGACATATTGGAGCTGGGGCCGCCACGATCGGAAACGGGGATCCAAGCTCCCCAGGAGACGGGGAAGATGGAGGATTTCAAGATAGACTCATTCCTAGAAAAACGTCTGTAGAAACGCAAACAATGAGTGACGATTCGTACTACCAAAGAAAAATTACACCTCGTGTCCCAAAAAGTAAGTTGTAGAATCTTATATTTAATATATTTATATTTAATTTCTAATTAATTTAAGCTAACATAAAAAAGATTTGTGAATAAAATATGAAGTCATATAATGGTAGTACTGCAAGCAACTCAAAGTTTTCTAATACATTCACATATATTCATGTAATGTGATTATTTTTCCCTTCCCTTCAAAATAAAACAAGTATTCAGATTCAAGCATTTGTGCTACCAATAAAGTGCTTTCACCAGATACCTTTCTAGTAAATTATTACACAGTAGATAGTACGGGCATTAAAGTTTTCTTTACAGTCCTTATTCAACTTACCTATCACATTTCTATGGCTGTAGAATACTATTTTGCTTCGCTTAATTTATTGTATTTTTGTATTGTATTCGAATAATTGCATTTAAATGTTCTACTTAAATAGCCAGTGAAAGTTCTGTAAGAATAGATAGGTTTTAATTTATTGATCACCCTAACTTGCCAAAAAGACAAACGATTTCACACAATTGTATTTTTTATACCAGATGTGAAAGTTTTGTGTCGTGAAGCAGTGTGTGTAGAATATGTGAAGCAGTATATGTAGAATGCAAATTCGATTAAGATATGGTAGTATTAATTGTTATCTACATTGCAAAACGGCCAGTGCCTGCAATGGAAAATTCATCATTCACTATTTATTTTTATTAAAATATATTACACAAAGGAAATGCGCAGTTAAATTAACATTTTTGTTTAAAGATAAATAAATAACATGTGATTTGTTGTATAGGATGCAAGATTGCGGTGTATTTGGCAACAGGAACGGCAGTTATATTAGAACCTGAAAAAGGAAGTTCGGTTACGGCGAAAGATTTGCTTCAAGCCATTGTAGAGAGCGAAGAGTTAGCTCTACCGCCTTATGCTGGAGAAGTCTTCTCGCTTTGGATGGCTTCTTCGTTTCTCGGTATTTAAAATTGCATGTGTAGACTGGGACAAAAACCAGCAATTTATTTTATTGATAATACTAATGATCTACCTAACTACTCACTAATAATATTAATGTGCTTTGGTGTGTTCACAGAGGTCCAATTAAAGCCGAACCAACAGCCTTTAGGTGTGCGTAAAAATTGGAAGCGTTTACTTCACAATTATAGTACTGCCACTCATTTGGAAGCTGAATCCGATGATCCAAGGATCTGCCTTCGTCGATCGGCATTCCTTACAAAAAGAGAAGAGATGCGTATAAAAGACGGAAAAATTTTGGAATTGTTTTACGTTGAAGCGCGACACAACATACTAAGCGGACGATATCCCTGTGAAGTTGATGACTATTCGACTCTAGGTGCTTTACAGGCAGGAATCGAAATGGGGTCTTTCAATCCTGATCTTCACACTTTGGATTTCTTCAGGTAAGCCTTTAAACTTTATTAAATTGCCATTAAAAGGAATAAAACTATATTCATTCATGCAATGATTCAGTACCTAAGGGCTCTTTTGTAGTTCACAGCAAACTTTATAATATGAGGGCTTAAAATTATTATAATATATTATTATATACTAATATTATTGTTATATTATTTAATGTATTATTAATATAATATTATTTTGTAGACAAAATCAGCGTCAGTTTTTACCAGAACATGTTTGCGAGGCAACTTGGATACCATCAATTCTACTTGGAAGGAAGAAAAATTCGCCGTCGTATCTACTAATGGAAAACTTTCGACGTATTCCGCCTACCACACCGTCCAGAAAGCTAGTCCGGAAATATCTGGAACTGTGTTGGTCGCTTCCTTATTATGGGTTAGTTTCTAACCTTCTTAATGTTAAAGTAAATAGAAAGTTTGCTAATAATACGTATTTGCCTAAATGTGTTCTACTTTCTTAGGAGTGCTATGTTTCATGGTCAAGTGGAGAGTCCCGCAAAGGGTCTTTGGTCATTTCTAGATCACCCTGATAATTTTGTTTTGGTGGCAATAAATAGTCACAGCCTTCACGTAATAGACTATTATAGAAATGTAAGCTCCACGCTATCATTATTATCCAACAAACATATAATGCAATCATTCCCACAAAGATATACATTAATCGATCTACTTTTACAGAGAATATTGGTAGGTGCCCGTTTTGAGTCTTTTAAAGTAGAGTTGGGTTGGCCATCCCACGAATCCAACCCCAACTGTTTCCCTTGCCTGTTTCTTCAATTTTCGGAACCAGAGAGTAGAAATAGCAAAATGCTGCAGATTTTTTCTAAACAAGCGCCTATGATGGACGCTCTAATCACACGATTTCATCGAGCTAGAAGTCGAAACAGTCAAATAGACTCTGGAGATGAACTTGACGCTGCACCTACGGAAAATTCTGAAATTGATGGGGGTAATGACTCGTTTAACTTTAATTTTTCATTAATCATTTCATTTATAGTTTAACTATTAAATATTTAATTCAACTGAGCCCTTCAGTGTTAATGAATTTTGTTTTTGTTACAGACTTTTTAGCATCTCTTAAAACAGTGACACAATGTGGAGATGAAACATCTTGTTTAAGTAACAAACTAAATCAACTAACTTTAGCTACTTTTGACGAAGACGGTTTATGTGTGGGTCAGGCTGGATCGTGGGCCTTTGCCCAATAAACGTTTTTGTTCTTATTTACACTTACCCTCTATATATACGTTTTAATAAAATTTTAATCCGAAGTTTTGTTATGATTAGTGTGTACTATACTATATATTGTACGTGTTAAGGTTAATGTACTTAACTAACCGCGTAGTCAGTGTGGATGCAAGACATAAATAGTAGCATAGACCTATACAACGTCTAATTGTTGTGTTTTATAATTATGCAGTATTCATGGAGCTTCAAGTTTTTATCATTGCTTAACAATATTAATCCTCCCACGATATGTTTATGTAGCACCCTGACTAGATATTTATACATGCATCTTTTGTGGTAGTCAGTATTCAGTGTACTCTAGTACAAGTTAAACAATTTTTGGAAAACTTTTAGCACTGCATTACAGAAAAACGAAACATACACAGCAATTTTATTAACCTTTTCTGTAATGGAGTTGAAACACAAAATAAAGATGACAGGAGTTATTCAGTTTAAGAGATCGAGATGAAAAATCAACAAAAAGTCAGTAACAATATATAATATATACGTATAATATATACTTATATGTGTAAATTATGAGAAAAACATCGAAAACTGTTACTTTCAAAAATTAATTTATAAGTCTTTCTGTAATTGATCTTAACACAATATAAAGCTATTTGTTTTCATTGCTCATAAAACAAATCTTCCTTTGAAAAATGAAAATACAATTTACATTCTTCCAGTTGAACGAAGTTCAATGGTCCCTTTATAAAATGTAGAAAACAATTAAGACACATAATGCTAGGTTATAATAATAATTGCCTGTCGATTACATTACGAGTTCACAAATCGTCAAGATATAATAGTGTAATTGTAGTCATTGATTAATGATTAATGTGAATGTAAAAAACGAAGCACATATTGAAACACGATTATTATAAATATTATCGCGATGCATCGGCGTTTGAATTACATTACAGGTTTGCTTTTACATTTAACTCCTTTGAATCTCAAAGGTATTTGATAAAAACAAAGCGAATTTTTGTCGAATAAATAATTATCATTATTATTAGCATTTGTTGAACTTCCAGTTAATTTTTCATTTAAACATGACCCACATGGCCCTGTTAATTTAATGCGAAGTAATTTTCTGTTTGGTCTTGTATTCATCCAATTATCTGCAATTACGTTTTCCAAACGGATCAGTTCTTCACTTTCATTTGCAACTTCTTTCTTTGTTTCCAGGCATATATGGGAGTAAGTTCTGCTTAATGATCGTGAAGTGAAATCCAAAAAGTCAGGAGACAAGATTAAATTCCTGTATTTTAAAAACATATTTAAAAGGTGTTTTAAACATTCATTTAAAAAACTTCAAAAACAAACATTTAAATTTTTTTTAAACATTCATTTAAAAAACTTCAAAAATAAACATTTAAATTTTTTTTAAACATTCATTTAAATTCTTTTAAACATTCAATTTTTAAATTACATTTCTGAAATTCAAAATTCATTAGACTGAATTTCAGTGTGCATGAGTGACTGAAAATCAGTTCCTGAAAACACTATTCCTTACTATGGCATAATTCATTGAAAAGAGAA
Source organism: Yoshiicerus persimilis (assembly GCA_020352615.2). Classification (NCBI taxonomy): domain Eukaryota; kingdom Metazoa; phylum Arthropoda; class Collembola; order Entomobryomorpha; family Tomoceridae; genus Yoshiicerus; species Yoshiicerus persimilis. The sequence continues at coordinate 36,411,588 of CM036941.2, read as the reverse complement.
AACCTTTGCAGCATTTTGGTGAAACGAAATGCTATTCACTTTGTACATTCTTTGGCAAAGTACAAAGTGATTTGAAAAAGTGATTAGTGACTAGTGGTGATGAAATGGGCTCATGTTATGTACGTCCCAATTAATAGTTCCCATCAGATCACATTTGGTAAGAAAGTCTCTAAAGTCTGGTAATAAATGGTAATCTTAGAGTATTTAGTCAACTAGAACCAGGAATAACGAAGGTTTGATAATAATATAATGACATTTCGTTCACTTAAAGTGCAGAGATGTACGGAGGAGTATTAAAAATCCGGGCACAGGGGCACATGCAATGTAAACCAATAGATCCGTTATTCAGCCAAGCAAGATAATCATCTGCAAATTTTAATGATATAGAAAAATTCTAATCTTAATAACTTAATATCTACAAATTCTGGTGTTGAATTTTTGATTGGTCGATTGCGCTTTGAGGAAATAGCACAGTTCGATTACTGCTATTTTTTTTAGTTTTTACTCAGAGCACAATCGATAAATCACAAATTTAACACCAGAATTTGTAGGTATTACAATCTAAAATTGTTCTATATAAATTACAATTTGCAGATGATTATCTTGCTTGGGTGAATAACGGATCTATTGATTTACTACATTGTATGCGTCCGGATTTTTAATGTACTCTTCCGGTGGCTCCGCTTCATATGACATTCTGACCCTTAAAAGTGATGTAAATTAACGCAATACCAAGTTTTAAACTTTCACTATCCAAATTTTATTCGATCTTCCCAAGGAACGTAGAATTTTGGTTACTGGGGTTACTGGGGTATTATTTACCCCGGCAGTAACCCCAGTAACCAAAATTCTACGTTCCTTGGATCTTCCTGTAAGAACTGAACGAAACCAAGGAACGTGGATTACTAGGGTTACTACTGGGGGTCAATTCCAAGGTTCCAAAGTCCCCTTCCACGTACCTTGGAGTTTGGAGCGAAACCGAAACATGGAACTCCATAAGGGAGCTCCACACGACCAAAGCAGAGAGTCAGGTATAATAATGCAACATGCAGTAATCACAAACCAAAAGCACTTACTTATAGAATGCACGAATTAGAGATTGCAGGGGGAGTTCCTGTTCACTTTTTTCAAATTGCTTATGTCCATAAAGGCATTCAGTTTGTTCCAATTCAAAGCGAATAATTTCTTTCGGAGTATGTATTGATGGCCCAAAAATAAGTATTATGGCATTTATACCTATACCACCGCATTCGTTCCCAACTACTCCGCTTATGAAAACAGAGCGAAGTTTCTGTAATACATTAATGAAAAAGACTTGAAGACTTTATTGTAGCCTAAATAGCTTATGTCATAAATTGATAATATTACCTCTAAGGCCACTCCTACAGTTGTTTTAGCTTGCGATTCCTTCCTAAACATTTCATTGTTAATGTGAGTCACTCTTTTCTGTCTCAGAATCATTCTTTTTCTCTTAACCTACAAAGTATACACAAAACAAGATATAAAACCAAGTGCAGTATGTTTTGACTTCACTAACTGTGTCACTTTACAGGCAATTTTTGACTTTGCAATTGTCAAAATAGTGTAGTGTAAGCAAAGAAGAACTTCTGGATTATTTGACATGTAGATCCAAAATCCCTTACTAGAAATTTCAATCTTTCTCCATTTAGAAGATGATTAGGTACTTCTATTTCATCTGTTTGTATACAAAGATTATATTGCTTCCCAAAGGTTTCGTGGACTTCTGATAGATCCTGCTGACACTCAGTTACTTTGGATTCAGTACCAATGTCAGTAAAGGTTGTCTGAATGTTATCCTTCCCGCAAAACTGGAGACTTAGACTTTCAAATGGCAATGGAATCTGCCCTCTTTGATATAAGAAAAAGGTAATGCCAGCCTCTATTATGTTACAAATTTGAAGAGAATCTAACTGGCTCCAACTGATTAAGCTAGACCGAATTTCAAAGTAATTTCTCTTCTGGACCTTTCAAAAACACAAAAAAGTCATTAAGACTTTAATCTATAGGTAGTAGTGGTAGCATATTTTGAAAATGTAAATAATTGTAATTTCTGAAGGGACGTGTCGAATATCATGACATTTCAAAATTCGGTTATTATAAAGTGTTAGTAATGAATCGAATAAGGGAAAAATAGAGTTTTTATTTGTAATTTTTGTTACGGGGTACGTAAAATTTCAAATAATTAACCATTCTTTGTTTTTCAAGTACAATGACCAAAAATGCATCAAAGTAATAGAGTATCCCAATATACCTCTATTTGAAATGAGGTCGGTTGGGTTAAGGGTATAAGGGTTCTAATTTTTTTAATTTTAACTAATTTTACATGTAAAAGAGCTGCTAATATATTCAAAATAGAAGACAGCACTGATCCAACCTTATAATATTATTATTATTCTTACTTTTTTCTCCATGTTCGCTCTATTTTTGAATTATCTAGAAAACTGAAGACGCAATCCTATGTCAAATGTTTGTTTAAGTTTAATTCACACCACTACTGGTCTTTTGGGTCAAAAGAGTTTGGTATTGAATTTGACTTGCCCACGCTCAATGTTGATTGGACTCACAAATTCACATGGTACGACTCTTTATTTACACTCTGAGCTTAAATACTATACAGTTGTGCACTTTGCACTAGTGTATGTATACGGATACAAGTTGGAGTTGGATGTTGGATTCCAAATAAAACTACATTACGGCTACGGCTACGAGAACAGTATTTTATTGTTGGATGGCTTTGCCTCTTTCTGTCTTTCTTGTGTTGTAGACACCCTCTTCGAACTTCGAAAAGTATTGCAGTATTGTTCGTTTTGATTTTTGATTGAAGATTCGCCAACGCTGGATTTCGTAAATGATTAATGCTGTATTAGTTAGCAAGGAAGTGACTCCCTTGATGGTATATTTTAGACACTGAAATAATTAAATATAATTTGTGAAATATGCACCATCTTGCAACTTGATTCCTGTTTGCCTGTTAATACTGTCTCGCCGTCAACTGCCAGATTTGATAAAATATAATTAATAAAATATTGAACAAGATTCAAGGTACTTGGCAATACGAAAACGCTTATGACCGTCGAAATTTAAAGTGAGTATCTAATTATTTTTACATTTATTTTTGATTAGGAAAAACATTACACCCTTATCTTTTGTCAGCTGTTTGCATTACATAATTACCATTACCATCAATGAGGGTCAATTAAAAATATTTCCTTGAACTGCTTTCAATTTCAGTATTCAATAGTGAAAACCAATGCAATTCAGCGGAATATCAAGTGGGAGAAGGCAGTGAAATGACGACCGACTGGTGTGCAATATATCATAAAGAGGACCAGTAGTCATGTCAATAGGTATGTGACAATAGTTAAAAAATAACCAGTTTTTGGTTTCAAGCAGTGACATTAGGGATACAGACAGATCAGCCTACATCGACTTCGAACCTGGATTCAGCAAATAGTTGTTAACAGCAAACAGTTTAAACTTCTGCCTTCAACCAAATTAGTCAGCTGGGTGGGACAATATACTAAAAATATCCTTAACTCAACACCATCATTTCTTTTAAGTGAGCGTGATAAACGTATAGTAGTATGGATACATATTTATAATAGATGGTTGGTTATGTTTTTAATTGTGTGCTTGGACTGCTTTCTAAGCTACCTTCTGTCTTGATGATCAAACTTAAGGATGAAACTAAAAGTGATTGGTAATTGAAAAATATTTTGTAAGTTTATGCTATGAACGGAACCAAACCGGTCTTCACATGATTTTGATGTTATTATGTGTCTTGTGAGCCGTAGTTAAGAGCTATTTGCTCAAGTTGACTCGTCAACTATGCTCACGTCAACAACTATACTACTATTATGTATGTTATGTTCACGCTCTATTTCATCACTGTTTTGTTTCTGGTGTACGAAGGGCGGTGAATACATACTATTTCTTAATGTTTATATTTTCAATCCATTGCAATTTAGATATTACGAAAATCACCACAGTCACTACCAACAACAAAGCCATCAATGAATGTTGTCAGAGAAATCGTTTGCTAAAAGACGGTGGAAGTTAAACATAGAAGATTTAAAGAATTTTGTGGTAAAATATCAGTGATATAAAGACAACTGAGGATATTAAGAATCTGGCGAAATTGATCCTAACTTGCAAAAGATAATAAAACTACTAGAAGATCTCAATAAGACCATGGGAGATAGCGGTGAAGCTGCATCATCGACCGGAGATGTAATATCCAATGAGAGGGTAACTGGAATACTGAAGCTATGTGTTGGTGAAGATGTGCCACAACAAATTCAATTGTCCGGAAAAACGGTATATCTGATTTTTGATTTTGTATTTCGTAATGTGACTTTCTTGTTTCTTGTACTTGACTTTTGACAAAACCGAGGGCCTTAAACTCAATCTCCTTTTACATATCAATATTGTAGCAATTTATAAGATCAAATAGTAGATTATAGTAGATTTCTAAAACATTTTTTGCATTACAAATCGCACAAAACATGTAGTGGCTATTAAGAAAATAAAAAAATACAAAATGTTGCATTATTTAAATTTTACAGAAAACTTTCGGACGAGCTGTAAACAACGATGTAGTTTGTAATTGTTTGCAAATATCCCGCAAACATGCAGCTTTTGAATATGTCAACAATAAATGGTTCCTCAAAGACATGGTAAGACTCCACGCGGAGAGTGTAACAATTATTGACGCCACATTTTGCAATACAATAATAAGGCAACATTCTACACTCTTGCTCTTGTTTGCAGTCTTGGTTAACTTGGTTTAAACAATTATGTAGTGCTTACCGATATCGGTTAAAGAAAATGACAATTGTATTATATTATGATATACCAATCGAATCAATTGTACAATGAACATTACTATTGCTGTATTAATGGGCATTTCTTTGAAGAAATGTAATTTTAACTTAACGTATATTATTTTACAGAGTACAAATGGTCTATCCATCAATGGACAAAAGATTGACAAAGGAGTAGCATCTGAGCTCTTTCACAATGACGTTATAATGTTCATTCCAACGGGAGCTCTCCAATATCAGTTTGAAAGTGTTGATACTGAAGCGCTTCCACGTACAAACCCTTCAAATATAGCAAGCAATTTGCACTCTCCTGTTAACTTACAATCATCAAACGATTGCGAAAATAACAATTTGAGATCCAATATTCCCAAGCCTCCTATTACTCCGATATCCTTACAAGATGAAGACGACTATAGCAATCACAGTGAGTCGCTATTGGTGGAAGATATCCGAGAAATTCCTCTTATCTCAATACCAAATTATAGTGAAAGTACTTCGACCAGTACTAGTAGTGGCTCCTCTCCTGGAAAAACCAATCAGTATTGTAACCAAAAATTAAGTAATAAGGAAACTCGAGTTAAACGACCGTATGCCAGTGCTGAAGAGCCTGGCAGTTCGTCTGCAAAGCGAAAATTTCTTAATGACTTTAAGTGTTCTAAAATTAAAGAAGAAGAAGAGCAAGAACTTCCAGACATTGAAGACTTTGAGGACCCTGTCGTTGATATATTGTCAGAGGTACAAGAATTGCCTGATTTAGATGAACCGTACTTTGATTTACCAATTCAAAAGAAAATACAAGTCACTAGTAGCACAAATGATTTTTCTTTGGGAAATGACGTAGCCATACTTCAAAAGCAAATTTTGGAATGTAGAAAACAACTAAAAAATAAAGAGGCAGAAATTCAAATACAATTGATCGAAAAAGATATTGAGTATCAAAAATTACAGGATAAGTTCAGCGAATCTGAATCGAAAGCTGAAGTTCAGAAAGAAGAAGTTTTCAAACGTGTAATGGATGCAATGGAAAGAGAACTCGGTTGTTGCATTTGCAATGAAATATTCATAGAAGTAAAGAATTTTGACAATAAGTTTTAATTAATTGTTAGCATTAAAGTTAGCGTTGAATTTTAGTAGAGTTTTTTTACTTAATATAATGCAGTTGAACTGTAACTGTTTTACTAATGATATGTTTTTTGTTATTTTATAGGCTACAGTCATCGAATGTGGTCACACATTTTGCAAATTTTGCATAAGTGAGTGGGTTAGACGCAATCCGGAGTGTCCCATTTGTAGATCGCCTATCAGAAAGCAAACAAAGCATAAAGAAATGGATAACTACATTGTCTTAATTCATACAATAATGTCTGATGAAATTCGTAATAAACGGGAGTCGACTCTACAAGATCGAGCAAAAGCGATTGAGAAAGCAGAAACAGATCATCTGGCTTCAGCAAGAGGACGCCGAGGAGCTATTGGCGATTTGGCAGATCACAGTATAATAGAATTTCTCAGTGACATGCATATGAATCAGATGTTTAGGGTACGAGAAATTAGTCGCCCCAGACGTGGATATGGTCGGGGAACATCAAGCAATCGAAGAAGTAAGTTTGTCTATATAATTAGTAAATTGATTGCCACAGTGGCAATAGCTGCATACACAGGCAGTTTAGTTTACTTATTGCTTACATGAAAAAAATTGATCGCTTAATCACTATCTGATTTGATGTATGTTACGCATAATTTCTGTTTTAATGAAGTTATGATGGTTATGTGTTATTAAAGCTTCGTCTCCTCTCAACTGTGGTAGTTTTAGACCATTTTGGCCTTACAAAGTCTAAAATATTATACGTTATTTATGAAGTTTTATAAATATTTAAACAGGTACCAGAATTCAAAATCTAGTGGGTGAGGTGTCTGGTGGCACTAACGGACTACCACGCCAACGAGGCCGGCAAAGGCGTGGCGCAAGGCGAGGGCCTGTGGAAACTGTCACGACTCCAAATGCCGCTAGTTCTAGCTCAAACGCCGAAGCGCCTAGTTTGCAACCTGTTCCCCCTGCAAATGTCATTCCTGCGCCAAGCAATCCTAGTGTTGAGCTAGTGGATTTTCAACAACCGGGACCCAGTAGATTTATGGGATGTAAGACTTGTACTCAATATTTGCCTTTACTTTTTAGAGACAATGGAAAAATTATGTGGGATTCAAATTTATATTACATTGATTACCAGTCCTAGGTATGGTGCAACGTGCAGCTACGAGTAGAGTTGGAGGAGTTAACTTATTTTCGTCAAATCCTAACCCAACTGCCGCAGCTTCGACGGCAAACAATACTGCAGATGCTAACAATGTTCTGCCGGAATTCAGCGGAAGAATAGCACCTCGACATTCCGATTCCGTAGTGTTGCTCTCTTCCGATGATGACTTGGAATTGATAGATGAAGCCCTTGGAAGTCGTAGAGCTCGGCGTACAAGAAATGTCCCTTTAAACATAGATTTCTTTGGAAATTCTGACTACAACACCAGCGGTTCCAGTGACGAATACTGACTCAAGTAGTGTTGAATTCTTCCTTTTCTACTAAATTTAAATAATAGACAATAGACTATTGTTCAAAATTGCAGCACTGTGTAAACTATAAATTAAATTAAAAAATGGAAAGATATTGATGTAAGTCAATTAGGGTAACCTAATCATCCATCGGATTTGTGATCGTATGAGTTAAAATGTCAAAGTTACACATTACATTAGTTTAGTTAGGAGTCTGTTCATTCCTATTGCAATATTGGAAGGACACCTTCCTTAGGTTAACAAAATTCAAATTCCCATTTAAAAATGTGTGGACATAATGGTGCTTAAATGTTTGCCGTTTGGAAAAGCACAAAAGTTAGTAAGAAATTATGTCCGATTTCGACAAGTTTGCCTCTGACGCAGACTCATCTCACGATGAGCTAGCCACATAAATTCCCAAATCTCAAATCAGCTTCAAAAAAGAAACTACCTACAAAATTCTCCTTATTTGAAAGAAACTATGGTATGGTAATTACCATATTTTAATTGAATGTTGAATTTCGAAAAATCGTGTTCAATTTTTTCGTAGTATTTTTGTATCATACCAGTAGACTAGAAAATATTGGAGTCGTACTTTTCTGGCTTTTATTGGAGATTTACCGATTATTGAAAAGTTTGTACTACAACAGGGACTACGAAAGCTATCATACAATTTATTATAGTAAAAATGCAAGAAGTTCTTATTAGACCTGACCTTATGTAGTAATTGAAAATTGTAGTGATGTCATAATATATTGTCAGCGTCAACAGCCAAGAAGCTACCTCAACCTATTCATCGCAAACCTAAAACGGTTCTTGCAAAAACACATCACAAAAACAATCAAATTCTGTTTTCATGGGATTAAAGAAGTATGTCAACGTAGCGTCATCATTAACACGTCACGCCCCTTTTCATTCATTACTAGAAACTCAGAAAGCCTTGACTTTTCTTCGCTGTAATTGATGTATTATGTCTGAATCGGACTGTATAGGACCAGGGCAGGGGTTAAGGAAATGTAATGTATATAATAAACTACGAGCGAAAAGCCATATAGCAAAAATTGCGATTTTTCAGAGGGAAGCAAGAGTGCATAATTCAAGAAAAATTGCACAAATGACGTTGCTAATAACGTAGCATAAGCTGTGTAGTGTTTGAATGTGTAGAAATTTACCGATTATTTTCTTGCATTAGCTAAATTAATTTAATTGCATATAGTAGGTTATTAGTGACGTCACGCACTCGCATTTAAACGGCTTCAGTGGCTTGCTCGCGAAGTCGCGAATGTACTTCTCATCCCTATCGAAGTATAATCTTTTAGTGCCCTGCCCTGCTGTAGGGCGACAGTTTTTTAAATGAGAATTTTTCAAAGCAAGAACATTAGATTAGGTACCTTAATTGACTGTATGAATATTTCTAACATTAAGTAGTTTTAATTTGCAAAATGAATGTTGTTTGATATACCTAATACTTTATTAACTATAACTGTGTAATAATTGTAATATAAGTTTGTTAGACAGTAAATACTGCTTTTTTACATCATTTGAATTCGCATTCTAAATCTGTAAAACGTAAAATCGAAAAAATTTTGCCTTCGGCCACTTTGGCTTTACTCATTCATATGTATGTAGTAGTTGATATGTAAGTCAAAACCCTTTCACTTTTGGATGAAAGGACACAAAATAAATTCTTGCGAGTAGTGAATTAATTTAGCATCAATTGAGCATTTAGAGTTCAGTCTTTAGTCATTAATTATTGCAGGCAGGGTATATATTATTATAATATATTATCCATCTTTTACTCAACTGCATCTTTAGGTTTGCACTTTGCAGCAGACTGTTGTAATACATATCGTAGTCTTTCTTCTGAATCCCGCTAAGCCAATTATATCATTTCTTCAAAATGCTGTATACCATTCACCATTGTTCTATCATTTTTCCAAAATCCCCTAAGCCAATTCTATCTTATTTCCAAATAACGACAAGCCACGTTTCTCTTAAGCCATGTCTTCTTTCTCCTTTAGTTACTAGTTCGAAAAGACGATATCCCACAGCTTTAAATAACGTGATCATTCAAAAGAGTGCAGATGTTTGAACAAATGGGGTTTTCGTTTCTTTGTCATGTCTTAATGAACGATTTCATAAATAACGGATTTCGGAAAATTTCAAAAATGAAAAACGTTATTTCGAAAAAATGAAAGTTTGATACAGAGGGTTTTGGAAAAAGTGAAAGTTTGGTATATATAACCACTACTACTGCGACAAGTCGTCGAGTCGAATTTCAGTTTGGAGCACAAAATAATGGTCAACACATTACAGTTGCCCTCAACTGATCAGACCAAACAAGTGGCGCTCGCTGCTATGGAAGCACTTTCTGATTGGTCGTGTTTCGTCATTTTGGGGCCTTCCCATAGGCTAATTCGCATTTTTTTCATTAATTATTTTTTAAATTCCAATCTGCCTATGGGAAGGCCCCAAAATGACGAAACACGACCAATCAGAAAGTGCTTCAATAGCAGCGAGCGCCACTTGTTTGGTCTGATCAGTTGAGGGCAACTGTAAATGAAATTCGATTTTAGTATTACTATTAAAATATTTAACAAGTGCCCATGGCCACGGATTCGGGAAGGGGTCCAAAATTATCTATAATCCCGAAAGTACGAAATTAGGAAGTCCGCTAAGTAATAAACCAGAAGCTCTCTTAGTAACAAGCATCTCTCTCCCTAAGCAATCATTGCCTAGAGAGAGAGTTGCTTGTTTTTAAGAGAGCTTCTGGTTACTTAGCGGACTTCCTAATTTCGTACTTTCGGGATTATAGATAATTTTGGACCCCTTCCCGAATCCGTGGCCATGGGCACTTGTTAAATATTTTAATAGTACGTCTAAACTAAATACACATAATTTTATTAATGTTGTGCATTGGTGATGGTCCCAATTTTGAATAAGACGGATTCGTGCGAACCTACAATAAAAATGCAGTGAACCATAGCAATTTAAGAATTTTGGATCTTTCAGAATATTTTTGAAACAAAACAAACATGGGAAGGAAATGAAGTAGGAATGAAGCAGCTCTAATGATAGTGAGTTGAACTAGAATATAATAACTACAAAAATATCTCTATCTAGTGCGTACACACCATTCATTACAGTAGTCCATATACCTTATTAGATTAGTCGAAGTACCTGATTTTGGAACTTGCAAACTTGTCACAACCTCAAAAAACTTAAAATGGAAACTATGATTACAAAACGAGACAGAATGATAGTTGCGGAACTCTCAAAAAGTTACACCTGCCGAATTTGCAATGAGATTCTTATTCATGTAATACACGAATATATACATACATATGTCGTATACATACATTTATAGATTGCATTTGATAGTTTGATAGTAATGATTAAAATATATTGTACTTGTTATGTACTGTGGGTCACAAATCAAAGAAACCCGAAGTAATATGACCAAAAAGTGGCTTAGGCCAAACGAGGTTATATACAATATACCCAAAAGTGCACACTTGCTGGGTTAAGAGTAAAAATCAAAAATTCTAAAACTAAAAAGTTGCTTAGTCCTGGGCCACGGGCCTGGGTGCCTGGGTAAAGCTTTGTTTAACCAAATAAATTAAATGTTGACTAAAGACCTTACTTACTAGTCTGCTCTGCTAGTTCCCCTTCATACAAATGCTTTTAGTAAAATGGGAGGGTCACTATATCGGAGGTCGGAGGGCTTCTGGCTATATCACTGGCCCGCATTCTTTGAACAAAATTCTTTGTTTCCGAACTAATAAATTAATTGATGTACTCATAAATGCTTCCAACAGATTCCCCAAATCCCCACCAGCAAGTTAACAATGGCAATGGGGTTTCACTTTCTATATTGAATTTTCTTATACAACTTAATTTACATTCCAACCGCCCCATAAACATTGTAGAAATATATTTACATTTCAATTTATTGCTAAATTTTCATTATGTTTCAGGCCATGGTGGCAAACTGTGGGCATAGATTTTGCAGATATTGTATAACACTGTGTCTCCACAATTGCCTGAAGTGCCCTGAATGTTCTGAACTTCTGCAATCCACTAAAGCAGACGAAGACACTGATAGAAAAATTGAAACGAGTTTTGGACAGTGTTCGCCATACCTTATTCAAAAGAGAAAGAGTATTATTGAGAACCGAAGCTTCTCTGAAAAGGAAATGACGAGCCGATTTAACATTGATACGAGTTTCCAATTCCAAGATTCAAAAAACTTGAATAATGCTACGAATAGGAGGCAAAATGGAAATGATCACTACAAAAAAATATCAAGAAACTCAAAAATTTTGGAAAGCAAGCTATTCAAGACATATGATAGGCTTTTAAATCAAATATCTTCCGATAATATTTCTGCCAATTCCCAACCATCTGGTCCTAAAGGCGACCATAATTGTTGCACAGATGAAGATCAGGCAAAGATTGAACATGTTGCAAAAATGGCGGCCAAAACAGCTTCAGAAGCTTTTCAAAATCTTTCTCAAGCGGATGATCTGCTGAAAGAAGCCGATGGTGTACTTGGAATAATTGAGTTTTTAAAAACTTACTCTATGGATAGTATTGCAAAGGAAGCAGAATCCTTTAAGATTGATTCCAGAACAAACTTTGAAGAACAGATTGCTTCTGAGGTCAGCAAAGGGTATGAAAATATACAGCAAATTTTAAACTCCAATTCGTCAAATAAAGCCCGAGCAAAGAGCAAGATCAAAAATACTTCTGAAGCTTCCAATACCTTGTCGTCTCAAAAATTAGCAAATGATAAAGAATATTTTAATATGAACAGCGCAGAATTCTCAACTCACATGAAAAAGTGCCAAGAAGCATTACAGAGAATTCGCAATGAAAGCATTGGAAATTTCGTGAGTGGGGTCTCAAAAAGTACTCTCCCTGTAGCATCTAAATCCAAAGTAATTCAAAATAAAAAAATTATTTACGAATTTGTTTCGTATTGAATCATATTATATTCATGCCCTCTTATAAACTACCTAATGCCTATAGATACGACATAATTCTGACTCTGATTAATACACAATGATATTGTATGATTCAAAATTTTCGTCTTTCCAATGGTACTAACAGCGTTTAAATACAGTTTACCGTTCTTGAGTTATTCATATTCAAAGTGTATATCACTCTGGGACACCCTGTACTATATCTCAATTACGTAATTTAGAACTCTTTCTCCGAACTTTCACATCGATTCACTTTCATTTTACTTTCACGTTGAGATGTATATAATATATTATGGCAAATATTTGCACTAAAATGTCGCATCGTTACTTTTCTTTATAGAATCCTCCCAACAGTGAAGTTATCAGCAGAACTTCGAAGTGGAGAGAAACGAAACCTAACATTGTCTTTAAAAGGACTAATTCCAAAAGTGGAGCACTGAGTGGTACTATCAAAAAGGCATCAAAAGCGTCTATTAAAGAATCTTCAGACTGGAAACTGCCTCCTTTATTTTCCAACGAAAATTGAAATGATGCGTTCATTGAAATCTTCAGTCAAATTCAGCACATAATTACATTTAGATATTTTGTAAAGCATTTCAACAATCATATTAATCATCATTTAATTCTAATTAATTCCTATCGACGCCCTTAATATATTTCACTGTACATACTACCATGAGGTTTAATTAGAATAGACATAAGAGGCAGGAGGGTAATAATGAGTTGCCTGGGCTCAATACACACCTCAGTTGTCTTGTCTTGTCAGTGTCCATATCCATAAAGTAATAATAAACCAGTGTAACACTGGGGTAACCAAGTATCGATCGCGAAATATAGTGGAAAAAAGGATATTGGACACAGTAGAATATAGTGGCCATGAATTGATGAATTAGCCACTTTCACAATGGTCCACTAGACGTCTTATAAATGTAAATAAATACGTTTGTAAGACGTCCAGTGGAGTGGACCATCGACCATTGCGAAAAAGGCTAATTGAGCCCTTTGTAACACAAGCACCGTCTAGCATCTAGGCGGCGTACGTGAACAATCAATCTCTATATCTGCTGCCAGATACTAGGTTCGATTCCTGCTTGCGGTATAAGGTCACAGGTTGTTTGTGTGACGCACGAATTGAAAGATAGATACCTAAACTAACTATGGGACGATGGAACTGCAGTACCTGAGACTGAGAGGCTTGCGGCTTGATTCAGGATACGACAGGGCAGAACCCCATCAGACAGAATATTTCGTATTCGTAATGAGGCTATGAATCTATTTAATGACAACCTTAGACCTCTCGGCCTTAACTAACAATGTCTGTCTCAGAGGAGGTGGCAATGAGCCCGTTTATATGGTTTGAGCCCTGCACACCTTACCTATAGAACATTGCTCACTTCTTAAAACAGAACAGAACAGAGATCCGTGTTTATATATATACACAACAAAATAAACGGAGGAAACTGTTCTAATGAGTAAGCCTAAGCCTATTATCAAAATAATACTTCGGCGAAAACCATAGGTCAAAAGTAGATGGGAACTTTGCCTGATGTGATTAGAAGGCTAGTTGTCTGACTGGCGGACACTGTGGACTTACAATAACATATATATGCTATGCGTTCTACGTTTGTATGACCTGATTAATAAGTTGTCTAACTAGCATGTATTGTCTGACTGATAGTAAAATATACTATGCATGTAGCATGTAGTGTCGTAAGTTTATAATCCTTTCTCGAGTTATTGACACGACGGACAGACAGACGGCCAAGGCATTTTAATGAAGTATCTGACAATACTTAAGTATAATAGCAACATACTTAAAGAAAGGGTAAATAAAAGGGACAGCAGCTCTGAATGCTGCAATAAGAATAAAATATATTATTACTATGGTCCGCTCATGGACGTATGTCCTGTTGTACGCCAACCCATCGGAGGCAATTGATGCTCAAACAAGCTTTTTTCTGTATGGGCTCTATATTATTATTATTGTTCTGTCTGCCCTGTCGGCCCACAGTGCCCAGTGCCCAGGCAATTCAAGCAGTAATATAGATTAGGTACTAGCTTTTAAGCGAAACATTAAATCGAAGCAACCTTTATTGCTATTTTCTATCTGTCAAAGAATCAGTTTTAATTTAATCTCATTTGTATTTAGCTTTGCTATACCGTTTCATTTCAGATTCCTAGTTAAATACAAGTGAGACTAAATGCACCTTCTTTATTGGTTGGTACGTTGGTAGATTAATTTATTTTTGGCTGATTTTAAATATTTCTAAATTGAAAGTCCTTTTTAAAATTTAAAAAGTAATTTATAGGAATATATATTATTAGTCTTGAAAACAAACATTAGTTAATATGAATTATTAATTTCGTACAAATAGCTCACATTATTAGTATCCATAATCATGTAATGTAATCATGAAAGGATTGTAATAATAATTATTATTTAGTAGAAAAGGAAAAAAAGTAATTTTTAATAGTTCTTTAATATAATTAAGAAATCAGAACATTTATATCACACTCACCTCGCAGTTGATTCTAACAATAAAATAAATACCATTTGGATGTATAAAAAAATATTAATGTAATGTGTACTGGTGTTATTTGTTACTTTGTTTTATTTAATATAAGTGTCAGTGTTTATAAAATTTAATTTTGCATATGCATGCAAATTGCAAACGATAATTTCAATAGAATAGCAAACCTCTTTTCATTTTTAAGGGTGCATTTCTAAGGCTGTAATTTGAAGGTGTATTTTTAAGGGGGCATTTTAAGGGTGCATTTTAAGGGTGCATTTTTAAGGGTACATTTTTAAGGTTACATTTTTAAGGTTGCATTTTTAAGGTGGTAGTTTTGAGGTGGTAGTTTTATAGTTTTGAGGTGGTAGTTTTGAGGTGGTAGTTTTGAGGTGGTAGTTTTGAGGTGGTAGTTTTGAGGTGGTAGTTTTGAGGTGGTAGTTTTGAGGTGGTAGTTTTGAGGTGGTAGTTTTGAGGTGGTAGTTTTGAGGTGGTAGTTTTGAGGTGGTAGTTTTGAGGTGGTAGTTTTGAGGTGGTAGTTTTGAGGTGGTAGTTTTGAGGTGGTAGTTTTGAGGTGGTAGTTTTGAGGTGGTAGTTTTGAGGTGGTAGTTTTGAGGTGGTAGTTTTGGAAGGACGCTCAATGCCCATCATTGTGCGGCACTGACAAAATAAATATATCGTCGCGTCGGTGTACTACACATTGATACATAGTACAAATGCACATGTGATGCTTGGTGGTAAGATGTGCAAAATACAAACAATAGTATTTCAATAATTCAAATGCAAACATCCTCGCGAGGAAAGATTTGTCAAAGGTGAGGAACTCCTGTTTGGTTTGGACTCAAGAATATTATCTAAGAAATAACTAAAACGATTTCTAGAGTCCCTCAGTTATAAAACTGTTTGGAAAGGACGTTGTAAGTAAAGAATAAAGCTTACTAATACCCTATACTACTAACACTGCAAACATTTCATTTCAAACAGTTGTAGTTTTCAAGTTTGTCACTTAAATTAATGGCTTGTATATATTTTATCCATGTTTTTGCAATATTATAATATAGGATTGACAACTTTACTATAAAGGCAAGACTGTACGATAATAGAGGCACACCCCAGACTTCCTTCCCCCGTCAGGTCGTTGTCTTTTGATATCCTCCGAATACTATTAATAAACATTTAAGCATTATGTGGTAAGATTTACAACGGATTCACTGATTGATTACAGAGTTGAGCTGAATGACCATTTTCCACCCAGCTTTGTGCGCAGAATAAGTTATTTGCAGTATGGCTCAAATACACCCATGTGAAGACACAACGGATGCTGTCTCATTATATCCAGTTCTCGGGTTATTCTTAAAGCCCATTGCTCGTATTAATATTTCCATTCACTATCCAGCACTTAAAAATTCCCTTTCAAATGGAGGGAAATCTGTGTCCAGCTGGGAACTCATGGAAAAAATAAAAGCACTAACTGTGCCGGACCATTTTATACAGTTAAAAATAATAAAAAATACACTCGAGTTTATTAGGTTTGAAGGTGATCTGGAAAACAGAGATGTTTTGAAGAGCTTGTCCACAAGATTAGAAGGTAACTTTAAAGAATGAACAATATTTGTTATAGCGAATACAATAATATTTTCATCCGTCATGGATCTGCATGTTTTTCGCTGAAATGATGGCTATATGTAATGTAATGAAAATATTAATGTATCTGAATTGCTTTTAGGAAAAGCATTAAAGCTTACAGGATTCAAGGAACCTTTTAAAGTTCGTACTTCAGAAGCCAAGGTGCAATTTCCTTCAAAATATGACTGGGATTCCTACTTCCGAGATGCCAAACATATGAATGAAATGAAAGCAGGTGAAAGGCCTGATACCATCCATTTTCAGCATTTGCCATCCAAATGGTTTTCCCAAAGAAAAAACGATGAAAAACCAATGCCTTCCGAGAAATTGTTTAGACGAATTTGGGAAACATTTGGAGAAATTCGATCAATAGATATTCCTATGTTAGACCCTTATCGACAAAAGATGAATAGTAGCATTCCTGGAATCAAGACATTTACTTTCAATATTGATTCTGTGTTCGAAGCCTACGTCCAGTATAAAGACTACATGAGTTTTGTAAAAGCAATGGATGCCCTTCGGGGAATGTTTTTACTCTATCAAGAAAACAACAAACATTGGGTTGCTTCTGTAAAGGTATTAATCTATTATTCTCTGCATTTACCATATTTGCAATTGCGAGCATTAGTAATTGGTTTTGCGGCTTTATACGCTGATGAGGGCATGGAAAAAACATGGCTTTAACAGAAGTTTATTGGATATTCAATTTATTATTTGGTACCCATATAAAAATTTAAAAAATTCCCTTACCCTTTTCACAATATATACCCTAAACCCCATTTTTAGCGAGCCAGAGGCTCACTTATGGAACCGTGTTGTCTGTCCGTATGTACGTATGTAGGTATGTACGTATGTACGTACGTATGTAAACACCATAACTCTTGAAGGCATTGACCGATTTGGATAAAACCTCGGATTTGGACTCATCTCGACCTAGTTAGGAACCCTATTTAAAATGGGCGTGGTCACCCCACCCCTTTCGGAGATAACGCGCGCTCACTTTATAAGCAATAAGATATGAAAATGGGGATTTGGGTACTGAAATATCTTACACCGCTTCTAGTAGTTTGTTAGCAGGATAGTAAAAAATATTTTACACCGCTTCCACTTTATATTGAATAAGATACCCAAATAGGGCTTTTAGGTGTAAATTATGGTTCTTGGGTGTGACCACTTTTGAGAAGCGGTATACACACTTTTTGGGTGTCTTTTATCATATGAAGCGGTAAGCTAACTTTTTGGGCGTTTCCCACTTTATGAAGCGGTAAGCTAACTTTTTGGGTGTTTCCCACTTTATGAAGCGGTAAGCTAAATTTTTTGGGTGTTTCCCACTTTATGAAGCGGTAAGCTAATTTTTTGGGTGTTTCCCACTTTATGAAGCGGTAAGCTAACTTTTTTGGTGTTTCCCACTTTATGAAGCGGTAAGCTAACTTTTTGGGTGTTTCCCACTTTATGAAGCGGTAAGCTAATTTTTTGGGTGTTTCCCACTTTACGAAGCGGTAAGCTAACTTTTTTGGTGTTTCCCACTTTATGAAGTGGTAAGCTAACTTTTTGGGTGTTTCCCACTTTATGAAGCGGTAAGCTACCTTTTTGGGTGTTTCCCACTTTATGAAGCGGTAAGCTAACTTTTTGGAATATATTGGACGCATTCATTATTTACATGACAACCCTTTAATTTAGGCCCAGTTTCTGTAAAGAGGTAATTAATTCCCTTTAACCCTCTGGCTCGCTTCATGTTACGGCTTGGCGATGTTTTTAAATATCCAATATAATGTGGAAGCAGAATAAAATGGTTTTAATCAATAATGGTGTACAGTGCCTTCATAGCTACTTGCGACGAGATGACTGGAAGGGCAAAGTTTTGTTGCCTTCTATTGGCTGAAAATATTTGTGAAAGAAATTGTTTTATTGGTTCCTTGACTACCGGCGGCCATCTTTTTTTCTTTATCAAAATTGTCGTTGCCAAAGTTCTTAAAAGCGGAGTCACATTCTCATTAGTTTTCGTTGTCCAGTGATTACTACAATACACACTGTGTGCATAATAAATAAGCATTACTCTTCGGAGCTAACGCTACCTTGGAGATATTATATTAGCGAATAACCCTTATATTTAATAAGGAATGACGTGAAATGACTTAAAGATGCAATCAAGGAGAATAAACGGTTTACCAGATGTATTGAATAGAGATTTCCACATGGGGGATTTTGAACTTCTATAAGGGACGCTTTTGGAAAACCCTGGAACTTGGCATTAGTCGGGATGCTAGGCACTACTGTATTTTAGAAACCAAGACAACCAGCTTGGAATGGGTAAGTCTCTCGACCAATTGGAATTGCACTAATGCCAATAGACCAGTTTCTAGATTCAGAAGACGCCTAAGTATTAGGAGGGGTACTAAGTCTTCTGCTGATGATTGCATGTGTTTAGCCCATTCCTGCAACACAAGCATTATTCTAAACACATGCAATTGCAGCAGAAAACTTAGTACCCCTCCTAATACCTAGGCGTCTTCTGAATCTAGAAACTGGTCTATTTATAGACTTTTCCAAAAACGTCCCTTATAGAAGTTCAAAATCCCCCATGTGGAAATCTCATTTTGGGAAATCTCTATTCGATCCTCCTGGTAAAGCGCAAGAGAAAACCCCGGCAACGGTTTATTCCCCTCTGATGTAATGTTCATTTACATTAAGTAATGGTAATGAGTAATGCTTATTATGCACACAGTGTGTATTGTAGTAATCACTGGACAACGAAAACTAATGAGAATGTGACTCCGCTTTTAAGAACTTTGGCAACGACAATTTTGATAAAGAAAAAAAGATGGCCGCCGGTAGTCAAGGAACCAATAAAACAATTTTTTTCACAAATATTTTCAGCCAATAGAAGGCAACAAAACTTTGCCCTTCAAGTCATCTCGTCGCAAGTAGCTATGAAGGCACTGTAATGGTAATAATAAGAATAATAACAATACTAAAAGCGGAGTAATATAATATTTTAATAGCCAAAGCCCCATTTTCCTATCTTATTCAATGTAAAGTGAGAGCGATGTATCTCAGAAAGGGGTGGTAGGCCGACCATGCCCGCATGCCCATTTCCAATAGGGTTCCAAAGCCTGCAGAGATAAGCCTAAATCCAAAGTTTTAACCAAATCGGTAGATCAAAGTGTTCGTGATTTGGCGTGTTCACAACGTACACATGGCACTGTCACGGTCAAGGACAGGCAAGGCAACATGATTCCATAATAAGTGAGCCTGAGGCTCGCTTCGCTAAAACAAATAGCGAAACTCGCCACCGTCGCCACTCGGGAAACTGTTGTTTTTCCTATTTCACTGTTCTGTGGTGGTTGTGTTTGTGTTTTTGTATCACAGTGAATCGCTGTACGCTGTATTTTAAGTTTACAATTAGCCCTTTTCAGGATTAATTAACTCTTTCATATTTTTAGGTAGACTTTGATAAAACGAAGCATTTAAGTGACGATTCGGCACGCAAACGTCAATTAGAACGCGACAGATTAATGAACGCTGAAAAAGATGAACAGTTTGCCAAATTAAAGGCCTTGCGGGAACTTCAGAGGTTATTGTCATTTATAATATTCTCTTTTCCTTGTATTGGTAACTTTTTCTGTAGTTGTTTTGTACTATCATGACACTTAGTAAAAAATGTTCGGCCAATTAAAATGAATTTTAACATTAAGAATTTTATTCTATTATGTAATGATTTCTAATTATAATGATTTTAAAAGACATTAAATATTTACAGTTCTAAGCCAGTAAAAAATAAAGAAGCAAGTAGCATATTTGATAGTGAAGACGAAGAAAAAAATTCCATTGAATTAGAGCGGAAAATTAAAATGGAAGAAAGAAAATATGTTATTGCACGCCGAAAATTAGAAGCGATCCGTTTAATTGATTACCTATTTGAAGTCGTAAAGGTAGGTTCAAGGTTCATTTTTTAGAACGCGAACGGTAAAATAAAATATGACTAAGTCTTTTTTATGATTATAATTTTCATAGTAGAATTATTTACTTGATGTTTTGCGAATTCTTTCATTAGATAAAACTTGAACTAAAGAGAAAAAATAAGAAGTTAAAGCGAAAGGTAGAAGTTAAAAAACTAAAGGTGAGTATTAAAATAACAGTTTAAAAAAAGGACAAAATATATATTAAAATAGTGTAATAATTATTATATTGTAAGTTGAACATTATTTGTTTCGCATTATATTATCGCAAAATATTTTAACATATTTCACAAGAAAAGTCTTTGTTATTATTAGAAAAAGAAAAGAAAAAATCAACTAGATGGCAACTATTCTCCAGATAAGCTTCGTGCTATAAGTGATGAAGACGATTCCGGAGAAGAAAAAGGACGTTCTAAAAGATTTACAGAAGTAATAGGCAGATACAAAGAAATCCATGAGTACAAGGTGGAGCAGCAGGAAGAAAAATTAAGAAGAGTTCGACCTACTGAAGGAAGATTTGATAAATCTCCTAATTCATATTACTCACCCGAAAGACGTAGTCGCCATTACACTTCTGAAGACGATAGCAATGACCAAGGTTTCGAGTTTGCATTTATTCCAGCGCCAGTAGACATAAATAACTGGGTACACTAATTATTGTAGCTAACGTCTTTTGGGATTCGTTTTTATTCTAGATGATATTCATCGGAAACGCAAAAGGTCGATTTCAAGGCAGTCAAATCACAATATTCCATCCTCTACTAGATATTTAAATGATTGGGAAATTGGTGTTAAACAAAACTTTAACGATGGTAGGCCCGATTTGCCGAACAATTACAGAAAAACACCTCTTTTACCGGATCCAGTATACCCCCCTTTAGCTCCTTTTTCTCATCGGCCGACTGAAAACTTACGGCATGCTCCCCGGGGTAGGGGTGGTTATAATCAAAGATACAGAGGTAGCGGGTACCGACACAACTCATTTTCCCAATCTCACAACAATTATTCGTACAATAAAGACTATCCCTCAGACAATTCATTCAACTCAAGGGAATTTCACAAACAGTATCGTGACGACAGGCCATATAAAGAAACTGCGAGTTCTGTACCATCTTATCAAGAAGAGCTTGAACAAGCTTATGAAAAATATTTCAAAAGTATTACTCTTCGCAACGAAGAAGGTGCTAAAAGTATGGACGAAGAACGTGAAACAAATGAAAATTCAGATAAAGAAATTCGTGATGAATCATTACCAAAAGTTAAGTCTTCTCACCGTTCGAAATCAGCAAAGAAAAAAAAGGCTAAACGAGAGTAGATTATATTTAATAGTTACATCAATTCTAAGTTTGGCTGATGTTCTTGGTGGATAGCAGATTTGATAATAAACGATTATTTTATTTTAAAATCTGTTGAAGTGACTGCAGCAGCATAGTGATTAATCTGATTAACTCAGTCGTTGCACTACAGTCGGTTTTGCGAGGCCTTTGTTGTGAAAAGATAATATATGAGTAATAAACTAATTAATATTAATTATGAATCGACAACTAGTAAAGATTTGTTTATTTGGTATTTTTAGCATTCTTCAAAGAAGTGTGTACTGGTTGGTGTTCTAAAGAAATACACTAAACACTAGGCATGTAGTTTGTAATGTCATGTCATTTGTCATAATAAAATTTAATAAAATAATTTTTTTTAAATTTTTATGATCTAAATTAAAGAAAATGATGAAATGTTGTTTTATGATTTCTTTGGTAGAACATAGATACTGAATAATGTCATTGACAGAAAATACTCAAATGTATAGGATAAAAGTTTTTTGTAATGAAATATGAAATTAACGGTCATTATAGTTTTTCGTAACCGCGTCTCTGAAAAATTATTTTAACGTTTTAAGACATTACGCTTCAGTTTTGAGTTTTGTACTTTGTACACAAAGTCCAGGAGAGAAATTCAGAGTTTTCGCATAAGGTCGCACTTATATAAAATTACATTAATTATTCGGTTTCAGATTATTTGCATAAGGAAAAAATAAATTTAATTTTTGAAATAAAAGACCTAGGAAGTCTATTTTATACCATTTAGTGATTTCTCGAACGGTTATGGAAAAGGTTGCTTACGTGGACGATCAAAAGGAAATAAATGCAAATTTTCCATGGGTAAAAGATGGAATTCCAGTCGAAGCAACTGGTTATAAAAATAAAAATGAACCTTTATTTATTGGCACATATATTGCATAACGTGCATAGAGTACACGCCGGAAACCGAACCCCGCAAAATGTTTTTGAAATCGTACTAATTAGTTAAGAAAAAGGTTTTTGAACGAATGTCATGCATTAGTATGAATAGTATGCACTGTCAATATCATCTACTTTAACAGAAATTAGTAAAAACTGGCAAAATCTTTGAGCCACATACGGGATTCGAACCCGTGACCGTTAGGTTAAAAGCCTAACGCTCTACCGACTGAGCTAATGTGGCTCTATGGAGGTTACGTCAGGAAATACAGCGAATCAATAACAAGGTTTATGTTGATAGAAAACTTCCTAAAAATTTTTGTTCTTCGGTTGACTGACACTGACGGATGCATTTTAATTTTACTAAAATGCATATTAAAATTATTAATAGCCTAGCCTAGAGTCTTACTTGCTTTGTAATCAGTTAATCAGTTAAATTGAGAATAATTTAAGCATCCGCACAAATTTTGTAAATATATTTTTATGAATATCTCAGCGACCTGCAGTCATGGAAACATAATATTTGGTGTTTTCAACACCTCTAAACAATGTCGAGGGTTTTTTTTTGTTTTGGCCAAATTCGAAAATTTGGCCAATTTCGGGTACAAAACCCTAAAAGTCGGCCCAAAATATCTCAGCAACCAGTTGCCATGGAAACATAATATTTGGTATTTTCAACACCTCTAAACAATGTCTAGGGGTGTTTTTTTGGTTTTGGCCAAATTCGAAAATTTGGCCAATTTTGGGTACCAAAAACTAAAAGTCGGCCCAAAATATCTCAGCAACCAGTAGTCATGGAAACATAATATTTGGTGTTTTCAGCACCTCTAAACAATGTCTAGGGTTTTTTTTTGTTTTGGCCAAATTCGAAAATTTGGCCAATTTTGGGTACAAAACCCTAAAAGTCGGCCCAAAATATCTCGGCGACCAGTGGTCATGGAAACATAATATTTAGTGTTTTCAACATATCTAAACAATGTCCAGGGGTGTTTTTTTGGTTTTGGCAAAATTCGAAAATTTGGCAAAGTTTGGGTGCAAATCACGAAAAACCTGCAACGGATATCTCAGTGACCTGTAGTCATGGAAAAATAATATTTGATGTTTTCAACATCTCCTACCAATATCTCGGCTTTATTTTTTTGGTTTGCCAAAATTCGAAAATAATTTTCATTTGTATAGTTTTGTACTTATGAGTTAAATGCAGTTTTCAATGTCAGTAATGCATTTCTGCTTGTGCTTATAGTACGATTTTTTATTAAAAGATCCTGGCAATTCTGAGACGTTAGCTGACATGGTAAAACATGAAATGTCAACAAAATTGACAAAATAAATTGCTTCATAATACTTTTACCAGATTTTTATTGAAATAGTCATGTTGTTGTCATAGATTTCTGTTAAAAACTGAGCTCCCAATTTCTTTCCTTTCGTATTTCTCCCCGTGTAAAAGGTCACCCCCAGGATCTTTTAATTAAAAATCGTACTATAGTAACGTGCTAAAATTTTAATTAACTCCCCTCAATTTTGATGCAGTTTCCCTTGGTTACTGCGACTAAGACCCTACACTCTTTTCAATGTCATTTGAAAAGAGTGTAACACCTACACTAATAGAGAAGTTCTCAACTTCAAAACATCAAAACACGAAACACGAAACATACCCCGCCCCCCCCATTTGCCATGTCAACCCATGATCTCATGTCATGTTTGTCGTGTTTATGACATCAAAATGCCAAACGCCATGTCTGACACCAACATGAACATGAGAGTCTTATTTATGCACCCGTTTCCATGGTAATACAGTTTTCTGCCCCTTTCCAATGTTTTAAGATTGAAAATAATTAAAAGCTATTTGGGATGAATTGTGTTACGATGTATGGGAAGTTGAGAACAATTTTTTGAGGTTTTACTACACGATACACCGAACATGGAAAATCGGGAAGTATGATGTCTGGTGTCGCTTGCTGTCATGACAAAGAGAACCTCTCTATTAATAGCCTATACAGTTCTCACCAGCATTCTGTAGAGTTTGCCTGGCAGAAGTTGTCATGGAAGAAGCAGGTGATAGGTCAAAAATGATTCATTTATTGGAGATTTGATTGGTCGATTTTTATTTTTGAACTAAGCTGTTTCCGACTGGGGTGTATTTTATATTTTCACAATGTTATTGTCTACTCATTGTCTTGGAACGCCATATATGTGCAAAATATACCTGGTATACTAAATATGCGTTTTCGAATAGAACAAAATCGTAAGATAATACACATTGTCAAATTGATTTAGGAATCAAACATTTTATTCCTCTTTAAGCCATTAACAGACAAAAGTGTAATTAAATTCACCTCGACATATAACGAATGGGAAAGAGTAAATCTAAACCGAGCAAACTAAACTTGGCAGACATCCAATATAACATGCTTATCTATATTTTTAAACCAAATTAGTGACAGTGTAACTTAACAGCATCGGATTTCTTTACTAGAATGATATTGACAATGACTATATATGACTAGAATGACAAATAATTACTAAATAGGTGAACAGCTTTGCCTAAACAATTTCTTCATTAAATATTAAATATCAAATAGCCGTACTAAATATTAGCAATTACTTAAATTCTTTTAATAAATATTTATTTAAAATCTTCCCATTTCTATCAACATTAAACATTATGTTAATTCACTGGGTGCTTGGAGATTCTAAGATTATAGGCAAATTTGTGAACCACTTAAGAAACTCTTCTGCATGTCCAACATAATCTCCTCTTGTGCTCCCTCTACCTATTTACCATATTTTCATCGAATCTTTACGCATTTCCTTGTTGTTCTCTAAAGTTTATTAATATAACATTTGCAAAATTATTTACCAACATTTAAAGTCGTTCTGATTCTACTAGTATTTTAAGCACAAAAGTATTAAAATGTTTGATTCCTAAATCAATTTGACAATGTGTATTATCTTATGATTTTGTTCTATTCGAAAACGCATATTTAGTATATATTTTGCACATATATGGCGTTCCAAGACAATGAGTAGACAATAACATTGTGGAAATATAAAATACACCCCAGTCGGAAACAGCTTAGTTCAAAAATAAAAATCGACCAATCAAATCTCCAATAAATGAATCATTTTCGACCTATCACCTGCTGCTTCCATGACAACTTCTGCCAGGCAAACTCTACAGGATGCTGGTGAGAATTGTATATATCTCCATAGTTTGGTCTGTATAGTCTTGACGGTCTACATGAACGATTGATGATATCTCATAAAATAAACTCCATGACAATAACAGTCTGACAAAATTGCCGAATAATTGTAAAAATTTGTAACTATTTTAGAGATTTTTTTGTCAACGGTTGGCAGGTTGGCACACAGCTCCTCAATAAAAATAATCACTTTGCCTCATAAATACGTCTACCTAATGAATATTTATCCCGCCTCAAGTTTGGTCACTTAGAACTGATAATATACCTTTGCCTCAAGTTTTAGTACAAATTTCTAATATAAAAGTACTTTTGCCTCAAGTATAGTACCAAATCCTCAATTAAAAATGACTTAAATCAATTTATCAGTTCTAAGTAACGAAACTTGAGGCGGGATAAATATTTATTAGGTAAATGTATTTATATGTGGCAAAGTGATTATTTTTATTGAGGTAAACCGATTATTTATGAGGTGCACTTAATATTCCCCCTTTTATTATTGCCATTGTTTTATGGGAAGAGTCCCAAGGCGTTTCCATGGAAACGCCTTGGAAGAGTCCCTACTTTTGAAAAATACAAATACGTGCGTTCAGAACTTGTAGTCCAAAGATGTTGACAACCTGTAAAAGAAGCATTCTCTCACTGGGTGAAAATGAATAAAATGACGTCATTTTTTGAAATGTTTCTATCGTTACTGGATAAAATTGATTTTTCTATCGACAATTTTATTCAATCAATAAAATAATCTTAGAAACAGTAGTTATTTTATTTATTTTTTTCTTACCAATAGGCACATGGAAAAACAATAAGTCGGAATAATTGGTCCGATGAAGGGCGGGGGGATACCGTAGTGTAAGACAATGTGCTTCAAAAAAGGAGAAGCACATTGGTGATATAATATAGGCATAGGTACTGATTTCGTGATTTCGGAGAGCACATTCATCTAAGGGACATTACATTTAAAAATTTTCTAATTCTCAAGTGTTTTAGTCATGTTGGAAAAATATATTTATTTATTAATACTGTTATCATCATCGATAATTGCCATAAAGACACAGTAATCACTAAACAAAAGACTAGCACACGAATAAAACGAAAATTAAAGTAGAAAACGTAGTGCAACAGAGCAAATACATAAAGATATTAAAATATTAATCTGCATTGTAATTATACAGATGGTTATGAATTATTTTGCAAGATCCCCGTAAAACAGACACAACGATTTGTTTAGTTAGCTCCTTTGGAAGGTTAAACCGAGTCCTAAAGTTTTCAAAGAACATAGGGATAGTTCCTCTTGCTCCGATCATCAAACCAATTGTCTCAATATTAGATATAAATATCAATATAAATAATATAATATGGCATAAAGACATTATTTGAAAAACTAACACATTTATATTTATTCTTATCCAATGTGGCAATAGTATTTTTTAACTATATGCAGGTGCTTTTGTTCTTGTTGTTATAAATACACATTTCCACGCAACAAAAATATTACCTGATGTGAACAAATAATAAGATGTCTACGGTATGCAACTAAAAGGACGAAATAACTACAATAATGCGTCCTGTATCTCGTATATGGTTTTAAAGGAATAAAAAATGGGCAAAATATTTGCCCCGGGTGAGGATCGAACTCACGGCCTTGAGATTATGAGACTCACGCGCTGCCTACTGCGCCACCGAGGCAGACTGACTGGAACGGCTGGATTTTAGTTACATGAAGATATTTCTTGTACAGCTATGTACTCCAGGATTACATACAGCAAAACATACGATTTTTAAGTTTCTTTGTACCTTTCTTTGTGTTGTTTATGTACATAGGTATCTTATTTTTATACATTTTATTTATACCTTTGAACGTGGCTTTCTTTGCAGTGCAGAATTGCAGAGATGAATGAAAATACTGTAAAAAATGTAAAACAGTAAAACATCATCAATGTTAATAGCACATTGCACAGCTCATTATAACCATGAACATTGTACAATGCAGTGTTGATTTATGTAATGATACATACACATGCTTGGCGATTTGGCGAATGGACACTGGATAATCTGGATATGAACAATAAATATGTATTAACACTACCACTTTGTATTATAATCAGTCCTCAAGTTTGGAAAGAAATAATACACTTTTTATTATTTTTCCCAAAGAGGTTTATTACATTATGACATGTATTGCCAATATGCCATATTTATAAAAAATGTAAGTATTGATATATTCACACACCTATTAAAAGTCATATGGAAGAATGAAATGAAAGTATTTTGCTCATTTGGGTCATTTGTTCAAGTGTGGGTGTGGACTATCGGAGTGGCGAAATAAAATTAGAATAATATGCCTAATTTTATTATGCATAAATTTATACTATTTTATACGATTAGGCTGCTGGGGCAGTAGGACAGTATACTGTCGATTCCACGCTGTAATAAAATTTTACTCAAACACTTATGAAAATTCTGCTTTTTTCCATTTTGATTAAAAATGAAGTCACTTTTTCAAACAGTTGCCTTTGCATTAGCTAAAAAAAATCTTAGGGTGAAATGAAGTCATTTTTTCAAATAAATTTAATTTGGCCAATCGTAATAGGCAATTATTTGAAAAATGACGTCCTTCTTAGCCAATGGGAAAAAGCAGAATTACGACATGATTGAATAAATTCTATTTCAGCAATTCAGCATTGATACGACTACGACAACAGGTTGTATCACTTTGTGATTTAAAATATAATTATTATTTTTTATATGAATATTGAATATAATTTAAGCCCACATAATTGTTAAATGTTAAATATAATAACAAATTAAAATGGTTCTTCAAATCTTTTTAGAGTTCCTGTTCGCAATAATATTTTCATGAGCCTTTGCACTATAATCATAATACCAGAAGCCCAATAATAATGATAATATGATATGATATGGTCATAATACAAAGTAAATCAACGTACTAAGTAGTAAGTATATATAAGTAATCGAAGAATAAAATTGCTTTCTTTAATCCTTAACTTAAATAAAGCTTTAAGCAACTCAAAACATTAATTTACAGGTACTTAGAAAATAATTACATAATTAGCCTATTAGCCGTAGTCATCATATTGATCATGAATAGCTCATTAAAGCTTATCAGAAAGCAAAATAATTTTGGAAAATGGAAATGTCAAAAGAACGGAAATTTCGCCTGAAATTGCGAAATAATGTAAAAGTTGAAAAAACAATTTTTGTATTATTTCAAAAAATGTTTTTGCCTACCAATTAATTCTTTTAGCACACAACGCCAAAATAAAAGTATTTGTTCAACTATCACTTCAGTCAAAAGTCTATGCTCAGCAATCGTTTAACATGCAAAAAGCTTTCCGCCCAACGTGGGGCTCGAACCCACGACCCCGAGATTAAGAGTCTCGTGCTCTACCGACTGAGCTAGCCGGGCTTATTAGCATGCCCACAATAACTTCTTCGTTTGAATGTAATGTAGAGCAAAATTGGTATTTTTGCATTGAATGTGTTGGTAAATTTTGGCTGAATGAAAATATATATTATTATACTGAAGGTAGTGCGCAAAATTAGTTTGCAGTGTAATCCAATTGTTTTTGTTTGATATATCCAGATATAAAATATTTAAACAGCACAGATCAGACGAGAAGGAGTACCAAAATATAATGCATCTCTGTCACTCCCATAAGTCGCATCGGCATCGACGATGTTAGAAATTATCTTGGTCTTGTCCCTTCACTCCTCTTAAATCAAACTCGAGCATTAAAAATTAATTAGTTGGTTGAGGTTAGGAAAAGGTGATAGGTGGATAAGAGGGATTAGGCCTACAAAAGTCAAGAATTTTTCACCAACTCAAACTAAGAAACTAAAACACCGCTAGCTTTCCCTCTTCGTCAGAAATGTAGATTATTTGCTGAAATTATAATAAATAATAAAATATTACTGTTGGGTAAATACGAAAGGAAACAATATGGTAATAACGAGCTGATTTTCAAAACTTCGTAAAATTACGATCTCGTATTTTCCATATTTACCCTTTGAAAAGTAAACGGGATGAAACTTACACATTACGATGCGATTGGCTTACGAAGTTTCGAATAAATATCATTACGTATTTAACAAAATGATAAATCCATCCCAGATTTTGAAAAACAATGGAGTATGATGTCATTGGCTTGTCATTATTGTGGACCATAGGAAGTTTGACTACAATTTTGCCAATTTGTATATAGACATGTGTGACCGAAAATCGTCAAGTTTATTTAGCCCTTTATTCGTTCTACGTAATAAATAATACTTCCTTAACACATAGTAGTTGGCACATACATAAAATTCCTACCTAGTAAGTTAAAATTGTGCTGGTAGATGGCAAAAGAGCACCAGTAATTTATGTCGTGCTACCTTTGGGAATTTGAATTTGCTTGATGTAGGTGCATTCTGAAACAGTTTCATAACTTGGTTTCGTGGTGTAGTGGTTATCACGTCTGCTTTACACGCAGAAGGTCCCCAGTTCGATCCTGGGCGGAACCAAAACTTTTTTGCCTTGCAGAATATTTCATCGTCGTTAAATCATAGAAAACAAATTAAGTAAAATTAAATAATATCGAATAAAATTCATTCATGCATTTTCGATTTTCGAATGAATGAATTTTATTCGATATTTAATTAGACTACTGGTCAACTGTAAATTAATAAGCACGATAAATGAACGTGACATTACTGTTGAATTGAATAGTTTAATTTTAGTGACAGTTTTGGCCTCAACAGAGAAATATAAATGAGATTTTTATAATGTACAAGGATTGCCAGTTTACAGATTTTGTATCAAAGAGGCTAAATCGAAAATGTTATATAGTACAACACCAAATCCATAAATTGTTAGTGTATAAAATCAATAAAATGGAAGAAAAGGAAAATAGTATATTTGTTAATCTAGAAAACGGAAAAGGAATATATAAATCCTAAAAGTAGTTCAGATTATTTACGTGGGATGTTTTTATGAATCTTTGCATGCAGCACAATTTCTCGAGGAACCATACAATTAGGCTTTCAAAAATTTTGTAAAACAATTCTTTCAATCATCCAGTCATCGATAGATAATATGGCGACTTCAGTGATTAAGTATGATTACCGTGTCTCGAGTTCCATAAATATTTTGCATAATCATCTGCTTTCTCAGTACTAACCAGAAATCTAAATTAAAATCCGATTATGTCGTTGAATTTTTCTTTTTATAGCTCTTCCGTTAAAAAGCTAGGGAATAAGTATTTACAATCAGTTATATTCCGAATTGGCTTAAGGGTTAACAGTATTAACATCTTACGGTTATATATAGTGATTAGTCTATAGTATAGGATAGTATATGATTTCTTTGCAATGTTTACAGTTTACTATACATATAGGTAACTTTATAATTAATTATAATTGTACAACGAATCTACTGTTGACTGTTGAGGCATAATCTCTTCAAAATCTCAAAAGCCAATTTTGAGGTGAAGAAACGCAGTAAAATTCCGTACTTTGGAGCTAAATATATGATCATGATTAAGCAATTTGTATTTTAACTATATTGCAAGTTTAAGTGAATCATACGATGGCATACACTTAAAATTATTTTTGCTCAACCTCTTTCTTTTCACGTTTAGGTATTTCGTACATTCTGTTCTAAGTTCTAAGCAATTTAAATAAGAAACACATCTTATTAGAAACACTATAATTTTATTTGTATGTATCATGTAATGGGGGTTTCAATGAAAAGATCACATTCCTTTTTTGAACATCTTTTGACTGAAAAATAACGTCAAAAATCTGTGTGGATGAGCCTGTAGGTTATAGAATCTTTGTTTACATAGCAATTAGCAATCATAGCATAGTATACTTTTGCAATAAATATCGATCTTAGAGATCATAGAGATGTTTTTCAGAATCCAACTATTAAGGCAGCCAGTCTATCGCGAAAAACGAATTTAGCTAAAATGTGGATTTGAAATGCAGATAAACTGGAAAAAAATTGCGACTGAACTTCTATTTGGGTAATTTTAGCCCTTCTATTGAATAAAATAAAATAAAGAGAAGATTTGACTTCGTCGTACGAGATGGAATTTTTTGTTGGATTTCATTTAGTAATAGTAATAATGCAAAGGTATGGTCATGGTGGCGGCAGTTGAGCCCCGGTGCAAACCCCAACAGCAATAATGTACTTTGAATTTCAACTGTATTGTGTTTGTGTATTAAATAGTGTATAGTGTAGTGTGTAGTACATGTGCCATGGCATGTACACTTGTACACCATAGTGTAATAAGGGTAGTCAATAGTTCTAGATGTATTGGGGGTGAGGAAAATGAGTGGTAGTGGAAGTCGAGCTGAGGTTGTGAAGAATCTTTTGAGTTTTAGCCTCTCTCAATCGTTAGTTAACAACTTGAACAACACCAAGTTACTACGTTGTTTCGTTTTCTACAGACATTCTTCGTTTTATTTACCAACCATTTGGTGGATGAAAAAACGTTATGCATTGCTTCAATTCCTTAGTGTGTTATTGTGTATAAGTGCACCCATATACGCATCTAACTTTAAACTTGCCTTTATTTACACCGGACAAGTTGGTAGAATAACCAATCTTACTTCAAACGTTTATGCGCTTAGGTAACAAGTGTTTCTTCTGGATTGTGTAATAAGGGACTGTTGTAGTGACCCTTAAATGCTCAACTCAAATCGTCAGTGGGTAGTTATAACGCTTGCTAAGGATTGAAGAAGTGTTTCCTTGTGTTTTCTCTTATTTTCTAGTTCATTTGTGAAGAAAATTGTTAATGGATTGTGCAAATAGCATTTAACTTTTATTTCTCCGTCTATATTGAATGTAAGTATGTGATTTAAATTTTTGATTTTTATTTTATTAAACTTCCTGTTTCAAAGTTTAGGAATCAGAAAATATTTTTCCTTTGATACGTTTTCTTTGAAACACAATATAATATTAGCTAATAGATGTTAGCAGAGCAGTACCTATACAAAAATGTAGATACAGATGGGTACGTAATGTCTTGTTTAGCATGGATTACACTGCTTATACACATTCTCAGAATTCTGGTAGGCATCTCTTTGAATTAAACATAAGGTTAGCTGTAAAGTAGATTTTGTGTGGTATAAAATTTCTTTGCTAAATTAACTTACCTATACTTAGTATTGTATAACTTTACTATACAAAAAGCGAATGAAGCCTTTTACATGTCAAGTGTATAAAAGTAGCAGGTCGTAGCTTTCCTAAACAGTAACAGTGTCATTTTCAGTTCAGGGAAGTCAGGGGTTCATGTTAGGTACATTGGTACATAGTCTTAAGATGTCCAAAATCAGTGGAGATAAGACGCTCCTGTTTCCATTTTGCGCAATAAGAAATATCCTATCATTATAATGTAGAAAAATGGCATTCGAAGGATATAGAATTCTTATCGATATACTGACTGTATAGTATAAAGTTAGCAAACAAATAGAATATAGATTGCTTTGAAAACTGTTAAACTATATTAAAGGTTTAATGTTTAACTCCATTGTTCTGATATATGTTTGAACTACGAACTGTAGTAGGTAGTTATTTCCTAGACTGTTGATATAGTTAGGCAAGGTTTAGGGCTTAAGATTTTTATTATTCGTTTGCGTTTGATTCCAATCCTGTTTTCCCTTACCGATATAACAGGAAATGCGCATAATGTTGTGCACAGAGTATTTACAAATATCTTTAGAAGATATTCAATTACAAACTAAGAAACGGCTTACACTTCATTTCGTTTGACTTATCTTTCACCCTTAGTTGCTAAACCTCTTTGAAACTTAACTGTAAATGCAAAAGTAATAAACTGGGCTCGTGTCATTAAATTGTACATTTGTCTCAACGATATTCGTGTTTTCTTATCGATGAGAAGTGTTCGTTGCATTAGAAAAATATAGAAAATACTCACTGTTTTCGTGAGATTCTACTAATACCTATGTACCAGTTATGAGACGGTATGATAGCGTGCAGAAGAGTTGGAGTGAATTAAGGCACAAATGACTAGTAAGTTATGATGTATCAATGAACATCTTGAACACATTACTGTAGTACAAGATAGCCGAAAATCAAAATCCTTGATTATAGGACTTCATATCTTTTCTTACGTATCACACAGTTACACGGTCATTTTGTAAATTTAATAAATTGAGTTTCATTTGTGGGCTGGTCTCAGAGCTATAAATAAAATTAGCTGTTGTAATTAGCACAGTATTCAAGACAGCTGAAAATCTGTTCACGGTTGACTGAGTATGAATGCTGCCTCCTCTCTCATCTTTGTGAAGTTTGCAGAATGAACTTTTTGGCAACTGCCAAGGTGTGTGATGCACGATAGTAGGCTAAAGAGAAAAATAAAATACTAGCAAAAAAGTCAGATTATTTTGCTAATGAGGGTAGTATCCAGCTGGAGTTTACTTTTAGTTGAAGTTGTGCTTTCTGTTTTGCATGATATTATTTAACTAGTTCTAAATAGAGAGCCGAGTAGCTCGGGATTACGTAGTCAGTTATTGTGTTGTAGAAGCAGTTGCTAATAAACATTTCTGGGAAGATCTCAAAATCAAGAGTTGGGAGTGATGAAGGAACTGCTTGACACCATATGACTAACTGACAATAGTTTCATGATGCATTACACGTCCATGCGTCCTACTGCCTACTATATTTAATATGTAGGTTCTGTATCATATATCTGTATGAGTAAATGCATACTTTTAAAAGAATAAAAGAATGCCGAACTATAAACTGCTGCCTTTGCGTTTGTTTCGTATTACTCTTTGAAACTGATCAGTCAAACATGTTGAAAAAGTTGACAAACGTAAGTGTATCTCACAGTGACATATTCACTGTTGATTAAATAGATTTCTTTTAGTGTGAGTTTTTAGTTTCTCTAAAAAGCTCTATTAGGATTGATGTGCTAGAAAAGAATATTGTAGTTTAGAATTGCCTTTGGGGAAAATGCGTCCAAAATAGTTCTATAGAATTACACAGAAAACACAGACAAATCAAGGTAGCGTAGTACATTGGCCTCGTAAAAACATCAAAAGCTAAATAGCCAGTAGATCATATGAGAGCAAAAGTGTTATATATACGATGGAAAGAAAACTGCTACTAAAAGTTGACTGTCTAAATATCTAATATCTGGTTAATTTTTGCGACAGCGACAACCGTGTCTTGTTTCTTGGGTATCAGAGTCTACGATCATCACTTTGACTTTAATTAAGTTAATTCAACTTTCAACCTTTCCATATTTTTCATTTCATTGTCCATTTAAGTTGCTCGATGTGTTTTCTGTAGGTTTGAATTTTTGTAAAACTAACATTTTATTCTACTATTTAGATAGTATGCGTAGTTATATTGGCATTTCCATTAAAGAAAGAGTTAAGTCAAATTGACATTGTTAATGCATTGGATGGACAAAAGAGGAAATTGAGGGCAGACAGCTTTGGACATACAGGACGGAATTATACAGGGTACTTACTCATAATACGTATTTCTGTGCTTGGTCTTTATCAGTAGTGTTTTGCTATTCATTTTGCTCGTGTTTTGTGAAAGTGAATTGAGAATCCCATGTTAAGTGGTGGGGTTTGGCTCGGCTCTGCTTGGTTAGGCTTATTTTTTATTGTTGGATCATTAGATGAACATCAACCTACCTATAATGTCTATGCAATACTGAAGTTGTGTAAATGCCGTTCCTCCTTTTTTATACGGGACTATGAACTATTCTCTCTGACAATATCTACGTAATGTATACTTAAATCTATTACACGGTCACCTAGCATTAGAACAGAACACAGCATAACAGAAAACAAGTATTTCTACTTATTGAAGACTCACTATGCTTTTATAACAGCACAGCACAACCACAAAACAGTATTTGATTTGATTATTACAGAAGAAGCAAAAAGTTATGCAAGAAATGCAATATAACACAGAGTAATAGCAATAACTCTGCCTTTCTATCCTGACTTGGTCTTTGCATGGTCTGGTCTGTCATTTTGCTTAGTGTTATGGCCCTACCCTTTGTTTCCAATTCCATTGATTTGAAATCAAGTATACCGCATATAATTGTCTGTGGTGTGGTGTATGAAAGTCGCTACGCATTCAATGAATTTTCTTTTCCTTTGATTATTATTATGGATATGTAGCATTGTGTGTTTTATCTTGTCTCCCCATCAGTCTAGTTTGCTCTAAATCTTGTATTATAAAATATGTTGACTATCCTGGATTGAATTGAAAGATTACCCACTAAAGTGCTGTCTCATTCATTATCCATTTATTGGACTGGGATTTAGCCTTTTCAATTTTCATTGCTCGTGTGTGAAATGTTGGATACACCTACCTAGGTACTTTTAAAGCACATACCTGATTAATCTTCTAAAGCAAGCAACCTACAATATTTCAATGACTTAGAATATTTTGGCTTTCATAAACAGCAATGTAAATAGACAGACAGAGTAGGTAGTTCGTATACGTGAGAGACATTCATATAATAAATTGATAATATTGTAGGCTTGATTCCAGGTATGCATACAACAGTACTTTCATACGCTATTCAAGGATCAATCACATCCTAAGTAAACTATTGGTTAAATTGGATCTCTAATAAATGTGTAATGTATCCATTAGTACTCATGTGGGTATGCAAGAGTACATCTGAATTGAAGTTTTGAAAGCAGCATAACTAGTATTATTTGTTATTTCAATTTCACTCAGTACAGTGACACTAATTGTTTCCTTTACTTTTTTGACGTATTACAGGCACTAAATATGCACTGTCATCCCAGCCTGCCAGCCCACTCATCATCAGTGTTGCAAATTAGTAAGCAAATTGGAAGAATGTTAACTTATACAAACAATTACGTGCAGGAATACATTTGGTTCGGACTGTAATTTCTTTTACCGGCTCGAGTTCTGAATACCTCACTGAAAGTTCTAATATAATTTACACTCATGGCTTTAGTGGAAACCTGAATTTGGAAACCGAACTAAATATTCAAGCGCCATAAGCTTGTGGAGATTTTATCAGTACTTTTTCGTTACTATTTGCTATTGCTATTGTGAATGATGGAGTTGGCAGTGCCACCAGGGTGGAACTCTTGGTCAGCCCTGAAAGGGCGTCGACGAAATCCCGTCCGGTTGTCCGCTTCCGTAGACTCCATTCCTTACGTGGACAACGATTTTTTCTCCAGTGTCGGCAGTCTCAGCAATTATCCTGGTCAGTTCTTATTTCTCATTTAAAAAAACTATATATGCTTCATTTGTACCTATGCAACTTGATGAAATATCTACACGAATATTCATTGATTGCTATTCAAAAAGGTAAATCGGGCGAAAAGAATCTTAACTTATTCGAGTCAATTACAAAGTATGTAAAGAAACTGTTTGTACAAATTAATGATGATATCAATTATGTTTCATCATATCTATACCCACCTTTACAATTATGTTTCTGTAAATTATGTTTGTTTTACCTCAATATTATGTATGCAAAATTCCGTAATAAATATTTATTAGTGTGCTTACATTTAGCATACTTTAGCTCTTATCATAAAGTAGGCATACATACCACATTTATTATCTATGTTAAATAAAAACACTAATTGCACTTCTTTTGACTTTATAACACGAACGTGCATACATTTGAGTTTTGAGGTTATGAAAATACTATTTGGAATCTGTTCTGTAAAAGGGCACTGAAAGGCATTACAATAAGATATTGAATGCAAAATTACACATGAAATTAATGGTAAATGGTGAAGGTAATGTGTAATTTATCATATTTTCGTATGCGTTGGTAGTTTTTAGCTAATGTTGTTTTGTAGTGATTATGTGGTGTGGTATGTAGGATCTACTTACAATTCAGGTACCCAAGAATAATACTCATGCTTTTTGTCCTCCTCGTCTACCAGTCGTAGTCGTAAGTTGTTAAGTTCTTCTAAAAATCAATTTATCATAAGGACATGGTGGTGGGCTGGGGTAGGTATTAGTTTAAATTGAGTTAGGTTCATTACTTTGCGTAATGTATTAATGCGTAATAGGAATACCTAGTACACTTGGTACGTAGGGACACGGGATTACCTATTACATCAGTCGCCTGCCTATTTATTTTATGCTTATCGCTAGTTCTTAGAGGGAAAGAATTCGTGGAGCTGAATGCCCACCTAACGTTCTTGAAAACTATTTTCTGCTATGTATACAAATAAATGATTAGTTGATATCAGGGTTAAAGTTGCTGTCCTTTCCATTCCTTCACTTCAACTATTTTTCTTGATTATGCAATTTTTTCAATCTCGCGAAAGTTTAATGAACAGTAGGTACCTGTACGTGGTATTAAAGTTCACTGAATACGACTTTACAAGTTTAAGTCTTTACTAATGATTTTGTTCATAGTCAAAATGCTTATGTTCCTCAGTACATATAAAATGAATGTATACCTAAAACCTTAAAAGTAAAGTAACAATAATAAATTGACAACCTTACTAAATTCAAAGCGTAGCAGCTAAATAAACACTTTATAACTTTTTAATTGCTGCTTTTCTATTTAATACCACAGACATACATTCTTTGGCAATATGTATACGTAGAAGAGTTTTATCATTATATTATAGTTCTCTGCTTTACCTAGTACATCAAGGTGATTTTATGTATATATGTGATTTTTCCGAAGCTAAAGAATAACCTTGGTACTTAACTGGTATGCACTTGTTCTTTATAAATAAATACCAGTTTCTTCATGTCCCTGGGACTTGCTTGCATTCAAATTGCATGCTATGCCATTCAGTGTGAATAATACTGGCTCAGAATTTCATTCAAATATAATAGGTAACCTTAATAGTTGTGCTACGATTAGCTGACTAACGTTCTAACAGTAAGTAATAATGGAACATCCTTTGATATATATGCAGAATTATTCGGATCCCCACATAATAGTTGAGTTGAACTTG
The DNA here is from genome assembly GCA_020352615.2 of Yoshiicerus persimilis. NCBI lineage: Eukaryota > Metazoa > Arthropoda > Collembola > Entomobryomorpha > Tomoceridae > Yoshiicerus > Yoshiicerus persimilis. The sequence goes on along the minus strand of CM036941.2, from coordinate 36,372,713 downwards.
AACTTTTGTTAGTAATACTAAATACCTGTTAGTGTCTTTCTAGTAGCCACTCTGCTATTCAACAAGTAGCTGGTACTGGGAGTCAGAATGGCTATTGAAACGAATGTTGCTTATTTTCTCTCCAAAGGACAGGAAAATAGGAAACCAATACTTACAAAATACTTACTCGTCATTACGTTTGTGTAAGAATTGATGTGTTGTATTTTATGCCTAACCTAAGTATGCAAAAAATAATTTCCTTCCGCAAGTTGAGCTTTGTGCGTGTTGGAACTAGCACCTTAGTACTTTAGATACACACAGAAACACAAATTAAACTAAATGAGCAATTACTGTCAATAGCTGCTCATAACATTGTTATCAGACTTAAGAGATGTAAGGAACGAATGTTGTCTCTGTCTTTTTCCTTTGAAGCTCTACGACTTAAAGAAGCTGCATTTCTTGCTTTTTTCAATTGTAATGTGTTTGAACTTTGAACCGAAGTAAGCTATTAGTCACAAAAGTGTTTTGTCTGACTTGAAGAGTGTCAATGCTTCTTTGGCTTGTAGTAAGTAAGATTGCTAGAACTTTGATCTGCTTTTTTCTATTTTAAATGCACGTAGTAACCGCAGACACTATATTGTTATGTAGAGCTTCTGGGAAAGTTATATTTCTCCAGCTCTGAAGTGCACTTCGTATTTATGTACATTAGAATTACAGCTGGTGCTTTATAACATTTGTAATATGTATATCGTCCAGCACGGAAATTAATTTGCCTATCATTTTAGCTGATTGCTTTTGACACTTAACAATCATAACGATTTAGAAATCGTCTTATTCATATTTTTAATCATATGATTGGTGTCACCTTGAAAGTGTGACCTTAAACTTCCGTTGTGTTGCCAAAGAAAAAGCTGACGCTTTGACGGAAACGATAATTAAAATGAAGGGCTTAGTTCAATCAGTTCAGATTTAGATATTTGGGCGACAACATAAATAACGCATAAAATAAATGGTTTATGATTTTAACGAGGAGTAAATGCTATTAAATGCATTGATGTGGCAAGACGGCTTCATTTAGTGCAATAATCTCCATTTCGCTTTACTTTTACTAAACGTAAGTAATATGAATAGCAGGATAACAATTTAGTATACGCTGCGATTTTTGTGTTCTATATTTTTGTATTTTTATGTAGTGCATTTCACATACGACTCTTCGTAGGTGTTGCGTAGTATATAAGTACTCTTAGTGAGATAACATTTTGTGTTACTTATTTTCGTAGTTATTATTGGTATCGTGGATGCTTGCGCAACATGCTTGTGAAACAAAAGTTACAAAGTAATAAGGCTATGTCATATCCACTTATATCTACTTTGCTCTACATATTGCACTTTTTCTTTATGTAAATGTATGCTACAGGTTTTTCATACGGAATGGTCATATGATCAATACTGAGTCTGAAATTATTATTATTACAGTTTTGCATTATAGTTCTTTTATGCTAATTTACTTAAAGTTCAATATTTTATTCGGTAACGGCGATAAACGCAATGAAGTGCAAGATGAATGTTGCTTTGAAAGTTGATTTTTCTATTTGTGTACTCATGTTTACTTTTGTTATTCATTGTCAATGGAAAACCTGCATAACTCGATTTCTTTTTATTAGCTTACTTATTTACTTATTCTATTGTTGGCAGATTTCTTTATATTTTTGGTTAAGGATAATCTCTGCTATCTTTATTGCAGTCTATGTGCGGTGTTTATCGCAAAATCGATGTTTATTGCATCTATCCATAATAAAATATTTTCTTATAAATAGTACAAGTACAGCTGCATTATTGCAAAACGTAATTAAGGCATTTGTATTCTCTTGTCACTTAGACGAGGTCTTTTGGAGAATGACACAACAAGATATGGAGTGTGGACACATTGCAGATAAGCAACTCTGTCTGTGCATAAATTTTTAATTACACAGTAACTTTAACTTCATGCATGGAACGTTTCTTGATGTAAAGCAGATTACACATTGCAGAAAATGAAAACTATTTATACTGTGTTACTTGTACCGCCTCTTTGAATTTACAATGCCACATTCGATTCAATGATATTTACTTCCGCTGAAATTGTGTTGGTGGTGAATTGCAAGTTGCTTTCATTGGGGTATAATATAATGTGCAATTGCTACATGTGCAGAATACAGAATAGAATTCGAGTTAATTATTCTCGGTAACCTTGAACTTACCGAACATAGTTAATTATTTCATTATTGTTTTTGTAGCCATTTTGCTTAGGTATTCTACTTCTCTTTCAACTATCCCCATGCCTACAGAAATCAGGATACAGAGCCGATATCAATTTTTATGTTCTTTTATATTTCATTATAGTAAATTACAAGTATACTGACATGCCTACAAAGGTCCATTAGTATGGTGTAGAGATGCATCGTTGCATGCTTATGTAAAAAGGTATTTTTATCGGTGGCAAAAATGTGGTAAGCCAACTTCGAACTAAAAAACTAAATAGGCACAAATGTTCATTTTCCCTAGACTGAATAAAAAGCGTTATTACTATTACGTTCATCAATCTCATTCATAGTGGTATGCCATAAAGTATAAAGTAGTTACTACGGAGTAATCAGTCAGAATCTAGTAAACAACCAGTAGCCGCTACGGTAAGTATTTTCCATGTCGTAAGGAATCTGCATGCAATTCGCTTTGTGTTGTAATATGTTTTGCGTGTTTGAACTTGAAAACTGAAAAAAAGAACAGTCCTTCACAATTAGTTCGAGTGCTAACTCGAAGAAAACTCAATAGTGTTTTCAATTGCATTTCTTGAGAGAGGCAACAAAGAAATTTGATACTTGGTTTTATGGAGTAAGGCTAAGGTACATTTTGTGTGCATTTATAAATTGACAGGTACACAATAGTACCTTAAGGATTTAAGAAGAGGTTGGTTGGTATTTAATGCTTCTATTCAATCAAAGTCAAAGTTGGTATAAATAATTTTTCTGATCATTTATGGCTTTTTAATGTTATCCTCAATGTTTGCTTTGGCTTTATGTTAAGAGGCCAATTTACTCAAGTGCATTTATTTTCACCTTTGCTGCTACAATAAAAATAACAGTGTGAGAATACCTTCAAGTAGATATTTAGCATCATGTTGTGCACAAAATGAAATGGTTACGGCTCTCTTCTGTGTTAATCTGGTATGCCATGGATTGAATGTCTTCTACTTAGATGGCTATCAAATGTAGCTTGTACATGATTCCGTTTCAGTATACAAATATACAGTAATTTTGCACCTGACAAGCATGGGATGAGATGAATGATTTCCTTTAGTTTGAATATGAATTGCATGTTCGTGCATATCAAATTTTAAACTATGCATAGAATAATAGCAAAATAGCAACTTGGGGTTTATTTTACCCACTTCTCAGTAACTGGATTTGGATTTTGCCAGAAAACACTTTGTGAACATCCAACAATGTACAATTATAATAAACGCCAACGAATTTGAATGCAAAGGAAACTTTTATAGAATAAAATTATACAATAGAATTTTTGCAGCGTAAGCAAAGTTAAATGAGAAATGTTGTATACAAATAGTACAGGTAATCCTACATCAAATTATACACAGAAATGTTTAGAAAACGAAGAAAAATACAAGTTGTGTAATAAAAGCCAGTAATAATACTTAGGTATATTATAATGTAATACTTCGGTAGCAAAATTGCTTTGGCATTTGATGTCTACCTAGGTGGGTAGGTACTCGATTTTATTTAACATGTTGCGTTTAATGCGGTTGCTAACAAATGTTACAATTCTTTTGCAGTGTTCCGTCAAAATGTAAGTGTAGTGTACAGTGTACCTAATGAAAGCAGTTGAATTTTTTGGCGAGCAATTTTTTGCTATAATTACGTGAATAAAAAATGTGCATTGAGGCTCAGCTTGGCTTTTATGCTCAGCTCTTTTCCTTTATATTTCTGACTCTTGAAACTATCATTGCAAACTGGGCATAAAGTTGCAGAGATATACTTTGTCTCCCATTTCTGTGCACTTATTGCAAAAAACAAAATGTAATTGTAGCATTATTATAGTAGTTTCTGTAGCAAGTTACCCTTTAACGAATTTGGTACAAAATCCATTCCATTGTGTTATAAGGCGGATGGCGTAGGTAGGTATAATGAAATGCACTGCTTCGTTGATAATGATTTATTTTACTTAGTTTTGGTGTATTTTTTTGTGAAACAACAGATTTCGACGAGGATGACAGGAGTGTGAACAATATTTTGGACGCACTTGGAGATCGCACATCATCTGCTGCTGCATTAAGTGGCGCAGCATCTTGGTCTGTGCTGGATGGAAATGCTGCCTGTTCATCACAAAACATGACAGAATTATCTGTTGTGGCCAAGTGTGACAATGACAGTTCTGGAGTAGGTAGTGCCAGTGGTAGTGGTAGTCGTGGAAGTGCAAGTGGCAGACGAAGTGGCGGTAGTGGCCCCGGAACAAATTCCTCTACATCTCCAACTGGCTCATCCGTTCCGCAAAATGAAGATTATGAACACGTTTACTGCCAGCTTGATCCTTACTTTGTAAGTTATTCACATTTTATATCTTTCTCTACAGTATGAGGCTTAATCTCCATGAAAAGTTTTTTATCTCTCCTTGTGATTAACGTCTACATGACCAAACATGTGTATATGGTACAAGCACATCTTTTCCTGCGACTATGACTATTTCATATGCTAAAGGTCATAATGTCATTTCATACAATAATTGTAAATAGGATGTACAACATTACGCAGCAATAGTACTATACAGTTATAATCTCCTTTAATTTATATTCCTCATATATAGCAAATATATGTGTGCATATAGTTAATTTGTTTTGTAGTACGTGTACGTATGTTTAGTATTCATTTTAAGGAAAAATAACGCATACGTATGTATGACAGGAATTGATTAGAAAAGTTGAATAGGCGGTTCATTCATATATCTTAAGTATACATGGTTAAGCTGTTTAAAATATTGATTATCTCTGTATTAGTTTAACTTTTGCCGTCTGAATAAAAATCTTACCCACATACGGTACAAACGGGAATAATTTTGAATACGTATGGTGTGTTGTGACAGATACGGAATTCTGTTCATACTTTCCTTATCTTAGATCTTGACTGTAAAGGAAGAGTTTTGCAGCCGCATTATTGTGAATAATTGTGTGGGATTGACTCTAAAGCCATAGCGAGGTAACGCCTTGTTTAAAATAAGGTTTGGGATCTTTTTTATTTTGTAGTTGTTCTTAGCTGAAGACAAGTAAAATCTTCCTCATTCGGTAGTTCAACTAGAGTTAGTGGTACATAGCTACCAAAGAGCAAATCCATACAGATTGCAATAGTGCAATATAAGTTTCACGAAGATTTTGTTAGTGTTAATTGTACCACAGCATCGTGCATGGGTGTAATTTTAGTCAACACGGTGCTTTAACATGCACTGTCACCGTCATCATAAGTCAAGTCAAGCTAAACCAAACTTGTGTTCACTTAAGCATACTCAGACAGAATCACTCTTAGCATTTACCTCTGTCAGCGCAGCACATGTCATTCGTAAACCTTTAACGTACAGCTAAAAGTATTTTTATTCCTTGTTAAAAATCAACCCAAGCGTTTTACAGACCTAATCCGTATACATACAGCTTTTCTGCATTATATGCATATTTGACACTTAAGCTAGCGTTCTCTTATTTACATAGCTTCACTTGGATAATATTATAAATGCGTACGCTGTGTACACGTACATTACGCAGCAAGAATTTAAAAGCGTCATAATGTTAAAAGAACAACCATCAAATTAACAGAAATTTCCTTGATGGGCCGTCGTACTAAACTCTAAGTCCCAACAACAGAACACAAAAAGGTTTATCCTTTGTACTTACTAATTTCATGCCTCTAACTACCACTAATCATTAAAATGTTATTAAATTCTTTATACGTATACCTAATAATGCGTTATTTGATATTTAGTAAACTAGCAAGTTTGTAAATCAGAAAAGTTTTAAGAAGGCCGATTAAAGGTACATCGGTACATGATATCTTTAGTAATTTGAAGAACCCAAATGTACATATTAAATCACTTTATATTTAAACTAATGTTAAGCTGCGTATTAGGAGAAGTCAACTGTTATTATTTATATGTCAGATATCCACTTACTCCTTAGATTATGGATGGAAGAATCTCTTGATTCCATGGTGTGCTTACTTAGTAGCAGTTAGATGTTTATTATTAGCCGTGTATGCTATATAATTGTTGCATACCTTAGCTAATGTCAAATATAGTGTTACCGTAATAGAGAGAAAAGGAAGACGAAACAAGGACAGGTGTAATCCTACTGTATTCTAAGTACCTATATAGTTTGCTACCATAATATGTGCGGCACATTCATCCATTCCTTATGGATATGTTTAAAAATTTTGAGTAGGTTGGCTTGCAAGTTCAGTTCAACTCTGTAACAATACCTAAGACTAAGACCCAAGTGGCAGATAAGTGCATTGCATACAACGAGATATGTTTGACTCTTCTTCTCGAGGTGAGCACATACGTACACACAACGAAACGAAACATTACAGACAAGCTTAGATGAAATGAATGCCTTCTTTTCTTGCTACAACCTGTTTCGGTTTTATAGAATGATTGTTTAAGTTGAGTTAAATGATTAGCAGGAGTCGTAAATACCAAAAGGGAGAAGAAGGCTCTAGGCTAACCAGACCAGAAGACTTGACTGCTATTTCACAACAATCGTCTAAGTAGGTGTACTGCTTTAAACTTTCCTAGACATAATAATATGTAGGTACCCGTACCGGTAATACAAATGCCTCATTGCTTCTTTTCAGTAGATTCTCCTACTCCTAAGGTGCATTTTTCTCTCTCGGTACCTATATTATGTGCACATACGTAATATAATAGAATTGCTTCATTTCATTTGCTCCTGATCGTTTTCTTACAGTATTCTTACATTACATCCACTTTAACTGATGATATTTTTATTTGGCGTGGGAAATGACACTTGAAAGTTGAAACGTTCTGTCTAATAGTAAGACGGGTTGCTTCTTGTTAACACCAACCCACAGCATCCGATTTATGTGTAGTCGGTATGCGTATCTCTCTGGTATGTGTTTACTTGTTATTATAGTAAGGTGCATCTATGGTGCACTTGTACTTTACTGCAAGGATGTATTTAGGATCGCTGTAAATAGGTACCGACTTCAAGGTTTTCATTTTGTAGTTAGACTTCCTCGGATCATATCACTTATGTACTAGAACTCCACAAAGCTAACCAATAGCGTAAAATACAGAGTTGGAGGAAGATGAGAGGAGACCAAGACCAACGTGACAAGTGTCATGTCAATCCACTCTTATTTCATTTCTTTTCCTTGGGGTAATATTTCTACCCTGCTAGAAACGACTCCTCACTTATTATGGCTAAGTATGAGGGAGATGTGATGAGGTAAAGTGCTTTGTATGTAACTAGTTGGTGTTCCTTGAATTTTCTGTGTGCACTCATATTGTATAAATATAGGTGGTGAAAATTTTGGTAGGGATATAAATATTTATGTATGTATGTAGGAAAAGAAAAGTGAGAGAGGGAGACGAGACGGTTTAGGCAAGTGTAATGTAAAGACCACAGGCAAATGGATGAATTTAAAACTCATCTCATCATAGTTGAAATTGAAGTTAGAATAGTGTGTTGGTGTTGTCTGGCTTGGTTAGTGTGGTGTAAGTAATGTAATGTTACATAAATTACCTTAGCCGTCTTATGGTTTTCTGACACGGCAACTTTCTTTAGAAGAGTCCCTTATACAAGAAATTTCTATAAGAAAAGAATCCTTGTATGACTTACCAAGAAAAAGACCCTTTTGGAAATAGAAGGTCTTTTCTTTTGTCGTGTCGGTTCCAAATTCCATGTGGTTTCGTTCCTTCGCTAGTTTTGTTCTCATACATAGTTTTACTCTATGAGTTGAGTGATCTTGCTCTTGCTATTGATTTGATCTGTAGGGTAAACTGGAAGCTGATACTATAGTTTCGGTGGGCGAGGCGTATAGTTTCCTTCTTGTGAATTACTTTTCAGAAATACTTAAGGAAAGGTTGCTTTATAGACAACTATGCAGGAAGCTATAAGTATAACCTTTGTACTACTTCACGTTGTTCATTTAAAAATGAAAAGTTTCGGCTTCATTCTAACAAATAGATTATGCAAGTAGAATGTGAAAGATCCTTCCATTTACAATTAGTATCATCAGCGCAGCAACCGACTTACTTAATGATGTTTTGGGTAATCGAAGTTAACGAGCTCATTACAGACTATTGAACATGACTTAAGTTTACATTTTATTTTAAACTATGTGTCTCTAGCGAGATACTGTTCATTTAGATGTCATGTTGAAGGGAAAAAGTTTTATACTGACATCCTAAACATGAAAATTCTTGTTTTGGTATACATATTTAACTAGGCTGTTTGTAGGTACTAAATTCAAAGTATAGTCTTATTGTAGGGAAAACATGAATCTTCTCTGATTGCTGAGTGCATTAGCAAGAGTTACATGTAATATGTGGATAAACAGTGAGTAATGCTACTAAGTAATCTCTGAAATAAGTATACACTGCAATATTCTCTTGTACGTGTCGTACAATTACTTAGTAATCGAAAAAGGTTCACTAGAATTACCAGATGTAAGTGACTGTAGTTTGAACGTGAAATATGTCGCAAATTGCTAGTGCAATCTCATTTATATGTATCTGTATTAGGAGGGAATGAGCAAACAGAAAACAAAACAAAGTATACCTAAGACTCGAAGTGCATTACATAAACAATAGGGAAAAACATTATCTGCTAGTGACATAATAATATGGTGAGCCAATGCAGAGTACATTTACATAGAGATAAGTATACAGAGAATGATTATTTGATCGGAGTCATTTTGTTGAAATGACTGAAAATGATGTAGGAGGATAACGTTAAAAGCTTTGCCAAATGAATTCTATAGTTCACCTGCTCTCATACGCTGTTTTATTATGCAATGCCATATAAATTCAGATTCGTAGCAGTACTGTATTGATCATCTGTGTTAAGGGTAAGAGATGGGATCGATTTCGTCAAATTCTCATCAAGCATAATTGCACTTTACAGTAATAAATTATAGAACGCGTAATGAATACGTATTACGCGCAGTATACAGCAGTACACTAATATAAATACTAATTGGTACATACAGAATAGTTCGAAATAATTTTCCTCTTTCTGTAGTTCGTCAGATCGCTGGACATGAATATGTTGTAGCATATACGGTGCAAGGGGAATATAGGTGTAAAATATGTAACAAAAGCGTGGTTTATAATAGTGTTCTGGGAATTCCTGAGTAATTCGATCCCATCTCTGTTGCGTACCTGCTACGTTGCATTCATTTGTAAAGAACAGGATAACTACAGCTACATTACATTGCATTCACATAATGATTATCATTATCCCAGTCTAGCGTGGCTTGATCTTGCAATACGAAATCCAGTCTGCTTCTAGGCTGCCGGTTGTCATATACACATTGGGATAAAAAACACTGAGAGGGTAGATTGAGATGAGGAACGAGAAGATGATAAACAGAGACTGGGAGGTTACGTGAATGTAAGAGAGAAGATTTTCTTCTTTTGTTCGCTTCTCTGTCGATTTTCTTTCGTCTCTCTATGTCTGCATTTTGAAAGAGTGAATGAATGCGATCTTAAAAATCTGAACATGGAATTGGCTTTGGGATGAGTTGCTTTTATCTTCTGGCTATAGGTTTCTTAACAAAACTTCCTGCAGCAACTTGCCCCTTGAAAGGTAAAGTTTTTGTTGTTAGTTGTTAGGGATTGAATAGCTTAAGTAAATTCTACCTTTATACCTTATTATATACTTACCTGGTATATTTATGCACATAGTAGGAGACAGGTATGTCGTTTGGCTCTGTATACACCAAGTATACTAATATCATACCTGTTATGTTGTTATAAGCTACTGGTACTTGTAACCCAAAGTTTGCTTGCCTTGCCTTGTCTGAACTGGAAAAATAACATGCACATGTGTCCATGTTTCATAGTTTGCGGCATGCAGAGTTGAATAATACCCAATGGATACTTATACTTTATTTGATATAATATTATTTATCCTTTAAGTGATATCATATGATATAGCATTCGTAAGGTTGAAAGGGACTTTGCTTTAGTGGTAATCCCTGGGAGAACCCAACATAATGTAATGAACATCAGTTTACTTATCATACTCCTCTCCAGGTTAGTTTACTGCCTTAGTTTTGGTACTGGTATTCCAGTGTAATGTAAGAATAATACTTGATACTAGTCGCATAATATTTTATTAGTTAGCCCAACATACTTTAAGTCTTTATGTATCTGGGTGTATTGCATTGTATAAATATTAAAGCTAAGTACATAGGTATGTTCTAGATGCAATAATTCTAATATCTGTAATGCTAATACACTCTGCATAGTTTAAGTGTGTTGGTTTGGTTTTGTTGATTTGGCAGTGCAAAGGAAGCCACTTGGATTCCTTGTCTTGGTTAATGCTATTATACGTATTATTATCATTATCCTATATCTGAAATATCAAGTTAACCAGTATCATTCCTCTGCCTATACAACTACATTACACAAGTTCTACTCCAGTACGAGTAATAATAAGTCGTTTATCTACAGACACATTTGTTTCTCATTCCTCTTATTCGTATTTATTTATTCTGAGTTAGTGAGCTGCATTCACATTCATTACTTTTCAAGTTGTAAGCCTTTCCTTGTTGGTATTTGGTATACCAACTACTGCATAGCAAAAGCTTGATATCCAAAGCCAATTTCACAGCATTACCATTTAGGGGAACCGAGGCTGCAAACTACATACTAAACGAAATAGTATCGTATTCAATCACCAGAAGTGGTAAGAAAGCTGTGTTAACTTTCTTTTGGTCTCCATTGTATTATTGGTTTGGTGTGACCAAATGAATGGGTAATTTAAAATCTGGTTCAGACTTACAAGCTTTGCTTATGTCATAGCCATCTCACATGTATTATGCTGGTGCAGCACAAATATGTGTAATTTTGCATTTCCTTCGGTTTGGTAAGTTGTATTGAGTATTACTGCCATTGCATTGTTTGAACACGTTGTTGGAGGAGACAAGACTTTGATTAGCTAAATGTGAATAGACGATGTTCAATGTTAATTGGTTGGTACGCATGTCGCAGCCTGTATATCGTAGTGAAGAAAAAGAAAAACAACTTTTTATGCCCCAGCAATCAAATAAGCTTCTGTCCTGATTTTTGTTTTCTTTCCTGTTGTGTATATGTCTTCGGTTACAAAGTTACAATACGACTTAAATACGTTAGCACTTGACAAAGAAAATAACAAGGCAATTATACACTCTAAGTTATATAATGCAGACGCAGTGGAAGTGCAAAGATGTTTATTTACCATTGCAGTGGTGTTAATGTAGTTGAACAGTACTTATCTATTTGTATCTGTATGACATGTATGATAAGTCTACATATATGTAAACTTGATCTGGCATTAGTATTACCCTTCCCTGGAGTTAATGCTGTAGATTCAAATCTAAATCTGGTTTGAAGATGGAATGTAAATGTAAAACTGGAAGCCGAGCCGGGTAGGTAGGAAATTACGATGTAAAACAGCTTCTTCTTCTGTGGTGTTCTTTTAATAAGTCTATACAGAAGTTTTCTCTCTAATACTTTATCATTATCCATAGCATGTGTGTTGTGTTGTGTTGTGTACCTTCTGCATACTTGTTACATCAACATCAAGACTTTTTGACAAATATGCTTAGTGACATGGCAGTGAAGTGGAGGTAGAATTGAGTAGCTTAGCTGACAAGATTACAGTCTCCATTATATCTTACATCTTACCTTACCTCAGATCTTAGCTATGGTTTCGTTTTTGTTGTGCTCGCTGTGATCATAAAACGTCTTTAGGTTATTCCTCTAATATTAACTCTCTCAATATGCATTAAGCCAGAACCAAATGAAATTGCAACTTACAATAATATTAACAATTGAGTATGCATTTCTTGAAAACAAAAAATTCTCATCTACATATACAGATTAGGGAGCGTCTTTCTAATATCAAGCTTCATTTATAATATCTACTGAAACGCACTTAAGTACGCGATACGAAAATTGTGTTTAGAGAAGAGACATTTGCTTAAAGTTACTTTGCTCTTTTACTCACTCTCTTATTCACATCACGACATCCCGCTCATTTATTTCACGAGATACCTAGTGCTAAATGCTAAAAAATTCTTCCAGCACTCCAGGAGATCAGTATCTCTTCGTTAGCCTTGTTTTGTTTTGAATAGAGCTGAGAATCAGTTTGTCCTGTGTAATTAAAGTGCTCGCAGTTGTACAACGATGTCAATTGTCACAGTCAAACTATATAGACAAGCAAAGAGAACGACAACGTATACTTATCTCAGTGTTATTAACTAAACACTTACTAAAGAAAATTGTGCTGTATTTTGTCAAGTAAAACAACAATTTACGTTCCCATTCTGCTGACTCAATGGTTGCTGTAAGTTTTTTCTTTTCTTTAACATCTTGCTCTGTGCGTGTTATTAAATTATGCATAAGTAAGTGATAATAATCTAGGTACTTATAATTTGATAGTATTCATACTTGCAAATAGCATGTATGTTCTTTCTTATGACATGGTCTAGGTACCCATACCTATATACAAATAACTTGTGGTTATCAGCGTGTCCCTTGTGTTCTTGCTCTCAATACATTTTTTGTGAACTTTGTGAACGTAATATTATAATACGGAACTGACTAAATGAATGTGCAGATACCTACACTGAAATAAGACAGTCATAGACATCTTATTGAGGCCGTATTTGCGTATATAATTTGACATGAAAAGAAGCGAGGTACTTTTTGTTAATTTTTATGCTAGTCACAGTCCTGATCAGACAGACGGAAGATTAGGATTCATCTAGAGATCCGCCCTTGTTGTTAACCTTGTCGTTTATGTACTTATGTTGCTACATTTATCTGTGAATACACTTGTAATGTGCAACAGTTTATGTAGCATACACAATTTCAGATAATAGGCTATTCATACTACGTGTAATTATCTGTGTGCTTTAGAGGAAATTAAATAACGTAGCATACTTATTGTTATAACCTTATAATAACTCCAAAGTTAATTCATAGTGTTGTGCTGGTTCAATGGATTTATACTATTTACATTGGCCCTGTCGGCGAACTTTGGTGACTGTTGTCGGACAGTCTCTATCTGAGCGTTATCTAACTCCAATTGAGCATTAAGTAAATATGATAATCATTATATTAGTAATCGTAAGGAGTAAGTAGCAGAAGAACATTGCCTTTTTGATTTAGATTTTTTATTGGCCCTAATAGTTCGATGGACAGAGATGGTAAGTGCCAAGTAAGTAATGGAATGTCGAGTTGAGGCTACGGGTTCATGAAGGAGACAAATTAAATCAAGATCAGTTATATTATGTGTATCTGTCTATACAGAAGTCATTTAATTGAATTCAATTCACGTCAGCATCAGATCTTCAAGTGATGGGACGATGACTAAATTTGGTCAATCCAATCACTTTGTGTTTAGTTCCAACTTCTTTCGTCAATTCAATTTATGAGAGTAAACAGCAGTGTGCTTGTGATTATCATCTCTGAGTTATTTAAGCGATTTACGTTCAACGGTCCAATCCCACAGTTCAAGTTCTTACAACATTTGGATAACACTTTACTTTGTAAGTTCATACATAGCCATTCCATATTTGTTCCTTGACTTATTGCCTTCCCTTGACTTTTGATACACATTTTTTACTTTGCGCTTTCTTCTCTGTTCACTTGGACGTAGCTTAATGCGAAGATAACTTAAAATTATGTAGTGCACGCAGGAAATCTCTATATGGCAATATTCAAGTAAAACTTGACAATTGCCTTAATAAATGTGCTCAGCATTATTAGCATAAATGCTCTGTGGTACAGGAAAGTTGTAATATAAATGGCAATACGGGATACTTCAGGCAGACCACCATATATTTAATTTATTTCAGTATAATAAAAATCTTACGGTTTACAAAAGTGGTCTAAGGAAATTATGCCGATTGCAAAGTTACAATTTATTGTCTTTCGAGTTACACAACGCTTTTGTTGACTCTAAATAGAGTAAGTAGTGTTATCGATTTTAGTCAAGTAATCACAGTCTAAACTTTAGTAAAATAAACATTGTTAAATGTTAAAGAAGTTTACAGACTCCAAAGTTAGCAGACTACTTATTTGTTATGGTCTATTAAGTATTAGTATTTAATGCTAATTTTGTAGACTAATCCTACGTAATGTATGGCAAAAGTTAGCGTAATATTCCAAAATGACTTGAAAATATCTGTGTTACAGAGTACAGATATTTGTATGTTTCTGGGGATTATTTTGTCGAGATATTTGAACCAGTATTCATGCAGAACAAGCAATTAGGTTTATTGCCACTTTATTCTTCTCTCTGTGTGGTTATTGTTATTTTAATGGTCTCTAACTTGCATGGTTATCTTTTTTACATAAAAGATAAATATAGATGATGAATGCGTGATGTTACGGTATAAACGGTTATCTCGGAGAAAGAGATAATCTCAGCATCGGAGCTAAAGTCGTCAAGAGTCAGAAGTTAGAAGGAGAGCAGAGCAGTGACAATACATAACAGTAGTAAGCTACACTTACGGTAAGTAATACTACATTTATAGAAGAAAATAAAGCAACAGCGGGAGGAAGATGAGCTCTTAGTGTCTTCAGACTAGTGTAGTTTTAGTGTTAATGGTGTCCTGCGTTTCGTGTGGAAGTGCAAAGAAACTTGAACTTTATTCTTCAACTCCGAAATAAAGTCTTGAAAAAATTGAGACAGGGAAGCATTTCTTATGCAAATATCAGTATAGTGATGACTCCGAATGAGTCAATTTGCATGAAAATATAATAGCTTCGTTTCTGCTTCCTCGTATGAGAATTTTGGTGTTGGGTACATATGTATGTACACAGACAGAGACATACCAAATCGAATGGAATATTATAGTGTACGAATCCTTTAGAAAATATATTAGTTATATTGTAGTCGAGTGCAAGATAAAATTGCAGTCAGGAGTTGTATAGAATATATGCATGTGTTACTTATAGATAGTTAAGGAAGTCTTGGTTTTGTGTTTACTGTACAATATTTCGATAGAGTCTGCCTACTGATAGGTTCTATTAAAAGTATATATTATCTGGTGCTATCCGTGTAATATACAACTCTATTATTCCCCATACGTTCTTAACTTTGTGTATTATCTGTTTGGACGTACGATAGACTCATTTTCTCAAGATAAAGGGACGTGGATGATTTTCTATGATGATGTGGTGTGATAAACCTCATAAGTTGGGCTTACTTCTCGTCTGTACAGTGTCCTCTGTGTATGATTATATTACATTCAATTCTGCATACTTTGGTTCAGCATACAGATAAAAGGTATGTGTGGGATGATGATAATGGAAACTGGCAACGGACGGAACTGATGATGACTCTAATAGATAGTGAGGCTGCACTGCACTGAAAACTGACATATCTACCATAAAAATGGTGCTTGACATGGTACAATATTAATATTATGAGATATTCCGTATATTTACATAGTATAATATTCAAATTCGCCCTAATGCGCTATATATGGTTCGTAGTATGTGTGCTGTGAATACGAATATCTAGTAGTTCAATTCAGTTTAACCTACAGGTTCTGTGAAATCATCTATTTTCTTATTATAGCTCTTATTCACACTTTTTCTGTGGAGTAGCTCTCTGCAGCCTGCATGCATAAATATACAAAGCAATTTTTAGTTAGATGAATGTGGAGCCGATGCAATCGGACAAAAGGTAATGCACTGCTTAATGGCTCTCTTAACACAGTATGCCTAATGTAGAATGCTTGCCTGCAAGATAATTAGCTGTAATAATATATAAACGTAAACCTCATACTTAAGAACACTACATGCATAAAACATGTGTTCATATAAAGAGGTTGATGTATTAACAGAGTTCCCTACATGTTTTGCACAATGACCATGTTTTGTCAGTAGGTAAATGTAAAAGTGTACCATATGTTCCTTGTATTGTAAATGTAAAATGTTACTGACAGACTGACAAACGAGACATCGTCCCTCTGTACATTTTACACATTGAGTATGATAATGTGTGTTATACGATACCACATAATAAACGCAGTTGAATAGACACCAAACCATACTATTAGTACCATACCCAAAGATTAAATACAGAAAACAGACCATGATTGAAGGGTTCTTGTTAATTTTATATCATTTTATATGGATGTGAATGAGATGTAGATAGGCTTCCTTTATTCCCAGTCATCATAATGTAAGGCGACGAAGAATTTAATATAACCACACTAAGAGAATGATAATTTGGTTAGCCATGTTCTCTTTCAATATTCCGTAGCATGTCCCACATTCTGTATAATAGCACTTAGCAATGCATTGAAGTCTGTCCAGCAGAACTAGAATATTTACAATTTACATGCTAACTAGAATTACTTTACCATACCAGCTCAAGATTGCCTATCTCAACTTTTATAGACGTTATGCGGGTTACAAATAAATGTCAGTCCATAAAATCATCCTAGGCGATGAACCCCAGCTTGTTAGAAGAAAATCACGGTCTGGCATGGCATGGTTTATTTGCGACACATACTACACAGCTTTAAATATTCTACATAAATACATTACCGTGGCGTAACCACACTCTTGGTATATTGCATTACTACTATTGTACAAGATAATAAAATATGTGCAGATTTATATATCATATCACAGAGTGAATACTGGATAGTGTGGAAAAGTGGAGTGATAGTATAGTATGTAACTGGAATTAAATAAAACATGACTTGGTAGATGCTACGTAGTTGGTGAATCATAATCTCATTAAGTTTCCTGTAGTAAACAGCCAAGTTGAGTGAGTTGAGTCGAGTTAAGTGCTGTTAATTTGATTGTTATGCAGACTTGAGATTGTGACTGTTGCTTTGGTTTAGTTTGGTACATTGTGTTGTGCTGCACAATACTCATTTCGTGATATAATAGCCAAGTGGTATTCTAATGTTATATTCTGTGAGGACAGTGACGTATGCAGTATTAAAGTATCTCTTATACTATCTTGTACCTACTTCTCACAAACAAATGCAATATGGTTTGGTATTCCACTTGTTTTGCACTAGGAATATTCAATAGGAGAGTGATGTACGCATTAGTGTGCAATACTATTACTTATGTAATGTAAGTGGAGAATTACAGTGAGCAAAACGCTAAGCTGGATGTTTTGAGTGTAGAAGTCACTTCTACTTATGTCTAGTGCACATATAGATCCGTGAAACTAACAGAGTGAGCTAATACCAAGTTTACAGCGCACCAGAGAACAGTCGGGAACTCGAACGGTATGCTTTGGAATACTAAATTATATTACCATTAACTTTGACAGACAGAAAACTGTAACAGAGCTGAATTTAAGTAGCGACTATCTGTAAGTCGCAATAAATGGCATTCTGTTTGTTAGTTAGTCTAGTGTGTGGAAAGGCAGCTTAAGTATTATATTAGGATCGATCTCATATATTAAAATGTAGTTTTCTTTGTTTGTACTTAGAGAGCGAGTTCAATATCAAAATTCATCTTATTGTAAGGTAGTAACAGTAGTAAGTTTATGTGGATGTACCTATGTTATATTCATGGAGAGTGTGTTAGTTATGTAGTGTGTATGAAAGGTTCTTTATTTTATTATAGGACAGTGCGGATTGCAGATATTGACTCTCTTTGCTATTTCATTCCTTTTCTGTTTGCATTTGCATGGCCTGTTTATACATTCCAATATTTATGCAGATTGTGCATACATAACAGACATAATTGAGGTTCTATCTCCAAACCGTATGTGCTATCTTAGAAAGCTAATCTAGGAAAAGTACGGAGAAGTCAAGTCAAGTCAAGGAACAGAGAGCAGACAGGCACGAATAAACGACGAAACACATACAGCTATTGAAGTGAGTTTTATTTAAGTAAGTGTAAGCCTAGTTAGTAAAGATAAATCTAAACCTTGGTAAACTGACTTGACGATTCTGAACTTAAAACTGAAGTCAAGGAGAGGAAAAGAGTTTCTTGTTGTGACTGTATATTTATGCATCTGTAGTATGTGAAATATAATATAAGTGCAGATACACACTGGTTTAGTATGAAAGTGAGATTCCTCCTCAACTTCTCAATCCTGTATTGTGTTATAACCCAACGTTTGTGTTCTGTGAGGAAGTGCATACGAGTGAGACTGTTGGCGTTTCAAAGTTTGCCTTTAAAAAAACAAGGGGATCATCCTGGTTTGCCGGAGTTATTTTTGTCGTCCGTAACTCCACTCTGAGTAGTTGATGTGCAGTATACAGTTCAGTTCGCAGCAGTATAAATTGAATATTGCATGGAATCGTGTGTAATGTTAATGTGAATGTATAATACCAGTGTGGCCCATCCAATCCATCCGCATCCACATGGATGGATGGGTGACTTGTAGTTAGATTCATACGTAGGTATTAGTATCGTTAAACTTTGGCTTTCCATTAAATTTTCAGTTGGGTTGTTGTTGCTGAGCTGAATAACTTCCTCTTTTTATCGCACTCCTAGAACCAGTAAGTCACAATTGCATTCTTCATTTCCATTTATTTCGCTCCTTTTATTTTAATAGCTGATTCCCAGTCAACGAGTTTTACAAGATGCAGATTACAGAAGCTCCTCGTTTTATTCTTTAGTGTCTCTCGTTCCATTTTAAGTCTCAACATTTCCAATTCTCTATTCCCTCGTTTCTCTTACACAAGAAAATATTTTTATTCAATGTACGAGTGCGCGAAATAATATTAATTCCGTTGTACAATAGTTATTCTCCGAATTGAAATTGTAACTACATACATAACAGGTTCCAAATAATTGTTATTCTGCACAATAGTCTATTGAACATTTTCACCTACTTACGTAATTTTGAGTGTATTAATCATTACTGTGTGCATTTTGGCAATCCATTATCCAGTGGTCCATTAAGATACCAGTGATGTATTAGGCATACAGTAGAAATTGCATTAAGCTTGCATGCTATGTATTTAGGTTGTAAATTTAGTTTGAGCATTGCCTTACGTACAATATGTAGTACATTCAGTTTAGAGATAGTGTTTGAGACGGAAGAAGATTATAGCATTCCAAGTGAATGACAGATCTTTTACTTACTGGCAATTTGCATACATATTAGACTATTATTTATACGAAGGGCAATTTGGTATATATTTTTATCTAGAGTGTGCTTTATGCACTGTTGTACTGTGCAGTTCATTGAAGGTGGGTTGTTGGTTTGGTTTTAGTTCAACTAGTTTAGTAAAGTCAGTCAACTCTGGCAAGTCTTGAATTAAATTGAATTTGCAAGTCCTGATATTGTTAACTTAACCAGACTACACGAAACAAAACTACATAACACTTCTTTACTTTTAGTGGCTATTGTGTTGACTGTAATGGTGTCTATTTTCTAGATTTTCTACTTTATTTTACTTTAGTTTCGGTGAATTATATTTCTGTCTTCTTTGTGCGGAGCAACTTGTATTATAGAAATAGTTACTACTTTTATAATAGAAGTTAGGTTCTATAAATATAAAGGATATAAATACTTATTGTAACACTGCACTGCTATTTAGTGTGTATACTCAGAAGTACAAGTATTATATCTTGTATTGTATATTATCTGTTGTTCTCGTTGACTATACGGTGTTTGGAACAATAGGCGAAAGAAGCGAAGGAAATGGAAGTTAGAATTTTGGTTTGGTTTAGCCACAGCTGCTGCTGCAATGTAGTGTTCGTACAATAATAGTTTTAATAGTTTCTTTCTTTCCTTCTTCCGTGTTTCCGAGTTTGTCGTGCTGGCTGTTGCACTGGTTGCAAAAACACAAGTTTGTCAATATACTGAACTGACTGACAAACATTGTAGCTTTGCACGACTTGACTTAGGCTTGTCGTCACACAATCTGCACTAAAACAGAGAAACCGAAGATCAGAAGTAAAGCTCGAAAATCAGAAGACAAACAGTGAAAGAGCATTGTCATTGTGTCATGATGTGATGCGAGGGATCCCATTCTTTTGCTGATTCTGCCTTTGCATTATATTAGTCTGTCTATTCATTCTTTACACCTTCAATTCAACGTCAACATCATTTATACCAAGATATACGTGTACACATCTCCTATCTACCATGTCATGTCAATTCCACATGAGTTCCGCGAATCAGCAACTTTAGCTTTGCACTCTCTGCTCACTAAAGTATCACAATCGCAGTCACAGTACGTACGTACATACAGGAGAATAACAGAGTATTTGCACCAGTTCGGATAAATGGAGTCACAAGTCACACTATACCTATACTACTTCTACAGTGTGAATTGGGAAACTTACGTAACATGGAACTACGACTACAACAGTAAAATCGTGTTAAAAGTAAATCCTAATTCACCGACCTATTCCTGTTCCTTGTTTTAGTAGCGAGGTGAGTTTTTGCTTTTCGGTTCGCCACTTCATGTTCTTTCTTAGATTTCATTCCACCCGTTCTGGGCTGACTTGTCTTGTCTGTGACTCTTTCGTTCACCCTGCCTGCCCTCATTTAGTTTCAGTTCACCGAAACTTCCTCTCCATTATAATCAAGCAAAACTGATTGGGATTTGGCTCTTTACATTTTCACAGACTCTCCTACTGTGTCTACATGTGCCAATTTGTGAGTTGAGTTGACTTTGACTTAAGTAACTTACAAGTTACCCTTTTGATCTTATTTGCTGGTTTGGTTGGCATGAAATGTCATGACAAGTCGAGACGAGACTCATTCCTATTATTGTGCTGACGAGTATTGTAAATTCGATACTCGTGTTACAGTAATGTGAGTGCCATTGTGTGTTTTGTTTTCTAGTTCGATTTTCTCCGTAAATACCGTTATACATGTATTGTATCCTTGTTTGCCATTAGTATTGTGTGCGGTACAATATGGTAATTGAGTAATACGCAATCTTCAGGTTCCGTGCCAAAATTGTGGGAGTGACACGTTGACATTACTGTTTTGGTGACTCCATTTGGCTTTCTACGTCGGTTTATTATTACTTCTGTCTATTTTCCTTTGTGGTGACAATAGGAGAGCAACTAAGAAACAAGAAAACACCTTCGTTATAAATGCCCTATTATTTTATTTCTGAAAGTGTTTACACTTCATTGTTAAAATGTATTAGGATGTTAGGGTTTTATGCTAGTTATGTCTCGTCATGTCATGTCATGAAATTCTCCGACAAAAGCAACTTAATGGGAAATGGAGTTCTCTGGTATTGCATTACACACGGACAGATATTATACTACGAACTACTGTGCAGTGTTCTTTTGACAGGCATTCAGAGGCTATTACTTTGCTAGCGTGTTGTATTTTATAAACCAACTCTCGTGTTGCACTGGATCAACGTATGGCTTGACACATGTGAAGTGAACTTCAATTTCAGTCAAAAATGATGTTGGAATGGAACAAAATAAACTAAATTGGGCAGATGATAACTACTGGAGTAATTTAAGTGGATATAGTCATTTACATAATAACTTTTAAATGCATCAGTCATGCATGTATTCATCACACATTTCTGAATCTAACAGTATACACCTGTCTCCCTTATTGGTTAGTATAATGAACTATAATCAATTGTAATTGTTAAGGCAAGATATCACTTTAGGATAGAAACTTTTAGGGCGGTATCAGCCCAGCCGTATCAGATGGTCCTCTACACAGACAGGTACACCTATATCACAACCTGGTATATCCAAATACCTTCACCACAGACATGCACACGCATATACTGGATACAGGTATATTACATATTATGCACTTACATTTCTGTAAGTTATGCAATGTGCTGTGGTAAGCTAAGAATACATGAACGAGGGAGCATTGTCAATTTGGGCATGTAAATTTAAAGTGTATTTTTATTTCAGTACACCGGATGTCATTGCTTTGCTTTGTTTAGTAGCAGACATATTAGCTTTTTAGTAGTAGATAAGGCTCTCATTACATTAGGAAATACAACCTTATTGTGTACCGTAAATATACTTCTGTATGCGAATACCTATGTAAATACTGTATGTGTTGGAAATCCAATGTACCTTTACGTATGTTAAATTATGTAATGGTATGTGATGTTAAGTGTATCATTGATAAGCGTGTAGGTATAAAATAATAGGATTTTGTTTTGGTAGCATGAATAAGTACAATTCAAAGAGTACAGATTAAATTAAAATGGAATAAGTTTTGTACCTATACACATGGATAGAAGGTTTGTGCTGTAGAGATGGATTTTATTGTTGCATTGTGTGTTACTGCATTGTGATTACACAAATGCAAACATAAGTGGAGTGTATTAAGTGGAAGTGTATAAATGACTATTAAACATAAAATGAAAATTTTCACTTCCATTTCTGTTACAGAGCCCGCCCATCAACCTAACTAAAAGTCAACAGATCGTGTCATCAACGAACACACGTTTTTCGACGAGGGCTTCCATAAGGTCATGGGGTAGATCTGCTGCCACAATGGATAGAGATCCTGGAATTATCCCGTTCTTGCAACAAGCTCTGGCTTTAAGGTAAATCTTTAACAACGTAACTTACAACCTATATTATAGTTCATAAGATATTTACTGCTGTACTTAAATAAATAATGGTGTCTTTTTGTTAACTTTAGATAGTAAGTAGAATCATGTAGAATGTACAAAGGCATGTTACTTTGATTTAGCAAGAATCATTATCACAAACCCAACAATTAGATTACGTACATTGGAACAACTTTTTGGTATCGTAAAAATCGTAATAAGTATTTGGAGCGTTAGTGTCTTCAGTAATTGTAGACTCAGACGCTAAATGTGAGTAATAAACGTTTGTTTCTTTCTCATCCCATTTCACAATGCAAAGTGTAGTTTCAGCAAGAATGATAAACGCTAACAATATGTGAGACGTGAGACCACATCCGCAAAACATTAGTACATATTACGTGTCGATGTAGAACAGAGCATCCTATATCCTATATTGCTATCTATTACAGTCGAACAGATACTAGACAATTGCCCATGTGTTATATCAGTTATTTATTACTCATTCATAAGAAAAAATTCACAAGAATTTCCTTTGCGCTGCAGTTTATTGTAGAACATATATAGATGTACAGATTGAGCGTTATTGACAATCCCGTGTTATATGGGCTTTTCAAGGCGAAAGAAATAAAAAATGATTTCAGTCTGCATTATTCATGCAATGTGCAAATACATTATGCTAAGACAACTTGTATTAGTCACTCATCTTTAGGCTAGAGGCGGATACATAATATTCGTTTCGTTCATACTTTACAACTTAGCCATAAGAAAAAGAAACGCTCATTTTTAAACAACGGTACGACAAAGAGATGCTACCATATAGAAAACTACTGTATAAATCGGCAATATCTTTAATGCGATAAGTAAGTAATGGGTTCATATACAACAATACTTCATATTTGAGTATTACAAAGTGCATTACACGTTATAGACATTGACCAGACCAGACAATCACTCATAACACACATGCAAAGAGTTTAGGAGGTGCTTACTTGCTCGCAATATTATCTTATAAAGTCAACTCGGCTTTAATCTATCTCTCTTTGTCTTTATACTAATCTTAAGTCATTTAGTCATTGAGTTACCCGTGGAATATTAATGAGCAGGTCTTCAAATGTAAATTGGAGTGATGTGACGCGAGTGTGTTGTTTTATGCGATGTGTGGTGATTTAAAAAGTAACTTGTTTTGCATAGTGTAGAAAGACGACTCGGAAAGATAAGACTCATTATTATTATTACATGGCAGAGCAACTTCAATCTGTATAATAGCATGGCACATAGCTTAGGCATAGTTGGACGATCTCTAAGCTACGAAACACAGATGAGTTGAGCTCTAGAAGAAAATGAAGTGCATTGCATTCCATTTTGCCTTTAAGCTCGGGATTATCTCTTCTGAATGTTGAAAGAACTGTCTGAGAACATGTTCTGCCGCTGTTTGTAATGCAATGAGAAGAATTGCCCATGATGACAATGAGCCTTTGCAAATGGAATGCGCAAGTATTGTATTCTGTTAGATTATTATTTTGCTATATATTATCTCACAGACGTATTTACATGTATCTGTATTATGGTATGCTGTAGGTACCTCAAGTATGTATTAGTTTGTGTAACTACTCAGCAATCCGGACGGAGTCGTCTGAAGGTTGTACATACTTCTATTGTATTGATTCTCCTTTGATTTGTGGTCAAGGTGAGTTAAGGCCATTCATGCACTATGATTGGAAATATTCCCTAAATCTAAACATAGGGAAGCTAGGATCTGTGCATTGGGATTCGCTTTAGGTACATTTGTTATGTATAATAAAAGAATATTGCATTATACATTGTAATAAGAAGATAGATATTGTATAGTTGAGTAATAGCTAGTTACTAGGTAGTTCCATCAAATTGTTGCATTATAGTATACTGAATGATGATGAATGCTGCGGAATATTTGCACAGCAGTAGCGATATGTATCTACATGAAAATTTATTATTTGCAAGGTGAATTATTTTGGAAGAAATCTATAGAATTTGTATAGATTGTAACTACGCGCTTAAGGCTACTTCTCTTGGTTAGTGATGTTTGCATATATGGATCGTAACGATCATCCCTTGTGTTTTCTTTCATGGAATATTTAGGTTCGTATCGTAAATATGTTTAAGCGTAGTGTGTATTTAGGTACATTCCATTCTTGTTACACAATCGTAGTTGTATGTCGTAGTACTACAATAATACAAGAAGACAACCTTGTAGCACTGCTTTTATTTAAGATTTTGTAGTGTTTACTTATATACAACTGTTATATTGATGTTGACTATCTTTATTTTGCAAGTAATAAATTCTAGGAACTAGCAAATAGAAAGTTTATGTTGTGCACAGAAGTAAATAATAGTGTAAAGGACAGAAATATATTGTGATATATTGCAAACTGAATACAGATAGAGGTTGATGATGAGTAATGTCACATGTAATATGATTGGTGGTTTTATGTGAGTTTGGGATGTACCTATGGATTTGGATAGATACGGCAGTAACAATAGAAAATAAATATAGTAATGTAGAAGTCCGATAAAAATCTGAAAGACTGAAAGTGATGTGATTTGTTGCTTATTGTGTTTGTTTGTATGTATTTGTATTACAGATACCGTGAGATGCTAGACACGTACCTGCAAGCCCCTCCGTGGTACAGACAACACATGGGTACAACGGATTTGGACGAAATTTGCCCTGTGGTGTACCAAGTACTTCCGCCAGAGAAGAGTTCTAGTATTTATGGAACGACGACTTCAAAGAAACTCTCGGCTGAGAGACAACATGACAACTACAAGCCAATATTGCCTCACCAGATTTTCGCCAAAGCGGTAAGCTAAGCAAACACGGCATGGCATTGCATTTTCCACATTCTGTTCTCTGTCCATCCGTTTTTAAGTAAAGACAAGGAAAGTCTTTCTTTGCCGTTTTTCTTTGTCGTCCTCTTTTCCGTTGTTATTTTGCGTAGTGGAGACCGTAAGTAGTTTTAACAAGGACAAGGATGTTAAACTTAGAGTAGCGTTTCAGTGCAGCGCCTTGCCTTCGTTTGTTTCTTTGATAAGGATAAGACGAACGACACAAAAAGGATGTTCGTTGTTGTGTTGAATGAAAGAAATTTTTAAGAGCTGCTTCTGATTATCTGTTCCTTTGGCTCTTGCCTCCTTCATTCTTAAGTCTACAAGTTAAGAGTATAATATTTACAGACATAGACAGGATGGAATTCTTTGTGGACAGGACAGAACCAAGGTTTCTATTCCTTCATGCATTTAGACTCAGTTCTTTCCTTAAGCTTATTTTATTGGAAGTGTTTGAGACTTTCTTGTCCACTCCACTCTTAAATCGTTGAATCTTTCGGTATAATAGTAAGTAACCGGTTGGTTACTGACTTGCTGGTTCTTTCAAGAAACTTTTCAGTCAAGTGCAATTCAAGTCGTGCAAAGCAATCTTGGTTGGGGAGCATCACGTGTGTTTCAGTCTGTCTTGTCATGAAAAATTCATGAGACGGCGGTATCTTGTCTTATCTTCCATTTTCCATATACCTCACCTAATGTAGTTATGTTACCAAGTTTACATATCTAATAGGCTTTACCTTTAAAAGTCCTTACCCATACATTTTAAATACCTTTAATATACATGTCTATATCGTATGTATCAAGAATTCAAATTTACAATGCAATGCGATATTACGCAGTGTCGAATTGTTGATTATGCATAGACACTACCTGGTCTTTGAAGAGTTAATTCATATCTGTAATAGTTCATACCTCTAGTATAGAATAGAAGTGAGATTTTGTGGGACGATATGACCTGACAAGATCACTAAGGAATTCTATAGGAAAATAATAATGTATGAATAATGTTCCTAATATTTTTCATTCAATTTTGATTTAGGTCCAAAAGTAAAGTAAACTAATGATCAGTAAGATTAGGTACCTGCAATATAATACAGGAATGTGTTTTGGATTTTTTCAATGAAATACTTATGCATACGAAATTCTGTAGGCATATAGATTTTTTGTCGTACACTACACACAGACAGATACACACACAATAAATGAAAATAGTTATAAATCATACGATTCTGTCTGTGTATGGATTATAGCTGTAATGTAATTGAGAATATGTATACGAATATGAAATGAACGTAAGGAGCTTGGGGCTTCAACTAAGAGATTTCAAAGAAACAGATTGCATTTATGGAAATTGAAATACTAAACTGAGTGAGCACCTACCTAGTCTGCATATTTAGCTATTTATATTTGTATAAAGAGGATGCTAAGGTATGTGTGTACATATTCATGCAATTCCTATGGCTTTGAATTTCGGTGTACATTAGTATAGGTGCCCATCTGAGTTTATATCACTGCGTAATAGAGATGTGTTTAAATAAGATGATAGTTTATTTTTGAGGATCCTGTATTCTAAAGTGCATTTGTGTGAAGTGAACTGAAGGAGTGGCTCATCGAGGCACGACCATCTAGTCAAGACAGCTAGGCTAGACTACAGACGAAACTAAGATGCAATTCCATGTGGCAAAGAATTTATAAACATACCATAGCATGAGTTGGTCTGTACTGTATGTATAACCTGTCTGTGTTTGTATAAGACATGAAATGAGAATTTTCTTCTAATAATGTACGTATGAGAATGGGTGTTAGTGTTATGTTATGTTGCTTCTTGTATAGATTTACGTCTGTCTGCACATTCATACCTAAGGGATAGGTAGGTTAGGTTGCTATTACAAATTATAATGAATAAGAAGTGGATACTGAGAAAAGAAATGTATTTTGGAGTGTTTCTGATTGTAAGTAAGTTTATGCATTTGAAATGTTGCCGATGATGATGATATGCGACTTGAGTTAGTTACGCTACGCAATTCCAAAAAACTGAAACTTCTTTCTTGTGATGTGTAATATCTTGCGGTTACTATCATGTTTATATTTGTATGCTTTGCGTAAATTATGTTGATTTATGAGAAAAGAGTCCCAGAAATGATGTTATGTAAAACATACAACTCAGATGTTTAATATGATTTTCTGCAACATGTGAATTACAATTGGAAGATTCGCTTTCGGCTTAGAGGAAAATTGAAATTGGTAGCATTTGCAAATATGATAAGAAAACACGGAACAGAATAATAATGAATTATTAAAGGAAAGATCATGTAAATAATTTTATGATTGGATTGAATTTAGGGTGAAGATGACATGTCGCGGGCATTCTGGTTGGAAGGAGAAGCCGGAAGTGGGAAGACTTTACTTTCACTGAAGTTAGTACAAGAGTGGGTGGCTTACCATTCGTATAGCTACACGAATACACCATTGAACACGCGTTTGGGTGAATTTCAAATATTATTTTACGTTCCATTGCGAGAAGTGCGTGGCTCTTTAAGTCGTTTCCTCATGCGAGAACTGATTCCGAAAAGATCAATCCTTTCACGAATGAAGCCAGCAAACGTGTGGAAGTGTTTGAATTTGTTGGGGAACTCGATGTTGCTATTGTTGGACGGATTAGATGATGTAACTGATGAAGATCTCCTGAAAGAGATCCAGGATGTTTTGAATGGACAGATGTTTCCGCAGTCAATGGTTCTGGTGACGTCGACCTCAGGGCTGGTAAATAACGGTGAGAAGTTGTCTCCACTGAGTACGCGGAGTGGACCGGTGCGGAAGTATTTAGTTAGCGGGATGGATTGGACTCAAATTCAATGCTCGATCCGGAGATACTTTACGGGTCGGAAATTCGGGAACGAAACAAGAATGGCAGAGATATTATCAGACCGCCATGATTTATGTGCCTTGGCGTCGAACCCTTTCATGTGTCTTTTGTTGTGCTCAGTGTTCGAGGAAGTGGGAGATGTGCCTTGCTCGAATGCGGAATTTTATTCGTGCCTCATTCGCTCACTGATCTACCAAAATGGACTGATCAAAGTTGACACAAGTAGTTCATGCAAAGACAATTCAATTCCAGCAAAGTACCAAAAAGTACTAGAAGATTTTGGAAAATTGGCTCTGCTGAAACTGAGCGAGAGACGGGTTCACTACACAGAGTCTGAAGTGCTGGAGTACTGTCAAAACCTGGAAATAGTAAAGTGTAGTGTTTTGTCGAAAGGAAAAGGGTTTTTTCGGAAGAGTGCCAGTTGTAAAAAGTCATCGGCATATCCTTTGACGATATTACATCCGTCGCTGAACTGTTTTTTGGCTGCTTATTACCTCGCAACAACCGTGAATTATCCAGCAATTCTCCGACGTGAGCTGGAGCTCCTGCCTGGGATTCAACTCCTACAAGAATCACAAGTGCGGAGTACGTCCACAGTGTACATCGTGATTCAGCATTTAATGGAACTGCTCCAAAAGAAATCCGCCTCCGTTTTTGCCACGATGAATTTATTAGATATCTCTTTGAATTATCTATTGGCCTTACTCCGTGCTGCTGGTTTCTACGAGTCAAATTTAAGTGCAGTTTGCTCTATTATGAAATCCCTCAAACATGTGTCCATCAATGTTGGTTCGGAATGGGTTTCCGAATGGAAACAAGTCATCACCAGTGTACACTGTCCCTTTGAGAGTGCCGAGGTAGTGATTAAGCCGGGCTACTCGTTGTCGCGAATTATTGAGGGTCTCTGTCTCAATGAGAGCATAAACTCAGTCAAGTTCTCCAGTGTACCAGGTCAGGACTGGAGTGGGGTCGAAGTAAACCTGATTTGTGGCCAGTTACTCAAGCTTTTAAGTGAGAAGAAACTCAAGTGTCTAGAGATTTCCATGACATGCTTAGAAGATAAGGAGCACTCCCGGTTCCAGCCTGTTGTGGACGCTCTCTGTTTTGTCTTGTCGAAACGGATTCCTCTGAGAAAGTTGGTGCTCGATATGGACCTAACATCTTCTCAAGTTCTCCAGCTAGTCTCGTTCATAAAGAGTCATGAGCCTCTTGAAGTGCTTCATGTTCCTCACCTCGGTTGCGGTCCTGAGGGATTTCGAGCTATTGCCGATCTGCTCCGTGATAAACCATTCCTTTCACTGAGTCTTGCCGGAACCTGGCGCTCAACAAACTCAGACGAAGATATGGACATTGTAGTAGAACCTTTACCTCTCCTCAGTCCCTTCCCAGTTGTTGGCCTTCCAGGAATGTGCAGTTTGTCTAAAATAGGTTCCTCTAATGGGATTCTGGGTGGAGGCCCCTCGTTCAATTCTCTACCTCGAGGCCCTTTCAACGGAAGCATCAAATCACCTTCCGTCCGAAGAAAAAAGAACGCTCACCTCACGGAAAATGACAAAAGAAATTCAGACTCCGTGCTCTTCCAAAGAAATTTTCTCCCTCTCCCCATCTGCGACAAGGAAAATCACGAAGTGGACGGATTCCACGGCATTTTCTCAGTGCTCCGTCTAAAAGACACTCATTGCAACCTCCGCAGTCTCAATCTATCTAAATGTGTCATGAACTGGGAAGATGTCATCTGCTTAGGAGAGACCATTCGGAAAACCAATTGCCTAGACTCCCTCAGAATGGAAGGAATGAAATTATGTGATGTACTCCCCGTTCTTCTCGGACTTCAAGAGAACACTTCACTCAAAATGCTTGACTTGTCCTCACCGCATGTGGTCATTGGTGATGATGCTCTGCAACTAGCCTCGCACAGTCTGGCCAAAAATCACACTCTACGGTTACTCTCCATCCAGGGCTGGACGCTTTATATTGAGGTGAGTTCACTGAGCTACTTGTCTTGTCAACTTCAGTTATCAATCCTTTCCTCAACTCAACCCACTCTTATTTACAATCTGGCTTATACTAACAGATAGTTGATAGTTACGAGCTTAGTGACTTACTGACGTTGATGTTCATGTTGACCTACATCCGTTTCTCCTTCCTCTCCTCACACACTCATTTCTCTAATGTTCACTCCACACTAGTAGCTCTAACCGACTTTACTTCCCTGGAATGGAGTCCAGATCAACTCCATTCTTATCGTCACCAGGATGTACACTACATGAAAATTATACCCGACTCTAACACATATACCCTACACACATAATCTTTTCTGCAGTCAATATCTCTTTTCCTCTTCCTTCCCATTCATTGTATTTATCTCCTATCTCCCTCACTTGCTTGTCTACAAACTTTACTCTAAAGCAGAAGTAATCGCTCTGATGTGGACTTTCACTTTAAGTTTCTGTCCAAAATATACCTAGATTGTGTGAAATGTGCCACATACCATTTCAAATTACTGCAAAACCCAATATACCCCTACTCAGTTGTAAAGAATAGTGTACCTGTTCTCCAAGTAATAAATATCAAGGTGTGTAGGTAGCTTTTACCACGCTTAGCCATTATAGCCTTTCACACACATATACGGTTACCTTCGTTTTTAGAGACGAGACAAGAGTTTAGTTAGCTTCCTAACTTGTTAACATAGTCTACTAAGGCTAATAACAATGTTGGATGTTGTAGGTAAGCCAAGCCGGTTGAATTTAAAGTCAGCCAAGATCTGCTCTGGTTTTATTCACTCACGTCGAACGTGCATCACATAATCTTATCTTCCCATATCTTTCATTTTCATGACTATGTGAGAAATTCTTTTTCCTGTCTCAACTACGCTCTCAACCTTTTTCTTACTCACTTAACAATAACTAACGTGCTCATGTATGAGATTGTTCTATCATCATCTTCTTCATCTTACTCATGTTCTCTTTCAACCTTTTCTTCCCTTTCATTGAGTTTCACCGTAAACGTGCAGTCAGGGCTGATGTTGTGATTGCGATACTACTTATAAGTAAACTACTAATTGTTAGTACCTAGTACAGATCTCTGCGATTTAGAAGGACTTATATATGCAGAACAGACTTTCATGATTTAATGAATTGCCCATGTCCAGGTGTATTGATAATAAATTGTAATATCAGTCAGTACCTGTGTACGAAATAGTCCTATTAGTTTCAATCTTTCTCATACAAGGACTGGGTACTACAATTAATTTGTACATAAAATAAACACATAAACACCAATTTGGGTAGTAATGCTGTTATGTACAAGGAATTTCCTTATGAGTAGTAGTTACAAACGTATTTTGTTTTAGTTCATGAACAATAAGTGTGTTTTCGTATAATAACAATAGGCAGTAAATACATTAGGTACATACTGAAGTGGTATTGTTGAATATGGTTAACACAGTAATTATTGCTTGTATATTTCAGTTGGTTTAACACGTTTAACGTATTTTACATAGATTTATAGGTACATGAGGTAGTGAAGTTGTTAAAAATATATAAATCTAGTCAGAATTTATGTTCTTGTAAGTACATTACAGTTGTTCTCAAGAGTGTATGTGTCGTAATGTAATCATGATATTAAACTAATGTTTTCTGTGCGATGCTGAACTGATGTGAGTTCGTATTCCTCCATTAGAACATTGCATCATTATATGTACGGCACACATTAGGACTTACTTTTAGATAGGTGGTATAATGTGTATAGGTATATCATGAGTGCGGCAGTAAAGTAGAGAAATTGTATTTAATGCTAGCCATGTTTTTAATGGCTAATGTGTGTGTGGGAGGAAAAGAAGTAGAAATAGGAAGATACCGTACATTATGTAGTAACAACTTGAATGTACATTACTTATTAGATTGTTGCGTTAGATTTCATTATTACTATTACATTACATAAGCGACGAGCCGTAAAATAGTTACCTACATCTTTCTTTGTACATGGCATTAGGAGGAACTTCGATGCGAGCTGAACAAAGTTGTATCTTTAATCTAGATAAGAGTGGAGGACAGGAAAGCAAAGTGTTCGTTTGGTTTGGAGAGTGGTGCGTTGCTGCTTGACTGATATGATACGAGTGGTAGGAGGAGGAGGAATAAAGTGTGTTATTATGCTTGGGTCATGTTCTGCTGGTGAAGGAGAAGATTGGTAGGCTTGTAAGTCATTGGGACCGAGAACAGAATTCTCTTCTCTTGATTACCCCATTCATTTGCTCTGCCCGTGTTCAATTCCATCGGTCGCTACGATCATCTTGTCCTTGTCTGCAGGAGTTCCACCGAATTCACTTGTGAACGAGTGTGACTGAACAGAACAATGACTCTGACTAGACTAGGCTGCGTTCACTCGCTCTTGTAGTTATATATAGTGCCAGTCCAGGAAACGGTTCCATTTGTCATACGGGACAACAGTTCTCTGTACATTGTAATAGTATATAGGTACCTACTGCATAATGTTGATGTTGGTTTGGTACTGAAGGAAATCACAAAGAATGCTATCAACAAAGCATAATCCATAATTTTCTGTGTTGAAACGTTGTCTTATGTGATTCTTTGGCTGGAATTCTTGTTTCAACACTACTGATGATTGTATAGGTATAGTATAAATAGTAGGTTGAGTTTGTATACTAGAATAGATATGCGGGATGTAGGTACGTATACTGACGTAAAGTGGATCTCATTCATGTGATCATGTTTTGGTGACCGTGGCTCATTGAAATGCGTCTTGAGTGCTCGCCTTTTCTCAATCTCATTGCTTTTTCGTGGTGCATTCATGTTTCTACGTAGTATGCTCTAGTCGTGGTTTGGTTATGTCTTATGTCCACATGAACCAA
Source organism: Yoshiicerus persimilis (assembly GCA_020352615.2). NCBI lineage: Eukaryota > Metazoa > Arthropoda > Collembola > Entomobryomorpha > Tomoceridae > Yoshiicerus > Yoshiicerus persimilis. The sequence goes on along the minus strand of CM036941.2, from coordinate 36,339,361 downwards.
CAAAAGTTCATATGCAGCAATAGAAATAGTCATCGTATGAATATAAAGATAGTAGACAGTTATGTAATAGTAATAGTCCTGTTCTTTTGAAAATTGGGTGCAGTGTACCATATAGGTTGTCGTTATCCGGGATATTTAGCCGAGTCTCCCAAAGACGAAAACAGTGTAGAAAATTTGAAAAGAGAAGAGTCTGGTTTCAGTTCTGATTGTGAACACATCCGTCCATAGGACTAATATACGGACAAAAGCAAAGCTTTCCAAAAAAGGAAAGATAACCTATTACCTGTTGTAACATTATTACAACATTGAATCACAGAGACTTGTGGCTTGGCTTAACTTGGCTCTTGTTTGGTTCGACTTGCTTAGCTTTCGTTTTGTCCATCCTATCCCTTTTTGGCCCGATGGACTTGTTTCGGCTACTATTATTGCTTTAGTCTGGCTTTGCTGCTCTGGTCTGAATTTCTTTGGTGGTTACAATACTCCGCACAGCATCTCTAACAGAGACTCACAGACTGAAAGCTTTTATTTTTGTGTATCAAGTCTCGACTCCCAACGAGTCGACCCACTACTGCTTCGTTTGTTCTGTTTGGAATGTTCACGTGTATGCTTTATTGTGGACATAGAGGATTCTATGTGAATTGAATGAATGTTGGCTGAGCAAACGAAAGCAAGTGAGAAGAATTTCTATATGTACTCTACCCCTACTGAACATGACTTATAGTTGTAGTTATGTACATAACTTTAGCATTAAAGTAGTAATAAGAACATATATAGTGCACATACTGTGTATACTTATGTTATGACCATATGAAGGAGTCATTCGAAACTTTTAAGTTTGTTGTCTTGACTTGAGTATTGACTTGCTTCGTTGAAAATCGTGATGATCACTTCGGCGGAGATGATGGCTAGCTCTATGAATTGAGTTTTTTCTCCGCATTCTCTTAGTTGCATGGATTTTAAGAAAATCTCGAGTTTTGTATAACATTAGTAAGTGTGGGTTGATTCTTCTTGTTCCCTCAATCCTACATGAAAGTAAAATGTAGCTTTAAGGTATTGAATTTGTCTGAGCATGTTTTGCTTTATGGTCCAATGATTTTCTCACATTCATCTTTTATTATTTCTTCCAGCTTTTTCGAATGAAACGGACACGCATTTCTCTCAATTCACCGAACCTCTTTAAATGCATAAAATTTTTCCTTCTTTGTTAAATTCTTTAGTTTTATAGCTATTATTTCCTTTTCTTTACAGTTTTCAACACTTAGGTAGAAGCCTAGAATTATAATAATTCTTTCTTTGCATGGATTTTTTCATTAAAGCGCATCCAATAGTAAATACGAAGAATAAGGTATTTTGAACTGCCATACTAATGGTATTTCTTTGTACAATAGTCTATTGGCTAGTGAAAGTTGTATTTGGTTCCAAGCTGTGCATTTGTTTGCTAATCATGCATTTGACAAACGTTTTTTGAGTCTCATTGGAATTTCTTCGATCTAGATCTAGGAATTAACACGTACGTGCTAATGACATTCGCAAATAAAGAAGTATCTTTACATAAGGTATGTAAAAGCTTAGGTACCTTTAATACCTGTCAGTCCTTAGTTAGTCAGAAAGGCGTGACTTGGAATATTTTATGTCTTTGTATGATTATGATTATTGTTGCTAACATTTTTCTTCTAATGAAGATGCTTCCAAGCTCTAATGGAAGCATATATTCAATATTGAAGCGAAAAATGTGCACAGGTACTATTGTGCACCTAGAGATTTTCATTTGAGTCCTGCATACTGTAAGTAAATATAGTTAAAGCGATATAAATGTCGTGCATGGAAACTAATGGTTGTTGAACAAGTTCTTTACGAGCAGTAGGACAGAATAATGGATAGATGTATATGTAGTAAATAAATGGTAAAAGGAACAAGGAGTGATTCAGGAGTTTTTATGTATAGTTAACTTCTAAGTTGAGCTGAACTGAAGAATTTTTGTAAATAGGATTGTAAACAATGAATGCATAGCTTTGTACATGCAAATACATATGTATGGATGGTTATTGCTAAATAAAATGTTCCTTGTTGTAGATGCTTTGTCATGTCATGTCTTTCTAAGTTCTTAGAAGATAGACAGACTCACGAAGTTTATTGTTAGTTGGAAAAGGATGAAATACGCAGTGTGCTACTGTTCTAATTTCTATATACCTATCTGACGTGATAAATGTATGGGAAAAGAATGGCCAATACATTACATACATTCATCAGCTAACTAGAATTCCTTTAGAATAATGTGCAATGCATACCTAATGTCAGTTTGTCGTCGAAAATTGCAATGTTGAGCGCAATATTGTGATTATGGCTCTAAAATGTTAATGTTGTAAGAGAAATTCGAGTGTGAATTGAATTATGGAGATTGCGGACACTGTGGTGGTGTAGTGATGCATATAAGATGCCACACCACATCACACACTAACTGGAATGAAAACCATGGAATTGGCTAGACGCTACAATACACTACAACCGGTTTCACTTTTCATCTTACCATTTCAAGTCTCTGCAGGCACATCAGTTTACAGTTTAAACTTTATAGTAGAGACTGGTGGAGAGACCACAGCAAAATTTATAGAAAATGAATTGGAAAAATACCAGTGTAATAAGTGTAACTTACTTAAAATGTGAGATGTTTTGTATTGTGGGCTAACCATGAGCATACAATGATCAGCATAATATTTTTTTAACTTTTACAAGCTAAAAGTAACATTAACAATAAGTTAAGAGTACTTTCTTACTCAGATTTCATGCTAAGTGAGGAAATCATTATGGTCTGCTGGTATGGTACATAGTTTGTTTAGCTACGCTGTGTGCTAACCAAAGCCAAAGTGTTAGATAAAGGTTGAGTCACACTATTCTGTTCTGTGCAGTGTAATTCAAACGAAATAATAAATTTTCTCTATGTACAAATATGTTTTTAGTATCTTGATGCAGGTGTATTTATTATGTATGATATGATAATGGAATGGATATCGTATGGCTATGTAGGAGAGAAATGAAATTTATTACCTCATGTTGATTGTAGGTAGTTAGTAGGTATAACACAAAGTAAAGGCAATACTAATACAATACAGCACGCATATATAATGTAGTTAGTTTATCTAAGGTATAAGGCTCATAATCAGAGATCCGTTTCATTTCCATGCATTGCGAATTCGTGGGATTCTTTAGGTGTAAGTCATGTCATGATGAATGAGAAGCCTGTAGCTAGATGATGATGAAGATAACATCAAATCCAATCGAGCTGGACTTGAATACTTGACTTGTGTTCATGATTTTCTATTAGTATAAAGGAAGAAAAACCATGGAGGACAAGTAATGGGAATTCCACAGCTTTTTCATCAACTCCACATATTTTATAGACGTAGGTTCTATATTACGTAGTAGTTAGGGATCCACTTGTTCCTGTTACTATACCTAACACATTTAGCTAGAAGCACACGTAGTTAATGTTCTATAGTAGCTCGACAGATGCGTAACTCCCACACAATGTTTTTGTAAATTTTAATGACGCGAAGAAGCTATGCACGTACTATTTGTTTAGCGATAGTAATACGAGTAGGAAATTGTCAGCTTAAATTCAGTAGTTTAATGCTTAATCCATTAATGATAGGAGATAAAGATGTGATCATGTGAAATAAGTAAGATATAAATTCTGTAATGCTGTTAACTTGGTTTTTTACTGTTATTGGTTATGCTGAATTGATAGAAATCATGGCGCCGGAAGTTTCACTGTCATTCTCATTCTTTCGAATTCAATGTTATGTTCCCTGTGGAGTAAAATGAAAAAATACACGCTATTCAAGGTTGCTATTTCATTGAAGTGTAGTTAAAGTTAAGTAGAGTTTTGTGGTAAATAAAAGAGATTTTATTGTGACTTGTCTAATCGTACAGAGCATGAAAATTGAGAATTTTTATTAGTACAATCTCAATGTTTAAGCATCAAACAGGAAACTAATTCCAAAACTTACAATAAGAATCATTTAGGTTTTAACTCACGATCAATTTAATGCACTTTAATTGCTAATGGACTTTGTATTTAGTGTTTTTGCTTCGGCTTTGCTTTGTGCTGTACTAAAAGGCTACAGGGGTTCTTAGTCTTAGCCTAACAATGACTTACCTGTTGTATTCTGTTAAAAAAATATTTAGGCACGCCCAATATTAAAGGTTTGAACAGATAAACAAAGTTCGTAATCCTCTTACAGTTGTTTCGTGTTGTACTTCAAACGACAGGTATGTGCTTTTTGCAAGTATTGTAGGAGGGCAAGGCAGACAGGAACAAAATGGCTTTATAATGTTAAAGAAACTGCAAATTTTGGGAGTGACAAGAACATGCATTTACATTTGACATAAAATGAATTGGAGAAATCATTATTGTTTATTTAAATTGGAATGAGACGTTAGGACGGCATGATTTGATTGTGTGGGTGAATTACGCGTGTAATGCAGAATACATTTAAACTAAGTTGGTCGTGGTAATACATTAAATTAGTAACAATGAGGAAATTGAAATTGTTTGCTGCGATGAGAATGATGATGCTAATGGTGTATGGCGACAAAGAGGACGGGACAGGACAAGTGAAGTACGTACGTAACAAAGTGTACTACAATAAGACATAAAGGATAACAATAAGGTGAATTGGAAAGTTGTGAGATTATCTTATGGGAATTTGAATTGTGAATTTGGTTTCACTTGTTTTGCTTTAGCTTTGTGTATCTTGAGTATTTAGTAAGTAGGTCCTTCATATTTACTATTTAGAATACAGTTAGGTAGTTTTTCTTTCTTTAGGAATGACTGTGACTTCCCTGATATAAAGCATTGCTATTTGCCGGTGCTTTGATAGTGATAATGGCAATAACTGAAAGTAATATGATGTAATGTATGTAGTAAGTTAGTAAGTATCGTGAAATGAGACGAAACTAAATAAGTTTGTGAATGATTTGTTGATTACAGGAAGAGCGGTCATTGGACAGTTTAGAGACTTTATTTCGGTCATCGAACCTGCAAGATTTGGATTTAACTGGAGTGAGGATTCACATGAGTTCGACCTCAAAGAGCAAAAGTCCTGCAAAGAACTCAATCGGTGATAAGAATTCCGCCACATCATCATTAGACTCATCAAACTCGCAACGTGGAGCGAACAAAGAAAATAATAGCATGAAAAAAGAGCGTCTTCGTCTTGGGAAGAAATCTTCGATAAGTTCAGTGATGAGTTTAGGTTTAGCGACGAAAAAAGTTTGTCCCGATTTATCATTTCTGCGTATCGGCGGCATGACACTCGAACTGAGAAAGAGTCAAGTTTGGCGAAGCATGGACATTGTGACGCATCTAATGTCTTTTGTTGACAAAGGAAAAATCACCCATTTAGATATAAGTCTTGATAAAAATGATAGTGCTCTTCACAGCGTCGAAGACAAAGTTGTGACAAAGACAATGAAGTTGATAGCGCAGAATTTCCCACGACTTCAGACACTCGTCATGCAACACTGGAGAATAAAGTTTAGTGGGAGCGGTGAGAAGTCTTGTCGTGAGGTGGGCAAGTGTCTCGGAACCTTGAACGCACTCAGCGGTCTTAATATGGACAATAGTATTGTGACGAGTGACGCAGCAGGGGCCAAAAGGATTGACCACCTCTTGGTTCACTCCATTTTATCCAGTGTCAAAAATCTGTCCGACTTTTCCTGGGCCAACTTCGACGCAACGCAAATGGGCTCCTTGGCTCGGACTCTGTGTGATCATCATAATGTCCCTTGTGTTGGCAGACTCTTCGTTAAGTTGGACGGACTTTGTTTAAATAGTATTAAGGCCCTTATTTCCAGTGCCCAGTTGAGATTCAGTTCTTCCGGTGTTAACGTCGAGTATTTTGGCAATCAGTCCGTTGTTGTCTACAAGTCAAAGGAGAAAAATGAACATCTTATGGTTAAACTTAAAAGGTTTCTCTAAGTACCTCGTCTTCTAGGCGAAACACAAACAGTGTCATTCTAGTACCTTTGTGGTAATACTTACCAAGTTTCCAACTCTTATTCTACTCTCCCCCTGATATGCTTCATATTACTCAACTTTCATTTGGTTATGTTTCACAAATCCAAGTATAGATTTGACTATTGTAGTTTTACACCTTCGATTATGTAAATGTGGGTACCTATGGACTTACCTTAAAGAATCTAATTGGAAATCTAAGAGAATGTCTGGTACTAATGTCTGGTAACACGTCTGTGACAAAAACAAAGTATTGTGGTTGGGTTTCGTTTCACTTGGCATGGTAAAACTGATAATTGGCATTCTTGCGTTTAAACATTTTTCAAGACTGCTTATCATATTGTGTATTGCACAGTTGTGTATTAATATTAATATATTCACTGAATATACCAAATATACGTACCATAAATAAGTATTGTTGAATCTTACGGTAAGTTAGCTAATAGGTATTACTTTTACATATGCATCTGTTTTTTCTGCCTCTCCTTTCTCACTAATGCAATTAGAACTAGACAGATTAGATACATCAGATGAATCTCCATTACAATACAAATTAGGTAATGCAGTTTTAATTGATAGATTCGCTAATTATAATTATTGATTACCTTTAATGGACATAGACAAAAGTATGCCGCATTTAAAATTGTGATACTTTAACTTAATTACTTTGTATAATTATGATTACGTAAGTACTTTACTTAGCATTACTGGATGTAGGATACAATGTTGCGAAGTAAGATAAACGTGGCACGAAGTCTTTTAGAAATAATTAATTTTACAATTAGTATTTCCTTTCCAAGTTTTCTTATCTTGTGCTGATTAGATAATTTTGTAATACCTACTGCCAAATTAAAACCGTGGATGGAAGTGGAAGACTAAGACTAATGGAAAAAGAAGTCTACCTATAAGTAATGTAAATTCACGTGTTTATTTGTACTGACTTCTCGGCTTCATGCTGACTTCGCAGAAATTGGACCATTAAATATTACATGTTGAGATTATATCATTTTCTAATAGCATCGCAATAAAACTCCAATATCAAACCAAATTAATTATTAATTACTAATTTGTCAGTACTATTACAAACTAGTATAGTGTGTAAAATGTAAATCTAATTCGTATTAGTGTAGTGAATACAGATGACGATTTCCCATTTCATAGTCAAGAGAAAGTGTAAAATTTGTCATGTTTGTAGCATTTGCATTGTATATAGTACATACTTAAGGAGTAATATTATGTAGGTTGATGTTGACGCGTTTATTAAAGGAATACCTAGTAAGAAAGTAGAAATTAGTACATGCAAAATAGTCATATTATTATTATATTTGCATTTAAGTAATGCAATACAAATATTTTGGAATAACAAAAATATATTATACATGTACCTAAATAGTAAATAGATTTGACGTTTTCCTTGTTGACTATATTATTATTATTATTACTTACATAGTGAATAGTAGAAACTAAATGTACCAGTGTACTTGTAATATTTGTAATCTTGGCATAAATATTTCGGTATTCAGACAAGTATTGTTTCAAATGTATTACAACACTTTTTTAATTGTTCATTATTACCTGAAAGTGCCTTAGGCAAAGACTTCGTTACTTTACTTATACGTTTAAGTTAGTTAAAAATTATATGATAAATGTGCGGTTGTTGGACAGACAGCGATTTTAGCAATAGTCCTTTCGTTTAGTTTGCTGTCATGCCAAGTACATACAATAAAGTCTTACAATACAAACTATTTGTAAGTATACAAATTACAAATGCAGCATGTCATAGAAAACGAAGAGATGGAATGAGAACGCATGTTTGTAATCAAAATAAACAAAGACCTATACATAGAGTTGGCGTTTTTGTATTTCGGATAGCTGTAGTATAGTAGTTTGGTAACCGTAATTCCTATGCATAAAGTACAGTCAATTAGATTACTCATGATAGCCAAGATTAAGGTAATCACAATCCCATCATCAAGTGATCATTTCCGTTGCAAACAAAAAGCGTACATTACAGTTAGTTAATTAGTGTCTTGTTAGACTTCTTTACTATCATTTACAAATGTTCAACATTAGGTCAGTCTAACGAGGCGTTTAATTTCTTAAGAGTGTAGCATAAAATTAACTATTTTATGCATGCAGTAACGAGAATAATGGTATATTATTATCCATACTACAAAAAGTTTCAAATAATCTTTAGAAATTGTGCCTTGACGAAATTAAAGTGCTATATCCGTTTTGTTCTGAAACTGGTGAGAAATAGTACTTTAGTTGTGAGATTGCAGTGGATTTTGTTTACAGGATATATTCTTACGAATAATACTATATACTAGAGATAATATATATACTAGAGAAATTTGAATATACCAGAATAGAATAGATTAGTTTTGATATCATTAAAGGATGTTAAAAAATTTGTGTTTTGAATTAATTCGCATCTTTTGTCTACGTAAACACATAATGACTATGTTTTAGAATCAACATGGATTATTACCTTTATTCAAGTATATGTCTGACGATTGGATATGGGTGGATTTAAAGTAGGTTTAGATTAAATGTTCGTACAAATAAATACATACATAACTTAGCAAATAGATACAGATTACATATGTGGGAGTTATTCTTACTACGTACTGCATACGAATGTTTATATTTAAATATGGCATAATAATATAACTATGTTAGATAATGATAGGCATTATGTACTGGTATCCGTAGTACAATAGTAGTAGTTATAATATTATTAGATGTACTTATCCATGTATTTATTTGTGTTACGATTTACAATGTTAATTGTATAAGAATGTTTGTAAAGCAATATTTATCGAATACGATGACAATCGCAGCCTATGAGTCAACAATAAAATGACCGACAATCATAAATAAGATAATGATAACTCTGAAGCCAAATTTTTATATTTAATTGTTTATGCATCCTGATTTCATGCGAACGTCTGAAAATCATCACGACATTAGTGTGCATTTATTATGGGAGAAGCACATTAACTGAGCATTTTGTTTATAACATTAGATATTTCTTGCAGATAACAAAACATTCACTTACGCGTACATAAATTAGGCGCATTGATTCCTATTTGACATTGTGCATTGCACCAGCCTTTGTGTTGTTTTGATTTTATCTTGATATTGAGTCATTCGCATGACGCGAACACCCATGCTTTGCCATAAAAACATAAAACCATAAAGACAATACTGCAAACTAAGTTTACACGCATCCCAGTACATAATTCATCCATCAAGCATCAAATCATGTCAAATGTCACACGATTCTCGTTACGTGAAAGTCCTTTGTTTCTTGTGTCAATATAGCGCATGTTATATTTAGAGTTATAGTCAGTAGGATATCTGCCTTAAGCATTGTCTGTTTAAATGGAAGCCTTCTCTTTCTCACGTTCCTCATTAATTCATTATTGATGCACAACGTACGGACACACTACACACTACTTGATTTCACATGACCAGTTGAGTTGAAGAAAGCCTTCATTTCATCATCTTGATCCTGTCTTTAGATTCAACATTCAAATTGCAATGACATTGTATTCCATGCATTGTTTAGTCGATCAGATGGCATTATAATAATGTATAATTTATTTTATAGGTAGTTAATTAGTAATGTGAATACTTCAGAACAAAAAATCATTGCACCTTGTGCTAATTAGCATTCATAGACACAAGAGGCAGCATAAGAAATAAATAGCATTGGAAGTTAGTTGCAGTTTTTCTATCTTAGCATTGTTTCCATGTGTAGGCATCAAAAACATTCACTCTACTCTGCGTGGCACAAAAATAAATCCAAAGGTCTGTCTATTGAAATACATTTTTCAACTACTAAAGCATACGCCTCCTTTCAGGAGCTTATTTTCATGTGAAAGCAAAATAAATGGCAACTTTAATTTATTGCTGATTGGAAGAGTAAAAGAGTATACTTGTACCGTAAAAGTTTATCTAGAGACTACTCAATATAACAAGGTACACATTATGTTGGTTTTTAATAGGACCAGATCGGACCAAATGCAACTTTCTCAGAATTGGATTTACGACTAGATTTTGTACATTCAGTACTATTTGAACAGGTTTAGTATTGTGTAGTGTAAGAATTGTTCTGTTTGTGTTTGCAGAATCATTTTTTTCTTTATTACGCAGAATTTTATTCATATGGATTGTGAATGTATAGAGTAAGTATTTAGTTTTGCTATTGTACATTGACTTTAGATGCTCTGCTATAACTATATAGCTGTACCTTCTGAGCAAATTTCTGTAGAAGTACAGTAGCAGAAATAGCATCTGGAGACATAGACAATAAATAACTAGAAAATGGAGCATTTCCGCATATTTGCGGTTGTTTCCTATTTGACAGTTTTATGGAAACCTGTGATATATTTGTGGAATGATTTAGAATCATTTCACTGGTGAGTTCGAGTGCAATCAGCGAAACAGTTATTTTTCAGTTGAACTATGCATGTAAGTAAAACACAATGTGTTAGTTACAGCGTTGAATGGATTCTGCTGGTCGTATCAAATGCTACGGAAAATAAAAATGTGCATTATAGCTGGTAGCGACACACGTCTCGAAACAACAGTAATAGTAGTAAATAAGTAAGTAAGTGAAGAATTCAGAACTGATTGCAATTATTTGGGTAAACGTATTGAGTGCGAGAGATGTGAAATGCGATTTTCTTTCCAATAAATAATCTACTTGACCACACCATAATACTTAACTCTAACATAACAAAGGTGACGGTAGCAAAATAAGAGAAACAAAACGAGCTCCAAACAAACTGTTAGACAAACGAGCTGATTTGTTGCAGGTTGAGAGTTAGGTCGTGAGTGCATCAATATAGTGGGTATATCTCTATGAAACAAAATATTTTCCTCTAACAGAATATAATACAGTATAAAAATTAACATACGGTAATAATAATCCCCCTGCTCCTGCACTCCAATATCTGTGCCATGACAAGTTTGCTTTTGTTTTTAAAACACAGTCAGTTCTTTATACATGACCAGACCAATAATGTACGAATACACCTATTAGAGTTGTAAAAACATCGCCAAGCCGTAACATAAAGCGAGCCAGAGGGTTAAAGGGAATTAATTATCTCTTTACAGAAACTGAGCCTAAATTAAATGGTTGTCATATAAATAATTAATGCTTCCAATATCATCCAAAAAGTTAGCTTACTGCTTCATAAAGTGGGAAACACCCAAAAAGTTAGCTTATCGCTTCATAAGGTGGGAAATACCCAACAAGTTAGCTTACCGCTTCATAAAGTGGGAAACACCCAAAAAGTTTGCTTACCGCTTCATAAAGTGGGAAACATCCAAAAATTTAGCTTACCGCTTCATAAAGTGGGAAACATCCAAAAAGTTAGCTTACCGCTTCATATAGTAAAAGACATCCAAAAAGTGTGTATACCGCTTCTCAAAAGTGGTCACACCCAAAAACCACATTTACACCTAAAAGGAGTATCTTATTGCTTATAAAGTGGAAGCGGTGTAAAACATTTTTTACTATCCCGCTAACAAACTACTAGAAGCGGTGTAAGATGTTTTAGTACCCAAAAACCCTATTTGAATATCTTATTGCTTATAAAGTGGAAGCGGTGTAAAATATTTTTTACTATCCCGCTAACAAACTACTAGAAGCGCTGTAAGATATTTTAGTACCCAAAACCCCATTTTCATATCTTATTGCTTATAAAGTGAGCGCGCGTTTTCTCCGAAAGGGGTGGGGTGACCACACCCATTTTAAATAGGGTTCCTAACTAGGTCGAGATAAGTCCAAATCCGAGGTTTCATCCAAATCGGTCAATGCCTTTAAGAGTTATGGTGTTCACATACGTACGTACATACGTACGTACATACGGACAGACAACACGGTTCCATAAGTGAGCCTCTGGCTCGCTAAAAACAAATATTCATTATATAAAATTTTTTTTCGCTTTTATAGCTTAGCAATGCATTAGTACACTTATATTGAGTTTCAGCGTAAAGTACTGTGAGTAATTATGATAATCCAAGAAAACAATTCTTATAAGATGATAATAAATGACAAATAAGCCATATTTTATATTATGTAAACTACCGTACTCCTGGAGTATTAACTTTGCAACTGATTGAAGGACTAATTTATTAAGTGTTAGAATCCCAGTATGTTTTCCCGAAAATAATAATTCTAGGTTCCTCATTTTGGTTTGAAGATGTACCAATCCTTAGAGTTCACTAAATGGAGGTTTGACTGTAAGTAATGAAGGAAAGAAAAGCATAGTAAGTATGCTGATATTATGTAGTTTTGATGGGAAGAATGTGGATTATTTTATCGTGCAAATAAAATAGCGGTCATTAAAGAATTCCGAGTAGCTTACTTAGGCGAGTGCAATTTACGCTGCTGCTGTGGAGAACGTGGCCTGTTCTCGCCAAAAGCTCACTGTTTTTTACAGATAATTTGTTAAACACTAAATGAATGTGGGTGCGTCTTAGGCAAAGTTCAACGTTCAACCCGTTTCTCTTTTGCCTTGGCTAAAGTTAAATCTATGTGGCATGGTATATATTGTAGTGCTCTGAACTATTGTAATAATAAAATCTCCAAGTGAGTTATATGCCAGTTTCTATGTGTCGCAATAGATTAGACAAACCCTCAAGAGTTTACAACTCAATGAATAATGAAGCGTAATGGATTGTTTACACAATACTCTGTATTTGTTTATTTGCTTTCCTGTACTGTGTCGTGTATCCATCCATCTCGTGCCATAATACATGATGAGCTTTAAGATGCAAACAAATGTCTATCCAGTATTAATGCATTCTTTACCGAAGACATACGCATAAACTACATAGTTGTAAACTAACAATAGAATGTATAACACATTTGTGAAGGCTCTGTATAAATATGTGCATTCTTGACGAGATTAGTTTACAGTGCTATAGGATTTTATTACATTAGTAGCAGCAAGTAGGCAGATACGTAGGTGTATCTAATTGTAAGTTTACTGTATTTAGGTAACGTATTTATATAATAACATAACATTAAACAAGATCGTATCTGACTGGCAATAAGTTTAACTTGGCACGGCAGTGAAGATGAGAGATGCTGAATGAAACAAATAGTAAACGCAATGTAGACACAGAAATGAGAGAGGAAATCTGTATGAACTCAACTCGTGCAATCAAAAGATAACTTATAGTGTCTGTAGAGAACAAAATGGGATGATGATGATATAAATTATGTGGTGCGCACAAAACTTATTACAGATAACAAGTTATGAGTTATTCCCATGTGCAGCATTATATTATGAACTTTGAGTTTTCGCTACTATATATTCTCTCTGGAGATATTTGTTTATTGCTCATACTATTGGTTCTATTGCTTCTATCTAAGATTTACACTTAAATGGTAATAATACTAATATAGATATCTCAAATATACCGTAGAAATCACATTAAATACCCTTAAAATATGGAACTAAAATAATTTAGGAGCTTTAGTTACGATATTGGATCTGAACATATATATGATTCATAATATTTTTCAAACTATTATTCTGGTGGAAATCCCTTAAAAGGGAAGTTTTCGAACTAATATACTAGTATATTAGCAATCCGTGATAAATTCAGTTATTGCCCCGTCTTTAATTATGTAGTAACACTGAGCAATTCTTATTTGCCATAATTATATCGTCATTTACACTACAGTGTATTAAGGCACTACAAATATTCAAATCGAGTTGAAATGATTAGCTTTAGGTTTTAAATATTTTGTGCACAGGGACAGAAAAGAAAATACCTAAGCGTTTACATTACATTGCACTCTACTCCGTCGCATTGTGTTACACTTTCCTTGTAATGGCAGTTTTACGTTCCAGCTATAATTCCATTGTTTTAAAGATTGATAGTTCTTGCTAATTTAGCATTTTGAATCAATCAAAGGACTTCTGCTCACAATCGAAGCAGATATATCCCTGAGATTGATTACAGTACATACGGTATGTAAGAAAGGCTAGGAACCAAATTATATACCGAAATTGAATGGTAGGTTTGTTACACCAGTTTACATCACACATGACTATGACACAATGATTACATACATATAACTACCTAATGATAAAGTGTAGTCAGACGACTAGCTCTTACTCATTGTCGCATTTTATGCTTTCCATTCTGCATCGTAAAGAAGAATAGCTCACATTTGGATTAATTGTAATAATATGGTAGTAGCCATATATCTAGTGCCATGTCGAGCACACTTAATGAGCTTAGTTACAATACTACGTTGCAAATAATAAATAACCTTAGATGAAACGTAGATGCTTTCAAATAGCATTAATCATTCCGTAATGAACAGTTTAAATGTGATTGCGGTATTCGCAATTTTATTGTACAATAAATACTTCAATAATATATCACATTTTCACATTTTATAGTACACTTATTGCAACACGGAATGCTATACATGACAATTCGAAAGATATGTGCATTAATTCCGTTTGTTATGAGTAACCAATACAATTTAACTCATCGTGCATGTAAAATATGAATTTTAATGCCTTTAAAATCCCCAGATCTGCAGATAGTCACGAAAAGAAAGGAAATGAATCGATGTCTAATGCATATTGTCGACTATATTATAATTTTGCATATTATTACATATGAAATGACTACCAGCTTCTTAATAGGCCCTACCAATCGATTGCACAGATTGACTTTTTTATGGAATGCTTAGAATGAATATTGCCAAGATACAATACATATAGTAAGTATCTTCACCTTAATTTAAAGTAAATTATATGACAATCTCGTTGAATTGAATTCACTTAGAAATTACTATTAGCACCTACAGCTTTATTTTAGCCAAATGGAAAAAAAATGTTATGTAAGGGTCACTATTATGAATAAGTGACTAACTAAGTCCGTGGACCTGCCTGTCATTGCATTTGACTACCACATATGCATAAATGGCTATTTTGGGGACACATCTGAATCATAATAATCTCCATTATTATGATTCCATGAATTGATCACTCATTGTTTGCTTGTTACTATTTCATTTCAATATGTTTAGCGCTACTTTGTATTGTAGACGCATTTATTTTATTGTTGCTTGTTTCTAAACTACTAATAGTTGTTGCAGCAAAAGCCTATTGTATTTGCTTTTATGGAAATGAGAGCAGCAGACAAAACAGGATTTCAATCAATGCAATGGTCTTAAAATTATTCTTAGAAATATTGATTGTGTTGCTATCAATGGCTTTGACATAATCTTTTTGCCCGAATAATAAATATTTAAATTTGTTTGAAAGTAGAACCACATAATGACAAACGTATACCCAAATAATCAGGGTTTTAACAGTGTTGTTGTAACATCTTTTTACAAAGAGCTCTAAGATTTTCAAAAGAAGTAACATTCACAATAAAAATTCATTGACTAGGCATAAAAATGAATATAAAAATCGTACACAATTTTTTCGCCTACACACGTCACCAACTCTACATGATTTAGAATGTAACTTTTCGATTTAGGCTTGTGTATGCAAACTCTCAAATGGAGTTAGAGAATTGGTTAGCTCCTAAATATGCAGGAGAACATTGAAATATATAATGTTGCTGTCGATGACGTAGAACATTGTGGCATACGCTAATGGATGCATGTATTTGTAGTATGTGTACAAATCATAAGGTCAACGATTTAATAATATATCAATATAAGTGTTGATAAGTAAAACGCACTAACTGTACAACTTAATATGATGTTAAGCCCAATACTTCATTGTTTGTAATCCATCCAAAGTATCATATGAGTAATCAAAGTGCATTGAATGCGTAATTGTGTATTAGTTGTTATTAACACGAAAAAAAGTGCTTCCTTGTGAGTTATGGAATATTACTTAGTCAGGATTTATAGTCAAATCCCTATTTAGAATACCCTTACGTGCTTCAATTGCGATTACAGCAATTACTGACATTTAATCTCCCTTTAGAAATGATGCATGCATTCGTTCAGGATTTCTACATAGCGATAGGATGCATATTCTGTTTCCTATGTCACAAATAAAGTGAACCACTCTGACAAAGTGCAGAAGCAAACATTACTGCAAATATTCCATAAAAGTGCTTTGTACAACATTACAATAATAATTATCTGACAGAACAGAAATATTACCATAAATCCATGCTACATATTTATTCCTGTTGTTTAAACCTTTGTTTGTAAACGAGTAGATTTTCCTATTTATATATTTTATATGTTCTTTGTTGTATAGTTGCATGCACTCCATTCGTGCACAATGTAACATAAAAGATGACCTTCTATATGTATTTGTCGTGCTTACTTTTCCTATCCTTACTGCACAGCAAAGAAGTTGCAAACGAGTAAATCGTTATAAAAACTGGATAAAATTTTTATACAATTGTATTATCATGAATACGTTATTGGGGCATAAGATGTATATGTACTCTATATCATGTTATATCAACATAAGCATAAATACGTCTTTAAATAAAGTTATGAAAAACACGAAACGATAACATACTATAGTGTATATGCAGTGTAAATGTGAGCGAGTTGCATAGAAAAGTGAATAGAAATATTCAAAGGCTGAAAGTTCTTTGAGTGGATACATCCAGCTGTAGTTTCGCATCCTCCCTCAGGTTTGTCATTTGATTTTGCAATAAATTCAATTCATTTTGAGTTTGAGAGAAAACCACTGGAGTAGATTGTTGTGATCGCTTTACAAAATTGCACAATACAAAGAATACATACTGTAGCATCAATACCTGGTATATAGATACAACTTCTTTGTTATTAATACATAAAAGGACGAATACTAATATACTAATATCCTTTAGATTATTTAGTGACGATTTATACACTTAGAACTTAGGTACAAATTATAGTTAGAGAAAGAAGTGCATAGCCTTTTGCAGAGATTCTCTCTATTTTTTGTGGACAATTTTTCATTTCATGTAGCTATTGATATAATGTTGCATTGTTGGGTTGAAAATGAAAAGAATTCAATTGAGTTTATTACATAGAATTATAGGTAGTTGTATATACTATTACACGTTATGACAAGTCAGGCCATGGTAATAAATATACTTACGTTCTAGACAAAAGTGCTTGGTAGAGTAATCAAAAATAATTTGAGCAAAAACGTATGTCTCTGTGTGTACACTAATATATATAGCATATGAAAAATCAAGTTAGAAGCTAGCATACGCTAATAAAATTACACAACCAGTTTTTGTAAGTGAAATAAGGTACTATTCGTTTATACTAGGCACGCAGTGAATAACCGAGTTGAATTAACTGAAGTGAACATTTGAATTGAAGCTGCAGTGAGGCATTCAATTCATTTGATTTGAACTTCATCCACTACTTGCTATCATCTTCTGAAAAGCCAGACACGAAGAAAGGTAAGTAAGCCCATCAAACCAAATCAGTTTCCATTTTCCCATGCTATCAGTCTAGTTCGCCTGTTTGTGGCTACATTTACTTTACTCAAGATTAAGTGCATTTTACATTCATTCTCTTTTGGTTGAATGAAATCCTCCTCTCTAAAACTAATAATTGGGCTCAGTTGAGTTTTTCTTGGGACATTCTTTTATTATTAATCGTAATAAAAACAAGTAGGTAATATAATAATAATTATCTGTGGGAACATCATTCATTTTACATAATACTAGTGTATAGTAAGGAATTTATAAAAGTTAAGTAATAGTGCATCCGCCATTCTCATTTCTATATCTCATCTAATAATTCCTTACAGAGCCCAGTCCTATGTTATTTACTGAACTGAACTTCAAACTTGACGTAACATAACAGCTGAGCTGCTGATAGTGATCTCCTTTCAAATCTACATCAACCATCTACTTAATCATCATCATCAACCAGGATTTTCTTTATTGTCATTGCTGACGGGAGGAATTAGCGTCAATTGAAATTGAATGAAATTCAAGAGATTACAGGGACCAAGACGGTTGCTCGCTAACTATTTACTCCTAATGTAAATTCGCAATTGCCCCTTAGGAAAACAATTTTGCCCTTCTGTCTCATTATTTTACAGAATAGACTTTTTGTCCATTATCTCACTATTTTCCTTTTGTTTCCTTTTATCTGTCCAAGCTATACCTTTAGTTACCATATACTGCAGTTACACTTACACTTACACCACAAAGAACCAAGCTAAGAAGCCTACCATTAAAAAGTCGTATTGTTTTATTTCATCATCATGGCCAAGACAATTCTTCTCTTGTCATTATTATCCTTAACGCTAGCATTGCAACCACGTAAACAAAGCGGAGAGCATTACACTGTTAATGCTCCGGATGACGATGTTGCTCCAGCACCAAACTACCAAGAAAGTCGTGAAAATTATCACGACGGAAACAGTCACGATGTCGACGACAATCTAGTGACAGTTTCTTCTCCGAAGGGAAGTGCAGATCCTCAAATTTGGGCTGTACTAGTTGCTGGCTCCAATGAATACTACAACTATCGTCATCAGGTAAGACAAGCAATAAACTAGATTCCAAAAGATGCGGATAATATAGTGCAGTTTTATTGTTCCTTTATACAATGGAATCAACTTAGCTTGGAAAATTTTCGCATTAAGGATATTTAGACAAAAGCATACAATTTATCTGTAAAATATAAATCCTTATTTCAAATATTCCTATTAAATAAACTGAGTTGGTGATTTTTGGGCTTGTGAACTATGTGGCAATATTTAGATGGAAAAAATATCGCAAGCACATGTCGAGTAAAGGCCTCTATTTAAGAATAGCAAATAAAAGTATATACAAGTATTTAATGGATTGCAGAAAATCAGTAAAGCATTTAGAGGTCGAACGTAAATACAGGATGAATGCAAAAGGCAAAAGTACTTGACCAATGCAATAAAATATACACAATGAACCACAAAGCCCCAAAACGATGTTAATTTTATACGTTTTTGTGTTCCTAGCCATAAATCTATAGATACATATGATTATATTTGCAGTACCTTGGCTAGCTCACTTGGTTCTTTGGAATAAGAACAACCTTAAAATTTAAGAATGTTTAAAGGGTAGAAATGTGTGCATTTGCACATTGTAGAAATATGCCTAAGTAGACACATGCAGACTGTCATTCTGTATATGGTCAAACAATGGCAAGGCTGACTTCCAAGAAATGTGAGAGATGTGCAATTTTTTATGGGTAAAACGTAAATTTATCTAAAACTAAGCAGGTATCTTAGTATCTTACTTACCCACATCACATCTTTTCGCATAAATGTGCCATACAGCATCCCATTGTTGTGTTTTACGCAAGGCAAGTGAGTGGAGCCAAGTCTGGTTCTGGTTTGAAGCTGACATGTCAGTTGACAAAGAGTTATTACGGTTTCGTTAGCTATTCTATTCCCTTGTAACAAAGGAATGTTAAGCCTGCTGGCAATGCAATGCTAGTATTACGTACACACACTTGGTACATTCTATAAGTAGTACGTATGTGTGTGCAACTTTTAGAAGATAACATCCCAAACCAAGTTTAGGTTCAGTTGAGAAAGCATACGTACAGGTTACGTGCTACGAAACATCGTATCTCTGTACCTATCGATTCCTACGCTCCCCGTATGTACTCTTGCATATAAAATATATGGACTAACTTGGAAATAAGGTGACCTTTTTATTTTATTTTCTTAGGCTGATGTGTGTCACGCATACCAAATTTTGCGACGAAATGGCATAGCGAAAGAAAATATCATCGTGATGATGTATGATGACATAGCATACAACGAAGAGTAAGTACATAGTCCTTTTACATTCATATTAAATGATGTCGCTTTCTTCTTTTCCCTGCCTTTGTGCTATTTCGCGATTATATAGTATTATAATTCTATTACTAACATAAGGAGCTTTCCGTTAAAAAATGTGGGCTTTACACAAAGAGCTTCACCGACAGCAGGGACAAAACGGCATGACGCTACTTCTTAACAAAATTCTCCCATAAATTCAGAATTTAACAGGTATGAGAACCAAAATATGAACTTGTGTGGGTACTGCCGTCACATATTGCGGCACCTCAACATATTATCTATCGTGCGATCACAGTATCACAAAAGAAAACATTATGCCAACCGAATATATCTTTATCTATTGTGAAATTCCTTTTGTACAAAGACTTTATAATAGCATGGTGAAATCGGTTTAATACAGACCTTTCATTTTGATACCTGTATTAAGTGTATTACTAGACTCGCATTTCTAAATGCTGGCTCGTTTTGCTGTTTTGTTTCAGACTTTTCAGAGAGTAATATTATGCATTTGCCTATAAACTAATTTTCCTTTAAGATTTAGCCATAATTACTACATATAAAATAACTTTTAACAACATAGTCGAAAACTTGTCCTTGGCAATGTTGTCTGAAATAGGATGCCCATAAAGCACTTACAACAACGATACAAGATACAACATTTTAAAGTGCAAAGCGTTTGTCACAAAAATTAGGTGTGCTTTATAGTCATAAGATTATCGAGTGTTGAAAATTCTGCAATCGTAAACTACTGTTTTACATTTTAAATGTTATTTCATGTACAGTGACAATGAGGGATAACTGGAAAGTTTACTTGTTTGAAATATGAATTCAACAAATAAGATTTAGCATGAATATCTAGGTTTACATAAGTATTATTATTGAAAATGAACTCATGAAGCAGTATTGTATAAGAAAAATAGTAAAAAACTTGGATTCTTATTTACACGATTGTGAGTCCTTGCGAGGTTTGCATGTCTTAGTAGATTTAATTAACTTGAAAAATATTTTGCACAGGTAGGTAGAGGAAAGGTGAAGAAACCTGAAGATAATAAAAATTAATTATTAGGAAGTGAGTGTTTAGGAGGCTTTCAATTCTTCAGTTGATTCCGACGTATGATATGACAGAGCTAACTAATGTGGAATATTTTATGCGCCTAGTAAGCGTAGCCACAGCGTAGAGAATATATTGCTAGTTTGTTACCACATGGAAAGCCAAGAGATTAGCTTTGTCAGAGTGTCATAGCCGCTGTATAGTAATGTGTGGCTTGTGACAGCACTGTGGTTTCAGTTTGCCGCATTCCGAAAGATTCGGTTTGGATAGCTGCATGAGCTGCCTGGATAGCCCAGTCTGGTTTGGTTTGCTCTGGTCTGGTCTGACGAGACTAATTTCATGTGAACATATTTGCCATTTGTCATCATGTCAGTTCCCAGATTCAACTTACAAGTTTTTCTGCACTACAGTCCTATCCTCCAGCTATGCAGCTAATGTTCAGTGTCATTAAGAGAGGAAGTCCACGCTTTGTTTTTCTTCACCACGCTTCTCCTCCGTCTGAGGAATAGCCTCTCGAGCTCTCAACTCCCACAATATGTTTAATGTAAACGAAATAGTTTCCCACACCCTGCAGAATCATGAAATAGCAGTTCAAGGAATGAAGAGCCTGTCCGACAGACTAAGAACTTTGCAAACCATTCATATGTCACATTATTATCATTATTATTCCTCCTTATTGCCCTTACTTTCCACAAAAGTGATAATGCTTTTCTCGAATTCTTATCTAAATCCGTTTACGGTAGGTTTCCTTTGGCAGTGTGTTATGTTAACCTAAGGTAAGGTATTGAGAGGGGAAATAAAATAATAGCAGTGTAATGCAGAGTACTATTCTAATACTAATACTTTCCCTGGCTTTCTTTGCTTCTTCGCTTCCTCCTTCACAAACCTCCTTTCGTTTCTCTTTGCCTTTTCCTTTTGTCAAGTGGAAGAATTCCAAATTATTATTGATCCCTGTTGAATGGCCGTGAAATGTCCCTGACATTCACATTCCTGGATTCATTTCGGAGAAATTCAGCTCAATCTAAGCCCAGAGGAACTATATATGTACCTCCTTTTTAGTACTCAATTGGTAGTTTGGTGGCTCACGTGTATATCCTGTCGGCTGTATATGTCATGTCATATGTGCTGGTGAAGTAAATTCAATAGGCTCAAACAAAAACATAATTAGCCTTGTCTTCCTATTTGGAATCCAAAATGATATTTTATTAAATCTCGTGCAATTGCTTTCGTTGCGCTCCGACTTTGTTAGTAAGTGCTGTGTTATATTGCAAAAGGTATTAAGTATTACATAGTAAGTACAATATTACGTATTATTTTACGTTAGGCCTAATGAAACGACAATGCAAGTCTGGTACCGAAACACAAACTATGCCTTCCCAAAATCAGCAAACCCCATGATTTAATAATTTAATTAGAGTAGTGCTTTTTCAAGTGGGTTTACTTTACTTGATGCATAGCTTTTACAATTTATGCTTCAGTTCTATTCTTTGTCTCGCTTGAGTCCGTCTTCGCATTGTAAAATTGTAATTGTTTAGTATTTAATATTGTAAATACTTGTATTTAGATAATTTAAATGTGCAGACTTGCAGAAAGAATAGCAATTCATACAATGTAGTAATGATTGTAGTACAATGTAGTAATGGCAATTGGAATAACATATCTATTATAGTGAAATTTTATATTCTCTTAAGTATTGGGAAGCTGAATTGATTATACTAATTGAGTGGATTAGATAAATTGGAATTGACATACACAATTCCAGCCAGATATATTATAACGTACTACTCTGAGTCTGAACTCTGAACATCCTTTGAAGCTGTTATCCATCTTCGCAGCAATATCGCAGAATAATTTATGTGACTTGCAAAGTGCAGCTTTGAGATACTTATGGATATATTAAAAGAAATCCAATTTTGGATTATTTATGATTTTAGCGATGCTTTATGATGAATGAAGCTATCATGTTATGCGCATATGTCCCAGTTGTCGTTTGTAATACATTTTATGATTTTTGGACATACTTGTACTGTTATGTGGAGTAAAGGCAGAAAGCAGACACCTGTGTATAGAAGATTTATCTGGTCCTTTTTGTAATAGTGTTACTAGTCATTATGTTGGCCCAATTCGATTACTACATACATTCGACCATGTTAAGCTACTTAAAGAGTAAACAGGACAGAATGAAGATATGTTTTATAGGACAGAAATCTTGCCGTAGCCGTAAGCTAGAAAAAGGCTCCAGTGGGGAATAGAATTGATAAGTAGTTTCCTCATAATAAAGTAATCTGAAAAAGCAACTGCTGGCTGTGCTAGGAAAAATTCTGCTTGTTTTGCTATACAGTATTTAGTGTTGTTATTTCGATTTCCAGGGTCCATGAAACGATGACGATGAAATGTCTATAGGTATTCTGTTCGATATAATTTAATGAACTATAGTGTAATAGCGTAACACTGCGCATTAGGCCGTACATATCTGAAACTAAAGTGTATTACTGCCATTCTGAATAGGTACTGTGTACATTAGATTCTGACAGTGAGATAGATAGCTATAATGGAAAATGGAACATACTACTGCAGTAATAGGTATTTCAATGATATGATATAGTGAGAGGATGAAATAAATAAGCCTTGTATTTAGGACGCAGAAATAATGTCGATTTGTGTGTGTATAAAGAATTCAGTGAACTATCAGTATCAAGGCTAAAATAATATTGCCTTAGAGTATTGGCTAATGCAGCCGAGACAGTCAGTCAAACCGATTCGGGATTATTGAGTGGACTGTCTCGCTGGACATGGATGGAACTGTCGATCTATAAGTCTGCAGACTATATAGCTCTTATTAAGTGATTTGATAGGAATACCATGACATGGCATGATACACTACACTCCTCTTCATTTCCTTTTCTTGTTTCTCTCTTCTAGGAACCTCCATATCTCTGTAAAAAGGAACTGCATGGTTAAGGATCTTTCTGTTTCATAGCAGAGGATAGAATTTTTGTGTAAAATTCGATGTTCACAATATTGTGATGGCAGGGAGAAGCTAACTGAAGTGAAGACGACGAAGAGGGACAGTGACTGCATTGAACAATAAGCTTTTCTCTCGCTCTCTTTCACTCTTTATGGCAATTCCAGCATTTAATGAATTATAGAGAGGCATTGATTTTCAATCATGCTCATGTAGGGCTATTCCGTTCTGTTTGATTGTGATGTGAGTGAGTGAATGAAATGAAAGAACTGGAAACTCGACTAGTACCTTTATGCACTGGCTTCCTGGGCTTCTTTTCTCTGCTCCTCAATTGAGCACTGGGAAGAAGTAACAAGAAACGAGCATAGCCCCTAAGAGTGTTGGCTACTGACGACGAGTATCCTGATTGTACTATGTGTGCTTTTTCCCTTTACACACTTCGCATTTCCTTCAACAGAATTCTTTTTATTGTAGACAGGATTCCACTTCTTTAGACTTCAACTGCTTTTCTATTGTCTTCAAGTATGCTTTTTATGCTCATCGCTAGAAAGCATGTGGGCCCCTCTTTGTTACGGGAAGTTGATGCTGACGATTTTCCTTCTTCAATTTAAGCAATTCCATTTTGTATTATCCTTCATAAAATATGTATAGTAGTATACTATGATATTACACCAAAATGAGCTTATCGTCAATTGAATACATTGTAATCAGTTCTAATATCAATTTCTGGTGTCATTACAGGAATCATAAATGTAATAGGCACATTCCCCAGATAAATGGCTCAGTCTTTTCAGCAGATTTGGTGAATTCGTATCTCCTATTTCAATGTTGTGCTATTATTTCACTAGGTACATACTAAAATGTACAGATTACATTGCAGTCCATATTTAGGTACGCCTTTATTCATGCAATTTTAATATCTCATCAACACACAATTGAACTCAACCCATAAACTCAATGTTTAATTCTTTTTCCATTTTATTTCTTAAATGGTAGGATTAAATTATAATAGTAAATTTTAGTATAGGTTACGAAGTTCTCTATATCAATTATCGTGTAATACTAGTAGGACTAGTTTTGTATAAAAAGGTGGTCCACATAGTATAGTATTGGTGAATAAAATTCTAGACTCAATCTGCTTGTTTTATGGTTTTCCTATAGGTAGTATGCTAAGCTTGTAAAATGGGATGGATGAATGAAGAAAAATTATGCTTGGATTGAATGGACGCAGAAATTCCTGCTGCGATCCAAAATTGTTAATAAGCTTGCTGATGTAATTAATGTTTGCGTTTCAGAAATCCAACTCCAGGAATTATCATTAACAGGCCGAATGGAACTGATGTTTACAAAGGAGTTATTACAGATTATTCTGGAAAGGTATGTCACCTCGCCTTATTCTTTTATTTACATACAACGGAAATTACACATATATACCAATACTTATATACCCTGAAAGTAAACAGGATAAAGAATTATCTATTCGGAAATTATTTGATATTATTATTGTAATTAAGTGAGGCCTCACTTGAGTAATTATGATTCACCGCATTGTTTTAGCTTTATAAACATTTGAACATTAAAAATTCGTAAATTAACCCAACTTTCTTGTGTTAATAATATATAAAAAGTAATATAGATGAGAAATAACGTCTGAAATTTTTTCGATAATATTTATATTCTCAGTCAATATCTACTAGTAGTAGATGAGTTGACAGTCTACAGTGCAGTGGATGTGTTCTAATATTTCATTATTTATTTAATTTGTATAACAAAGTATGTTGACAATGAATGAATGACTAATTTATTTGGGGAATACTTTTTGTATTATTATTTTGTATAATAGTAGTGGTACCTTAGCGCACTAGTAATGACAAGCGGAGCTACGTGTGAGTAGTTACGTATATTTATGTAGGTTTGGAGTGCAAAATTGAGGTTTGAGACATACTGTAATAGTGAGCGAAGTAAAATTAAATGAAAAGACTGTGCTCTAGTTGGGAAAGATGTCTGGCAACTGGATTTTAATGGAATTGGTTAGGGCAGAGCAAGTGAGGCCATGCAGCAGTGAACGGGATTAATTCTGCTTGATGAAAGCCCAAAGAGTTTAGCTCAATTAATTCAATTTAAAGTTGTCTCTACTATGCCTTTAACCATTAAGCTCACAAGGAAGGAGAGAAAGCAAGCTTTACATTTACGTTCGGTTTACATACAACCTCACCCTTTCTCATTCTGCTCTCTGTTTCCTCTTTTCAGTCTGTGTATTTTGTGTGTACCTAGAAATAATAATTTTCTTGTTAT
The DNA here is from genome assembly GCA_020352615.2 of Yoshiicerus persimilis. Taxonomy (NCBI): domain Eukaryota; kingdom Metazoa; phylum Arthropoda; class Collembola; order Entomobryomorpha; family Tomoceridae; genus Yoshiicerus; species Yoshiicerus persimilis. The sequence continues at coordinate 36,313,226 of CM036941.2, read as the reverse complement.
TAGCGAAAGCAAGGCATATTGCTGTGTTAGCTGGCTGACTCACCCACCGTGTCTACAATACAAGAGGGCCTTTTCCTTAGAGCATTTTACAATAAATTCTTTATCACTATTTCAGACACACTTCTATCAGCTTCTTCCCCACAGAGACATTATACACAGAGAAATCTGCTCTTGATTGAAAAACGAGCGCTGTCCATGTACCTACACGAATAAATTTCATTTAAAAATTCAATGAGATAAATCCTTTAGGAAATTTATGAGAAAACTTTCTTTATTGACTTTCACTTGTCTTTACTGCAATTCCCGTGTAAACCTAACTTTTCAAGACAAATTTCTTTAACGTATCCCAGTACAACTAAAACTTTTCTGAATAAATACTGATACAGGGATTATTAGGTTTGGCTAAAATAATTTAAGAATGAATCCCCAATCTTCTGAAAAAATCATACCCAAGACGATCAGGGAACGGGTACCTATAGACCCAAAAGATTTCTCTTCGTCTACGAGATAAAAGAACGAATTACATTAAGTCTAAACCAAGGAGAGAGGAAACTTTATTTTGTTCATGTACAGAATACCATGCCATGTTACTTTCAAAGTGCATGCATTCACTATCATTCTGTATTAAAATCCTCTCTCAGTATGACAATGTCAATAATTTTTCTTTGGAGAAAGTTGAGGTTGACGAATGAGAGTTTTTACTCACTTTGCTCCAGTTTCTCAAGATCTAAGTAATTTATACAATAGAGATCCACTCTAGTCATTCATCTTGAAGTCAAGTAAAGGATTACATCGCAGATACTATTTATTTACTCTATACATACAGTCAAGTAATATGTGCACTCTCTCCCTTACGTAATACGCTTTATAAGAGTTACTCACGTTTGGTAAGCTTTAGTTAGATAAGTAAGGTAAAAGCACTTCATGTTGATATGTGCACACCCTAAATGGCAAAACAAAACAAGATTTTCTAATATTAGAGTAGCAGTGATTTGTCAATCAAAGTAACTTTTCCATTAGATAGAGCAGACATGACAGGGACATGATGCGGCACAAAATGTATGTTCACAACTGCATCTATGTATAGAAGACCCCACAGACTCTTAGGCAGAAATACCAAAGTAAAAATAGTTATAAATTGCAATTTAAAAAATGAAATGTATATGTTATAGTTTTATGCAAAGTCCGGAATTTTGTAAAATGCCTAGGCACTTTGTAAAATATTTTTCAGTTTTTGAGCCATAACTTTTTTTGAAATTATTTTTCAATACTGTTGTGGGGTACCATTTTACTATTTGCCTCAGAAACACGGAGATTATTAAATTTTTTTAACACATCAAAAGTAACTTAGAGCTTCTTAAAAACACCATTAATCGAAAACCCTATAAGTTAGCTTGGCGCTTCCTACAAAAGGGAAACACTAAGAAAGTTAGCTTGGCAGTTCCGTCAAATGGAAGCACTGAAGAATTAGCTTGGCGTTCCTAAAAGTGGAAACGCCGAAGCTTAGGGCTAATATAACTAGGAATGCCCGGAAAGTTAGCTTGGCGCTTCCTAAAAGTAGAAAAGTCAATTAGTAAGGAAGAACTTGAAGCGGTGTACTACATTTTGCATCTAAAACCCTCATTTGACTATCTTATTCAATATAAAGTGGAAGCAGTGTAAAACAATTATATATTTCAATACCCAAAGCCCCACTTTCATATCTTATTCCATATAGAGTGAGCGCGCGTAATCTCAGAAAGGGGTAAGCCGACCACGCCCATTTTGAATACAGTTCTATTCTAGGTCGAGATGAGTTCAAATCAGAGGTTTTATCCAAATCGGTCAATGTGTTCGAAAGTTATGATGGTGACATACATATATGGACAAGCAGGCAATACGGTTCCCATAAGTGAGCCTTTGGCAATTTAAAAATTCAATGCTAAGAAATGCTATGCATTTATTATTTCACTTAATAATTTAATTATTATCATTACTATATTCAAGTAGTGTACTGTAATGCAATTATTGATACATTAGTAAATATACTTAATTTGCGCATTGAGAAGTTTTACCCAAACCGTGTTAAAATTTCGCAAAAGGTGCTAGTTAAGTTAAGGCAACCAAGTTATGGACGCATATTATGATTCCAATCTGTGGGAAATGGCATTTTGATTGATTTGTTCTGATATTTTGGCTTTGCTTGGGTAATATTTAATGGAGCAAAATTCAAATTATGACTGTCGTTTGTATTGAAATTGACTGATGACAAATATTACTTGCAACATTACTAACTTTATCAACTTCTTTCTCGAATACACATTCACAAGTTATTACACCACCGCACTTATGAGCTTTTACATTGTATAAGTACTGTGAGAGTGAATGCTTACCAGTATAGAAATTAGCTTATTCAAGCGCAAGTTCAGTAATGAAGTTGCCTGAATTGAGTTTTATTGGTTTTGCTCACATAGAAAGCATTTTTACAAAACATTCCATTTCGGTGTAGTAATAACTAAACCAATCCAGATTTTAAGAAGACCTTAACTCTTAAGGGGAACAAATTCCCACCTAAGATCTAATATCCTTTTGCTCATTTCTTTGCAGGACGTAACTCCTGAAAATTTCATGAAAGTTCTTCTAGGTGATGAAGAAGGACTGAGGGGTGTTGGGTCCGGAAAAGTTTTGAAAAGGTAAATATAGTTGATGCCATGTAGTTACTTTTACTATCTTGTCATGTTTTTATCTACACATCTACAAAAAAAGTACCCTACTGCGTAATACTTATGTACGTTTCTACATTATATGCGGAAGACTTAAACTTCAGCGTATCAGCGATAGTTGGCATTCTCGTGGAAGTTGTAGACATGTATAGTGGTCGACCGAACTAATGTAACTGTGTAAAGTGTAAGGCCAGCACATACTTCTTGTTCTTGTAAGTTTGTAATGCCTAAAATACTAAAATCTATGAGTATATTTAGGGATACTGATACAATACTCTTAAGTACACCTATTATTTTATAGTATATCCTTTGGGTAACGAATAGTATTTCTTAATGGAAACTTATATGCGTGCATATACGTTGCATATTTAGGTGTACCTATATAATAAGCATATTATGAGTGTATCTGCCTTAGGGTAGGTGTTTTTATTACAAGTTATGTAGCTTCGCTGAGTAAGTCAGTACCCTGACTTATATTTATCTATCGGATAGGTAAGGTACGTAGAAAGTGGAGGTTAAGGAAGAAAGCGAAGCAAGTGTTGCGTATGTGGTGTGGTAGACGAGTTCACGTCGTTTTGAGTGAACTCATTTGATGTGATGTGAACTGAAGTCGGTGAAAGTTTCGGGTGCGGGTAATGGAATACTTGATTAAACGATCTTCTTTCCATTTTAGACTTCGGACGTGTGGAGCAACGAGTCAACCTTATATCAGCTTTTCTCCTAGTACACCTTAGATTCACTCTTTTATTTTCTCGTTCTTTCTCTGTAGGCCTAGTATTAGTATTACATAGCATGGGAACTAAGAAAGGAGATTGTACATTACCTATAAGCATTGTACAGAAATCGAGTCGACCACGAGGATACAGAGCCAGAGTTATAGCATCATTTTCTATTTTTACCACCTTCCTACTATATAAAGGAGATATGAATTTTGTTGTAACTTTTCTAAGGGCAACGAATAGAAGTAGTTAAGTATGAGGTATATTGCTCAAACTTTTCTTTCTTACTAAGGACAAGAATTAGAGGAATTTATAATGATTTTAATGCATTAACCCCCAAGCTCATTATTGATTGCATAGAATCCCATTAAATAATTCATTTTAGAATTACTTAGTGATCTAACATTATCCCATTTTACAACTCAACCGTAAATTTTAAGATGCGTATGTGCACAGTGTAGTCGTACAGAATAGGGTAAATGCTTTGTTTTGGTTGTCGATAACCAATTTCAATTAATCTTGCGTTTGACTTGTTGTTTAGTGGACCAAAGGATCATGTTTTTATCAATTTTGTGGATCACGGAGCACCGGGTATTATCGGCTTTCCTTCCGACGAACTGCATGCCCGAGATTTGGAGAAAACTCTGAAGCAAATGCATCACGATAAGAAATACGGAAAAGTAAGTGGAGCTAACTTTTTTAAATCGTGCTTTTCTCCAGTTGGATTAAACTTTAGGTAGTTGCTAACTAAAAGATAAGCTGAATCAATTTTAACTTGAGTTGATAGGGGAGAAAAGGCAATTATACTAACTGTTATGCGTAATAGAGAAAACTGGAGCTTTAACTAAATTGCGTAGCTTTTCCATCCAGAGGAGTATAAGAGTTGGTACACAAATACAAGAACGGAGCCATGCCAAGTCAAAGTCAAACCCAATCCTTTCTTTTAGTATTATTATTGTATCGTATAAACAGTATAAAGTATTAAGATGCTTTCCAGAACTGGCCTTCGCTAACTATTAGGATTTCCTGGAAAACTACGGATTGAATAAGTAGGAAGGAATCAGTCATCAGTCTTCGTAACTTTCGTTCGAGTGCTTGCATAAGATTAGCAACTTTTCTCCATACTTTACTTGCTAACTCGAGTTTGGTTTCAATATGAGTATAGGTAGACATGAATTGAGTTTGAGTTAAAAGCTCTGATAGATAAAGACAGTTTTGCCTACTTTGGGTAGTCAATTAGAGTGACTACATTCAGATAGATAAAGATTGAGATGCAATCTCCTTCGCTCCCAATTTATTTAATATCATGCAAATGCACAGGGCCAGAAAAGGCAAACTGACCCTGAAATAAAGTCTATGAAAGTAAATCAACGAACGAATCCAAAGACGGAGGAAAATATACGGGCAACATTAAATTACCTACAGAAGTAAGTTGGCCATTAGTTGCATTTACTTTCAGATAAAAGTACATAATGTAGAGAAAAACCAATGATTTCAACTTTACTAATGTTTAGCAGCATGCCCTCGTTTCTGTGTTAGCTTGTGGTGATTTACGGGAGAATCAATAGGGTAGCCAAGCCACATCTAACCGTTTGCTACAATAATAGTACACTCAAGATGGATACACACTAACGTAAACAAGTTCAATGTTCACAAGAACAAGAACAATGGAAAAGTTTCTAGTAATATTGCTGGGAAAGTTTAACTTCATTAAGAATGTTCTCTCTTGCTCTTGTTCTCTTGTCTTGTTCGATATTTCTTTGTGTTCTCCAACTAGATATAAATTAGTAGTTCAACACTTATTGCTTCCAAAGTTTATTTTCGCAGACAAAGACTTTTACCATTAACTGTGTCATATGCTTAACTTTACTTTACATCCCAAACTATTATATTTCAGCATCTTTATAATTTCTTTCGTCAGTATTGTGTTTTAAACCTTTAGTGCAGCTGCATCAGATAATGTAGCTATTCCCTTGTAATATTGCAGAAGAATATGGTTCAATAGATAAATGCCAACGTGTGTGGCGATTCCTTCTCAATGTCGTAATCCAAATTCTTAAAAAATGACTATTGCCTGCTGTTGCTGTACGCAATGGAAGTGAAATTACAATCGAATCGTGTAGGTATTACTGCAATATGGCTTACTTCTGGAAACATCAATATTTGTTTTCACGTTTAGACTTAATGTTGGCTTATTACTTCCAAATATCCGACATCTATAGCAGAAAAGCTCAAATTAAGTCGAATCGGAAAATGGAGAAAAGAAACTTAATAAAAAATAAATTCCGTATAACTCATTGGTGTGGTATACTCTTAGTTTACTATAGGATGAAATAGAGCCATAAGGTAGTGTTTATTTGTCTATTAGATGTTTTGTCAATATTAGGAATGATGCAGACTGTTATTGTAAATTCTGCGAAAGAATTCGCAACGATTTGTAAATTGTTATCTCAGTTATCTGCCTATTTAATGGATACATTGTAAGCACACATTTTGGTAGTGCAGCGTACCTATAACCACACGTTACATTTTGCAATTTAGACTAGGTAAATTAAGATTGAGTGAAAATAATCATAGAGAAATGTAGGTTAGCCTTTGAAAAGTAAATAACTTGGAACATAAATAGAATTGCTCTGTATATTTACATTAGTACATATAGTATTCCCACCAGAATTACATGGTAGAACTAGTCATTATAATAGCTGTAAATTACGGTTACTATATTGTAGGTGCTTTTCTATGGTAAATGGAAAACTGTATAATGCAAAGGTTTGTGTCTATTACACGGCTCGGCACGAAGAAAGACTAACCTGTCTATATCTTTTTCTTACTTGCTTATGCCTAGCGAGAATTCTGTTCAGGTTCAGTTCAGGTTGGCAAATAATTGAGCTTAGAGATTTGAAGTGGTAAAGAAACGGGAGAAATACTGTGAATACTGCTGCTACGGTCCAGTTCTTAGTTTCTTACATGTACATGCAGCGACTGACTTGAATTCAAGTCGAAGTGGAGTAAGTTTTCATAGTGAAAGGAGTAGAAAGCTTGAAACCATAATGAAGGAGTTCAAGATAAGTCAACTAAAGTGAAAACATGTCTTGACTTGCTTTCGTCTGGCTTACCTGATACCTCTTCGTGTTCTAATAATATAATGTGAGTAGTACCAATGTATATATCACCACACTGCACCACACACACCAGGCACAGAAATCCTGAAGAGGAAAGCAATGCATTCTTAGTAGGTTAACTTTACTTGTGAACATTAAACGTATAACAATCCTAGGTACATACATACACGTAGAGATTCTACAGTAACATTGCACAGTACCTACTGCCTACCGGATACGTATACAACGAAGAGAAAGTTAAACCAAAGGGAGTGAGCTGCTAAGCTATTGACTTTTAATGACTAACATTTCCTCTCAGCAATCCAATCTAATCTACTCTTGGAAGTAGCTTCTATCTTCTATCTGCGTGTATCTCTTCTTGACATACATTCTTTTTATGGGAGGTATAATAGGGCTGTAGTAAATATATTATTTAGGTAAGTAGTGAGTGTAATAGTTTCTGGAATATACCCAAGGAGAAAGTAGTACAAATAACATTGGTATCATAGATAGTATTAAGTAGGTGAGTACCTATTATGTACATGACATTACATAAGGTGGCTACCTACTATCTTGGTATATGAAGTAAGGTAGGAGTCATAAGTTTGAAAGTTGCGCAACTATGAGAACAGTTTAAGTATATAAGATGGAATTGAATTGCTTTAGCTACTTTGTGTATTTACTTGTAAGTAGGCACATTTAAGGTATAATGTGCGTATGTAGCTAAGCTATGTAATACATAAATGTTTTCTAACTGCATTTCTTCATTTCCTTGCAGTTAGTTTTCTACCTGGAAGCCTGTGAGTCTGGATCGATGTTCAAAAACTTGCTGCCGAGCCATTGGAACAGTAATCATTTCCATATTGACTCTACTGCTTAAAACTTACCTTTTAGTATCGAATAGTAGTTGCTCTTGGTCGCTTTAGCGTTTCCTAGGGTTATTCTTGATCTTAGCTTGTCTTACGATCTTATTGTATGGCATGGTGCTTAGGTTAATGTGTTTTCTGATATAACCTTGTACTTTACAGCATAAAGATTCCGTCTCATTGGATTGGAATAGCAATGCTATTGATTATATCCATCAGAATATTAGTGATGCATTGGTAGGTTGGAAAAGTAGCAGTGGAGAGAAGATCTCTGTTCAGTTTGCTATACGTATTAGTAGTGCATAATCCTAAGTAAGTATGAATAGATGGTTTGATGGTATATTACATGTTTTTTCCTAGTGGAACACACATACAGATAGTTGATAGTTGATATTAGTAGATATACATAGTATGGCAATTCACTCACCCGTATCTTTTTCACTTTAGTTCACTCGTCCTCTTTTTCTTCATAAGCTTTCATCCGGCGGACTCTCACTATTTCAACTTTCACATCACTTTCGCTTCCTTTCCCTTTTGGAATTCCATTAAAATACTTATCTTTCGTTGAGAGATGCCCTTATCCCTATCTCTTACTATAAATATCCCATTCTAAAAACCATACTGTCGTAAAAGACAAGTTTCAATTGAACCTGCTTGCTTTTCCAAGACCTTTAAAAATGTTTATGTAATAGAAGATTCATCGAATTCGGGGAGAACACCGTTAAATGTGTGTACAAGAGTAGAATGTGAAAAGTTTCCGCTGTCATTACGTATGCACAATGATTTTTTACAAGATGGATCTTTTATTATGACATTTTCATGTTGATGGCATCGTCAATTTAACACTACATGCAATTAGGTAAGTAGAGCAATCATAAAAATTAATGATTCAAGTCAAGTCTGTAATGGTAAGTAACTCAAACCAAGTGAAACCAAGTAAAGTAAGTGCGCAACCGAAATTTTACTACTTTCTTTCAAGTTATCTTTTATTGTTGACGTAATGTATGTACTTGTCTGAAATCTTCTCGGTGTTAGTATTACTACGGGGGATTCATATCCATTGTGGTCTAGTCTTCAAGACTCCACTTTAGTTCTAAGTTCTAACTTAGTAAAATTTCTCCACTTAAAATAAGTAAGTATAGAGGTAACTATTTGCTTTCTTTCCATTATTCCCCTTGGCTCATCTCATTCACATCCACGATCACACTTAAAATATAAGCTAAAACTACTGCAACTGGCAAAAACTATTTCTTCCCTACATTTCATCAGTAATAATCGATAGAGAGTAAAATAAAATAGACGCTTCATTCTACTTCATTCGACTAACTGTCTCCATTCCCTTTCTCAGCCTCATCCAATCCATTTAAATAGATCTTTGTGATTTGCGAGACGGCGACAGCATTCTTTCCTCCACTTCTCCACTTTTATTTTACTCGAACACTAAACTAGTACTTACTCTCTTTTATTCACTCACTCAACTTAATTTAACTCAACTCAAGTTCCTCTACAGAATTGTGTGCGAAAGAATCTTAAGTTATGCATTTCCTTTTAGAAGTAACGTAAACGTTGGAGGCACACACCACACGCTACATGCATCATATATTACATACAGAAAACTGAAATCGAGTGGTTTCCTTCGTTTAAACTTTAGTTTCATCTCCCATCTTACTCCTTTAGTCAGCAAAGCAGAAAACGCACGTATAGATGAATGGTTAATAATATACGAGAGAAAATAGACGAGGAGAGGAACGTTTATGTCTCACGCCTCAGCTAATGTATTTATGGTTTGAGTTGCAATGCAAGGCAATGGGAATTGGGAACTTACATTAACTGCGTACAACACACTAGCTAACACTAGTATAAAACAGATATGGGACTACAAGCATTAAGTATGGTGCCCACGGAATAAATAGTCTCCTCTTCTGATGTGGTATAGAAATAGGTGTGTTCTGCTAGGCTAGATCTAAATCAAGAAAGAATAAGCAGAAGCAAGAGAATCTTACTTCCACGGTATTCTCTACCTTTAACTATTAAAGAGAACTAAGGAACTATGGGAAAATCAATTACATGCTCAAATGCCATTCCTTAGTTTACGCTACCTCCCTAACTTTGTGTACATTCTCATTTTCTTCCTGGATGAGGTTAGCTTTGCTTCTCTCCTGTTTAGTCTCTGGAACCATTCTGCCTTTCTGCCACTCTAGCTATTTCACTTGTTTTCCTTTCCGTGATAAAATAAATAACTCAAGGTCGATGCCTCCTTTTTTCTACCCACCCAAATCAAAAACAAAATTCCTAATGTTCATTGTACCAGAAGGTTAAGCAATAGTCTAAATTCATAATTTATTTACAAACTGTCTAACCATATCTGCTTCTTTATGTAATTAATTATTGATATATCGGTCTCAGACAGCTGAAGGATCCTTCCATTTCCATTCAAATTGCCTTTCAGAGCAGCATTTAACTTTTCAATGCATACTTATTGGCAATATATCTGAAAGCTAATAAAGTAATATCTTTTGCGATGACGAATTTCGTCGTCAACTGTTCCAGTGTTCTTATAGTTCGTGTATCGATGTTAATTATTTACTGCATTATAAAGTGTCACAAGTCTAGGTCTAGACTGCTTACTTTATGAGTTTCTGAAGAATGATTACTTAGCCTTTTCCAAAACAACGGAAAAAGTAAGCGTTGAAAAAAGTATTAATGTACAAAATTAGTTTGCAAACAAATGTATAGCCAAACAAAGTTAGCGTCTTTTAAAAATAAAATGAATTCTTGAAAACAATTTAATTTAAATTAGAATGCATACGTAACTTTTTGCAAAACAGTAATATAAACTACCGATTTATAATCTGAACTCCAAGAGTCCCTTCGGAAGTAAAACCATTTGATTGCCAATTTCATTTATGTGAGCAATTTATTCGGAATATTTACTAATATGTAATATCTACTATATTAGTATATCATTAAAAATAGCCATAGATTATTATTACACGAGATGAAAATAAGTCGCATTCGGAGAGAACCCTTAAGCATTGAGAAATGCTATACCGAGCTTACAATTAAATTGTTAACCGTTTTATAGCTTTTAGCGTGGTCACAATTGAGATGCATATTAGGATAGTTTAATGGGGTTTTAAAATGTTAAATGAACTGCTTGAACGCTAGTCGGGAACTCGATTTCCTTACCCATTTCTCAATGTCCTTTAGCCACGTTTTGATTTGATGACATTTTTACTCCGGTACTTTCCGTTTATGGCTTGAGTAAGTGAACTAGTGCACTGAGCGTTGAAGCCAAGAGTAGATTCTCAAGTGTATTGTGTGTATTGTCTATCTTGCAGTTTTTGCAACGACCGCAGCCAATTCAGAGGAGTCTTCATACGCTTGCTATTTGGATGAGTTGCGAAACACTTATCTTGGCGATGTCTATTCCGTTATGTGGATGGAAAATGCTGATCAGGTACCAAAACCTTTCTTCCTATCACTCACATTACTTTTTCATACAATATTTTTACTTGCTAAACTAAATATAGTTGGTAAACACAGAGGCCATATACTTGCCGAGGCGTTTACATGTTATTTCATATGTACCTATTGAAATCGTGCCATTGTGCAATATACAAGCGCAATCTTAAATGCATTTCATCCTTCAACTGACTTCCCTTTGTACTCCACTAAATCAATTCACCACTTTCCCCTTTCTCTCCTATTTATGTTCTATAATGTAATATTCTCTTAGTTCCGCAGTAATATGTGAGTGTATGATGTAAAGTGAAGTTGGATTTTATACTAAACGCTCTGCTATGGGAAAGTACTCACACAATCTAATAATTCCCCAATGATACCATAAAAAATTTTACGACAAAGTCTCAATCTATAGTTTGAATTGCGCATTTAGCACAGATATGCAATGTCAGCTTAGAATATCCAATTGTTAGGAAAAGCTTACTTAGTACATATCTTTTAGTAGCAAAGCAGAAAAATCCTTTTAAGAAATTCACAGCTTTCCCTTAACTTTCTTTTCCATATGGATTTATCCTTTGTAATGTAGTATATAACAACTGAAGCCTTTTGATCATAAGATAATGTTAACTCGTTAATCAAGAGTTGCAAAAAGTACTTTTCAATAGTTACGTAATTACTTTCCCCTAAACTCTAAGTCTGCCGAGAATGATTAAAAAATTTCCCATTGACAGCGTTATTAAAGGATATTGAAAAATTTCATTCTTTAAATATATTTGGGAAATTGATGGAAGACGTAGCTAAGTAAATGATGATCAGGCCCGTTTTGTTTCCTTCACTTTTACTCTGACTGAGCTTTCTTTTAAAAGACACTCTTCTTCTGTTTTTGAAAGGCTCGTTTTCTTTCATTTCAGCCTCTTATATCATTTGTACACGTAATACGACTGAAGAAAAGAAAGGCTTATCGTTGAAAGCTAAACTATTTTAAGTAAGAAAAAGAAGTAATAGGACTACTACAAATCTAAGTAAGTATAAATACAGAGCTGAACTAAACTACTGCTGTTACCCTTTATGTACCAGAGTAAAGAACTAACTAAAAGCTCAAGCTCACTGAACCTAAGTAATGATTTCCTTTCAGTTTCACGTGAAAGATTCTGTTCATTTCCTTCAAATCTGTTTCTCCTTTTACCGTTACTTCCACTTTGATTCGGTACCATTCCATCTTACTATAAAATAATATATACCCAATACACATACATACATATGTGTACATTATGTTAGAATATATTCAAGATATATGCCTAGACACACGTTTATGTACGTGCTTTCCCATTTGATTGAGTCAAGTCAAAAGATAAATGCTATTACGTCCTCTTACTTGCACTAGTACACGTACACACTCAGATATCAAAACCATTATTGATAAAACTCTACCCAATCCTATAACAATCAGAATCATTTTGTTTGTTACATTAGTAGTACGACCGACTCCACTCTAGTCTCTGATCTTAGGAATTAAGGATACAGTCCATTAGCTCCCTCTTTATTAATCCATGTGGGTAATACACATCCCTAACTCTTTGTACGTCAACACAAAGCGTTTACCTCCTATTTCAGAGTAAAGACCTGGACTTAAATACTTGTAGCCTGTCTAGCTTAGCAAACCTACTTACCTCGTTAATTTCGTCTCTTTCCAAAGTATTATTACTTTCTCTATCTTTCTAACCAATTGCAGTTGTTCTTTTTAGGAAATTGGTAGATTCGGCTTAGTATCGCTAGTTATTTTAATTTTATGAAACGACCACTGAATTTTATTGCCTTCAGCTTACATACAAGTCTATTATTTAGATGCGATCAGCTAAAGCTCTGTGTATATTACCTTCCAGAACAGTATAACTTTAGTTCCCGGGACCTTATCAATTTTGAAACTATCTGTTATTATTGAGGTAGGTTACACAGAATTCATAAAATGATATCTTGAGACATTATCTTTGACAAATGTTGAGCTAAGAAATAGGTTACGTAGTAATTTTTCGGTTAGACGTGTATCCTGAGTAGATATAAATATTAGTATTATATTTGAGTGATGGATTTCGGCCAATATCGATAAAAATCTGAAATCTGCTATATATGAGTTGTAAAAGTTAAGGGGCGAAGTTGGTTAACGTAAAGGAAAATCCGTCTTGACTCAATTTGGCACTTAAAGTTGATTTTACTGTGACTTGTGTTGGTGGTTGGTTGGGAAAGTATTCCAGTTGAATTGTTGCATATCAGCGGAGCGAGTATTCGAGGAAGAATGGAAAATTTGTATTGTATTGGAGAAGAGAAAGAGAGTGTTAGCATATTATGGAGTATTTTTATGTTAAATGTGATAAATCGATAGAGATAGTGAGCGGAGTATTGAAGGGTTCGCTTTTGGTGATATGTTATGTCATGTAAGAAATATTATGAATATTTTAAATCTAAAGTTTTTATCACGTATTGGTTGGATGGCGTATTTCTGTATAGACTTTGGGTTCTATTGTGTGGATTGCATTGTATTAGTACATACATTGTAGTCCACTTATCTATTGTAACATTATACAGGAAGAGAAAGGGGAGAGACAGTGGGAAAGTGAGGAAGCTGATAATTCAATGCTCTACTATTCAGTTCAGCTCTCCCAGTTTGGTTTGCTCTTCTACTACTCGGTTAGATTGTATTGTATGATGTAATATAATGTGGTGCTATGTGACCTGAAGGTGGATTTGCAGACGGAGACTCTCCAAAGTCAATTCTTGGTGGTAAGGAACGAAACGAATACTAGTCACGTCCAGGAATTTGGTGACATGCAACTCAGGCCTCTGCCCGTGGCGGACTTTCTTGGAGTTTCACAAAGCCGCATTGTTCATCCTCAAGTTGAGGTTTGTTACACTTTCGCATTACCACACATACAAAATAGATATACGATATGCCTGCATCACACTAAGGAACTTAACTAACTAGTTTAGTTAGCCAGCTATTCCCTACCTACTCCAGTATATCCATACCTCTATTGCATTTAGTTAGTTATATTTATATCCCTACGTAGGCTAATGTACTTTGCTTTTCCAGTTTTCGGCTGCTCACAGCGAATCACAAGTCTTTAGTCTTTGCGCTTTGTTACCTTTTCCTTTACAACGCTAATAGTTAAGCTAAACTAAATTCTCAACTCCAGCCAAGCCAGCTTGCTTCTCTGCCTCGCAAAACGGCTAAACTTTAGTTTAGTTACTACAGTCTCAAATTATATCGACTGGCAAATTGTACCTGGGCTGTGTACTTAACATTTACTATAACGTAACCTTACCTATATTTTACTATATGTAGTATTATATTATGATGCGCTGTTACCTTTACACCACTACAACTACAACTACATCTTTGTCATGCCATGCCACGTACTTCATATTCCTTAAGCTTAGCTGGAATCATAATAATAATACCCTGTGGATATACCTAGATGAGAATCAGTTTGCAAAAGCTATAATATTTTAGATTAAACCAAAATATTAAACATGAAGCTGACTTGACGTACAATAAATGAAATAAGGCAAGGCTAAGAGAGCCTTCCTTCAATTTGTCTTTGATTTATTTTGTTTGAAGTGACATCCCACAATACAACCTTGTCTGTCTCAACTCCTATCTGTCTGACTAAATTGTTTTTCCAATTTCATATCAAACGAATGTATCATTTCACTTTTCTATCTGTCAGCATACTCTCCTACAACAATGACAGCAGATATAACCCCTACTGAGTATGATTATCTTTCCCATTCCTGTCTCCCAAACCAAACTTAGGCAACTTTCAGGTTAGTCTACTATGGCAGACATTTTTAAATTTAAATTCATCAGGATGTTTACCTAACTTTATCCGTACTAACTCCTCTTGATATGTAACATAATAATGCTATCATCCAGTGAACAGTAACCTTCTAATAGAGGCTTGTGTCCACACGACAATCAGCTCCTGATGTATTTTGACTGTCCTGTCGTAAATACTAATTATAAAGACAAATTACGTTTTAGATTAAAGGGATATGAACTGGATTTGGTCATTTATAGTTTGTGACATCATGGCAATTTTTTAAATATTTGGACATTTTTGATTTTTCTAAAGTTTAATTGTCACTGATTCATGTGTACAGAACAACAGAACAGACAGAAGAGTAAGGTCCGTTCATCTACATTATATTATATATTAGTAATATTACTAATGTATTACAAAATAAAAACAACGGCTTCAAAATGGATTAAAACGAGTAATTTATGACGATAAAAGTTCAAGTAATTTTGAACTGTAAGTTTGTTTTGAACTTTAACTAATAGACATAATTTAAATAAATATTAAAATAAAATAAAATAATTGAAGACTTTCATTGGGATGTGAAGATGTCATTATTTTTGTTATCTATTGTCGGTATTCCACCTCCAATCGTTGTTACTAAACGGTACAGTTAATATGGTTAATCATAAGTTGATAAAGCGTAGTTTAAAGAAGTTATAGTTTTGAATACCTTTAATATAATAGGTTAGGAGAACTACTGTATAGAAGCACTGTAAAAGTAGCCTTACGAATGTTAGATTACGTGTTCCATTTATTTATACCAGGAAATTGGACCTTTTAATTACTAGTTATTCAGACTTCGTTCTGCTAAATATTAGTAAACGAGAATTCACGAGCTTTCGTTGTCACGCAAAGTAGAAATGTTCTAGGTACGAAATAGTTTGCAAGTTGGAGTTTTGGTCACATGAACTGTGTAGTAGTTACTAAATTATCTCGAGTTAGTCATTGTACACATTTGTCACATACTGCCTGTATGACATTGTATCTGTTTTCATAGATGGAAACCATTGGTAAGACTTATTGTTAGTACTTAAAGCAATGGTAATTCAAGTAGTTCGTTGTAACACTGTACATAATTAGTGCAGAACGCTAATTCACTACATGACAACGACAACTATCTGCTCTATTACATTTGAGGAAATAATCGATGTCCTCTGGCTAAATTGGTGTTCTCATATTCAGTGATGTTTAAATTACCTAGGTATGTCATTTTGCATGTCGACTCTCAGATATTATGTTCTCTATTAGGGATGTATCTAAATCTAGATACCTATCACTGTACTTAACATAGAATAAGTATGATTTATATCTGAAATAAAGTACAAGGCTAGTGAAACCGAAGAACAAGTGAAGTAAGATTCATCTTGCGTTTGAATGATAACACTTTCTCTCGTCTGCTTTTACATAGAGAGCTTTGAAGGGAAATTATTATTGTACTAGGCAAATGTTACATCTTTGACTAACGCTTTTAAGCTTCAACTACATTTTGTATAACACACTGCATTACACTTTGTATTATAGATAGGCGTGATGTATTTTTGGTAGTTGATACGGATGTATAAACACGATACATGATAAGTAATGCTATCCAACCTTGCCTTTTAGGAAAGAAGTGCACGTTTGTACTGTATTCCATTAAAACGTGTATTGTTTTAAGTAATGCCATTAGGTGGACTACACTTTAGAATAGCGAATAGCCTGTCGTTTGCCTGCCAAAGACTTTTTGCTTTGTAAAACTGGTAAGTTGTAGGAAATGGTGGTGGATGTACCTACGTAAAACTTTTGGCTAATAGCATAAATGCATAAGTAGAACATATCATGTTGCTAATGTAAATACACTTACTGGCTGCTGTTGGCTGTTGTAGCGGGCCATTTAGTGCATTGTAATGTAAAACGTAGTAGTAACTGTAGAATGTTATTCTTGAGTGGTGTAGCATGTAATAGAGCGTAATGGGTTTCCATGTAAGTATTGTAGTGTATCAGTAATGTAAGTTGTATTGTAATTTGTAATTTACAGTTGAATCCCGTGGAATCTGTGGACGTGCCGCGGGTGTTACTGGAGCGCAAATTATCACTGGCTGAAACTTTGGAAGAGAGCAAAGCTATCAAGAACAAGTTGAATCGTCTGAACAAAGTGAGTGATAAGATTTCTCGGCTAACTTACTCGCATAGAGCGGAATTAACTGTCCTTCCAATAATATTGCGTAAAAGCATTCACCAGCTTCGATATATTACACTACTAAATATTAAGATACCTATAATTCGTGTCCTAAGTATACGTAGCCGTAGCTCTTTCCATTATGTGTGATAGGACGCATAATCTATCCGAACGGAACTGAGTGACTCACTTAATTTCGTAAATGTCCAGAAAGCTTCTATGGTTAATTAATATCGAAATTGAGTCAAGTCAAAGGAAAGCTAGTCGATACTCATTTAAACTTTCTCCATTCAAGACTTCCTAAATAAATAGTACCTTTGCTACATTCTTACTCCTATATATCGTAAGTCTATTTAGATGGGACAACCTAAAGCTCGCAAAATGAATGGTTGCATACAAATAGTACGAATATGTGAAAATAGCAGAAAGTTAAAGTGAGCCAATGCCAGAGCCAAAGGGAATGTAGAGAAGGAAATCCATCGTCCTTCGCAATTCAATGCAATGTGGAAGTATGCGAATGGAATTGAAGGAAAAGCTACTGGTTGTGTTTGTATATAGTACACATGTATCTATAGCTATAGGTACACTTCTGTGGAAGTGCAGATATATCCAGGTCCACATGGGAAAGAAGAGATGCGGGAGTCGTGGACTACTTACTTTGACTTGACAGCCTTTTCCATTCTATCCATATGTAGATAGTATTCCATATTCAGGAAGTTGCAAATGGGAGTTTCAATGCAAATGCTAATGTAAATGCTAATGGCACATCATTACATTAGAGGAGCCAATGTGCTACACTGTGGTGTGCCATACTCAGCACTAAAAGACTACAATGGCACTCTTTTAGAATGATGTTACTACTTATACGCTCTGTATGCCGTATATGAACCGGCTACGGATGTCTGTGTTATGTTCTGCTGCGAGTTGAGCCGTATAGCGGTTGTCGGAATGAGAGTGAAAGCAATTTCTCCGCTTTTCTACTCCCTAATTGCTAATGAGTCTTATTATTAAACAGTGAATTTAATTTCATTTCATGTGCTAAATGCCGTTTGGATACCATTACATAACATTCCCTCTAATATGCGCACTTTCCTGTTTTGAATATTATTATTTCTACCGCACTCCTTCCGACTGCTCCAGTACTCCACTGGCCTTCTGCACGCATTCTGTCACTTCGACTACACTGGCACATCCCTAATATTTGCCATTCCAGAATAGTATTACCTAATACGCCTAATACGAATTCAAGAAGCATTGTTACACATCCCGGCCTTGTCTATCCAGTCAGCGGCTGTGTAACTGCATTAATTATACTTTTACATCGCAGCACTAAGTCTATTTTCAAAAACTCCTATTATCACTTTTATGTGGGTTTTATGTAATTTCATTTCTACCTTACATAAAGCATCAACTTGTATTATTTTATTAGAATGGTCGCACAACGCCAAGAACAGCCGGATCATCTGAGTATATATTTGTTGTATAAATACAATTTTAATTAAAAAGGCCTGTTGGCGTAGAATGTGCCTACGTTTGCTTCGGTTATGTTTGGTAGACCTTAGATATTGCTTGTTATTTAAAGTCACTACACTCTACACTACTGTTTGTATTAGAGTAGGATTTCATACAATAGTGTGTTTTGATGTTGATGTTAGGTAAAGTTATGACTATAGGTATGAGCAATGTGAAAATCGTTTCATTAATGAATTCTGAGTAATTCTATATATAATTCTATAATAATTCTATTTACCTATGTACGTTTTCTGTGTATGAATTGAATGCGTTTACCTATAGAATGACTTCGACTTATTAGTACGTTTCGGTTAACGGTTGACTTCAGTCTTTTAGCTGTTGTATGTATTCTATTCATATATATGTATGTACTATTACGCCAGATACAGAGGAAAGTGCAAAGAACAATAAAACAGGTTAGTTTAGATTAGATCAACTGAAGTCATTCTAATTCTAACTTATAGAATTGCGTATAACGGTAGTAGTGTATGTGTGAATGGGTGAGGTAAGCATTAAAGTTTGTGATTTGGTGGTGGGAGTTGAAATCAATAGAAGATCTGTAATTCTTGATGGTTGTTGTTCCTGACTTTGTTTGACAGATGCGGAAACTTGTTAGCAACCAGATGATAGACATAATTTCAGCGGTGACAGGAGGCGAAGATATTCAAGAAAAGACCGTTCTCCTACGCTCCCGTTACGAGCTCACTAATTACGACTGCTATGAAGCGGCTGCTAAATATTTTAGCAAGACATGTTTCAGCATAGCGAAGGTACGTTTCCCAACACTAACACTTAGTTACATTATAGTGCCTACTTAGAAATATTGTGCCGGCTAGCACTTTGGACTTTTCCAAGTCGAAATAACAGTTTTATCTAATGGAGCTGAGTTTCTAGAGGATGCTACGTCAAAGTCAAGATAACAGAATGTAGATATTGAATGAAAAATGAATTTCCTTCGAAACTCACAATCTAGGTAACACATAAAGTATTAGAATAATGTAAAGATCTGCAGAGAGATTCAAAATTGAGAAACTACTAAAGATGGCATATATAAAGCACTAGCACAGATATTTTCTTACCATTTATACGAACATATGTATGTAATATTCCACTTGCCCCTGTAGTATAAAATAGGCAGTAGTCAAAGTCAGGTACCTACTTATTCTATATTCACTAACAATAAGAAAAGTAGGATATAGCGAGCAGACTAGATCATACCAGATGGCCCCTTACGATAAATTTTGGGAAAACTTTAGGAATTTGACGAGTTTTGTATGGAAATTTGAATCAAGTTATTTATTGAAGTGACATTCAACGTTTGGAGAAAGTCTTTCGCTAAAAGTCGACGTCTGTTTCTCTATGCACACACAAAGTGACTAGAATGTACCGATAATCTGAGAAGTAACGATAATGGGGGCCGTCATAGT
Organism: Yoshiicerus persimilis; assembly: GCA_020352615.2. NCBI lineage: Eukaryota > Metazoa > Arthropoda > Collembola > Entomobryomorpha > Tomoceridae > Yoshiicerus > Yoshiicerus persimilis. Next base: position 36,293,419 of record CM036941.2, on the reverse strand, counting down.
AAAACTCTCAGGGCAACCATAAGTTGTGATGTAATGTAAGTCAAGTAGACTAATAGGGAAGCACGTGTGTCAAAAAGGGCAAAGTGTCGATCTGATGTGATAACGCTTATGTTATGTTCCAGCACTCAGAATTGGAAATTCCTTTAGTTTTTCAACGAGAAGAGTCTCGCCCATATCTATTTAGTTCAGTCACTTATTATGGATATTAGATATTAGCTAGTAAAACATGTACCAGTTTGAATGCGACTGTCAAAAGAAAATGTCGTGTGAAATGAAGGACATAATGCAGTTGAACAGAGGATACCGCATCTGCTGGTTTTCTTATTAAATGTCTCTTTTCTAGTGCATTACATACACAGATTATTCTCTCAACTATAAACTCAAAGACAGTACTGTATATATCTGCCCATATTGCATACCTTATTTCAAGAAAAGTCCCTATTTGTAAACATTTTCGTCCTTACATCTTAAAGTAAATAGGTAACAGTTTCATTTTGTTTTCTATATGTATTAGTATTGTGTACATGCATGCAGGGTTTTAGCGTTATCGCTGTTCTAAAGTCTAACGATTTACTTTGAGAGTAGCTTCAGTAAGGTAATAAATATAATATAAGACATGCACATAACATAAGGATATTTTGGATTCTGAGAAATCTGGAGGAGAAAACCCACCTCGCGTGCACATAGCCTAGGAAGGTCTCTTGAATATTGTAATATTATGTAGAATAAGCGTTAGACTCGTAAAGTAGCAATGTAAAAGGAATGTAATGTAATGGCAACGGCTGTAAATGTTCCATACAGAATCGCTATGTGACCCGGAAGCTGTACATTCTTGTGAATATGTGTGAACGGGGCTGGTCGACAGAAGCCATCATCAGAGCCATGGCCAACACCTGTCACCAAAGCTTCCTCACCGGAATCCATTAGGAACACCGAACCGAGCGACATCAGACACCGACTTATTGTTTCAGCGCTCTGCGTATCAACTAGAAAACAGAACAGATCTTCACCGTATGTGTGTACATGCACACAAGAGAAAAGACGTTAATATCGCATAAGGAGATAAAGTTAGCTAACTTAAGTGCCTATAAATAGCAAGTATCTTGTAATAATATACGTGGGAGTTAGTTGATAGTTTTACTCTAAAATACAATATACATTATAGACATAGACCTAGTGCCTAATACCATTGTAAGTAATAGCTAAGCAGGTAGGTAGATATTATTAGATGTAGAGAACGCATTTACAGGGTGTAATGTAAAGGAATACGGGATCCTTGTAAATTCTGTCGGCACGGTGGATTCAGAACAAAAGACTCGGCTCATTATTACCTCAAGACCAGACCGGAACACTTTTCGTTGAGACTGAGACAAGAGTTGCTCAACTCTCATCTTTAGTACCTACATACGTACGCAGCACACGCTAAGTTAACAGTTGTCACATAAAGGTGTATTTCTTATATATGTCTTCCTTCTTACAATGTCATTACCGTATACACTGGAGTAGTCCTACATCCCATGCTGTAATGCTGTCCCAAGGTATATGTGGATGTGATGTAGATATTAACGATAAGCCATTATGGTTCGCTAGTTTTACGTTTACATCTCCTATAGTCCGAAACGAAGTGTTTGACAGTGACAACTCCTGTTCTTTCCTTAAAGATCCTCTCTAGCGTGAAACAAACCTGTAATCATCTTTCTTTGCAAATCCATTCTCTCTCTTTTAGTTGCTAGGCATAATAGAAGTGTTCTTGAACTTCGTCGGCTCTCTCTATTCACTAATACCCTCTCTGTCTCTCTACTCTACCTTTAAATTGCTCCACTCTTCTCAGAACAACCATTCTCATTTGTTTTAAGCTCTGCCAAGCAATAATTCTCTCTTCTTTAGTGCTACACAGATTTTACTACGTAATTTTATTCGTTTGTAGTTTTTTGTCTCTTTAATAGCCAAAGAGATTTAAGACTTAATATCCCCTATTAATCTTAAGTACTGTTTCGTCATTAGTATCAGTTCATCTTTTAGATTTTTTAACGATTAGTCGACCTATGGTGTTTTCTTATTGTTTAGCGTAGTTAACAAGATATTAAGTATTGCTACCATTTAAAACCCATTTATTACATTTAAAATTGTAGATTTTATTATTATTAGTAAAATCAGTAGGTTTCGGGCTTCGGGTTGTCCAATATGACTGTAAAAAGTTTGTTATTCTTACATAATTGTTATAATTCAGTTGCAAACTACAATATGACTGCATTTTTATGTATTTCTATAATAAAATTAAATATGAATCCAATAGCCTGCTAAATTGTATCTAAAATCTTAGTGTATAGCAATATGTTTTGTATTAAGAGAAAAGTTTTGTTTACAAAAGTTGTTTGGTTTTGTGTTGCACTACTCAGACTTTCCTCTGCAATAAAGATTTGTTTTATACTGGAATGAAGTTGTGTTAAAGTCTGTTGAAGCTTAGGGAAAATATTTGTAACTTGAGTTGAATTTTTCATCTTATAATCCCATTGCATCCATAGGAAAGTTTCCGTTTATGGACTTATAAATAACATGGAAAACTGTGTTCACAAGTAGACTAGTAAATCCTGTGGTTAAGTCATCCCACATCTCATACCCAGCTTAACTCGTCTGCATCCTTTGAAGAGACAAACAAAATCTATAAATGTTGTTATTAGATTGAATATTATTGTTTTTCTGCGTATCCTCCCAGCATAAACTGTGGTTGGAAAATTTTCTTAATGCACTAACGTTGTTTTTCTCCTCGCATCATAATTTCTTTTGTGTTTATGCAACTTTACAAAAAACAAATGCAAAACAACAAACCATGGAGAAGATCTGTGAATGAAATACTAATGCACTGCATAGCACGCCATTAAACCACACAAAGAGAAAAGCAGAGGAAACCAAAGCAAAGCAAACCACCCACTCACTTAGGATAAACTCAAAATTTTACGTAGTTACTTATATTATTAACCAAATAACTGTTTACGCAGGCTGTAGGGAGATATTTCAGCCTTTCATTCACGGCCTAGTCTGCCTTGGCACAGCTTCATTCAACAGTAAACTTTTGGAGGGGAAAAGATATCGTATTCATGCAGTGTTGGTTATTTATGAAACAAAGAAAGAAACCCAAAAATCTGGCCTGAAGATTCCCTATCCTATCAGCTCACTACGGAAAATAGGGTTACGTACACAAACTCTTTTTACACAGGCAGTTCCTAATAACTTACAGTTATGAACAGAATACTGACGAGACTAAACAGAAGTCTTGCCTTCCAGACTTTCTCATATAAATACTAACTAAATGTTATACAATGAAATCAGCCATTGTGAATGTACGCTAATGGAATTTACTAAGCATATGTGAAGATGCAATCGCTGGCTTAGTACGTAACTTTATGCAGGGAACACTTGAACTCTAACAACACCCAAAAATACATAGTGGTGTAGAGTATTTCTGTATATAGCAGGTAAGTAATAATAGTAGTAGGGGGTATCAAATCGAAATCGAACAGAAGTCAAAAGGCCGAAAGGTACTGAGTCTTGGAACTACTTATATATAAAAACAACGAATACCGGCAGTGTATTATACTTACAGACATATATCTTCGTCTCCCTTCTCTCTTCCCCCTTTTCGATTTGGATTTCCTTCAAGATTCGTCTCAATTTTCCTATCTGGATTTTCTTAGGTATTGCTATTGTTCATCTCATTTTATTTTTCGGTACGTGAGGAATAAAGACTGAAGCTCTTTGATATTGCTTGCACCGACAGCATTTGATCAAATTCTTCAAAAATTAATAAGAAAATAAGCATTTTTTGACACTATTTTGCAAAGGAATAATACAAGTACCTAGAAAATTGAGAATAAAATTGACTGAATAAATGATAAAATTTGCTGTGTACTATCACTGGGTAACTGAAATTGAAATACCTATACACAAGAGACTGATTAATAAACAGAAAGGTTCAATGCGATATCAAATATTGTGTATTGTTTTTAATGTAAACTGAGATCGCCTGAACGTTTTTAAAACGAATGGGAAATTCGGCTTACCACATTATTATTACAACATGAAGTAAAAGTTCATCTATTTTAAAAATATATTGGTGTACTCTACAACTGAAATAATATGATGTAGTTGTAACGATGACTAAGGAGTACAGGGATTAGGAAAAGTTTCTAAATTGTGTTAGAGGATGAGAGCTACGATTGGATTGTATCTGTAATCGATTGGTGTTGTATCTGCGCTGGTATGTAACAGAGTAAAAGTAAAACGGATGCGATTCGATCAGTTAACTCAACTTAATTTGATCGGATCAAATCACCAATTCGTGAATGTGCACTTAACTTTCGACAAGTTTCTTTTCTATACTCGATTTCCCAATCCATCCTCTAAAACAAGCAATACTTCTCTCCTCAGTACTGCAGACTGTCTACCGGAGTGTAAGTATCTTGGGATTGGAAACATTTCTTTGCTAACAGAGCTTAACCAGTTTAGTTTTTGTATGTTTTGTATGCACTGCACATTGTCACTCAGACTAAAGTTGGACTACATCCTCCTGCACTATGTACCTACTCTCTTCTCTCCAGTCTCATATTTAGTTAACTAACTACGGTTAGCAGAGCACCGTCAGCAATATTGCACTATTAGACTCCACTCGAACTTCAAGTTACTCTCCTACTCAAATATTTACTGAATGTGCTGATGTGATGTGCCTGCCCTCCCTAAACTGATGACTGAACATTTACTCTTGGATTTCTAATCTTCTTTATTCGTCTCAGGATGGTTTTCCTCTTTAAATTATTTCTATTTTATGTACCAACCATGACATGAACGTGGCACTTGCATTTTCTCAACACCTTTCCCATCTCCAGTGTGTTGTGTAAGTACTACCACGTGCAGTCTTATCTTTAACCTTCCACTTCAGCTCAGTGCGTCCCTTTGACTCAGTGTAGTGTAATTCACCGTAATTTCCTCTGAGCAGACCTTCTTCTCAATTATAAACCAATTATCCGCTAATTATATTATTCGCCAGATTACATGTTGCTTCTCAAGACAAGACAATGTGTCTTTCTCACGCTTCTCTGTCTTTCTATCCTAGGCTTTCAGTGCAAATGCTTTACAACAGACTAATTAACTATTAACTTTTTCTAAGCCATTTCTTTATTCAATTAAATTGTGCAATTCCGGGCTCATTATTTTATAATCATTTTTCATCAAATGAATTATGCCTTAAACTTTATTTCTAAACTATTTATCATTTTTTAGAAACCGTAAATTTCTTTACCATAGAAGGTACTTCTTCTGTAATTTGCCGAAAAGTATAGTTATCAAAAAAGTAGAATTAAGTAAGCAGATCCACAGAAAAAAGCAGATTCAAAACTATATAGAAATATGGATTCCAAATTGGATACATTGACAACAGTTTTGTCTATCCTCATAATGTTAACCAATATTCATCGTTTGTGTAATGCATGTAATCCAAGTATTGAAGAATTTGCGGTTGTTTTGGGAGGGTATGTACTGCTGTAGGAAGTAAAATGTTTTATGATGAAATTAAGTCGAAGTAAGCCAATAGTAGCTGTGTAATTCAGTTGTAAATAGAAAGGCTTAGCATCTAGAGGCAATTATTTAAGTATAACGATATTAATTTAATCCAGAATTCCAAGAACCAGCAGAAGTTAATTCAATTTCAGCATTGTGACACAGAACCGCTGTCCGTAGTTGTAATGGCATAAGAATATTTCTTGTTCTTGTGTAGAAGACAGACGAGAAGGGCTGACGATTAGACTTGCTGTTGGTATGAATCCATGCATTACTTATAATTTCTCTGGATTTCAGTAGAAATCCTCTACGTAAATGGAATAATGAAGGAAAGAAGAGTAACTCTGAAGAGTAACCATTCTGTGTTTGGTAGGAGAAACCAAGGGAAGACAAGACAACTCGTCTCAACACTCGACTCGTCTTCTTTTTCAACTGACTATCAGTCTTGCTACACACGGCTAGTAGCTAACTAAATAACTAAGAATGTCTAAAATCTCCAGAATGCTACTTTGCTATAAGTTATAACTAAAGCTTCTCTTTTCCTTTGCTCCACTCAAGAAATCCAAACCCATGAGAAAAAGAGTGTCAAGTTTTGTGTTGCTATTCTCCTCTCTTTCTTTCTTCACTTAGTTCTCCCTTCTTCCTCGTCTTTACTCTTTCTTTGCACTAACTTTAGCATCTTCCCGTATCCTATTCTCATGTATGTAGTAACTTCCTACTTCTGTATTGTTGTCGATAGCTATAGTAGAAGGAGTAGAGTAAAATGTAAAGTGTATTGTAAGATGTAATATTTCTGATAAAATTATTAAGATGTAAAATGTTGCTATGATTACTTTGATTTTAATGTGAAATAATGAAGTATTGTTGTTTGTTGAAAATCTATTTGATGTTAGCTGTAAGAAAATTGGAAAATGAAAGAGTTACGATCGAATTTGTAAACTGGAAGGACGTACGACCGGTCCAAATGAAAATTGATAATTTTCGATAGTTAAAATTGTAATAAAGTTTGGTTTTCTCTTTGAAAAGTGCATCGACAAGTGCCTGATTCCTGGAGAAATTAAAACTAGTAAGAAAATCCTGCTAAAAGCAAGTAGTAGGTTGGTCCTTCGTGCATAAAATTAGAAAACCGAAGCTCTAGTTTTCCAGCCAGGAAAATTAACGCTATTACTGTGGACAGAGAGACAGAGCCACAGTAACATTTGATCCTTCTCGAGCCGGATCGACGACCAGTGACAATGAGTCAAAACACAAAAGTTCCATTGCGGAAAAGTGCTAGGATTCAAGGAAAGGTTCCAGAAAATGGTGACGGATTGCAGACTCACAGGAGACAGTCTAAGAAAATTCCAGCCATACAAATGGACGTTCCCGTCGAAGATTGCAGTAGCACCAGCAGCTGGGTAACACTGAAAACTAATTTTTCTACCGCCAGTACAAATTCCCGAAGGAAACTGCAGGCAGAATTAGAAGCAATAAGGAAAATTGCCGAGATTGAAGAGGAAGCCGAAAAACAGAGAAACATCAGCGTTCAACGTCAGAAAGCCTTAGTGGAGAAGGAGTTAGAGCTGACAAGGGCCATTCTCGATGAAGATTTTCGGACTTGCCGAGACGATAACTCTCAAGATTTGAGTGGTGAAGAAGATGCGGATGACACGGCAATGGACGACACTCCAGAACCACCGCAAACTCCAAAAAGTAGTAAGTCACAAAGTTTACTACCTGAAAATGAAAAATGTTCGTTCACGTCTAAGGAGCGAGCAGAAATTTTAAAATGGCTTCAGACAGAAGGCGATTTAGCGGAGGAAAAGCCAGTTCCTCCAAATGATATGCAGCAAATGACTGATGCGCTGACCAAAGCTTTCCAGACCCTAGGAGAAAAATTGAATAACAACCCCCACAAGGAACCTGAACAAATGAAAAAATACTTGGCGAGACAATCTGTTGCAAAGGAACTCCCGGTATTTTCTGGTGATCCAGTTGAGTGGCCAAACTTTATTAGTCAATATAAATCAACCACGGAGGCCTGCGATTTCAGTCAAATAGAAAATATCAGTCGTTTACAAAAATGCTTACGTGGAAAAGCTAAGGAAGCAGTGCAGTGCATGATGGCTGTTCCGGAAAAGCTACCTGAAGTGATGCTGTGCTTGGAAGAAAATTTCGGAAGATCAGATGTGATTCTGAAAATGTTAACCGACAAGGCGGAGCAAATGCCAAGTGTGAAGGACGAGAAGCCAAACGCCCTAATGGATTTGGCAAATGCAGTCAGGAACCTTACGTCAACTGCTGAAATTCTGAAGAAGCAAGAATACCTTTCTAATCCCCATCTTATGGAAAAATTGACGGACAAACTTTCTCCTGCTATGCGACGAGAGTGGGGATTGAAAGTCGTGAGAATCACTGATGGCAACTCAAAACTTCAAGAATTTTCATCTTGGCTGAGTCTTATGGCGAGTGCTGTCCGTGCTGTAACAACATCGCAATTTTCAAATGCTAAGGAAGAAAAAGACCATCCTAACAAAGGACACGACAGAAAGAGAGTTATGGTGGCCGCTGTAAGAGATGAAAAAATGTTGGAATGTCTGTTCTGCAAGAAGCCAAGACATACAATTTCAATGTGCCGTGAATTTGCAAAGAAAAATGTTGACGACCGATGGAAGTGGGCAAAGAACGAAAAAGTATGCTTTTCTTGCCTGAAGACGCAACACCGGACAGTCGACTGCTCGCTGAAGAAAAGTTGTGGCAAAGATGGATGTGAGAAAGTTCATCATCCTCTTCTACATTCTGAAACTGTTCCTGGATTGAACGAGGAAGAGAAGTCAAAACTGGTGTCACACACTACTGAAGCATGTGCGGAGATTCCACTGTGTGTACTTCCGGTGACTGTCTTCGGACCAAAAGGAGCCTTGAGGATTCATGCTTTACTGGACTGTGCTTCTCATGTTACATTGATAGATGCAGCTCTCGTAGATGAACTTGGACTGGCGGGGAAAAGAAAATCCTTAAAAATGAATTGGATTGACTCAAATTCCTGCACAGAAAATTATTCCAGTCAAGTTCAACTAAAAATAAAAGGAACAAATTGTAAAGATTCGTACATTGTGGGAAATGTCCAGACTTCAAAGAAATTAGCCTTACCCCTGGAACACGTCAATACAAATAAATTAAAGAAAAAGTGGAGTCACCTGAGTAGAGTTCCTCTTCCTAATCTGGATAATGTGCAACCAAAACTTTTAATTGGACTGAATAATGCAAAATTGATTGTTCCCCTGGAAGTCATTGAAGGTCCCGGAAATGCTCCGATTGCTGTGAAGACAAGACTTGGTTGGGCTCTCTATGGGAAAAACGCAGAGTGTCGTGGCCGAGTTGATGAGGGATTTGTTGTGTCATGTTTCCGAAGTCCAGACGAGAGACTCCATCAACTAGTTAAAGATTCCCTTCCGTAGAGACCTTGGTGTCAAGTGAGAGAGACAATCTTATGTCAACTGAAGAAAAACGGACAAAACAGTTGACTGAAAAAACCACCAAACGAATAGAAGGAGGATGGGAAAACCGGATACTCTGGAAAGAAATGATGTCGTTCTACCGGAAAGTAAAACAATGGCACTCAACCGATTGTACTCCATGGAAAGGCAAATGGACAAGAATGCTCTTTTGCTGAAAAATACTGTGGAAAAAATAGACGAGTACTTATCAAAAGGATTTGTACGAAAATTATCTGACAGATGAAGCTAACGTACGGGATCCAAGGACATGGTACTTGCCCCACTTCGCTGTATTTAATCCAATAAACCGAAGAAAACTCCGACTAGTGTTTGATGCAGCCGCAAATCAAGAGGAGTCAGCCTGAACGACAAATTACTGAAAGGAATAGATTTGCTGCAGCTCTGCCCTCAGTGTTGTGCAAATTCCGTCAACGAAAAAATTGCTGGTGATAATCAAAGATATGTTTCACCGAGTGAACATAAGATCCGAAGACTTACTGGCTCAACGTTTCTTATGGCGTGGTATGGAACGACAGAAACCCCAGACACATACGTGATGGACGTCATGATTTTGGAGCAGTTTCTTCACCATATTCAGCCCAGGAAGTTAAGAATAGAATGCCATTACAATGAATCCTCCGCCATCGGAAACGCATTACGTGCAATATTGATCGCCACTATATGGACGATTACCTCGACAGTTGCAATACTAAGAAGGACGCTCAAGACTTGATTCTCGAAGTTGTGGAAATACACAAGAAAGGAGGCTTCGAAATCTGCAATTGGATATGCAGTGACAAGAAGTTTAGGTGTGCTTCCAGATAATTTGAGAGCCATTGGAAAAGATGTCATCAGTCTGGAAGGTGCAAGTTTCTGGTGTCAAGAACGGAGAGAGTTCTGGGACTACATTGGGACCCGACCAGAGATGTCTTCGTCTTCAACACGAAACTGAAGACATGGTAATGAAGATCTCGTCGTGGGAAAAGACACCACAAAGAGAGCCCTCTCAGTTGTTATGTCAGTGTTTGACCCTCTGGGATTTCTTACACATCTGACCATTAAGGCTAAAATCCTTCTACAAGATGTATGGCGATCAGACACTGGATGGGACGAGAAGTTGCCTGCATTATCTCAAGAAAATGGAATCGGTGGTTAATGGAACTCCACGGAATTGGAAAGTTTGAAGTACCCCGTTGCTATTCCCGAGAATTGAAGCGACTACAGAAGTATCGTTGCATGTCTACTGTGATGCCAGTGAGCAAGCATTCGCCGCTGTGGCTTATCTACGTATAAGGAACTCGGATGAAATCACAACAGCATTTGTTATGGCCAAGTCTAGAGTCGCTCCACTCCGACCAGAATCCATCCCAAGACTTGAGCTACAAGCTGCACTGCTGGGGTCGAGGATGGCAAAGACCATTAAAGATTATCACGAAATACAGATAAACGAGACGTCACTTCTGGACGAAGGAAGACTCAGAACATTTTATGCTGGCTTCGTTCTGATGCACGACGATTCAAGCCTTTTGTTGCTCTCGTGGTTGGAGAAATTCTCGAGGAGACGGATGTCAGAATTGGCACTGGGTACCAACAAAAGAAAGTGTAGCAGACGAAGCCACACGAGATGGAAGTCCTTCTGATATTTCTCCTGGAAGTAGATGGTTAATCGGACCAAGTTTTCTCCGAAAACACCCAACAAGCTGGCCAAAGGAAATGACTGGGGATGAAGTAATGCAAGGAGTAATTGAGCAAGACTTGGAGGAGAAGAAAGCATTTTGTGCAAATACTACATGGTCTCCGAGTGATTTACAAGGAGCATTACCGGACGTAAACAAATTTTCATTGTGGTTACGACTCATTAGATCTACCGCATGGATGTTACGATTTATTGCTAAATGTCGTAAAGGTGCCACTAAAATTGTACAGAAGGAATTGTCAGTGAAAGAAATCCTAGAAGCAGAGATAATATGGCTAAGGAAAATTCAAAAAGAAGATTTTTCTGAAGATACTCGCTTATAAAGGAAAACTCGTTCTGAATTCAAGCCGCCTGAAGAAACTTACACCCAAACTAAATGAAGATGGTTTGTTAGTGTTGCGAGGAAGAATTAACGAAGCTGCCCATGCTGGAAGCCCGTGTCACCAGCCAATAATTTTGGATTCGAAAAATAAGTACAGTAAATTGTTACTACAGCATATTCACTCAAAGGCTGGACATCACGGAACAGAGCGAGTGCTAAATGAAGTGCGCCAAAGATTTTGGATACTGGACGCTCGAGCAGCCTTGAAGAGGACTTTGAAAGGATGTCAGACATGCAGAGTTAGAAATGCTATGCCGTGTGATCCTGAGATGGGAATGCTGCCGCATTTCCGTGTGAACCCACAACCAAGACCATTTACTTTCACTGGACTTGATTATTTTGGACCGTACGATGTCACAATTGGACGAAGGCACGAGAAGCGTTACGGAGCTCTTTTTACTTGCCTTACACCGAGCGTTTCATTTTCGAGTAGCCGCGAAGTCTCAGCACTATTCATGTATCATGGCCCTGAGAAAGTTTATGGCGCGACGAGGAACACCCAAGGAATTTGGTCGGACAATGGAACGAATTTCACGGGGCTAACACGAGCTGAAGAAGCATTGCTGGAACTGGACAATGATAACATCACAGAAGCAATGACCATGACGCCAAGTGGATTGGAATTTTTTACCAGCTTCATCGCCACATATGGCTGGAGCTGGGAAAGACTTGTGAGGTCTGTGAAGACAGCGCTCAATGCCGTCCTGAACTCTAGAGCACCGAAGGAAGAAATATTGCAGACCCTGCTAGTCGAAGCGGAAAACACAGTCAATCCAGACCATTGACTCATGTTTCGGACGAACCCTGAGACCAAGAAAGCTTGACGCCACAATCACTTCTTACTTGGAGGGCCGAGTACACTACAAAGCATTGGAATTCACCGATCCGATTGGTAGCAACGCATGGAGAATTTCGCAGAGATTGGTGACAGGTTTGGCAGCTGGTGAATGGAGTACCTTCCAACTTTACTAAAAGGACAAAGATTCACGGTCACTAAGATGCTGGAGGTGGGAGATCTGGTTTTCATTGCCGACGGAAATCTTAAAAGAATCAGTGGCCGAGAGGAATTGTGCAGCAAACTTTCCCTGGAAAGGATGGAGTTGTTCGAGTCGTGGATATTCGAACCAATCATGTACCTTCCGTCGTCCTGTAGTGAAAGTGTGTGCTATCGTCGTGAAGAAAGAGTGAGTAGATATCCCCATGGAGTATCTACTGGGGGAAGCATGTTGTCGATAGCTATAGTAGAAGGAGTAGAGTAAAATGTAAAGTGTATTGTAAGATGTAATATTTCTGATAAAATTATTAAGATGTAAAATGTTGCTATGATTACTTTGATTTTAATGTGAAATAATGAAGTATTGTTGTTTGTTGAAAATCTATTTGAGTAGCGAAGAAATTGGAAAATGAAAGAGTTACGATCGAATTTGTAACTGAAGAAGTGTACGGACGACCGTCCCAAAGGAAAATTGATAATTTTCGATAGTTAAAATTGTAATAAAGTTTGGTTTTCTCTTTGAAAAGTGCATCGACAAGTGCCTGATTCCTGGAGAAATTAAAACTAGTAAGAAAATCCTGCTAAAAGCAAGTAGTAGGTTGGTCCTTCGTGCATAAAATTAGAAAACCGAAGCTCTAGTTTTCCAGCCAGGAAAATTAACGCTATTACTGTGGACAGAGAGACAGAGCCACAGTAACATGTATACTTATCATCATTCCCGTAGTACTACCAACTACAACCCATACAAATATCCCTCTATAGTAAAGGTACTTACCTTTACCGTTGCTTCTTAGAATAGAGAGAAACCATAGAGCTGCAACCTACACAGTAGTTAGTGTAGGAGAAAGCAGGAATTGGGTGGATAGTAGTAATATAGGAGAGATAGATAGATGCGATAGATGTGCTTGCCTTTTAATAGAGTTTCACAGCTAGAGAGACGAAGGGCAAATAAGCCCAGTCCGTGTACTGAATATCCATGAATTTTATCATGTCCCTGTGTCTGTCTATGTGTGTACTGTCTTCTCTTCCCTTCTTCTAGTTCCATACTTACTCTGACTCCTTTTACTTCCTTTCTCCGCACAAGAGTGAAAGCCGCCGCTCATTCTATCTGTATTACAACACACACTCTTCACTTCTTTGTACTTACTTTTACGTTAAGACATACTTTCTAGTAGTCCACAACTTTAACTTGTCTCAAATTCTGTTCATACACTTCGGTGTCAAGTCATCTCCCACTTTTAGTTAGCTCTTACTTAAATGCCTACTTTACTACTCTTACTTATTGCTACTACTTATCTGTTTACTGTTTCCTATCCATTTATTTTCATTAGTCTTGGCGCTAATAAATACTTGGAGGTATTGCACGCTTTTCTAAGCTAGCACTTTTTCGGCAGCCTTTTCAAAGGAAACCTGCCTGAAATACTTTTCTCTATCGCACATGTATTTTTATTGTATATGTACATACATAGAAAATCCAAGTAGGTTAAATGCAGACAGATCCAAGGCTGAAGGAGTAGAGTAAACATACTGTATTGTTTCATTGGATATTGTAGCAGTTTGATTTGAAAATTTCGAGTTATTATGCAGTAATAGTAGTTACCTAATACTTATACATTTTTCTATTTTGACTTGATTTACGGTACAGAGTAAATTTAAATTGCTATCTACTCACGTACAGGGTACAACAAAAAGATTGTGCTCTGGAAACTTATCATGGTCGGATCCCCTCTTGCTTTAGATTATATTATACGTACTTTGAAGGTATTGTATTCAAAAGCAGGGTGGATGTCGAATTTTAAATTCAGGATTTCATATTTTATCCTTATCGAGAAGAAGACAGGCATGGTGTGCTGCACACTAGTTTTGGGGGAAAGTGAACCGAAGTCGATGCGAAGTAATTTTACAATATCATGCTACTGAAACTGCATTCCGATTCAAACTCTAAAGATTTTGCATAATAGAACACTTGAGAAGAGTTGACAGTCAGAAAAAGATAACAAGAGTACTTATAGTACAGCACGCATAGTAGATATTAAAATATCTGTAGAGAATTCTATCTCGTAAATGTATATACGGTCTATAGATAGTGAATGTGTCTTCTACTATTCTTCCAACAATCTTACATAGTTAAATTCGAGTAGCTTACGATTAGATTCCTGTGTTTCCCTTGCAGAGGTACATTATGATATTGTGTAACACTGGTGCATAGTGTGCTTTTGCATAAAGTGGAGTTTAATACGTAAAACGTACACGAAGGGAAACTATTCCTATAAGACGTATGTGATAGAAGAGTGAGGATGCTTCGTCACTCAGATGGTAAGATGCATAGGCACGGTTATGCCTAGCGCCCAGAGATGCCAACTGTCCAAGTCAATGCCCCATTTGCTCCTTATGCCAATAACTCTATACTGGTACCCGAAATGTACACCAGAATCTTTTTATTTAAGAGCTTCTCAATTCTCCCTCAACGCCCAATCTCCAAAATGTCATAAGTCATTTACACTAAACACACATACACGTTGATTCGTACAATAAAATATTGATTCGTACATTGAAAAGGTTGATTCGTACAATACAAGGTTGGTTCGTACAATACAAGATTGATTCATACAATACAGGGTTGATTCGTACAATACAGGGTTGAGTCGTAGATATAAGGTCGTTGACAATGAGCCCGATCAAGTGGCCTGAGACCTGGACACTTTCTTCCCATAGAATGTTGTTCACCTCTTATAACAGAACAGATATAAGGTCGTACAATAGAAGATTGATACGTAAATTTAAAAATTTAATAGGTTCATTAAAAAGAAAAGCTTGAATCTTAAGAAGAAATATATATTGGAAGCCGTAAACAGGTAGGCTCAAAAAGAACGCTTCTGGAAAAATATGTAATTTGTCATTAGTCGGGATGTTTATCCTTCTGGGAAACCAAGTTACTCAGCTTTGGATAAGCATCCCGACTAATCGGACTAATGACAAGTTACAGAATTTTCCAAAAACCTCTAAAAGTATAAAAAGCCCTCGTCGAAATCTCTACTTCAGGGTCCTGATAAAACTCACGGAAACAGTGTTGATGGTCCTTAGGTAAACGGATAATGCAGTCAGAAAATTCAATTCAATTTTTTTTCAAATCGGTTCAAATTTCAAAAATCCTCAGCCGAATTTTGAAGCGAATCTCTTTAGCTGCTAAAATCATTTTAATTGTCTTTTAATGGGCCAATAAGTGGTGAATATACGCATCACCCTTCTACTGTACGAATTAACCTTTATTGTACAAATCCACTTTTGCTGCTTGAATCAACCATTTATAGTACGAATCAACCTTTACTTTACGAATCAGTTTTGAATTCTAAGAATCTGTTTTGCATTGTACTAATCAACCCTTTATTGTACGAATCAACCTCCTATTGTAAGATTCTATCTTATTTTGAATGGATCAACTTGTACCTTGTATTGTACGAATCAATCGTTTAATGTATGAAACTATCAAGTAATTATTAGCCGAGTCCTTGGGCGTATACGATAATTTCACCGATAATTTTGATTATATGACCAAGAACCCAAATGGGCTAAATATTCCACGAGGCTTTCTCTGAATATTAGACCATCTTTTAGTCATCTCCTTTTCTACAAATTTCATATCCTTGTGTTCCTTTCGGTCGTCTCATGGAGCACCCATCGTCACACGCAGTAAATCTAACAATTTAGCCATAAGTACCTATACGTGTGTAATATATGTAACACAATGTGAAAGAACGTAACAGCATAAAGTTTCCACCGTATACATATATTCTACATGTATTCCAAGTCAAGTCCAAAGCAGAGAAACTAGAGAACTCTTTTCCATTTCCTTGTCGTCGTGTAGTGTTCTGTGTATGCTGTCTATGTGAAGTGGATGTATTGGTGAGTACCTAAGTAAAAGCAAAGTAGATAAACATGCATTTAGATTTGAGTTTGTAGTCAAGCCAAGTCAAGCCAGCTCGAAAGTGCACTAGATAAGTATAAGGATTTACTCTACACATCTTATATACCTATGTCCATCTTTGCGATGTATTCATTCTATGCTATATTTCATATAAACATTGTGTCTCTGTAACTAGGTTTTGGAAATAGTTACCTACTTATGTACTTGTGTGCTGTTTGTGTTATGTCTGTACACAATAGTTGTATGTACATTTATAGAGGTAAACTTATATATAATATATGTATACATGTGTGTTGAATCGATCGATCACTGAATTCTCCGAACCGAATTGGCATGCATTATATTATTTCCCTGGTTGAAAATGCAAATCCAGCTAATCTAATTTTGCAGGCTTTTGCCACTTCCACTTACGTATTTGGGAGCAAGAACGTACATAGACATCACACAAGACTGGAAAATATACGTAAGCAGTAAGTAATGCTTTGCATGCTTAGATATTAGAAGTGTGTATCTCTTTCTCTTCTATCTTGCCATCTGCATACCCATTGTCATTGTATAATACATTTGTAACATTCAACATAGCATCACTTGACAGTCATATGACGCTGACTGACTGAATGAGTTGCGTCTTTATTCAATATACAACACTACTTACTTTTCTATGACACTTTCTGTGCGTGTTGGCATGCATGCTTAGCTTTAGTAATACCTCCACTCTACACCAACTCAAAAAAATTCCATTTCCTCTGAATACCAATCTGATTATTCTTCTATGACATTTTCGGTGTATTTTACTTAAATTTGTTGAAAAGTCACTTACTTCTGACAGTTTTCTGCAAACAGATACTTTTAAGGCTCTATTAACAATGAAAAAGGAAAAGTTGGAAAATTTTCTTGCACAACACAATAATAGATAACTTATTTCTACTTCAAATTTGTAGATGCAAAGTGACATAACTAGTGTGAATCACTTTGTGTTGTGAGAGTGTGTATGCAGAAATGAAATTCCTTGAAGCTTCCGAAAGGCAAGAAATAAATATTGGCAATTTTCGAGGCATGTGCTTTTAGAATTACCAACAAAGGATAAAGATTAGCTGCTCTACTGCAGAATATTCACTATGTGATTTGTGTCATCAATTTTCAAGATATGTGGAGTAAATATTATAGGTATGACTTTCCTTTGTGATATTTAGTCAATTCTGTCAATAGAGATGTAGGGTACTGTAATAGAATGTCAGCAACGTGTGTGTAAAACGAGATTTCCTAGAAAACGGCATTTCGCATTTGAGCACTTTATACTAGAAAGCGGGTATTTATCTTTCTTTCCTTGGCAAATACTAAATTATATAGTACCATTTTTTATATTATTAACGCTAGGGTTTACTTAACGTAAGGTTTATCTTCGTGTTCAAGAATTTAATAGCTAGAGGCAATTTAAAAGTTGGTGGGTGTAGGTAAGTAGTCCAGGATGCGATTTAAGGTAGATTCGCACATTAAGTAGTAGAAAATATTTTTAGGCGTTTTTGATGTGATACGGTATATTACAGTGTAACTAGGAAAATAAATTGAGAGTGAGATTGAGATCTGAGTCTGTGGATTGAGTTGAGACTTCCTTCTTATTTTATTAGATAAATTCGTATTTGCTTTCTCTGTTGATATTTAGTATGAATTTCTGTGAAAGGATTTCATTTTATTTTCGATAGTTTACAACTTAGCATTACTTACCGTTCAGTTTCATGTTCGGCAAATAGGAGTAAAACAGGGAGCTTCCACTTTTCTCCTGTTCTGTATCATGATGACTGAAGGGCAAAGAAAAACGTGTGAAAATGGAATTTTATGTTCTTATCTTCTCAAGACTATAAGACTACTCAATTTTCTCGGATTTACATTTCCTCTTTGGTGTATCTACGATTGCCGCTAGCAAAACAGTTTTTCATGGAAATGCAGCTTAAATTCCAAGAGTAGCACTTACGGGAAATGGGAGAAGGAAAGCAATGTATTTAGAGCCGAGCCTTTAGGAGTCTACGGGGCGATATATAATAACTGTAAATGCGTTCATTTTCAATCTGACAATTTGCTCTTAATTTAATCCTTTTAAATGACTGTCACAGGGAGACTTTATGGAAAACACAAATATACCCTTGTAAAATAACAGTAACAGTTTTTATTTACTATCGCCAATTACCAATGTGTATGTTATAGAATTGCAATCATAAAATTTTATTACCATTTTACCAAATGTACTGAATTGGAGCTGAAAACGTACCTAAAGGGGGTATATAGGTGGAGTATGGGCTTATTATGAAGACTCGTTGGGTTTTACATGAAGAACATCTACTAGCCATGCTCTGTGTAATGTATTTTGTGTGAGAACTGAGAAGTATGAAATGCACCGTAGGTAAAGTAGAAGAGCGAACATTTGCAGAAAAAGATGTACCACATCCACCATCACCATTTCGTTCTCTTACTCTACTTTTTCTTCTCCCAGAGCACCATATTACCATTTGCCTACGTGAAAATACTCCAAAATAGCTGCTACATTCAGTCAGTGAAACCAAATTCAGAATGTCCTTCCTGATCTCTCTGACACGTTTCCCACTCAGTCAGTCTCTGCATTATGATGACTGAAGTGCATTTGACCGAATGGCCATTCTATTCTATCCTATGTTACCCTCCAGTTTTTCTTCAACCGGAAATCTGGAATTTTTTACGTTTTTCACGCTCAGTAATTTTGTGTCAGCCGTTCTCCAACTACTTCCAGTCCTAAATCTTTATCCTATAATGGCATTTGTCTAAATTTCATTTTACTCTGACACACTACACCAACATGGATTCAATCCTCTTGTTTTACAGCCAACAGAACGTTCCATCCTGTCATCATTACTTACTCCGACTCCAGTAGGTAGGCATACTCGCCAGTTACACATTCACAAACCTATGAAAATAACTTAAGCATTGAAACGAAAACAAAACGATTCATCTGTTTTACTATTTTCTAACCATTTCGTCAGTGTCACTGACAAATCTTTCCTTTAACAATGTTTGTGTAGAATCTCTTTCCCCGGAAACCTTTTTCTAGTCCACCTTTCTCCATCACGTAAGTATTCCCTTCATCGCTTTTACCTTACAACTTACCTGCAGAGTTAGTCCGTGTTCAGTTTGTGGGTACGGAAAAAATTTCAAAATTATTCATATGTACAGTAACTTAATCTTTGCCTTTCAGAATGCGTTTCAAAGTCCATAATGTGAACTGATATTATTACACCTAAAAATATTGGAGTTAAATTGGTGGACGATGATGGAAGATCTCGGATGCTCTTGAAGATGTAAAGCAAAATAGATGAATTGTTTCGGTAATAAAAATATGATAATGTAAGTACGTATGCAATTTATTCTGTTTGAGTCTGCCTACGCTGCAAAAGATATGGTCATCAACATCCAATGAACTATGACAAGTTCTACATATCCTATATATTTAGTGTGTTTATATCGCCTTGGGCATTACAATATTGAAAGGATGTACTAAGTAATTTTGCACATTTCATCCACACCCCAAATATTCAACGAGTGCGAGTGAATAATTGCTTACTTCTTTAAACTTTACAACACAGTATGCATTGTTATACCGATTGAAACAGAAATTCGAAAAACGTACGTTAACTGAATATTTCAAGAGTAGATTATAATGTGCTTCACTAAAGTTACGTTACCATTACATCTTCTGTCAGAAAAATAAAATTGCGTATTTAGGTATAATCTACGTGACAAATATGGCATAGCATTATGCTGAAGTAGCTGAAGATAAACATAATGATTACATAGAATGATGTTTTAGAATGCAGAGGGGCACGCGTGTAATACAATATTCGGATAGAGATAAGTAGATTACAGAAGAGTGATGATACATAATAAATCTTAAGTATATTAGATTACATTGTGTATGTATATAGTATTTTTATGTATAATTTATATTATATTACATTAAATATAGCACACTAGCTAAGATTAGATTTAGATTACATCACCATGTGTCATCGAAAGATCAGTCGGCATAGAATTTTCATCATTTTTGTGTCTTTAGGGTACGAGAAGAATATATTATAAAGGATAACTTCCACACACACACGTTTCTCAGCACAGTACACTATAAAGTATGTAATTGTGTTGTAAATACATTATCCTGCACTTACATACATACTTTACTAAAGAAAAGCAGTTAGCTATATCATTTAGATGGTAAATGTATATATAAATAGTAGGCATGGCATGGTGTACATAGGTAAATATGATAATAATTGACTGAACCATCAACCATCCCTTTATACTTTGCATACTTATACCTGCCTTGAACAGAAAATTGTATACTACTTCCTATTTCTCGTACCGTATTAATCGATATAGTCCCCCGTGGCAAAACAGTTCCCCTGAGAGGGTTTATTATTTCAATACTTGGAAAAAACCAGATATATGAAATAATAAACCCCAATAAATAATCAAAGCCAATTTATCAAAATATTTTTGATAGAATGGCAAAAAAAGAAGTTAAGACAATAAACCCCCTTAGGGACTACCCCGACTAATACGGTACTGCGTTTGAATACAACTTAGAACCTGCCTTGACTGTTTTGTTTGTGGAATGGCAAAGTGACTTACATGACAGACAGGTCTACCTTTAGTAGAATGTAAAAGAATGGCGTTCCTTCTCCAGTTTGTTATATATTTGCTTTGTCTCTATCGGTATTGTACTGTGACTGTTGTTTCCCAAGAATATGTAATATAGTGTCATGTTGTCAGCCATGGCATGTGATGATACCATGGAGTATGTAAGTCGGGGCACTTTTTTCCATCTCATGCATTGTCAATGAGATGAGATCTCATCGGAGTTGATGGTTGTGTTGATGTTGATGGTTCTGATGGTGGTGATGGTGGTGGTGGTGAGAATGATGATGTCCACTTGTTCTTGCAGGCTGATGTCTTCTGTGATGGTGACTATGACTATGACTATTGTAAATATGTCCACTATCACTATCACTATCGCTTACTCTATCGGAATTACTATTACTATTACTAGGAGCACTAGACATACTACTTCGACTCGGGTTCCTATCTCTGTCCAGACTTCCGTAAAAAGTATTACTATTGTCTGTGTTTTTCATGGAACTTTCTTTTGTTTTAGATGGAGGAGAATGTAAAGAGTTGCCCAGGTCGTCATCATCATCCTCATCGTTGTCGTCCTGTTCACGGTGGCTGTTAGGTTCTGCCTGGATGGACTCGGGCGGATTCACTGTGTTTTTATGACCAAGAGCTTCATCATGCGTAGAAGAATGAGGAAAGTAATTGGGACTTGGGAGCCACGGTTTCCATTCGATATGGTTTTCCTTTTCCTTTGTCTTCATTCCTTTACGATTTCCCTTTCGTCCAGGAAAACCATAATCATCATTATCATTAGTGAATGAAGACATCATTGAAACCTCGCGCTCTAGCTGAGTCCTCCCAAGAAAAGCGGAATGATTAGCGGGAAATTTGATCGCGCTACTCTTTTCTTTCATCTCTGTCCCTGTATTTTGAGTTCGGTAGAGAAAGTAATGAGGAACACTCGGTTTCACGTTTCCCATTGAATCCTTCCGATTTCCCTGGTCGAATTTTGATATTTCAGAACCCGGAGACTCCAGTGTGCTCGTCGGGGTGGTTTCAACGGTCGTTTTCGGTGTTACCGGCATCATTGTTGAAGTGGGCATCCTCATAAACTCCTTTTCCTCTACATTGTTGACGTGGAGGACCGACGTCGGTGGTGAGACGGCGAGAACAGCGGCAATGGCTCTCGCCTTGTAGTTTTTCACACTGCTACTTGAGTAAAGTTCCGGATTCGTTACGCGGTGATACGTGAATTTCCATTTCGGAGCAGATTTACTATGATTGCGACTTCCATTCTCCTGGGATGTCAATGCTCTCAAATCTGCGTCGACTTTGTCTGCAAACATTGTGTCATAAAATATACAAATATAAACATACTGCCTCCTAACTTATGTATCCACTCTACCCTATACTAAAACACACTTAAAAATATACCCTCTCACTCCTAAGTTCAATCTACATATTATGTTAGCCTACTATTATGTACATAGTACATATGTATGCAATTGTTACACACAAAGATACATGCACCATGCACGAATGGAATATGTAATGTAACATACTTTACTATACATACAATGCAAAATACAAATACCTTCCCACCTTTCTTTATACACTTGTAAATATTATGCTCCTCTTTTTTCAGCTAAGTACCTAAAATAAGTTTCTTTTCTTCCTTGTCCTTCTCTTTCCGTCTTTCCTTCCCACACGTTCTTTACCATCGAATACTCTGAATACATATAAATACAACTTGATTCAAGTTCTCAAACATTGATGTCAGTTCACTTTGATTCAACAACTTTGTTTTTCTTTCGAATTCTCTGTTTATTATTCATAGGAAATGTTAAACCATTTGTGAATGTTGACAACTGTTAGTGTCAATGTCGAAAAATAGACACTACTAAGTAAGAATCATCATAAATTGGATGTTTCCTTAGTCAAACTACATTTTTAAGTAAGCCTTTACAGATAAACTCAATCTCATATCATACAACTCTATGTAAGCAGAGTGCATTCGACCATTTTCCTTTCATTTCTTGCGTAAACGCTGTAGTGGGAAAAAATTTGCAAAGAGCGTGCTTTTATGTATTCATTTTCTATAATCAGATAAATTTTACAATGAAGTTGTCTGCAAAAGCGCAACTGTAAATAGAAGGCTTTTTGGAAGTTGAAGGCTCGATTTCTTTCTGAGAATCCTTTATGTACCTACAAACATCCACGTGTTTTAGAATACATGTTTACTGAAGAACTGAGGAAAATCTACTTTTGGCACAAAAGAAGTACTAAAATGTTAAACTAATATTTTGATGTTTTCCTCGGAGTAGCTCAACGAGTTTTATTCAATAAATAATGCGTACTGTGTATTCTGCGTAGGTTGTTTACAAATGTACATGCATTAAAAGATGAGGTACTCTTTCACATTATTACAATACAACTCGTGTCCTACTCCGTACATATTCACGGACGAATGTAGATGTTGAGCTATTTAACTGCATTATAGGCATACAATATGCATATATGGGTACATACATAAGAATTCATGCAGGTAGTAGCTGAATAAAGCATTACCCAAAGTTTTCAGGCTTTTCTTATCCTTATGCTGTTTAGTCTACTGTGTCGTGTCGAGCGAGAGAAAGTGCAATGCATAGACTACGGATTCGGATTACTATATAGAGAGTCGACGGCTTCTTCCTTTCTTTCACTTTCACACAAACTCACTATCATTTCACACATTCTACAAAGAAAAAGAAAAAAACGACTTTTACAAAGGGATGGGAAAGAACAGAACAAGTTTTTCTAGAAAAGTTAAAACTCTACACTCTGCATGTCTCCTGCATTCAATTCTTATATTCTTTTTGTATCTGACAGAATACAAACTACATTACTAACATATACGCATTAGAGAGCAGCATAAATGGTGCAGTAGTAACAGCATATATTGTTGAACAAGCCTAAGAAGAAGTTTGAAGGGAAAGTTGAGCATCGAACATTTAGGATTGAAATTCGAGCATTTCTGGTGTGGTGTGTTTAATAATATGCTACATAGTGTTGTCGCTACATTAAGGATAGTTCCATCTTCCATCTATTCCATAACTACTCCAAAGAATAGGTACCAGCTTTTTTCTATTTCTTTTCCGTGTCTGTTATCTAAATAGGCGTGCATGGATATTGCATAACTCTCAGCTTTCGGGGTAACGTGACCCTCCCACTCTCATCATCAGATCAGCCTCTCCTCCTAAAACTCATCTGCTCAAAACCCAAGCAAACTACTATCAGTACACTAACAAAATAAAATGGCATGGTCATGTACGGAGTACACATACGCTTTGCTTTTGTATTGCAGCTAAGAGCAAAGAGTAAAGTAAAATGTAATGTAATCTAATGCATGTGAGCACATAAACTCAAGCATAAAAGAGTAGACAATGTAGAAAGCACAAAATGTATCCAAAGCAAACCCAAACCAAGTCTTTGCAAAAAGAGACACTCTTTTCTAGTTTGGCTTTCCATTCTCATCTGGCGGCTAACTAGACTCTATTCCTCTATAATATTCTCGTTATACATACATATTTCTGTGTATCTCCATACTAAACCTCTACTAAGCAAACTATATGAGAAACTTTATAAATACAGATAGAAAAGGTGCATGTCCTCTCCTTTTTCTATCTAAACTCAAACTCATTTCATCACAAACTAATCTTTGCATTGCATTAGCATTAGTATCTGTACCTACGTTAATGTAATGGGGCTTGGACAGAAATAGTAATAGTAAAGTAGTCTGCAAACAGAGTAATGCCCCTTGACTATATAATACTAACTGTACCTTAAACTACATATTGAATGTATGCCTAGAACTACCTAGAACAGATTTCCAGACTCTCGTTTTCTTCCTCGCATTTTAATTTCGATTATTTAACCAAGTGTAGATAAGACTTTTGTGCGTGCACGCACGCACTTAACCAAAAATTCAAACACGTAACTTTAAGTTACGTTACACTGTGTAATGGTGTCGTAATAATCAAATCTGTGTGTGCATCTAGGAAACGCTCATAGAGAATTTTTAGGGACGCCCTTTTCTTAGCGATAACATCTTATCATCCTGAACCATTTTGTTTTGTTTGCTTGTCTACAGGGCACTGTAACATCGTGCACTCTATAAGGATAGAGGATATTAGGCTAACTCTCCTTTTCTCTAGTAGACTCTACTCTACTCAACTCAAGACGGTTGGATCAACAAAAGGGAAATGCTTGAGATCATGAGAACAAATAGATTCGCATCGTATCGTACAATAGTAAAGTAGTGACTTCAACTTCAGATTAAAAAGGGAAAGGAAGCGTCTCTCCATTACATTCTATTTTCTATATACTCTCTTTCTGAATGAGCAAAGCTCATTCAAGCGTCCCAGTTCACTGTTTCTATTCTAATTTCTTTAAGTCGAGAGCGGTTATCCACGTTTTGGAGTGTAGGGCAGCATGCGTATGTATGGTATAGACACTACTCGTGTGCTGTCTGTATAGGTATACTCACTATCTTCTACGAAATCAGCTTTCAACTTCCTCAAGAATGATTCCGTGATTTAAGTTTAAAAATTACGATTTCATCTTAATGGGCCAAGTTGCTAAAGCAATCCTAAGGTAAACTTTAGTCGCTGTATTTGCATAACTTTGTAAGCAACGAAAAGTAAACTCCATTCTCTCTTACACAACATTCTAATTATGCAAGCTGGTTAACGTAGTGTATGCAGCTGACGTGACTTTTCATTGTTTTCCTAGAGTTCGATGTAGTAATGAACGATTTATTATTTTCTGAAAGGCAAATGAAAACTTAGAAAACAAGTAAGCATGAAGGTATATTAATAAGAAATAAATCTCCTTATCTCGCATCAACCAATCATTATCATGTTCTCATTCGTACTGCTAAACATTTAAGCAATAATGCTTCGTCTGTTTTTCAGATCTCTTGTTCATCTGTTCCCTTTATATATTATTCCTCTGAATTTTCTATGTAAAATGGTAAAATGAACACGTGGAGCATACAAGGAGAATATATAAAGCATTCCCATTATCCGCATTTTCTTGAACTAGTTTACATTAAAACAGCTTTCTAAAAACTTGAAAAGGCAAGATCCGACTTAAAGCTATAGTTTAAAAGAATTGGTCGCAAGAGCATCTGCTAAAACAATGGTTCTTAAATTGCAGTACTTACCCGTTCGGGTACAATAGTAATTACAATTTTTAATTGCGACTAATAGTGAACGAAATGGAACAAAATTCTGTAATATGTACTCAATTAAGATGATTTTATATTACACTTTTGAGCATAATTTATAAACCACAATGTACTTACAATATAAAAACCTAAAATAAATTATTATTACATTTTACTATTTCGAATTTATTATATTATTAGGTCTTGTGTTCCAGCCTACTTAGGTTAGCTTTCTAAGTGTAATTATGACAATTCATTTATTGGCATTACCATTTTCATTGTTTGCACGATTTTCTGCATTATTTCCAATTGTTTTAGTTTGGTACAATGAAGGTATTTACCACAAGTTTGCCAAATCAAAGCAAGTAGGAAATTACATACTTAGAAGACTTATATCAGGGAGTAAAGTGAATAGAGTTAACTCCAATTTCCGCAACTGCCAATCATTCCGCCCAATAAAGAGGCAGACGGATACCTAAGCACTGTACCTTGTATTATTTGGCAAAGTAGAGAGACAGAGTTCTATAGACGTAGTAAATGTATTTTGATGTGAAGAATAGAGCCTACATAAACATACTCGTTCGTTTATTTGTCTCAGATTAAATTGGTTTGCTTTGACTGTCTGAAACTGGAAATCCTCAAAACAATGCATGCATAACAATAATTTACTACTGTCATTTCACTTTTATTCTATCCTCTTTTGCTTAGTTGCACTGTGTATATGGTCTGTACTTTTGCAACATTACATAGCTTGTCGTGTGCAATATTCTAGGTAAATATGTAGTAAAGCTTCAAGAAGAAATATAAAAGAGCGTAATCCTGAAAGACAGCAATAGACATTATGTTTTGTAGCCTCGTCCGGCTTTTTGTTTGCGTTTAACCCAACTAGTCCAGTTTTATTTGAGAGAAATCCGACTTAAACCAGAGTTTATTATGTTGTACTGTCAACTGTATAGTTGGATGAATTGATTGACTTGGCTGAGTGCTGGACATAAAATGACAGGATGTGGATAGGTCTTTTGCTTTGATAATAATAGGAATAAAATATACAGTGCAGAAAATCGGGGAAACCTGACTAATCCGTTAAACAGAAGATCATTTTGGAAAATAAAACAAACTATGGTTTATTTACATGGGAAACTTATTACGAAACAGAAGTGAAACTGCGCTACAGCTAGCACATCTCTAAAATAATACTCACATAGAGGAAACCTAATAATATGTCCCTATATAATAGAATAGAGAATTTGTGTAATTCGCAGTAAAATGGAGTAAATATGTAGTACATATTCCAAGGATTGGCATACTTTGTGAAAACCATAACTATTATTAGGATAACAATTGTAGAACGTATGTATTTACATTCCCTGGTAATAATCTGGAAGACCGTAATTCGGTTTGTGTAATATGATTTAACAAACAAATATTCATAACTGAAATGAATGGAAATCTCTTCAAAGTCTCCTCAAATAAACGAGGCTTAGTTATGCATAATTCCATCGTATGTGAGTTAGATACGAGTCCATGTTCATTTATGCATGTATTTATCTCCCTTCCTCTGTCCCGTCTCCATTTCCATTTTCGTTAACTATTCCAAGCGATATCTAAACATTCCCCGTTCATTTGATTTCATTAAATTACGTCCATGCATAGCACTCTCCAGATATGCACACTAAAATTTTTGGTAAAAGCAGATAACAATGTCACGATAGACCACAAAAATGATTATTCTCTATTGGTTTGGTTTGACGTGATATCGTAGGCGTAGCATTAACTAGGTCACTTCAACACACCTCAATATATGTGCATATTAAATGTATAGAGATAAACCTAGACAAACAAATAGTATTACTAGCAATTCATAAACGATAACATTTAGGTCACATAGAAAGAAAATGGCCAGAAGGGTCTCTCCGGAATCCAAGAGTAGAGGTAGAGATAGAACAATGTTCTTTATACATATTTAACCAAGGGTAGATTGCATTTGTAAATGAGTGAAGGCTTTCTCTCTCAGTCACATTTAGTGCACTTTGTTGATAGTATAACTTGTATGAGTAATATTATGCCTGAGGAATGTTTTATGATTTTCCATGTTTTGTTGTATCCGAGTAAACAGAAATAGACAAAAGCTTTTGGTCTGGTGTGGTATATTTTAGCATTGTCTCTAGCAACTCCATTCTATGCATTCCTCTAGACTGCTCTGGTTTAATTTCGTTTATTCAGTTCACAAAATTGGGTTCCTTTGAGTGGATTCCCGTAATAAAGAATTGTAGTCGACTCACTCACTCACTCACTCACAGCTATTGTTATTATTATCTTCCAACTACGAACTACATACAACTTGCCCTTAGTTTACTCTTTCCTTGCTCCACTATTCTCATTCTAGCACATACAGCCGGAATGAATATTCAGTCAGTCACTCAGTCACTCTAACGATAAGTAAGTAGCTTTCATTGTCTACATTTTATTTCTCTATGCTAAGCTAAACTAAACCAATGTAGAGAAGAGCACTGGAGTAAAAGTTTACCTTCAGGGTTCCCGACTTACGCTCCGGAACAAATTTCACAAACAATTCTCATGAAATACACTTAACGTTTCCTACCTTTCTTCTCTCCCTAATATTCTTACTTGGAACAAGAAAGTCGATGCTTACAAATAAAACTAACAATCCAAAACTATATTATTTTCTTTCTGTACTGTTACAGAGTTGGAGTAGTGCCTACTTAAAATATACAAATACTAGTGCGGACTTACTCCTAATCTCATGACTAATTAATTTTAAAAGCTAAAACGAATTTATTCGAACTTGTTCACGATTTACAATTCTCAGGAATTTTTGGTAGGTATTATTTGAGTGTCTAAACCATTAGTGATTTAGACTGTAAGGTATTGCAAAAAATAATTATAGTAGCATTATAAGTGTAGTAACGGAATAGTAGGAAGTTAAGTTACATTAGAATACAATGGAAACCACTAAATTTGCAAATAATTGGAGTTTTGAAATGAAAGTTGTAAAGAAAAGTAGGTACACGAGGCGGAGAAACTTCTTAAAGCTAAATATTTTTATGAGAGAAATAAAGATTCTAATATTTGCGGCAGTAAGATCTAAAGATATCGTTAGATCTTTTGTGCTCCCTTTTTCCTTCTTGACTTGACTTGGATCGAAGCTTTATTTTACATAAAAGAAAAGCTACTGAATAGAAAGCGAATCGTTTTTTCCTCATTGAAATAACTAAGCCTTTGAGTAGAGCTTAAACTTTGCTATTTTCTGTGTTTATATATTACTATTCCTACGCAAAGTAGATTTATGAAAGAAATCTTGGAAGAATAACACTACCTTTCCATAGTCTCAAGTTGAGCGAAAGAAAATTTCCAGTCTAGTTTCTCGAGCATTACGTAACCTGCCGTCTAGGCTCTACCCAAGTAGAGTATTCAGTCAGAGAAAGCTAAATCATACATAGTCTTGTCAAGTCAACCAGTTAAGTCATAAAACCATAAGAATATTAATACTTAAACGGAGCTTCTTTCAATAAAGAAGACGTCTCAAATTAAAACCACAGATTTATTTGCAAAAAGGAAAAAAGGAACCGTGAAAAGTCATCTAATCTTGAAAACCAACGATTTACTGCACGCCTTAAGTATTCTAAGTAAACTTTGTGGCGTAGTTAGAGAGGACCCCTTTTAAATCTCAATGTTACTATGCAGAAGCTGGGGGATTATAAAAATGATTAAAATAACTTATATATGTAAGATTAAACTCCATTTTTATTACGCCACTGCTTGGCCTTCTAAAATAACAATTGGAAGCACTGCCTCCGTAAAATTTCTCGTAGAATAGTTGAAATCTTTGATAAGAAAATGGATTTTTTCATTTTCTACTTAATTTTGTGATATTTGCAGTTTAGCAAGTGAATGAAAGATTTAAAATCACAGAGAGGGAGCATTGAGAAGATGAAATCAGGAACGGGAATACTGAATGTAAATAACTGTGGACGCAGGATGCATAAAACCCCATAATTTTGAATTTTTGCATATTGGGGTCCATATTATAGTACAGCGTAGCCAGTAGCATAGAGAATGCATAGAAAAGCGAATCTTTCATAATGTTGCACGATTTAATGCGGTTTTATTCCATCTCCTTTATATTTAATATTTGCGTGGAGGAGGAAGGGAAGGGGAAAGGAATCAAAATTTTATAGACATGACATGCTCGTTGGGAAACTGAGAATGTGGTTTTGGTTTTGGAATTTTGGAAGAGGGGAAGTAAAAGTCAAAAGTATCTCTACACAGGAGAAAGCACAACAGGAGTCAAGGGAAGCTTTCCCTTGATGTTATGTATAAAGAGGGATTAATAAAATTTTAATAGGTTCCCCCTTGAGTGTGCAACGATTAGTAAGACGGATTACATCATATAAATTTTACTAGAAAGCGGTAAACAGTCCTAGTTGCTACTTGTGTCCTTCCTAACTCCAGTTGCTCACGATTTTCTCTTCCTCCTTCTCTTGCACACAATATCTTTGCATTTTCCCAGTAAAATCCCATAACTTACGTTTAATGCATATTATTTTATCTCGAACACTGAGAGCAAGAATGTATTTTCAGTTGCATACCTTTCCATCACTTATTACTGCAGAATTCGTTTTCTAAGAACCAGTACAGTTCCCTTTACTTTCACATGAAAGCCATTCCATGTTAAATTATTTCCAAACTCAGTTTTCCCATACAATATTGCAATATCTATATTATATTGCAAAACCTATCTTTTATAGCGTACTTAAGTATTACGAAAGCCTAAGTGCTACCAGCAGAGTGTTTAGGCACTCTAATTAAGCTGCGTCTGGTATAGATTATTTTACATGAACCCAAGAACGTGCCTCTGTGTGAATTTTATTGCAAACCTTTAGTCATTGATACACTTACTGCACTATACTGTCGTAAAAGCAACACCACTCGCTTGCACAACACAAAGCAGCAGAACATAGTTAGTTAGATACAAAATAAGTGCTTACTTTACAACCAAAGGTTACTGACATGATGCAGGTCGTAAATAAGAGGTTTTGTGCTCCCACTGAACTCTTAACAGCAACCGCAAGTAAGCAAAATAAATTGCAGGGACAGCGACTACGAAATTATTACGTTAACTCCCTTCAGTGCTATATTACACTAATTTAATGCCTTACTCTATTTTCCAGGTACATATTCAGAAGAATTTCAAATTCTTTAAAAGAACCACTAAAGTAAATCCCATGCTTACTTCGCTCTGTCATTCCTTCACTTTACTTAAAATTCGGTTTTCCCAATTATGGGCACTGAAATTTTCATAGATGTCCATCATTATCATTTAAACTGAATATATGCACAGAATTATTTAACTGTCATGTTGGCAATTCTATTTATTAACAATTACCATGTTCAACGAAATAGCTTAACAGTGTATTGTTTCAAACATAAAATGTGGCCAAAATATCGAATTAGCACCCCATATGGGGGCTAATACGGCAATACGGTATACATGTATTATAATGTTTGCAAGTAGGGACCTTGTAGTTTGAATCAATATATATTTCGATAAAAATGGTAATTTATTACTCATTGCCAAAATCAATTCTAATTTATAAAAGCCATTTAATTAATAATTTACATTATAATATTATTAAATAATGCCTTTTAGATTACCTGACTTAATTTTACTCTAAACAAGTTACTATTTCCGTAATAATAATATTATTTGAATCCAATTAAATCTTAGAGACCCTTTTCGTTTAGTGGGAAAGTATTTGTATACCACAGCACCAGCACCCTCACCGTAACTAATAACTTTTGTGCAGTTGAACCTTGATAATAGGTTCAAAAAGTAAAGGTGCCCAGTTTGAACACATTTAGAAATAGGAAGACATACCAAGAGCTTGTCGTAATTGGACCCATTCGGTAGGATTAGCCAGAGCACGAATGACAATCTGCTCCCACATTGATTCATCAAGCCAAACGTCAGTCGGTCTGTGATCTGCCTCCGCTTCGTTCATTCTATCCTTTACGCTCCCTTCGTCCTGCACCAAAAGACAGGAAGAAAAAAGTCATCATTATATATTTTCTGTTACGGAAGATGAGATCTGAAATTGTTCTCTTTCCTATTGTACGGTACGCTTGTTAGCTGTATAAGAAGAGGTGTGTGTGTAATGTAATAAGCATTTAATAAGAGTATAACTGGTGGTAATAATGCTGACGTATGGTGCAAGGAGAAAATGAATCAACTTCCGCATCGCATCTCTTCTTATATTATTACTTGTCTTGTCATACCTTAATTACAAATGTCGGTGGATAAATATATGGCGAGGTCGCGTCTCCTCTTTCCGCTATCTTTCCGTAATTAGATATACCTACATATGGGGGTTTATACTACATATAACCCAATACTAATGATATGTGCCGCTTTAGCAAATTGGTATCTGAACTGTAATAATATAAAATAGAGATGACAACTATACATTATTAGATTTTGTGCACCTTTAGCCTATATGGCAATTTGATGCACGCACTAATAATGTTTCATCCTAGCGTGGAATTGCTTTTAAGAGGAAATTAGAAGATTGAGGTCGGGTGTCGGATTTTACTAGTAAAGGGGAGAACCGCTGCAGAAACACGAGTATTATTATCTGCTAACAATGGCCTTTGACTTCCATTGGTGCGACAATGAGCTTTTCACTTTTCTGCTGTACGACTATAGTAAGAAGTTTTGTGAAATATAAAGTGTGCGTATATTGCACATGCACAGGATACATTTAAGTATTATTTGTCTATGTAATGTAATATATAGAATATATTGCAGCATTGTAAGTGTTCCTAGATCAAGAACCCTTTGCAATAGAACAGTATGGTGTAATAAGGAGTGAACAATTGGAGAAAAGGACAAAACTGACTGAAGGAGTCAGAAATGCGGAACAAATCGGGGTCATGAGGTAAGACATTCCAATATAAACTATACACGTTGCTATTCCCCTTGGGTGTTACAGCCATTTCGGCTTAAGAGCCATTACAGTCTCTTTTATGTGAACATATTGCTTAGAATGATCTGTATATAAAGACACGTGTTATTTTTGAGGGGAGCTTATGTTTGAATGGCTTTGCTACCATTACCAATTGCAATGGACTAATTTATAGTGTGATTGTCCCTTGATGACAAGTTTATCAACAACATCGTCTAATCATTTGCTCTCAAGCGTAATGAATAATGAAAAAATATGAAGTTAGAGAGAAAAGTTGAACAGAAGAAAACGCTCCTTTATGAAGACGGATATTTTTCTGAGGAAATGTGACATTGAGATCACTTGAAGGAATAAAAGCCGCCATTAGACTATAAAATAGTGTATTAGAGGCCAAAGGGTGTTGGCAATATCACTCAATAATGATGAATAGACACGAAAGGAAAGAGGACTGTGGGTTGTATCCTCCAAGTGGACAGTTCAGCTTTATGTTGTACATAGCAGTAATTCTTTGTAGTTTTATGGTCATGCACACACTTAGGTACCTAGCACTATTTGGCTTTTTCAAAATTCCATGTGATGCGAGAAATCCTTCAATTTGGGTGTGAAGCATGTAAAAGTTCAATTCAGTTGAGTATAGAGAATTGTAATGCACACACTACACATGGTGAGTGAGGTAATTTGATAGCTTTGTGTGTGACTATGTGCAATACATCACATCCCATCACTTCCCGCTATCAATACTTCTTACACGTTTTCCAGACCCGGATTCACTTTATTTTACACTTATACGTACTTCTCTAGATACTATGCCATTGTCTGCAAACCTATATTATACGTGATGCAATACAACAAAACCGACCTATAAGAGCATGATTTCATTTCCCGAAAAGCAATGACATTCTGCATTACGTCGTGTTAAAGTTCATTTAGCACGTGTGTATTATATAGTAGGGAGATAAAAGTCGAAAAGAGCCAAATTTTTTGAGAGACGAAGCCAATCTGCCAACTAATCACACGGAATTCAGGGCTGCTCCTATCCTTATACTGCAGAATCTAATCGTATTGAATGATTGAAGTCAGAAAAGAGACTTTTGACTGAGATTTCCCATGGTAAAGAACTTTAGCGTCAATTTGTCTTGTATTGTCGTTGTCACTACTGTATGCCTGTGTTTAAAGTACATACAATAGTATGTACTTCAATTCAACACAGATATACAAAACAAAATATCTGTATCGGGGTTTACAACAAATAAGAATTTGTATTTTCCGTAGTCACAAGTTAGATTGTAGAAAATAAAGAATCACTCAAATATATTTCTGTTAAGAATGGAGGAGGAATAAGTAATATGGTCCTTGGATATAGTAGTACTATGCCAGAACGACTAAAAAGCCCAGGACAGATAGCGACTCGTTGTCTATACCGTTTAGAAACGACGCTGAGAAATCTTTAGAGAAAAAAGAAATGAATAATGGAGAAATGAATTGCATTGAGAAAGTCCGGTCAGACAGTGAGAATTGAAGTGACACAAAAGTCAGATGAAGCTGAAGTTAAAAAAGAGAAGAAAAAGACAAGTTGGAATAGCCGCGTAAGACGGAATGAAAAGAAGAAAATGAAATAAAGAGTGAAAGAAGTAGAGATTTTGTCGTAATAGAGTTTGTAAGTATAAAGTGCTGCTTCACTCAGAGTCGTCTCCTACAGCAGTGGTAATGTATGGAAAAGACGGAATCGAACTTAAGTTAAGTTAACCAAGGGAATTGCTAATGAAAAGTTCCTTTGATTAAGAGTTGCAAAGAATTCCTTAGGGGTCACCCGGTTCAAGTGCCATTAATCTCTTTCCTTTCTTTTCCTCTGTTTGACACAATTGTTCATCAGGCTGAAGTTGCAATCAAGCCTGCGGTTTTAGCTTCTAGTCCATTCGACTCCACTTTATTCCCTTCAACTAACTTAAGCACATCTTTTCCCTACCTTCCACTTTCTATCCTAACGACTATACCAATACCAAGTTTTAATACAACACAACATTGTAATAAACTACCCTTGAGTCTTCTGCTCTGTTCCTACCAATACAAATACATTGTAACATCAGTTCAATTCAGTTGTGCTTTGGTTCTACAATACGATTTCACCATTATGTTTGCAATAAGTGTAAATATAAAGTTGTTACACTCTCAAGATAGGAACTCACATCACAATCACAATCAGCTTCATTCCCCCCTCTTGCTTTCGTCTCATCTTTCATCATCTGATGCAAGCCTCACTCAAGTGTAGTCACCATACCACTAGAAACAAGGAAACTAACATCGAGGAGACTTGAACAACAGATGAACACACAAGATCAAAACTAAAGCCAATGCACACAGATAACACAATCTTGAATAGAAAAAACGAACAATTCTGGAGAAAGCGAGGAAAAAACGCCGTCATTCGGTTTCCTTCGGCTTTTACCAAACACCAGTGTCATTCTGTTCGCTGTTTAGTTAGTAACTGCTGGGATTTGGAATGCTTTACTAACTATAAGATGTATCTGTCGTAAAAACAAATATATTGAGCTGAAAACCAAGTGACTACCTTCTCCACATGGAATTCACGCAGCCAAACTGTACCTAAGTATTATTACTACCACCATATCGCAGAAATCCAAAACTAAACTGCAACATACAATACTGTAAAGATATATTTGCTACTCTTCCCGTATCTACCCTTAAATAAACAATACAATGCAACATCCTGCTGTGCACTGTATACTGAGGAAACAGAAAATTATAAAATAATAGATACCTATCTAGAGATACGCACAAACTTATAAGTTAGCATTAGTAAAGTCTATTTTCTATTTCAAGCAAGTTTTAATGCAATCGAGAATATATGAGTATGAAAGGGGAAGTAGAAGGAATATATGTAGTTCTGTTGACTATCCGTGTCCCTATTCCTGATGTACAGTGTACGCATCTTTGTTTGCGGTCTGATCTCCTTGATTCGGTCCCGCGGGTTGTTCTTGTTCCCACAATCAGCCTTTTAACCAGCCACGCTACACTGGCCTTTGATTCTCTTCTTTACAACACGAAACGACACAACTCTTTACATAGGTACTTATGTACATTACTACCATGTATTGCCAGATACAAGATACAGGTACATATGTACAATGTGTACACACACAAAGGAAAGCGAAATGAAACGACGCACAGAAACCTTATAGCGGAGCAGAGACCACTATGTAATGTATTTTTATGTGGACTTAAGTTAAATTGCATGTTTCCTGCAAGAAGATATCAGATCACTTCTTCATGCACAAAATAAACCAAACCAGTGGCAACTCTCTCACCATCAGTATCAGTAGGACTGCTGTAGAACTTTTGTGCAGGCTGCTAATAATAGGAACATTTTGTGTTCTGTGTGTCTACTATAACGAAAAGGAGGAAATACAGATAGGGACTCTTCTGGTAACAAAGTCTGTCCTGTCCTGGCTCCTCGTTGTGGTCAACACATCAATGTCAACCGATTGCTTCAGAAAAGGTAATCCCTCCCGTGTGTAGTATGCCGAATGAGTGATGGCGAAAGTGTAATCCTGTGTTGTCTAAATTACTGACTCACTTACTTCCATTAGTACTTTCTTTCAAGTTTCTTCTTCTTCGTGGACACAAAAAAGGTACAATAGATATCCTTATTCCTTCGACTGCGCTCTAACAATGAACTAAATTAAATGCTATAGACTTTATTGCTTTGTTTTCACCCTTATTTCCTTTCCCATACACTCGGAGAACTGCACAATGTACAATGCAGTCAAGGAAAACATCAGACCTAACATTTTATGCAGTCAAGTACAATTACTAATTTTCTAATGGTACAAGGGAGCTAAACGAAAAGGAATAATTCTAGTCACCCTAGAGTACACCTATAAAATATACATATATACTACTTTATTATTAGGGAATATAAAATGTTTACAAGTATAGCACTACAGCACAGATATATAGTAATCTGCCTTGGTTTAACCGGGAGTGAAATATTAAATTACGAGAAGACTATTGGGAAATACTAAAATGACTAGAAAGAAGTGTGCCACGGCATGTGATACGGAAGGAGACTAAAAGGCAGATACATCAGGTACTTAGTTTCTCCTAAATATAATATTGTGCAATGTAATGTCCCATTAAATTCCATTGTGTAGCGACCGAGTTATCTATTATGTCCTCCCACGATAGTTACGCTATGGCTTGGCATGTCATGTTAAAACTGAGCAAGGTGAAAGCTCACGGAAGAAAGTTGGAAATATTTCGGATGCCCCAAAGGAGAGCCAGACAACCTCGATAATAATATTTGCTAGCATCATCATGGGAAAGCCTTGTCGGCATTAGGCCAACCAGCCAGACAAGCCACGCTAGTCAAACCATCTACAAGACAAACCTAAGCAGAGAACAGATAGCACACCCAGAATGGAGAAATTTTACAGCAAAGCTCTAAGCTAACACTTCATAACACCAAATACCAACGCTGTGTTCTATTTTCCTACACTCAATGTTAGGCTTTGCAAAAGTTACGTGTCTCTCCTAGTTTTTCTTCCACCAGAGCAACATCTCTTCTCATCTCAAGTCAAATTATAGGAATGCAGGACAAGTATACCTGAATCTAATATATAGTTGCTATTTTCTCAGATTATATGTATTGTACTAGTCTCATCTTAATTAGTCACTTTTAATAGTAAATAAAGCCCTTCATTTGTATAAAGCAATAACCACTTTAGCTGTCATAGGCAATCGGAATTGGAAATGCTAAATATCTATAAAAAAGGGGCACAATTATTACGTCCTTGATTAAATTAGCCGCTTTTTACATTTAGCAGTACAATAATTAATTTAAGTGAAATATTTAACAGATAAATGTGGTTTTTGATAATTCTCCAGAAGTATGTTTGCTGATAAACACAAGCCATATAGGAATATTTACTAGGTATACGTTATAAATTATGGATATTGTATTACGGTATTTAGCAAGTATCGTTTTGCAAATCGATGTATTTACTGAAATATTTGTGTGCTTCTTTTTCATTTAATTTTATAATGCACTTACTCATTTCTCTCTCACAACACTTCCATGTCCTCTCAAACTAGACTTTACAAATGGACTAACGGTAATTAGTAAAACAATGGGAAAACTAGAAGCCAGTTATGCTGATTTGAAATTCAATGAGAGCAATGGTGATTACTGAGTAAACCAAACTTTTAATACTAGCAATAAGTGTTGACCGAGTTAGGTTTCGGAAAAGTAATAGTAACATTGGTAATTAACGCTTAGACTCCAGCCTGATTCCGCAAACTTCTAACTACTGAGAAAATTGAACATTTAACAGATCTGCTAAAATGTGTACACTCTACACAAACTATATGCTAGTTGGAGTGGGCTATCCTACGACGTGTCTTATGTATGCGATATAGCCAAAAATTCTTAGTAAACCGGTCGCGTTGTGGTTGCTTTGTATTTCCTCTGCAGAATCAAATGCGTAGTAGTCTGCCTAAGAACATGGTACTGCACCAGCTATAGTAACCCTTGGAAATATACCTACAAGAAGGAAATATTTACAAGAGGAAAGGAAAATTGGTCTGAGGAAAAATGTGCCAGGAGAGTGAAAGTCGGGAAAGCAGAAGAAGAGAAGACGAGACGATGCAATGAGGCGAGCTGTTCGCTTTCCTTGTCTGCCATTCCATGCCAGGAGTGTAGTGTAGTGCCAAATGAAAAGTTTGCGAATTCGTTTACCATTGCACATTCTCATTCCCATAAAATGTAGGAGGCAGCAAGGGTTAAAGTTGTGGGAGAGGCTGCTCACACTGGATTCATAAGTAAAACACACATCTGGGGACTTTGTATAATTTCCACCAAACAATACGTACGTATTTCCGGTTTACATTTGGAAAATGTAACTCATTTATATTTCAGTGGCTTTGCATCTACAGGAATGTAATGATTAATAATTTTTTGCAAACTTCTTTAAAATCTTAAAGGGGGAGAAATATTAAATTACTCTTTATTACGCACTTTTAATTTGACGTTGGCAATAAGCCCAATTGCCAATTACACTAATACATAAGGTCGTTACTTTTATAAATGAGAAATTAAAAATTAATATATTGCAAATTTCTCAAATTTCCAAAGAATTTTGTTGTGATTTTGTCATTTATTTGTTTCTGGAAAGAGAATTTTAATTTGTTACGCTTAATACACATAGGTGTAGGTGTACGAAAAAATATAAAGTGTGCTTTACGACAATAGGACTTGAGTTGAAGGAATAGTTTTACATACCTTGTTGTAGTGCCGCAAGGGATGATGCTGGATCTGTCTGCGAAGATGTTGCTGCTGCCGCTTATTAGAAGTGGGTTCATCCTCTCGTAAAACCACGTCGGCATCGCTAACACCGAAATAGCCTGTGCAAAGAATTTTTCACTCAGATCAGCTGAACTCGCATAGTCCAAATGGTGAATGGCTTACTTTACATAGCAACCGAGGCTAAAGCTTAAGATTTTAGCTCTCTTCCCAGTTTCACCTTCTCAATTCCACATTTCCCTCTCGGCAACCAGAAAGAAGAAAAGGTACATGAATATACATAGCGACGCCTACACCATTTACAAAGGCTCTCTGAGGTATTCATTCTGTGTATACTTGAATAATGCTCCTAGTGTGCATACTGCCGTGACATAGGCTCAAGTCTGCATAGGTTTGTTATACCCTGGGTACTTCAGTTAAATAAATTGTTACTGCAAATAGCACCAGAGAGAACAGATCCATTTCATTAAAACCATGCTGCCTGTAATAAGTAATTCCTAAATATATTGCTTTTTCTATTTGCATTTTGCAGCACTTCTTCACTTCATTCCAGAAAACTAACCACAAGGTCATATTTCTTAAGATTTATAGATATTGCCACTACTAATCGAGTATAGCTCTGTAATTTCTTTAACTAGTCTAGGAGTTTTACCTATGAAACATAAATAAACGCAGCTTAAACAAAATACACGAAAAGGAAACTGGAAATGGCATCCGCATCCTCTCTTTGTCATTCTACGAATAAATAGGAGAAAGCCGGAGCTATCTACAGTTAATTTGTACATACTTTTCTCCTTTCCAGACTTGCGAAGGTTATTTAGATCTAGAGATACAAAAACAGGGGCATGCTTTATCTTTTTACGAAAAGAAAGGCATAACTGTAAATATACTTAACCTTTTCCTTAGAGATATTTCGCTTTTAAGAATCTTGGCCTATATGATAATATGCAGGCGAATGCACAACTAATTGTTATGAATGTGACCATTTACTAAATAAAAGGCGCCATCCTGTCAATTTAATTTGTGTTAGGGTCCTACATACTATATTTCTCAATTTCTTTCTTTAGAAAAAGGGGATAAGGATTAAATAGACATATTGCATGTAGCATAGAGTGTGTATTTACAATGTAATGAATGTTCCATAACAGACGATGTAAGTAAAAGAAAATTATGGATTGTTTTGGAGGCAGAGTGAGTTAAAACATTTATCTATAAATGAATCCATTGTAGCATGACGTATGAAAAACGGAGTGAAAATAAGGGAAAAGAGATAGAACAAGGCGTAACATATGGTTCCTAGATTAAGTTAGTGAAAGGTTGTTTGGAAAATTTACGGTCGGAAATGGGCTCACTATGAGTAATAAAAACTATGAATTTCTACAACAGCCACCAAATTGACAAGGAGGGAATTTATTGGGGAGCTAATATAATAAATGGACTCAAGAGCTCCTTTATAAAAAAGAAAAGGGAGAAAGTTCAAAGCACAAGGTTTAGCCTTTTATGTACGTACGGAGAGAACAAGGGAGCAGAGAGGCACTGCTTTGCAATAGGTAATGCAGTATCTAATGGCTATACATAAAAGTGGAAGGCATTGCGCCCTTTAGTTACGGTTCACATTTCACAGTACTTATATTAATGCCTCGTGAATCTTTTTATAGGATTCTAACCTTCCTCACACACAATGGCTACCGTTTTCTGTCTTCATACTATTTTCTCCTATTGAGAATAGCAAATTCCCTGCAAACTACAAAGGTAGCTCACTCGCACTAGAAAAGCTGTACAGGATGTAGGGATATGCTGTGGAGAAAGTACAGACGTACATTCTTACGCTTTGTACAGGAAAGTACACGCTGCTTTAACAATGCTTACAACTTAGAGGAAGGAGTACGAAGGTTTCTGGCCAGACGAGATCATACAATTCTTCACTTAAACTAAAGGAAACCTGGAAAACCATAGCCTCGAAGGCTCCGAGCCTCGGAGCTGTCTTGAGCTGATTGTGATTGTGAATGTATACATGGGAAAGCATACGTAAGTATTAGATAAAGTAAAAGTAAAGGAAAGAATGTTGGCTGGATATCAAAAAAGTAATAAAAGAGATCAAACGCGTTCAAAATCTTATTTGGAGAAGAGGGGGCCCTACCTTCAATAGAAAAGAGACCCACAAGGATTAAGTAAAGGAAAGAAACCTGAAAGAACATACGGTTCACTAGCCTTAATATAGGAGTGGGTCCTCTCCGCCGGTTTCTCTCTTAAAGAATACCGTATCGCAATCGCTGGCAATAATGCGTATGAGAACCTATGCCAAGGCAATGGTCTCGTCTCATCCTCACAATTTCTTTTCAATTCAAACGAAACCTAGCTAGATGCAAAGATATTCCACTACAGTAGTTGCATTGCAGTAGCTAAATCATTATTCCTAGAAATGCACTACCTATTTCTCACAAACTTTCTAAGAAACTATCAAGACTTTCTGCTCTACAAAATTATAAAACGGTTACTCCGAGTTTTGACCACCTCGCCATAATACCCTTATTAATTAGATAATTTAGATATAATCTACTTCGCAAGAAGTTAAATCATATCTTTAGTAAGCCAATATCAAAATTTCCTGAAGATTTCAAAATCATGGGTAAAATTAAAAGGTTGTAAACAGAGTAAACACCTGCATGATACTTCTTTGCAAATGGACTCAATAAAAATGATGGATACCTGCTTACTAATGTAAAGATATAAACACGCTTAATGACAATATAAACTGTACGGTTGCAAATAATTGTGCTGAGTTACATACATTTACTACATTTTGGTGTGTGGATGGATATGGTGACGTGGGGACAAACAATGACTTAGAAATATCAATCAACGCAGTGGATGTTGTAGATTGCACAGTTGCAGTGAAATGTTTTGTCGATTTGAGGTTAAAATCAAAGGAATTGCAGTGACAGAAACACGACGTTGGTGCACAACTGGAAGTGAAGTTCACTAAAAATGAAATATTTAGAGGGAAAGGAGGAATTGCACAAAGTGAAATATGTTTATGTGTGTGGGTGAGTGAGGATAATAATATTCAGAGAGTGGTGGG
Source organism: Yoshiicerus persimilis (assembly GCA_020352615.2). Taxonomy (NCBI): domain Eukaryota; kingdom Metazoa; phylum Arthropoda; class Collembola; order Entomobryomorpha; family Tomoceridae; genus Yoshiicerus; species Yoshiicerus persimilis. The sequence continues at coordinate 36,251,165 of CM036941.2, read as the reverse complement.
TAAACGCTAGAGTGACTCTTTATTAAATTCTCAGGTGAAAGTTACTGGGAGAAAAGTCAAATAATTTTGAGAGAAAGAAAAGTTTTAAGTGTGAATGGAGAGCGGCGGTGTCAGAATAATATTTATAAAATAAACGACATAATATGCCTATACATATTAGAGGAACAAAAGAATAGTAAGTGACAAGATAGCGGGAGTTGCAGTGGCAGGTGGTGATGGCTGAAGGGTTACACTAACATTCTGTTGCTTTGGTTTGCTCAGAATTGAATTCTGTCTCCACAAGAGATGAGATAGGCACTTCTACGTATTCTCCGTCTGGAAACTACAAAGCGTACGACTTGTTAGTGTTAGACAGCTGTGGTGGTGGTGAAAAAGAGGGGAGCTCGAGAGTCAAATACAAACCATGCCAAATCATAGTAAGTCAAAGTAAAGCCAGAAGAAAAAGCGAAAAATAAAGGGAGGAAAAAAATGAAAACGAGTAGTTGAAAGAAACAAGTTGAAAATTGGAGTCGCCTTCCATGAATATTGTCAAAGCAAAAGGAAATAAAGACTTAGAGAAGCCACTACTGTTGCAAACCTATTACAAGCAAAAAACATCGCCAAGCCGTAACATAAAGCGAGCCAGAGGGTTAAAGGGAATAAATTATGTCTTTACAGAAACTGGGCTTAAATTAAATGGTTGTCATGTAAATAATGAATGCTTCCAATATATTCCAAAAAGTTAGCTTACCGCTTCACAAAGTGGAAAACACCCAAAAAGTTAGCTTTCCGCTTCAGAAAGTGGGAAACATCCAAAAAGTTAGCTTACCGCTTCACAAATAGGGAAACACCCAAAAAGTAAGCTTACCGCTTCAGAAAGTGGGAAACACCCAAAAAGTTAGCTTACCTCTTCATAAAGTGGGAAACACCCAAAAAGTTAGCTTACCTCTTCATAAAGTGGGAAACACCCAAAAAGTTAGCTTACCTCTTCATAAATTAGGAAACACCCAAAAAGTTAGCTTACCTCTTCATAAAGTGGGAAACACCCAAAAAGTTAGCTTACCGCTTCACAAAGTGGGAAACACCCAAAAAGTTAGCTTACCGCTTCATAAAGTGGGAAACACCCAAAAAGTTAGCTTACCGCTTCATAAAGTGGGAAACACCCAAAAAGTTAGCTTACCGCTTCATAAAGTGGGAAACACCCAAAAAGTTAGCTTACCGCTTCATAAAGTGGGAAACACCCAAAAAGTTAGCTTACCGCTTCATAAAGTGGGAAACACCCAAAAAGTTAGCTTACCGCTTCATAAAGTGGGAAACACCCAAAAAGTTAGCTTACCGCTTCATAAAGTGGGAAACACCCAAAAAGTTAGCTTACCGCTTCATAAAGTGGGAAACACCCAAAAAGTTAGCTTACCGCTTCATAAAGTGGGAAACACCCAAAAAGTTAGCTTACCGCTTCGTAAAATAAAAGGCATCCAAAATTGTGAGTATACCGCTTCCCAAAAGTGGACACACCCACAAACTATATTTTAGTACCCAAAACCCCATTTTCATATCTTATTCAATATAAAGTGGAAGCGGTGTAAAATATATTTTACTATCCCGCTAACAAATTACTAGAAGCGGTGTAAGATATTTCAGTACCCGAAACCCCATTTTCATATCTTATTGCTTATAAAGTGAGCGCGCGTTATCTCCGAAAGGGGTGGGGTGACCACGCCCATTTTAAATAGGGTTCTAAGCTAGGTCGAGATGAGTGCAAATCCGAGGTTTTATCCAAATCGGTCAATGCCTTCCAGAGTTATGGTGTTCACATACGTACGTACATACGTACGTACATACGTACGTACATACGTACGTACATACGGACAGACAACACGGCTCCATAAGTGAGCCTCTGGCTCGCTAAAAAGAAAAACGAACCCTGCCTTAAGATTCTGGTAATAAATATATAGTAGTATTGGAACATGAAATATTATGGAAACCTGTAAATTTAAAAGCTTACTATTTGTATTTACAAGTAATGATGTGTGTATCGCTACAAGAAACTTATGGGTAAGAAGTAGAAGCTCAGTCGACTTGACTTGGAATATCTACGTATAACTCTAACTTACGTGTCTCGAACCAGTTTTGGAATTATAGAAGTGAAAAAAACGCTTTATCTCCATATACACTTATGATGTGGATATGGAGTGAAGAAAAGAAAGGAAGTGAACTGAAGAAGGAGAAATAATACTCCACAAGTAAAAGTACCTCCAGACGTAAGCAATACTTTGTAGTATAACAAACTTAAAGAATAAGTGTAGCGTGGAGTGGAAATGCTTACCGTGCCATACGCTCGGTGACTAACGGTGACAGAAGAGATTGAGGAAGGGGAAATGTAACGTAATGTAGCAGCAGAAGCTTTGATATCTTACTTTCTTGAATACTTTCACTCAAGTACTTTACGCTCTCGGCTTACTACAATTATTATGGTATGTAACACTGTATAATCTACAGTGTGCCCCAAAATAACGGAAGGAGGGATTTCTCCATATACCAATACTTTTCCCATTGTTTGCATTTTGGAGTGCTGTGCATACTTTAGACTGCTGTGATTGAATTTTCTTGTCGTTTTTGTATCCGAAAAACTTTAAAAATAATTTTCGAACTTGTAAATTTAAAAAAATAGTAATAGCAATTTAAATTGTCTTGGATTACAGTTCAGATGCTCTAAAAGTGATGAAAACTTTATTCGTTTTAGATTTTTGATGAAAAAACTTATGAAGTTGAATTTGTTGAGACGTACTGTATTGCTCAATGTTTTACTACTGGTGCATACTAAACGTGTACGTGCTACCGTTTTAATATTTGATAAAATTTAAAGGACAACTGACAGCTACCTACTACTGTTGTGTCAGTCTTATTTATGTAAAGACAATGTCAGAAAAAGTTTACATCTTTAACCTACAGATTACCAAGTTTAGAACTCATCAGCTGGTGTATATGGTTATACACATCTGGCCTCTTGTAATTTATACGTACACATGTAGAACCTTTGGTATTGTAAAGTGTAGTACACGGGGAGCTATTCTTTTCGTGAGGATTTTATCTAGTAGATACCTAAATAGCCACCTACGAACTACCTAAGCACATAATATAATGCAATTTAACTGCACTTGGTATTCTTTCTGCGCTTTGGTGTGAAAGTACAAAAGATTGTTTTTTTCAGGTTGTGACCCTCTGTTAAGGATATATAACACATTTAACCGAGGAGCCAGAAGCCACTGAAGTCAGAACAATAGTAGTACTAGTACACTGCATTTGTGCTTACTCTGTGTACTTAACTTAATTTAGTCGTAACACACGGAAATCACCCCGCACGTTTACCACCCCACAACTAAAATCACCCCGCACGCTTACCACCCCAATGAAAATCACCCCGCACGCTTATCACCCCACTCAAAATCACCCCACACATAAATCACCCCACATGAAAATCATCCGGGCACAAAAATCACCCCATACGAAAATCATCACAAAATATATTAATGCTAACTGAGAATCTATGGAGTTTTAATTAGCTTGGATTAGCACCTCATTGACAAGGAAATATGATAAGAAATGACGAAATTGGTCACCACTATTAATTACTTCACTGCTTGTAATTGACAGTGACGTACACAGTGGCCAAACGGGCAGGTTTTGTCAACACTCCAGGGGGTTATAATTGCTATTGATATATATATATATATATAATATATATGTTAGCGGCAAATCGACAAATCAGGTAATTTCGAAAACGCCTAGGCAAATCGTAAAATTTGTACTGAATTTTGGTTTCTGGGGTCAATTTCAAAGAAGACTAGTTAATGGGTCATTGTACCCCAACTGGCATAATTCAAAAAGCCCTGATGAATCAGAAAAATCTCACTTGAAATATGTGGGCCATTTCATTTCTAAGTTACATCAGTTAATATGACGCAGCTCTTCAAAGCAAATAATTGTCATAATTTAAAAATGAAATGGACCACATATTTGAAGTGAGGTTTTTCTGATTCATCAGTGACTTTTGAATTAAGTCAGTTGGGGCACAATGACCCATTAACTTGTCTTCTATGAAATTGGCCACAGAAACCAAAATTCGGTACAAATTTTACGATTTGCCTAGGCATTTTTGAAATTGCCTGATTTGCCGATTTGCCGCTAACATATATATATAATATATACCTATATATAATATTGCTCTCCTACTTTCGTATGGTCTTACCCACGTTTTTTCAAAATAAAGTCTAAGCGGTTTTAGCAATTCTTCGTTTTCGACATAACATGGAGAGTCAGTGAGCATTTCATATCTGGAGACAACATCTTCGGGCGGTACAAATGAAAGTGCGCACAACTTTTTATGATCATTGCGAAATTGAAGATGGGCAGCACAAGCAGTAATATACTTCCTTGCCTTCAAGCTAATTAGAATAGAATAGAATTTATTCAACTGTATAGTTGATGTAGCCATTGGCCTTTACAACACAGTTACAATTTATATATTATTATTAGTAACACTTAAAGCATAGTTTATACTTAGCATAACACCAGGATTCGGTGTTGAGCAGGAATCTGTGGGTGGTAAAAAAGCAATTACCTTTGTGCCGGGGGTTCACAACCCATAGCGCCTTCAAGCTAATTAAAACTGTAGAATTATCATTAATATATTTTGGGGGTAATTTTTATATTGGGGTGATTTTTATGCCCGGATGATTTTCATGTGGGGTGATTTTTGTGTGGGGTGATTTCCATTGGGATGGTAAAGGTGCGGGGTGATTTCCATTGGAGTGTTAAGCGTGCGGAGTGATTTTAGTTGTGGGGTGGTAAACGTGCGGGGTGGTCACTATATGGAATCAATTTAGTTAGTAGTAGAGAAGCAGTCAGCTACTATTGTAGGCAGTAGATTTCCCCTTTTGCTTTTCCCCAAGCTTATGAATCTTCCTTCTAACGCTTGGTAGAAAGTAACATGTGAACGTACTTTGTATTACAATAGTTATATACATGGAATGCACACTTGAAAAATGTTCTCGCTATTCATTTGGTATCTGTATCTGTCGAAGCATGGCAGAGTGAAGAGCTCTTGTAGAAAAATAGAAGAAATATCTGACCTAGGCTTGTTTGCCCTTCAATATTTATGTATGTACTAAGAATGAAGAGCTCTCTTTATACGCAACTTTGGTCTCTCCTGTCTATTGCTGCCCCATTTATATGTCTGCACCTACTCCCTATTATTCTTACGGATACGATCTCCCTTTGTCTGAATTCTGAAAATAACTCTAGCTTCTTGAACCACTCCTCTCGTCTATAATCGTAATAAGGTTTGGAAAAATTCCATGGCCAGGCCAATAGATAACAGAAAATTACCAGAGCCAAAGGAAAAGCGGAGCTAGACACGAGTCTCAAGTTTTCATTCAATTCAGTATCTTCCTGTCCATAAAGTAAAAGCAGGTTCTCTTTCTAGTCAAAAACAGTGCAAACATTTGGCATTGGAATAGTGATATTCGTAGCCTGCACTTAATTGTATAATGGTGTACAGTTCAATAAAATGACTATAGTGTATCTATTTATATCCGTAGATCGAATACCGGACTCTCGGGTGTGTGTTCCCTGTTCCATTCATGGTCATATAAAATTTGGGCATTATATTACCCCTCGTTCAATTCTAAGTGTTTCCTGTGCCCTATGCGTACTTAGGAATGTATTTCATGTGTGAGACTGGGAACTAGACGGGGATCCGTACCTGCATACGATTACCCGGCAGTTCTGGGTCGGGATGGAAGAATTCTGTGTGGTGTGGTGTTGGTAGCAGTAAGTGTCACGATTACATAGTGCCGTAGCACTGTCAGCGTCAAAATAAACTGAGCGCCTTTATTCATTCTAATTGTCCTCTGGGAACTATATCTCTTCATGTCAGTCTCTTCCCTTCTTTTGCTAACTCTTCTTGTGTTCCACTGCTCTTCTCTCTTCTGTTATGTAATCTAATGTAATGCATCTTTGCGAACTGAATTTACTTTAGATGTTCTCTTGTGCCTTCTACTTTATAGTGTGGGCTACGAGAATTCCATGAAACAATGTGAAAAAGCAATCTAATCTTCTCCACTAGTGTTTTACTATCGTATAGAGAAATGTTTTGCATTTAAGCGTTGTCTGTAGTGTAGCTACTTGTCTATCCTGTCAGTTTCTATGTGCACATTGGTATACAGTTCAGATGTACGCTGCACAAGAGTACAGTGCTGTACTGCACCATACAACAAGTAATAAGATATCTCCTTTGAGTTTCCTTCCCTTCAGGAATTTCCTTTCGGAGTCTCCAGTGCTACTGCTTAGGACTTGTACGTTTATGTTGTTATAAAGTGATACAGTACAGTGTGTACGATGTGCACCAATTAAATCAGAGTTATGTTCACTGGCAGCTCAAGTGCTTTTCTCTTTGCAATACATGTTTTACTGTTTTAAGTACATAAAATTAGAAACTATGTACCTAGTAGGTACAATAGACTGCACTGAATAGAATGTGGATGGTATTTTATGATAATATATGAATGGAAAGGTAAGGTATCTTATTCAATTGTGCAGACGCAGATACAAATACCATAAGCACTAGAGCATGCAATTTAATGCAACCATGCGGTTTAGTCTGGTTTGAATTTGAGTCTGCTCTATTCTCTCCTCTCCTCATCTGGCTCTCATTTCTCCCGTATATTTTTACTGGCTAACTTCCCGTAACTGAAATTTCCCCTTTCGTGTGCAATGTCATAAAAATATTCTTCAAAGATCGATTTTGTGGCTGTGAGCATGAAAAAGTGAAATATAATGTTTCCTTCGTGAAGAGAGAGTGTATTACTATAACTAGTGCTATGAATGAGAAGAACCATACACAAGAGTCTAACGAAAGGAAACGAAAACGAAACCATTATCGAATAAGCTAAACTGAAAAGGAAAAGTTGGGAGAACCAAACAGAATAGTCGTTAGAACCAGCAAGCAGATATTAACCGTCAACGAAACTGACTTTAGTACTTCTATTATGTATTAGGATGTTTTATTTTGCGCTGAACTTACTGCTACCATGTTATGTACAATCTGTAACATATAGCACAATGAATTTGTATTTTATTAGTATTTCTCTAGATACCTTCAGAAAGCAAATGTGCATCAGCAGTTCTCTCCCATTTGTATACGTAGAAAGTTGAGTTCGGCGAGGATTCTAATAATACTGTTTATTATAGTCACGAAATTCTTCATTCATATGACAGCCGGCGTTTCTATCTTTAATCTTCATTTGCAGACCAAATTGGGCATGTTCATATTGCTTCCTTCCCTCCTTCCTTCTTCAGTTCAGTTGCCTCACTTCGTTTACTTACTATTACTTTCTCTCTCCCCTTCTCTCTCACAACTACTACAACACAATCAGTTTCATCTTCAATATAGTAGCAGTATGTACCATACCAACTACACCCAACTCAGTTAACTTTTCAGATGCTCTATATATGTATCTTTGTTTCTCTTTGGCATCCTCACCAACCAAACCGAACCAAACCTAGCCAGACACCGTTTGACTCTCCTACTATCAACTCAACTCCTTCCGACATCCATAGAAACCCGAAAGCAAGTAAGACCGTCAGCCTAATGTCTTTCTTTATGTCTAATCCTTGTACTTTGCTAATAATAAACCCAAGGAATCTTAGTGGAGAAAGCTGCTGCACTTTCTCTCAGATGCAATTCCCTAATACATACAACACAGATTCCATAATAACTCTAATACCTACTCATGTTCATGTTACTGCCAAAACACGCTGCTCCAGATAAGCCTTTACTACTTGAAAACATGCCACACAATGTACTATCAAACGCATCAACATCAACAACTAAAATATCAAACCTTACCATATTTCTCCAACCAAAGAAAAACTACTTTCTCCTTCGTACCTACTTATACATACTTTTTACAGGCTTAGATACTTATTAAGATGCTAGGCAGAATCATAATCTAGACAGAGTAAAATAAGCAAGGGAAAAATACAAAAACTAAAACAACTATTAAATATCCTTTTGTGGATACGGTTTCGCAAGCAATTACTCCTATCTCTACGTAGACTCTTTTATTATAGTCTATAACTCTGCTACGATATGACACAATCATGCAATAAACGTAAAAACTTATATCTGTATGTCTTTGTATGTACATATATGTATTCCCAAATATCAAGAGATTCACTCTGTCATCGTCATTTTGTTTCCGACGTGGACAGTATTTTCCATCTCATCCATCGTCATCTCATTTTATCAGAGAAGATGTGATGTGAGCCTGACGGCTATGAGATGCGGACCTTTAACCCGTATTATGTATCTCTAGTCAAGAGGCTTCCTTATATTTTTTGTCGCTCTGTATTCTGTGCAGTCTATTGTATATAATGTCCGGTTGTTGTGTCCATAAAGTAATCTGTATAGAATTTCGTATATACAGGATGTACTTATTCGCTTAGCTACGTTTACAATAGAAGCTTCTCATGTGTTTGCCTTACATTACTCGGAGTTATATGTAATGATTCTCTAGTTGTAGTTGACTTGATAGGGAATGCTCCATAATATGAGTATCTTCCCCGTTCTGAGACTAATTTCATTTCCAACTGTCAGTCGAATGACATATGAGCAGGAAACTCAAGTACCATGCCACAAATGATGTACATAGTTATCCCTCCACTCCTCATGATAAATTCGTTTGGTCCACAGTCAGACTCTACAGTACCATAGCAAGTAAGTAGTTTTCTACATGAAATATAAAATAGAAAGTTAGAAAGCTCGGCTACTTTAGGTACTACATTAGGTAATTGTAGCGAAAGTACGTAATTTCTGACAGCGTTTTCTTCGTATTCCAAGAAAGTCATTTACTCTGCATAATTAATAAAGTTACTCCCAAGGTAAGAAAGTACTTACTAATAAATGTTATTTACAACCTTACGTAGTTACGTAACACTACATACGTCATATTGACTTTATTATAAAGTGTACCCATTTATAATGCAGCATACCCTAAATTGTAAACTACAACTAAGGATATTAGTAGGTGTACTTAAACTTAAACTTAACACGTTAATCTTAATCCTTTATCTGTACTACCCTACTTGAGAAGTAAATTAAACGCAATAGGCTTACATAAATAAATACTAAATGAAAAAGCCGTACATATGTAAGATAAAGTAATGTAAATTATGAAATTCTTTTTAGGTAGTATTAGTTCCTGCAACATTTGCCAAAGGGGAACAAACAGTAAATAAATAAATTATATAAAGGATGATATTATTTTCACTGTCTCTACTAGTATCACAATTAGTAAGGTATACTATATTAAAATAGCTAAAAGGTTACGTCTGGCTGGTCTGTGTAATAGTAAACAGGGGTGCACGCTATTACAAGTTTATTTTATGTCTCAAAACAAGCCTTTCAATTTAGCGGATGAATTCACAACACTTTATTTGTAACATAAAACCTTAATGTAGGTATATTCTTGCTTTCATGAATTATACAGCAGATTCGATATTAAAAACTTCATTACGAAAATAAAAACATGAACATTGCATTAGGACTATTAAATACAAGGAGCGACAAGCAAGTGAAAGGAAGGAGTCGTCTTGAAAGCAAATAAAACGCAGAAGGAGAATTCAGTTTTAATACTTTATACTTTATAGAAGGCAAGTCTGAATCAAAATAGCTAGTGAAGTATTTAAGCCTGTGCTTGTGTTTGCATGAAAATGTGTATTGGCTTAGAATATCAGAGTGAGCTGTAGCAATTAAGTGGAGTGACTTTGTTTTGGTAATATTCGTGTATAGTAGTAAATATTGTATACCATAGGGATTGCCTATACTGGTTTCCATACAGTAATGTAAAATGTACCTTTTAAATCCGATAGCGTCAACAAGAAGAGCAGAGCGTAAGAAAACTATGTTAGGAATAGTGTACACCTACTTACAAAGGTATACTTAAAGTAAAGTATTTATGTACAAGTCAGGATGAGATAGAATAGTATTTACTTTAGAGTGACGATTGGTCGATGAAAGGTCGTTGCTAGTTGTCGCACTGCTCTGTGTTTGTGCACTAAGACAAAAGTGCTTTGGGAAGAGTCTCTATGCAGTCTCTATGGTCGGTAAGGCAAAGGAAAGCAATCTGACATCACACAACGAAATTCTATGCAGTTATCAGGGAGACAGACACAAAGAGCGGTGCAATGAAACGTAAAGAAAACTAAATTGTCGTTCTAACCTTTTGGTTTATATTGTTTGTTATAGAGAAAGCTTGTTGGCTTCTGCTGATATCTGCTAACATTGCAAAGACTCGGAACGAGGACAAGGCGTACCAGAAAATGGAGTTTTTGCTCTTCTTTCTCACACGACTTATTCAAGTTTGACTTTGTCCTGACACAAGTGACATGACACGCTGTCAGCGCATAAAGTCAAGTCAGCTGAAGTGAACTGAACCCAAGTTAAAACAAACCGAGCCAATTCTTACATTATACTAATATGTTTGAATGACTAAAGGGATTTGTGTCTGTAGCTAAGGTGAGTTATGTAGGTATGCAGTTTGTACACGGTAGGCATATATCTAAAAATAAATGAAACATTTGACATTAGAGTTTCTGTTTTATTCAAAGTGACTTCCCACGTCATGCCTTACGTATCGCATGCATAACTACAAACATACCGCGCTAAATGTACAATTCATCATCATCATGAAGCCATTTAGGGCTTTGCATTTAGTGAAGAAGTGAATCGCGTGCACTTGGAGAATTAAAATATAAAATGCACACAACATGGCTTATTGAGCGAGGAGTTTTTCTAGCTAATGTGTCTTTTTGTCCTGTCGAAGAAGTCAGTACCTTGTATTTACAAGATATGTTCCCCGTAAATTCCTAGAACTTCTGGTTGTGTATAAATAACACAAAAGGAACTAATGTTCTGCTGAGCATTGCTATACATAAATAGTAGGCGGAAGGATTTGTGTAGTAATATACAGTGTAAACTCTTTCACCATCTGTTTTTGCAACGAATTGCACTGGGAAAGTGAAGGAGAAGGGTGCACGGCAAAAGAAAACAGGACGTAATGTGTTAAACAATATTGCCAAGTGAAATGCATGCAAGAGGAAATGAAATCTAGATGTGTTATGCTATAGCCACACCACACGTATTCGTGAGTAATGCGTTCTGTGCACATGTAAGTTTCTGTGTAAGCATAAACAGTAAACTAAATTAACTTGAGGGAAAGCATAAATGAGAAATTGCGGCGAGTAGCACAAGTCCTTCTTCTGTCGAAAGCCAATTCAAGTTTATAAATAGACAACTATACTTACCTTGGAATTTTTCGTATAAAATTCCTCCTCGACTGACACGTAACGTTACTACGTGCGAGTATGTAGATGCAGAACTGTATTGTGTAAGGTACATGGTATCATTCAGTTTACTCTTTTAATTTTGTGGTGCACCATACACTACTCAAGTCTCTATTGCTTGATTTGGGTAATAATGGGCGGCACTAAAACTGAAGCATGCTGTCTGGTCTGACTCATTGAAATTTCAGTGTGTTAGTTAAAAAGTTGTTTTGTAGAAGCGGCGTAGTTTGTACCACTATATGTCTCTATAAAGGTAAATTTGAGTTGCACAGTGTAATTTCTCCGTAGGAAGTAAGAGGGGTGGCTGGCATTTACTCGATCTTCGCTAATAGGTGCAATCAAGAAGCTTTAAGTGCTGATTAGCATGGAAGCATGAAAAAATATGACACTTGAAAAATTCTATAGTTACCTACATGGATATCTTAAGCATTGTACTTTAGTGTGTTCACCATAGCGAACTTCTTTCAGATGTGCATTACATATCCATTAATAGTAAGCACCAAGGGGGAAGAAAGGAAAACAGAAGTTTAGTAAAATTGCACTGCATTTTAGCCTTCAGGCTCCGCAGAGGATTTTCAAGCGAGCAAAACGCATTCACATTCACAGCTAGACGTAATCACAATCAGCTCAAGAGGAAAAACTGCTACAACCCCACAGGCTTTATAATTCGGTAAAAACTTTCCGCCTCTATATTTTGCTCATTCGACTAAGCTAAGAACTGAATAAACTAAGCAATGAAATCGTTCCCTTATACTTTATACGTACCACATTGCTATAATTCTAGTAATTCAATGACTTGATTCCCTTTTAGATCTGTTTCAGAGAGTTCTCAGTGTAAAACAGGGTTTTATATACGAATAAATTGAACATAGGGACCTGAATGCTGCTGTGGCTGTGAAAAGTATTAGGGAAAGTAAAGGGAAAACCAAGTGTTAGACATTTGGTACTACGTAGATGGAAAATACCATGCGAAATCAAACCAAAAAGAAGAGAGCGACAAACACTTGTACTGAACAAGGCAGAAACAGGCGTAAAACGTGTTTACAACTGTATTAGCAGGCATTAATGCTTTGCATTCTGTAACAACGCTGGTTATTGCATTTAAACATAGACTTTTGGTTTCTGACATGTAAGCTTGGTTTGAGAATAGCTCGTGTACCTATACAAAGGAGAAAGATGATAATGAATTGTATTACACAAAGTATCTAATATTCTCGGATGTGGTTTTGTATTATGCATTTGGCATTTAGCAGGACGGACAAGCGAAAGCCAGGAAAATGAGATGAGGAAAGCAGGAATGTATCTAAATTAATGGGAAATCGGATTAGAAACTCAGCTGAGTCGAGGGGAAGTGAATGACAGAAGTGCAAATGAAAACAAGCATGCATGCATGCGTGCCTCGTTTCCGTCAACGGTCGAAGAGAATAATCAGTCACACACACGTAGATCATCAGTGCACACTACTTCACATAAAACACAAAACGCATTTTACGTTAATGTCAAACTAACCATATATGCAATGGAAAATTCATACGTGGTTTAGTTTGCTTGAAAGTACTACAGACTGTAGTCTACAGCAGCACTACTTAGCAATATAGTCATGTATATGATGTCTAAAGTATATTTCCCATAAACTGATTAGTTTTAGTAAGAGCAAATACGGTAAACCTATCAGTTCAGCCAAACATGAACCCGCCGTAGCTATTTTTGCGTCTGACTCCAACTAGAGCTGTGCTGTGCGTAGAGTATAGACACGTGCGTTTGTTTTGACTTAAGGCTCGGCTTAAGTAGAATCAAGGCAAACCTAGCCAACTTCAAATAGAACCTGAACTTGGAAGAAAAGTTCGTTGCGTATGTGAGTGCGTGTGGGGAAAGGTGTGCCAGAACAAAACGTGAGAGATTTGACTGGGAAAAATCATTACAGTACCCATGTACTATTATATATTATGTGCGTTGTATTTGTATGTATGTAGTGTCTACAGTCAGAACGTGCCCTATCTCAAAGAATTCTATTTTTGTCTTAGCGTCTATACTGGAATGATAAAACTACATACTGCTACGCAAGGGAAACTCAATTTCGTCATAAAAAGTTCGTTGCTCTTCCTATTACGCTTATAACGTTTACACATTTTGATTCATTTATTTTAAAAAAATTATATTAAAAAATTATTTCTTAATACTTAGTGTAGTTTTCAATGGCTTTTACAGAGAATGCAATCTGTGAAAAGTAGGTATATGTTTGTAAGTATTTAAATCATAGATTAATATTACTTATTGAGATAAACTGAAAATTGTGTGTGTTCTAGATGTTCAAGTAGATGTACTGTACAGTGGACTGAGTTCATATATAATGTAATGTGTGGGGGAAAGTGTGGCTTTGCATGTTCGACATCCATAAAGGGTCGTAGACTTGATATCCTTATGTTATGTCGGGTTCAATTCATTTTATGTGGTAAATAAGTGCTGGGTAGGTAGAGAGTGCAAGTGTATGTAATGCATATATATTCCAGTTCTTACATCCATTCCTTTCGAGTATACTTTCGGTGCAAGGAAGAAGGCCCTCTTAAGAGAAATGTTATTGTGTCTGGGAAGAATGCTGTGTCTGGGTTAGTGTAAGGGTTTCATACAGTACAGAACAGGGAACAATAGTGAATTTCCTTCCATAAATCTTACTCTCATCATCTGAAATTTAATCCAATTAATTTGAGCAAGGATTCCAATCCTATTTCGACGTGATCTGTTGCCACTTTATGTACTTGCGTAATACATAGTGCAAAGAGTTCACTATCGAAAATGACGTTGATAGGATTTTATAGGAAAGTGTGGAGGAAGGAAAGAACAGAGTTTTCATGTACTCATGTCCTCACAATCTTATTGTTCGTAAGTATAGGATGTGGTTTTGGTGTTATGCCTACAGAGCTTTGAGCTTTGCGTCTCAAAACAAATCTTAATCACAATCACAGCTTTCGCTTTCTATTTTATCCTTTACTTTTACACTTTTGTATGTTGTGGAGCAGAGCTGAGCCGAAATGAAGAAAAGCGAAGAAACTCACATGAGTTTACATTACATTTGAAAGAATAGAAGAAAATCAGGACACACTGTCAGTAAATTCGTATCAAAGTTGGAAGACACAATACTATGAAGGCGTAAGTGCTTATCTTACCTCCCAGATACATGCAATATGGATTTACGGTATTCATGTAGAGATAGACGAAAGCATGCAAGTAAGTAAGTCAAAGTAAAGTACTAAAACCTTACTTTTTACTGCTTTATAGCACTTGTTTCGAATAGAAATATAATAGAACTGATACAGTCCATGTTGTGCAGTGTAGTAAAACTTATTATCAAACGAATTATACAAACTGCTACACAAAGAGGAGGTAGCTCCACCGTTCTGTAGTTTCAGTTTGAACTAAACATCAAAACGGAACAACAAAGACCGACAACATAAATAAAGAGGAGAAAAGGAAGCCCTGGAATCTTTAAGTTTACTACGGAGCTTTGAGGTTTCCTTTGCTTTCTCTTGTCTACTGCACATGAATATAATCCTAAACGAAATCTAAAGGCAAGGTGCAGTCTTCGGAAAAAGATGAGAAAGTCAAGCCAAGACAAGCTTGCCAAAACAAATCTTTTTCCAACACGAATTTTACGAGGATATGTAATTCCATGCTGTTTATATATGTAAATTTTCCTGTATTGTTTATTCAAGATCTGAATGCATTTATAACAACGTATTGTCCTACTTTCACTCTTAGGACACAAATCCATAAACACACGAGTCATATGTAACTTTTCAAATCCATAATCTTTGTGATAAATATATAATACTATATAATATGTATTTCCATAATGCGTAGATCAGGCATCTTTGTCACTTAAATAATATAAAACAAAAATAACTCCAAAAATTAATAATTTCTATCGAAATATATTTTGTTGACATTATTACTTTTGTGGCCACTAAAATTTATGATTCACCTTTGTGTTTGAATAATTCATTTACCACAGGAAATAACTGCAAAAATTTTCCCATACAGTAGCACATAAAAGTAGTTTGCAAACAAAAAAGGAAATGTAGCTCGCTGAGGAATAATAATATTAATAATATGATACCTGTCAGCAATAGACGAATGCATCTTTGAGATTTGTTAGAAGCTAATGTAGCCTAACCAGTAACAAAGCAAGCCACATCAAGGAACGTAGTTGCACAGCATACTGTGGATAGACTTGATCTGTTATCACATTGCATTGTGGGCCACGTACTCTATATTGTAGCATTAGCTTATATTATATTGCTTGGGATCTGAGATTTCATGTAGCAACATGCTTTTACCCAATATGCACGTTGGTGCTAGTACTTACGTATCTGCAAGTAGTATGCCTTCTAACATTCCATTCACAACTGCTTTATGGTGATTTATATGATTCTCCGAAATCGGATAAAAGTCCCACCGCACCACTCACTCACTACAATGTTGTACAGTGCATAGCATTTCTACACGAAGGTACGGCTATAAACATTTCTTAAGATTTCTTTTCCTTGTTCAATGTACTCGTACTATTAGGTACCACGTAATTTAACTATTCGAAATGCATATAAATTTTCATAAGATGAATATATAGGTATATGCCACTGCCACTACGTGCGTACTTTTACACTTACAGTGGTATCATATCGATATCCCAAAGCTTTTTCTAGTGTGCCTTACTTTGTGTCTCCAGTGCAATATTCGTGTTATGAAACACTAGAATAATTCCGAACGAACTAAAGTACAAAGCCACCTATGCACTTATGCTCAGTCTCAGTCCGGGTTTAACAGCCGAGTCAAGATACAGAAATTATAGATCTTACCGACAGAAAAAGAAAGTTCACTTTACGAGTTTTATGCAGAGTTAGCAAAATGTTTTGCGCTTTCTCTTCTAGTACAATATGTTCTGTGAAGTCTACAATCTGTAATGTGCTATGTGGTCCTGCAAACTCATTTTTCTCCTTTTAAATCAAACCTTTCTACCAAATCTGGATCCTGCACTAAAGTTCTTACCACATCAAATTTGAATGCAACCTATCACTACCAGAGAATGTGGAAAAGGACTACTTATCATTATTATTATTACATTCTTAAGAAAAGCAATTAGGGGTTTGGTATTTTTCACTCGCACAAATATTTAAGTTGTAAAAAATGCAGAATCTCTTTTATCTGAATATCAGGAATATGAGTGCATGGCTGACAAGGCACAGTACATAAGTTATTTTAAATTGGAATTGTACAGTTTGCAAAGGAGGACAAAAAAGGAGACGGGTGAAAGTATGTTCCATACATACGTAATATGCCAAATGTAATTTCCTTTGTGAGTTCAATTCTGTTCACCGTGGCATTGCCACTCCACTCCCTTGCTGAACGTACATAAGTAGTGTAGAGTAAATCGATGGCTGTATTGTAGTTTACCAGCTAAGCTCTGTGTACATATTGCATGTGATGTAGTTCAATCTAGGTTGCACATGTATTTTTTACCTTAAAGCAGATGGAGACTCAGAATAAATTCCTTTTCTATCCTGTGACCTATTGTCAGCCGTTACAGTTCAATATTTGCACAGTTTTCTTACTATACTACTTTCGGCATTGTTATTTAATATATTGCAAATATTTATGATCTTCTCATTTACCTTTGCAAATACAAGTACACAAAACAGGTATGACTCTTTTTCCTTTCAAGTGTTCGAATAAATATCTGTACCCAATAGAAAATCTATTTGGTTCTTTGTACTTTTTACTTGTGATGTAGACAACCATTGCACCTGTCAATACGCCTAATCAAGAAATGCATTGACGTTTGGTGAAACTGAGACGGCTGTATAATATTGCACTTAGGCATTAAAATTGTAAGAGAATTCGTTCACAGATTTCGATAATTTGGTTTTGTATCACTAATAAAAAGATTAAGAAAGCTTCTCATCTATTTATCTAGAACTAAAACTATTTTCTAATATTATTACAATAAAATAAATTGAAAGTTTTTACATTACCGATGACTGTAGAAATTACAATAAAGGAAGAAATGGAGAAGGGCCAGTAGAAAATTTGCACCATTTCTACTGTGTGTAGAACTATTTGACGAACAATGAAACTGACACTGACTGTACAGTGTGGGTACGTAACAATTTAAAAAAGTCTTTAATTGAGTACAACAAAATAGCTTCGACAGCTAAAAGAAAGTTCTGAAAACTGTAAATGATCAAGAGCTTAAAATAATTGTAAAAGTACTTGAAGAAACAGAAGTAAGGTGGCGAAAGTCACAGATTAAGAGAAAGTGACAGTTGGTTGTGTAGTATTAGTTGTACCTTGTTAGGCTGAGGTGGTGATAAAAGTTTGGCGGGCAGATGAGCAGAGAGAGTTGAAGAGCGACATACGTCGTGGCTGAAGACGAGACAAGAACTGAGTTTCGGATTTGAGTTGTGGTCGACTAAAGACTCAATGTTTTCCCTGCCACTTGGCTTGCCTGTGCTTTGGCATGGAAAGCAGACAGGAGAAAGGCAAGGGAAACAGAGAACACATTCTGCTGGCTTCACCTCCGTTCGAGTTAGTTCCCCTGTAAATTGGGTGAAAGACTTGTACTTTCTCCTTCGAGTGTAAGTCCATGATGTGTAATGCAATAAACCTGACTGATTGTGAGTGAGCGAGATGAACAAAACATTAAGATCTTCTAATTTTCTCTGCCTTTCTTTCCTTCGCTCGCTTTCATTGTTACCATTGGTTGGAGCATTTAAGGGAGGATACACTTTACTTGTGTCATGTAACCAATTCAAACTAGATTTTTAAATCGTCCAAGAATAAAGTAATTAATAATACGCCAAGGGTAGTAGCCAAAACATTGTAGAACACATAAGAAATTTAGTTTTCCCATATGGTATACTATAGAGCATGATGGCATGTGATGAAATCAAAACTCGAAGAAAATTATTTACAGGATGAACGCAGTTGTGGGATTGTCATTTCAATTTGATTGCCTCATTTAATTATTGGGTCTGAATCATAATATTACTATCAAAGTGTAGTTTAAATCATTTTAATATTTAGTTTTTCTAAGTATCTTTCTGTTTTAATATATTTCCAGCATTGCTTTTCCAAGAGCATGTTTGTGTAAGCTTAGAATATGTATCTCATCTGCGTTGTAAGTGATATGGAGGCATGGACATATAATTTACTTATAATCTTACATCAGTCTGACCCTGACCTTTCAAACCTACTGGATTCACGAATTTTAGAAATTAGAACTATTGGCCAACAGCAACTGCTGTGTTTAACTCTTGTTTGAGAAACTTCATGTATGCCATGGTATACCACGAAAACATTGACATCCTGTGGTTTCCGAAGTTTTAAGTTAAATTTGGACTGTCATCACAGAAATAGAATGAAATGAATTTATGTTCTGATGTCACAAATGCGCCATGCGGTTCCCGTTTTCTGCTAATTCTTAATGTGGACCTATAACGTGTCAAAAGCATAAATTAATGTATAATAATAATAATAATTGTATATCTATATATAGGTACACTCACAATCAGTACCTTAGATGGAATACAATTGTTATTTTTGTTATCTTTGGGCCTGGATAACCTACTGGAAAAAAAGATCGTATTTGGATATGAATTGTGTAAAATAATTATCTTCAGGGAAATTGATTCTAGACGTCACTGTCAAGTATATGGGAGATAACACACAAAGGAAATGTAATAAGAATATCGTTGTTTCACTCAGTTCAGGAGTACAAGATCCTCGAATATCCCCTCAAACAAATCTTGTTGATGCTCTAAAAGCAATTGTACTCGCTTTGCTTTTGGTGCTGGTTGTAAAACTTCTTTTAGTTCTAAGTAAAATACATGTCATAATGTACGCTTTAGGCAATCTCACAATTTTATCCCCTTTTGTTAGTTTTACGTATTTATATTTTGCCTAGGTGTGTCTAACGATTGCATAACTGCAGTCAGAAAAATAAAATGGTCAATAAAAATTTTCAGATCTTAAACCACCTCAGCGCTACATACATTGCAGTTGCACACCGACATTGCATGCATACCATACACAAAGGAAACGTTACAGCTCACGCCATCCTCCATTTGAAAATCAAAAGTTTTTTGGCGTAGTAGATTCTTCACTAAAAGATCCGTCTTCGCAAATGTTGTACTGTTTTATACGTATCATTTGCATGAAATCTAGTTTGGCCAATTGCTGCATAACATACAGCAGGACGTGACGACAGCGGGAAAAAACCTTGCCAGAGGAAGAGAAGACGTCATCTTTGGTAAAGTCAAATTTGTAACAAACACAAAAATAAAAGAAATATTCTCGGCAGGTGCAATAAATAAGAAAACAGGTTAGTGCAACAATATTTTGTCTGAATTAAAACTCGTATCCTTACAAGCAATAAACAAGGTAATGCGAAAACATTAGGCAGCGGTGACAACTTTATTATTAGCCTTAATTTCCTTGAAATCCTTGCCCAGGCACACTAAGAAGAGTTATGAGATAACAGCTCGATAAAAGCGCAATGAAGGAAAGTAAGAACGTACATACAAAATATTGTGTAATTGAATTTCCGAAACGCAGAATACGTGATATATATAGAAATAAACAGCATACTTACAACTGTATTTCCCTATTGAATATTTTGTCCTGCACTTACATCTACTTATCTTCTGTATCCATGCAGTTAAAGCGTGCAAACACCCAAGGGAATTGGCCATCCAAAGTTTCATTAGGTCCAATAATTTCACGTAGTTCACAGAATCAATTTAATTATCTTGCCCTTGCCCTTAATACTGCTTTGACTTTGAAGCTAAGATCAAGTAAACTAGAATATCGGGTTATACCTCACAGAACAGCAGAATTATATGGGAATGGGAAATAGAACGAGTGCACGTCACTTCTGAAAAGCCATTGTGCATTACGAACTACGATACATACAACATATAACAAGTAAATCTACTTTATAGCAGAAATACTTTAGAAATACGGCAACAATTTACAGATTTTTAATAATAATGGGTTGAAATTCTACACAAATTGTGAAAATTGGATAGAGTAATATTAAAAGCGTATATAAATGAAGGATGACATATTAAACAATATAAATGACAGCTAGTTAAAATTTTACATATTTTTCTGCATAGGAACCTATTGTAAAAGAGGAAGTTGATATCCTTACGGTTATTGAGAACCCAAACAACGGTACCACCAATATGCAGCAGAAGCTAAAGATTAAAGTTGTTTACTGGTATGTGAATTTCTAATGTAATAATATAATCGAATTTATGGACAGTACAATGTTTTATGTAACAAAGAATCACTTAGTATTCCTGGACTATATGCATTGTGACTATTTGTTGTGTAAATTAAAATATGCATCAATAATTATCGAAGTATACGTAAAATTTGAATCTAACTTACCTATATGTTATTTCAGTTCGGGATGAGGTTACGGGTCGAAGTTCAAGAAACTGTCAAAGGATCTTGAACGTCGTTTCCCTGGCCTTCTGGAAATAGTAAGTACCCTAACTAATACATAATACACTAAACTCAGCATTGCAAAATTGGAAATAAAAATGCGTTTCTGTATTTAGATTGGAGAAAAAACACCAAGCAGGAGTGGATGGTTTGAGGTGATGGTCGACGAGGACGATGGGGCAATTTTGCACTCAAAAAGGGTACTTATAGCTACAACTTAGTTCATAATATTCTTTTATAAAGATTCTACAACTGAGCATTGTCCTTAATAATTTAAATATTTCTTTATAGTCTAACGATGGGCTTGTTGACAGCGACGCAAAATTCCAGAAAATTTGCACTGGAATCCAGGCCGCTCTAGATGCAAGGAAAAAGGGCCACTCCGAGAACTAAAAATTGAGGCTGGATATTTTAAAATAGTAACACAAACATGTAATTTTCCTTTTCAATGACGTAATAAGCTCAAACCTGTCAAAAAATGGGAGGCTCTCTTACCGATACAATTATAAGGAGTTCATGTATTACCTACTGTTTTACAAATGTCCATGAAAGTACCTGAAATAAACATTAAAATGTACAAAAAGTAGCATCTTTTGATTAATACTTGCTAATCGACTAGATAGGCATTATTTTAAAAATTCGTTTTTAAAGATCTTAAACCTTCCTACAATAATCTCATTCAATTTAAACAACACCCCACTGAGCACTTTTTCTGTATTATCATACAATGTTTTCATAAGATCAAGATATTGGATTCTACGATTATTATTAATATTTGCAAAGGAACTGCGAATAATATTTTTTAACCAGTCAACAATACTGCTACCGTAGTATTTATGCTAGGAATAAAAATTGTTTTTATCATTCCTAGCCATTTCTCCTACATTGCATTGTTTAAAAGAATTCCATTACATTGTATGCAAGAAATAAGCCGTGGGAAACAATTTGACATTTTTCCTGCTGAAAAGTCAAACAAAGATAACGCTAATGTTATGAAGCAAATATTTAAGATACATGTTTACGGTACAATGTGAATATAAAAACATCAAAATATGATGCAACAATAAATTACATGCTAGAATTTAATGAGTGTTAAGCAAGACCTAAGATGTTGATAAATCTATGATCCATACTGATTTAGTTAATAATTATTAAAGGCAACTTTTAGTAACTTTATGAATGAAAGCATAGAGTACATTTTTCAATTTCCAATATTTAATTGCTTCAACTGACACAGCCCAGTTCAGATTGTTTTCTAATAGAGCTTGTATAGGTACATAGAAAAGAATTTCTTATAACATTGTCAATTTATGAAAAGTGTACATAATGGATTTGTCATGATGGTAATACAAATAATTTGGGTAGAGGAATTGTGGCGCTTGAGTTTTCCTAATTGTAAGTACACTTGCTAGAGTTGTAATCAGGAAGAAAATATCCACTTCTCCAGGAGCTGTTTTATTGCTGCCAAAATAATATTCAATGTTGTTAATTTATAACTTGCACACGTTTAAATAATTCATATAATGATTGGATAAAACTCTGGAGGAAAACTGTAATAGAGCATATTCCCAGAAAGCATACAAATTAAACATACGAACAACAGAGAAGAAAATAGAGAAACAAGGTCATTTATACAAGTAATGCTAATTATTGTCTCTTTACCTCAATGAATGAAGTAGACATATGGTAATTTGCTTAGAAATTAGGAAATACGAACTATTGTGAATACAAGCGTAGTTATTCTAAACGAGATTCTAGAAAAGGCTGATGCCGAGTCACCAGACTACAGATATAACAGAAGTATTCATTACGAATGCAAGTGGTAGACAGAACAGACCTGACCTCAGATTTGCTAGGTATGCCACATTTTTTAAAACTGTCTGAGAGAAATAATTAACAGGAATAATTCGACAACTTACTTTGGCACTCACTCACTGTTTGCATTCATTATTCATCTACCAGAACTATGAAGTCAACATATAGTAATAATATGCAAGATAATACAATCCATTACCGATAAGAAAATATTGATATAACATTTTGCCTAACCATTAACCAACTAATTACCAATAATAAGTAATCTACTAAATGCCTGAACTGGCAGAATATTAATTTTCACTATTTTATTCTAACTTAGGGATATAATTATGACAGTTGCAAGCAATTTGTAGCTGAAATACGATCGTCACAGGGTTTTGTTTGATGGAAGTTCATAGAAGTGGGAAGATTGTGTCACCATTTTAGGCGGCTTTTGGACCCAACCAACTTTCCATAACTTTTCATTCAATCTGTACAATAATGAATAAAACATACTTGGTTATTATTCATCAAATATTTACTGATAATATATTACACCTTCAGTTTGCTTCGTAAAAGCTAAAATCCACTACTACAAGAACACAAAGAGCAACAGACATTAAAAATAGAATTTGACGGGTTCATTAGAGAAGGGGCACTAGAACTAGTACCCCTTGTGCATTCTCTATTGAACCAGTCATATAATGTTAGTACAAACATGAATTTAGGGGAAGATCAGTGCCGAGGAGTACATTACAATTCCCGTCACACACAAAGTATTATGGCCATGGGTTCAAATTAAGTAAATAAATGCACACATAAGTCTCCGTGGCAGTAGCTACAAATTCATCTGTTGATATTTTGATTCATTGACTGCGTTGACTAAAAAGTATTTAAAGAAAAGACAACAGTAGGAATTGACTGTGTGTGTCGCGAATGGCAATGTACTCCCCCATACTCCGCAGCGATCTCCATACGCTGAAAGTACCTACATACATTCACGATTATAAAAAAAACCAGGTTAAAATACAATCAGTAAGTTCACACAAGATGCTGATCGAGATTGAAGATAGTTAATAACACGGTAGCTACCTAAACTTACTCCACAAAGCGCTAATGCAACGCATTTTTATCAAACAACTACCTGTTACAATTTACTATGTCGTATTGTTGACATATTTCCCAAGTAAAGTACTGACACTGATACAATTAATGCATACATTAATAATTGCGGAACATCGGGCGTACGTAAGTAAGCGTACGAAACACTTCCCAGAGGAAAAATCTCTCATTAGTGTCATTAGGTATTGCAATTCGGTACAATTACACATTGTAGACAGGGGTTATCCCTTCGGGTTATAAGCATCAAGGAAGTACCCCTTAAACAATCATTTGAGGCAAGATGCATTTTCCATAATAAAATTCAAGATATATAAAATGAGCTTTTTAGAAATTATATTTAAGCTTCTGAGGATCAAAAGAACAATTCAGGGGTAAGTAAAATTTTAATACGATAAATAGAAATAGGTGAGAGACACATTAATATTTACATGGCATTACAGAATTGACAGTCAGGCACACGTGAGGTTAAATCAAATATACATGCAAGCCTATGTATATAGTAATAAATCTTAGTATTCAAAAGATCACATCACATTGATCACATGCAAAAAAGCTTAAGTAAGCTTGGTTAAAAGGAATTTATAATTATAATGCGCGTAATATTGCCAGTTCTATTACTTGCATATGTGACATGAATTCGATTGACAGCAAAGTTTATAATCTTTATAAGCAAAAATATCATATTTGATTAGCTAAGCATTTGCTGGTAATATGTCATTTATTTGTTACCTTCTTATAAACACGGATACAAGTAACATTGCTACCAGCAGGGCCGAAGAGGGTCATTTTCATCTCATCATCAGTGAACTCCCTCAGAATCTTCAAGGTCTCTCCTTTACATGTTTGAAGATGGACCATCTTGTTGTCCCCTTCCATGCTAATCTTTGACTATTATAGTAAACGAAAGAGCAGAAGTTAAGATCATTATTTCATTCCCCACGTTAACCATTTATGTAGATTATGTCAGTGCATATAGCAAAACCTATTTTATTAACTTCCATCTATTTACATCCATGTATTACTAGATATCGAATGAAAAGGGGGAGTTCTAACTCCAGACCTTGAATCTAATCTAATCTTTTAACTTTAACATGCAACCTTCTATAGGAAGAGCTACTTTTTTATGGCCAACATTTAATTTTTGAAAAGGGATTTCTACATTCGTATTATTAAAGTTTATTATAAGTAGGGTGTATAGGGACTACATCTACATTCTACATGATATGGATGTGGACAGCGAAAATTATTTATAAAATAGTCGTTTGCGTATTGGAATCATATATATTTGAAGTACAGAAAATATTTTCCTTGTTTCGTATTATGCTTAACAGGAAAGAATGTTCAAGTAGATCACAGATGAGATGTACGTCTTATCCCTCAGCTCTTACTGTAACACTTCCTAATACTAATAATGTAATAATGCTTATACATACTCCTAATCTTTTAATCCCCTATTACCGTTGGAGAACCATTGACAAATATTCCTATCCCCATGTACATGTTAACGCTAATAAGTAAACATATGGCCCTAAAAATGCCTTATATTATCAGTTCTTCAAGTTTCTTTTATGACTCTTTAAAAAACAAAAGTATCGAAAAATGAAACGATGGAACTAAGACACTAAGACTCCCAAAGTTGCTACAGGATGCTAAAATCTATAAGATAACAAGGTTTGACTCCATATATTCAATACATTTTTCAATGAATAATATTTTGTACCCTTGTCATTAGTTAGATCAATGCATATCTTAGAAATAGTCCACAATGATAACCTACAAAGTACAAGTCTACAGTCTACAATGGTATATACAATACAAACAATAATCGAATAGGCAAACATGTTTTGCTCCTTATCTATGGTATGCAGATATTAGAGTAAGAATTTACAACAAGCTTTTTGCTTTTAGTGTGCTTAGAAGTTACGATTTAGAAACAATATCATGGCGCACCGTACAATGACGACCATCGGCAGTGTCCTCTGGAAATTCTTTATCCAATTCAAACTTAATCTCTGTGGTCTTAAATGTAGTACTTGTCTTCATGTGCCATTCGTCACCATTTTGGGTAATTTCGGCAACTGGTGTGGCCGCTGCACCCATTTTTCTCGTGGCGAATCCAACCCCTATCACATTTTTAAGTATTATAAATCTTTGTTTAACAGTACCACATCTTGACATGACTTTAATAGTAAATTAGTAAACTATCAATGAAAAAGTAAAACCATTTATGAAAAAGTGGTCTTTACTTTTTTATCGACAAGTATTTCTTTAATACTTGTCAATTTTACTAAAAATTAGACAAGCTGTAAACAGTACTTGCATTGATCTACAAACACTGCATTTTCAATTGTTCGAACATTCCAGGCTACATTGGTCCGTTGTGCGATTTTTGTAAAAATTGGGAAGCAACGCTGACGCGCATTAAAATTTTACTCCAAAATCGAAGGAACTGGAAGTTGAAATTTTTCAACTTCTTGCAATGCCGGTGCACAACGGACCAATGCATGTCATGTGAACCCAGCTTTAGGCATACGTAAGTTTGATCTGAATATATTTGATAAGTACATATTTGATAATACAATAAAATATATAGCTTCGTTAGGCCGGTTAGGCATGATAAGAACACCTCCACACATGTAACCTCGAAAATATTGAAAGCCAATGACCAAATTCAAGGCCGAAAGGCGAGGAGGCATCGTATTGAAAACGCCACATCACAGCTATGAGTGCAGTGCATAAAAATTAATAAACAATACATTTTATACAACTGCACATTTCCCCCTCTGGAATACTCTTGTGACTAAGTAAGTAGTCAACATAAGTAGTTGAGTTGAAAGTTGATGTTACGTCAATCGAAAAATGTATTATTTTGTTTGAGTGATGTGGATATGCTTGCGGCATAAACTTGGTGCACAGTGCACACTCTGCACACTGCATTGAAAATGTGAACAATACGCATACGAACAGATTGTTAATGTTAGAAAACAACAATTTTGCTGTAAAATTTTAATAAGCAATCCTGTAAAATTATAAATATTTTGAAAATATGGAAGAACATTTTTTACCTATGGCCTTCATGTACTCCTCAAAATTTTCGCTCTTGGACAATTGGTATTTTCCTGTGATTGGCATTTTGACTGGAATTTGGTCGTGTACCGGCAAAAGATGTAATAAATGTAAGACAAGATTAAGAGTTTGAATTTGAACAGAAGCTTCCAAGGCAAAGTGCAGCGCAAGAATGCAACTGAGTGAGATTTTCTACGGGAGACGCCGCCTCATCGGACGAGTATCGAATAGGGGGAGATATGCACATCGCGTGAGATTATAAGAAAAGCCGTCTAGCTTGTTGTTGGATAAACCCCATTGCTATTGCTATGGGTATGAAGCAAATACTACTATTTATTACAAACTACAACTCTACAATCTACAACTAACTCTATGTACGTACAACCCTGTAGCTAAACTTTATGTAATACCACATGCATAATAGGTATCTGTATCTCTCTCTGAGACCTAAAAGTATGCGTAGATATGTATTAGGTAATCGTGAGTTGAATCAGGAGACGCTCGGAATCAGGCTACGAGTAGTTTTAAAGGTGGTCACATTTTGCCCAGAAGAAAACATCACATTAAGCATTAAAGCATCTTATGGGTTTCTTGATCAGATACGGAACCGACAATGGGTACCAGTTTGCAAAAATCTCTTCTGCTAGTCTATAGATTTGCTTATTTATAATTCTTTGTTCAGGTTCGGGTACAGTCCAGTTTTTCATGACGAATGCCGAATACTCTAGGCCATGAAATACCTCAGAAATTCACATTATCACTATCACCGAAACGATCAATTCCACCCACTAGGTAAATTCGGTTTTTCGGTGCGCATCTCCAAAAGTTACAATTTCTCGAGACGACTCTCTTTATTTTTGAAATCAGTGTAACCGATTTGGTCGGAAAAAAGTTATCTCACATCTGTGTGCCAGAGTCATTTAAAGGAGTTACCTTGTAATACCGCAAAGTAGTTATAGTGCTAAAGCTACATTGGTAATACAGCATAGATATTCGTTCCTCACAAGATATCAGATTTCTGAATGTATATTGTAATTTTGAAACTATTTTGCTATTGAAAAGTGGGTGAAGCAATTTTCATGAAGCAATTTTTAGAAGTTAGAGACAAATGGTCCCCCTGTCACTGTTAAGACTAGATTGGAAATTATTATGGAAGTTAGTTAGAACTTAGGACTGTTAGGACTAACCGCTTCTACTTGCATGTTTATGTAAGTAGGGTTGTGGAGTGGGGAGAGAAGAGATAGAGAAGAGTTGTTATAATAGATAAAAATGTGGTTGCCAAGTTGTAGGTAGTAGTAGTGGTGCGTAACCGATGTTCCCATGATCATTTCCATGCAGTTTGCAATAAGAGATGAGAAAATATATGAAGAGATGAAAAGAATCAAAGCATTCAAATCGAGTAAATACGAATATAAGTTTGACAGTAAAGTGCTTTCAAAAGTTATTGAATTAGTTGAAGTCCATTTGACTAGAGATTGATAAGAAATCTTACAAGTATATTCTATATTAACTACAGGTTGGAGATAGACATAGTTTTAGTTGTGCAAGTGCAGACAGAAAGAAGATAAGCCTGATAGTAAAATAGCTTCACTAAAAGAAAATAAATCATAATTGCGAAATCATGAAATCCCATAGATGAAAAAACTTGGATTTCATATCAGGTAAAATAACTTAGCTGAACTGAACTTCCTATATTTTGCATACTTTTTGAAGCCTTTCTAGCATAGGTATTTTTAACGCCTTGATGCTACATGGCTACATAAGTGAGACCTTTCTGGTGGTTAGAGGGGAACTATTTCGCAAGAATACAAAGTTGGTTTTACCATAGTGGTTTTTTACAAAGTATTTTACAAGTATTTCCTAAGATGTCAATTCTAGCTTATTAAACATATTGTGTCTCAAAATTTCTAAAAGGTGACTTCATTTATATCTAATCTTCTACTTACTTAATTTACAATAATTCGTTGTTACTCCATTCATATGTACTTATTATGTCATTGCTTTTGTGTATAGGTATTTTGAATTAGTTATTTTAAGGACGAACTTATACTACTAAAGTAAATTGCCATTCACTCAATAAGCCTGTCCCTACTATACTGGAGGGCTTGACTTTTAATCTGCCTGGATATTATTAATGGCTTATATTTATATTGGATTATTCATTACGCTATCCCAGTAAATAACGATGTATTCGTCAACAACAATAACAATATCAAATAAATAGAAAGGCACACATTATTATTGCCCATTGACATACACTTTTTAGCGAATGAAGACAGATCTGTCATAGTTATTGGGAAGGATGGCTAATTGATTCTAACATTTTCATTTGAATCTTATAACGAACTGCCAAAAAAGCCGACAAGATGATAAAAAATAATCTCATTGACAAATGGTAAATATGGTGGAGCTCTCTTGTATAAGCGTTATCTCCAACTCTCCAATACGTTTTCTTTAACCTTTTTTCAATTTATATTATATATGCATGATGAATTTCATTCCTGGTAAGGTCAACTGGCAACGATGTAATGTTTCAACATTACTTTCGTAGTGCTAATTTCAATGTATAAAAATGCTAGCACCTCTCTTATCATAGCACATTTAGGTAGGTTAGTCGAATTCATTACTGTCCAGACAGAGACCATATTATAGTTATTTATATATATGCAACATTCATTATTTTATGCGGTTCAGATTGACTGGCATGGCAGTCGAAGTCAAAATACCACACACAACGTCCATACAAGTAGTACCCAAAATAATAATAGTCAAGTTAGACATGAGGAGATGAGACATCATACTTAGTTTTCGTCAACAAGATTTATTGATATTATATCATAAAATATATCAACTATAATAACGAAAAATTTTCATGCACAAAGTCAATCATGAACAGAGTTCAGACATTTGAAACTAATACAATTAAGTTATTTTAGAGCAAATAAATGACTAAATATTTCGCATTGATTGATTGGTTGGTATATATGTGCAATATTCTGCATTTTGCTAGTTTTTTACTCTTGTAGTTAGTGAAATAACTCATTTTTAGTAAATTACGTTATCCAGAAGCTCAAGAATGTTTGCATACAATACTTATATTCTACTCAACGGACGTGCTCACTTACACCAAACTGATCGTTAAGTTTAATCTTAAATAAAGGGTGGAATTTATCAAAAAATTTCAAACATCCTGTTTTAAAATTTGCATACATTAAAGGATTAGGCTACAAATAAGCAACTCAGCAATACTCACAAACAATAATAATACTACTCACACTAAAACATTGAAAAATTCATCAAATATATTTATAATGTTTTTATGTACATTATTTCATATGGCACCATTTGATCTGAATATGTGACATCGTCATTTACATTTTGTAGTAATGTTATTTATCATTATCATACTAAAACTCTCATGATTTTTCACATTGGAAGTTAACCTATTAGTAGACCACTATTCATGCAATTAATCTTGCAAGAAATTCGATAAAACCTGGATTAAATATACATTATCTACCACATTCACATTCGTTAATTAAATAGGATTACAGAAATAACTTTAAGATAGTAGTAAATCAGCAAAACTTTTAACTCTATTTAGTAACTTTTTGCTACATTCAATAATAATGCACTCTTACAAAGAAATACATCTTTTATACATTGCATCGATTTCTAATATCGTAAACATTATGTAATCGTGTTTTGCTTTATTATTTACGAAAATGCGACGATACTAAAGGCATTAACTGAATTATTTCTTTTTTAGACGCTAAGTCGCTATCATTTAATTAGTGTAAGTTTCGATTCGATTGTTCGATAGCCTAAAATAATATATCTATAAACTTGCATTAATAATCCAAAGGTCACAGTTTCCATACAATTAACAGTGGAGATACATTTACTATAATAATTATTAAACCTTGTTTAACTTAGGTACGGCTACTAAATGTTATTATTATAATATTCTACAATTGATTATACCTCGTCTCGAAAAAGTCCAGGTAAGTATTTCTTACATTTTTCATTTACAGATAAACACTTTGCATAAAACATTTTTCTTTTAGATTGATTATACAAGATTATGTACAAACTTCAAAGTTCACATGATTAATAGCTATCGGTATTTACCATGTTTGCATGCATGCAAAAATACTTTCGCAAACATTTTAACTTGATTCGTCTAATTTTATTTTCGGTAGATAATCTTATACGTTATAGAATACACTTATGTACTATAAGAATCGCTGGTATATAATTATTACACTAATACAATACTATCTTACGATTACGTAAACACATTTTTAAGATTACTATGAATTATTTAGTAATGTTTGCAAAGATTGTTTTGTGTATAATTATTACTGTAGCGAAAATTTCAGGCCACTGTTGTGATACAATTTGTGTATGAAAAATCGCGCAAGCAAAAAGTTAATAGGTACACGGACAAAAAACGCTGAAGACATCTACATTATTCTCTGCAACATTAATTGCAATTAAAATTTTTCCGACTAAATGGTTCGTTTTCAGGTCAAAAACTTGTCATCCGTCGTACCTGTATTAGTTAACATTTAAAGTAGTTGTCTACACTTAATTTAATCCATTAACAACACATGCAAATAATAGAATTGAGAAGAACACCTTAATATTTGTTATACATATTTTAAAAAGTCATGAACGTATTAAAGGATGATTGTACATGATTACGCGTACTTATAGTTAGGTAAAAATAAGGCAAAGCTGACTGAAGTGGAGTGTGAACTAGCAATTAGTTGGTAAGACGCGTTGTAACATTTTTTGTCCATTATGCAGATTGCGAGACTGGAGTTATTGCATTAAACCTATGCCCAACCGCCCGTTAGTTTATGGAAGAGCTCATCGTTCAGAGTTTGACTCGCTTCTTTCGATCGTAAAGACAAAAATATGTAGCCACCAATAAATTCATGAACTACTTTGCAATCTGCAGATAAACAACTGAAGCTTATATTTTCGTCATCTAATTGGATCATCATAAGTTTCACCTCCCAGTTTACGTTCCAAGCCTAGATCAAAAAATGTATTTCATAAAGTGTGCTCATTACTTTACAAATGTTGCATATTTTCACTAGAACTTTACTATAATAACAAGTTGTATTTTTAGGTCGATAAGAATCTATGTTGTAGCTTGAAAAAAGCATTGTGTAACTGACCTTCATGGCATTGTATCTCCACGTTTTGATATGATCTCCATTGTTATGATCCATACGCATGATCCTGTTAAATGCTACACCAAGTAGCTCGTCTTTCTTTTGTCCTGTAAACTTGACTACAAACAACGTAAGACCAAAATCTGGAAGAGATTGCCAAGCTTTAATGTAGTTCATTTTAGCTTCAATTAAGTTGCAATCTTTTACATTTGCATGGGCTTCTAGAATTCTCTGCGTCAACTAAAGTAAAAATAAATATATTAATACAATTGCTTTCCAAATCCATTGGTTAAATCGAATCTATAAAGCATTGTAAGTAGTATATATAGGTAGGCATGGTATAAAAATGCAAAACGCCTGTTTAAATTACTTTTCCTTTCATTTTCTTCAGAAATCTTGGAGCGACATAATCCTGAGGAGTGATTTCAAAAGAAGAAGGATTAATAGCCGGAGTGGGTGCTCTGTGTTGCATTGCCAAGAATGTCTGGATCGTTTTCACTTCTGTTTCATATGAACTATCAGCAAGTGTTTTGCCTTTTGATCCTAATTTGCATGCAGCCATCCACCTTGAATACTGTTCTTCCTGTAAAATTATTCTTTTGTTACATTTTCTTCATTGCATCTAAAGAAAATCAGTCAATACTCAAAGTCTGTTAACACAACATACCGAATCACATCGAATCCAATATTCCGACATTCCATCAGGTCCTGGAACTTCCAACTTGATTCCGAATTTTGCTTGAGACAAATTAACATCGGGTGTCACTTCGCACCCTCTAAGGCTGATTGAGAACGCTGAATCAGGATCAGTCCTTGACTTCTGGAAATTCATGTACAAATCTCGGCAGGTCACATGGTACTTTTTCCATCCCTTAAGTGTGAACTTTTTTGGTCTAAGAACGTAAACATAAAAAATGAACATCTTTATTTATGTCCCATAATTTTGTTCGTAGCTGATTCCTTGCATACATATATATAACCCTATTTCTTTGAATGTATTATAATCCTGCTCTTTATTGCATATACTTTGACTACATAGTTCCTTAAACTACTTTTAGAAAAGTATAACACTAGTCGTCTTTTGAATATTATTTATGAATATCTCGTAAAAGCTCACTCAACGAGCTATTACTGTTAGCAGCTGCTGCTGATGACATTCAAATGAATTTTGAAAACGGTACGGTAAATACGGTTACATCTGTATTAAGCTTACTTCATCACTCTAAGGCTATCCGAAAGTTCGGGAGCGTGAAGCATATTATTCCTGTTGTTCACAGATGATCCTTCCAGAGTAATTTGTAAGTCGTTTAAAGCAGCGTCAATATCATCTTCACCCGCATTAATAATGTCCGGCTGAGGTACATTTGCTTGCAAATTGACTTGAAGCTACAGAAATAACGAAATAGTTAAATTTTAGTACATTATGAAGGAAGAGAGAGTCCAGTAACATTATGGTACTTTACTGAATTTCAGGTTTTACACCCATATAAAGAAAAATAAGTTGATCATGTGCCAAGTTAATGAATGGTAACTGCTTTAAAATGGAAATTGTAAGATCATGAAACCCTGCAGAGTATACTGTCGCACTATATATTACACTTAAAAAACAAAAGACAAATACAGATGTCACGTAGCTCAGATGTGGTTTTGGGCAAGTTTCCGCAACACATAACACCCATCCCTCTCCCAAAAAACAAAAATATTTGTTTAACTTTCATACGCACAACAAGCAAAGTGTGCATAGGTTCCTCGTATTTCGTGTTAAGTATCGTTTTGGAGAAAAGTGATAGTAATAACAATTAGAATATAAATTTATAAAAGGGAAAAGAAAAGACCGCACCAAAAGTGAGCACCATAATCTGAACATTAAGTCGGTGATTAAAGCGTATAAAATATATCTTGACAATCATGAAAACACAATTAACGCAGACAAGAAAGTGACAACAACATACTTGAAGGGCTGCAAACATGAGCATCTCCTCTTCGGTGCAATCAATCTCTTCGTTAAGAAGTTGCCACCTTGCTTGCTCATACAGTTGGTTAATCCTGACAGGGTCATATTTTGGGTTCAGGTCATAAAAGGAGTAGAATTTGAATCTTAGCAACAGCGTGTCGAATTCTCTTACACCTTGCTCCATAATCGACAATGAGGAGTCGAGCCACCTGCAAAAATACCACACATAGTACAATAGCATCATTATTACACATACAAGATAATACATAATAATAACTATTCTTTCATTGCCTGTCTTGTCTCCGTTTCTACAACAAAACAGCACGTAAACTTTATGTTACCACATTATCCCTACCTATAAATAATATTACACATAAAACACTTGCTGTTTTGTCTTCCTTTTTCTATATACTTGATGTTCTTCACTGTTTCCCCATATCACACCCAAGCAATAAAGACAGAGAAGGGTTAACTAAAACTAACTATTTGCGACTATAGTCAAATACCTTGTTAAAGGGCTTTCTCATTTTTAAATTGGTGTTTAGTTACGTAGAGTAAAGTTCTAGAGACACAATTAATGCCAACCTTGACTTTTGTACCTTCAGATAATGAAATTGAAACTGAAAACATCCAGGTACTTAAAGGAGGCATTTTAAAGATAAGTACCTGCTTGGAAGGGTGTTGAGCAGAATGGAAGACTGTAATTGAGTCCATAATCTTTTGAAATTGGTTCTGATAGAATAATCTTCACCAAAGCGATTACATGATGTGTAACGACGTACCGATTACAGTATTACATACATCGTACCACACCATTAAAATTTAACACTAGTAATTTATTGTGTGTATGCAAATGATGTGAAAATGGAAACTTGAAAGAGACAAGACAGCTGAAGTAGGAAACGTTCACGGTACTTTAGAAGAAAAGCTGTTTGTGTTTTGTGTAGACTTACGCCACATTCATACGTGCTCGTTCCACCAGATTTTTCGGCCTTAACATCTTGGTCTTATTGTCATTAGGCAAAGGCGGCGGACTTTGTGCTAAAGCATCCACATCAATATCGTTCACACCATTCAACAAAGGTTGAGGTGAGTATGACCCATTCATATTCATTGTGTTGTAGGGAGAGGCTTGATTAGAATTCCATCCGCCGCTTCCCCCAGAGCTCATCGGTGAACTGATCGGAGTTGTTTTATTCGGAGATCTGACTGGAGCACAAAGAAATCTCTCACCATAGCCATTACTACTCCCGGAACTACTGCTACTTCCTGTGCTGTGATTATGTCGGCTGTACATGGACCCGTTGGAATTCGCAGTGGCTATAAATGTATTTGTGTCTGGGGGTGGTAATGGAGAACGGCCTCGGTTCATCTCCTCTTGATGCGATATCTTGCGATTCCGCAACTGTTGGTAGTTCTGTTTTAAGTGCTCTTGCGAGAGGGGACGGCAGAACGAAAGTTCTTCTGGATGACGAATTGCTGTTAAGAAAATCAAAAAATTAACATCCTGTTGTGAACAAATCCATTTAGACGCGTATTAAGCACAAATAATAAGGAGATGTACATTGGACATTAGCATAGAAAAAACAGACTATTGTTTATCACATATTTTGCAACAGTACAACACACCACAGTATGCAAATTGAGTATGTAAGTAGAAGTGTGAAAATGCGTGTCCAATTACACATACACACGTTATTCACTAAGGAAATACATATAAATATGTTATTCGTATTAGACTTGATAGAAAATACGGTTATAGGATAAGTATATATTACATTTTTAAATTATGTTGTCATTAACATGCAAATCTGTGCAAAATCATGCATAAAAAGTAGCACAAAGCGTTCATGTAGTTATACATAGCAAATTGAAAATGCTGAATCAGTCAAACACACGCACTAGACGAAACAAACATATTTTGAAATAAATTCGTACTTGGACCAAAATGCTGATTTTGCTTAGGCATGTATTGTTTTTCTCAATTTGTTCATATCATAGAGTTTGTGATGGATGACAGACTGATGGCAGTGTGAAAAACTAACTTCATGCTTAATTTGAGATACTGCACATTTGTATTAGTATCAACAAAATTATCGTGTGAGTGACATCTAAAGAATGAAATATGATACTGTGCTAAGTTATGAAACGGGCATTATGAATTTATCTAAACATATACATCGCAGTAAAACATGACGCAGTTAAATACAAATATTGCAGCCTTGTATTCGACTCTTTCTTACTCAGTCCGAAACATAAATCAAAAGTTAGAACGAGATAACGTTCGATTATTTTTAATGAAAAAACATAATATGATATTTACAACGAACAATTACATGCTCAACCTTAGTAAAATCCAGTATTTATGATTATACATTATCATATGCAAACACATTTTACGCTCTACAATTCTACATGATAACGAATGCTCTCTATCAGTACATAAACTCTTAATTTCCAACCAAGGTAACCTTACATCAGAGTTATTGAAAAGGGTTACATTCAGTCATTTTATGGCATAACCTTATGAATTGCTAAAATGATAAATTTGTAACATTACACCTACTATCACTGATTTATCACACTGTTATTCTATACACCATGTATGCGTAATAAAGAATAACATATTGTAATCATGTAGCGTTCTTGTGATTTGGTTTTGATATTTTGATGGGTCGACTTCATTGCCATTGCCATCACATCATCATCAACTGTCTCAAGTTTCAAAGTATAGAAACTCCTTCTACATGTTATCAAATCTCATACTATGCTGGTTACTGATATTATGCCATGAAGTAATACCGAAACAAAATAAGGTGTACTTTGATTTGATCTTAAGCAAGCAGTTAACATAATATTTATGCATTTGCAATGCAAAAATCCCAACCTAAGAATTAACTATGAAATTATTAGCAAATATGCAATTTCCAAAGGTTGAAGTACTATTACTTAGATACTTATCGAAAAAATTTTATACCATTTTGCAAGTAGTTATACTGATGTACTAGTAATTTGTAATCTTATTTAAATCATGAGTTTTGACAGATATACAAACGATTTCCTTATAAGGACTACCTTTGAAAATTAAACGAAAATTTATTATGTAATATGAATATCATAAATGATGAAAAATTGATATTCACAAATGGGATTGGTAAAAAGTTAAATAAAATAAAAAGAAACGTTTCTTATTGTATTGAGGAGATAACCGTAGGTTCTCCTTGCGAACAATCCTGTGAATCCTGCCCAGTATACATAAAGGTAAAGAAATCTGTAATATATACCCTAGCATTTTGTAAACCATGTTTTTTGATAAAACAAATAGCATGAGTCAGTGTCAACATCCTGTCTTAAAAGTGCTTCCATAAAAAACAAATATGCGAATCTCAGCGTTTGTACATTTTAAGTGCATTGTAAATAGATCGGCGCGGAAAAAGAAGAATAGTTTATCTTTACTTTTGCTTTCGTTTATGTATGGATAAGGTAAGCGGAAGCGCACGATAAAAATTGAGTGATTTAGTAGAGCGAACTATCAGTAAATCTAGTTCTGTGATTGTTATTATTGATTGATAAATTACTGCTATGTAAATGCTAAAGTGTTTCTGAGAAAATAACATTTGACAACCCTTGCAAAGCCTAATATTAGAGATTTTCAGCAAACAAAGCTTACCGAAGAAAGAATTGGCGACCATAATATTCACAATTTATGGATCTGCCGATATTTATGAACACAGTAGTATATAAGTAAACATAGTTTTTATTTGTTATCTCTTCATGGAAGTAGAGCGATGGAACTTTATTATGGTATAGGAAAACTGTTTACTTTGCAATACTTATATGAATGCCATTTGCAGACACTCCAATCCAAACACAATGATGACTAGGTAGATGTGTTTACCTTTATATGATCATAGGAACAATTTATCACGACACCAAAAACGGAAAGCAGTTTAATGTTTCCCAACATTACCTTTACTTTATCTAACCCACTGAGAGCATATCACAGGACTGCGACTTATTTCACTAACAAGCAAATTTTACATTGACAAATTGATTTAAGAGGATATATTGAATTTTCAAGGATTGATCAGATAGAGTCAATCAGCCATTCCAAGAAGCAAAGACAAAATGTAAAGCAATTAGCATAAACATGTTGGTAAGAAGACGAAAAGACGAAGAAGGTAGCAAGTACTAGGAAAGTGTATCTGCAAAAGCTGAAAATTGATTTAGAATGGAGAAACAGTGATAGTAATCACTTGCCTAATTCTTTACAAAGTTGAACGACTGCGTTGAAAGTTTTGATAGAGAAATCAACTTTACAATCCAAGGTGCGGCGATCTGGTAACTGAACCCTGAGCATCTGAAATAAAAGAAAATGACTTATATAAACATTGATTGATTGAAAAATTAATGTAAATGCACGTTTAGACATTTTCCGGATTAAAATTAGAGGGGAAAAGATGAAAGAGGGAGGAATATATAATAGGATGCTCAATCAAAGGGTACAATAGGCATCAAAGGGTTGAAGACAAAATTAAATTCACATTCAGAGGCTTATGAATGAAAAACATGATGCATGAAACGTGGAAAATAGGATGATAATGGTAGCAGAGAGGCAGGGGTGTTTGGAAACATCGAAACACGTTCCCAAATTCCAATTCAATCAAGAGACAACGTACAATAGAGGGACTCGGGCGGGTGTGTGTAGCGTAACACCAAGACTTTTCCTAGATTTACATTACAGAGTAAATAATAGGATTGTCAGACACAGGTTGCGTTGTGGTGTGAATAAATGAGCTTCATACATCGTGATAGATAGGCCATAGATAATATAATGCATTACACACACTTAGTACTCTGTAAGTATAGGAGACGATGATTTTGTACATTGTACAAGTGATTTGAATTCAAGAACGTGTGTGGGTCTGCACAAGAAAGAAAAATGAATTGGAGCCGTACTTTGTGGACAGGGGTGAAATAGAGAAGAGCATCCGCCTGTACTCCATACTGGTCAAGGGTGAATCTCGTCCGTGTGAGCCACACATTTCTCTCCGGCCACCACAATGCATGATCTGACCAGTCCACTGAAATCCCTGTGACAAAACAAGTTCAATTCATTTCATTAGTAACACTCTTTCATACACACAATACTACAATCTGTCGATCAATCATGATTAACTTGATTGCTTTTAAATCAATTTATCTATCTCATCCATCAGATTATTTCAAATCATATCTAGTATCTAGCCATGTACAAATCTATTAACCATGTGCCTACATAAGTGTGATGCGTTAAATATATGTAAATACCGATATTCTAGAATACTAGCATGTTTTTTATACGTGTTCTCCTTCTTGTGCTTTGACATGTCCTTATAATTGAAGGTAACAGTATACATACAAATTACGGTGCGTTTTAAGTTGGAGATTAAAGCGAACGTGGAGAGCTGAGTAATAAGAAGATCTTAGATCTTTCATTTTAATCTTATGGACACATTAGGATTAGACCGTATTAAAGTACAATTGCACAAACAGGACTATGACAAACTTTTCCTTTGAACCTTTGAATTTCTATTAGGTATTGTAAGCAGTGTAACCTTTTTATTACATTCATTTTATTCACTACAACTGTACTGTGCTGTGCGGATCCAAAACCGTAATACATTTGCGTTAAGTAGAATAGTGTAAACTAATTCGTAATTACTTAAGTACATGGTGTGTTTATTAATACAGTATTAATTATATTGTGCATTAAGACGATACTAGATCTATCATTATGTGTGAGTTCATGGTAGGTATGCTGTAAATACTATAGATAATGAATTCAAAACTAAACTCCTAACCGATTTAGTGATTCTTTCGCCAACTCAAAGAATAAAATTATCTTGCTTGCATCTCATTACTTTGAATTATCATAAGCGCAGCATTGGTTACACATAAAATGTTGTTGGTAAGAACAAATGGTTTCTGTTTAACATTTGCAATGCCAAGCCCATAGACTCCCACAGCTCTACTTGCTCACTATGCATACCTACCACACAGAATTTCAGTTTCCACTCTAGTGTATAGTAAACTACCTTGCTTTGCTAAGTAAAAAAATCAGTATCATGATGAATAGATAATATATGCAATGCAAAAGGTCACATCGTGTCATGCCTTGCTTATGACAGAGACTTGCCTAAAATCACATCACGAAGATTGAATGACATTCTCTAGTCAGTCAAGTTAAATTTTACTGCTTTGAATATCATAAGAAATACAGTACAGAGAGGATACCTACTCAAGGCAAGCAATAAAAAGACTAATATTGCCCATACAATCGTATAATCAGAAAAGTCAGCACAGCACAAAGGTAATCACTATACAAGGAACAGAACTCATTGTGCATTTGACATTTTAGTGGGTAGAATCTGTACATGAAATCTCGCCACACAAAAAATAACATTGTACAAGAATACATAGTGGAACAGTATTTTTTGCGAAACCCTCTGTCTCAATTTGAACCAAGATGCGTAGGATGTTATGTTAGCTTTCATTTGTTTCATGAACATTTGCTGGTCTAGTAACGTATTCCAATGTTGTTTACGTTTCTCTTTAAATCAAGAGACCAAAAGAGAGAACCATTCTATAAGTGTTATGGTTATTTTGTGAGTGGTAGGTTGCATTGTACATATCTAATATAATGTTCGAATCAAATTTGACTTTCTGGAGACATTCTTTGTCTATAGTTGTTGTAATTGAGTATAAAAAGTCGAGTAAATAGTCATGTAATTTAATTCTATAAGTAATGGTCAGACAGCCATAAGTCAATGTGCTCACAATCACAAGAATCCAGTAGTTTTATAGGTATTATGTTTAGTTAATCATGAATAATGTTCAATATCATTACTACGATTTAAAACAGGACAACTCACTTATCTAATTGGAAAGAAAGCTATTATGTCATCATGAAAAGTGTTTAAACTGAAGTTAACCTCACTCTGAACAGAATCTGTACAAAGGACGCTACACATTAGGTAGAATACTCTAATAATACTAGTATACAAATGTATAGCCCTAACTAAGTAGCAATATAATTAAATAAGTAACAATTTTATTACCGTAAACTGTAAACTAATAATTATTCCACTTTTGCAGCCACAGCAGCGCAGTGGAATGAAGTACCTAATGTGTATGTACTGTGTCCTTACTGTAAGTATGGGTTTAGAGTAGTGAAAAAGATTCAGAAACACAATATGTGTCTTAAGTGCATATTTATCGATAGTTTACTACTGTAAAAACTTGAGAGGACAGTCCAGTCAAGTCTACGATTGGTTTTTTTAAATGCCCAACCCAAAGGTGTACCCCAGAAATCCATAGAAAGAAATATCGGAAATTCATTCTGTTCGACACATGACACATCTTCGATTCTGATGTTGATACATGCTAGTAAAAAAAATT
Source organism: Yoshiicerus persimilis (assembly GCA_020352615.2). NCBI lineage: Eukaryota > Metazoa > Arthropoda > Collembola > Entomobryomorpha > Tomoceridae > Yoshiicerus > Yoshiicerus persimilis. Next base: position 36,209,711 of record CM036941.2, on the reverse strand, counting down.
CTACATAGGGTGTTGCATATTGTACAGTGTAGAATGCATGAGATACGCACATACAGGACTAAAACAAAACACAAGAAGAGTTTATCGGAGAAAAGAAAAGAAGATAACATAGTTATTTAATAAATTGGTAAACAAGTCAACAATAAGACGCTAAGTAAGTACATCATTTCTGTGGTGGATAGGTAATATTGGATAAGACTCCCTTGCCAAGAGCAAGAGAGACTCGAGTGCAGACGAAACCACAGCCATTACCACCTAATTGGGCCGATTGACCTCACATCACATCCCAGATGGAAATAAATGCGTGGGCTACTCAGCTCTAAGTATTTATTTCGTTCGAGTGTTCTCTACATGGAGATTTATGCACAAACAATGCCTACTCTACTGCTCTCGTCTAGACAGAACAGAATAACAACACTTTACTACTGTGTCTAAGTAAGTACAGTGGAAAAGATAAACACAGCCTTCGACTGATCTTCGTGAGTAGAAAAGAATACATCTGTTTTCTCATGTAGGCCTACTATGGATATCTTTGCTTTGCAATGCAATAATAATAGCTGATTGTCGGTCGTGCCGTGATTTGAGTAGGAGAACAAGTAGAGAGCGAATATGCAACACTTTTCCAAATAAGTCTCACTACAAATGCCATACCTGCATTTTACTCTATCCCACCATGAGTGATGCTGATCTTGAGTTTTTGGCTGACCAATATGTAAAGTATGCTACAGATACAATACCTAATACAATGAATGTATTTTACATGCAAGTTTCAGCTCAACCTCCCTTCAACACAAGAAACACATGCGTATGGGATTACACAAGGAAATCTGCCTAGCACACTTTTATTTTACATGTTTACAATATATTAAAAGTATGTACATGAATCCATGCACCAACTAAGAAAATAAAAGAGACCATTGTATTGTGCAAACCAATACAGAGTGCAAGAATCTCTTACTAGTCAAAAAGTCAGAACATTTTCTTAGGATCTCCTTTGCAATTCCACTCCACCCTTGTCTAAAAAATTCTTTCTCAAGTAAGTCATCGTCATTATTTTATGATGTTGAGCGGGGGTGCAAATCTGATTGTGAGTGAGCGAGATTCACTTTCATTTCAGCCTTATAAGTGATCATTTATGTATTTATGTAGCTAATGTACATAGTCAAATAACATATCATCACACTCTATTCAAAAGTCAGGCAGATGCACCATAATTCAATTACAGCACATAAAATGCTGCACGTGTGGTACTATTTCCCTCTGTGTACTATTTGTACATGGTAAATTTTACAACATGGATTGTAAAGCGGTCTATTAAATGTGCCTCCTCCCCTGTACCCAAATCAGACGAGCAAATTGTGACAATGTGTACACTACTAAGTACGTATGTAATACTAAGTCTTCAGAGATAACAATTATTCAAAATTTCCTTAAAACTAAAAAATCAAGCTCAGATGCTTGCTATTATTCTTGAATAATTTAGTGTTTAGTAAAGTTATTCACATGTTAGCACAATAGTATTGAATATTAAATATTTTTAAAGGTTGGGAATGTTTTCAAAAATTTCTCCATTCAATATTCAACTTTTTTCATATAAAAAGTTACATCATTTTAGGGCGCAGAATTGTTAAACACCCTAGAAGATTTGCTGTAGGGTGAACGTGAGAACTTAACAGATATGAGCAGCATACATGCATACAATTTGCTCATTAGAAGTTTTATATATTACATACGAGGACTTTAGCAGTGGTATTTTTTCGATATAACGAACATGTATTTAAGTAGGTACATAAAAATAAAGGAAATGAATATTGCCAAAGAAATGCTGACTTGATTGACTATATATTCAAATTAGCATGAGTATACATATTTAGCCACCGAATGTATATGCATGTGCTTCTTGGTAAATAGGAAGTCAGGGCGTTTTTACGATGAGGATTTCTGAGTTTGAGTGAGTCCCGTAACTGCAAGATTCAGGAAGGCAGGGAGTTACTTGTCATAGTCATGTCTTCCCATAGAAATCTACAACTTACTATTAGCTTAGCAATCCACTCCACCCGAGCTGAAGATTTCTCCTGGCTTCACTTAACGTTCGGGCGAGTTTGAGTCAATGATTTTGGCAGAGAAGCTCATTAAATTCTACCAGACGTTCCCAAGATATTTTTGGCTTCACACTATTTTATATTGTATGTGTTGTGCCTGCATCTTCTAACAACATACTCAAGCCATGGAGAAACAGAATCAGATATACATATTGCCAGTTGACATAATAGAATTCACCATTAAGTTAAGATGGGTATCTGAATAAACAACTTACTGGGACATACACGTCTCTGCAACTCTGCACTACTATAAATGAACAAATATACTTTTACTTAGGTACACTCTGTTTACTGTATTATATTATATTCCCTTGTGTACGTTCTGCTAATGCTGTTGACGTGCTGCTTTCTGCTCATTTATTTCTATTCGTGTGCCTCGCTCTCTTTTCATGATATTCAGCTAAACCAACTGCAGAACAAAAGTATATTTATATACTACATCAACATCACATCGTTAATTAAAGTTTAAATCATGTCTTAAATAAACTGGAGAAATCAGTAGAAGAGCACGTTTCTATTTTACCTGCCTTCATTCGTTAGTATACTAACACATTACTAAATTTATAAATCGCTCGTGTAACATTGCATACTAATGTTGCAAGTAAAACACTCCTTGAATAGCTCAGAAACAAAACACAACCATACATTAGCTTAAAAATTAAATCTGAACAAATTCTTACAACACTATAGTGCACATAACCTCTATTTGTTATATACTATTGTCGTTTAAATTAAGACTACACTTAACCAGCCAGATCTTTACTTTATAGTTTAGTGCATATTGTATATGCAATATTAATATAGGTAGTGAGGTTGAGGTCTATATTGCGGATTACAAAGATCTATAGAAACGTAAAGAAAATAGTCGACACCATTTCCTACTTTCTCATTCCTTTGTTAATCTACTACAAATTGGTGGGCTCTAATGGGATTTTATGGTCTCCTAATTACTTAAGAAAACCATTCGTCGTTTGTTGGGCTGATTTTTGCGCGTGAGCTCGTTCTGATAAACATAAGCTCCTCTAAAGTGCCAATAATATAATATACTAACACCATAGAAGCCAAAAACCAAGTAATAAGTACATCTTACAGAAGTCACTCTCTACCTAAACGTATTTACTTAAGGAAGATGCAAGACACAAGTTAGAGGGAACAATTGAGAACACTTAATCTTTTAGTAGTAGAGAAACTTAAGCGAGGAGGGCAGAGAGAAGTGACACAAGTCGCAGTAAAGTTTATACAATGGATATAAATAGGAAAAGTATCTAACCATTCATCATTTCATAACAACTACTGTATCTGAAGTAATATGCACAGCAGAAAGAGTAGGTAGATCTGTGGAGATATAACGTGTACACGGGAAAGACAGAACATAACAGAGAGAGATCTTTCTGTCTTGTTTCCTAAACACCCCAAATGCAATGAAATGTCTGGTTTCCCTGTTAGCTCTATCTTTCATCTAAATGTCTTAGAATAACAGGAAAGCTTTGCACATCATTGACAGGACAAACTTTAACTAGCCTGTACAGTACAGTGCAAAGTACCAGCAATACATACAAATAGAACATAAGGGAAGACCTACTGGTTTTAGGTAGTGCAGTGGTACGAGGTATATACATAATGTAGTTTGAAAAATTTGAGGACGAGTATTAAGTTTCTACAGGAGGTTGACATGATTGAACGACTGAACTATCTGAGTTGGTGGCAAAGTAACTGTAAGTGAAAGTGAGACACAAATAAGAAAAACGAGAACTGTAAAACTAGCTAAAAATAATCTAAAATATGAATCATGTTTCCAATCCGATACTATGAAGAATTCTGTCACCAATTACTAATCCATATAGACAAGAGTAGTTGAGAGAATATGAATACACTGAATGAAAGCAAAAGCCATTTATTATTGACAAGTTGTACGATAAATTACAAACTGAACTTCATTACTGTGCACTGTACTCGTTCATTATTGGAATAGTCACAAAAAACAGTTACCATTTTAGGTTCAATCAGGAAATCAACATTCAACGTTTGTAAATATTCATTGGAGACGGTGACTGTGACTGCACTGTGCGTGAAGCAGAGCAAAATTGGTAAAAAGACACATATACGCATTGCACTCATGGAGAAGACTCTTAAGATTTACAACAGATATGTTTAACATGTTGATGATATTGGATGTAGGTACTTGTAATAAATAGATAGAAGAGAAACAGGACTGAAATGAAAACTAAACTAAAGGACCAGATCATAAACTGCTGGAATTCGCTCTACTCTACGTCTATTACAGAGGAGAAACACAGAGAACAAGATCACCAAAAGAGAAGTAATGCAGCAGTGATTTTTTAGCTACGGTACTAAAGTTTCTTTCCACTCCATTTTATTTTATGTGTTCCTGCCGAACTTTTCTTTCCTTTTCCTTCGTTCCAGTTCGACATCCAACTTGCCTTTTTATAAACATTAACATTCTCCAAAAAGACACTATCAACATTGCTCAGTTAAAGACAATTTTTGTACGCCCCCGCACAGGTCAAAAGATTAAAATTACGAATTAAGGCCATTATTGTCGTCCTACTATAACATTTGGTGGATGACTCAGCAATTCATCAGCAAAACTGTTATTTTATGCTGAGTCATCTACATGAAGATCCGTGAAAACTAGAATACACTGCTAATAATTGAAATAGGCGAAATTATAACCTAAATTTTGTAGTAATAATTTAAATTCTAGAACTTATTTAAAACTTATTTGATATTGTGTTCAACCAAAAAATTGGTAAAATGCAAGTTACCATATTAATTTAGAATAGTAGTGATATGGAAGCTAGAATGAGTATGGTTTTATGTAGCTTTTAACAACGTAACTGAAACATCTTTTAAAGATTAGCCATGAAAAGCTGGAAAACATGCTCCCGTTAAAATTTATAAATGCCTCGTAACACAACGTATCCAGATTTCAACAAGATAACTTGGTTTTGACTAAAAGAGAAACTTTGACTGGAGGAGAGGGAGTCTTTGCGAATGAACCGAACCTTAGCTCACTTAAATTTACTGAAAGTTCTGACTTTTGACTTTCTGCTCTCATTTCCAAATCCCATTCATTTACTCAGCAAGAAGATCCTCGACAAATTATCTATTCCTTCCCTATTTGGCTACAAAACAGCCTCATTTAGACTAATCGCCTGCCACCGTTTCACCTACACCAAACGAACACTATCTAAACTCATCTCATCTCCCACCCATTCATCTCCATTCTTCTTCGTTTTAGTCCCTCCTATGTCTCACGAACATTTTACAGATCTATAGATACAGGTAGATTCTACAACAGTACATACAAGGACTAATACGTTATAAACATGGATCGCTAATACCTATGTACTTATAGAAGGTGGATATGCACCAACATAAATAATACTAAATCAGTCTAAACTCAAACTTGACTAACCAAAAGTAACCCACAAAAAAATGTATAGTTGCACTTACACAAGTTTGTCCGTAAAGTTACTTCGACGGGGTTCTGTGTTTCGTTCTATGTATTTTATGTTCATATTACGAGAAGTAGAGATGCCTCCTTTATGTTTCAGTGTTTTGTTTCGTGTAATTTAATGTAAGCTTAAGAAAACTCCAGTTTAGCTTCCGTTTTAAACTGGAAAACATTCCAAAGTGTAAGCACTAATGCTACACTGTTACATTTCGAGTAGATACGTATTTCTATGCTGAAACGATTTACAATCTCGGCTTTCAAACTCCTTCACACCCATCTCATGATCATAGTAATTTCCACTCTTTTACGCACAAATGTGTAGTAAGACATAAATTTTGAACTTATATAGAAAGTGAGCGTATATTACTGGCCATTGGAAAACAAAATTAGAGCAAGCTCCGTCAGTATTTTAACTCACAAAATTATTCCGCTGGCATTCAAAAATAGTAGTATTGCTTAATGATATGTAATAATATGTAATAAATAGATGTACCATATTACGATATTAGTCACTTTTTCACGTTCAAAATTTTATAGCTCCTTGAAATTTTTACATTGACCGTGAGAAAGTGAATTCGTGTCTTTTGAAAATGTGCAAATATATACCATAAAATGCATTCATACACATCCATTTCATTATAATAATGTACATTCTATTATAATTCAAGCTACTTACTACATAAGATTCCATAATGTAATACAACTTTTCATATCTGTACTAGTACAGAGAACAGTATTAACACGTTTCTGTAGCCGTATTCACTCATAGCCTAAGTAGTACGCACTTATTTTCGAACAGTTATTATCAGCAGAAATTTTGCTTACAAATTGACATTACTCGACGGTTTCTATCTATCTGCAATAAGTTTCCTTGAATCACAAGGACTTGCAACGCATAACGCAGAGAATTGGGTACTGTTGTGTGCCATAACAGTTCCAACAATGTCAGCGTCCTTTCTGTAGTTTAGCCATCTAAGAAACTAAGGCTACTTAAGATATCACCAATAAAACCAGACAATAAAGTTACAGGGTAAGAAACACGATGACAAGTTTTATTTTATTCTACTGCAAATTCCAACCCAGGAAAACATTAAAAGGACAGAACTGCACAGCAAAGGCTGACTACTAAAAGCGTCTTTGTTTTTCTTTCATTCTATGTACAAGGAAAATTGCAATCTTATCTATTTTGTTCTTTTTGCCTAACAATGTTATAATTTTTGTTTTCCAAGAACACTTTATTGTTATTTAGAGTACGTGCCTCTATGGATTTCTCTTGTAACTGTAAAATGCACGTTCTATGTTCAGATGAGACAAATTACACATCTAAAGATATGTAGTGGCACAAAAAATTTTCAGGTCAAGTAATGCCAAATTCTCGTAATGCTATAAGAATACATAGGCACTTCAGTAATACTCACCGTCATCGTAAATGTCGGCTAATGGAACGTTTAACTTTCCGTAGTTCAATTTAATCGCAATTCCACAGAAAACGGGTAATTCTATCAATAACCAATGAAATACTTTGCTATGAAAGTAAAATTACATATAATTTCGCCTTTTCCTTACTTTTTATCGTAAGTACCGCATTAAATTGATTGCAGATGTAATTGCAGCCGTAATTTATCTTAGAACTTAGAACTGAGTTCAACTCTGTAGGAATGCATTGCAATGTATCAACTTTACAATAGAAAGTAGAATTTTAGTGTTCTGATGGTAATTCAGGGAACCTTATTCCACGAAGGTATATCTACAGCATTATTATTAATACTCTTTGAGTAGCGACAAGAGAGAGACTTTTTTAATGTCTGAATGAGCGTTAGTCACCCTCCATTCTATTATAATCGTACTTAAAGAAAAAGTAAAGGATTGCTACAAATAGACGAACTTCCTCTTCTCAACCAACTTTGCACATCTTTGCTTGCCATGAAAAAGATGTCTCCTTCTGTTCTGTTAGGTTGAATTTGAATTGCCTTACAGAATCAAAATATATAAAGAAAAAGTGAAGTGTGCTGCTTGCTTTGCTGTGTCGTCGTCTCTTATCTGTGCATCTACTCGTCTTTGTAGTATCCTGTCGCAACGCAATGACATACAACACAACCCAACAAGGCAACTTCTTTCTTATTTCTAACTCTTACCTCAGCAGGAAAAACTACAACAGACAAGGACAGGGGCATTGAGGATAAAGTAAGGTTGAAACTTGCATACACATATTCCGACCATGCAATTCATATACATGGTACACTATACAATACACAAAGCACTTGTTATTATGATCTGGGATATAGGATAGTACACATAATGAAATAAAAGTCAAAGAGAGCTTAGAACTTGTAATGAAAAACAGAGGCAACTTTGTACAAGCACCGTAGATGATAACACAAATAAATAGCACAAGGTATCTTGAACATTAAAGAAACTTTTCCAGAAATGAAATTGAAAGGAGATACGTATACATTTAGTTTAGTGATGGTGGTAATAACATAGGCAGAGCACTCATAGTCATAAAACTTCATAGTTGACGGAAAACTTTTCCGGATCGGATGGCATTTCCTATCCACCCATTCATTCCCCTTCCAGCGTCCTCATTTCCATGCACACTTTTTATTTCCGCAGCAAACTGTATTGTATTATGACAACAGCACCATCCCCCACACTATACTCATACACAGTGCATTTATAAACACTGTTATACATTCAGCAGAACAAGTACAACATTATTAGTTACTGTTTTACTACTATTGTATAGTTCGTGCAATATAATCTAGAAGTCAAGTGATTCCCTTCCGGGCCTCTATGGTTTGGTTTCGCCTGGATCTGGAGACTTATGGTGTTGCGTTTTTCTGATACACTACGGTTTGCTATGGTTGTAATTTTTTCGTATACAAGTTTATTAGCTAGGTAACCAAACCACTGTCTGCAGTCTACATTGTAATTGTCTTTCCTAAAGCTATGGAACTTTGTGTCATGACAGTGCAGATACACAGAATACTTATGAATAGCAAAATAAAGAAAAGAGTGAAGCCTCCTTGTCTATGTCTGATGATGATGATGGGAATGCAGTAATAAATGTTTTGTAATGTAACACAGCACGTAAAGTAAACTAACGAAGCGTTTCACAATATCGCATGTGCTATGGAAATCAAGGGAGGCACTTTTTCCTGCTCTACTACTTATCAACTCCATCCATCACTCTCATTCAAAATACGCTGTACAATATGTATATCAACTGGAGGAAAATGAAAATAATCCGGTTGTCTTCCATTGGAGTGAATTGGAAGTTTAAAAGTCAAGTTAAAGAAATGCTGCCTTGATTTTTGACTGGATTTCACTTTGGGAGCCTCCTCTCCTTAAGTTTCTTTCTGGTTCCTTTATGAAATTCGTGACGTGACGATCTTGTCGAAAGGCAACGAAAACATTACCATATTCTCGTGCCCAGGAAGATCCTATGCCTTCCTCCTCTTACATTTTACGGCTTAAATATCTATGTGCACTACAATTGCTCTACCTACTACTGCACTATTTACTGCATATCCACCTTATCTAGACACCAGTCCGTTCTGCTATGCTATGTGCCATGACATGACATGGCGTTCTATTCTATGTCCGTCCAACCGACCCGCTAAACCTCCATGTTATGTTGATGATGCCTAACGTAAACGGACGGATTCCATTCATCTGACGTGACAGACTGACTTAACTTCACTGACTTCAAGTCATACACAACACAACACACAAGACGTAATTCTATTCACCCAACTACAAATAATATAGCCCAACAAAAGTACTAAGTGTTTTCCTTCCCTCAAATTAAAATCTTCCTTTTTACAGTTGCATTACATTTTTGTACACCTAATCATATTGTATACAATATTAAATAATGATAATTAAATACCCATTGAGGCGTATTTGTCTAACTTTATTGTAAATAACTGTAAGCGATTTGATTTAATGACGTAAATTGCATCTACACTAATCCTGAACCACTCTGGGCTCTAAGAACGTTGTGGCACATTTGAATAAATTGTTTACCATGATTACTGCATATCTCCATCTTACCCAAGCAAATGAGAGTACATGAATTATAGAGAATGAAACTAGCGGGTAAAATAGGTAGCTAAAGAAGAATTAGTTCTGTAAAGAAGCGAGTACACTAAAACACACTGCATTGTACACAGACTTGTAGAAAAGCAATGTTATAAGCTAATCTATACGAAATTGTATGTTGCATAAGTTTACTAGTATGCATTACGTGAAAATACTGTAAAAATGGGTTTGTTTTCAGCTTAGAGTAGGAATGTAAGTAAAGCTGAAAGCGCTGTGTTTCTAAAAGAGAGTTTCTTAAGGAGAAGTTGAGCTAGGTGCTGGTGATGTACAAAGTTTACGTTTACTTTGTTTTCCATGCTCCTATGGTGCTAAAAGGGTTCCTTTTGTCTCCACTATTAAACCGTTAAGGTTGAGTTTATCCTGAGATTTAACATAGTATACCTTCACTTCACATTGGAATGCATCATTTTTCTCTCTCGGTTTAAACCCTTGGTGTTTGATCCTATAAACGGTGCAGTAATAGTAATACTATAATTGTAAGTAAGCTAAATGTTATAACAGTAAAGGCCTACTGTAAGGTTTAAGCCGTAGTTATATTAATACGAAACGAAAACAAAAACTTAAAGTTAGCTTGAGCTTTCCGTCAGTCTGAGCAGACGTTGTTTCACCAACCCTTCATTGTATTTAGTAAAGTAAGACCGAAAGCTGTTTCCCATGGAATACAGGGTTTCTAAAAATTCGTGATCAATTTTACGGATTTTTGTGAAAAAAGAATACCCCTGTAGTACAATGTAATGTTGAATCGAGCATTACATTACAAGTAGCTCTTGAATGGAGATTCTGCCCAGAGAAGAGAACAGTGTAGGCATTATAATTTTGGAGGCAAAAGTTTGGACCGCTAGTTGAGGTTCACTCAGGTCGCTCATTGTGTGTGCTTAGATATTTAGGTATGTACACTTCATGTTTTCAACATCACTTTACACTGAGTTGAGTTGAGCTGACTTGAGGCTAGAAAAATGTCTAAAGGTCTCTCTGACTCTAACATATGTACAAAACACTAGAGAAATACAAATTGATTTAGCCAAGTCCCTTGTGTACTTACTTATTCTTTAGTGATCGTTTAAACATAAACTTCATTTTCATTTCATTTCAAAGAAGGTAGAATGTTGGCTGGTGATGAGGCGGGCGAAAGTGGCTTTGTAGTCTCTACTGTTGCCTGCCTTGCCTCAAGTTCCTTTTCTTGTACACCTAATCTAAATACAAGACGCTTCCTTTCTGTTCTATGCGTACATTTGTCTAATGTCTGATGCCAGTCGTAATAGAACATTAACCTTGGTATGGCCGTTGGATATGCCCCATAAACTTCTCCAGTCCAAGAAAGAAGAATGATCGAGTGAACGAGGAAACCGTACGACAACCGAAGATACTATAAAAGGAACCTTCCTTTCATTCCCTATGTCGTTCCAGGAGACTTTTAGATACATTACATCCAAATACATACACGATCAGGAAAAAATATGCACAGGAATGCGTCATCCTCATCAGTTTATCACCATCGCCATCACCATCATCATTATTAACTGAAACCAAACCACTCAGATATCTACGACTATCCATCCAAACTAACATTAACATTACTTTCAACAAAACCTACACATACGTATTGTAAATTGTAACAAAGTATATCTGTGTATGCAATAATTACTTATCTAGGATTCAGCATTGGATACAGATAACACTTATGCCCTAGAGCCAGTAATAAAACTCGATCATCTAATGTCAAGCGTGGCCCTCGTCAACCATAAATATATGCAACACTTTGAATCGTAATGGAATGCTGAAAAGTCAAAAGGAGCTGTTAAACATCTACTAATGCTAATCGACTGACATAATGTGTACACCGAATGTATGATACCTATTTAAACCTGAATTTTGCATTAATGCTAGGGGATGAGAGTTTCCCATGCAAAAAAGATACTTTCCTATTCCTTAATGGGCAATAATATTACATTGAGTTGTTTCTCCAACCATATCACAACACATTAAACACACTTCTACACTTGTGCATGCGAAATCATTTTATTTTTTACTGTACTTGTAAACATTCACCATTACAACGAAAACTAACCTGCTCATTTAATTTTAGATGTTAATTCCAATTCAAATTCACAATTCCAGTTGTCACTAAAAACTCATAATATTACATTATCAAAAGCAAAGTGTCTAATTTTCATAAATTCCAAATTTTTAAGCAAGCAAACATTTTTCCAACGTTCATTTTAGATATCTCATTTAGACAACGAAACGATCACTAGCAAAACAAGAGCGAGAGGAGAAAACATGAAAATAACTTTGCCGTACTGATTGCTCTTCAATGCTGTTCACTTCAACACTGTATTTGTTGCAGTACAATGTTACTGAAGTAATACTAGGGTCTGAATGTACCTTGTTACTTATACACATATAGGATTCAAAGCCTACTTATTTTATTGCTAAAGTAATGTACTGTACTGTATAACTAAATGTACTTTAGTTCTTCCAATACTTTGGTATGCCTATTCTTAGACATCCACCGATCACCATCATTGTACTACCAAGTCTGTACACAGATTCTATAGTGCGTACAAACCCTTATTAGATGAAAGCCTTCGTCCTCTGTGGGTCTACGACATATACAAGTAGAAGTAAATGAAATGCGTTGATTTTCATCCGTTTGTTTTTGTGAAGAGGAGAAGAAGGGGGAGAGAATAAAAGAGAAGTGAGAGAAAAAGGCAAAGAATGTGATGAAAGTGCGAAAGTGCTCACTACTGTCCTGTCCTCACTATGTGTACATTTCATTTCACCCATAAGAATCTCCTAATCGTATCTCACCACAAAAGAAACTATCCAAATGAGACACTAACGCGTGTCTCCACTCCAATCCACTTTTCTTTTAACCGTGGATATGCAAGACTTATAAGCTAAACTTTACAACGAGAATTGAGTGGAAGGCAGAAAACTGGGTTTTGGCTGCTTTGCGTTTGGGTTTGAACAAGTATTATACGTAACGAGCGTGTATATCTGAATATGACCTCCGGTTTTATTTACATTAGGAAACCTTGTGCCAAAGTCAACAGTTTTTTCCTAGTCTGGCCTAGAGGTGGATTGGATTGCATTTGAATTCAAAATACTCCTCCACGCATAAGCTTACTGTACAATGTGTCTCATGTACATTATGCATGAATATAATTCTATAAACTTCCTTGCATTTCATACATAGAATAACATACATCAGATTTATCAGAAGAAGAGTTCCGTGCACACGACAATCATAATACCGTCGAGATACACTTACAAAATAGCTTACAGATTTACTGCTTGTGCTTACTGTAGGCGACTAATCGCAAGTAAGTGCTTTATATTGTACACACACCTAGGTATGAACTAAATACAATCTGCCTTGGCTTTGGCTCACTTTCGTTTCTTACAGAAAATGCAAAGACAGCATTAGACTAACAGATAGTAGCACAGGATGTATGGATCCAGATAGAGGACCAGAGTGACAAATGGGATAACATGCATGATAAAGTGATATTAAAAACCTCGCCCGGGTGATAACGATTACCTTAGACTGTACAAACAAGGTTCTACATTGTCGTTCTATCAAGTAACAAGTAATTTCAACTTACAGTTACTTATAATATCAGTTCTAGCCTTGCTTAGCCATGCCTTGGCCTCATCTGATGTGATCTAATGTGTCCTGATGGTTCTTTACAACATCAAACCGTATGTTACATGTCACAAATCCAGAAAACATGGTCCTTTATTCCAGACCAGTACCAAAATCCCATTTAGCCTTGTCACTTTCAAGAAAATCCTATGTAAATTGAAGGAAAACTAAATTTCCTCTACTTTACGACCCTTGTTTTAATACCAGCACATATATCTATGAAAACCCAGGAGAAAAAGGAATCAGGGATTTTTTCCCTCGTGCTAAGTTGATGTAAGCATTAACTTATCTATGTCTAATAGCTAGCAGTACATAGTCATCATTTCATAAGTATATTGTTTTATATCACCGGTAATATTAACCTAGAGGGTGCACATAACTATAAAGTATTAAACTTTTACTCTGCTTCTAGACTCTAACTGGGGCATTAAGAATCGCTTTCACGCTCATGACATGGAAATCTTCCTAAGTCCTCAAATCCTTGTAGTAAAAAATAATCTCATTTCAGCTCATTGCTACTATGTCTCTGGCACCCAGTTGGTTTTCAAAGTGTTCATATTGTGAATGTTAATGTTACACTGAGATCAAAACCTACCATTGATTCGAGCATTCAATTCTAAAAAACTCTGTAGTTCCGTTCACAAAACTACTTTTTGGCTGACTTCCTATTCTTTACGTAGCATTTTTTCGTTAAAGATAATTTATTGCAAATCGATATTTCCCGAAATTCGTTTTCCTACTCTTATTAGCTTTTCAACATGCGGAAATCTAAGAAAAAATTGTAAAAACTGTACAACGAAACATTTTTTACTGATTTTATCTAAGCAAACCTTTTTTACACTACAGAAAGCAAAATCAATCTATAATAGGTGATATAAATATTAAGTAAAATTAAAATATCATTGCACAAGTATTTGGTTGCTTATCGAGTGTAGTTGTCCAAAACCAGAAAGCTACTACAGTGTAGTGTAAAGCAAAGAAAGTTTTTATCAATGTAATGCTTACTACTTATGTGTAGTGTTCAGATAATTTTATCACTCTCACTTTGCTCTTCCCTTCTCATTACGCTACATTATGGATCTAACAAAGCACTCAACGTATATTCATTGTAAGTAATATTTGGCCATAAAAAACTAAATATATAATGAAAGAAACCCATTCACACGTACATTCATATTCTAAGCATAAGTACACGTATTTTATTAGTAGGTACGAATGTTTGTAAGTCCTCAGCTCTATTTACCTGCGTGTAATGTGAACACTAATTCAATCCTATACAAATAATAAATAGTAATGGATCGTTCCCTGTATAGTAACGGGTTGCACAGGTAGCATACATTTCTGCTGTACAGGATGACTCATAAATGGTTTAGTCTACTATTCGAAGGAACAGTATTTTCAGAAAAGTTACTTCTTATATGCACAGAATTTAAATGAACTTTTGGGTTTTTTCTATATATTTATGGCTAGTGCTAGTAGTATAAATGAAAACTTACTCCAAAAATACATTCGTCAGGATCCACAAGAATAGTCAACCGAGAAATTCTTTGGAAAATAAAAATAATGAGTTGTGCAATTTTTTGGTACTTAAGGTCATTAAGGTGTGTTTTACATTTTCTCTGTGAATTGATTTATCAATTTATTTTAGCTAACTGCATTTTATTGAGATTTACGAAATTCATATTTTCTACTTCGTTTGCTTAATATAAATAAGCATGAGAGATGATTGAAGAGGTGGAATACTTATGATATACTAGGTACAAAAAATAAAGATTTTTTATTGTGTAAGTATGGGTCTAAGGGTCAATAAATTTATCCGGGAAGTGAATCAACATTATAATCGCTCGAGTACCCTTTCTTTTGTACTTTTCTCTTTGCTTCACCCTATTCATAGTGTGTATAAATAAAACACATTACTGATTGAGATTACATCTCCTTATAAGCCTTATGGTTCCATGGATTCATTGGGTAAAAGACGAGTTTGTTATGTTAGGTGGTGTTCATTGTCCATTTGTACTTCTTCCACTGCATTACCTACATTGTCGAAAGCAGCAACAACCACACATAAAGCTATGGAAAAGTAATGTATATTTATAATGCTTGTACACAGAATTAAAGCAACAGCAATGACAGGAACAGCAATATCCACAATTCAAACTCAACCTCTGTGAAATGCCGAAACACAGTAACACAGACATTGTACTCGTACTTCATAAAACTCAATTCTTTTCTCTGCATTATGTACATTATTATTGCTAAGACTTCCCTGCCATTCGTCTTCTATCCAGTTCAGATTTAGTAGTATGCCAACCGAACCGTTTGCTTTACACATCACAATTGCTATTGTCTGCTATAATACTGTTATTAGGTAATGCAACGAGGAAATGCATGAAATCCAAGCATGCCCAGAAATACTTTAACCTTTCGGGAAAAGGCATAAAGCAAGTCTTATAAAAGAGAAATTTTATGGAGAACATTTTTATTTTCCTTCTTTGGTTTATACCTACCTTGTTCATAAAGATTCAAAGCAGTTGAACTTTGTATAGTTCACATCGATTCATTTCTACATACCTTAATACCTTAACAAGTGACTACACATAAAACATTTTTCAATCCTAATTTTTTTGACCTTATATTGTACACGTATAACTGATGTCCCATAAACCAATCCGGTAGAATCAGAAACTCAGGAACTTTTCTTTCTTGCTAAGGAATAAAAAATCAGTCCGCCAGTACCTATCCAAAATCTAAATTATCTACGTAGAACATCCCTTTCAATATAAGGGTACTATTGTTATCTTTGCCAATTCAAATAGTCACTATAATATTATATTAAAATTTGATATATCTGTATTTTACTTGTACGATATAATATATTTGCAACCAGTATTTGAATAGTAGAGATCGTTTAATATAATATTTATGTTAGAATGGGATTGTAATTAAAAATATGGTATACCATGTTACATATTCATGTCATTACTCATATTCATGTCATAAGTATTAATACGAAATGGCCACATTGAAAATTAGATGCTATCTGCTTAGTGCCTTAATAGGCACACACATCTCGATCACCTTTCATCGATTTAATCGAGCAATTTGATGAGAATAATCTAGTATGTACACGCATACACACTATGCGGGCTTGGAACTTGCTGTGTGATGTGATGGTTTGGCAAGGACGGTCGTTTATCCTTTCTTTACGTATACTCCCTTATAATTCTTTGCACTAAACTGAACGCATATATTCAGATAAGTGATAGTGTAGAAAGACAAGTACATTTTAGTATTACATACTACGCATTGACAAACGTGCAGCTTTGCATATAAAGCAAATGTAAAGGCCACAGAACTAAAGTACCTCTGCAGCTATGACTGAATTACTTACTTGGTTGCATACAAACATCGTAGAGAGTACTATAAGCAAGAGACTGTCTTGTCTGTCCATCCACAACACAATACGCTAGATAAAAAGCTAGTTGTGAGTTAACTAAATAAAGGAGATACTACTACGCCACGCCAGACCAGATGCGTAAAGTAAGTTTACATGCAGTCCAAGTCTCTTTCACTCACCCACAACCTCTTCCTTTACAGACACAGTATAGTAAAGGCCAGTTGGCCAAGGCGGATGCTCAAGGCCTCGGGGAATATCACTCTCTAACGCATAAATCCACTACTCTAAGGATAAGAGTTATATAAGTTCTATCCTACGTGAATAACATGCTAGCCTCTTTACACACATAGATACCTTTACTCCAACTACCCACATACAAAGAGCATAAAAAACTTCATCAGCTTCCTTGGAATTTCCCTCCCAAATGTGAAGTAAAATGCGAAAAACATGTCCAGGAATTTCAAGATCACTTCTAAATACAGTGGAATCTTGTCCCACTGGGGCAAAACATTACAAGGGTCTGCGAATCATATTGAAATTCCTAAACGTTTTCGTGTCAAAAATTAGTCATCACATTCCACGGATGCAGTATGCAGTGCACATGTGGAAAAAATTTTAAATGAGGTTCCTGGCTTTTAGTTAGAAGAAAAGTACCTAGGTATCCATTATGCTTCATGGTATCTACAAAGGCAGTAGCTTAAGATTAGCATTTGTTACTTGAGATGGTACCAAATATTCTACACGCATTACAATGCAATGAATTGCATCACAGTAGAATATGTCTCCACGTAATGAAGATTAAAGCAGGTTGCTTTGACTGCTGTGATGTAATGGGAAAGAATGAGGCTCAGAATAGAAAATCTTCGGAAGAGGAACTAATCCTATTATTATGACTACAAAACGAACTGTGACGGAACGGGAAGACGTGACATGGACATGGTGGACCTAGTTTTTAATCTTAAGCTTACATCATATCGAAAAATCTTGCAAAAAATAAAATGTACTTTTTATAAGCTTAAGTAATGGAGAAACTGGTATAGCTCGATAATTGTCAGACCAGTTGTTCTCTTTACTCACAATCAGTCACTTGCTAAAGGAAAGACATGCACCACTGGAATCTGACTGACATGACATTCCATTGCTTCTAACAATAAGTAGTTTTACAATTTTACATTTAAATGCAAAAAACCCTACAACGTGTTCACTGCATTACATCAGATACTTTGTAATGGATAATGGGTATACTGTACTATAGTATATTGTAAGTTCTTTAAAAAATCGCTAACAAAAACTATGCTATATTACAACGATATGTTTATTGTCTTTTATTATTGCTACATATCAGGAGCATATATAGTTCCAAGAGAACAGAGACAGACAGACACGAATAAGATTAGAACATATATCGCTGAAATTCCAGATCGTACTTAGCCGTAGCAAATCAGGAAGCATAACACAGAAGGTACGAAGTAATTCACAAAGGCGAGCAAAGGAAAACAAAATAATCGTAATTTATGAGAGATGCAGGCCAAAATGCATCAAATCTATTCCTAGTGAGCCATTCATCTTGCCGGGAAGATAAAGACATATTTATCCTACAAAATATATACAAGAACGCTGCCATAGTTAATAGGAACGGGTGTTGAAACGGAACTCCCCGGCCAAATACCGAATTTGCTATGTTCTCATTCTAGTACCCTTTGTGCAAATGCATATATAAGCAGTTAACCAACTGACTCAAAATCACCAAGAAATGGTTCAGTCAACAAAGCGGTACTGCAATGTAAATATTCATGTAGTATATCCTATAAGTGAATTGTATCCCTATTTATTCCTTGCATAGAGGATAGTATACTTACATACAACAAACTTCACACACATTTGCTAGTAGATTTATAGTACGAGTTTCCATTTCAAGATCAAAATTTACTTATTCTTCGTGCTAATAGTAATTGCAAGAATGCTAAGACAAATATTAATAATATTTACTCATAATAATATGTTGCACTTTATTTAATAGATAATGTGGTTGGAAAAAATTGTTATTGCAAAAAATGTGTTTTTTAAATTTTATGTCAAGGTAAAAGGATATAGAATTTCCAACGTTAATCAATGAAAAACCTGTGAATCGATTTATTCATTTTCTTGTTTTGTTGATACAAGTACGTTTGTAGGTTCTAAGATCGTAATTTGTACATGCGAGATTTCTCTTTATATACGCCCAAATGTATTCCACCAGTAAAATACCTCCTTGAATGTACAGAAGTAAGCTATATAATGTAAGAGCCCATAGAAACGTACAGTAACATAGATGTATGTTTCAATCGGAGAAATGAAATGGTCCAGAGTACAAACAAGAGAATGTTCAATGTTACGCATCTGAAACTCTTATGACTATAACATAAAGGAGGAGAAAGGGAATATGCTTAGGAGAGAGTCGCAGAAAACATATAAACTGCTGTCTCAGGAAGCTCCAGCCAAGAAGGAACGACAAGACAAGAACATAACAGAATTGAGGTCTCTTGGACTGGTGCCATATGTGATGCGGGATTGGATATTGGGAGCTTGCTCGACTCAACTTAAACTCAACTTGTCTTAAGTAAGAGTACAACATTGTTAGACTTAACATTAGTTAGAACTAAGAACAGAACTCACAAACGCACATCTTACTCTTGGCTTCCTTTTAGACTCATTCGCTACGTGGTTCTGCTCCCAAAAATATTTTTCCACATGCACAGCCAAAAACATTATATAACGAAGCTACTCATGTCATGTGAGGCGTATGTGTTTTGTAGGTAGATATTTCAGCATCCAAGTGAAACTCCTAACCGACTCCGACTCCAATGCTGGTCCAAGTGAACCAAACAAGCTAAAAGTCAATTAGTTATAAAAGGATACTGCTGAGCATCAAAGATAGAAAGTTGCTGTATATCTATATCACTGGAAAAATCATATTAAACTCAGAAACAGTACACAGTACTCATATACACTGCACATGAGTGATTTTCTTTTCTTTTAAAACTTGAAACAGTCAAAATATTGAAAAATTTCCTCTTGCAATTAAAAATTGGCTTTTTTAAATTCTTCAAAATACCAACATATCTACTTTACAATTAGAGGTAAAAAGATTTTGTTTCGTAAAAATAAAAAGGTGCTGCAAAATTACAAATTATTACTTCAAATTAAATACCTGGTAAGGAGTAAGAAGCGACCCAAACCATAATCCACATTTCATTTGCGAGTATATAAGGTACAAGGTACAAGTCTGAGTATAATTATACTATTGTTTTGAAAATAAACCAACAAATAATGAAGTACTCAATAAAATTGACCAGTATTAATTGTAATAGTGCGTTATTAAGTGTGTTATTTGTGAAGATTTCACAATAATAATTGAATTTGGTAAGTACGAATTGAATATCCGTATTAACTTCAGAGTAATTAAAGTTCAGCGTATTAAAGTAGCAGAAAGTTCCTTCCTTACCGGAAAATTTGTCAATTGCTATGTACGTGTAGGTACTGTGTGAGCATGCTATCACACTCTCGTAAACTACATTTAAACTAGAGTTAGGCACGCGAAACTTAACAGTAGCTAAAAGATGGGAAAGTAAAAGCTTTACAATGCTGGAAACGTTGCCATTGCACGCACGAGCTTTGCAAATAAAGGAAGACTTGTTCTTTAGCACGGACTATTTCCTCTACTCTGAATATCAAAACGAAATTATCCAAATAAACATTGCCCACATACGTATTACTCTCCTTTGATGCACATTATATACAAACAAAGATAGTTGTTTAATGCTTATCTACCTGTGCCAGATGATGTAATAGGACAAAGACAACTGTATAGAGTTCGCTATTCCGTACTGCAATATAAACAACCAAAAGAAACTAATGTGTACTTGTAAAGCTACTGTCAGATATGATATAAAATAAGAACTGGGGAAAGCATTGGCTGATTCTTTTTTGCCATCCCCATTTTAGCACTTCTGTGGCCTACATTCCTATTCTAATCAAACATCCTTGCCTATGTATTAAACTGTCTGTTTCGTTTACTTTAGTATTCGTGTGATATTACGATGTTTTAATACGCACGCTATGAATATGAATGACTGAATAGCTAGTATCTGTAGTTGGCGTCAGCGTAATGTAATGTCCCTCGAAACTTAGCATTAAACCACACAACGCGAAACATTGCTTCAATATAGGTCGCGTTGGGTGGTCTGGCGCTAAGGATCGAGGAACCGTACATTACTAGTACTGCAACACAGTAGCAACAGCAAGGAAGATCGTCCATTAGATATGATGGTCGCTGGTCGGCTGTTCTCTCATTTGTTCCGACAATATTTCTTATTCTTGGTCTGTCTCTGCCGAGTACTATAGCCTCATGCCACAGTTTAGTGAATGAACACACGTTAGCTGTCTCAGCGTTTTCAATTTCTCCTCCTACTCCTCTCAAAATCCCATTCATTCAGGCTCATTAGAAGTAGAACACACACATCAGGAGTCAGGAGTAACTGAAACCTTGCAGTTACTACATTAATCTTCCATCTTACACAAGTTAATTGCAATGCTAGTCACTCTGTAGCCTCCGCGGATACAAAGAAAAGGCGTTTCACTCTTGAAAAATTGTTAGACAATTCTATTTATCTCCGCGTCTACTTGGTTTTGTGGGAAACGCCGCTACGTCTTTAGTAAAAACTCAAAATTACGTTAAGTAGCTATTATTGTGTAGGTAAGTACTTATAACTGGGATGTTATGCCCAAAGACTTAACTTGTTGTGTCAGTGTCCATCTAAGTTTTAATTCTTCATTGACTACCTAAACTGGAATCACGTATTTATATACATAAATATATCATGATTCTGCATTCTTATGGTTAAGGCCATTATATAATACTTTCCATACATTTTAAATTATAACTATTACTAACAGATATAGTTTGAAAATTGTCCTGGTTTTAGAAATACAGCAGAATTTTTAGAATTCCAATTTTAATAAACTTATATGCAAGTCAGCAAATTGAAGTAGGAAAACAGACATTTCTGGTTTGTATCAACAAAGAGAGCAAGAATTGAGAGAAGTAGTAGTAGATCCCCTCCTGAAAGCGAGGAATGAATGAGGGTATGTAAACTGCAACTACAATATAAATTCCAAGGTTTAAGCGAAGAGTTAACATTGAGCTATAGAGGGATGACGGGTGCTGTGATATTCACTGGAGGATAGACAGTTCCAGTCTGGAGTGACTCGGTTACAGTTACATTGCAGATGTAAACAAAATGTTTCGCCTTGCAGTTAGTAGGAAGGGATTTTTGGTCGCGTGGCATGACATGATGACATTTCCACCCTCACCAACCTAACTGAAATATTCTACGCTGCGTTAGTTTAGTTTAGTTTACTATCTGTTACTAAGATGCGATATGAGGTTGTCTTGTCTCTTCTGCTTTGTGCTACATTCATTTCATTGCGTTACGTTGCATTACAACATGACATAACATTCCATGACTTTAAGCTCTGGTCTTTACGTTATGTTGTGTTATTATACATAAGAATGGATATAATCCTTTCACAACTGCTCTACATACACACACGCATTTAACCATACAATTTATGTACAACATTAGATTGTTATAATGTATAAGCCAACTTAAACACTTTCTTGCTTTGCTCCTCTTCTTCCAAAGTAAAACCACATGCGAAGTGATGCGACCGGAAAGAGCTTTCCGGTTACACCCGCCCAATGTTGGCAATCAGCAGTTTTAGGGTTATTATCAAGTCTCTTTACGTACCCTTACTATACTGTACGTTCCATATACTCACTTTATTCGTCTTTTCATTATATTATTTTACATTTAGTTAAAGAGGTGAATTGATGATTAAGGTACAAAAGGAGGGTCACACAATAATCGTAACTACTAATAATAATGACGACCGCCGAATGTGAGATAAGCTGCATAACACTTCCAAGCCATTGTAATAACTGTAGATGTAGGATAAGTACGCTTAGTTACGTTACCAAAGCGTGCTACTTGTAGTTGCGTGTCAATAAAGCAGATTTTTAGAACCTTAGTAAAAACACATTTTTTCAACATTAAGTACATTATCCACAGACGTATATAAAACTAACCAAGTCCCTTTCCCTCCCATTTCAGTACCTCGTTTACCTCTAAATGCATTAGTACATTAAAGTGTTCTGTTCACGATAGGTAAGTAAAAGTGGTGGGATACAAATGATACATAGGATTCCTATTCCTTGGAAATGAAAACCGAACTATTTCTGACACGAGCCGAAAAGTCTAAAAGCAAACGGAAGGAAATCCATCAAACAGGAAAAATACTTTACTTTTTAGTAATGCCAGAGAGTTGCCTTTTGCTCTGTTTACGTAGTTTCAAGTGAAGCTCCTATGAAAAGAAAACACTAAAAGGAGAAATGTCTCATCTCATGGTTGTGACACGCTTTATGTAATACCTAACCCAAATAAATAATACCTACCTATGTAGATACAAATAGCCTAGAATTGCTTTTCTCAACACACTTCTCCGTACCAAACACATAACGTTGAAATAGATTCGATTTTGCCTTCAAAAATGATGCATCACATACACACTGCAAAATCAACCAGATGAAATGCTAACTTATGTAACGGCATGAACGAAAAGGTTTCCAGAGTACAAATAGAAAGTAATATATAGGTAAGTAAATGTCATATGTAGCACAAGTAGACCTAGGAACATTTATACGAAGCCATAGTAAAATGCATCAGAACTGGAGAATGTATCTTCACGTCATTTCTCGTTAAAAAGAAAATGATCGAGACGAACATGTTCGCATTTATCATTCTGACATTTTTCCGTGCATCTCCGTCTCCCCTCTATTTTGATCCTCTGTTGATGTGCACGGTTTCTACATTGTACACAGTGTATTGGTGTTGCTCACCCACCCCGCAGAAAATATCAACTTCAATGACTCCGAATAGGATCTCAGGAGAATCTTCCGCACTTATATTTTCTTTTGTCCATTTCCTACTAGTAATGCCTATCTATAACTGATTGTCAGGCTATTCTTGATCTCACAGTCAATCAAGTATTTCATCGAACGTCATATCAACCTTGCCACAGAACTTTTTCTTCATTTTACAAATATCTCAGTTTTGTGATTCTAAATAAGAGAACAAGGTTTTCCCTTAACTGTAAAAAGTAATCCTTGAGAATCTCCAAAAACTTTCAAATATAAATTCCTCACAGGTAATCAGTTGCATACGAATTAGTATGGAGAAGGTATTACGAACTTGTTGGTTGTTATTATTCTGTGGTTCTGATAGTTACGAAGCAAAAAGCTTATTTCTTCGATCAGATTCGTTCTAGTATCTTAACAGAATGCAAGTTGACTTGGAGTTGGACTTGACTTCTTCCATAACATTACGTTAGTTGTCCGTTCCATGTAGAATTCCACGGTTACTTCCATTCCACCGCTCAATTGCGGGTTTATTTTATCCACCCGAAATCGAAAAGCATTCTGGTGTCCTGTTTTATTCCTGTTCTGTTTTCGTCTCTGACAGTCACTCGTCCACAGTTCAGTCCAGAAGACCATCCCATTTTCACAATTGCTTGGCTTCCAGGCTCCCACTACCCATCTCTTCTACATTCCAACTTTAGCCATAGCTAACATACCATTATATGGTAAAGACAATAATATATCAGCTAAAGGATGACAAGACAGATGGAGACAACAAATCAACTCTGCCCCACTACCACTCACTCAGCACTAAATCTACTCTATTCAAAGTCAACTCACAATCAGCCGTTTCTGTTTTTTATGCATTTTCTGCTACATAAATAAGTTCATGTATACCAGAGTGCACTAATACTTAATTTTGTCAGTCTCCCTATAGTTATTCACAGTAATATCACCATTAAAGTCGTCTCTGTGTTTTTTCCTTCTGTAGATCCTTTAACCCATCTCTAAAGGAATAAACAATGCAAAAACAATGTTTGATCTTGATTCTTCTGCAATTCATCCACTCTACTTATGTCAAGTCAATAAAATACTACACAAGCCACTAGAGAAAGTAACAATTTGTCTGGAGACGTCACTACAATTGAGTTGATGGAAATCCTCGAGAGTAAAAGTGCAAGTTGCCCATTCCTCTTCGTAATTTTTAGAATATATATAAAAATCAAATGTAATATTCATGCGTAAATAGTTTTTCTAAGTCAAGAAACCACATGGGGTTCATTAAAGCTTCTCGTCCGCAATAAAAACTTTTCCGTCTGTATTCTAACATCAAGATCAAAGATAATCACATAAAATATATGTTGAAGCATAAATATTTATATTGTGCTGCTTTTATTACAGGAGCTAAAGTAAATGCAAGAAACTACTGCTTATTATTTGTTGAGCCATTATTTCTGATGATGAATTGCTGTGAGAACAGAGAAGCTGCTTTAATATTTATAAGCCAAATGCTGAATGCGTTATGTATGTATTTGACCATTTTATTAGGAGACGAAGTTTACTCTACTGTCTACTCGAATGTTGTAGAACTATCAGATTCAGACAACTAACTACAGAAACGATAATGCTATAAAGCTCGCAACTGAAATAAGGTCAAATTGGGTGGTCCTCCCCTACGTTGCCTCAATCACATTTTCAATTTCCATCAAAGGCAATCCAATTAAGCGTAAGAGATTCTGCAGTCCGATATCATTTCCTTGAGTACAATTCACCGACATTAGTAAGTATAGTTCAACACTATCGAGTTAAGGAACCTTTTCAACTAAAAACATAAATGTATTACCATTTACCATGCCCAGATATAATTTATAAATTATACTGTGCTACATTGTGTAATATACGTATTTACTCATTGTAAGGCAGTGTAATACATTACTTGGTTGCAGAGAAAGATACTAATTCGCAAAGTACTTATACATACAACTGCAACACAACAAATAAATTCTCTTCGTCTATGTATGAACTTCCTACAATGCTTTTTGTCATTCTCATTATTACGAGTACACAGTGTAACATTTTATACTATTTAAAGTATGCTTGTTTTACTCCCACACTTAAATAGCTATGGATGTCCAGCTCCAACTTGAATCTTCTATAGACACAAATCAGTTTCTAGGAGATAGTAGATAGCGATAAGAAAGAAAGACAAGACTCCCTGCTGGAAAATAAAATCGTCCCGCATCGCAACACTGTCAAATAACAAATTAATTCATCTAATTTCAGACTCCCCTTGAATTTAATGCCTTTCTGAGGTTTCACTTCCTGTCACATTACAGACATCCATTAGTAGCTCCCTCCAGAGTTCCAAACTTTGCTTCTATGTGTATTCTATTGTCTCCCCACACACACAGAAAACTTTTGCAAGCTAAGCTAAACACAATTAAAATAAAAGGCAAGCAAATCTCAAGACTTTTGCAGCAAAAAACGATTGCGAAAAGGATGTAAGTCAAGTATGTCATACTCATACCAATATTATTTCAGGCTGACTGCCCACATATATACTAGGAAAAGATTTATGTATGTACTGCACTAATTACCTAATGCAGCAATCTCAAAACACGCTGTATTTTATATTGGTCACTAAACTGAGGATCTTGACTTGGCATTGACATGCTTGTCACATTTTGAATGAGGCGACAGGAGAATTAAGAAGCAGTCACGTCTCCGTCATTCTTTACGCTATTGGTTTCACTTAATACGATAAGAAACAAAACGCAGACAAAGAATAAGCATTTACTAAAAGTCAAACTAAACTCAGGGACTAAGGCTTACGAAATGCTATTCTACTTATTTCAGCTTACTCAGACGTCAAGAGGAATGTGCAAAATCTTCTGCTAAGCCTTTCTTCGAGTATAAGTCAGTCAAGCCAATCTGAACTGGAGAAGCTTACATTTTTGCTCTACTATAGAATTGGATCGAAAGTTGGAGAGTGCATAGCGAGGCAATGCAATGAGACTTGAGATTACTTACTTAGGTTATCTTTATGCTTTAGCCCTCATACATTTTTCTGCTCACGAAAAGTTTTCTATAGAATAGTAGATATTGTGTACCTAACAACATACATACAACTTTTCTATCAAACCAAAAAATCTGAGATAGTAATTCTACTCCATTTAAGTATGTGCGTTCTACTTACTCGATACTTAGGTGGGTATATGTATTAAGTTTGGAGATTGTAGGACATGTTGTAGGAGCAAACTATACTTTGGTGCGTTAAGAAAACTTTATTTACAAATGGAATGTATAGAAGGAAAGCTTGAGTGGGTAGAAAAGCAAAAGAAACAAGAACCAGAACTTTTTACTACACAGGCATTTCAATCATCATTCACTTTTTCCAAACCCTGTTATTCTACCCCTCTTGACAGATAGATGGTCTTCAGACAAAAAATTCGC
This sequence comes from Yoshiicerus persimilis, assembly GCA_020352615.2. NCBI lineage: Eukaryota > Metazoa > Arthropoda > Collembola > Entomobryomorpha > Tomoceridae > Yoshiicerus > Yoshiicerus persimilis. The sequence continues at coordinate 36,182,573 of CM036941.2, read as the reverse complement.
AAACTGGAACTTAATGCTCGTACCTACCTACAGATAGTACTTATCTCTTACAATATCAGCGTTAAAGCATTCAATCTTTCCAACATTGTGGAGATATATCTAACAATGAGAAAAGTTCACGTTTCCTAACTTATTACAGCAGCAGCAGTTTTTTCGAGGAACTTTGCAGTGCAGACAAGTACAAACCAGCCGCTTGCGTTCCCCCATAACTTACTATTTTATAAAATGCTCTTATTAACTTGTTAGGCGTGACTTACAGTATTCTAAAGTATATAGCACCTACCTTCATTAGTTACGTGTATACCATAATCATGTAAAGAAGCGAGCAGTGCCAATGAACCAAAAATCGCATCACGAGCGAACAAACCTAAACGTTAGCAACAATGTACACCATAAAGCATTACAAATCTTCTTTACCATTCCTTAGGAAAGTAAATGGATTTTCTAAGGAAAAAAATTTCAATCAATAAGCACTAGTGTATCTCTTAAGCTTTATTTCCGTGATTTCATCGTTTAGCCAAGTAAAGCAAACCAACCAGGTTGATAGTATAATGAAATGCATTAGGTAATCCCATCAAGATGCAAAATACAGCACAGCATGCAACCTTTCAGTTGCCATCCTTTTTAAAAGGTGCATAAGATTTTTTAGCTCCTCAACTATTCTCTATTCACGACATCATTTCCATCCTCGTGTTACACAGATACATCACATCTCATCAGTACGGTGCGACTATGCAACTTTCTCAAATGAACGCAAGGCTACGTATAAAACGAGAAATCATTCACAGGGCGTGTCTTAATGTGTAAATTTTCATCAAATGGACAAGTCTTAAATTTACGATGCCGCTATAAGAGACTTGGCTTTTTATTTAGCTATGTATTTATAAATGCTGACTGGAAATTCTCGCTAGTACACAATACCATGCAACGCATTGATACTAACCACAAATCAACATACTATTAGTACACTAGTACGTAACATAAAACGTACTATGCATAAACTATTAGAATTAAAAAAGTGTACCTAAGTACATACATAAATACCAATCCATTCTAACAACGCCTTCCTTTAGGATTTTTATTTATAAGAAGCGTGTATTACATGTCTACGGTTTCATTTTGAATTAAATTCTATCGGATTACATATTACATACTAGTAATACTAACTATAGGGAATATTATCTCATTTATACTACAACTCATGACCCGAGATTTCAAAGTCAGCAATTTCTACTATATGAACAGTACAGACACAGATAAAAAGAGAAAAAAACTTTTTAAAAGTCAATTGCCATCATAAAGTTTAAGAGACATGCTCAATTGGCATTTCACATAGACAGAACACACATTCAAAGTCGGAAAAATCATATCGTGCACATTATATTAGGTTTGCAGTGTGTAGAGTGTGTATCTATGGATGCATTAAGAAAGCCACACAAGAAATAATAGCATAATGACTGAAATTGCACCCAGCATAACTCATTATCGTCTATTCTGCAGTAACATTACATTATGTGTCGCCCAACACATCACCTTCATAAGACTTAAGAGAGTGCGACCGCCTGTGCTGACATATAAGGAAAGAGCAAAGCAATTGAATTTCATTGTACTTATTCTAGTTCGTTATTCAAGACATACTAGAGACGACGAGAATCCGCTTGCTTGGTTTTGTTTGGTTAAATTAAGGGCAAGGAAAGTGTATTATTGCATTTGCAAGCAAAGTACACGGTTCTGTTTCTTAGTAGTGATCTGTTTTGTAGAGAGAGAGACAGAAGTGGCGAGCGTAAGGAGAAAACAGGCGTGTGAAAAGCAACGAGCAAATAAATCGTAGCCAATTTATCCCTAAATGACAGGACAGATAACGATCCATTCATTCTCGCTCTTATAGACTCCATTTCCTATTAGGAAGCACACAGACAGATAGCCTATCAATTCCACTGGCTAATAAGTAGTCCTGGTACAAAATACAAATAGTACGCTTTTGCCTTGCATTGCAATCCAGAGATGTGAAAGTGAAACCAGCACTTACATATAAGGAGAAAAAAGACACATTTTATATAGTATCTCTCTTGTGCAGTATTTCCTGACGTCTGCCATCGTATATTATGTCAAACTTGAAACACTAGAGAGAAAAGAGCACAAGAATATCACAGACATTACATTTGCCAGATCCCGTAAGTTGGGCTTTCTGCTTTGTAACTTCCATTATGTAAGTTGAGACGAACAAGTCAACTTGACTAGCAATTAGGCCACGAACACGAGCTCCACTTATTGTTACGTGCCCTCAACTCACTATACCCTCTCCCGTACTCAATACTATTAATATAGTAGGACTGGGTACTTAATAAGTAATATTACAGACAATATCATCCTAAATGAAAATTATATAGAGTGCAAACAAGGAACTATCAAAATCATGTTCCTTTCACAAAGCGTCAAAGTAGTTTCACAAAGTCTACGACAGAAAAGGATTTCCTCCAGTCAACTCAACCCGAGGTAACACTAACAAACCAAGTCAATCAATAGAAAAGTATTAGGTAATGCTAACTGTGGATGTATTACAGAGGAACAGGAATAGTCCCACCAGAATTACTTATAGATAGGTAATGCAATGGAAAATCGAAAGTAGCTGGAAACTATTCTGCTCTTCCTTTTTCATCGTCTCGATTTAATGACATTCCCATCAAAATGAAATGTCAACTAGGCAGATCGATTAACAAGATTACCACAGCTTAGAGCACGTGCTGCGTTAACTAATTGTTACATAATACGCACAGAACACTGTTACATATTATGCCATTCTGGACGCTACACGCATTTTGACCATGGCCTTTATAACTGACTTACCTTATGTATCAATTACTACACTAAATACCCTTCATTCATATTAAATCCTTCCAACAAAATCAATACACTTATCCAATAGGTTTATGAAGTCGTAAAAGTATTTAAAAGTACATTATTCACAATTAGCAAAAAGTGAGTACATTTTACCACCTATATCTGTGTACATTAATCTATGGTCAATATCTAAATAGCCTGAAGCTTTAACTTTTTTGACTGTCGGCTCTAATTACCCAACTGATCGAGCGTTCTTAATGCTTTTGTTAGTTACGTTTTTATGGGGATTAGCTTTTTTACTTTCTACTACGTAATAACCGAATAGTAATAACATGGGCCACATAATGAGCTGTCTGTCTCCGGCTTTACTACGCTGACAGCTTTTTACAGTTTACATCCCTTTAATTCTTATCTGTCTATCTAATTCACTCCTTAACCTAAAACAAACCTCCTCTCTAATGTATAGAACATAATTGTACAATACATTAATCAAAGATTTGAAAGCGCATAGTATTAAACTATGATATTACAGCACTAACGTTTTTTATAAGTAATACCCGTTTAAAATTACAAACACCATAATCATTGTCCATTTCAAGCAAGAATATCTTATCGTAATGTGGGAAATGCTGTTCTGAATTTTCAAAAAATGCACCTTGATGCTACAAGTTTTTACATGGAAAAAATATTTGTAAGGTGCGCTATAATGATTATCGAGAAGGTCAGTGTAATCGAAATAGTGTAGGCATTTTATGTTTATACAATTTACAACATATTTATTGTTAATCCATTGTAAATTGTAAGTAATGCAGTATTACTCAGACTTGTGAGCACTAATTTTATGTGAGACCTTCAAAGACAAAGTTGTGAATAAAGTGCAGCGTAGCAAACGAGATCCAATTTATCTTTTACAAATGAAAAATATAGTGTAAGTATTGATGTTCAACTTGGGTATCAGGAGACTTATAAATACTTTCCGATCCCTAGTTGTACTGAACAATAGAAGTCGAACACGAAGCGGATGATTCTGGATTGGGTTCAATTCCATCCCTTAATCTACTCTCTGCAGTTTAAGTCACCCACTCTTATTTGTACCACAATGTTCATCGAAGCAGGGAAAAATGAGTGAAACAAGAATGGAAGGAAATTTCACAATAATTTTATCACCAGTTCCGATCTCGTTTCCTTCCCACTCATCATCCACTCACTTCCCATCAAATTCAGGCAGTACGTATTTAGTCACTGGAGATGGACGTACGTCCAGTATTTAATCCAACATCCTATAATAGAACATGCAGTTCCGTCACAGTCACGTCACAGTCAAGCGTTGACGATATTATGTCCTTTAAAACTGATTCATATATACTTGCTCACTACCACGTATCTAGTGAGCTTATCTTCAGTCAGTTCTATGGTAAGTTTGTTTATTACACTATAGCCAGTTTATGCTGGATGAATCACTCTTGTACGACATGAGTATTAATTATCCCATACGGGATTCGAGAAACAACTAACAAGCTTTAATCCACTGTTGGAATGATTGATTCGTTATGCTTTCAAAAATGATCAGTCACCTTTTCAAATGTAGAAAAAATTCTTAATGGATAAATTTAACTATTAGTTATTATAATGATGTAGAAACGATGAACTGTCCAACGTAAATCAATGTACTATAATTAAATTAGTTGTACTATTTATAGACCATGGGATGTAGCAAGTAGTTTGTTAATGACAACTTTTTTACGCATCTGTCTAATTGATAAAGCCATTTGTCACGATCATTCTCTGTTGAATATGTTGACTATTAAAAATCACGAAACTCTATTACATCATTAAATCACTATCAATACCACGTATTACATAATAAAAGGATATAGGTACGGTGACTAATATCCTTATTACGATTTACAAGGAAGAAAGACCTTAGCCTACTCTACTGATAGCATTTTTGTCTAAGTACACTTACACTACCCATTGTCAGTGTGTACCTACACGTTTCAGTGTGGAGTGATAAACTTGGATGGGAAATGTTTAACATGAAAAATAATTGGCATATGGCAAAATGTATACCTACTTACATGTAGAATTCATTTGTATATTTGGATAAAACTATCCTTGGAAGTGCACCTAGCTAGAGCCATAAACAAATCACGTCCGCATGATGTAAATTTGAATGTGATGAGCTTCCCTTTCCTTTTTTGGCCACACTCAAAACAAAACCAGCACTGACAGACAGTGAGACAGTCATTGTTTCTTCAATTATCCACCCTTTTGCTCTCTCCTTGTCATCATCATTCAGTACAAATCTGTAGTTAGGTGAACACAAAATACATAAATTCCAATGCCTTCCCTCGACATGCCTATGGTCAGCCTCAGTCTCACATATATGCAAATGTAAAACATGTTACTCGGAAATACCATGTAAACACCACAAACCAAATCACGGCAAGGCAATCTTTACTCATAAAGTCTAAAAAAGTCAAGTGACTTTCCTGCCCGTGCCCATTCCACAGATATATTCCAGTACTTACATAGCGGAATACTCAACTAAGTACATTTCATACAATGGATATTGAAGTTTACGTTTTGGATTCACCATTTGCAACACACTTGTGCGTGTATTACACACTATTACATAATATAACGAGCAGAGTGTGTAAACGTGTCGCTCTTCACTCCACCAATTTGTATATTGTGCTAAGCTACGTAAAGATAAATGAATATATTACTTAGTAAATCTGCTAAACCTATCTATACGCATAATACGTACCAAAGTATACATGTACATATGCAACATAAAAGGGGTCCCCTAAATGGGCGCATGATAAATTCATCACTTCAATATTAAGCAATTCATTCATCATCTAAACGACCAAGTGATCATGTATGTATAGTAAGTAATACTGCATATGATATAATATGCACTTATCTTTGTTTGCCTAATGAATATATAACGTGCCTCTTAACCACACTCACATCACACTTAAGCATTTACATACTTATTCATACATATATAAAATAGCATTCTATCATGTGGATAGTTACACATGAATATTAATATTCAACATGAATCCGACCCAAATCTGAGTCAAACTCTCGGCTGAGATATTGACAGTCAAATTATTATATTTATTCTGCAGTAATAGCAATTTCAGATGTAAAGTGTGATGTGTCCGTAATAAAATAAACTCCCATTTCAATCTTGACATGTGGGTATTTGGAATGTATTTAATAGGATGATTATATAAATTGAACAAATTCACTTTCATGCATAGCGTAATGTAATGTAGTACAAGTGGATCAATTTATTAGTGTAATATTATCTGTGTGTACTATCTCTTACATACAGATATTACATGGTAAGTTGGTTTTAGCCACATGAAAGTATATCAATAAATAAACAGACATGTAAACTAGGCACCTCGTATTTACATACCGAAGCAAAACACATTCCAAATAATAGATACGATTTTATGGCGTTTACAGAACATTAATATAATTCCATGATCTCTGTTCAAGTCAATTTAATGTACCACTCTACAGGGAATAAAGCAGTCAAGCAGGCTGCATGCACGCAATACTCCGCTACAAAAGCATTGAATTCGTAAAAGAACTCAATTTGCAGAGTCAGACTGACAATGAAAGCTAAATCTCCATTCCTCACTATATCCCATGTATTATTTTACATATGATATGCATATGCACTAGTGTTAGGTATGTATGAATACAATGCATGCATTGCACTCTTGTATTTCATGCTATTAGAATCAAACTCTGGAATATTAGCTAACTCAACTGACTCTTCTACTCAAATCAGTGTGCCTCCGTCATCACTCCTCTCATAACATAACACATAACTGAAATCAATGCACAAAATATATTCTGGATCGGATACCCAATAATATTAATGCCCTCTCCTTTATTTGCTTCGGCGTGCATTAGAAAATTAGGTATGTATTTATGCAATGTACACCACTGTTCTGTTTGCCGAAGCTTTTCTCCATTAAATGTCCATTATCTACCAAGGATTTTCTAATCTTTTTATTTGTACATAAGTTAGTACACATTCGCAAATATATAAAAAATGTACTATAAGATTAAACCACAAAGGAGTACATGAACCATTCCACTGAAACTACCCCTAGTAAGTGTTATAGTCGTTTAAGCCTATTCATGAGTTGGTTTTGAACTTTTAGATAGTCATTACACTTAAGTACGTGCATCTTCTTCAGGTACTTTTGGTTTATATGTATTAATGCGGTGAAGAAAAGACTCGTCAAATCTACTCGAATCTATGTTTTGCAAAAGTTAATACCGTGTTTAATGTTCGTTCATTATACAGAAGTGAGTAAGCACTAGATGTATACATAACTACTGCAAATGTGCAAGATAATCTAATCTTTGCCTGGAAAGTTTTAACCTATTTGTATCTCACTGCATAATCCTACTTATGGTGATAATAGCAAAAGTATCAGCATAATTTTGATGCTTAGACTCAAGATTTTAGATGGTTTTCTTGATCCTTTAATTCAGACAAATTTTGATGAGATATAATCAGTTATTACTCTTTTACAATATTAATACGTGCTCACTTAGCCATGTATTTAAGTGAGTTAATACCATGTGTTAAACTAGTCTCAGTGAAAGATTCTTAACTCCTTATTCGTGCTCAAGAGGTACAAGTCAATGAATTTGTCCTTCATTACATACTTTCATCTAATCAAAACGTTCCTATATATCATGTTATTATGAACACTGTAAAAAAGTGTTTTCCAAGTAGGTACGTCCACAAGTACTATTATCAGCAATGAGCATTCGAAGAACAAGATCATAACAACTGATATTATGTCTATTGAAAAGGCTACCATTACTCTATCGCAATTCGCGTTTATCAGTATTTAAAATATTTATTATGTGCACTAGTATGAAAACCTGCTATAAACATGTGGGTTTGTTATTTTTTCTGTCTCTAATTCCAAAACTACAAAGTATAATCTGTTGCGCATCTTTACGTAAACGACCAGACATATAAAGGTACTAATAAATATGAATTTACATGTATGCTGGTATTATTGTACAATGTACATGCACTCGCTTTTTCTATAATGTATTGTATGAGATAAGAGGCTCACAAAGAGTGCTTAACAATATAATGATACAATAAAATATCACACCATGTCATAATTTCCATGCAAATTACACAATTCACCAAAGAGTTGATTAAAGTTGGTTATTAGAGAAAGAAAAGAGAAGAAAATATTATGGTCTTCGTATCGTTAGCAGTCTAGCCACGCCAAAGTCAGATCAGTGTAATTTTCTTCCATGTAGCCTTGCAATGCTGCCAATTCCTTAATTAAAGCTAGAACTCTCAAACAAAGCTCAGGGCTGGTTTGGTTAGCTCATTCTGTCTGCCTGATCTCATCTGCACAAAAACTTTACCTTGTTTTTCTTCATACGGTACGAAATGCAAAATAAAAATGCACTAGGTATGTATTTTACAAATACGAGTTACTGTTACTACATAGTGTACTGAGATTCTCGGTAAAAGAGAAGCGTATTACTTATAAGGTAAAAATATTGTGTATGATTAAATATCTGTTTATATGCATTTTATCAAGCTGTATATTTACAACTAGAGATAATATATACAGCGTACAACTGGAAATTGCAACCTTTACTTTACAGCAGAAAAACCAAGTATTCCTCACGTAATCTCCTCAGGCTTTAATAGCCCAGTCTTATAATAGGTTTGCTTTGCAGCATCCAGAATTAGGGTGGATTTTGCTGCACTTTTTTCTAAATCGCAATAGAGTATTCTAGGAGATTATATATGAACAGTTGAATATACGAGGTATATTAGTGCACATTTTTTCCTTTATGGTATAGTTGCTGTTTACAGAATGTGGAGTAAGTACACGAGTCATCAGACACACCATTGTCTGCAATAAAATATGCAGATGTGGGTAAAATTATTAGCAAGTAAAAATAAAATCTCGTGAGCCATATAGTTTCTTCCGTACCTAAATAACACGTGTAAAAATTTCTGCAACATTATTGTGAATGTAATAGCACACAAGCAATAATGTGAACGCTAGAAACCTAAATATCTTTCGTGGCTTTACAGGTTTAGTTTTCCCATTGCATCATCGCCAAAATTGCTGCAGCTGCTGTATAATACAACAATAATAATATGTTTTTTAAATGTTTATTTATTGATGATGAGTGTAGATGAGCGAAATTTAAAAGTTTACTCATATTGTGCATTATCATAACCATTTATGTAGCCCACAACACATTTACTTATGCGTAATATTACGGAATGCAAATCATGAAAATAATCTCAGCATAATATCTGCCTTGCTACTCTTAAATGCATAGCATAGCATTAGTTTACATAACATAATGAATGTCCTCTTAACAAAAATGAACTACCAATAGAATCACTTTGCAAAAATGCATAAAACATGTACCTGTATATATTAAGTGTAGAAAAGAAACAAATGAATGAAAATTGTAATTCTTGTAATAATTGTAATCCAACAGCCCTGTTATAATACTGTGAATGCAGTACATATCTGATATTATCAGTAATTAGCAACGTGGCCATAAAATATATAGTACTCACAAATGTCAAGAAAAGGTTCAAGCTAATTTGTCAAAGAAAACTTATAAAGTCCATGCCATGGACAAAACGAACAAAGATATGAAGTACGCCTTTACATTTGTATCGCATAACTACACTACCTATTACATATGTAATACATTATAACAACCTATTATTTGGACCAGATTTTCCTAGTGTAGTTTTCTTAAGGTTTTCGTTAGTGTGAGCAAGGATCGTAAAAGATATAATCTTACGAACACTGCATGCAAAACAGTAGATATATCTTCCAAAAGTTACAAATAGGAGACTGTAGACTCTTATCATTTAATCATCCTCTATCCCTTCTAACACCAAAAGCAATAAATTTATTTCCTACCAAGTTCTAGAGAATTAAATTCGACTCGAGACTAGAACTCGACAAAGTACATTTTATGTATCTAATAAGTCGAAGTACGAACTTTACTTTGAAAGTCAAATAATTCTACGTATTTCCTTCGTGTATGTAACAGTGCTGCTTCAGTAAGAAAAGTTGGAGAAATAAAGAAATATACCTTGCTTTCTAAATCTAAAAGAAGCTACTGCTGATGTAACAGTGTAGAATCCTTTGATGTTAAAATATTACAGCATTTACTTAGCATTGATTCTGATTATGCATGAAATAGGGATTCAGTCTACATTAGACACACAATACAATACTTGGCTGAGCTACAACTACTCGTGACGGTTGCAACCTAGTCGTAATGAATACGACCTGACTCCAGTCTCAGTCAAGTCAAGTAATTCAATTCAAGACTAAGGTTCTTTACTGTTGAATATTTAATAGAAGAAAATTAATGTGACGATGCCGCTTCTGCTTTAGCCGAACATTTTTCCATAAAATCAATTACTGCTTGCAGCAATATTATATAACAACTTATACTTTTGCTTGATGTATGTAAATCATGTAAGAATGTATCAGACGGGATATTTATACTTGTAGAAATGTAGCAGACCACACTTTATTATTTTGAACACAGAAGGTCAAAAAGATATTTGTAAGAGAATATAAAAAGTAATGGTGATTCTATCTAGCAACTTATACCTGCTTCGTATACCAGCAATAGGTCATGGGCTGGAGTATACACAGAACATGTAATGGTTAGTTTACCTGTGAATAGACGCAAGTAAAATTGTAGGCGTAAAATGCATGGCGTCTTTACCGGGTTATCTGTTGAAGTGTTTAATGCTGTTTTGTATGCCATAAAATTTATAAGGGTCAACTGGCCAGATAATTTAAAGAAAAAACTGCATTACATGAAACCTCAGTCTGTCAATGCGCTCGAATTAAATTATAAGGCTATGTACTACACAAATACGACGAAATAAAGGCGAATTGCATGATAGGAAGTATTTTCGATTAGATATTAGTATGTGCTATAGCTTATGTGAATGAAAGAATCCAATGAAGCAAAACATTGCGGTTGGAGGTTTTTAATCAGCAGAAACTGGCATACATTTTATACGAATGTTGCCTTGTTTCCTACATCTTATACTCGTACAAGAAAAGAAACGAAAACCTATATGTAAGTTCATTTATATTGGTACTAAGTAAAACAGTAGTAAATAGCATATACATTGCACTGATTTACTTCTCAGGATTGGCTATAAGGCGATACACGATACCTAGCCACAGTTGACAGCTAAGCCAAAAGACTCTTAACAGCCAGGAAAAGTAGCATTGAGGTTGTCAATAAATAACACTGGTTAACTTTAGCTTTCTACATAGTCATATTATTTTAGTTATAAGTAAACCAGTTCTATCTGCTTTTTTACTTATCTTTAGATATTATATTAGGTGCTTTGCCTTACTTTACTGAGAGTGCAGTAGTACTTTTCAAACTTATGAGAGCAAGCAACTGAAATTCTATATAGTATTGGTATTGAAACTTTTCAACGGATTTACATTTAGGATTTTAAACCACATGAAACCGCAGAGATATGTTTTGAGTTAAGACGAAGGGTAAGGCAGAACTCCCAGAAGAAACACGGACACTATTTACTCACGTTCAGAGCACCGAATTTATGTACCTAAATTCACTATTCTCTGTGGGCATGGAATTTACGAATTCATATTTTAAATCTTGGAGAATATGAAGCGTAGTAGTATCATACATGATGTGCATAGCTGTAGATGAGGCATTAGGTTATTCAAAAGAGTCATTACCACGTCCCACTCACTAATTTCTTGACGACGATGCATGGTGGGCTTGTGAGATACCCTTCTGAAACACAGGAATGGCATAGACATAACGCGGCGAAGGAGGTGTAATGAAATGATTCTTGTAAAGGTTTACAAGTCTGCAAGCATTAGTTCAACATAACATATGTCAGTGCTCAGTTGCCTTTAGCTGTTACAAAAATCATTGTATTTTTCGATGCTTCATCCAGTTTATGCTTTTAAAAAAGCGCACAAAGAATCATCCCACTTTAAGGGTTGGCTAATCCTCTATTTTTCTAAATGGACATACTGCAATTCTCTACTGTACCACATTTAAGGGTAGAAACTAACCCAAATGGCAAGTGCATTTACCTATTTGTATATATCTGCCAAAATCAATTTTTCGTCCAACAGTGCCCTTGACAAATTTATTTGAATTGACCGTTTTGGTTTCCGCAAAATCTAAAAATAGAATAAGTTGCAACTATTGCATGGCCTAACGAACCGACTGGCAATGACATATACTAAAACATGGACAAGGAAAATATTTGCCTTTGGTTAATCATGGCATGCAGTATGCAGTTGCGGAAATTAAATCAATTAAATAAATTCATTATTGTTTAGCTATGCTAAATTAGGAAATACTTAGCTTAAGAAGAATATGTCTTTTGTGATTACTACTTTACTACTATTATAAGTCGTATTCTCGATGGTAAGTAATTCATAGCAATAACTTAAAGTATATCTACGATTAATGAAAATAGACTGCATAAATGTCTTTTATACTTGGTAAGTAGGCAAACGATGCAGCAGAAGTGGAGGGTAAAGTAACGTATTGATAATAGGACGTCTGATGATGTAATGCAGATACCTATGTATATGTAGTTGCATAATAATAAGTATAACAGCATTAGACTCGACAATATTTTAAGTTTATGAGGAAAATGAATTATGAAAGTGCATTGCATTGGTCTGGAGAACTGGCTTGATCTCGAAAGTTTTGTCTAGCCTAACTAAAGCGAACGCAACACGGAGAGACTCTTGTCTGGAATTCCGGATCTCTCGCTTACTCTTCCAGTTTCGAGTGAAGATGCTAAGTGAGATCGAAACAGGAGGGGATCCATTCTTGACTACGAAGCCAAGCCTTTAGCCTGGCAGGGCATATTTACTTCTTGTATCGAACATCTCTTATGATAGTAGCAGACAGTTAAAGTACATAATATTATTACTATATACTCTGTCTAGCATAACCGCATAAACATAACCTACAATGCTGATAACGTAACACAAGATCACTTGATGCTGGTCCTCGTAAGTGCAATGCAGTGCAGTGCACTTCATAACATAAAATCTGCTGTGTTTTGTGTACTCTAGTGTATACAATCTTTGTAAGAGTCAAAAATGAAATGCACGCTATGTATAATAATATGTAATGCATGTTCAACAGTGTTCGGTACTTCGTACAAGAAAACTAATCTAGTAAACATGTAGCCATATAACAATCGTCCTTTGTAGCAAAGTATAATGTTAAACAACTGCAAATGCAGAGCTCTTTATAATACTATTATTGAAAACATCTCATGTCTTTCGATCTTTCGGCTTACTTACTACAACTAGTTTATATTATGTGCGTGTCTACATACTTCCACTTTGATATTATCGTTAGGACTGTTAGGTAGGTGCATAATGCATATAATAGCTACCACTACAAGGCTCTTGTAGTTAGGAAGGTCGTGGAGACCTCATTGCCGCGGAGTTTTCATCTTTCTCATACTTACATCACAAATGTCCATTCTCTGCATTTTTCGATGTCTTTAGTTTCGTGGTAACTAGTTAGTATGCTACTCCAGACTAAGCTATGACCATTTACAGAGGAGAACAATGAATAAGCACTGTAGTTAAAATTTACATCTGTGGACAAGGCAAAGTTGAATAAGCTTCCAATAAATATTAATATCTGCAGATAGGCCAGACCTTCAACTAATAAAAATGACATTAAATGCTGAAATAAATAAAATAGTAGGTCTTCAATATTTTTAAATGTACTAACAAGGCATTCCATTGTGCTCTGTTCATCAAAGCGGCATTAAGCAATAATAATTACACTGTCATACAAAGTGCAGACCTTACGCAGCATTAAGTATTGAAAACTTTACTTTCAGGTTACTTTTTTGACATTCGCATTTATTGTCTAAAAATATTCGCGAATGTATGTGTGTAAGTTCGTTTATATCACTACAATATTATTTCAATTTGAATACTGATTTTGTTGGTGTAATGCTAATGAATGTACAATGTTTGACATGTCAATAAAGCCAATTATTATTATTATCATAGCTTGCTTTCCTTTTGCTCTACTATCTACTTTTGTAGTGACCCAATTTGTTAAGTCTACTTGAAGGTTTATTTACGCCATAACAGAATTAACTCTGTAATTCCTATCTAATTCCATTCTGCAGTGAATAAGGGAATGGTCCTTGTATTTTCTATCCGCGAATGAACACAAATGGCCATTCAAGTGCATTGTATCATGAGCTTGCAAATATGCTAATGGTACATAACGAGTCGCAATTAAATTTAAAAGCAATAATAACAGTAGCAGTACAGATACATTTCTGTTTGTACTGCGTATATCCCTGGTTTTGCTTTATGGAGATTTTGTTGAAAAATTGTAATATAAATGACTTCGCATTACTTCACCTTAAGGTATTCCGCTTTATGAAGTTGTTTTGCTCAGACACTATATAGCATATCATCACAACAGCTTGACATTCCTCTGTTAAATAAACACGAGTTGTTTTATCCTATTCATTAGACTATAAGTGGAACACAGATATCTGTTCAGATAAAACTCGACAATCTAGAACATAGCTGCCACGAATCTCTAATCGTATCATAAAGTTTGCATAATGCCAAAAGTATGATTTCAAATTCTATAAACATGGACCTTATTGTAAATACCCAATTCAATCATCCCCACGTGCAAATACACTTATAATTCATGCAAACGTAGGCACTCAAGATTTAGTGCAAATTAAAACTGTAACAAAGCCTGTGAAAAAATTATCAGAAACCTCACACGTGTACGCATTCACTGTGTTCTAATTTTTGACCACGTTGATAGTATTTCATTCGAAAAAGTCGGCAATGTAAAACCTCAAGACAACTGGCATGATTTTCACCACAGCTACCTGACTTCTAAGATTTGTTGTTTGTTTGAGATTTTACGGTAGGAATGCTTATTGCAAATTTTGTTAAAAGCAAGAAATACCACACAAAAGAAAACCTGTACACGTTAAATTATTCTTTCATAACCTACGACCACGACATATGATAGTAAGCTGTTTACCAATAAGTAATCTCATCTCATATTTTAACACACCTACAAAATCTTTTCATTCTCAGCCAGACTGCATTCAATAATACCTAAAAGTCATCTTGATAGACATGAACTGAAAAGTTGGTGAAATGTTAAAAAGAAATCATATGCATTCCCCCGGACCTATCTTCTCAGTCGCGTGTCCACGTGCGTTTTGTAAATAAAGACGATGGGTACTGTAAACCCATGAATTTACATAGGTATCTTGCAATTTACTATATGTAAAATGTAAATGCATGTGTGTACAAACTATTATTAAAAATCACTTGTATTCTCCAAGGATGGGCTAAGTATGCAAATAGAAGAGGATTCAAGTAAAAAATTGATGTGTTTGGCAGTATAAAAATATTACAACTCCTAATGAGTCATACATCTGCTAGTGACTAGCATGCAATTTCCGAATGAAATGATACGTATGTGAACTACAGTGGTATACTTTGTAAGTTCTTGCTTTTGTAATGCATCTGAAGACAGAATCTTTGTCTTGAACAAAAAATAGTATAGCTCCTTACATGGACTTAATCTACAAGTAAAGTTCGAAGTACGTTTAGATTAGAACGTATGCTGAACTACATCCTACAGACTTTTTTTTACACATTCTAACAAACTATATCGCACAAATAAAGGATAAATACGGTAAAAGGTAATTAATAATACTTATTAAGTAGGCAATACTGTTACCAACAAGGTCATGTTTTATTATCTGTCTACCGAATCCACTTTGTAGGTTAAATACAACGAAGAATATGTATTTCTTATCTTTCAGTGTTATACTTGTAGATTGTATGAGCGCAAAACCGAAGTGTGCCTAGATAGTGTTGAGATTTTCCTCCTTTAAAGGCAAAATGGTATTCTTTAAAGAGCTGGGCAGTGTATTGTGTATTTAATGCACCTAGGCAAATTTATGCACCTGAGTAATGAAACTATGAAACAAAAAATAGTAATTACCAAGATCTTCGACCAGCTGAAGCATAACACCACCAATGTGGACATCTCCTTTGACTCTCAAAGTCCTTGGCTCTTCATTCATATCGGTGACCAGCACCCGGAGCTCCCAAGATCCATCTCCAACCAAATTTCCGTCCGAAAACATCTTAAACTTTAAAAATTGCAGGTGAAACTAGATGTTTAGTAGACACTATTCTAAGAATTCTATTTGAAATTCCTGACGACTTTTTGAAGTTTTGCTGAATGTCACTTTCCTTGAAAGTCTTTTAGATTACAGACTGCTTGCAATTGCAATCCTCAAGAGTACAATGAAGTTAATCGAAGAATGAGAGTATCAGATTTGTAATTACAAGCGTTATGCAAATTTGTCGGGCAATAAAACTGCAGGAACACTAAGACAAGAAGGTCCAACAAGGAAAACTTGTTCAAAATAACATTAATGGTTACAACTGACAACTGTGACTCGTTTGCGTCAAGTCATGGCACATAGGTATCCATGTTTAATGCTTTACTGACAAATTATTTGCGATTGAATAATCTAAGGTGACAACATTAACCACACTGTCTTTGATAAAATGAGTTTGGTTTGTTGAGCGAATTACAGTACTATCTCAATATTAATAGATGTGTCACTTTGCAAACGTGCAAACAGGGTAACTTGATGAGTATGTATTTCTCATGTATTACGGGGTACAACGCATATAGTTTGCTTGTATGTCAACTGAAAGGTACAGTTTGATTTGTTCGACAGCTGAAAAACACAATTAAGTTATTGCATCAGAGAGTTGATGCCATGTGCTCCGTCGAGTTGCATGCAGAACTATTTGGAATATCAGGAAAAAATATTTCCAGACAAGTAGCAATAAATTTGAGTCCTAGAAATAGAGTTTATCCACTAGATTACTAGTAATTTTAGCCAAAAGTCGCAGATGTTAATGTTTTACACTCGACAATGTCGACAAGGAGAATTGGTTTGTGTACTGCAGAGTGTAGGTTGGTGTAGGTATACTCAAATTTCAGAATGAGATGTTGGAGCCTTGGAGCTTGTTCTCTTGCTAAAGGAAGTTGACTGACTGGCTGCTTGAAGCTTCGTAAGAGATTTCAATACCGACTCTCGCTCCTCTCATCCTCATCTGGCCTGAAGGCTGTTTTGGCTTGAAACTCTGGTTTCTTCTGTGCATCCTTCTCTCATATTTAGTTTATGTTGTAAAGATAGCACGTAGTCACTTCAAAATGAGCATACGACAATACGCTGCTACTTCACATATACAGCTTTGCTCAAGTAAGCTCCAATCCAGATAAGATATCCTCCAAGCTAAATAAAAGACATACCTATAAGCAATATACATATATTATAATTCTGCATGAGACATACAAATCCAGGTTAAGAGAATATCTTAAGAAGTTTTATAAGAATACATTTATACCGTACCTCTTTGCCTAAGTTCTCCTTTTAATAGTATGTACGTGTATACCCCAGAGTTTCGTTTTATTGGAATGGAAGCTCAATATGTACTAGTGTACTGTCTACTCGCACTGCACGTCTTCGTGTTCTGGATAGGAATGGTATGGCATGGCAGAGTGCCGTGATGTGATGACCGAATAAGGGAAGGCATCGTCTCATTGGTCCGCACCAAGGGAAAAAGTTCCCACTGAAGAAAAAACAATCCTAACTCCCACACTTTACCATACACTACACATACTCAATTCACTACTCACTCACACTTAAATCTAATACTCAATACTGTTGGCAATACTAAAACTACATCTCAGTTATCCATGTGAACACGGTATCCATATATTATTACCAATACATTATATATTACCATCAGAAATTACGAATGTGTAAGCAGAATAACTGAATGAGCTTTGTTGATCATATTCGCACAATTACGCTTGCTAGAAGTACGGTGACATAATGTCGGGATACCTACTAAAATTGCAAAACAGCCACTTTAGTATTGTAATGAGTAATGATTTTCAATCTGCATATCAAAATGTTTGTAATACAAAAATACTGGCACTTCAGCGTGCTCGAAGAATCAGGTCTTCTCAAAATTCAGTGTCTTGTGCTTAGAATCACAACTACCTAAATTGCGTAAAATAAAACGTCATTATATCTACTTACTGACAAGTAGGAATATACACAAAAGTTCCATTTTTTGATTGAATACATAAAACTGATTATACATACATCATATAGAAATGATAATGATTGATTAATTTTACTGTTTCACATAGGTAAGTCAGTAATAATATAAATTTTATGATGCTAATTTTCTTAGCTTTATGCGTTCATTGGACATCACTCACATCACTGTTTAATTAAGATTACTTAATGAAATTGAAAATTACTTCTCTGCGCGAGGCCTCTATACTTACCGTCACTAATTGACATATACGCCAATATTAGGTAGACGGTGATTTTTCCATGACATATTACGTTTTAACAACTAATTTCTGCTGTCGACAATTAAAAGCATAAGGAGTATCAATATGCTTTTCGGCTGCAGTTCTGCTTCTGCCTTGTTACAAGTTTATTTATAAGAGTGCTGTGCAATGCAGTTCAATCAGAATTGATAATTAAAAGACCACTACGTCTTACGTCCAATCTCTGTCCTCTGTCTGTCGCTACAAAGATTTTTGTGGAAAGAAAAAGCTATCTAGGTGAAGTTCTCTGAATCTGTTCTGCCTTTCAGGTTTCGCTCATGCTGAGATGAGAATATTGGAATTCGTATCTTTTAAGCGGTAAACCATGAATCGTTTGGTCAATTTATTGAACAATTTTTGTTCAAAAAGTAAATTACATTTGAATATCAGTACAAGTAGAAAATTGTCCAATAGTGCCGGTATAAATAAAAAGAAGTGTCAACTAGAAGCATGTGAACTCACGTCACGATCACTAATTAAAATCAGTGGTCCAGATACTCAAGCATTTCTTCAAGGAATCATAACAAATGATATTACGCATTTGGAAACAAAACCAGCGATTTTCACACTTTTTCTAAATCATCAAGGAAGGATCCTCTACGATGCAATTTTATACTCCAAGAAATCTGGTGCAGAAATTTTAATAGAATGTGATACGTCCGTGAAAACGAAGTTGGCAAAGCATTTATTGCTATTTAGAGTTCGCAAGAAAGTCGAGATTAGTGAAGTCGATCTTCAAGTTTGGGTTGCCTTTGATTCTGCACATAAGTACGTTTACCATATAAATAACAATTATAGTTTTCCAAACGTTATTATTGGTGATGATAATCTTAACCGAAAGTCGGATAATGTTACTAATATTGACGATGAAAGTGTGTTAGAAGTATGTTGTAGTCCTATTGTAAACCCTAGCAGCAAACGCGAAGATCTTCCTCTGGAAGACGGACTGGACGCCATCGGTGACCCACGGTTAGGTGATCTTGGATGGAGAGTGCTTGTTCCTGAAAAACAATCTTTTCCCCCTAAAGATATAATACAAACAACGGAAAGTAGCTATAAAGAATTAAGATATTCTCTTGGAGTTGGTGAAGGTGTTGTTGATTTGCCACCTGGAAGTTGCTTTCCTCTTGAGTCAAATGGTGATTATCTGCACGGTATTAGTTTCCAAAAGGGATGCTACATTGGTCAGGAGCTTACAGCTAGAACTCATCATACTGGAGTCGTAAGGAAACGCTTAATGCCGTTTAGGTATGAAAACAAAAGCAATTTCCATTATACACCTACAGTGAATGCGATTTTCAAGCTTACTGAGTGAGTATACATTTACATATTTTACTTCACAGTAAATATAACAAAGAACACATTTTATTACAGATTATCGGAGAAAGCTTACCTACCATCTGATGTAGATCCAACCACGCTGCAAATTATAAACGAAAAAGCTAAAGCAGTAGGAAAAGTTCGAGACCTTACAAAATCTTACGGACTGGCGCTTACAAGAATTGAGGAAGCTACTACAGCTAGTGAATTAAAATTAGGAAATCACGTTGTCACATTAATAAAGCCATTGTGGTGGCCACAAGAAGCTTCTAAGCAGTCACAAATTGGTAAAAAATAGTAATAACAATTTTATGGGAACACTGTTAGTCACAGCACTTCTATTATGGCTTCAAATTCACAAACAAAAGATGTAACTTGCGAAAGAAGTACCGAAAAGCAATTTTTTGAATGTGTGAATTGTGGACTAAGAGAAGAATATAACTACTTTGGCAAAAAGCCACCCTTTTGTAGGTCAATAATATTTATAGAAGATAGCTACGTTATTAGAGATCCCTTCACATCTCAAAGTGGAAATAATGCTAACTTTTTATTACTTGGTGGAAATTGTGCCATCTGTTTCAAAATGACATGTCAAGAATGTAGTTTATTTTTTACCAAAAGGTTTTGTTCCGACTGTTCCCAAATTAATAGTCATTTACTCCCTGAAGAATTGCGCATGAAGAAGAAAAAGAAAAACTGAAATTACTGGTTACAATAAAAATATTTAATAGATCCATAAAATGTAAAGCATTTTAAATGCTACAACGTTAAGCTTACATTCGTTTCAACCAGCATTTGATGGTTGATATACATTTATGGGAAATAAAAACCACATTTGTTAAGAACCGCAACAAATAATGGCTCAATAATTTGTTTTTATTTTTTTTCCATTTATTTTCCTATCCTCTGTTTTTTGGGTTTTGACCTTTTAGATTTAGTGGTCGAATTTCCAGCAAGCTGTTTAGCAATTCGAGCTTTTTTAGCCTCCCCACGGTTTGGCTTGCTTGACTTTCTCTGCAAAGAAATGTACATTTAGTTTGATCACCAGTTAGTTATTCATCAGAAGGTTCGGGAGATTTTCAGTACAGCCTAGAAAAGAATGTTATTAATGTAAAAAGCTTTACCTTTAGTTTTCCTATTTCTGCTATTTGATCGCCGGCGAAATTTATTTTGTTAGGAGTATGTTCTGGTTTACTATGTGCTTTCCAATCTTTACTTCTCTTTGTTGGTTCTTGAACTTTGGAACTCTTATTTCGTTGAACAGTTTCAGAGAATTCAGATTTCTTCTTTTTCTTGTTCACGGCAGCTCTGGATATTCTCATAGCCCTTCCTTTCAACTCACTTCCATTTTTCTTCAATGCAATTTCAACACCTGACTGGTCCTAATAAAGTTTATTTGAATAAGAATTAGAATAATAGGAAGGAAGGATGTTACGCTTTTCATTTATGTAATTTGATTTTTGCTTAAAATAAAATTAAGACTTGAATATCACTAATAGAATTCAACGTAAAATTCTTTCTAGTAGGCAAAGCAAGGTGTATTTTTAATAAAATTGGTCTATGTAAAAAGCACAACAGGATAATCTCTCTGTTCTGCTTTCTCCAAACTAGTAAATTATTTAGACTTTCTCCAAACTAGTAAATTATTTAGACTTTCTCCAAACTAGGAAATTACCTAGACTTTCTCCATTAACTTTCACCGCATCTTTCAATGACAATAAGGGCTATTCATTGACAATTATACCCAATGAACTAATGGACACAAAAAGATTTTTCACACAAGAAAAATTTTGATTAAGTAATTTTTGCCACTGGACTGAAATATCCAATATATAGTGTGTGATAATACGCCTTTAAACTGTCCAACTGAGTTAGTAGCCAACTCAACTCAAGAAAGCATTGAAACTTCATTTTTTAATAAATCTAGCTTGGTCAAAAGTTGTGCTTCGCTGACCTTAGACTTCCAAGAAAAATTCAACAACTTAAACGAATTTCAAGCATTACATTGCACTCGTTACACTGACTGCTACCGTCCTAGTGGTTTTAATTTACACATCTACATTTTTTAATTTAGACTATTCTATATTCTATAGAACAACCATGGAGTTAATTTTAATCACACCTCAAAATTTACGAAGCCTATTCCTTTGCCGAGGCCAGTTATAGGATCCCTAACAATCCGAACGCTGTGTATTTTGCCGCAATCTTCAAAGTAATTCCACAAATCGTCGTCGTTTATTTCTGAAAGAAACAAGTCAAAATTAATAGTACACGTAGTAATTCAAAAATCTCTGCGGTAATTACAGTTACAGTAGAGTGTAGAAGAGACTGCCGTCTCAACCTTATGCCACAATCACAAAATATGCCGGTTTACGTTTATAAATACTGTGATATTTGAACAGAATTTGTAACAGTAGGAATCCTAAAGCAACGACTTTACACAAAAGCAGATTAGGATTGGGTGTTTCAAAATAGAGTAATTTCATTACATGCAGTCTACGAATGCAATTATTCGGGACTTCGCATCCTTATTGCTTAAATACATTTTAAATTATCTTAAGATGTGTAACTTACTTAAGTACAAATTTCCAATAAAAATTGCTTTTTTGTCATCTTTTGTTTTGTTATCTGCCAGATCGACTGTTAAATGGTGTTCATTAACTTTAATACCATTCATTGCCTGTACTGATTGCTCTGCTTCCTCGCGGGTTTTATATCGAATAAAAGCCACTAAGCTGTTTCTGTCAGGATGAATTTCATTTCTGTGTAAAAGATTGAAATAAAATGTTTTTTAAAATTAATCCGGTTATGCGTTAGCATCCTAAGAACTTAGCACATAAAGAAATAAACATACATAAGAAATACGTTTAATAATAATGGATAACTAACTAACCTGTAAAGTGCTACTTTTTTCAACTGTGTAGGCTTGGATGGCGCAGCGCCCCTAAAGCGAATGGACTCAATTTCGCCATGATCTTTAAATAACTTTTTCAATTGTTTAGTTGTAAAATCTTTTGGGACGTTTCCAACAAACACTGTACGTTCTTCCAATTCTGGTTTTTTGGCTTTTGGAGCATTGAGCTCTGCAATAGATAGAACTTTATCTTCCTTTTGAACTTTATTTTCTTCTGAAACGACCTCGACTTCTCTAACTTCGCTGTCTTCAGTGTCTTCAGGTTCATTCGCAGGCTCTGCCTCCATTTCTTCGACTTCAAAGTCTGTTGTTTGCCTTTTCAATTTTGGCTTCTTATTCGCACTCTTCCCTTTTGAAGAATCCTGACTTTTTTTCTTTGCTTTCACTCGAATGGAAGCTGCATCATTATGACTGAGAGTAATTGAATCTTTACTTTTTTTATTTTTTAGCTTAGTATTTTGTTGCAGATCTGCATCACCACTGTCAGTACTTGGAGGCGGTACATCTTCAGGTTTTACCTGATATATGTTACTACTGCTAAAAATGTCTGATAGTTTTGGATCGTATGCAACGGAATTCAATCCACAGCTCTGTGCTATTACTTCCGAGATTGAAGTACTTTGACCTTTAGTTTTAGATTTTTTCAACTTCATTTTAGGCAGTTGGTTTATTATACACTGAAAATAAAATAAACAATCCAAAATTGCATAATACATTGAAACACATCCTTTGTTCCGAGCCCAGAGCCCTATATATATCTAGTATTCCTTCTTTTAAAAACAAGGTTCTTACAATAGTACTAAATTAAATGTACACTTCAGAAAATTCATCTATATATCTTTGTAAAGACTTCTAAAATACAAAATGGTACAAATAATATGATAACTTATTATATAACTTACCCGAAATCTAATAATTATAAGATATGCACATCTATGATGAGCTAAACCAGGTATCTATTATAGGCATTAGGCATATGTATGCAACGTGCTCAGTGCTCACACTCTTTGATTTAGCAATTCCTTGCAGGTGAGCTTCATATTTGGCGGTTTCGGACAAGTTCATCTGTTTTATTTACTAACATGGTTAAAAATAAAAGCCTACGATGAGATTGATTTTTGTTTGTGTGGAGTGGATTCACTAAAGCCTTTGGTAGCAAAATCATATTTTTACTGCGAAGGGAACTCACCCATTCATGGCTAGTCGCTAATACTAGTTATTTAGTCACAAAATTGACCAAACTGATAGTTATAATGTTATTACCTATTTATATTACGTGTATATAGCTGTGTAGGGATTTTTTATTTGTATTTCAGAAAATGCAAAGGTAGACATGCGAAATGTGAAGCAGTTTATATTTTTAAGTGGGTTGTACGTTGTATTCATGCTTCTCATATTCTCATTATCTATGGCAAACTTATACTAATTCGTATTTTCTTTTTTCTAAAGGACAGCATGTTTGCTTTTGCTTATACTAATAACGACGCAAGAATCGAGATAATACTGTAAAATTGAACTTATTTACATGCACCATGCAACATGTATTATACAGTAAAACTGTATTGTTGTACAACAAACTTTTATTGCAATATTTACACCATTAAGAATCTAAGACCACTTTTATATTTTGTAATAATTCGTGAATTCATACTTTGTACAGCACCTTCACCAATACTAAAATACACACACCGATATAATTATTTCGCTTTAGAATATTCCGATAAGATACGCACGGGCAACATGATTCCAGTCAAAAAATAGTTTGCAATATATTTTAGATTCCGAATTTCAAATCCTGCATGCGAGATTCCACATTAGAATCAGATTCCGTTCCAGAATCATACGCGTCCCCTTCAGTTTCAGCAATAGTTAGCATCTTGTCAATGATTTCCCATAAGCACGTTTCCTTAGGAAAATCATTGTCAACCAAGTTTACAAGATAGTAATTTCCAGCAATGTTTTCAAGTACGCGACGGGATTCCGTTCCTTCTCCGTAAAGTTTCCCCCATTGTTCAGTCCAAAGTGCGAAAGCTTCGTCCTTCCAAACAAGGAAACTTTCAGGATCTACGACTGTTGGCTGAATTATTTCACGACCGGGAAAAACTCCCCAAGTGACCGCGATGGGACAGTGTCGGTGTGCGTTTGTGTAATTATATTTGCCCTACAACAAATATTTACCATACTTTAAATTGGAAATCTAATACACGTTTGCTAAAAATTCACGTGGTGAACAATGAACGGAGAAAGCATTTATAATAGAAATACACACAAATATTTAAAAAATGTATGGCAACTCTTACGTTTTTATTAATGATATGATAATTTAGCTGAGGGTACTGAGGAAGAATTTTTTTCAATATTTGTACATTTTTTCCGCAGGTAAAAAACTCCAAATATGCCTTTTTGTACACATATCCACCATTTTGTCCCCAGCCGTGAACTGGATCAATACTTGAACACCCATTTACATTTGGTTGTGAATTTATTGTTAGGACTCCGCGCTTATTGACCAACGCCAGCTTTTCCGATATTTCAGATGTTTCTAAAGAAAGTTCTTCGTCATTCCATGGAATACGGGTTACCTGAAAGAATTATTGAATGGATGGATATGTAAAACATTGGTTTTTAACAATAAAATCTGAAAAATTAAACATATAGTGAACAATGAAGTATTTCACAAACATATATACCTTCACACCGTTGTTGTTCATTTCTCCACTTAGATAAGCATAAAACACATTCCAGACGTCAACTTCACTATTTATGGTATAGCCCCACATTTCCAGTAATTCTTCTTTGGAACTCTTACTCTTTAAATAAAACAAGTAGTAATCTTTCAGGTCTCCAAAAGCAGGTGATTCGGCAGAGCCCCAACGTCCATTAGGAAACTCATCCCAATGTTTGGTTCTGTGAATGTAAGCGTTTGGTCTAGATGACCAAAATATAGGACGGATTTCTTCTTGACATCTTTTGTGGTTAGGCACCACTTTGAAGGGCAAAGGTTTTTGACACTGAGGATTCCAAAGTCCAAGTTGTTTAGCTATCGAACAAACTGCAACCTCTCTGTCAACATACATTATTGATTCGTTTTGATTGAATTGTTAGTGCTATGAAGTTATGGTTGAATTGTAATACTGTTTTAGCTACCTGTTAAGCGTATAAAAGTGAATACCAGGTGCCATGCCCGACTTAAATAGAGATCTGATCATTTCAACGGCTTGGTGAATACCATAGTTTCTTATGGCTTCATCGTTGTCTTTCAAGGACTGTATTGTATCTTGAATTTCTTGAGGAACTTCAAGTTTAGAAAGTTTGCACATATGACGCAATGAATCGTAGCTCTGAAATCGAAATAATCCAACGATAAAAACATTTTTAAGTTCAATTAATGTAAAATAAATAAGTCGCATAATTTGTACCTGAATTGGCATTACACCGGGAATAATTGGAACTCTAATGCCAATTCGCCGACAATCATCAACAAATTTAAGATAGACATCAGTTTTAAAGAATAATTGGGTAATAACGAAATCAGCTCCAGCATCAACTTTCTCTTTGAGATAACGCAAATCGTCTTCATATGAAGATGCATCTGGATGTCCGGACGGATAACCTGCAACTCCTACTACAAAATAATCCCCATAGTTTGCGCGAATATGCCGAACAAGTTGGGTAGCATATACAAAATCGCTTGGTCCACTGTCTTCATTCCTGTCTAGAAATATGGAAAATTATTTTTGTTAGAAAAATCAATTCTAGAACTACAAATTATTGTAACTATTTACAACCACAAAGGTTTGTCAAATCAAAGGTCGTACAATGTATTAATGGGATCATCATAATTCATGATACATCTCTTTCATACTGTGTGTATGCCAAATTGCCAATTAAAGATACTAAGCTACTTATTCCTGCATAAGCTTCTTATTCCTTTCTCGATTATAATTTTGATATCGATAAATTCAATTGCTGAAAGAGAGTGAAAATGTATATGTATCGGGGGACAATATATTGTGGTGATCTAACAAGTTTAGTCTACTTTTTTTATTTGTCATAGTCATTCACAGTGAACACTATAGATTATCTATAATACAATAACAATGACGAGAATGGGATGAACTCAAACAACTTGGGTAGGACAAGACTGCATAACTTTTATTGCTCTGATAGCGCAAATACGAAATAGTTACTGCATTGAAGCTAAATTACATCCTTTGAAAAAGTACATTCTGCATCACAACCAGAACCAAAAGCCACACTATCTCCACAATGTTCACAGTATACATACTTAATGTCTAATAATGACCTAAAGGATGTTTGGATGTTTATCAAAGCTCATCATTATGTAATTATATATCTTAAGTTAAGATAATATTCATGACATTTACGTAAACACTAAAAACTGGTCATGATTAGGTACCTCCACGAAGTGCAAGAATGTTCCTGATGCCAAGATCTTTAGCTTTAGCTAAGTGTTTGTTGATTTGTTCAACGGTAGCTTCAGCACACGTCATGTGCAACATGGTGTCCAATCCTGAGTAATTCAGAGAAGCGCTGGCTATGGTCATCGAAGAAGTTTCCGATTCACCACCGGGGTTTCCAGCAGGATGCCAAGTTATGTCACAAAATAAAGGACCACCTTGTCTCATTCGGTCCAACCTGTTTATTGTCAGATATATTGTTATTTGTTATTAAATTAAGTACAAGTTTTTCAAAATAAGATAACTCAATAGCGTGCGTCATCTTAAAGTGCACCCCTGGATGGATGGGCGTACTTTATGATGACAGCAGGGCTCTGGTGGGACTTATTTATTATTATTATTATTACATGCCCATAATCCCATAAACAGTCAATAAATAATTTCTAAAAGTAATACTCACCTCCCTAGAAGATTGACTGCTCCACTTTTTGTTCTTGGTGGGAAAAACTCAAGGGAAAAGAAAGGTTCCCCAGATTCAATTCTTGCCAATATTTTCTCGGTAAGGCACTGATATTTTGCGGCCAAATTATTTACGCTGTCCCTTCTTCTTCTACAAATTCCATCAATATCTTCCAAATCGCTAGTACTACAAACTGAATCTGCATCCGATTGCGATGGACTAGAGGGAACTCGTCTAGTATTCCCGTTAATAAAATTGTGTACAATACCGTTGGCTGAGGAAGCTGCCATTGCAGAGTTTGAAATATTCGCTCGAGATCTATTCTCCGAACATTTGTCCAGAAGATCTTTCTCCGCTTTATTTTGCTCGCCAAACATGCTTCGAACTGGGAATAAAAATGTAAACTGTAATGTTCAACGTATATACTTAATAATCTTAAGAAAAACAACTGAAGCAATCGAAAACCAGTACACACTCTCCACTGTCTCCACCAATAAAACAATAAGTATAGGTTAACACAAAATGACAATATTAAATTAATGTATTTCAGTTTACCTTTAACCTTAAAATATTAAGTTGTATTGCTTTAATAAAGCTGTGACCGTCGCTTCAAAGTCAACGGCAAAGTAGGTTACTTCAACCAATTGGTTTGGGCAGAATAACAATTCTTACCATCAAATATAGAACCTATAATCAAATCAGCCAACAATTCTCAATAAATATCAAATCAATGAAAATGGGACAATGCAAATTACGGATTAAAATATCTAGTAAAGTTAGGTATTGTAGAAAATAGTGGTGATAGAAAAATAGCAAAAACACTTTTACCTTTCTATGTAAAATTCATGAACATGAAATAAGAGCAATAGGGGGAGAGTGTGACATACAGTGACATACAGGAAGGAGTTACATTACAGCGTATACTATACATAGGTACGTCTACGTATAATTACACATACGTAGGTAACAGAGGCGTACAGACCAGACGGTCTGAGTAGAGATATCGAGAAAACTGTCCTCTTTTGTAAAGAATACGAGATATTTTATATGTACCTGTGCACAGTTTAATCAAAATTTGTTTCCAATGTTATATTGCAACCAACCTGTCGTTCTCCGATCTGACCGGCGATCTCTACCATATATTTTAACACTTGTTGCTTTTCTAATCCTTTATTTACATTTGAGATATTTGTATTTGTAAACTTGCTATCAGACATCAGACCCAGACTGAACTGAACAACTCAAATATTGTACCAAGTGTTTCCCATGCACCTATGCATATACGAATCTATTTCTTTGGGACTATATTGACTGCTGCGCTGGCATTATATACAGTCATGCAATACACGTAATATTATAACACGTTTACAATTCTATTCACCAGAGGTACGATCGAGACGGTGTTATTTCGTATCTAACATTTTAAAGATAATCGACCTGTGATAGCAGACAGATATTAAATATTTGGCGAACTCGATATTGAAATTAAATATGTTTACAGAATTGTATTAGTAACTAACCAAGTACATATCAAATTAGATTGGTCAACCTGTATGTTGAATATTTCACTTGTCGATCGACCGAGATTAACGCAGATCATGAGACCTTGCACACAAACTGAGATTTATTAAACCCTAAATTAAGGTACCCTTTAAAGACATTTTTCAATGTATCATCGAGATTCCCGAGTGTACCTATTTAACACGTAGCTCCGTAACAGTAACATAACACTCTACACACTCCAATTTGGTTGAGGGAGATTGGTTTTGCCTAACCGATCCCATCTCTTCCAACTGGACTGTATCAATATTACAATTATTGCTGAGTACATATCTCGCTTCGTACGCTATTATTTATTAATGACCGTTACAAATAAATGCAAAAATTTAAATGATTTATATTACCTAAAATACAAGCTTCGGAATCGGGTAAAACTGATTATAAGATGAGTATAGTCAATGTGGTGCTTTTATTTTGAGGCCGATAATGTTACCTTGCAGGTAATGTATGATTGAGTGTTCCGTAAGTTAAAAGCTGTAGGTATGTATAACAAATAAAATCAACCTGTTTTCCCTGTTGTGTTGTGTTCAACGTTCAAGGAAAGAACCACACTAAGCATCACATCAAATATGGGCAAATTTAGATACGTAAAAGAATCACCCGTTTATGCATTAGTTCATGAATGCAAGTAACCTGGTGTTGATAGGAACACGAGGCATATATAACATCAGTATCACGACTGCAAAACGTGATTTAGATTATTCTGTAGAGTTAACAAAGAACGCATATTTTATTCATTGTGAATGTATGGATGACTTCTCCCTAACTGTCTGTATGACTTACTAAACTATCTTTGACCTCTCAGAAATAGGCGCACAGAGAATTATAGTGTCAATTTTACCATTGCTACTATTCCTTAATTAATAAATTATGTATGTGACATATCCATATTCCAAAGCATATTTGGATGCTGAAGTTCAAAACTTTAACCTACTCAACTCTTATGGTCGTAATCTTGTCATAATATATCATGTACATTTACTTCTCCAAATCGCCAATTAATAATTAAAGGATCTGTTTCACTAATTAGTTTGCTTGTCAGAAGGTGTTAAGTCTTACTTCTGTATAAACAAAAAAGGAAATTGATGTTAAATGCAGACCTTGGAATGTAAGCATTGGAACTTGGAACGAAACGTGTATAGGTACTGCTCCGTCTGCGCACTTTTGTGGATCTGATTTCCTTGTAATGGTTTACATCATCGTTGTATATACCTGACACTAGCTAGACAGGCTTTGTTAGAATTATATATTATGATGATGAGTATACTATTCCTGCTCAAATGTGATCAGAATTATATATTTACAAGGAAACTTGCAGATGATGGAATTAAACATTCAATTGAAAACTGAAAACAAGAATAGGTTTTTAACAGATTATTAGACTATGACTTTACGTAGATTATATTTTTAGAATAATACAGTTGAATTTACCCTGCTGACAGGGAAAGGCTTAGAGATCTTGGAAGGAACGTTATTATTTACGTATAATCGTACTTCGAAATCTGAGAATTTTACTTGAGCCAGCAACCATAAAGAACCTAGCCCGCATTATAATATCTGGTTCCAGTTTTATGTTTACGAATTCTTGAATTCAATGTGCTTAATATGGTTAGGAGATTAATTATTTCGGTTTCTTTTTTGAACTAGTTAGTTAGTAAGTTTTATTCAGGAAAAATAAAATCATAAATGCATTTGCAGAACTGGGTCTTTGCGAATGAATAAATGAGACATTTATGTGGAAGTTTTTAGGAAATCAAGAATTGAATCAAAAAGATTTAAATCTACAATTAAATTAAAACTATTAATGATAGTTTAAACAATACTGAAACTGATACTTAGTCTTAGTTAAACTTTAATACTAAATCGCAAGTAGGGAGAGCACGCAATACACTACAGGTGGGGAGCTGCTCCACATTGCAGATGACTAAGCAACACTTACAACATAATACTGTATAGTTAACATTTAAAATTCGAAAACCAAATATGCTTTACATGCTAACGACATAAAGAACTACTACTAAAATCATACTAATTCCTAGGATTGGGTCTGTACATACATGACCCATGCTATCAGCACTTATTACAAGCACAAGTAATATTATATGTACGTATGCAAAAAGATATTTATGGATATAACAAAGTTACATATTTCTGTATAAACTTTCTGTTACCTTCCAGAAAAATCTACATTTACATGGTTTCATTCCATTTCAGAAGCATTCACTCACATGAACATGCAGCAAGTTTCTAAACTAAAGATTTTATCACACAGCTTTATTTTACAGAATGTTGTTCCTCAATTATGTACATGATAATAATTATGATAAGCCAAAGTAAACAAATTAACATTTTTGGTTTACAATTTAGCATCTTTGGTTTTTCTTTGCTCTTTGTTCATAATATGGATACTTTTTCATTACGCAGTCTGTCAGTAAAATCATAATATTATGCTTGGAATGAGTTTGTAGTAGCTGTAGCTACGCAAATGCTTCTAAAAATTGTGATAAACAAGCATAAATTCTTTTGAAGATGTAATCACTTTTATAGTCGGAAAATTGTATTGAACTTGACTAAAATGTAGACGGACCGAAACTGTATTGAGCCATAACTTTGAAAATTAAAACTAAAAATGTAGCCTTTTCGTTAAAATTCTTAAATTCTGTTCGTTCATGAGTGTAGTGAACACAGTTTATCTAACATCTATCAACTTATTCACATTACAAGAAACGTGTCCCTTTCTTCACCATTCTCCAGGACAGGCAGTCGTGCCGCGTCGTGACATCCGAAAATCTGACAACTAATATTTCTACATACTATAATATATACAACATTTTCTTTCATGGGAGAATACGGGTCATATTATTATAATATCCTCGGATTTTACGAATTGCAGCCCTCAAACCAACAAATCATGAAGTGAATTGTGAATTCTAAAATTCTATTCCAGCCTAGCTCTGAACTTCCTAGAGAAAAATCGTAAAGAGGCCTGTATATGATTGTAGTTTTGTAGATCTATTTCTGTCTGTTCTTGATTTGGTGTACGTGTTTTATAGTGACTTTAGGGTGTAGTGAGCCAGTTCGTTTAGTTGAGACTGTAAATTGTATATGTATGTTGGAGAGGTTTTAATGCAAGTGAATTAAAAAGTTGGTCCAGAAAAAGGAAGCGTCAAACAAAATAGCGAAAACAAATAGGTGTGCATTTATAATCATAATCAACAAAGAAAATCTAAAGCTAAAACCGAAGCTAAAAAATAGCAAGTTCATTGGCATAAAAATCATAATACTTTGTTGCCGCAATATGTTTGATTGTGTTGCTCAACCGTTTGTTTTTGTTTACATTTCAGAATTCTTTGTCCTCTTTTCGCGGCCGCATTTGGTTATGTGAGTTCCAGTGTGGTTTACGGTTGATCATCATCAAGTAAAACGGAAACGATTGTCTGTTGGAGGTTTGAATCTCGAAAATTGATTTAAGGTAAGTCTAAAATACTACTGGTATATATATGCTGAAGAAAGGGAGCTCTGGCGAGCTTCACTAACAGGATGTTCAAAAACCGGAAAATTTTGTGATATTTAGAAATGGTAGATTTTCTGCTGATACTGAAAATTCTTATCCTAATGCTTCGTTGAGTAGAGTACGTTTTTATAGGCCCTGTCCCTACCTTCAATAATTTCTACCTTATCCCCTTTGGGAAGTCATTGTTAGCTTATTTCTTTAATTCGACAATGATTCAGAAATTTCTTAGACGTCTTAGATAAACAATGCGCACATACGCATTGTGCTTGTTAAAGAATATTTTGTAAATTGTTTACAAAATTCCAAAAAGTTCAGCTGAATCTTATGTAGAATACTGAATGCTTGGTAAGCTGAAGAAGAAGAAGCAAGAAGTAGGTTTTCAAATAAACGATGATTGGTGATTGTGTGAAAGGTTATTATGTTGAGGCTGAGGTGAGGTATCATACCAGACCGGTGTATTAAACAGGCCTTTATTAAGCCTTACTCAACTGGATTCATTTACATTCATACTTAATACTTAAAATGATCACCTGCCGGTTGTGTTACAAAAAATAGTTTTTAGTTTGGGGTCTGGGGACACTTTACTTTTAAGTTTAAGTAACTAGAAACCAACTAATACTAAACTTAACTACCTCCGCAATATAAATCCTTATTAACAGCATCCGTAACCTGAAATACCCCAAATAGAAGGCTCGTTTAAGTCAACAACTATGCAGTATGATTAATTCTGGTCAGAACTTCAATACTTTTTAGAGCATTACATAATATTTATTTTTTATTTTAAATAGGGCGGAGGAAGACTGACGAGAGGGTATAATCCTCACTAACCAATCTTAATACATCAATCAAATGTGAAATTCTGAATCGCTTGCATTGCATTGCTAACCTCTCTTCTGTAAGACTTTTCTTTAGCAATAATTACTAATAATATTTCTATTATTTCCTGGTTCCTAATTTCGAATAAACGCTGGGTCGTATGATTATTATTATACGAATATTCTTTCTAAACAGGCCCATTTGATTTTACATTTTTAATTTTAAGACTCTTGTCAAATGAGTTCTGTTAAATTGTACAAAGCTATTTACTTGATCGATTTTTATCGAAATTGAAATTAGCTTAATGCTTATGATTTTACTTCTTTCGCGCACTCTGCTACCGAATAGGTACATGGTATTACTGGTGGAAACCCGCCCAGGTAAGTTTTACGTATTAGGAGGCAGTAATTTAAGTAGTTTGGGTGTAAAACAACTGTAGTCTAAAAAAACATGAAGTATTTTTAGTTGAAATATGCTAGGGTTTTTGTCCGAGATAGAATCATCCAGGTTTTCTAACTTATTTTGCGGCGATGCTTTGATTAAAAGCCAAGTTTTGGGGATGTGAAATCGCCTTAGAACAGATTACTAGTGACAAAATGACAAAACATGTAATATATATGTGACATAATTGTTGTGAGTTGGAAATACTCATACAAAAGGTTATGTAACTTTTTCTGGGATTTGATCTTCTTGGAAGGGCGAGAACAGATTTTTAAACTAGAAAATACTAAAGACAAAGACTACTTTATTGACCTAACGTACTGTATACATTTGGTTGTTGCAGAACAGAATTATTGAAATTGGCTTATCTGAAATAATCTAAATGACTAGATACTAAACCCTTAGTATCTATACCTGAACAAGGGAGTAAAAACGTAAATCATTTAATTTTTCCATTTCAGCATGACCAAATATTTGCCAACTTTGGCAAATCTGGAGATATCGCCACACTCCCTTAAAAGAAACGCCGAAGTAAGTTTTCCACGTGCAGTTTTAATTGTATTTTAAATATTATATACCTAATCCTAATCGTTTTAATGCTTATAAAAATACAGGTTAGCGGATTGCCATTCCTTTACATCGTAGGAATAGGTTGCCGTATAATGATGGCCAAAGATAGCATTGATTTTGAAGTTCCATGTGTTTCATTTTTAAGTCTACATGATCTAGGCTGGACACAGGCACAGGAATGCAACATTTCAGGAGACAATAAGGTGATATTCATAATAAAAATTTTAGAAAAATAGTAATTAAGAACCATTTTATTATAGCATCATAGAGAATAGGTCATTCTACCACCTAAATGCCCTAAGTTCCCTTTGAATTTCAACTAAAGCCATGTTCTGTTTGCATTCACGCGGAAAATTTTATTTATAGGTGACTTGGCAGGGCTTCTCATTAAACGATATAAATGCCTTAAATCGGAATCGTATTGAACAGCACAATTCAGCTGAAATAATGGATGAGATGCCTAAAGATGTTCTTAGTCGTTGTACGAAAGAGTTTATTTATTTCATTTTATTGCCAAAATGAAAATAGGGGTTTGGATATTCTATAACAACATTCCTCTAATGTTTCAGACTCCACGATCGGTATGATCGGGGAGGGGACTTTCGGTCAAGTACACGTTGCATATGACAACATCAGGTTGGAATCACTCCTGTTGTTAAATAAATTATTTTCCTAAAACCACAAACCACTGTGTATAAATATTTATTACTTAATATAGGAAGCAAAATGTTGCCATCAAAGTGCTCAAAGAAGAAGATGAATGTGGTTCTGGAAATGGTTTTAAATATGGATTGGTTGAAGTGGAAATGCTTTCCAAATTGGGTGGATTTAAAGGATTGTCAAAAAAGTAACGCAGAATTTGACATTAAAAATATTGGTAAAAAGGTGAATGAATGTAAATAACTATTTATTCTCATAGGCTGTGTGTGGAAATGCTGGATTGGTACACAACTGACGATGTTTTTCAGATCATATTTCCGCTGTACGGCGAAAATCTTCTGACATTTCGGGTGAGCTTTGGTACACTAACTCTACTAGTATTTGCGTATATAATAGCAGACTATCCAAGATGACTACAGTTACACCTGATGACTATGTACCAGATGACTGTAGTCATCTTGAGCCTATTGATATCATCAGTCGTGACATGTCATGAATTTAAGTAGTATATGTTTATGAATGTTATGAATGCCTATCTAGGAGAGAAACAAAAATCACACCCATTTCTTAATTGAAGATGTTCGAAAAATTGCCTACCAGCTATGCCATGCAGTGAGATTTCTTCATAGAAATGGGATGATCCACACTGATATTAAATTGTGCAACATCGTGTTCCTTGATAGTGATTACTATGAGTACGAAGTGACCTATGACAATTTCCTGGATTTGGATGGCAAGCCATTATCTCAAAAAATCCTCAGGGTCCGTAAACCGATGATAAAGCTAATTGACTTTGGAAGTGCCGTTTGGTCCTCTTCCAAAGACGCTAAGTACTGTCACAACATTAATACCAGGGTTTATAGAGCTCCAGAAGTCATTTTAAGATTGGTTTGGGACAAATCCAGCGACGTTTGGAGTATTGCTTGCACCATCTTTGAATTGTTGTATGGCCAGAGTTTGTTTGATACTGATGATGATTTAGAGCACCTCGGTCTCATTGAGAAATCAATCGAAAGCTTTCCGAAAAGGTCTCTTTTGTTTACTAGTAATTTCCTTTTAGGTGTACCTTTTTGGTGTAATGTAAACAAAACCTTTTAAATATCCTAGTATGATTAGTAAGAGTCAACTAGAGGGCTACTTCGATGCTGAGGGGAACGTAATCATCGGTGATAGCAATGTTGCAGAGGTTATTGATGATCAGGATTCACTAAAGGTATGTTTACATTAAATCATGAAACAAACCTGATCATTTATTTTACCATTATTGCCAACATTCATGGTATGTATATCGTTATGTCCATCTTCTACACTTAGAATTATGTGCTAAGAGGTGGTGGACCGGAGTATTCGGAACTCTACGATCTTTTGGAAAAGATGTTTCGGTTAGATCCGACAAAGCGAATTTCATTGTGTCGAGCTGCTTATCATCATTTCTTCACTTGCAAACCTTGTTAGCAGCTGTTAGATGATGACTTACGCTGCGACTACATTCGAATTAATATCGGCGTTCCAAAATTTCCGTTTACTCTAGCTTTTTGTTTAAATTGTTTTTGAGTGAGATGATAAAAAATATCCATCCTTATCTGGCAGAAATGATTCAAATGGATTTTTTAAGGTTGGAATAATTTAAATAAATATCCATGACTGATACTACTTTGTAAATATTGCTTTTCATTATTGTGAAACGTCACAAACTTCCATTTTATAATTTTGACCGTAATGTCCGCTAACATGTTGTAATTTAGTAGAAGACACGGGTAAAATATATAACTTTATCATAGTATTTGTTAATGTTATAAAGATAATTGCTACCAGCAATTCTATTTTACATATCCATATATACTCATGTTGAATATGTGAATAATTATTTTGTTCCTAGACTAGTTGATTTGATCAACTCAAGGTTTTGTCTTGGGTATGTAAAGTGATGCTTGGCAAATATTAGTCACGATAAATGGTATTAAGTAAATTATTTGTCAGAAAGCGGGCGTTATCTGTGTTTGCTAACTAACTTGTTTTAAATAAGCAATTTTCTGCTTTATGGTCTCATTAAGCATTCTGCTACCAATCCGCTTAATATAATGAACTGTCACGGTGTTAGTCTTAAATTAGGTTTGTTATTGTGTAGATTTGTTTTGTTTGTATAATTATTGTTAAAGGATTGAAAAAAGTGGATATAGCATCTTTGTATTTTGAAGTAGAATTGTTATACAAACAGTGAATAAAAATTTATTTTTTCCTGGTGTATGTACATAAGTTGAATCGCAGACAATAAAAACTATACTATTTGTGGCCTGTGGACTCAAAATTTATCTTGTTTTTACTTGTTATTAAAAATGTTCATATACCTAGACGGAAATAACTCTGAAACATAGAAGATAAATCAATCTCCATAGTCATACGCATATTCCAAAGGGATAAGGGATATAAAAATGAAACAAAGAGTCTCGCATACAGTAGCTAGTTAATACGGAACGTTTAATTTATCCATTATAGTTTTTGCAAACAAAGAAGCATCTCCTGGCCATCGTGCACTTACATAATTATTATCTACACAAACGAAAGCATATTTTTCTTCCAAACTGCCAAGTGGATTATAAATACCCGACTCAAATTGGACACGGGGATTCTCCATAAAAGCTTTAAGTTCGTCTTCTACATAGGCATCGTACGTCCTGTAGTAGCGTCCAAGTTTCCAAAATGTGAGAAAGTAAGCACTCCTGTAAGCAATAATAGGTATATGAAATGTTACTTTAGAAATAGGTAGTCATCCTTACGAAAATCTCAAGTTTAATTTAAGTACACATTCATTTGTAGATACCTTTCCATGTACTTCGGTAAGCATGTCGATTTTCTTTTATGCAAAACAGATTTTCCTGTTTCAGGATCTATTGCCCTGGATAGAGCAATCGTACCGTGGCAAATCGCTCCGATGATTTTTACAGGATTATTTATATAGGGTACTAGTTTATCTCTTAAAGTGGTTGATTCCAAATAGGGCCGCATACCTTAAAAAATTATAGTATAAGCCATATTAGCCAAGTAGATGTCAAGCTGATAACACATTTAGTACATACATTTTACTACAAATAGTCCTAAATTTTATTCAGGTTCTGCTATTAAATTATATATATTTAAGTTATGCTATGCAAAGGTGTTGTTCATGTCGACATATGTACCTTTTGCATGTCCTCCAGGTAGTATTACTGCGTCATAGGACATAAAATCCGTTGTTGAGAAAGTTCCTGGATTTTTGAATTCTTTGGTTGCTACCATTTCATGATATGCCTTTTTTGCTTCTTCGGATGCTCCCAATTTTCCAAAAATGACTCCGCTTAAAAGTAGCGGATCGCATTGTGCCTCGCTTCCACTTTCTGAAGTGAATTCAACTCCTACACCGGCACTTGTCAGCAATTTCCATGGAACTGATGTTTCTGTCACGTCAAAGTCTTTATCGGGTAATACAATTAGAACTTTCTTCATCTTAGGCACGTAAAACTATTGAGATGTATTATTAAACTTTCCAGTAAAGTATCTCTTGTAACACTGGAAAATATTAGTTTAAGGCAATATAATTTATAAATTTCTGTTTCTGCTGTGATGTAGAAACTTATTCACTTTCCTGAAACGTCGTGTGTTTAACTCTTGTGTTGAGTCATGTAGTTGAAATGCTGTACAAAGTTCTTTGCTGTTTTTTTCAATAACATTGGGTGATAATGACTACCTTATCACTTGAGCTTGTCGATAGGCATTCACAATGTCCTGTGCCAGCCTTTCCGAGCACACTAATCAGAACAGATGATCGAAATGGAAATCAATGTTCAGAGTTACACAAGTTTTGAGATATAATTGATTTTGCTTCCAATAACGTCACGCTTATTGCATAATAGTAACACGTAAAATTTTAAATATGCCTTGCGAATAAAATGAAGAGATCAGCAAGGACTACTTCGTGTATACATTATACAAGTATACTATTGTAACACAAACTAACTACAAAAGTTTATGGAGCTATGGACATTGCCTACGGGTACAAACTTCATTGTTTTCACCTTGACTTTTTATTCCAATATTATTTCGCACGTTAGTGGATTCACCAAGCCAAGGTTGAATGAGCTTAGAAAGCTGACATTCCTTATTAATATTTTTTCCAGAATGTGCCTTTTCTGCATGTGAAATAAACTGCCTAATGTATAGGTTATAGCTTTTTAAACGAATTATAACATTAGTCATTAGATATGCCTGGATGTAGTTGTCTTATTCTGACTTGCTGCTAAATTGTTAGACATTACTTATACAATTTATATAACATTGTTGTAGGACAAGTCATGGAATATGAGAATAAAATGCTTCCCCTCTATCTAATTGCCTCCGAGAGCATACTAGATTATGCTTGATCAGTAAAAGTTACCTATTTCACATAGTAACCTGAAAAACTTTACTGATTTAGGTAAAAATTCAGTCATTGAAATTTGAATCTTATTTAAATGGGGCTTTATTTCTTCAATTTGCGAATTTGTGGTAGTACTAACAGTAATCTATCCTTCTTAAAAGTGAACTGCACAATATAGTGTTGGAAAGATTGTTTCACAATAACCATGAAAATTTACATTTGACTTATAGTTGTCTACATTTTATTTGTTGTAGTGCAGTTATATAAGGTAAAATCCTTAGACCTTCATGATTAACGGCGTACTATGTAAGGTAAGGATCGCATAATCGCATTGAATAAATAGAAGCCACAGGAATCAATCTGGCGATAAGTCTATTGTTAAAAAATGATGAATAAACAATGGGATGAGCAGGTCGAGGTTACAGAAGGTTAATGCAATTTCATGTACCATTATTTGGTTACGTATTTATTTACTTTTCAATAATGATCAAATAACTGCAACGATCGGCGATTAGAACTCAAAATACTAACTTGCATCAAGCACGTGCATACATCAATCGCTACTATACATAATAGTTACTGTTAATAGTATGTTTACTTTTAGTATCGTGCAGCGACTGCAGTTCATTGCAAAAAGTAAAATATGCACCTGTGTATAAATAAATCAACGTGCAACGCAATGCAATTTTCCTGTCCAATGCTAGTGCATTAAAAGTAAAGTGAGTAATTTTCTATAGTAGTATTAGTTAGTTTTCAGGTAAATGAATTAGTTGGCAAAATAGAAGAAAAGACATTCTTCATTAGTTTCGTTTTTGATAGGTGGACTATCAATCTAAGGCTAACGTGTATGTATATTATAAATGTATTCATATAATATAATCTCAGTGTCCAAAGTATACCTATACGTTACTGAAACGACTGCAAAAATCATCT
Source organism: Yoshiicerus persimilis (assembly GCA_020352615.2). Classification (NCBI taxonomy): domain Eukaryota; kingdom Metazoa; phylum Arthropoda; class Collembola; order Entomobryomorpha; family Tomoceridae; genus Yoshiicerus; species Yoshiicerus persimilis. Next base: position 36,142,172 of record CM036941.2, on the reverse strand, counting down.
GATTATAATTTACTGTTATTTAGTGTTGTATTTAGTCTCTTAGAATTCCTTAAGCAAGGTTTCTATATTCCTTCTTAATAATAATATAGCATTGAGTTATGTGTATTACAGTTTTAACATACCTATATTATATCCATTAACCTAGCCATCCATACTTAAAATATAATTGTACACTGTATTGTTAAACAGCATAAACTGTACTACTAATAGCATTGTGTGTGTAACTAGGGTTCTAGTTCTGTTATAAGACAACAAAGTGAGGAATGTTACACAATTGTGTCATTCAGTAAAGACTATGTAACCTAAATATGTGCCGCACATAGAATACCAACACTATTAGATAGTGTTACCTAGTTAAATGTGTCTATTCATATTCGTACATAGAACAGCATTGCTTTCAGTTTATGTATTGATATCTGTGCATTAAGGTGGTGTACCAATAATGCAATTGGATATTGATAAATTCATGCTTCAAATAAGTATCTAATACATATTGGAAGCAAAATGAATGAAGTAATGAATAGCTTTAGCTAATGGTTAATTTGAGAGATCAAGATCAATCAGGTGGACTTCATGGTTAAAATGTTGTCTCATTATTACTGGCCATTAACATTACGTAATCTTCTTTCTTGCTTCTTCTTAAGCAGACTATACTAGTACAGACTCTTCTTTCATAAGAAAATATCGAAATACTTGTATTTGGAATATTACTTTGTAAAGATGCTGCCGATATACATTCAATATTTTTCGAGCGGTGCATAGTACGTAAGTGTGTATATGCTTGATTTGATACCATATTAACCATATACACCATTAGGCATACAATATATAGGTACTTTAGTTTAATGTTAATAAATAAATTGTAAATAAATGTATACCCATTATCTTTTGGCGTAGGCAATTATTGTTTCTAGATAACAAAGGTGAGTAAATAGTTTATGTCCAATCTGGTTTATTATCTCGAGTGTCAATTCAATGTCTTTACTGATTGAATACATTTGTTGTCAAAATACATTCACATACCTACCAGTTGACCAAGATTGTATTGAAGATTAAAAAATCAGGGTCAATCTTCAATGGTAAGTTGTGCAAGAAAGAAGATTACTACAACTTATAAACAATGCATTTATTGTTTATAAGTATTTTCGAATTTAGCATAATGTAATGCGCTTTTTCTTTCATTAGTTGCAAATAAGAATAAATACAATTTTAATTTGTTCCTGTTACTGAAGAAATGCTTAAAACTGATTATTCTTGTCACGATGGTATGTCATTGTCATGATTCTTTATAAATGGTAATGTCATCAAGTACAAGTGTCGATTTTTAGCAATGTGCAAAATATTTAGCTTGGGAAGTACATCGTACACAAAGGCGAAATATATTTATGCGGAACATCAGGTTCAATGTAATTATCTTGATGTTTTCTTATACATGATTGTGAAACGTGTTGTAATTACGAATGTTAAGGCGATCTTGTATTTGTTTTTAGGCCCTATTTTTAAGAAACGTCAACTCATGTTTTGAAAATGAGTTTATATACATGATTGATTATGGAAACTATATTCTTATGCTAAACTTATGCCACGTATGCTTATATGTTTTGTTGGGAAAGCCCAAAATACTATTTACTGTGTTTCCTTGTACTCCAGAGTCCAGGCACTCCGGAGTGTTAGGGGAGTCCCTTTTATTAATAAACTATTATCTTGATAATTTATGATACATATAATTATACTGCATTGTAAAGTGTTTTCCTATAAATTATTTTGCAAAATGTGTGCAATTTGTCAAGAAAACTAGAATAAGTAGAAAATTTCATGGTGATCCCTTTCAGCATTTCTCTATTTTCTCTGTCATAAAAAGAATTTCATGATATATAATATGCTCTCCAATCAGAATAGATCTCCTGTGTTTTTAACAACCTACTTGAGCTTTGTAAATGATTACTGTCAATTCCTTGCTGAGTCCGTTTTTATTTATGTATTTAGTAATAGTTCCACATATTTGCTACATTACTCATTTATCATAGTTGAATTTTGAATATAAGATTCGAGGGCAACTCGGTGATATCCTCAAGTTCTTGACAGACATACGTTATCTAAGTAGAATAGTAATCAACGAAGTGTATTGCATCTGTAATAATATGCATTGCATACGTGCGATAAAAGTGAAAGTATTATTCTAACAATATGTTGCCTAAAAGTATGTATTTCTATAAGTACTTATATTTTATGTGTATCTAGCATTAAGTATGGATCGTCTGCCTTGGCAAGGACGGAGCCTCGTCATCTTCATTCTTTTTTGCGAATGACTGACTCAAGTGGGTTTTGTCAAAAACGATTACATTCTCATTCTTATTATTTGTTTGCTATACTTACAATCACTACAAAGTAATGCAGCACAACGGTATAGGTAATAAAATATTATTATGTTGTATCACATAACTAATATTAAATATCATTGAATAAAAAACACGATATTTCATTAGATGAAAGAAGTAAAGGACAAATATTTTTAAGCTAGACGTATTACTGGTGCGTGCATAATTGCTGTTGTTTATGCATAACATATAACATAACACTCAAATCCTCAATAGTTTATGAATGAGACCAAAAGTAACCAAATTCAGGAATGCAGTTTCTCATCCTGTGCTAACTGCTAATGTTGACATGTGCCTAATTAAATAATAAATAACTGTTCAACAAACGTCGACATTTCAATGGTAATTAAAATGTTGTTCAGCAACTCACTATATTTATAATGAATTCGTAATGACCTGTTAGAATAATATGAATTCAAGATTTCAATCAACTTGAATAAATATAGTTTATGGATTCTGTTTAAGCAAAAATTACATGCTACGTTTAGTGGAATGGAATGAAATTTGCGTCAAAGAGAAATATTGATCCTTTACTTGAAGGTTCTTCGTAAATGAAGTAGTTTTTGCCTAACTGATCCAAAGGTGAATTATCAATTTTTTAAGATGTCCCAGGTTATGTAAGTAAATACTCAACTAAATACTATATTATTATTTATTGCAATTACGCTATTGACTTGTTTCTGGAATCTGTTAAAAGTGTATTTATTAAAATGCAAATTCAAAATTTTCAACTAATGCTGTGCTCATCATGATGAAAATTAATAATCTGACATTTTTACAGAAACTTGCAAATTTGCGCAAGAAGACAGTAAATTGATATTCAATTGCATGTGTAAATAAGTAAGTATCTTCGACATGATGGATACTAACATCAGGTAGGTACTAGTAGGTAGCCAACTAGGTAATTAAATAGATTCAAGCAAACCGTTAGACGATACTAGTTATTAAAATTCAAAACCTCCTCAAAAGCCAACCAAGTGACTCTGACTGAAATTCATCTAATGCATTGTAAATTCTTAATTCTTTAGATGGTTTGTTCCTTCTTCCTTGTCTGTTGCAAGCTGCGACAACTTTTCGCAATCCTTATTGGTATCACTGTGACTATGTAGTTAATTATTTTATTAAATAATAGTTTAAGTCAAATAATGACTATTCTTCTACAAAATATGAGCATGATACCTAACGTGTTTGAGTACAAAGCAACTATTGGTCAACTGCATACAAATCAACTCGCGTAACTTGACAGTATGCTTTTGTAATGTATTTCTTAGTCTTGCTAAGCAGAGGCAATTAGTTTCCCTTTTTGCTTTAGCCAATCATGGAAGAAATTAATTAGGAACAATAGGACAGAATTGGGCATTTCAGATTGGCAACGGCAAATTATATGCATTTATTTGTAGACGGAAAACGTGCATAGTGCAAACATGGAAAGCCCATCCCTTATTGTGTTTATGCTACCGCCTTGTGCAAACAAAAGCAAAAAAACAATGTAACTAAAGCAGAAAGAAACAACCTCGCAATAAGCCATTCATTGTAGTGGTTAACTTAAACCAAATTAATATGCTAAGGTTTGACATGTACAAACATTAATCCGATTTTATGTCTCTTTAATGGTACCAAGCACATAGTGAGTACAATGTAATACAGTATAAGCAAAAGTCATTTTAAAACTCCCAAAACCTAATAATTTCTGCTTAAAGAATTCCACTAACGCAATAGAAAAACAAATGACGCTGGCATTATTTGATTTTACATTGTTTTAAAAGGAGGATTTATGTTCTTTTCTTTATCTGTGAGTTACATCATGGAATTATCATTATCATCTATTATTTATTACATCTGAAATGTAGGTTTAAAATTTTCATGACTCTTAGTTTACAATATCTAGGTTAAGCATTGACAAATTAGGATCAAGATTCCGAACTGAAGTGAACTAGTGAACGCATTTTCTGTAAATTTCACACACACAAATTCCCTTTAGTTTACCTACATAATTGCATTCTTTCTTGAGAATAATCATTTGATTTATATTTACAATTTAAAACTGCCCATTTAAATAAATTTGGACATTAAACTGCAATTCTTTGGCAGTAGTTTAGCACAAATTTATAAGCATACTAATGAAATGCGCAATGCATTATTGCACTAATCAGATAAATCAAGTGAAATGTTATTACGCATTATCACTATTAATTGTTCCTGATGCAATAGTTACAGACATACATAGCGCTTCCTTTAATTTAGGTTCATTGGCCATTGTTTATTTAAATTAAATCTCTTTGTTTATGGGTGCATCATTATCTTTTGAATATTTTCATGAAACTTTATTGTTTAGTTGAAAAATTGCCTTACATTAATCTGCAATATTTTTTTCTTAGTGTGTGCTACACTTACTGGTAACTATTCGTGTAATTATAGACTAAGGTCTTATTCATTTAGACCTCATTAGTTATTACTCAACTAATGTTTTCCATAATGCATTAGCATCATGTATTAAATAGTAAATTACCTTTTATGTTACAGGTCAAGAAGATAATAACGTGCTACTGTAAGTATGCATCATGCGCACAAAAATTCTCCTTACATAGTAATGTAATCCAGTAATTAACAGTTTATTTGTGCATAAGAGAAACGTTTATATTACATAAAGTACAGACAAAGATGTAAACAAATTGCACAAATTGCATAGAGAATAGATCTTCCGTCGTAATATCTCGTTAGCCTGTCAATCACACAAAGTAGGTAGTCAAAATGTCAAAATCAGTAATTCAGTAGGTCTTCTTGTGTGTTAATGCAATAATATATTTTTATTATTTCCAATTAGCACCTGTTTCTTACTATCCATACATTACTATTAAATATAATTCGATATTCCTGTTAAGGCAAACCACCACATCCATATGTGAAGACGCCTTTTCCATGCTCCCAGTTAGTTATTGCTTCAATATGTGAAGAAGTTCTCTGCTACTTTACCTGAATAACCTCTAATACGGAGTTATGCATATCAACTGCAATACTATCACACGAAATCGTAATCGAATGAAATATAGGTGTCTCCGCCAACCAGTGCAATATGTCAGACATGTCTGCCTGCCTAGCCAACTAGAGCAAGCGCTAGACATTTGAACCGTGGATGTTTCAGCCAAACGGTGGTAGTACAAACGACTGTATTATTCAAATAATAGGCTCAAAATAGCATTTAAATAATTGAATTATAATTTTACGTAGCCTAAAAGTCAATTTTAATAATGTCGGTCATTCTGATAGATACATCACTACCAAATTACAAGGTGTGAATGTTACGGCTTCAAAAGACTTCAAAATACCAAACCCCCTGCATTTTACAATTCATTGTAACATTTGTTCTTATAATTCACAATACAAAAACTAGTAATGTTATTATTATAAAAATATTATTCGATTGAGGGTCTGCCTGCCTAGGATTCCAGGGTTTGCCTTAGTTGGCTAGACAGGCATACATGCCTGACTAGCATGACATATTGGATTGATTGGGGCAGACATATGCACATGCACATCTACAAACACTCTGGCCTATGACCATCGTTATCATATTAGGTACCTAATTATGCATCACATTCAAATTAAATTGACCATACAGTTTGACACGTTAGAATATAAAAAGGAAGAAGAAGCGCTAACATATTTTAGCAGATAGGTTCTGCCCAAAGCAAGAAATTAAAAGTCATATTACGCTCTTGGTTGGCAAATAATATATTATGATAATGTAAAAACCAAATGTCAGGTCGTAACCTACAAGCCCATTTATTATGCAAATTATTGCAAACTTTTTCTGCATGCAACAGAGTTGGTTTGGATGGCTAAAATATGCATAAATTAATTTTTAGTTTCCCGTTGTGTTGCAAGGTAGATAATGCACCACAACAGGTAGGCATAATATTAAGTTAATTTATACTGTTGCAAGTAAAAGATTCTTAGCATTGAATTGGCAGATTACCTTTAATTTATTTGAATAAGGACAATATGTCAATAAAAGTTTATTGACAGGTACTTTTAATGCATTGACAACTGCCAATACCAATAAAGTTTATTTATTGCCATTATTATCTTCTCTAAAACGTAAACAACTGTCCAGTAATGTACTAGGTTTGTCACACCGTATTTTATTGCTTTGCACAAAAAACTGAAGTAGGAAATTCTGAAGAATTCAAGAGTGCTTACGCACGTACCTTAATTTATCGTTTTTAAACAGCTCAGTATGTATTGGTTGTCCAACAATCCCTTACGTGCAATTCTATGATTAATTTTAATTTTTCATTTTTAATTACAGGTAATTTAATAATCGCAATGGAAATTGTATTCCGAAAACCTATCTGCATTGAAAATTACTAACTTTGGTGGCGACATTAATATATGTTACTAATAATTCATCAAATAAGTTTATAACAAATTCTTGACTTATGTATACCTACATGTTTATTGCAATCCATTCACAACAATAGTGTTGTGACAGTAAATTTTATCTCAATGTTCTCTAATACTAATCATTAAGTCGTCCTAAAGCGCAAAAAGTGATGGCTTAATATTTATTTTAACTTAAGTGAATAATGATGCATATTATATAACATATTTAACCTACATAAAGTATTTAAATGAATAGAATTAGTAGCTTCTGCAGCTGCAGACGAAAAGTTACTTAAAAGTAAAATTAAAATGAGATGATGATATCTGCAGTTTTTACTCTCACTCCTTGTCTCGCTCCTTGTGACTTATCTGATTTTTTTTCCTGAACAATCTTCTGCCTGCTGGTACTGATTGAATTTGGATAAGACATGATTGCCTAACCATTAATCGTAAGAATTCTGAATAATACCTACTTTGCAGCTCAACCTATTCTCTTCAGAATGTAGTACGACTAAATCTGCAATACTTACAGAAAATGCATTTAAATGCACATTGAAAATTTAAGGACTTAATGAGGAAGCTGTGAAAAAAATACATGCAATTCATGGTAGTAAGTCAGGTAAATTTTATCTGCTGTAATTTACCTTCAACATGGGTGCTGGTAATGGTTAGTAGTACATGGTAAGAATGCATGCTTATCTTTTGTGCTAATAATGCATCTTTACATTACGAAGATGTTACAAGGATTTTTAAATGAAATTCATCACCTGCGGAGGATAATAGACTAATTGACTGTAAATACAAATAATAAATAGGAGTTCCTGTGTAATAAAAATACATTAATGCGGCCTTCCTATTTTCACACATGTACACTTATTTCCCCATTTCATCTTGATAGGAGTGAATACCTGAATGTTTGTCCCAATTCGTTTTTTTTGAACCTGGAATTTGGGAATAAGGTAAATATGTCTGCTTATTATTAATTTGCTATGCATGTCAAGCATTCCTTTTATTGTTGCAAGAGCTAAGATATTAATTCACAATCTGACTCATTGTATTTAGCAGTAGTAACACATTAACATCATGTCCTGTATCATGAGAATAAGCTAAATACCTAAGTGATCACTTTGGATGGCACCTTTTCTGTCTTTGAGAGAGTTTATGATTAAGAGAGATGTGCCCAGCCCAGAACGACAGATAATTACATTTTCATATTTCCAATCGCATTTTCGATGTAATTTGCATCTTGCATAAAATATAAGTAAATAAAAGCTTTTAGCACACCTATTATTTGAGTTGAAATGAAATTTGAGATTCTCATTGGAGTGCTGCCATGTAATAAATACAAGAGTTTGTAATGGGCATGATAATTCCTGAAATCATCATGATATACTGAAAATGAGTAAGCAAAGCAACTGATTTTAAGGAAGAATTATGCGAATCAATAGTTACTTAGATTTTCTTTATAATATAATTTTATGATCAAATTGTTCCTAATTTACCTAAAAGCATTTTATTATCATTATCTCTAAAGGAAATTGTTATTACGCTTTCACATTAATATTAAAATGTTTGCTTTACCTCGGATTACTTTACGACTGCTTGGTCAAACAAACCCATGTCATTCATTTCCTAGGTGTATGTATGATAATGATAGTACAACCATCAATTTCATTTATTCAAAAATTTTAAGATAATTTGGGCAACTGTCAATCTCGTTCACCGACTTTGCTTGCAGTTCACGTTCGATTGTAACTGTCTCTTTATTTCTTGAGGCACACTTTGTATAGACATTCCTTTATTTCCTGATGCATTGTACCTCATTCTTCTTAAAAGGAAAAAGAAAAGTTACTATTTCTATTTCTATTCACATTTTCATAAAATTGCCTACTATGTAGGTTTGTGTACTGCATTTTATCTGTACCTTCTGTCAAGCAGACGAAATCTAAAATTCATCTTCACACTTTATTAAACTTTTCATAGACAGGGATCATAGGTATACAAAATCAAATTATTCCGAGGGGAAACTCGATTTCTGTTTACTTTATCGGTATTGTATGCTCTAACAATTAAATATAGTAGAATTATATGCAATAATACATATTGCTGCCACTACCGCACAACCACAGGTTCCTAAATTCTATACAGAACTCATCCTGTGATGTCGTGATGACGAGATGAGATATCTTCGTCAAATGGACTTTTAAAAGGATATAAAAATAAAATAAAAATATGAATGAATGAATTATGAGTTGGTCCATTGTACCCTCAAGAATTCTTTGGATACTAAAACATACATTATTACTTACGCTACGCTATGCAAAAGATTGTGCTGATTTGAGTGAAGGGAAAGATGAGGATGAGACATAGTTCTGCACTGTATCCTGTCCTGCAACTGTAGAGTCACATAAATACCAAAATAATTTATAATGCCTCATGAATCGAAAAACTTTGGTATGCAATTTCAATTGCATACAGAAACCGTCTACTTATATTTACAGTACAATTGCAATCAAATTCAAGTAGAAAAGTAATGAACTATACCCACAGCTTAGACTTACGCTTATACTAGGTTACAGATCATTCTGATGGTTAATACTTGAAGTGGAGGATAAGACCTCTTTAAAATCTGTTAAGTGGTACTTGCAAGCAGGCAAAGTGAGTACAAGAGTGCATTAATACATAACACAATGCAACGCATACATATTGTTACATTTTAAGTAGTAAATGGACTAGAGATTGAAACAGAATTCACAGAAGTATGAAACGTAGTTCGTTCTGTCATTTTACATTCGTAGTAAAGTTGTGAGATATTCTTCGGAAATTGAATTGACTAGCACAAGTATATACGTAGAAACACATACAATAATGTAAACATTTACTTTTCCTTTCGTTTCAGTACGTTGGTACCTACTGCATGTGCTTATTAGTACACAAAATACAAATGAAAACGACAATAATGTCAGTCAGCATCTCTTTTGAGTTTTGATGTCCCAAAAGAATATTTCAGGTCTGGTTTGTTATGTATTCCACTCGCTTGGCCTGGTCTGCATGGTCCTCGTTCTCCTTCTTGTCGCTCGTGTTCCTTTGTCTTGTGGATAAACGCTAGATTTTACATTACATCCTATTACCTCTAACATTATATTACATATGAGTACTTTTAACATTTAGGGTAGACGTATAATATGGTCCCATATACAATTTCATTCATTTTTTGTAAGCGAAAACGTAATACTCATTATGATTACACAGAAGATGTATTCGTTTACGTAAGGACTATCAGGACAGATGAGTCTTCACTACGATGCTATGCTTTCTACAATGCAGTACAACTTTATCACCAAAACGTCTGTAGTAACCTACTCTTGGTCATATACCCTTTATAATGCACAGACATACATTGATACACTGCGAAGAGCAATCTCATAATCTTATTTAGTAATTTATAATGATACATACTGTACAAATACACTAATACAATTCGAATTTGGTTATAGGATGATGCGACGGCTGCAGAACAACAGAATTATTGCAATATAATGTAATATAAGGTATTTAATGGGAGTTTGTCCCTATTGCATAGAGTAAGGAGACGAAAAGGAGACGTACGTACTATATAAACGTAATTTTAATGTACCTAGTTCTAGTTAGGTATGTAATATAAATATATGTACCACTATTGTTACTGTGGCGTATGTGATAGTAAAAGAGGTACACTATATCGTAAAGGTACGGGATCTTCCGTTGCGTTTGCATTTTGCATTGCACCAAAAGGGATAGCTTGGGTACTAGTACTACTGCTGTTAAATATGTAGCTATACAAATAAGTAATAAGTAAAGATAGTAAGATAGTTAATGTACAACATCGTGCATCTCCGTAGTTAGAGAAGATAGGATGAGATAGTTATAGTGAACTGAAGGCAAGAGATTCTTTACGTGTGAAAGGCTGCTTGCTGCCTTCTGACTTGTTAGTTGTTTTGTTACTCCATAAACGTATTGCTTTAGGTTGTAGTTTGTAGGTGCTTCTTGTTGAGGAGGTCAAATGTTGTCTATTGTGAGAAAATTTTTTATTTCCCATATCTTCTGAGTCGTCCTCTCAAGTCATTGTTGGTTCTGGTTGGAGTGGGACACACATCTCCGCTAAGTTTCTTCTTCCAAGAAGATTCCTTTTACTTTCCTCTGCCTGCAATCAAACAAGAAACATTAACTCCACTGTTTACCTAATATTACCTAGAATTCACAATTGTTTCTGCATTTGTGTAAAGACTGACTAAACTTAAAGTGTAGCATATATTTATTTATTTCGGTGCGTGAATTACTGTTCTCTTCTAAATCTTTAATCTTGGGCATTTGTCTGAATAGCGATCTTAGCAATAAAGGTAAGAAATCAATTATATTCCTTCTTGGAACATATTCTATACGATAAGTGCATTAATTTAAACTAAATGGTCAAGTTATCACATAAAAGTTATATTTACCATCCAGTACTGTTTTATGTGGAGTATTATTGTCAGGAGACAAAATATTGTACTTTATATAAGAGATTTTATGCATTTAAGGGGATAAAGTTAATTGAACACTTTAAAACTAATGAATGCATTTCAGTATTCATAAGAACTCTAGAAATAAGTATTAAAACTTATAAAATGAATTTTAATCATAGATTGCATGTAATATAAGACAAAACATGACAAAAGTGAGATACACGAGATTAAGGCTTTGTGTGTGGTAAGAAACGAAGATTCAGCGAACCGTAAACCATTTGAATGATTTCATTAGAGTAGTATAGTATTTCTGTGAGTTTCTTCCAAGTCGTTTGTGTTGTAGCATTGCGTCGCGATCAAATAACCCACACCCATGGCAAAAAATAAAAAGTTGAACACGACGGATGTGATTTGTTTTAAAGGGGCAGTGCACATTAGGAACATTATTATTTCACTAAAATCACGGAATAAAAGGTAATGTCAAGCCGCTAAAGAAGCAAGATTTCTACTATTGCAAAGCAGACGCCTAGAAAATCTGAAAGAACTAAAAAACTAACCACGAATTTCATTAGAAACTGATTAGATGCATTTTCTTCGACTACCAAATGATATATTTATGGTCTACGAATTTGTCTTCTGGGTATTCAGATTCCTGACGCCCAAAATTGCAGCCTTGTGATTGTGATTTGTGAAGAAAATAGAGAATGTCCATGTCCGTTTTTATCAAGATGAATTAGTCAGGCTGCATTTGAGGATTTTCTGAAAACTTAATTTGAAATAGGAAGGACTGATGTTTGCACAAAAAATTAGGTATGACAAATGAACATGTAGTTTTCTTGTGGATCATATATTATATCAATGTACTGCGCTAAGAAGTAGTTCCCTGAGAAAAAACCTCTAGATTAGAGCATGAATTCATTGTTAAAGCAATTCACAATCAAACAAACTTATCAAGCTATTTAGTATATTACGGAAGCATTTTTCTTGGCTACTGTTAATGTCTTTCTCTTTCCGTTTGAAATAGTCACTTTTATAGCAAGAGTATTAGCACACATAAGAAATGGGGATATTTCTGCACTGTGATAAGCTTTACTTGTGAAAAATGTTTTTCACATGTGTGGACTTAAATGCTATTAACTTCTATACATAACAGCTTAGAGTTACGTATTGTTCGTCCGGCGATTAGAATTCAGCTTTTGTGTATTTAATGTGTTCCTTTAATAGGGTTTTGCATAGTGTGTCATATGTGGCTGATGGACAAGATAGAAATTTTGAGAAATCTGTCCCACAGTGCAGTTCTAAGTTGCTCTGCTATTTGTAAGCTCTTTAATGTGCCCATATTGCAGATGATGAGAGCAATGTAAAAAGCATATACGTAAGAATGGAAATAAATGTCATAAAGTAGAATCACAAACAAAATATACTTTCTTTATCATCCTGTCCTTTTAATACAATAAGAAGAAATAGGATCTATTTTCTAAGAAATCAAAAACAAATTATCTTCCAAGCGGACAGGTTTATGCCACACTTCATTCACAAAAGATAGCGGTTTTCTATTTCTCATTATAACATAATGCAAAATGATATATTAACCATTAAGTATGTATCACGTAAGTACAGCAAATTTTGCAAATGTTTACAGTAATTCATGTTTTATTACTGAATCGCTATCTCAGTTCGCAAAAGAATTGGTATTATAGCTAGTTATATTTGAACAATAATAACATTAATGACTAATTGAGTATTTATAGACGTTTCTGCAGTAAATTACTTTGCAGCCACCTTTCAGGCGTAAACGTGTTACGTATTTATCCTTTTTAAATTCACCCTGAAGAAAATAAATGCATCTGAAAATGCATCCTACCCTTTTCTTGTAAATGTGTAATTCACTTTACTCAAGAACATAATTCGTAATTAAATAACTCGTAATTCATAGAGCAAACTTTACAGCTTGCCTTTTTTCGATCTGCACGCAATCATGGTCAATGCAAAATAATTTAGCATAAAATTGTTAAACACTGAATTCTATTCTTCCAAGTAGAAATGAAGTTTCGCTAATTATTTCGCTTGAATGACCTACATAAAAATGCGACAGCTTGCTCCTTGTAAATCGTCTCTCATCAATCCTAACCTATGGTGTATTGAATCTGTAGTTGGGAGCTAATAAAATAGCCAAACATGCTTTTCATAGTCTTACACAGAAGATGCTAATTAGTTTACAACTGCTTTGCACATAATAATAGTTACAGTATGATTTATCAAACATTTCTCTAGGAAAATCTATTTTTTGTTGAGATGATCATTTTCTTTATTCTCAGCTTGCCTTATTGTACTTTTGGATAAACGATTTTATTAGTTTAGAAATTGCTCTTCTTGGCAATACAATAAGTGCCTTGATAATATACAATAATCCTTGGATGTTTATTCAATGCTAGAATAAGCTCTTTACACTGCACAACACAGAATAGATCGGAAGGTACTTACTGAAGGTGTAATGTACTAATATTAATTTACATTAACAAACCTCAGTAGAATAACCCAGTATCATGTAGTTATCAAGTTGAAGGAAAGTTGTAATACACGAGTATTTACATTTTTTACCTATTAAGTATTATAACAAACTATTGTTAATAAGTGCAGACGAATATACATACATAATACTTGCCATTAGCTTGAAAGGATGTTAATTTGTTGGCAGTCAGTATGTACCATCAGTATTTACCGTTAATAAGCACTGATATTTATCTGCAACTAATACTAATGCGGTATACGTTTAATAAAACGATGCACACTCACATGTATACTAAAGCTTTAAGCAATACTTACAAGTAAAAGGGATTGTTATGTTGCTGCTAGCGTTGCATTTGAATTTTTACTTGCAAACGGTTACACAGTGTAATTTACACTTAATATTATGCCTCGGTATTGTTCTCTTATTTACAGTAAAGCTAACTTTGTAGTTCAGACCCATTTAAATATAATTGAGTCGGCTGATAGCGAAGATGTTAAAAATTAGCAGGAGCTATAAAATATTATAATGGAAAAAGAAGAAACTGATTCAGAGAAACGTTTATTACTACAACACAACACAACACAAAACAACACAAGAGCTATTAAACCCTAAGACAATTTCAATTCCTAAGCCATTCTTCACTATTCCCTTTCTACATTCATTTAGCATGGGCGAGTAGAAACTTCACGATTAAATGACACAAGCATGTCATATAAAATCGAAAACGCTGTTAAATATGCTAAATTAGGTATGAAATAACACTGTGCCAGAAATCTCGGTTAGTAAACTGAAAACGAATGTCATCTTCATTTTAGCATTCACCAAAACTAAAGATTAGCACATGGACATCACACTCTGATGCACACAAAGTAGAGTAACGAGCAATAAATGCATTTAAAGTAGACCACAACAAACCTAGAACTTCGTCAAGATAGCTTGTCAGACTTCCATTATTGTTTTGTTAAGCTTGCACAATAGATTCAATGTTTATAGTTCACCGCAATTTATTTTATATACCTTATTGTCATTGTGGTGATATTTTTTACTTTAGTCTTTTATATTAGTATGATATCGCTCCGTAGTGTAACCTAATGGAAAATATTGGTATGGTGGTGTGGTGTGATTCATTTCAATTTCTAACAAATCAATAATTTCAATTTGTCAAGATTTAGAGTGACTTCTATTAGTGAATGAACTAACAATGCCAATATCATTGACACGATAGGCAGATTAAGCAAGGAGACGCATGCATTCCTGATAGAACCATAAGGTATTGATAGTGTAATAATCAGTTTTATCGTTTAATAGGCTTTGTTGGTCTAGTAAAAGTAGATTTCCTAATACAATCTCCATCTGTCTGTCAGGCTGTCCTGTCTTGTCTACAGAAACGGACAGATGAAACATTTATGCCTTCAAATTGGTGAATCCTTTGAATTTAACTTCGATTTGGGTTGTGTGCCAAAAGTTACATTTACATTCCATTCTCCACGCTATCAATTAGTATTATATACTGGGCTATCTTATTTACCATGGCCAGGTACATTTCAATAAGAATCTTCTAATGCAGTGTAACATAGCGTAAAATATTTAACCATGATCTAATGCTGATCATGGCTATTTGAATATCTATCAAATACAAACACCTTACGCTTGATTATCTCTATCAACATGGACGAATCTCTTGCATTTTTATCCACTTAGGTAATCGTGGTAATCAGAATTTCAGGCACATTCTCTAGGGCAGGGCAGAGTGCAAAGGTATTTCGATAATGTGTTAACTGATTAATCTTAATTTAGTAATAGGTATAACTG
The DNA here is from genome assembly GCA_020352615.2 of Yoshiicerus persimilis. Lineage (NCBI taxonomy): Eukaryota > Metazoa > Arthropoda > Collembola > Entomobryomorpha > Tomoceridae > Yoshiicerus > Yoshiicerus persimilis. The sequence goes on along the minus strand of CM036941.2, from coordinate 36,126,603 downwards.
AGGATGTCTTTGTGAATATAAATGTGCACGGATCGTATAATAATGTGTAGAATGGTAGTAGCCATAAGAATTTTTATTGTTAAATTCAAAATATCATTTTTATGACCGCTTGCAAGAGGCGTGCCGTGAATTACGGCTGTATCTTCTGCATTGCACTATCACTCATGCATTTTATTATGAATGTACGCAGTATCATTAGTCACATTTTTGCTTTGCATTACGTAGACAGAAGTGTTATATATACACTTGGTTTAACAACTCTGGGTATAGAAATTAAGAGTGCATGCACACGTACGAAAAAACGAACTGTTAATCATTAATATACAATATAAACCAAGTATTGGTTTTTAATGCTGATTTTTAGTGTTAAAAAGCTAATACATAAATTATATTATGCATTTGGGAAATATTCACGTTACACCTTCTCGTAAACTTCGCTATTTGCGAGAGCTAACTTTATTTCGTACACGGTATGCCATTAATCTTGAATGCAGTAACAGAAAACCCGTTTAGCTGACAGCTTACAATAGTAGTCGCATTTTTGGTTCATTTCATCACAGTTATTAAAATAAAGTAATTTTAGTCCTACATAATGCAGTTAAAAGGGTAGCCTTCAATAAGTTTATGATAGTTACATTCTCCATTGCCAAATATCACTTCTAATTGGTCATGACAAGAGTAAAAACTATTCTTAAGGATGGAAAAGCAGAAGTCAAACGAATTTTACTTGGAAAGCTATCTATTCCTCATTCACTCCCATTAGTCACTAATTCGCATGTCACTCGTGATCAGATCTGTAGTCTGAAAATGTCAGTTCATTTTAAACTCGATCACGCTTACATAATTGGAGATTCTTTAATAAAACGCACAAATATTGCAATATAGCACACGCGACATTTTGATAAAATCTTTTGAAGTATTTGCAAACTTTACATTATAATAATAAGTTTTGGAAAAAATAGTTAGAAACTCTAAATAGGTTTTCCTTTTTGCTTTGTGGGTTTTCTTTAAATATTATTGCGGTTTAGAAATGTTTCTTGTGTAGGTACAATAAATATGTACGGCTTTTACAAAATGTTGTCATCTGCGAAACGATTGTTAAGACAAATCAGCCCTGACACTTAAAGTATAATTCGACAGGAGATACCCAGTAGAGTTTACGTAGGAGGGAGAAAGAGTTGTCGCTGATGTATGTCAGGAACAAAAGAAATTTCGATTTTTTCACTGAGCTATTCTCGAATCTGAAACCTCAATCTGTAATCTGTGCATTCTCAATGGACATCTGCTTTTTGTTTGTTAATTACAATTGTTTTTCCACCAGATACCCTCGAAATAAAAATGTGAGTTTTTCACTATAGGTAGTCCAGTGGAGCCAAGGCAAGGTACTCAGCAAACTCAGCATGACATGACAATCATAGTATAATGCAATTGAATAAAAGCGACCCAGACGAAAATTATGTATTAGGTACAGTTGTGTATTGTTTGCCTGCACATAACATAACAGGCTCTCATTGTAATAGTGCATGATGCATTCAACTTATTATAACAACAACGTGCATTAACACTTCTAACACCATTCAATTAGGAGATTCAAGGAAAATAAGAGTTTTTTGCTTTGATTTGTGGTCAATACATGCAGTTTCATTTTCTGCTTAAGGCAAGGAGATTTATTGTGTAAGGTTTGATTGTTTTAAGTGCGCTCTTCTTAATTAGACGTTTTAAAGATTTTATTGCAGTCACAATCACAATGCACTGCAAAACAACCAATTTAAAATGAAAAAATATTGTCTTGTACTTTTTAAGTAGTATTAGTGTTGTAAAACTACTTTCTGAAAAGGTCTTTGTAAATAAAACACCTTAAGTATACCTTTTAGTTAATATTAGTTAATATTTGCATAAATTTCCTGCCTAATCTTGCATTAACAGAAACCTTAGTGTTATAATCAGCAATAACACAATATGATCATGATCCTGCTCTGACTGAAATAGCATTTACATATGATATAATATATGCTTTAGCCCTAAAATGCAACGCAAAGCTATAAAAATCAGGTACTCACTCATTTGCCATAAAGTGCCATGAAGAGTTATATAACTTTAGTTACAGAAGAGCCGGCAATTTGCATAGTTGTACACTTTGTACTCATTTTCTGTCGTGTCATGTTCCTGTCGTAGATGATAGTAGACTCGCTGCTCAGGTCCCTATTTTCATAAGGTAGCAATAAACCACGTGCGTGCCAAAGCACTAACTAATTATTTTCTGTTCTGGTACAAACATTATTATTGTACAGAAATGAGTATGCCAAATCTTTAGTTGTATATTAATACTACCGCAATTGATCGTATGAGTAAGGGATAGACAAAGACATGTCGGTAGGTACTTTTAAGTATTACATAATGTATGTAACGTATGCAGAATCGTTTTCAGTAATATATACCAAGATAATTACAGAAAACTAAAAACAATTTCATTTAGCTCACTATTTACATTTCACAGAATAATTGAATACTATTTATTGTGACACATTTCTGTAAAGTCATTAAAATTCCTAGCCTTTGTGTACAATGCTATACGATACATGATTATGCAGATATGGTACACGGTGATTCATGCTCAATTATGTTTAATATAATTTAGTATTACTTTTTCCGTTTTTTGGTAATATATCAAGCGAATCGAATACGTTAATACATTCAGTAGAGTCTGTCAGATCGTGATTCTTTGCTTCTTTATTAATTTTCATTTGGGGATCTCTCCCTTCTCATCATTTAGATTTTCACCTGATTTGGGAAAGTTATTTATGGGGCACCCTGCTGAAGTGCGATACATTCTTAGGCGGTAACAGACTGTTCACTGTTCCGTTCTTTACTGTATGCATTTTTTACATCAACTTGCTCCTTGCAAATTTAAAATTTATAGCTCATTGTTTTCTGAAATTACAGTTCTCTTGCAGTTTTAGTGGCATTTCAACAATAAAATTCTTTATTAAATATTTCATATTTACAAGCACTTACTTTTTTAAGCGAAACAATTTTCTTGTAGTGCCTGTGTATGTATACAGTCACAGTATGAGGCTTATAATATGACAGCTGTTGTGTTATAAGCTACATGGTATGAGAAAACCTAACCAAACCAAACCACTTGTTGCTTCAAGACATTACTAGAGAAAAGGTATACAAAAAAGCAAGCCACGATTTTTGTCTTAATTTCCAATGCATCTTCTCTTCATAAGAGTTTTAATTAATATTGACTTACGGTTAGTACACAATAAACTGCAGGATGTCAATGAAAATTAAGTGGCAGGTGCTTAAAATATTTATACCTACCTGCCAATATGATGTGCATCTCATATTTCATTTATTTAGAATGTACCTTAATGTGTTTACGTACACCGCATTGCTATTAAGCATGATAGTAAGTGAATCTTTACCTTAAACAGACAACTATCCTTTTCTTTCCGATTTGAAAAGATTTTTCAACTTGCTGAATTGCATTCTTGTCTTAAGGAACTATTGAGTCTTAATTATTATCTTCGAGGCGTATATGTAATTGCACCTCATTATGAAATATTATTCACTGTGCATAACAAAAATGCAATAGAATGGCTACAGGCATCCATTCGATAATTCTTCATTCATAGAAAAGTTGTAAATGGTTTAAACAGTTGTCCCTTACAACGTACTATTTTGATTTACAATAAGAATACAGCCAAGGAGCGTACTATTACTTACTTAAAGATAACAAAGAGAAATGTCCAGCTACGTCAATGACAACAATGTTAAGTTTCAGCATTCAATCAATTTTCTAATAATTCATCATTGTCCGAGTTCGTCTGTCTGTAAAAGATTGATTGGGTGAATTGAATCGTTAGATTTCACGTACATGGGTCCATATCTGGTAATAAATGTTGTTTCATAACATTACATAGGTAAGTGGATAGATAGATTTGTAGTTGGTCACTTAAAGAGAAAAATATTCAAATGAGTTTTGATGAGCTACTTGAAATGCCAATTTAGAATTAGAAAGAATGAGACGGATACGGAAGGGAATTGCCTCACTTCACTTTTATGTACTAAGACGCGAGCCAAATGGACTCTATCATCTTCGCTAGTGTAATTCGATCCTTTCAATCAGTAAGTCTTCATTTCCATTGTTTCTTGCCGTGTTGCACATGTTAAGTAGGCAGGCAGGTGAGTAGGTGCAGTTCATAATGAACTGAACGGTGCAACTAACGATTGCTATGTCAATTTCCTTTCAGTAGTTGCTTGTACTATTCCTTAAACACATTTTCCTACATTCTACCAGCGTATTGTTTACATAATTACAATTGAAAGCGTAAGCAAATGTAAAGAGGACGCAAATATTGCACAGATCTGTACCTCTCTGCTAAAGACTGTTATTTCTGATGTGTTTTGTATAGGTATGCGAATTCTACTGTCATGCCGAGTTGTTTTCTTTTCCGCTCATTATGACTTTGAGAATTGAAACTGAGATGCGATATGTATTACTCTTTAAGTATCTTTAATGTTTGTATTACATTCGCAAGAATGTGTAAAAGAAGTGAACGTGCATATTATTACTTACCGAGGATAAGCAACGCTGTTTCTGTTTGCCTTGTTTCTATCAGTATATTAAGCGAATGATTAGCATGAGCTTACTTTTCTGGCAAGGTACTTATGTTCAGTATGCAAAATGCAAATCCAGACCAGTTCACTCATCTCAATAACTTCTTCATGAATAAATTGACATATTGATGCGTAAGAGATTACGTATTCTTGAATAATTTTTCCATTAAGTATGTATTACGCGGATAATAACTGTTGTGTGGTGCAGAATCACCAGTTGCATAATAATAAATAACTTACAATTGAATTCATTTAAATATTTATTTGTTTGCTAGTCTCATCTTCTCTAATAAGGACTCTCGTTTAATTTAGAATAGGAAAATGATACTTAATTCTACAATATTTCTAACGCAAAAATGTAAGCACCTACACGTACTATACCTACATTTGTTTACTTTGCCCCAAGAAAACATTTACAAAGTTTTTCATCCACTTTACCATACAAAGGGAATCTGGGTAAAGAAAACAACTATCTGCAACAATTATTGATAGAATTACCACTATTAGTAACAGTTTCCGTACTTATAACTATGTCATAGGCACAGTAGCTGCAGTAGCAATTAAAATAGGTCGGACAACTTTAGTTTTAGTTAACAATTATGTGAACCAATTAAACTGATCTTTATGGGGCAAACACTGTATTCTTTTCCAAATATCTTGAATGTTTGGATAATCCACCTAAGAGCATACATTGAAACCTACGACATACCTATTTATAAATTAATAATTATTTTCGTTACAAATGTAACAAAGTAACAAACACTGTAAGGTAGAAGCAAAAGGAAAAGTAAATCCTCTCGTGTGTATTTAAACCTACAATTTGTAAAGCAACTTTAATTAATACAAATTATAATTGTTGCAGCTATAATGGGAATAAAGCTTTTAATGGATACTTATACTTTATATCAGGTACAATTCAGACATATGTTTTGTTGGAAATTTATATAAGGCTCTTGCGCTGTAAATAATAATTAGGCAATTCTTTAAATGAATGTTAAACGAATTACGCGTAGCAATAAAAAGTGTAATGAATACGCACCGTAGGATTGCCAAAAGGTGTGGAGATCGAATCTTATTCACACAGTAACTTACAAGTAATTTTTTATTACGCAAATTGCAGAATGTATTGTTTTACACATACCTGTTCGTATCATCAGCATTCTGTTATCTAAGTCAGTTTTGATTACAAACCAATCTACGCATCATTTTTTTCTGTACAGGTCAGTAGTTGAATCTTACAGAAGCAAACTAGCTAGGTGAGCATACGATTTATGTTATTAGGCACCAATAATAATTATTACAAGGGCCATTGCATTTCATTGCTGTTTTCATCAAAGCCAAAACTTTGTTTTTCACAGTGCAAACAAAACATTGCTAGATAAAAGATAACCCTAAAGAAAAGATTATGTAATAGATTCGTACAAATACAATGAAGGGAATATTTTAACAAGTTTCATTGTTTTATTCTGCATATAAAAGCAAAATCTATTATCATTTAAATTCTGAATTATTACTGAGAAGCCAAGACAGACGGGAAATGAAATGTTGGCGGTTCTTAGTCTGTTATCTAAATGTGCAAACCGACGAAAACTAAATAATCTTTGAGAATTCACAAGATAATGACACTTGTGCTGGTTACTCGAAGTTACTTACCAACCATTAATATTGTTAACGTTAGCGCTAATATTACCGGCTTAACCAGTAATGCCCAATTGGCAACCTTAGCAAAAAACATGCAAACGTCTTATATAAGGTTGCAGCCATTGCGTATCTTTATAGTGTAAACGCATTCACAAAATTCACAAGAGGTAAACGATATGTAACAACAAAGAAAAACTTGCAACACTCATTAGCCTAGCATTAAAGCATCTTTTTGCATTTACATAGTATACTGTACTTATTTCTTGCAAGTAGAAAGATATTATACTGTATACGTAGATGTTTAAAAAGCACTCCATATGCATACTTCAAGGAGGGGCTAATAGTGTGTAGTTGGCTAATTTTGATGTTATTACTACACATTATTAGCCATTTTTATTAGAAAAGCATAAAGTTAGGAAAATCCTGTACCCATATAATAGTAAGTATAATGTGTTATGATGGTAGGTACTAATATCCATTATGCATTTTAAGTTGTATTGTAGATTGTAGTACATTATTATGACAAAAAGTCTTTGTATGATTTGAGAATTTACTAAATACTATCGATTTAATTAAGGGTTGTTGCTGCCGTGTGCTGAAATATTGGTGTAACATTTTATGAATAATTAAAGAATGCCCACACGTAGTAGTTCATAATTGGTTATTAAGATATAGGACTGTTTATGAAATAGAAGAATATTTATTAGCTGTTGCTGAAAAGAGTTAATTAGTGCCCCGGGATGAATTGCAAATTAATCAATATTGGTTTAAGGAATTATGTAGATTGCATGAACTGAACCCGTAAGTGAATCAGCGATTTGCTGTAAGATGTAATGGAAGCTATTGATGAGTAGGTTTTTAGTTCATTTACTTATGTGCATGCTAATGAAGAGGAATTTACATAATTCTAGCACACCATGTAAGAAAACAAGTCTTCTTGTGCTTCAGGGGCATAAATCTTGTCTTCTTTAGCTTGAACTGAACTACAGTGGGGATATATGTGCACATAATACATTCAAACACGTACTTGCGTTGTGTACAACACATTTGAGAATCATTGACAAAGATATATCAAGAAATCAGATTGGAATTGAAATCTGAATCGAATCCAATTAGTAAAGGAGACCGCACTGTTCTACGTAAGCGATTATAAAGAGTATTTTAATAGGGATAATTTACTGTGGATATCTATGCGTACATGCGTTAATTGTCCTAAATGAACTGCGTTTAAAGAAAGCTTTTATAATTTCATGCGAGTTCTGACGTAAAAATTTATCGTAGTTCTTTCTGCATCAAGTATTCTTCTTTTAACTTGTTTATGGCAGTTGCAGGTCAGGTTTTACTTACACTAAGTAAAAATAAAACACGACTTTGATGGTGAATTTTAACGGAAATAAGTACTACTAGCTTACAGACACACTTAAGAAACGAAAAATTTTGAAACTTCCTTTCAGGATGCAGCGGATGTGCTAATTGCACCTTACACGTAATATTTTATCTGCTTGAGTTGTATGATGTGCCCATTAAAGTTAGTACTCACATTACAGTGATTTTACATAGAAACAATTGGTTGTAGTACATGTGCTGATTCACTTTATCTTCCATTTCATGTGCTTTACAATTATACAGTTTGAACTTTAAAAGAATTACTACCTTCATGTTTCTCTCTCGCTGGGTTACATTTGCAAAGGTTTTTACACTTAAATTAGGTATAAAATGATGGATCGAAAGTAAACCTTATTTTATTTTGCGAGATAAATATTGTTAATATATTTCAAGGATAAGAGTATGATTTTTCATCCTTCCTTCGCAAAAAGAATGGAATTAACATTAAGATCCATATAAATCAATCGTATCATTGCATTAAATTATGTAATTGCAAAGCTTGCTTTCAATCCTATGTGAAATAACCATGGAAAATCAAAGTGATAAAGTGACGCAAGATCGTATGACAGTACAATTACATATATTAATAAATTCATGCAAATAAAACGAATATAATTGGAGATTTGAGGAGAATAAATGCATAAAACGATTCTATTTGAGATTCTCAAATATTATACTACTATAGTATTAAGTTGATTGTGTGTAGTTTGAAGTTTCTACTTGTACAAGCATTTTTGCAATAGCTGTAGCAAGTGCAGTGTTGATTGTATTGTAAGTAGACACATTAGGTGAAAAAGTAAAAATATTGATGTAATATATGTAGGTTATAAAAATATGATATTTCCATTCTTGTCTCGAAGTTTTCAGTGATTACCTATAATTATCTAGGTACCTAGAATAGTCTATTATGATAGAATACTTAGAATATGGCAAACTATAATCGCACACAGTCTACAACAACAACACAATGCACTTAAGTAGAAGTTTCAGTCTCACTAGGTCAAATCTCATTCTCAATCCCATAATATGATTTTATCTACTTAATCTGCTATCATGATCATCATAAGCATCTTCCATCCTCCCCTCCTCATAAAATTACATGATTTTAGCACACGTAAAGACACACATCTCCACCATACATGCAAACATACTTCATATAGGACTTAGAAACTCATATTCATCATAATCATAAATAATATCATAGATAGACTGTGCAGACACGCTCCTTGTATAAACTCTTACGAAATCTATTGCAAAAGTCATCAGATCACTTTCATCTTCCTATGCACAGCTTACAGTTAGCCCCTCAACTCAACTCATCCTTCTTTCTTAACTAAATTAAAGTGCAAGAATTTAATCCAAGGAGAAAAAAATCTTTTTCGTGCGTAGCATGGTCAATGCTCCACTCCATTCCATTCCATAACCATAATGTCTTGTCTCATTGTTACTAGTTTATTAATATTACTATTGCATGTACAATGGATAGTGTACATAATGCACAGGACAGGTGCTCTACTCACCTATACCTTCTTTTTGATGTTCAGAACAGGATAATCTCTTCTGTGGAAGATGAATCTTATTATTTTCTGCCATTCTTCTGTGTGTTTTGTTATTCTGATACAGTAAGACACACGATATGGTAACAGAAACACTAATGTTCATTGTCTCATGCAATAAATAATGCACACAAATATCTGTCTGTTGAAAACAGACCTGTTACATCGTATTAGTACTACTACACTGCATCTGTATGACGGATTAGACTTTTAGACATTTATGTCATGTCATGTAGTAATTCATATGAATCATAATAATGCAGTAATTTGTGTAGGTTATGTTATGTCATGTCAGGTACACAATGCAAGTGCATCAACAGAGTATCCTTTTGCAAGAGTCCGTTCGTTCAGCTCTTCCCCTACCCAATTTTAAAATATTTTACAATTACGTGTTCTTAAAACCTTCAACGACTTTCGTGTATCCATTTAAAACATTGAAATAAAAGAATGAAACAGAAAGGATCGGCCTTTAATTCTTTGTCAATAATGAATGCATCTGCAAAGAGCATCCATATATAATTTGAATATTTTAATGAAAGCAGGTTACCTCGGAGTCAAGTTGACACCCTAATGTAAGTATTAGAAAATTTGTGTATTTATGCATGATGATTCAGAAATTAAATAGGATTTTGTCATGCATACATGCAAACTTAATCATAATCAATGGATTGGACTCATGTTTCTCTCTGCTTGTCTCTATGCAATTTAGGTTAATAATAGATACATGCAAGACGCAATTTACATGTGCAGAGGTTATAAAAAATCTATCATGAATCATGCCAAGCAAATGAATATAAAGACAAGGTGTTTCCATATTTATTAATTACAGCTTACAGACTTGTCCTAATACTTATAAATAAAGCGAAAGGCATAACTAAAGATTCCTACCTTCCAATACCAAGTACCACACCAACTACTCATGCTTCGAAGAAAATGAGTTTTGAATAGAATCACATAATTATCCATCTTTGTTTGCATAACAAACAATACAAACATTGTAAATGTTATTTCATACGGCCTTCCTATTTTCTGACATAATTATTGCTTGGAGACATTTGTCTTCACTTCAGTTGCCAAAAGTAATAATTACTCTTTCAAATTCACAAGGACTTTTTTCTCACTTACATTCTCAGGACGTAAATTGAAATGAATAATTTAAAAAAGGAAATTACGGCACAAGTAATAATATCAGAATACGTGTATATGCCATTAAGCTTGGTGGAGATGGATTATTTACTAATAAACACAGTTGGCCCATTAATCCACAAGGTATTAGTGATACTTTAAATTTTCTGTTCTCCTCCATGCAATTTAAAGGACTGGCTGAGCAAATTTGATTAAAATGAATGGATTAAAGTACACATCTGAGCTTAATAACAGTCTATTTGTATTTGTTCTATCGCAAAGAACTAACAATCTCATAAATAATGATTGGGAAGAGACAGAGCCTTGTCTTACGGTAATAAATACATGCAGAGATAATTATTAGACTGCTCCATTTCATATTGAATGAATCTCTCCCATAAATTAAACTTGGCCTTAAAAGGAACAGAACCATCTCAATTCAATTGAAAAGATAATCTACAGAAATCATCACCTCTTTGATGGCCACCACGGGGCATCCCATCACATCACATCTCTAGTAATAATAGCACTAATAGTACAAAAGAAATCCAAGTGTCATTTTCCTCCTTAACAAACGCGGACAAGTCAATTCTATATAACCTTTCACTGTGCTCCAATTTCGTCCAAAATAATTAATATTGCTGTGATACAGATATTTTGTAATGAGCTGTGTATATTGTACTGAGGCAGGTGAGCCTTTTGCCTCGCAGCTTTTCTGTTTACACATACCAATTCATTTTCATGCGTAAAATTTCTTTACGGTTTACCCAATACATGTAGATGTAGATAAGCCTTTGTTTTATTTTCTATGAGAATCAACTTTGTCTCAACACACAATTATATTCGAAACCTGTCTTATGTATTCGATTTCCAATGTTTTCTTTCCTGCTGTCAACTGAATAAACGACTCTATTATTTAATATCCCACTACAATCTCTAATAGCAATCTTAACGGTATGATGGTATGAATGGCATTGAAAGAGATGCACCGATAAAAAGTTGTTACGTTATTACTGTAAATAACCTTTCTGCACTCACTATTCACTGCCCTATCTGTTTTCTCTCAATTCATATAGACGATAATGTCAGATAAATATCAATAGTATAGTGAACATACTTTGTGATGTACTATGTTGATGCATTTATATATTAACAGCACTGTAGAAGATTGTAATGAGACAGAAGGCAGGCAGGTTCACTCAATTACTCTGCTGGTATATGATATATTTAAATAATGTAGACATTAAATTGTCTGTTAGCATACTTAATTAGTGTAATATATTTAAATTGCAAATTGTATTTAAATATCATAGTGCATTCACTTTCAGATGGGAAGCAGTCAGAGAAGGGATGTTCCCATGAGTTTAATTTTCTACTTTTCATTATATTTACCTATGTATAAGTAAATTTTATCAAATGAACATACGAATAAAATGTGCACAAAATGTATTGATACAACATTGGATTTGATTACTTGCACTTTTTGAGTCTGGTAGGTTTTAAAATAGTATTGTGTAAATGTATAACTGAGGTAGCTGTTAATAATTATATGAAAGGACAATTTTTGCTAAACTAGTTTATTGATAGGTAATTACTGATGAATTATTTTGAACTAGTTAGTAAACTAAATGTGTAACGAATTTTTTTATATTTGCAATATTGCAATGCTATAGTGTTTAGTCAAATCTGACAGAAAGTTATGATCAAAGTTCTTAATACTTATAATCTTCTTAAGTATTACTGGAGTGAAAATACTTTGTACAATAATAACATTTCTAGGTTTCAGTTCTTGCGTTTGTTGGATAATGATAAAATAGCTAATCCTACTTCGTTGTGGCAATGGTTTTGACGAATTGTGGTAGTAGTGCGCGTATACGTATAGCATATACTGTCACCTTAAAATATTTTCAAACGCATGGGTATGCGAGTATAAACTGCTTCATGAGTTAATGTAGCAACACCACATCACAGTTTATGCTAGCATCATCGTTTCAAGAAAAGGTACATTAATCTTCATTACTGTGTACTATAATATTGCATTGTTGTGCTGTTGTGGTTTGCTAGAAAAACTACAATGGGAATATTAAGTACTGACTGAAGTGAAATAGAAGAGTCTGGGATCACGAGGCAAATGCACTTCTACAGAAAGAGAAATTGCATTTGTGTTGCATTCTACGATATTAGTGCAAGTAAAGTGTGCTCATTATTAAGCATATTTACAGAGGGAATTAGCTGTTAAATGTAAAAGGTATCTGAAGTGCGGTTGTACGTAAGGCATAAGGTATACACTACTAAATATTATGTCGAGCTTAATAAAATTTTGCATGATTTCATTACAATATTTTATGTGTAGCCGATGGAAGGTGTTTTTTATATTGTACCTGACTTAAACATGTAAGGAATTGCATTTCATCGCATCTTTCAATCAACAATTGCAAATTGCAATAATACCTCTTGAAACCTAACATGAAAAGTTAACTCAATTCAAGCTGACTTGTTTAGTAGAGTATAAATACATGTGTAAAAGTACACATTATTATTAGAACTTGCATTGCGATGTACTTAAGTTTAGTAGTACCTTTACGCTTAAAGCTAGTTAGTTTGTGTGTTTCTAAGTTGTGTCATCTTTTTTTGCGCTGCTTCAAAAATGAAAACTACGAATGCACCTAATACCTACAGAATGTAGGAAGGCAGGCAATAGTGAATATCTTTGTCTGATTCAATGTTTGAGATTTAAAGGAAAGCTATCCTGATAACTTGTGTACGAATGTTTTAGCAGATTACCAGTCGCTTATGCACGCCTTACGTTCATATCTTCATATTATAGAGGTTAGGTACTCAAGAGAGCTTCTTTTGTTATTATTACTCATCCTCTAAAAATCAAGAGACATAGGCTAAGCAGAGGGAGCATTGTCACGAAGAGTACGAAACGTTTTCAAGTCACGAAATGATGAGAGTCAATTCTGTATCTGCTGTAAGAATAAATATACAACAATATTTTTGCTGTTGCAAGATGCAATACAACTCGTTCTGCTTCCACTGTGAGAAATCTTTTGTAAAAAGATTAATGCAGTATACGCCTATATTCAAAATGTCGAACTTACACTTGTACCAAATTAATTTATCCTTAAATTTATCTACAAAACGCATTGCAAATTTTCCCTAAGGAATGTTATTGCATTTATATACACAAACACTGCAAATTACTTTTACTTTGTAGATTACGTTTATTGAAAGCCATGGCTAAAGCAATGCAAAGAAGGTAATATTATACCACATCACAATGCAATATATATTACTCATTATTATCTTTTCCTCGTATTTTACTTCAAAGGAAGAATTTGGTGCAGCCTTGCTTACATTGAAGTTTAGGACAATGCTAATTCTCCAAAACATACATGACTCCCAAATTTAATTGAGTAAAATACCTGAATTTGCAAATGCTAATGAGCACTTGCTGAAAATAATGAGATTTGCTTACGAGTACAGAATATTACTATTTCAATAGCACAACTTTTACAGTCTTTTAAGTACTCAATTTTAAAATCATAGCATTTAATATTTGTATAAACTTGAAGCAGAGATTTGATAGCATTTAAGTTCATGTAACTTTTGTGTGTCTCAGTCTCAGGATTCGTGGGAACAATAGGTATGCTAAAGATATATGGATAAACAGCTAGGTGGAATTCAATTATTGAAGCAGTGAATCTCTAGAATTAATATTCTTTTGAAAAAAATGCATTTTAAGTTAGGTAATCAATGTAGAATCGACACTGCTGTACAGCTCTCTAATAGTTTTTGTTTGAAATTGACATTTCTACAAGTAATGAATGCTTTCATAGCAAGATACCTTAGGTAAACAATAAAAGTATGAAAGAAAATCCACATGAGGTTATTTGTAATGTGTACATAAACATCGTTTTGAATGCACACGCTAATAAGAGTTGTTTTTGCAAGATAGGATCAGAATCCCAAGATCAAAGAATATGAATGAATAGTAGTAGAGTAGTAAATCACATATCATTCATTCGTATTGGTAATATGCAAAAATGTGGCATTTCGTTTTCACTTATTACTGTATGGTCACAGTCACAAGAAAGCTGAAAGAATCGAATGAAAAGTACACGTGTAAATTATTTGCTCTGATTACCAAGGAATTATTTATTGCGTTGCTCACATGCAATTTTCGTCTTCTATCTGAATTGTACAATATCTGTGCAGTTATTCTACACTTTAATATCGCAGACATACAGCTTATTACTTACTTATTATGTGCGTTGATTATAACTTGTAATAATGCATTACGGTCATGCACCAGGCACTTACTTGAAGACTACACTAAATTTCTAAGCTTATGTAAATTGCAGTATCGCCTTTGTGTAGGTACATTAGATAACGTTTTGGAAACCATTGTGTGATTGTACGATGTTACTATTCAGAAGACACAATTATATTTCTTGACTTTATCCTACAATTTAACGAATAACTCTTACTATTCCCTTAACCTATAAAGAGTTAGATGATATATTACAAATTTTGTTTATAAAGTGAGTAAATGCCATCATTCCAAGTAAATGCGGATGAGATAGTTGATAGTTCAGGTATAAATGCCAAACGAAAAAAATATGAGTGTTCGCAGAGCGAACGTCGGTGTGGTATAAGCGGTTGTAATTATGCATACCATTTTGGATTGCTTGCCCATTTTAGACAGGATCTTTATTACCTAGATGAATAAAATATGTACTTGATAATTTCTTCTGATGTTTCTTCACTCTTGTAAAACTTAGGGTGTCTATTAATGAAAGAATGCTTGTTTATTATTATTTACATACTTAAATATGCTCAAAAAAGTACAGCACGTGAATTTTTACAAAATGTGAAGCTATTCTATCAGTTTACTGCAGAAACCACCTTTGTAGTATAGTACCAGCGCAATAACCGTAGTATAATAAGTCATATTAATAATTCTTCATGCAATATAGAAAAGACAGACAGATTTTAATGAGACTTACCATTTGGCACTTATAAACAGCTACATCTTTAACTGCTTGTAGTTTAAATAGTCATTAAAGTAATGGCAGAAAGTAGAAAAATGAAATTTTTGTGGCGGCACCCTTACTGTTTATCTATTTTGGATTGTATTTTCTTCTCTTTAAGTTAGCCAAAATAAGGTTTATCGAATGCATAATTTGTATTAAATACTTTCTAAGTATGTCAATTACGAGATTGATTTTTATGCATCAGTTGGCAAAGGAAGAGCAATAATGCCTTAACAGACAGAGCTTAAAAGTTAACAATGTTAATTTAGTAAGCATGAATTTAATGTAAATCTAATTTGAATGTGTTGCTTTATTATAATTAGCCTGTTAAGAGTTTCATTACAAGAGTTAAGAGTTTAGAAGCATATTTTTGTGTGAGTAAGATGATGGGACGTTTGGGTGTACTAATCAAAAGTAAATGTGACATTCTGACATGAAATTAGAAATCCATATCTGTTTACCCTCATAAAGTCAAAGGAAATGGAACACTGCAATGAGACAAGACACTGTGTATAATTAGCTCGACCTGCCTCTCTAAATCCTTCTATTGTATTCTGACTGATTGCCATGTTATGTTGTACTTTAGTGGATGTAAAATAAAGTGCTTAAAGAAGAGGACGGGAGGAGGACCTCTAGAAATAAATTAATACCTACACACTCCAAACAACACCACACCAACAAACAATGGGAATTAGGCTTCATAAGATCGCCTGAATTAGGAGCCCCTGACCAGAATTTCAATTGAATTTTGCTGCACTTTTTCTGACAGCATTTTACCGTTTACATTTAGGTATGCTGTAAGAGTTGCCGATATGTTCGATGAATGCATGTAGTTTTTGTGCACTTTTACCAGTGATAAGTATCTATAATGAATAGTTGAATGGGTGAGTAAGTGTCAATGAAAATATTATTCCGAGATGAAGAAGATGTACTTATTCCTAGGCATAGTATATATTCCTATCGCATCCTTTTCTTGTACAAAGCACGCTTGCAGGTGAAATAATCACGATTTGCTCACATTCATGCAGTGTAACTCATTCATGTGAATATGAAGAATTGACTAACTGTCTGTCATGTCATTATTCAGTTTTTCCCAGATGATTGAACGTTCTTTCGAAATGGCAACACAACACAACACGAGAATTAATAGATTCCGTTTAGTGTATACTTAAGTATTTACAGGCAGATAAATAGCTAGATAGGTGAAGTCTATTTTTAGAAATCTATACTCTCAAATCCCTAGATAATTATTGAAATGTGTGTCTCCAACTCTTACTATGAGTGTTTATACGCTTCAAATTAGAATTTGCTAATAGCTATTCACGTTTACACAATACAGTGTAACTCAAGTCTCGTGTTACGTTCATATCTAACACCATAGTGTGAATTATTGATAATGTGATGCGCTTTTCACTTCTTGCCGGCTTCCTATCAATACTCAATAAGAATTGCATTCTTTGTATTGCAACTGTATAATATTAGTTTCGGCTATGTCACAATATATTTCACGTATACGTATTTTTTATGACTACTAACTATGAATGGAAACTATACAAGTGCAATTGAGTTTCTAAATACTTATATTGGTAGGGTAGTATTACTGAATGCAATAATTATTGCTACAGTATATTAAATATCAAAGGATTTTCCTTTCCACCTGCTCAATTTTCAATGTGGCTGTTTTAATGATCCTACTGACTTACACTGCCAACAAATATGTATAGATTACAAGTATTTTAATACAAAATTAATGCAGTAAGTCTTATCAGTCATATTATCAACGCAAGTATGAAGAACTTGGTCACGCTTGACACAATTATTCTAAATGATTTCTTGAATTCCCTCTGTGTAAGTTTTTAATTGATTGCCATACATGATTTGATATGCCCTACCCAAACAATGTAAAATATCAGGTAAAAGCAATAGGAGGTACTCACTCACTCAATTCCACTTTATTTTTTAGACTGGATACTTTGCAATTTGTAATGGCCTATCTGTACTTTGTCGGAAAGCTATATCTCCTTATCCTTTGATTACTTTCAAGATTACAATGCGGTAAAGATAAACACATTATCTTAACAATTATGGACTTACGACAGTAATTAATAATTTCGATGTCCATACAGTGCACTGCACTACCTACTGATACATCCTACCGAAAGTCACTTCATGTCATAGGCAGTCATAACTTCAACTACCTACAGTTTCCCATTTACAATTATATTGTCTCATTCATATTCAAAGGGTAACCAGTCTTGAAATATTATCTGTGTATTAAATTGCTTCATTTTCTATGCCAATTGGATAATCGTGAATTCATTTTTTAAGGCAGTTTTCCTGCGTGCGAGCGTTCTATTTTATTGAGATAATGCACCATAATTACTCCCAACAATTATTACCAATTAAAAATCTCAATGCAACTTTTATAACCCAACATGCGAATTCATTTTGTAATATTCGTCGCCTACTCTTCTTGCTTGCTTCAAGTCTTCAAAGATTATGACTAAAATGAATTGTGCATCTGTTACTCACTAAATTTATACAGTTCAAGAGGACTAAGCTGAATTGGTAATTATTATACAAGAATAAAAGAAAAGAAACTTCGTTTTCATTTAGTACAGTACAACTGAATAAAACGTATATCATCAGTGATTATCTTTACAAAACAATTAAAATTACTTTTGAATAATATTAATAATTTTTTTCAAGTAACTTACTTTCGTAGGAATCGTAAATTATGTTTTTCATAGAAACTGATCGATTTCCCTGAAATGTACTTTAAATGTTTAGAAAATAAATAGATTAAAAATCATTGCATACTTATTATTTATTACAACAGTAACATAGACATTAAGATTTACTAACTAATGCAATTCTGGAAAATATATTTTACCACGCCAATTAAAATACAGGTGTATATGCTTTCTTATGCGACAAAAAATTTGCGAGTGATCTAGTTAGTAAAGCTCACTGGTTAGTGATTTCACTTGATACTAATTAATAAATACTTATGTCTTGTATTCTGAGATTTATTAAGACACTGATTATTATCACGGAATGCATCTTAAAATCCCTCTTCTGAGATAACAAGATAATGAAATTCTATTCTGTATTAATGAGGGAAATACGACACATGTAGCGTTTGCTTTCTATATAGTAATCTTCTCAGCCATTTGCGTGTTACAATGGCAAAAGTAGGTAATGTGTGAATGCTGCCTTTAATTGTAAAACATAAGATGATAATTAAATACAGAGACTAGACATTATATTATTGCTTAATGCTTACATACTTTAAGATTAGTCCCAAAAATTTGTCTTCGTCTATCTGCGAAATATACGACTGAATGGGAGTAACATGGCAGATAGTAATGGAAACGTGAACATTGCAAATAGTTTGTCTGTTTAGATCAGCATTGGTAATATTTCATTCGGTTACTAGTGTCGATGTAAATATTGCAGCAAATCTTTGCCAAGAAAACTAGCTGAGGCAGCTTTGAGTAAACAGCTGAATAAAGGGTTTCCTAGAATCAGGAAACATAAAAAATTGCAAGGAAAACCTGCTTTTTCTGCATAGGTAGTATTGTTTTCATATTTAGCAATTGTGTAACAATATTACCTGTTCATAAAAAATAAGTTGTAAGGAGACAATTGCATGACACAAATTCTTCACACTCTCTGATTGTTTTATAGCTGACAAGATACGTCTGCGTACCTTTATGCTATTCATTAACTTCTTTGCAAGAAATGTTGAGTAATAAATGTTTACTTTTCATGCTCATCTGTGAAGATATAATCTTAAGCTTTTGTGATGACTGATTAACATTTTTAGCCATTTCAAGAAAAACCGTTTAAAAACTGCATTTTTCCGAACGAAAACCCTTTTTGCATTACTTGGCTAGGCATCTCGATTTCAAAATACCTACTCACATTTTCTCTTCATTATCTGCCTGTTTCGTATTGCATTCCCACAATTATTTAACATAATAGCGTTCCAATTATAATTCTCTTTGCGATGCATCTGATCTGATCTTATCCCACCCAGTCTTGATCTTCATCAAAATAATTGGAAATAAGGGAAAGCTTTATAGTTAGCTTTCATTTAAATTAGGGATCTTTAATCTAGTATGCAAATAAGATTATTATTTACATTTTTACTCATTAGGATAAAAAGTCATGTTAGTTCGCAATGCAAATCCGCATATCAATTGTTAATCAACATTTTGATTGTTATATAATGTGTGCCAATAAACAAACGTCTATCCATTAAGGAACACATGGGCATTTAAAATGTTACAAAGAGGCATTTCAAAACATACTAAGCATTCTTTAAAGTGTTTCTAACTTGCATTTTATCCGTTTCACCAAACAAATGTAACAAAAGTGTGACAGGCAACTTGCTGATTGAAAAGAGGAAGTTGCATTTTGAATTGCAATGACAAGAATACAATTTACTAGAAATTTTTAATTGGTAAGATTGGGCCGCACACCAGTTCAAAATCGTCAGGAACATCATAATAAAATATTATCCGCATTATTCAGATATTGCAGTGGAAATAACACATTAATTAAAGTTATTCTTTGGTGAATATTAAGGAAATGGAAGTTAAAGGTTTAAAATCCGCGTTGTATAAACATAAATTAAAATTCTGATACTATCTTTTGAATGCCTGTCTCAAGTTACCTGTGAAGAAATATCTACGCATTTAGAAAGAGGTAATTGAAAGCTTACTTTGGTCATCTTACGAACAAACGGTAGATATTATGATGACTGACCGCAAGAGACATTTCTTTTTGCAGACAGGACAGTGTAAGTTCACATAAGACCTACCATAAAGCTTGGTATTTAGTGTCACCTCTACATACCTATTCTTATGTGATTAAATATCTCTCGTTTCTATTCCGCCTCCATTCATCCGCTTACATACAATTAGTAAGACTTATTGAATATGTCAAAAACTTAGTTATATCTAAGCACTGAGGTATAATACAATAAGATTTTCCTAAGATTTGCATCTATGTCCAAACAATGACAAATAGAAAATAATTTAGTTAATAAGAAATGTACCTGCATGTATGTCTTATGTTAATCCTACGTTCTATCTTATATGTAGTACGCATGTACATCCCCATAACAGTATTTGTCTAATTTCAATTAGAAAATTAAAGGCGTTTGCAATTGCATGTCTCATTGTTAAAGTTAACTCTTTCCCAATGAATGTGTAATAACAATAAACTAATACACTTAAGTAAATGCTACTTATGAGGAGATAAGTAGGTAATTTGGCATGTAAAACATGAAGAGGATGAGGCAGACAGGAGGGTCACTAACCATGTCTTATATTGGAATGGGTATGACGGCTTTTGAAAGCCTACTGATCCACTACTGTGATGACTGACTATGAATGAATAAATATTGTTGCAAATCGCATTGTTGTTTAAACAAATCATTTATCAAATCATGATGCAGAGAAGTGGATAGCTTAATGCAGTCTGAGGTAACCACATTCCTCTATAACAGACAATTACCACACTCACATAACTATAGATAGGTACACTTTACCCAGAGGTGTACAACAGTATTAGGGAACAGAGTGGGATTTTCTGCCTGAGTTACAGAATCTCACGTAAATGATACATGCTACATGTAAGCAAAAATACATTACAATACACTCAACAGTAAATATATACAAAAATGCATAAAGTATACACCTACATTTGCATTGCTCATCTTCATCGTGATTTCATGATCGCAGTTTAACTAAAGATATTTTATTATGATACTTATCCCAATACAAATCCACGTATAAATACACACCCCTTTGCAAAATATATGGTGTTCGCCTGAGATGTTATATAAACTTCAGTGATATTGTAAAGCCTACTATTGTGTATACCCTTCTTTCTAAATTACATATCATTTTACATGGAAATGTCTGAAAGGGAAAGCTCTGCATTGTATGTATATTTACAGTTGTTAGTTAGCTATCAAGCAAAAGTTATTACCAACAAACGTACCCCGGCCTATATGCATTTATGCACAATCAGCTATTTTGTATATTTTTGTGTTACGCTCTTCTTACTGCCAATATAAAATCTGTAGTTATAAAGAATAAGAATACACTTGTGTGTTGTGTACGCAATTATAAAGTATACCTAAGTAGTTCATTTGGTGCGTGTTAAGGTAACCTTTCTATAATGTTGAAACGTTACAGCATATTTCTGTGTTGAGCTACTCATCTGTATGCTTAGGTAATTGTTACTTTGTTACCTTCGCCTGAGTGCAGGTAAAAAGGTTGAATTAGAACTTCAGAACTGCAATACGTATTCCATACAGCAGAGATCATGTCGAAAACTGTGTACAAATTATAACGTTGTAAACGCAGCGTTGAAGATGGCTGTGCAGAATGTTCTTTCTTTATTACAAATGGAAATAGGCATATCATGTCCTCTAATCGTAGAGCTGGTTTTCGCTTTCACAATTCATCTCGTAAACAGAAGCGACAGGCAGATCATACTGGAATAAATGAACCTATAAAATTCACTGTCTTTAATGTACATGCAATAATAATAGAATACCTAGGTGTGCATACAACGTTGCATGTTGTTTCATATCAGTAGCTTCTCAATTCCATGCACTTCAGCAAACGCAATTCTACAAGTTAGGGATTAGATAGGTTAGTTTCCTTAAAAATACACTAAAGTAGAATTTATGCCAAATATTTTTTTCTAATTAAAAATAAATGCAAATAGTCATTAAAGTTCTTGAATTTTGGGGTCGTTTTGCTGCTTTTTGATAATAGCTTTTATTTGAATAAAAGATGGATATAGATCGCTGAATAACTTGGTAGCACAATTTTGCAAAACAACTACAATTGATATACAAAGGCACACATAAAATGGTTTTCAATATAAGTGGTCTGGGAATTCTTGCAAAGGATAGGGGATAGGGTTAGAAACATGAAATATCTGTTCTCTACACAGAAATGTCAATTAGCGATGTAAAGATGGTTTGCTGCTTTTCGCCGAAGTTATATTTTACTGTATGTGAACTTGAGTAATACGCTAAATGTCTGCATACAAGAAGAACGGTTCATCTTGCCCTTTGCCGTTTTACAAAACAGCGAAAGTTTTTGACTTTGCTTGATTATTGTTTTGAAAGAGTAATCTAGAGCCTTTGAATGTAATTCTATGCAAAATTGCAAAAGGCAAGTAAAGTAGTTGCAGAGTAAATTGTTTATATCCTGAAGATATCTTTTGACTGTTCGACCATGTCTTAAAAATACATATCCTAGTTATACATGGAGAATTTATCATAGCGTGTGCATGTTTATGTACGATTTTACGATACGCGGTGACATTAATCGTGATGTTCTCATTTTTTCTACTCATCCATTAAATAATGTCAAGCTAGTTTACTGTTGGCTGAAACTTGTAAACTTGCAATCAGATGTAAGATATTCACCATGGTACGACAGCTTTTTCCGTTTCACTTGATTAGTCATAATGGAATTAGAACTTACCTTTCGAATTGAGACAGATCCTTACGAAAAGAACTTGGTACTCTAAAATGTGAATTATGACGACTTAGCACATTACTTTCTAACATAAAAATCCTTTGTTTGTTTTACAGGTCCCGTTCTCAAGATACGATGAACCTTTCGAAGAACATGGCCCTACAGATGGGCATTTTAGGGTTCTTTGTGACTCTAGCAATACTCATCAGTCCTATCGCAGCTCAAGCAAGAAATTACGACGAGCCACCTCAATACAATTATGATAGTTTACCTCGAACTAGTTTCTCTTGCACTGGGAAACTCACTGGAAGGTATTACGCTGACGCGGAGACAGACTGTCAAATGTTTCATGTTTGTGTCAAGATGAGCAAGAGAGACATTCAAGATTTCCGGTTTCTCTGTCCTAATGGCACCGTTTTCGATCAGGTGAGGAAACTTCAGCCAAAATGATAGTTATAAAAACACGTGATTGCATCCGTAATGACTGTTTTTAGCTATGTCATGTATCATGTATGTTGTTTCTGTTTGCAAGCGACCCTTTTGCAAAAAGTGTCATTTTAGAGATCGCTCGTATCGTAACTGTATACATTATAATCTCGTATTTATATATTTATATCCTGGCTTGGCCTGGTCTACTGCTTTCATTATCATAATAAATGTGATTATAAAGATTCCTTACAGTCAACAGTAACTATTCTACGAAGAAACATTGCAAAACATTAAATGAAGATGTAATGCAAATCTTTTAATGCTGGCAGTTAGCACACGGATAAAATAAGGAAGTGTAAAACAAACACACAGATGACAGATACTATTGTCATTACGATTCCTTAGTGTAAGAACAAAGCAAGACAGGAGCATTTCCATTTTACTACCTATATGATGCAGATTGCAGATATAAACACTTTTAAAGGAGTTATACACCAAACCCTAGCTACACTTTTCTACTGCCAAGACAGGTGTAACCAAACCACTAGTATATACTATGAAAATGTAAAACATATAGAGAAGGAGTGGAACCCGCTGAGTCAGTCAGACAATTGACACTTGTATTTATGAGATGAGTATTTTGATAATCGGCCTTTTGCTTTGCTTACTTAGATGATGATGCGAAGATAATGATATACAGATGTGTAAAAAGTACAAGTGCTGTATTGTACTAATGGATTCATACCTGGCCATTATCTATCATCAGTCAAATAGTAATTGTCTTACATTACATCACACTATTTTTCACACCAGCAAAAGACTGCCTTGCCCTGTACCATCAAATGCTACCAAACTATGTTCTCTATGTACCAATAGCAACTACTTGCAAATATAGCTGAGCAATGGCTAACTACGTTTTCAATCGTTCATTCATCATTGATAATAGGGTTTGAGTCATTTTGCTTTTAGGGTTTGCCTGAATTCTCAGGAATCATGAATTAGAAAACATTTGTAGTTTTGTATTCTGCAATTGCAATCCAACGAAGAAACAAATAAAATATTCTGCTACACTATTCTGGATGTACCTTATGCTATATAAATATAAAGTAGGTAATAATATTTAGGTAATAAACAGTTTAGATTCAGAATTACAGACATTAAATTTGTACCACATTGGGACATAGTCACATGCTAATATTTTGTGACCCTTTGGATGATTTGATGGCTAATGCGGTTGGACCACAGTGTAAACATACTAGAAACCAAATAGTAACTACTTAAACAAAATAAGTCAACGAAATTGTAAAAAGTGGCCAAACGAGTGCTTCCGCATTCTCTTTTCAATAAATCATAGCAATAAATTGCAGAGTAAGCCTTACTGGGAACAAAAGATTCATCTTCGTGTCTTCCCGATACAATATACCTATGCACAAGTAGTTTTACCATCTCCTAATTGTAATGAAGAAATATCATATTTGTATGTGTGGCTTGTACTGTACTGTACATTTCCTTTCTTGTAGTGTGTAGAACATAAATCCTGAGTAATTGTGTGTCGACTGCAAAAATCATTCGTATCATTAAGATGACTATTTATGATCACGTAAAAATTGATTTACCTTTACCAAGATTTTGATTATTGCCATTGCACATCGAAATGCATAATAAAAAATTCAAAAGGGTGGGATGAGTATAAACCCAATAATTAGGGGAAGAGTAGAGTATCAGTTGTGAATAATAAATAGGTATCTAAACTTTCTTAAGTGAGTTTTACTTTTGACTACCTATTTAACTGCTCTTTCTAATTTTTAGGAGCATCAAGTCTGCATTGACTACTATCAAGTTGTATGTCACTCGGATGTTGGCACAAATCCACTTGGTCAGATATTTGAAATAATGAAATTGACATCCGCCAATAGAAATGACGACCTCAACTTTGGAAAAGTTCCACTTGTTGACCCTGAGTTTTTGGGGCGCAATAATCTTGGTGGAGAAGATTTCCAAGCTGCTGAATACAACAATAATAAATTAGCTGCTCGTGGAAACTCTTTAAGCTTTTCTTCAGGCAAGAATTCCTTTTCTAAACAGCGAGATATCTTTTACAGGTCTTCAACAGCAGCACCTATTACGACTACAACCACTACAACCACCACTGAGCGACCATTGGTTTTCAGAAGCCCTATTCCTAATAGCCACAACGGAGCACAAAGAACTCATCAGCTTATTTCTGGTCACAGTTCAAGTAATACCTTAAATCGCAATCAAAACGCTAACAGTAATAGTAACAATCCAATTGAAGATCCTTTGCCACAAGATCAAACATACGAAACAACACCCCGTCCTGCTGCTGTTTTCCACAGTACTTATCGCACAACTGATATCATTGAAGATACGACAAGACCTCCTGTTCAGAGTTTCCAGCAACAACCATCAAGATTTAATGATGAATTTTTCAGTAAAGTAGGAACTACTCCATCAACCCCTGTTTCAAAAGCCGCTCAATTCTTCGTCAATACGAATAATGAAGAATATTCAACTCCAGAAGTCCGCCAACCAACAGTCAACCCATTTACCCAGGCTACAACAAAGGGTTACTCATCTACATATGCAGAACCAACAACAACGGAAGTCCCATCGGTTTTTAACCAGCAATCTTCCAGAAATAATTATGAAAAGCCACAGTCATCTAGGAACAACTATGAAAACCAGCAATCTTCAAGAAATAATTATGAAAATCAACAATCATCAAGAAGTAATGCCAACTACGAAAACAAACAGTCATCCAGAAATAACAACAATTATGAAAACCAACAGTCATCCAGGAATAACAATTACGAAAGCCAACAAACAAACAGAAATAACAACTATGAAAGTCAGCAATCACAAAGAAATATTTTTGAAAATAGACAACCCACCCGAAATGTTTATGAAAGTCAGAAAATAACCAGAAAAGACAGCGATCGTCAGTCTTTCCTCGAAGAATTCCAAGCTGAACAATCTAACAGGAATAATTATCAAGGCCAACAGTTGCAACGAAATGAAAATCAAGGAAAGAAGGTGAGCTATGTTCCTAATGAATATACTCGTGCTATTACAACTGTCATCTCTAGAACGACTTTTACAACACCTCCCACAACGACTGAATTACCAACACCCGATATTGTCATTAGAGCAAAGAGTGTCAACCACAACAGTCCCAGTAATCAAAACAATCAAAAGGCTTTTAGTGGTGGTTTCCAACCATCAGCAAGGGATTTCACCATATTTAATGAAAATCCCGTAACCAGTCGTCCAGAATCTGCCCGATCAACACCACCTCAATTTTTCCAAACTGGAAAACCCATACAACTCTTTCAAAAAACCCATACTACTCAAAAGCAAGACAAATCCCAAATATTCTTTAAAACAACTCCAAAACCTCAGTACGACAAAGAAACTTCGACTTCAGATTTCTTCCAATCTGGAAAATATTACGAATCAACAAAAGCACCGTATTATGAACCAACTAAAGCACCATTTGTTAGCTCTCCAACAGGAAAGTATTACGAAACAACAAAATCTCCTTTTGTCAACTCCCAAACAGGCAAGTACTACGAAACTACAAGAACGCCGTTTGTTAGCTCGCAAACCGGAAAATATTACGAGACAACAAGAGCTCCAAGTGTTAGCTCCCAAACTGGGAAATATTTCGAAACAACACGGGCACCAATTGTCAACTCCCAATCAGGAAAATATTACGAAACGACAAGAGCGCCATTCGTCAACACTCAATCTCCAAGAAACTACGAAACGACAAGAGCACCCTCAACCCGATTTTATGAAACAACACGAAAACCCTTTGTGAGCTCTCAACCTACCAAATCCCCCGTGTATTCGGAACCTGAAACCACATCAGTTTCTCCAGATGCTGTTTACGTGAGCACATCTCCAAGCTCCGATTATTCGGAACCTTCTTCAACCACAAGGAACTTCAGAACTACGACGACCACTCCAGCTCCTACAACTACATTAGCCACTACCATTAGACCCCAACAGGGAAGACGTGGTGGAAGACGCCGCATCAATGCTAACAGACAAAGACAAAATAGACCTGCACAATTTGACCCTCAGTTTAAATATTCTCGCAGATCAGAAAATGTTCGTCAAAAGGAAACCAATGAAAGGCAAAGATATACCGAGAGTAATGATGAAATCTTTAGCGCAGAAGCTTCCGTTTTCCCAGGACGTCCCAAAAGCAATACTTATTTTCAAGATGAGGTAATATTCATTCAGTACAGATTTTTATATACATTTGATTTCTCATTTCCTCAATTCATGTCCACTATTTCCACTATGTCACTGTGTCCAATCCAATATCCTTTTACCACACAGCGCGGACGATATTTGGTTACCCCAGTGTTACACTGGTTTATTATATTACTTAAGTTATCCATTTTCTCATATTTTACAGAAGAAAGATGTAAGTACTAAGGAAGAAACGGTTACTAAAAGGCCAGCTAATGGTGATGCTTATGGACGTCGTCTTCGACCTTTCAGACGAGAGCAGATTGAGGAAGCTCAGAAGCAACAAGAAGCTCGAGGAGATGGTAAGTCATTTGTAAAGTTTAAGTGTGTAAAGACGAATGTACTGACTGACAGGTATTAAATTCATTTCTGTAATCTTCTTATGTTTCAATATTTCGTTTCTATTCTGGTTAAAACACCTTAGGAGTTCATTTCAAGAAACATTGAAGGCTATTGCACGTAAATCTTTCCTTATAATCAGAGTTAGTATAAAACATTTGAACTTTGCAGCACTGTTGGGTGTACCGATATATATTAGTATTTTGTAGTGTCTACTAAGAGATAGCATTATAATTTTGTTTTATCATATCGTAAAAAAGAAAATCTGCAATTGTAAATAGTACTGATAGGATAACCGTATGAAAAACGAAAGGGAGAAGTATTCATAATAGTATTACCTATACCTAAGGACAGGTTGATCTGTGACTAAAATGAGTTTCAATGATTCAGCTAGTATGATGAGACTAAGTGGACCTTGTGCACGGTTAGATCTAAATCAGAAACTGCATTTAGCAAGTACAAGGAAGACTCGATACAATTTCATACCAAATTGGGTTTATCATTTCTAGCTATCAGGTTGTTTACTGTTCAACAAATGAAGGAAAGTGCATGATCCCTGACATCAATTGTAAAAAATCTTACTATGGTTATAAAATTTACATATAAAGTTTGTATCTGTCTACTTGTTAGTGCTTTAAGCATCTTTAGAAGACATTTCAAGGTTTGTAAGATGCAAATGTAAGTGTTCTGTTTCACCTTTGGGTGATATGATTACGATGATAGTCGAATGAAAGATGAGATGAGAGGGATAATAAATAACCTAAAGTATGGCTAGATAGAAAATCCTTTCGTCCATTTAGGTACGTTAGTTGTTCAATTAGCTGGATAATGAAGGATAAATTTATCTTGTCGAATTATTAATAATCTATTTCCGAAAACGCTTATAACTAATAAGTGGAAAGTATACATGATTTTTATCGTGTGAGTTTCTCTTTACTTTTCTGTTCTGACGATACAAATAGAAGTAATCGAAAGTTAATTTAAAACCTCGTTATTTGTATCTTTGCCAAGATCTTTTAAAAAGGTAAGCAAAGTGAGGTCAATTTAGGATTTCTTCTTTTGACACGATGGGAAGATAATTTATGTAATGTAACACGTTGTGTAAAAACGTTCTTACTGATGAGGATGAGATGAGATTTCCGTAATACCAATCCCAATAAGGAAATATGTTTGCTAAGATTACAAGTGAAATGACTTAATTTTATCACGATCTTCTCGAAATTACTTTTAAGTTACTTATATATGGAAACTAAAATTCTTTTGTGTTTGCTTTTCGCAGCTGCTGAAATCGAAAGAAAGCAAGAAGAGCGTCCGCATTCTTCTGGTAGAGTAGTAAAGCGTCTTCGCCAAAAAATTACGACTACGACAACAACGACTACAACGACAACAGAAGCACCCATAATCCGCCATGTACCAACCACTCAACCCCCAGAAGTGACATCTCCTAAATCTCAATTTGTTTTCAACCATTCCACTCTTCGCCCTGTTTCAAGAGTTAACGTAAAAACAAAAACCGTTGCTCGTAAACCAGGACAGCCTCCACTCTTTACTTCTCCACCAACTACCGAAGTCAATCGTTTTACAACAACCGAAGAACCTTTCCTCATTACGGCCTCTGATGACGAAGTTCTTTTCAAAAAGCAACTGAAGGATAAGAAATACACAACTGTTGGTGTGAATTTCGATGAGCAATCCACAACAAAATTTACAACACAAAAACCGTTTAATTTCGGTAAGAAGAATGGAAACACAACTGTTATCGTAAAAGTCATTTCAAAATCTCAGAATCATAGTCAGCAGTCTGGATCATTTTCACCAGCTCCCTTTTCTGTAAAAAAGCCAATTATTACGAAAATCAGTAAGACAGAGAAAAATGGTGACAATCCCACAAAAAGTCCCGACTACGATTACGCCTACTATAATACCGACGATGACACAGAACAAATCATAGCTGAAACAAGTAAAGACAAAACTTATGGAGTCAAGGGACAGAAAAAATAAAATGACATAACATTAATATTAAGCTAGAATTTATTATATCGTAGTTAAAGTGTAAGATCCCTGGTCTGTTACAGTCAAGATCGCTTCGTTTTTTGTTTCCAACGACATAAACCATGATTGTTAAATCAAGTACACGAAATCAGTTTCCTTTTTTATATTGTACATACATACAATGATATACTGATGCACAATGCAAACCTTTTCAAAAATTCCTGGTATACAATTAACTTTTCA
Source organism: Yoshiicerus persimilis (assembly GCA_020352615.2). NCBI lineage: Eukaryota > Metazoa > Arthropoda > Collembola > Entomobryomorpha > Tomoceridae > Yoshiicerus > Yoshiicerus persimilis. Next base: position 36,096,432 of record CM036941.2, on the reverse strand, counting down.
TCCAGTAATTATCTGTACTACTTGGCATGCATAAAATCAATTCGTTTACTGTTAGCTTTCAGTTGTCTTATTGTTAAACGAAGAATAGCTGAAAACTGTATTGTAAATTAAGATTTAGTTAATATTTTTGTAACAAATGTATCAAGTACTTATTATGACTTATTGTGGCATGTGAATCTAATTCTTTTATGATTACTCTATTTCTGGAATTTAATATACTACGTGAACAGGTGTGTGTAGGTAACAAAGCGGGATATGTTCTTAAGAAAGTTGAACGAAACCTGAAGCAATGAACGCATAATTATTATATACATATTACTGTACAACTTTTTTACCTGCCGTGTGTATTGGTACACTTGTAATCTTCTTAACACTACGTATTGTGTGCAGTTATCAAATGATGAATGAAAGGGCAACAGTGTGTTTAATTTTAGATTACGAGTCGAATAGTATTATATAAAATAGAAATAAATGATTTACCAAATGGTCGATTGTGTGGTTCTTACGTGCCAATGATTAAAGTGTTTGTAGAAATCCATTCTATTTGCCTCCTTTATTTCACAAGCATACATAATTTGCTCAGAATTTAATGTTTTCATAAAACCTTTAGAATTTAAGTGTCAAAATAAAAGATCTACAAGTCTACAAGGTTTAAAAGTTAACCAGACAAACATTTTAGAATAGCCATACAAAATACGCATTATCAATTCAATAGTATACATCAGCTTTTATTTCAATTATTTTAAAGTAATCCTTAATAGTTAAGCAAAAAGTTTTCTTTTGGAACTCATTATTTTGTGTCCAATCCAAGTAATAAAGGCTTGCTTTTTTGCTATCCTCATATGAAAGTAATACATACATGTAATTTATATAGCATATAGCATATTACTTAATATATTTAATTTTGGAGGATATGCACAGCCAGTTACACTGCTGCAAAACACGGATTTTGTGGAGATAGGGATGACCAAGAAGCGCAGGTTATCCAAACTCCTCTGTGACTCGGCAGTAATGATATATACTACAGTGGTGCGCATAAGACACGCACCATAGGAAAATGATATTAGGTACGATGTTTGAGAGGCAACATTACATGCATTTTCCTATGGTGCGTGACTTAAGCCCTAAACCCTATGTTATTTGCTTATGGTGCGTGACTTATGCGCACACTGTACATGGTATTTACCCAGCAATTAGCAATAATGAGACACTATATCACATACTGTTACTTCAGTAGTGATAGGAACTAAATTGACCGAAACCCAAGATTTTTCTTTCCTCTGATTGGCTGAAAATATTTGCAAAATATGCTGTTTTATTGGCTCCAAGACTACCGGCGGCCATCTTTTTTTCTTTATCAAAAAAGTAGGTGACTCAATTCTGAAAAGCGGAGTCACATTCTCAGCAATTTTCGTTGTCTTGTCACTACTACTGTACATTCTTCGTACATAATAACAATAAGCATTGCTCGGTAAAACTAACAATAATAACGTGCAGCAATATTTAAATTCCGTTGAATTCACCACAGAAGGGCATGAAATGACTGAAAGATGAAATATTTCATGAAATGAAGTAAGGCTTTATTGTACTCCAATTTAACACTATTGTATATACTGCACTGTACAGATAGTGAATGATGATTGAGCATTAGAAAATATTACGAGCAAACACAGAAATGTACTCAATGATACAACAAGTATGAAGTACTTATACTGATACAACACTAAACATTTAAAGACTTTCATTCATTTTGAATACTTAATAACAAAGCTAAAATTTTTCATCATCTTAATATAACAAGCATTAGTTGCAATGCAGTTTAGGACTAAAATACTATTTAGTAAAACATTAAATTGAAACTGAACCGATAATTACTAATTCATACAAGATCAAGCCTTACTTCATTTCATGAAATATTTCATCTTTCAGTCATTTCATGCCCTTCTGTGGTGAATTCAACGGAATTTTAATATTGCTGCATGTTATTGTTAGTTTTACCGAACAATGCTTATTATGTACGAAGAATGTACAGTAGTAGTGACAGGACAACGAAAATTGCTGAGAATGTGACTCCGCTTTTCAGAATTGAGTCACCTACTTTCTTGATAAAGAAAAAAAGATGGCCGCCGGTAGTCTTGGAGCCAATAAAACAGCATATTTTGCAAATATTTTCAGCCAATCAGAGGAAAGAAAAATCTTGGGTTTCGGTCAATTTAGTTCCTATCACTACTGAAGTAACAGTATATAAATATTTGAGAATTCAAATCCCTGTACATAAGCTTCTTACTACATATTACTGCCAAACTGTATTAGTAATTTTACAAAAATTCTTTGGCCAGCCTTTTTGCAAAAACTGCTGCACCGAAGGTATTTTTTGCACATTTCACATATGGATTATATGATAAAGATATCGGTATGATACGTAGTTTACCAATTCAGGCTTGTTTTATACCAAAGTCTCACATTTCTAAAGTAGCCTACCTACAAATGGTTCTTATCTCTGTGAATGCTTATTACTTGCGGATATACATACCTATAGCGTTTGTTTTTAAGCACCTAAGGAGGAAATTGAGCATAAATTTTAAAATATCAATGCACTAAAAATTGAAACCAATTTATTATCAGAAAATTTATACGTAAGTGCCTACTTGTTACATATTCGCATAAAGCCTTTTGAACAGAATTTGTTGTATGCAAGAACTAAGAACTAATCAGTTTATTTAGGGCACACAAAATGCAGCGTACAAATCAGCGCATGCGACTGTACCAACTGCTTTGGTATATTTTGGTGTTATTGCGTTTGCATTCGTCATTCGTATGTAATATTATTTAAATCGGTAGAGGTACATGACATGCTGACTTTGCTTTGCTCTGTGTGCAGGAAGGTACAATTATTTCATTTACGTATAATGTTGAATGTAGAAAAGTGTTGTGGTGGAACGTTGTGTTGGTATGAATAAAATGTAATGTGTGTAATCAAGTGTCTATACTTCGGTTATGTGTTTGTGTTATGTTGTGACTTGTGACAAAGAAATATAGAGTTAATTTGAATATTACAGTAGTTAGCGCAGCGTATGTAAGCGGATAGAATCACTAACCAGCACAATCTTATTTGTTTTTTTGGGAATTCGTAAGTATGTTAATCATTTGCTTACTTTTTACTATTTTCAAGTGTCAAATAGCATTTATGTGAAAAAATACAACACATATAAAATACTTTGCTGTCCGTAAGGTCATAAAGGGTTACGTGTTTTGTATTGCACTTTTACTAAAATCGCTTTGCTATCAAATATCAGCTGTCAATGAAACGTGAGTTCTTTAGTGTCCATTCTCTTTCTTATTTTTGTCCTCAGACTATGCTTTATTGATATAAACTGTCAGTGAAACCAAATGTCAATGTCAAGTCAATGTATAGTAAAGTTAACTTTTACTTTTTCGACTTCTGTGTAACATAACTCATAGCATTGAAATTTTCCAAGTATGTCACAGTTTTTGCTAATGGAGCATTTGGTGGTTTAGTTAACCTTTTGGTGGTCTTTGTAAGTAGTGAGCAGCAAAACACGATATACATTTTCAACTATGACAAGTGACATTTCATTTGTGTTACAATACGCTTTAAACTTCACTATTTTTGAAAGATTAAAAGCTTTAACTGTACATGCTAAATAGTGACTACTGTTAAAATACGTGGAAAATTATTCTATGTAAACAACCATTTACTATTCAATGAAATTCAATGATTCGAAATTCTATATTTTAATATTATGTTCAATCATATGCACTGTGTTCAGTTAACAGTACCATGTGGTTTAAAGAGATTTTAAATAGACATTTCTTTAAGGTTTGACATTACTCTTAACCAGTTCAATATTATTTGGCATTCCGCATATCCGACAGCTGATGACTGATTGTTTGTGGGCTCTGGGTTGGTTATAAGTGTAACATATAAGCATTCCACTTTACAATATGCGTTTACTAAGTATGTCTCTGTTTTTGGAAGGATGACAGTAATTTATATATATTGATTCACAGATTGACCCTTCACCCTTGCTATGAAAATAGGATTTTTGGAAAACCCTGGAACCTGACACGAAATACGAATTCATTTACTGTAATCTTACTTCTGAGCCAGAAGGTCTGACGAAGTAGCAATTTTAACTGTACGCAGAAATCCGAAAGCAATAAGCGAATTATAGACTGAAATCGAATTTACCTGCAGTATTTTATATTATAATTATAACAACTGAAGTGAAAAACTGTGAAGTGACTAAAAACTCACTGCTTATAAATAATATTTAAAAAATGCAGTACACAAAACATACACAAAAGACAAAGGGAAATGATTTCTCAAGTTTGATGAATATGAGTAAAAAGAATTTTTCTCGCTTTCAATGAAATGTTTTGAATACATGATTAATGAGCACTCTAAGCGAAGTCTTCATTTCAATAGCTTATTGATTGGAACTATAGCCTATTTATTAGCAATAGGCCTTACACTTGGAAGCATTACACGCTTTAATGTATAAAAGAAAAAGATCGATTGAAAACCCAAACTTTACACTCGAAGGCTGGGCCAGACGACGAAAAATCATAATGACAGCTCAATACCGTCATGAATTTTGTGCCTTGCCTCAATGTGAAGCGGAAAATAAACGTCAAGATTTCATGTATTGCGGGAGGTGTAGGATAGTTGTATACTGTTGTAGAGAACATCAGAAAGCTCATTACAAATATCACAAATCTTTTTGCAAAGGCAATGAATGGACTTTAGACAATTTCACATCAGATGCAGCGTCATCTTGTCCTCTACCTAATTGTAATTGTAAAGATTGGCATAATATGTCCACTTTGTCATCACTACCTAGCAAGTCCTCATCGAAATCTCAATCTATATCAACAACAAACACAAGTATGTTTTTATTACATGTTCGACATCATTACTATTTCGTGAAATGAATTGTGACTAGCATGGTAGACAAAAATTCAAATACGTAAACTTTTAATGCGCTTACGGCTTTCAATTTTATAAATTGGTCAAAGTATTGTTCCTCAAAGCTTTAGATGTCAACAAATTTTGAAATTTCTAATTTTCAAATTGTTTAAAAAATTTCTCGCGTTCTGCTTTTTCACAAATTTTTTAGAACCTAATGATAACATGTATACTGCTGTTAAGGAAAGAAATGAAGGTTTTGTGTGAGAAACCATATAATTAATTGCCAAACAGGGAGTTTACTAGTTCCAGAATTTACCATTTATTCGAAGATTAATTTTGGAAAACCAACTTCTCTAAAGAGTTAGCAAGAGGCTCCAGGAGGCTCCAGGGTTTTTCATTTCCATGATTTTGATGTATCCATTCTGTCTAATGAGATTTACATAAGGTTTCTTCAGCATTAAGCAGTGCCATCAAGCAATTAAAAGAATTTAGTAAATAAGTACATTTCGAAGAAAGAACAAACTTTGAATGAATAAAAGTAGTATACAGTTAGCCAGAGAAAGTAGTCTATAAATATAAATGTACAATGTTTTCTTGCTAGATGGAGCGATTTCTTTAAAGCAGTCAGAAACTTTCCATCCCTGTGATGACGAGTCAACTGTAAAGGATACATTAGAAAATTCGACTGTTGGAAAACAAGATTTCAGAGCCCTTAATTCGGATTTTAAGAAACTGCTCTATGACTCTCATATGAATCAGTCAGAATCTCAACAACAGGCTAATGCTGTACCTGTAAATGGAACTGCCAACGGAATAGTAAGAAATTCATTTAATGGATCGGTTAATGTAAACAGTGATATTCACGAGGTTAATAACGCAGAGCAAGCTTCAGTTAGTAATTCATCGAAAAAGAGAAGTAGAAAAGTAAGTTCTAGAAAGCAATCCCTACCAACGCAAAACACGGCAGTAACCACAAATGGAGACTGTAAATCGACTTCGAGTAAAGCCATGAACAACGACGAAGAAGATGATTTAGAAAACTACGCTCCTCAGTGTGATGAAGTTGTCGCAGTGTCTGAAAGTCAATCGCTAGCTGTTGACGAACCCAGTCTGAATAGTGGCTCAGTTAATGTTACCGTAAACGGCGGTGTCAATGCCATAAACTCCATATATTCATCTTCAGCATCGAGACAAGACTCGGAATTAGAAGAGGAAAATGTCGGACCTGGACATATTAAGCAAATAAGCAACTTAACTGTTTCTAGTCCTACCATCCCTTTTCAGCATAGAAATAATTTGCAACCATTAGCCGGACAAACACCCCAGCAAAACCGGGCTTGGATGCTTCAAGTTTGTCAGCAGGTCTGCTTATTATTATTTATTTATTTTACATGCCATGATTCTGATTTAAATTTAACTTAAATGGTTGGTGAAGCACTGTTAAATGTTGGATGTAATACTAATAATACAATCAAGTACTCACATGTGACATGTTGCACATGTTATCATTTATCAGATTAAATCAGCATGCTACTACTCATTGTGAGAACATAACCACTCCGTTTAGTTAATCACCAGGTCTCAACAAGTAAAGTGCTTCACTAACTGACCTTAAAATATTATGTTGCATTGATTGCAAATGTGACTTGTGTGACATTAGTACACGGGAAATAAAATATTCCTTTATATTTTCATTACATTACAAATAGTTTGGTAACACACACTGATTTAAATGAAACGGCTGGGTTTAAAGCAGATCATTGAAGATATGGACCGCTTTGGGGTCTGTGTTGTTGATAACCTTTTGGGAGAAATTCGGGGTGGTGCTGTTTTAAGAGAAGTCCAGTCTATGTATTCATCTGGCGCATTCACGGATGGCCAACTGGTGAAAGGACAAAGAGACACTCCAGGAGCAAGTCAATCCATACGAGGAGACAAAATCACATGGGTAGATGGAAGAGAACCTCATTGTCGAAATATTTCAATCTTGGTTAAACTATTGGACAATATTATAATGGGAGCGAATTCGTTGGGAAATAATGGCAAATTGGGGAACTATAGAATTGAAAAACGGTCTAAGGTAAGCGTTGGCTTAAACTATGACTTGGGTCGTTTTATATATTTTAAGCTGTATATAGGTAGGCTTAGAATGCATTATATTTGTTTGTACTGATAGATATGCTCTACACGCAAATGACTGAAATGACAAAGCTGCATGAGTAGTATACCAATTGCTCCTGTGGTAATGGTAATGTTCACTCATTCGGAGTTACAAAAATTACCATTTCAAGTATCAAATGATATCCGATAACCGATAGTAGGAATTACTGATGGGTTGTGTTAACCGAGATGTAATTGCCTTATGTTTAGCTGCAAATTGGAATATGCAAATAATTATGAGAATTTGCAGACATTTTGTGACCTCAATAGTTTCATTTGTATATTTTCAAGAGCATTTCATGTTGTTTGTCTTCACATGTATAATATTTAATTTAGCAGTAATTTGCAACCACAACTTTTGTGCGATGTCTGTTAGAGAACACGTTCCGTAATGACTATTTGTATTTGTGGTAGAGTTCTAGGAAAAGTTAAATTATTGAATTTGACTAAAATATTAGTCACTTAGTGTGTGCTTCCGATCACGTAGCCTGAGATTACTACTTGTTTAATGACAGCATTAATTTGGCGTGGATTTGTGGTCAACTATTCTTGCTCGCAATAACACAGGCCGATATTTATCGATAATTACAAGATAATTACACTCTTCGAAAATGGAAGGAATTGCATGGGTTATTCAATCCAATAACTTCATCATTTCAGATATCTAGGTATTATATGGTATGCTAATGATGGTCATAATGATGGTCTGATGGTCAGTTTACCCTTAACTTTACATAGTTAATAGATATTTACATTGCAAATATACTTTGGCAAACGATATATATTCACCTATTTACCTTACATTGGAAAACTATTATCAGACTTACAAATGTTGGTTTCAAAGCGGACGTATAAGCTTTAGAGATTAGATAAAAAGCACTTGATAAACGTATGGAGCAATAATATTTAGTGTTACGTAGGGAGGTCGTAACTAATATGGTATTTTATAGTAACGATAATATTACATAAAATCATTGCAACACTAAATGCACAACACCTATTGCAATGCTGATTTTAATTGTTTTTGTTGTATAGGCAATGGTTGCTTGCTATCCTGGGAGTGGAACTCAATATGTAAAGCATGTTGATAATCCTAATGACGATGGGCGATGTGTTACCGCTATTTATTACCTGAATAAAGATTGGAATACTAAGGTAAATTTTTGATGTACAGTATACAATAATAATGCATATATAGGTGGTCAGTTGTAAAGACGGTTTTGGAAAACTGTGATTTTTATTTGAGGGGAGATTGGAGGGGCAATTTGTTGATCGATTTTTTCTCTCATATTTTCCCATTACTCATTTTCGCCTAGTCTAATTAAGTAATCAGAAAAAACTGAAAAGCTAGCGACAAATGTGCCAAAAGAATGAAATGAGATTTATTACTGCTGCAGGGGAAAACATTTGTGAAGGCAACTGAGTAAAACCAAATTGCTTTTGCACCTTTTAATTTTGCCACCCTTCGTTATTCGAATGTGTATTCTTTCACTCTTATAATTGCCTAACTTTGAAGTAAACGGCTGTATTGGCCTAAGCAAAGTGAGAAGGCTTAATTGATGTCGCTTTCAATTTTTAATATAAGTAATTAGTGACTTAGGTTGGGATGCCTTAGGTTGGGATGCTTTAGGTTGGGAAGAAAACTTTCAGCGAAAAGAAACGAGATATATATATATATATGAAATTGAAAAGCGTTGTCAGGTATGCTATATATAGCAAATGTTATGTTGTAATGTTCCTCTCTGTGTCGCTATACTCTACTCTTCAACTGCGGTGTGTAGCATTTAGTGCCATTGTTTGTGTCATACACAGTTCTTTATGTTACCCGTGTAGGGAAATCATTATTTGTTAAATGTATTATAGTAGCGAAAGTTTCGGTTGCATTCAAAACTATATTGCGTACCTCTGGTGAAGTTATACATTATAGTTTACAATGTAAAATAATTGTTATGTCACATTCTTTTCAGGAAAATGGCGGATTGCTGAGAATTTTTCCTGAAGGTTGGCTTCACGAAGTTGCTGACATAGAACCGCTGTTTGATCGAGTGATATTTTTCTGGTCGGATAGAAGGAACCCACATGAAGTTCAACCAGCTTTTAAAACGAGGTAAAATCTTACATAAATACATAGTTCATGTTACATAGTTCAGAATTTTTGATATGTACTGTTATAAAATCAATGGAATTGTGATGCTGACTCTTTTTAAATGTTTCCTTATAGGTACGCAATAACGTTATGGTATTTTGACTCTAATGCAAAAGAACAAGGAAAGAAACGGAAGGAAATCAATACAACAACTAGTGTAAAAGCGGCAAGCTGAAATTCCCAGTTTGAAAGAGTAAATTGCATTAAACGTTACACATGTTTCGAAAGCGTGTTAGAAGATGAGATTCGATAAGTACCTATAATGAACGTGTCTTACAGAAGAGGATGGTTACTATGAAAGGAGCCGGATATTAAATGAATCATTGTAATTCAGTCAGATAATTACTGGATATTTCTCACATCAGTCTCTTTATCATCGATCAAGATCTTAAACATTAGAATATACATCTTGTTTTCTTAAACTGGGAGTCAGTTACGATACGAAGCTAATTAATTGATTTGTTTTGTGAATGTAATTGTTGATAAATCATATTTTGCGCTATACCCTAGTTTACAATACATCAAAACCCTCAACATTCAATGTTGTTTTACTAACGTTAAGTATATCTGCAATTAATATTAGTTTCCAATGTTTGTTTTAATTTAAAGAGTCTCAGTATGTTACCCTGATGTGCACGTATAACAGTTAGAATTTAGAGTAGAATTTAACTGTCGCCATATTGCTGTGTGCAATACTACCTAAATATTAATTTGTAAAGTAGTACATAATTTATGCAAAAAAGCATTATTAGTTAGATGAGGAAGCCAAGGCGAAGCCAAGGATGTGTTTTCCATTGCAATTGACAAACTGTTTTATTGTTGCAGTGCTCGCTGTGACTGTTTAATAATCATCTGTCATATTACCACTGGTGATAATTGTTTTGGTGTTGACAGAGAAAATGTTTAATGAATGTTTATGTTGTTGCATTAGATGTACTTTGTACGTTATAATATAATCTATTCGTATTTTTGTCATTCATACGCTTATTCGCTTCTTTTTCTTCGGTCATTCAGTACGGTACATAACAGTACACACAATGCATAACAATCGTTTTAAGATTAATGTTAACAGTAAAATATTTTCAAATAAACTATAAAGCCCTAAAAGTAACTGGTTAGTGTAGTATATGTCTTGTCATTTCAAAATTGTAATTTTTAATTCTTACGATTTTATTTTTGGGTAATTCTCCTTCAGAATTTTTCACTTTAGTGTTTACCTACCCGTATGGTCTACTACTATACCGGCATCCGATAAAAGTATAATGTCTCTGTCTCTTGAGTAGGAAAAATAATTTGGGATTTGTTGAGTAATTCCAATAACGTCGGTAGGGTACAGAATGCCTGTGTAATTCTTATTCCACTTTCTCACTGTTGGGAAAATGCGGGTTAAAATTAATTGGCATACCGAGCATTACCCACGATCTGTAGACGTAAAGGCTATATACTTCTACGAATACCTAGCAAACTACTAGTAATTGTAATGTAACATATTCATAATGTCATTGGTAGATGCATCAATAATGCAATATGATACAATTTATTGACCGAGGCAAAACAATGTGACTAGGAACTAGGACTAGTAATAAACACGCAAGTTTCACTTGAAAAACGACTATCTAGGTATAAAAGGTATTGACGTAAATAACAGTGATATATACATACTCTACTTTACCGTACATTACAAATAGATGGGCAATATTCTCTTTGGGGCTAGGGCCAGGTTAAAAAATCGTTCGAGCTATGTAAACACTACTCTCTTTATAGTGTATACATAAATACAGAATATTTCAATAATGGAAATAGAGTGTGAGCAGTAGAAGAATTATGTGAAATAATAACATTAGGTACAAAAAACTTAAAAGAGTGCCTAACTAGGTTAATGACTGAATAGCATTTGAGACAGTAGGCTGTAGGCTAAGGATATAGATTTGTTTGTATTGGTTAGTGTCCGTCTGTGTCAAAGTATGTATAGATAAAGTTGTCTGGGAGTGATTCAACTTTCGATATTCGCAGATATCTTGCAGGTTCCTCTTCGTATTTAGACATAATCTCTTCCTGGGCTGCGAGCTCGGCTTCGAGTTCTGCTTCAATATCTAGATCATCCTCCATTTGTTTGTGTGATTCTTCTAAATGCTTCATTAGTACGGCTACTACCACATTGACAAGAACGAATTGAGCCATTAATACGAACACGACAAAGAAAAGCGGGGCAACTATATGCGATACGCAGCAATTTTCAAAACAGTCGGGTGCAGGGTCACAGTCTTCTCTCAGCGTATCCTAAAAATTAATTATTTTCCAGTATAGAAACATGAAGTTACAAAGGTATTATAGTGAATACTTGAAATGTTTGTAATGTTTGTAGTGTTTTGGTACAAAGACATGTTAGTAAAATAACAAAAGGTTTAAGGACATGAAGAACAGAAGTTAAATATTACTTTCATGATGCCATTCCAGTTGTCTCCTGTAGCCACTCGAAACAGTGTGAGGAATGCCATTCCAAAATTAACAAAATTAGCATGTTCTCCCAATCCTTCGCAAGGGTGATGATCATCACAAAGAAGTCTTCCAAAAAGCTCGACACCTAGAGCTGAGAAAATAAAAAACAATAGAAAAAATAGTAGGCCAAGGTTTCCAACTTGGGGCAAGGCTTGTACAACAGTATCTAGCAGCGCACGAATCCCTCCAGCCATTTTTAACAGCTTCAAAACTACAAAACAATTAGAATGAAATATTCAGTTTGAGTAAGGCTTGGTAATGTGAAATATTTCATCACTTGGGAGTTGAAAATTACCTCGGGCAATACGAAGAACTCTCATAACTCTCATAATAGTTGGATTTATAGGAATTAGATCAGACTCCATTTTCTCTAGTATAATCCCAATTACAGAGAGAATCACAATAAATACATCCAACTGGTTCCATTTGCTGCGGAAATATCTCTTAAGTCCTAATGCAACTAGTTTTAAAGTTCCTTCAAGAATGAATACTTCCGTGAAGAAATAATTGAACATTTTGAGAGCATACTCCAAATCCTAAGAAAGTTTTAAGTGCCAGAAATTACATCAGTTACGTAACTATACTCACAAAGCTTCCACATCTAAAGTACCTGAATTCAGTTCACAATGAGATTTTACTCAGCTTACCTTTGGCATCATGTAAAATTCCATGGCCATTGTAACTACATTGAGTCCTATAACACCAGCTATGGCTAAGTCGAAATATTTTGATGTCACCAGCCCATGAATTCTTAATCTCCAGCGAGAATAACCGCCCCAGTAAGGAGGCTCTCTCATTTCTGCAATACAAAGTAGCATTAAAATTACAAGCAGTCAAGTAAGTGTGTAGGTATGGGTAGGATATGGAACAGTGTAATAAAGAAGCCATTATTCATGCAGCCTCTGTATTAGAGTGTATAGCATCATTAGGGTAAAGTACTTCTGCGACGTTTTTCCATTTTGCGAGCTCTTTTGATTGCTCGTCTGGCTCTCTCTTCTTTCTCCTGTTCTTCTCGGCAGCGGTGAAAGTTTTCAACAACAACCCCGACAAACATGTTCAATACAAAGAATCCTACTAGTAGCAGAAATGAAATGAAGTACATAAGTCGCCACTCGTTGAAATTCTCCACAGGCTGGTCACAAAGAAATGACAAGATTAGGAATTTAGTCCGAGTATTATGAAGATACCAAGATACATACATATTGTAGTAAGAATTTGAATATTAATGTAAAATCGATCGGATCCTAAGAGTAGTTTTGATGCACATAAACAAACAAACCTGATAATCTACACCGACGGCATCGAGTCCGGAATACATAATGCCAACCCAACCGTCCTTTGATGACAAAACGAAAAGAGCCATTAAAGCTTGACCGAGATCATCAAAATTGTACTTCTGATTAACCCAATTGTATCTTTTGCCGATGCTGCTGCTAGCATTATCCCTTGCTTCACATTCAGCTCTGGTAGTAATATTAGTCAGATCCGGACCAGTGCAATAATAAAACTTTCCTGTAGGACAACAAAGACAATTTTATATCCTCAGCTCTGCTTATTAGCTATAAAATCCAGTATTAAAGTTGCATTACAAAAGAAGTGAGTAAAACCGTAATAAAGTTTACCTTTGAAAAGCTGCACACCCAAAATACCAAAAATAATAAAAAACGTGCAACAAATCAAAACAATATTCCCTATAGGTCTCAGAGAAGACAGAAGAGTTTGTACAACGAGCTTGAGTCCAGGAGCCCGATTAATGACCCTTAAAGGCCGAAGGGAACGTAAAAGCCGGAAAACGCGAAGGATGCCGAAAATTCGCGGACTATATATATATAAAAATATGAGCATGATAAAAACTTCATGATTGAAAGTATAGTATTCCAACTCCTCAATAAAAGGCGTGTTTTCTCTGTAAGAATTTAATTAAGAGGAAACCTGCTCATGAAGACGGAAATGATTTGATCGACGACAGAAACGAGAACGAGAATTCCATCCATGACATTCCATCCTGAGCGGAAATACTGAGCAAATCCACCAATAGCTACGACTTTTATGGACATTTCGCACAAGAAAAGTACAGTGAAGAGATCATTGGAAATTGAGAGGAAGTAGCGCTCCCAAGAGTCAGGGGGGATTGATGGCCGTTCCATTGCCAGAGTGATGCAGTTGAAAGCAATCAAAAATAGAATGGCCCGATCGAATGATGGGTGCTCAACTGTTCGTCGACAACTTTGTCGGAACCTACGGAATCGCATAAAAAAGTCATAAACCTCAAAGTATTAGCAGCACATAGCAGAGAGAGAGCATCAACTCAGGCTCGTGTGGCTTAAATTAGTATTTCGTTATTTCTTGTTTCTTTAGTTAGTCACGTACTTGTTTTCTGGAGAGAAAATGAAAAAGGAATATTCGGAACGCTTCCTCAACCAATGCAGAGTATTATGACATGTCACTTTGAATGACGTCAGCTTCACGCTTCCTCCAGCATGCGAAGAAGGAGGAGAACCACCTAAACTCGTACACCGAGATTCACACCAACTACTCCAAAAAATAAGAAAAACAAAATTACTAGTTAAAAATACACCAGATGCACACTCATCAAAACTCCTCTATCAAAATTGTTATACCAAAAATTTGCTATTATAATTATTTACACTACAAAGTACTGGACAGACTTCAGTACTTAATGCAAATACCAATGAGTTAGAGTTAGCCAAACCTCGAGTGTATATTGTTATTGTTGTGGTTGCTACGTTCGTTCATCTTGAGATTTGGACTGAGACTGCACCTACGTACTTTACTTCTTTGTTGTCTCTCCTCTCTCCAGCTTTTAGCTCTTTTAAGGCCAGGACAAGGGCTTCTTCTCGGGCTGGGAAGAGGACTTAAACTTTGAGGACTAAGGCTCTGAGGAGTAAGACTAAAAGGACTAAGGCTGTTGGGCGGGGAACATGGTGGGGCGATTACGTTTATGTGGGAAGGCTGAAGATAACAGTTGGAGATTAGGGAAGAATATGATACTTGATGAGTAATTATTGGTACAACTATGTCTATGTTTATTTTTGTTGTAGATCCCATGTTACTCGGAGGGTGCGGTGAGCCCTAAAATATTCAAACACGTAAACCATTTTAGCCTGGTTACTTTCCCTCGACTAGAGAAAGCAGAATTTACTAAACAAGGTAACTTTCTCCATACTATAGGGAAAGTAAGGATTTATAATATTATAGTAAGATGTAGTGCTTAATCTATTTTCTACACGTATTTAAGATGTTACAGGGTTACGCTTTACACAGTTACGCATTTACTTAAGAAATTCTAATGTTAATAGATTTTAGTGGTACATCTAAGCAATAATGCATTTTAAGAGGCTACGAAAGGGTATGTGATTAATGTAATAGAAAGAATTAAATGTGCACCTGAGTCCTGATGTCATGTAGCTACAAGACAATCACAGACCCATTTATTAATTTTAGTACTTTAATTAAACATCAGCATAACTCTTATTCAATGACAAAGTAAGAATATAGAATTTGTCTGGTGGGGATATGTGGGAGAAATTGACTTTTTACAAAGTATTAAGTGATGTTAATAAAATTTGAAATTATTAGTGCAGCGTTTGTAACGAAAAGAAGTATATCTAAACCTGAGTATTTGCTGTAAAATTGGTTTAGTAAATGAAAAGGGAAATTTAGGTATTAAAGAAATTAGTAATAACGTAATAAATTAGAATTAGTTAGTAAATTGATTAGTCATGTGAGACAATTACCATATGATTTACCTCTGGAGTGGCCGCCGTATGAGTAATGATAACGGGGGCAGGCCCGAGGGAACGAGAAGGTCCTGGATCATCTGATATTGTCATCAGAGGCTCTAAAGCTAAATTTGGTGCAGCTAATGCCTTAGCTTTCTCTTCTAATTCTGCTCTCTCCAGTGCTTCTCTTTCTCTCTGTTCTCTCTCGATTCGTTCTGCGCTGAAACCCTCGACGAGAATAGCCACGAGCAAATTGAACAAAACGTAGTTCCCAAATGTCATCAAAGCAACAAAGTATAAAGCAGCCCATGGACTCGTTTTCTCCATCCCATTGAACAGAACTACATTCCAATCTTCTTGAGTTAGAATCTAAGCATCAATTACATTCATATAAGATAATGTCATACAGGTTTACGTTAGTTATTCTTTAAGAAGGAAAAATAAAAAGGTTAAAAATGCAGTGGTTTGGTTTTGGCTTGATGGGATGAGACGAACATATGGAAAATGTAGGTTTATTTCTAGGAAGTGAGGGCGACATGGTTCATTAGGGGATGTATACAGCGTGAAGGACTGAAAAGAGGATTTATTGCAATAATCAAAAACGTCAATAACAAAGATTGTCGAATGCAAAAGCAAACTACCTGACTGTCTGACTCCAGGTTCTTCAAGGAGTCAATCAGAGCAGAAGGATAGGGAATGGAAATTGGTGCTAATTCAGTGTTTAATTTAACTATCTATTCGGCTGAGTCGGTTCAGGCCAGAACAGTTAATTATCTGTAATACCCAGTCTGATATTTGAAGAAGAGTGTTACACTATGGGGTTTATAATACATATAAAGGAGCAAGACGAAAAAGATTAATGCTTAAATAACGCTATAGCATTCTACATTGTCATTCAAGATGTCAAGTCAAGATTCACGATTCAGATACGTAATTGTAAGCTACTTTACCGGTCAACACTAATATATAGCATAGAGAAGCAAACAAACAAACGTCTAGAGGAAAGAAACCTGGAAAACTGTGATGGTCGCCCATAGGAGAGAGTTAAAATTTTTCCGATCGCAAAAACAGTTCTCATTAGGTAGACAACAGGTATTGTTGCAAAACTTTCCACCGAAAATCATCATTCCAAGCAAACTATAGTGTGATACAGAGAGGATCAACATATCAAAGATCACTCGCGTACTTACTTACGATTAGTACTTAGGTAAATACTTTCTAGATACTCAGTTCAGTTCTCTAGAATAAAAAATTCTTCCTTTTCTTCGCAGATAATTTTTTGGTAGCTACATCCTTTGCTACTCATCGATCAAAAACTATTTCGATGGTGTAAAAAATGTTTGTGTCGGTTGCTTGCTGTTAATCATTAGATTAGCTTTGGTTTAGAGTTTAGAGTACGTCTGTTGTAGACAAGCTCTGTAACACTATTTTTAGAATTGGTTTCAGTAACAACACTAATGAGATTAGTACACAATGTACAATGTAAATGTAATACAGAAGACACATTTACAATTAGACATGTTATGTAAAGCCAATGTACAGTAAAAATGCCTCTTTGTGCTAGTACTGTTTTAATTGTATATGTTAGGGTTGTTGGAACAGAATAGCAATAAATCTTTCGGTTGAAAGTTTTAAATTTGAAAACATACAAGAGTATCAGCTGCTCATTTTAATCGAAACTAAATTGAACAAGTTTAATAATACAGGTTTAGTAAATACCAATGTTAGTAAGTAGGTACCTAATGAAACAATAATTGAAAACAGATTTTAATAGAATGCACGGAATGGGTAATCATGCCATACTGAATTCATGCAATCGTACTGCTGCATTGCATCGCAAAGACTTGCGTTACATCGAGATAAAACAGTGACAGACTTAAAAGGGCTCACAGATCAGATCAGATCTCTTCAGATTAGGCAGACATTTCAACGACTCATTTCCACGCATACTAAACAATGCATTTCCACAGGCATTGACTATTTTAGCTCTTCGAGCTGACCCAACATAGATAAGCAGCATAGCCAAGACACAGCGTACGAAATGAGAAACTTTATAATGTGTGTTTCATCACAGTTTTATTATCGTGCCAGATTTGTATTTAACTGGGACACAATACATAATGCATAGGGAGGATGCACTTATTCTACGACTGCCTACTGCCTACCTACACAATAGAAAGTGATAAAACATGCGGACGAACAGATTGCAGGGTAACTCTCTGTAAATAAATCTAACCTGAAAAACAGTGACAAGAGCCCAGAGTAGTGAGTCAAAGTTTTTCCTCTCACAAGCCTGTTCTCCAGTCTCTTTTGATATCCTGCAGAACTTGCAGCCGAATAAATTCATTCCCAATATACTGAAACATTAAAGCAACAAAAGATCCATTTGCGATTAAATGATGAGTTCTGTTAGTCATTTCTATGTGGACATAAGTAGCATTATAATTCTAAAGTACAAAGAAATGCTTTTATTTTCTGGATTTGTGAGAATTTAGAGCAATTAAAAGTCAGCAATCTCTAAGCTTTTCAGCAATTAAAGCTTAAAAGTAAGAATTAGAGCAAAACAGCAGCTGCTCGATTACTTTCAATAATGATTACTGTTATTGTCATTTGTGTAAATGTGTATTTTCTGCAAAATATTATCTCTAGTTTCCTATTCAGGCTAATCGCGTAATGCCTGACTGTGCAGTATGTAAAAGCTTTCCAAAACTTTTCTAGTTACGTTCGTTTCTTAGTCCGTAATGAACTCTGTTGCTAAAATGTATTATACCAAATAATTAACAATTTTCTCCAACGCTGGCTTTAATTTTAGAGTTATAGACTTGGAATGAAAAGCGTGTTTTCTTACCTAAAGATGAAAATAAATAGAACTAGAAGAGAAAAGAAGACTGCCACATTGTCCATGGTTTTCAACATGACAACCAATTGACGGCGCAAATTCGGCAAGAATCTTACGAGTTTCAGTATCCTAAGAAGTCTAAAAGTTCTAAGAACTGACAGTGCACCACCGGAAGAATGTTCGCCACCCTCAAGGAATCCTTGACACAGCTCTACTCCAGAAAGCACCACGATAATTCCGTCAAACACATCAAATCCGTTACTTACGTAGCCCACGAAACCGTAAGCAAGCAGTTTAAGGAGCATTTCCACGAAGAATATACCACTAAAAATCATATTGCTCATCTCGACTATTGCAGTTAATTCTGTAGGCTATTGTAAACAAATTATAATCATATTAGTAATCTGTTCATTCAAATGTACACTTAATCTTTAGTAGTAATAATTCATTGTGAATGCCTACCTGATTATGGTATTCTATGCCCATGGAAAGAGTATTGATAAGGATAGCTAGTAAAATTCCCTGTTGAAATAATTTCGACTCTACCAGTCTTCTGATAAAAGCTCGAAAGGGTCCAAGCTCTAGTGAATTTCGATTTAAAGAAAATATCTCATCTGTGGAAGAATTTCGACTTCTATGGCGATGGCCTCGTTTAGGAGTGCCTGGAGCGCTAGTTAATGTCAGCACAGGGGCACTAAGAGAAATTGGCTGTGCTCTACGTAGCGATGTACTTAGCTCTCCCCAGTCGGGCAACCCCGTAACAGCTGCTCCTCCTAATGCCACCTAAGGAATACAGAAAGCAAAATAAATACAATTTCCTAAGTTAATTCTTTACAAGTAAAAAATTGGAAATAAAGAATTTAATTATTCACCTGTGGAAGGGCCCCCAGGGCACCACTAAGGGCAAGTAGTTGTGGACAAGTTAGAGCACTAGACCGTGCCGAAGTATCCCGTTCGCGTCGATCTGATGTACCTCTTAGGAAACCTAAGTCTATCGTGTTATTTTCTTCATCGCCGCGCTTAAAATAATTACGAGCTTTTCTCTTTCCTTTGCGTATCCAATGTGCTATCAACCTAAATCATAAGTAACCGTGTTAAATAATTAAATGTTACCCCATTTACAGAACCCTAGCTTAAATGAGAAAGGTAACGCAAGTAATTTTGAATCGTAGACACAAGACTCTCTGAGCAGACTGCAGAGAGAATGAAAGGAAGAGAAATCTACTGATAAACAGTCAATTTGTAACAATGAGTAAGTCGTTAGTAGGTTTTGGAAAAACATTATTTTAATTGAACATGTATTGATTAGCTTCATTAAACTTAACACTGGATTGTTGTTGGCTATGTAAGTACCTGAGAAGTTTTAGGAACTAGAAAAACGTAGGAAACATTTAAAAAAGTAACAAACAACTTAAGACAAATAATGAGCTCACATCCATACAAATGCGAAACTTATTGGCAACAACAAGGAAAGTAACTTTGAGCGAAGAAGACGGTAGCTACAATGCAGTCAATGTTAAGTAGTTGGAAAGTTGTAAAAGTACAAAAGAAAGCTCAACAGTACCTATTAAACTAGCAATAAATGAGTCGATTCTTACAGTTAGCTAAAAGTTGTACAAGAAAAACTTACTTGACGATTTCCGAGTAGCAAGAAGCATGCTCAATGGCAGTAAGAGTTGAGGTGGAAGTGAATTTCGCTCTTTCAATCCTCATCCGCTCCATTTCCCTCTTTTTTGTCTCTGAGAATTGGGTTGCAATAACTACTAGGCACAGGTTGATCATGAAAAACGATCCAATCTGAAAGATCAAAGCGGTCACACACATAAGACAAAGACAGACTGTCTTCCTAACAAGAATACACACAACCAATCTAATTTACTCTTCTTCTTCCCATCAGTGAGGAGGAAGAGTCTCTTGTATGTGCTCCATGTAGGAAACTTACTTTTTCTTTAACACGCAAAGAAAACTGCGTAATAAAAGAGAAAATAACTCTTAAAAGTTCTAAAAACTATTTATACATTATTTTCTTCAGTCTTCCTGGGTTAATAAGCTCTCAAGTCACTAATACGCCATTTTCTACCCACGCATTACTCTTTCTATTACCTTCTGTGGAGAATAAAGTTTAATGAATATTAAAGGGTAATTTTTGTTTGGGAACTTACAACAATGAGCATAACGAAATAGATCCAGACCCAAAATGAATGCGCATCTTGAACATAATACATAATGTCAGTCCATCCTTCAAGGCTAATGACTAGAAAAATTGCAACCCAAGCCAATCCAATATTATCAAAGGAAATGGCTCCCTGAAATGGATTTTTTTCTCCAGGCCGACAATTCGTGTAATATTGATTCCAATTTACGCAGTGGGTTCTATTCTGCACGTTGAAACCCGGTTGTGCCATAAGGGTACAATCTTCTTCCTCGTTATAAAAGGACTTGGTCGGAGGAAGGTCATCACAAAAGTGCATCCCTGTCAAAGAATAATTCATAATGTACTTCACAAGCAATCATTTCTTTAGTACAGAGCATAAAGTTAACCTAAATAACATTTCTCTCGCCGGACTCAATTCTTTAGTGGATTATCCAACAGAGAATTGCGATGAGAGTAAGTAACAGTAATAATTGTACTAAAAAATGCTAATAAATTAAACTCTTGTCTTATATGGCACTAGCAGCTCAGAAAATAAACTCAAACCGTAAAACACGGTTGTAGCCACTATATATTTTTAGGAGATAAATCCCATGAAATATTACAAAGACTTGAAGCCAACTTGAAAGCGCAAGTTGTTTTCCAGGCTTTCACAAGATTATCAATCATTTGCTAGAGCCAGGGTTTGCCAAACCACTGCCACAGTGTCCCTTATAAGATAAGTACAGTAAACTTAACCAATAGGAGTGGCCATCCCTTTATATCAAATACAAATGTATACTCAGAATATATAAATATAAAGCAAACCAGATCTTTAGATATTACTGAATAAACACCATGTTATTCTACCAGCTCAGCTGCAGATATAAAGAGTAAGATATGCACTTCACATTTACGTAGAACATAACAGCCAGATTCAGACACTGTTACACAAAACATATTGTTCGCTTCACAAAGTACACCCAACATTAACCTGAGAATGCAGCATACGTATGCAGTAGGTAATTCCAGTATAGTGCTATTATCTAACTACCATATACCAGAACACTCCAACATACAATAGCATTTTAACTCTCCAGAAGATAAAGCGCAGTTCATTTAGCTTGGCTTTCATTTCATTTCCCTTACACATCTACAGCTAGAACACACATTTCCTACAAACCTTCCAAGCGCTTGGTACTGAGTATTAAATTATGTATTATGGCTTTCTAAAGCCCCCATTCTGCAAACGTTATGAACATCATGTAAATAAACTTCTCTAAAAAGAGAACCACCGAAGTAGCTCAAGTTATGTATTTCTTGTTGGGGCTTATTGTCCTGTCTTGTCTTGTCAGTTTGTTTTCTTCACACTAACTTGCTTTCCTCCTCATCTTCAAAACCTACTCAAGAAACGCCCTTTGGCTATAACTCAGTCAACAATACAGCAAATATGCATAACTCCGTAAATTTCCTGTGAAAAACTAGGTTAGCAAGTAATTAGCACAACATACGCTAATTTTCCATGCTTACATTTCCTCCTCACACTTTTGTACTTGCTTGTAAGTGTACCTAACATTGTCAGTCAATGTTCATCGTACTATTGCTAAATGCCACGTAATTACAAACATGACAATAGCCCCGTTCTAATACTATTACTAATACTATGAAGAATTATATTTCATTCCTTAAACATTAATTAGTGTTATTATTTTTATTCTGCTTTTAATGCTTTCCTTGGGTCATACAATGGAAATATTATCAAATTCCATTTTGGGTTTGTCTTCTCTTTGTAAAATTTTCAGAAAAATGATTATTACATTAAATTAGTAATGTAGTAAAAGTAGAGTAAGTAAACAGTTTGATAAATTATTGTTGATTTTTTGAAACTCTGAAGACAAATGCATCTTCACGATGGACCCAGGATTTACTTTTACTGTCACGGTATATGACATATATAGGGAACACTTTCTCCAAGGGAGAAATTCTAAGCCGCATCACTCAAAACTGTCTGAAGCCCGTGACACTCAATTTACTCGTCTCAAGATTTATGATGAAATTCGTCATATTTATCTTTGTTTAATTAGATAGAGAAGAGAAATAGAAGGTGTCGCTCGATTGTCTTGTCTTCTAAGGGTTAATAAATGTCTGTGTGCATGAACATGTTAATGACAAGATTATTGGCAAGAGTAGGTTTCTGCGTCAGCGAATAGAAGCACCACGCACATCCACCTACAGATATAAAGCATTAAATTTTCTTTCGCTTGGGCATATATTAAAGTAGACATGACGTAATACATCTTTCATTCTGTCAAAGCTGATAAATTCAACTGTATTGAATGGGAGAATCTTAACCTTTCCCAGAAAACGTACCTTGAAACTGCCCATATAAATAAGAACAGGCAGATAACCCTAATACCAAGTAGCGCACTAGTAAATATGTTTATACGAATTTCTCATGCAGCAAGCAGTTCAGAACTGTCATAATTCTCCTTATATTATTACTAAAGCTGTTTGCGTGTCGTTTTCTGTCGTCTCCATGCACCGTTGGCTTAGAGCAGTAAGTGCGCAGAAGTTTACAAAAATTATGCGTTACAGCGCTACCAAGTCAGTGAACGTTCAATGGGGATGACCACCTTGTCAATGTATATCGTGTACACAGGCATTATTTAAACCCAAAACCCAGTATGCATAACAAACTACTATGCATGCAATCATTTTCACCCAAAATTAGGTGTCCAAACTGAATTGCAAAAACAAGTGATTAAACACTTAAGATAAGATTGATAATTGAAACTATATATATAAATAAGTACTGCAAAGAGGCTTTAACGAGTGGTTATTGTGGTCAACCATGCCCAATTCTATACAGAAGAGAAAACATTGCATCAGTTAGAAAATAGTATTTAGTCCCATCAAAGAAACGAAAGAAAAACATAGGAATACCACCTGGAATGTTCCCAAAATGAGTGCACTAATAAATGGCATGGTATATTCTTGTTACTACGAATACAATACATAAAGTTCAATAGTTCAACCTCCTAAATACAAATATGATTTTTGTATTTTCTTATCGTATTCAAGACTTTTCACTTTCTCGTATAACAGCTGTATTGTTTAAAAAATGTCGAATTGTTCAAAGGTTTCATAGGAGGAAACGTACAACTAGATAAGCAATACAGCCATCACTTTTGACTTTGTTATGTGAATATCTTTGTTTCTCTAGTTTCTAAAAGCAAATGAATAAATAGATGCCAAACTTACATGTCTACAGCTTTACTTTCCTCTTTGCGTTATCTCGAATGTCATATAGGTTCTAAAATGTACTGACAGTTTCTGAACATATGTGTATTGAGTATTATGTTATGCAGCTAGCTTGCATTAAAGTTGCACTCCGGTTACCATTATGACAGCTTTTGTTTCCTCCTGGCTGCTATGTTCACTTTGGTTCAATAAAATTGAACATGTAATACCCTCGAAGCAAGTTCCATGTAAAACGCTTTTTGTATCTGCACACCTACGAGATCACGAAGCATCACTCAAATTTTGAAAAGAAATAGGTCTTCAATAATAAAAGTCATAGAATTGAGGAACTTAATAAGACCATTCTACTTTCAATACATTTTATTGCATTCATTATTTGCAAAGAACACTCTTGTTCTGTATTTTTATCTTTCACCGTTAAAACCTAATCATTATTAGATTCTGTTCAATAAACTAAATACTTGTTTGTATCAGATTGGTAACGCAATACGAAACCTTTCCATTGAATAAATATCGAAGATTGTTAGAACTCAGGTTAGGCAGGTTACAAGAAATCTGTATTCAATGAATTATAGGCAGCTTCCGAGAAGCATAACTATTAAAAATACATTAAAAATAAGAACTTTATACTGGTATAATAACATATAACAACAGTTCAATCTCTCCTTGCAGTTCACAATACCTAGCTGTTGAATAAGGAAAGCATTTTTGAAATGAGAGAAAGTGAGTTAACGTTAAAAGACAGCAAAGGTTCCTTCTTGTGTAAACTATAAAACGAGTTGTAGTTTGTTATAAT
The DNA here is from genome assembly GCA_020352615.2 of Yoshiicerus persimilis. Classification (NCBI taxonomy): domain Eukaryota; kingdom Metazoa; phylum Arthropoda; class Collembola; order Entomobryomorpha; family Tomoceridae; genus Yoshiicerus; species Yoshiicerus persimilis. The sequence continues at coordinate 36,071,924 of CM036941.2, read as the reverse complement.
CTGTAAGTGTGCATAACTAAAGCTAAAAGTTTGAAAAATCGCACTGATGATGCAGAGAAAGCGGGTTCCTATCGGAGGTTAAGTGAAAAAAACTTGGGGTTTCCTTTTTCCTCTTTGGCTTTCCTTTCAAAATTAAAAGTAAACATAACATTCTAGGAGAAAGTCAAGCTTCTGCTCTTTGGTTCTCTGGATCATAAAGTGGAAGCAAAAGCCAGGCTTATCCTTTAATTAAAAAACTTTCCATTGTAGTCTCTAACGACTACATACATATTAGAGTCATGGTAAAGTGTTTTAAATGGGAAACCGCAAGGTACCTATACTCACTTCTTGACTTACCAAGTTACAATTACAATTACAGTGGAACTTTCAATGCCCTTAATAAACGTTAAAGTGGTAGGGTATATCTACGAAGGCTATAAAGTACACCATAGCAGGTACATAAGCAATCATTAATATCTGAGGAAAGAGCAGATGAGTTTAAACCTCAACTGAGCACATTTCTCCCTCAATTATCAGACACGTTTTCATTAAATTATCAGACAAGACCGGAACAGGCAATGTTGACCCATCCAAGCAAAGTCCCAACTAAGAAATAAGGCCATTCATTAAAACTACCGGCTGTTGAACTGCCAAAGAGTTTCCAGATACCTAACAAGTTGTAACAAGATAGTCCGCAGACAGTTTACACTCAACAATTCTTATTCCACAAATGCCCCAGTATACTTCAAGCAGTTAGTTAACTTTGTGTAGAACCCCAGCTTCTTCTAATAGACCTATATATGCACACATAAGAGAAAGTACTTGGTATATTGGTTTGTAATCTATTCTTACGCTCCTATTTAGTATGCACATACTATTACGTAAAGTTGTTACTTTTAGTGGAAACTTTATCGTGTTTAAGTGCCCACATATACGCTGCAATTTATTATAAGCAAACAGCAATACAGTCTGATACTGTAAGTATTAAGTAGTCATACCATTTTGCAATAAAATAGCAATCTCTCACAAAACCCGCATTTGCGACAACAATGCACAAAAGCAAATTCTCGTTAACTAACACAAACACCTTTGGAACATTCGCCTAAGCCAAGAATAATTGAAAACATTGTAGACATGATGCGATTGGAATAGATTTGGCTATATAGAACCACTAAGCATCCACTTTTGCTTCTGCCTAGTAAGTAACTTTAGTGTCCCAAAATGTGATTTCTGTACTATAGTTGCAGTATGGGTCGTAAAACTTATTTTTACTCAAAAGTAACAATCAATGGAGATTTGTACCGTGTTAGCACAGCAGTGTTAAGTTACACGATCCAGGTCTCTGAACATTCAATTCTGACTTCTGACTGCGGAAACTGCAAATGCACAAGTTACAATAATCGTACATATGTAGCCAATTGTATAAACACACGAACGATAAAGATGGATTATATTCACCTTATACAGACATGAGTATATACATACATGAGAGTTAACAGCTAAGTATGCCTTTGTTACTAGTATAACCTCCAAAGAGAGTAATACGAAATTTTCAGCTTCCTAACCCTGATTTCGTTTAGGAAGCTTTTTCATTGGCTATTGCACAGTCTTTCTCATCTCATTACTGCCGGGAGAATGATTCAGAGTGAAACGGGCATGGGCATCCGGGTACTCTACTTCTACTTTTACATTACTAGGTAAACACACTCACTGCTGAACTGATTCACTCACTCACTCACTATTGAAGCATCGCATCCATTATACAAAAGGGCAAGAGAAAGTTTACATTGTGACATGGCGAATACGAATACATAGTCAGACTTATTGTTTGTGGCTGCAGGTAGTCTTTCTTTGGTCAATTCCAAATGGAGGAAAATACCTCATGATGTATTATCAATGCTTAGCTTACCCTTTCTGCTAACTGTGTGTAAAGGTGAACGCTAATGGGATTTGACTGCTTTTAAATGAACTTACACGAATTGACGTGACCTTACAGGGTGCTTTGCATTGATGACCCGGGCTACTTTGCTAATGGTGTTTTGGTTTGGTTTGGTTATAATTTCAGTGCATCGAATAATAGAAACACTAAGCGGGCTTCCCTAATCCGATGAATGGAATTCGATGAAAATGAATGGAAACCGATGAATATACCGAGATTTGTTTATTTTTTATTAGGTTAGGTTTGTAAATATGCGTTACTATGGACACGTTAATAATTATTTGTTGCCCTGAACATCGTAACGCGTATTTTAAAAACCTAACCTAATAAAAATAAACAAATCACTAGAGCCATTCATCGTTTTCTATTCATTTTCATCGAATTCCATTCATCGGATTAGGGAACCCCCACTAAGCTGCAGGTACTCAAAACCTTCTGAAAAGGAGGTAATTGATGCTTACCAGCACCCACCTTTGTCTAATTGAATATGCCATAGTCATAGCCTTCATTTCATAGCTATAGTAGAGGGTTTACACGATTTTCTTTGAACAATTGGTACAGCGTAACACATTTAGTAACTTCCTAGCAAGAAACGACACACAATACGCTAGCCTAGCTCTACTTTACGTTTCCGTGCTGTAGTGTAAAATTAAAAATTAAACTTCGGATACCGCAGTAGCTAATGAGCTAGTTTGTATTCTAGGTCAGGGTTTACATCCACTACCAACTAGGTATACTATATTTGTATTACACACATTGGCCCACTGTTATGCAGTTGACCGAACTTCATTTTCTAAACTTGCAACTTGCAGCCCAACATCCTGCCTTCACTTCCACACTAAACTTTTAAAACATTTCCATACGGAAATTCAAACCATCTGCACTCTAACTACTGATACTAATTATCCAACAAAGGCATACTCAAAAAGTCATTAGGACCCGTAACAGCTACAAAAATGTCCTAAATGCCAAAATTCTTCCTTTTGTCTTTCCTGTATATGTAAAAGCGAATAACCTACTAAAAAGTAAATCCACCCCTTTAAAAATTAAACTACTGTTTCTTCTCCAAGTGTTTGCAATTTCTTTTCTCCACAGTAAATATTGTGCCAATTACTATTTCTTGGGGGAAATTCAATGACCTTTCTGTTCAACATATTCTGAAATGATATTGATAGATGTTTCACGGATGAACAATATGTTTCACGTAATATGGGTGCCTTTGTTTGTGTTATCAGTTATCGTGTAGTATACTGTAATAAATCAAAAGACCTTTTTCTTGTTAAATCCTTAAGCGAATGAATATTGTGTACAAATTGCTTGCATATTGTGCATTTGTACAAAATTAAAATATTTATTAACAAAAATTTAACCCTTGCCATTTATTCTTTGCTTATGTAAACAAATTGTGAGCATTATTAAATTATTGATATAATTAAGAAACTTTACTCAGTATTGAGAGAATGAATGGTTTGGGGATCGTCTGTGTTCGTTATACAAAGAGAAAGCCAGAATGCGCACATTTAGTTGCCCCTTTTACCCACATAGCCTATTTTTGTTACACAGTGTAGTGTGTAATTGTAAGGTGTAATACATATACCAATAGGAAGCGTAAAGTGAAACGTGTGCACACAAATATCTTATATGACTTTATATATTATGACCTTATATTTGAGTTTATTATGCGAGCAGTAAAATCTTTGCTTTCAAGTGATAAAATAGATTGCTAACATTAGAGATGAAAAATGGGAATGAGATATCAATTTTTTATAACGATATCTTGAGTTTCTAGGAGTGGAAGCAAAAGTAATGACATTAACCTTCTCTTAGGTAGTTATACCCAGTTGTTGTTTTACTTCCTTAATGTTAACCAAAACCATATTCGTGTGCATACCTAGACTTAAATGGAACTTGCACTATGCGTTTATGGTTCTTATTTGGTTGGTTCTGTGAAATTCCAAGAATGAATAGCCTAGCCTATGTATTCCATTAAATATTTAATGGATACGATATATATATAGCAAAAGTACTAGCAAGTAAAAGGTAGTAGATTGATTTACATACATATATTTTATTTTTTCATCTCTATCAACAAAACACTTCCTAAAGCGGAATATACGGCGTGAGCAAGCTAACATTCTTTGATTCTTTGTGAACATGAAAAACATTTTAACTTTGAAATAATTACTTTTAGCAAAATAGTAATTTCCAAAACCTGACATGTTCACATTACTGTACACTCATCTTTAAATATTAATAATGCTGTTATGTGACGAAGAAATGAAAAGCTTTAACTGGTGCAACCTGGAGTAAATAAGACTACACAATTTGCATTCCAAATGATATTAAGGTCGCATTTTCCAGTGGTATATTTACATTTATTACTACTTTTACTTACTATTTTTTGTTCTGGAAGTAGCATAGATACAATGCTCGTTGAAACGTTCAATATGTTATTACATGAAACTGAAAAAGCTTATAGAAATATCGAAATACACTTATATTTACCACACTGAACATGCCGTACATTACTTTCAGGACACTGAATTTCAACGCACTTTCTACTCCTAACCTACGTCACGTTTTTATAGGATTCAATTGGATTACGTCAAAGAATGTGTCCATGCATGCATTATACTGGAAAACTGGAAATATAGTGAAGTGAATCAGATATGCTTAAAAGAATTTTGGAACTAGCAAGGTACCCGTCCTGAGGACGGGCGATAACAGTATTTTTCCTGTAACACACTTCGGGTTTGTATGTCTGTATCTGTATGCATGTCCAGCGCTTCGTTGCCATAATTCAGCACATGATGTAACTTAGTTATTTGATTATTATTAAAATAAAATGCACGGTTTCTTTACTTTCTGAGATTCTGGCTTTCAAATAATATTTTCATTTGACCAATAGAAGGTCTCACTTAGAATTATTACCATCGTTTTTAGGCGATGGCAAGCCGAAGCAGAACTTCAGCAGACATCTATTCCCACATAATAGAAGAGCATGTATGCTGAATTATTTCATAAAAAGCTGAAAAAGAATTCCGTGATAGTGTATGCAAAATTGAGAGCAATTTTTTTCTTTTATGGCATGATATACCGAATACAAAAATTCGGTAAGTATTATGCTGCCATGCACGATGCGTTGTAGAATAAGAACCTCTTTAATAAATCCCCACTCCAATGTAATTTTCCAACTAATATCTAAACATACGAAGGGTAGCAGGCTAGAGAATTATAGGTACAGTACAGGTAGTACAATACAGGTGTAGGACAGGTACTGCAGGTACCTGAGTCATGTCATAACTATATGAATCAGTCGTAAAAGTTGAAGTTTCCAGAATAATGGTAAATGCAGTTTCCCTAAGCAAACAAAATTTCTTCCGCAATAAATACAGGTTCCCTAATAGAATAAAAAATTTCGATGGTAAATGCAGTTGCACCAAAAATAAAATTTCATTTACCAGTTATCAGTTTTTTGTCACTGCTCACAAATTAGGACATGCATCACGATGAATTTTGCTTGATGCATCCTTTGGAAGCACTCAAAATTTTGACAACCTGATACGATTTTGTACAATCTCAGGTGGCCGAGTTCTATTGCGTGACATTCGTTCAGCACAAACTTATAACTATGAATTCTTTGCTATATGAAACAGCAGTAGCCATCACATATTTACCTTTAAGTACTCACATACTTACATCACATCACCGCATAAAAATCTCTACTTTTGTTACGTACTTCACATAAATAACCAAGTGTATCAACTTTATCTCAAAAAGCCTAAATAATATTCCGCGTATAAGGTAATATGTATATGCACAAGCCATAACATACATCAAATATAAAGTACTGTGATACGCGAATCGATTATGTCCATTATATTTTAGAAGGAGAGAGGTTATGACCATCCCCACCAAATATTTTTCTAAGAAGTAACTCTCATCTTCCGCTGCATTGAGTATTAATAGTAGCTTAACTTGATTCTACATCCTTTCAATGGGGAAACTGATTCATAAAAGTCAAGGAAGTTCTATACTACCAAAAATCGATACAAGATTAGTAAAAGCAAACATGGCAGAAAGCTTCCATTAACTAAAGAACCAGATTATGTATTCGTACTTGCAGTATAAAGTATTTTTTTCTAAATATTGAGACATACTGACAGGTATTAAAAATGTAAGACTTGTAAAAATGTAAATATAAGACCCCTACTTCCCTACTTGTATTATTTAGCACAATTTTCTTTCGCCGACCTAATATTCCAAAAACTGCAGCAATGCAACGAAGAGTATACTATAAATACAGCGATATTTCTTATACTTATAATTCGTGAAGGGAAATGGTTATTATTGTAATATAATTGATTTAAAATACAAACTGCAAATAGGTTAGACTTTCATTGTTTCATTGATTCGAACTGAAAAGGTACATTTCACAAACGCTTCATTAATAAATGTAACTATGGATTGAGTTAACTTTCCAACTAAAATATCTTTATATACAGATCTGCGAATAATTAGGAAATAACACTGCATTACTAAAAACTATTTACTGCACATGCATGAGCACCTATATATTATATAGGTTAATATTAGGTTGGTTTTGGTTTTCTGAAAAGAAAGCAATACTTATATAAGAATAGCGCATTGTCAGACAGCACTGAATAGTGCTACTTTACACTAACGGATGAATTTCGTTCATCATAAAAATAACAAAGCAAGATTTCATTGTAGCCTTTCAGGTGAATTTCGTTACAGGAGGTCCTTCAAGAGTAGATGAGAATCAGGATACATAGTGCTTACGAGGTGGTTCTTTCTAAAAGATAGACAGTATGCACATCAGGCGAGGCGCATCGCATGATTAACAGACTGCCAAGCATGTACAGCACCCTAGTAAGCAAATGGAGCTGCTTCTCAGCAACAGAATCGTACCACCAACCTGTCTACCATTGCAACTGATACTAACGTTGCAACCACATCTAGCTCAAACTGGCACGTCTTCGCTAGGCGCGCCAGATGCATATAAATATTATGATGTGGGTGAATATGGTAGACAATAAAGTACACAGCTTTCTTATTACATGTAAGTGAACTACTAAGAAAATTACTTACCAGTATCTTTGGGTAGGGAGCAAATGTAGTCTTTTTCTTGATCTTGCGATCGATAGTAAGCTGACGTGAGCCTAGGGAAACAAAAAACATTTCATCTAAATCCGTAATATATGGAACATGAAGGATCAGCAAGGAAATTCTCTCACGACATGAACAAACCATGTTCTTCGTATCATTCGCATTATAATGCTGGTAACAGCTAAGGAATGGTAAGAACAAAAGTAATGAGAAAGGATCAGTCCAACATCTCATATTCACATTAAGTCAGATGACTGTCTAAGCGAGTAAAAGGAAGACAGACAGAAGTCAGTAATACAATATATACTGCATTCTTTAAAAAGACATGATGAATATTCTTGTAACTGTCTGTTTACAAAAGTAAAATAAAAAGTACTTGCATGAACAACAGAAATATGAAACTATATATACAAAAGGTATATATTTTTTACTCTGTTTATCTTCTGTAGGATAGGTAGGTAATAATAATAACTTATTTAGTCTTCGGTTGTAATAAAATAGTATTATACCTATCTCTGCTACTGAAGCTTAGAGATGCCAAAATAAATTACTTTTTAAGCATTCTGTACATTTGTGCATATCTTTTCAGTTCTGCATGATATAAATTTCATTAGGACTGACGCTATATCGCATTGTCATAGCTCATCTCACCTTTCATGAATGGAGAGAGAATTTCTTGGCTGTTCTTTTGTTTAAAGTTGTGTATTGTAATGCATACATTATATGAAATACAATTCAATACAATATGACAAGGCACGCAACCGAATGCAACGTAACTGATGTTACGCGTAATAAGAAACAAACAAACCATTAGCACGACAATATTATTGCACGAACATTTATACTACTACATAACTGTAATTAGAATTTAAACGAAGCTACATACTCCCAGGAGCTAAGTATGAGAAATACTGAATCACTGTATTTGCATACATTCAATACGCAACGAACAAAGGAATCATAAATACAGAATGTATTTATTGTTACATATATAAACGATTAATAAGTACAGTACGATTATAAAAAGGAAATTCAATCATTTTTTCAATTCAAACATTTATCATATGCAAAACCGTAAAACTGCGATGGAAGCTCTTTTGGATGAGTTGGTTATAAATGACTCATTCGGACAAGAGCGCAAATAGTAAATACAATAAATATTGCATTGTCACAATTTGTCTCATGCGGTACATATAGATATAAATGAACTAAAAGTTAGTAAATGTTTACCAATTAAGAGAAAATAACCAATTTAAAGACTATACATTGTGGGTCAGTTGACATAATGGGTTGTTTGCTTGGGCGGATGCGAGTCACTTGAGAACAATAAATGTCAGTGCATTCCAATAAATTAAAAATAACATGCAATTAAACCATAAACGGAGAAAACCGAACGTAAATAAAATTCAATCCAATCCAGTCGTTAATCCATTCCAATTCAAAGTTAATGTCAATCGAATCATGGCGGTGGGACATTTAAAAATGGATTCTCAATGAACCATTCGGTTTTAATGATATTAAGTAATAATTATAAAATGATTAGCTGCTCAGCTCACTCAGAATGGTATGGTAGTAAATGGAAATGAAATGGTGGTAACGATAACAAATACACTGTGGAATTAAATGGGAGAGAGATGGTCAAAAGGAATTGACAGCCAAAGGGAAAAACCACACATTGCCAATGCCAAACCAATTTGGATGGATTCAATCAATCAGTTGTCCTTACTGCAAAGTTTGATTAACTCGGACGGTGTAGAATGGTTTAACTTGGTTCATTTGCAGTCTAGAGAACACCCACCCCGAATGGAATGGAATCGAACGAATCGAAATCGAAACGTTACCACAAGAGCAAGTGATATACAAATGAAATAAGAACAAAGAAAAAAATGGAGATACAAATGTATGAATGAATAAAATTTCATATGCATATCAGATAAATTACGTAATATAATATGATTTCAATGCTTCAATTCAAGTACAAGTAAAGAAGTAACAATCAATAAATATAATAATTAATGTGCAGATTGTAAAATAAAATAAAATCCAGTTGCACTAGAGATTAAAGAAACATACTCAGTAGAAGTTATATTGCTTGGTAAATTAATAAAGCAACGCTGTCTCAAAGTTCCGGCCCAAAGTTGGACACCGATGATTCCAAATATAAAGAAGACAAAGAAGCATAACAGAAGAACATTGCCCAACATTGGCAACGTGTCCAGAAGTAACATCACAAGAATCCGCATACCTGTTGAAAACACAAAGAAAATCTAATAAGATGTTAGGATACAATACAATTCCCCGAATTCACCCTATCAAATAGCCATTGAACAAATAACTGTATTAGATCCGAACACGAAAAGTCAAGTAAGTATTAACCGCTTTATCCACCTTGTAATCTTACCACTCACTGTTACCGAACACTACACCGAAGAAAACCTACAGTCTCGTCACGTCACCATCAGCAAAAAAGAAGGCACTCCCGTAAAGTGTATTAGATATTAGGATATTAGATTGAAAACAGAATCGAAGGCACCAAGAAAAGAACTGATCCCTTTTACACACACCTTACAATTTATCTTCCCCTATGTCTTTCTCGTACCGTAAGGTTTCTAATGTCAATATTGGAATGGAAAATGGAATACTAGTCGGGTACTACAGCTACAGTCATAAAACAGAAACCGGATGTCTGATTTAGTAGTGAATGAGTATAGCCATGTCTTGTCTCATCGTTTGTTCAACTCGAACAAAGAAAGTGATGGAGAACTTTTTTATTTGTATGTGGAAATAAAAACCGCCTTTGGAGAATTTTACACAACACGAGCACCGGCACAGAAAATAACGGGATCAAACAGTGCAGCCGTTCGGGACTCCAGCAAACTTTCTTCCTTCCTATCTCTTTCCATCCAACAATAAGGGACAATTCGCAACGAGAAAACAGAGAAATATTGAACATTCATGTTCCTAAGGGAGTTTCCGTTCTGCCGTTCTCGTCTTCCAAGTCTTGCTTCCACGCAACAAAGAGACGAAGGAATGTAAAAAAGTGATTCGTGGGAAAATAAGACTTGGGGGATTTATGAAGGTAGCTAGATCCTCAGTAAAAGATCTTGGACAAAGTTGAATTCAATGGTTTAAACCTAGCCACATTACATATCTGCATGGAAAGTCAAACTTTTGCTCCGTTCTCCAGAATCTACTGTAACTACTTTCTCCGGTATGCACTTTCACCACTTTTCTTTTACCTTAATATCTAAATACAATTCAATTCGTTGATAGTCCGTGCCATCTCGGTTAAATTGTTTGCCTTCTCTATGCTATGAGTAGTTTAGTATACCTAAAATAATGTTTTTAAGGATGTTCACATTTTTATGGGAATTCCAAGCTGGTAAAGATATAAGGTATGCCAACTAGCCAAACTGCAATTTATTTATTGCACTAGGAGTATAAATATAATTGTAATCTTGGCTTTCTTCTGTCCTGATCTTTCATATTTTCTATGTTATTTTATTACCTCATTTTATACCCTCGTACTTCTGTAATACACATTTCTCAATACTGTTTACTATACTATGGGAATAAAAAGATGGGATAAGATATTTCTTTTTTGTTACACGCATACATATTTCTGTTAGGCTGTCAAAACTTTCTGCATGGAATACCGGCAATTTGATGCAATAAATATCCATTTCCGACAAGGCATGGTACATTGCAGTTGAATTTGCTAAGACAGGAGGAATGAGAGAAACATCCACCTTTTCAGTATGAATAAAGAGAAAGTTTGACAGTTTTGACTTGCAGTATGACATGACATACCTACGCAGTATAATACTTTCGTAGTACCTAGGCAAGGCAAGCCACTAGACTTAATTGTAAGTTCTTATAACGTTAGCATAAAAGGACAATGGCTCCATACACAGTAGTAAATCTGTGTCACAGCCATTTGACTGGAACTTCAGACCCAAGTTTGGCTAATGCAATATGTAGGTGGAACCAAAACCCGAATTATTCTCCGGGTACTTTATATAACCTGTAGTTATTGCTGAAATGAATACTGATGTCTAATGCTTTATGTCGTATGACACCACGTTGTAAATAGTAGGGCATAGTGAAGTAAGATTGAGTAAAAGCCTCTTGGTATTAAAGGCTGAGGTCGTTAATTTGCTTTAAAACAAGTGTAAAGCATTCGTTTAATGTCTGTGTTAGCAAGGTATTTCCATTTGGACTCTGTAAAAGTACAAATAGTTGTATAATATCTGTAGTACATAAAGCAAACTGACGCCTACACATCTCTTCAGTAGCACTTTCATTAGATCTGGGTGGAAATCTGTGACTGTGCATTGAATTTAGCGATTTGAAAGGAAAGGAGTTGTGGTGTGGTCAATAGACTATTACCTATGTAATCTATGGGGTATTAGTGTCAAATGGACAGAGTTATCTAAAACTCGAAGTCAAAGCACTTGACTTGAAATGGAGTCAGTGACTCGAATTTTGTACACAAACGTCTATCTTTGTGGAGAATGGGAGTTGGACTGATTGCAAGAAATCACCTAGAGACACTAGTGGGAGTCAACTGCTCTCGTATATAATTATATATTTTATCAAAGGAAAAGAAAAGGTCACAACAGACAAAAGGTAGTGGTCCGGTCGGACGTACGACTAACTGCAATTCAGTGGACGAATCTTGATTAAGTTACGATATCGCCTATTACAGGAAAACCCATCAGTAATAATGGTAATGTTATTATAGTAGGTGACATACGTACTCTGTAGAATGCAGTAGACATCTAGTTAGATTTATTAGTGGAAACATGTTATGTGCACACTTTGGTAACAAAATCCTATATCAGAAGGATGTAATAAGTAATAGGTGGTAAAGTAATACTGCTTTGTCTGGATGTGAAAAAACCCCATTCTACCCCTATAAAAGTCCAAAAGCGTGTTGAGGGAAAGAAAGAAACGATAAATGACTATCTGGATGGAAATGGAATATTACCGTGGCGTCTATCGACAATGTTTCCATGTAATGCAATATCTTTATTTCTTTATGCCCATACTAGAAAAGTATTGGACAATTTAATGGTGGCTTGGCTTGGTTTCGTTTCGTGAAGCCTCAGCTTTAGATAGAATGGAGAATGGGGAACCTTTATGTAATACAGATTAAAGTATGATATAGATAGTGATATCATTACTTTATGCTGGAGCTTGTGCAAGAATTGGTCTTTGTGGTTTTCTCTACGCTAAAGAACGTGTATGTGATAAGCACACAGTATTGTGGCTGCAAAAGATAGTGTTATGTTATAGATGGATGGATAAAAGTTAGGACTCACTTGGGATACGATTAATTGCTCTCAAAGGCCTGAGAACTCGAATGGTCCTAATTGCCGATAAATTTACATTATCCACATCCGGAACACAGTACTCAATGGCGCTGTAAGAAAAGAAAGAAAGTGAATGGAAATTAGGCTGATGAGATTCAGTTTTTGGATTCATCTACTAAAGATAGAAAGCTAAATGTCAAGCTTCACGATTTGCAACAAAAATTTCTAATCTTTCAGGATGAGTGAATTTCTGTTTTATAGTCCACAGACTCCTTATTTTTTCGTGCAAAAACAGAACTTTCATACTTAGATAGGTAAGTAGGTACTACTAAAAGTTTCTCTTGTATTATCATCTTCATTATATCAATAAGAAATATTGAACGCGAGAGAAAACATGTGTGGCTATAATCTCGGTGTTTAGCAAAGTCATCATGCCATCATCATAAATCAATTTATCATATATACAATAGTTATTGATGGATGTGCCAAAACATAATGTTGGACATTATGTAGATCTTAAATTCTAATCTAAGTCCTAAATCTGACAACTTTTCTATATCTGCTAGAAGTATTTGTGCGTAGGCATATAGCTAACTAATTATATGAGTTGTTCATGCTTCATTGTCCTCCTGAAATATTTCCTCTTCCTATTTATTCTTATCTGAATACAGTATATCATCAACTTCCATTCAAAGAGAAATATTCTTTCTAGTTATAAAAGATTTTTCCATTTTCTCTTTAAGCAACTTCATTATACAATGCAAAATGAAAATCTATCACTAAGATTTCATTATAGTATTACGAAAACGTTTTATAAAATTGAAATGACAAACTAAGTTATACTTTGCTATGAATAATGAAAAGGAGTATGTGTGTACTGTGTAGGAATATTTTTGTTAAAATTTTCATTACCAACCCTGCGTCAAATTCTAAATTAATACTATGTTAATTTTATATGGCACACGGCACACGTACTACAATAGATAATTACACAAGTAATAAATCATCTAGATAATTTTAATTTTATTGTTTAACCTTAGTATTGGTCTTTTCCAAAGAGAACCGAGAAAATCAAAGAAAATTCAATCATATAAAATTGCAGCCTTTTGTATTTCGCAAATCTGTACTCAAGGTAAAATATGTATGTAGGCAGTGCATGTAGCAATATGTAGGCGATTGCAAAAACAGGTGCTTACCCTGAAACAACAATAAACATATCGAGCCAATTCCATCGGTCTTCCAAGTAGGCCGCCTTCCCGCACATCCCCATTGCGATTATCTTTATACACATTTCCACAGCAAAGAATGCAAATATACAGTCATCCAATTTCTGAAAATTACAAAACACAAACGTTTAGAAATATGTTGGAGTATTTGTTATACGTGCACATAAATTACGTAGGGGGTTCTAATTTCAATGGCAAACCAATTTCGGTATAGAATTCCTAGTCATTATAGTTTTGACGATCTGACAATTTTTTATTGTGTGGGTTTCCTAATTTCCCTATATAATATAAATATTTCATTTCATATAGTCATCACAATATCACACCAGTCAACACGATGAGGAAGCAATACTGAAAGTGAAAGTGGTTTGATTTACTTTGAATATTGAGGGAAATATGTCCTTGACAAAGAGTTACGTTGCACTGCGAAAAGGGAGTGCGGAACTAACGACATTACTATAACACGATAAAATGATTTAATAATCTTAAGTGGTTTCGTTTGGTTTGCCCCTCGTCTACGTGATCTGTAATCTAATGAAATGTAGTCGAGCAAAGTAAACAAAACAGAAGCAAAGAGGCTGAATGAGTTGCTTAATCTGGAATCTGTGAGTGATAGAGCATAACGCAAAGCAATATAATGTTCGTCTCAATTCTGAACGCACTATTGTGTTTGCTATGATATCACTGAAAGTGGAGGCTACCTATATATTTGCACAAAGAGTGTTTTAATATAGTTGAACAGAATGCGGAATGTACCTACAGATATTTATGTAGCCAATTTGTGAATCAGAAGCCTTAGCTCAACTGGAAAGTCGAGATACATAAACAATTTAGTACAAACACTGTCGAAACTTTGTCTAACAAATCATTCATGGGACAAAGGATGCGAAATATGAAAAGAGTTACCCCAACCCAACTGGCTTTGGCCTTATGAACACAGAACAGTACCTACATATACCTAAAACATGTAGGTAGTCAACGACCCATCCCATGGTTTATACTTCCTGTCAGCAACATCAGTTTTATTTCAAAGGCAAAGAAAACTCTCTGTGCATGCTGGCCTTTCTAGTCGGAGTTTACTTAAGCTCTAATCCATATTAGACACTCAGGACTACTTTACAGTGTAATCTAGACTAGACAACATCAAAGGAAACTTATGGGACGGTATTTCTGCTGACTGTTTAGTTTCGCTTATATGATTTTTATTTCTGTGAATTAAACTTTAGTATAGTCACTCACAAGTCATCTCCATAATACATGAAATGTCTATAAAACATTCCTTTACAATTTATGGCTTCATAAAATGTTCATGAACTTTTGCTATTAAAGATAACCCAGGATGTATGTACTTACTACGTACCAGTTATGCCTGTGATAACAACTAAATTAGTAGCTAATTAACTTTTTTATTTATACAAACATGCTTCAGCAGCTCCATTATTATTGGGTTTCATTTTCCAGACAACTTTTCCTTTAAAAACTAACGGGAATTTCTTTGTCACACGTATGCACTAGCAACAATTTACTCAGAATTCACACAATGCAAACTAAATGAATTACCTGCGTGCTTTATACACTCATTGAGTTTAGAAACAGTGTCTAACACAAGTAAAAATAGAAAACAGAGCGTGATCTCATTACATTACAGAGAATTAGAAAATGCACACTTTCTGTTTATTTTACATAGTTGCATGCATTCACTGTGTGTATTATTTATCAGCTCTTCGCGTCACGTACAGTGTAAATGCATAAAGGCAGAACGGTGCTTCACAAACACTAAAACACTTGGATATACAAGAAATACACATTTTTAACTAGAAGACTAAATTAATTTTAACTTTATATATTAAGGAGCCAAACTAAGTTCAAAAATTAGGCTTGTTCCCAATTTCAGTAAACTTGACGTAAACCCACAAACCGCAAACCCACCTATTACCACTTTCCACAGCAAGTAATATAGTGAGTATTAATTTACTTTCAGGTTTAATTGTATAACTAGGTATTATCGAGTATTATATTCGAAAACGCATTGTAGCATTGTAGGTTACTATTCTTACTCTTCTCACATTAATATTTTGTTCAATACTTAATACATTTATATCTAAAAAGTGTATAGAATATTAAGTCAATTTAACTTTTTGCCAAGTCAGGTGTGAAATCGAAATAAGAATACTAATGCGCTAATGCTTGAGTGTGATTCCGATAAACTGGCCTATATTAGTGAAATCATGATCACAATGATACTATCAATCAGAGTGAATAAAAGTTAAGTTAATTAATTGCTTTATCACAAAAGTGCAGATAGTGCAATACCTATGCAGTAGAATAAAAGGTAGACAGAAGATATATGAAGATTCAATTCCATAGAAGAAAGATAAAAATGAGTATATTTGCATATCCACGTAGTTTATGTCTGTACTGATACATACCTATGTAGTTCACAAAAAAATTTCGTAAGACAACAAGTCAAAGGGACTGACGAAGATAAAGCAAACGTCAGGGGCAAATTCTATTATCTAGTATTGAAGACACTTAAATAACTTAACAGCATTGACAATAGCAATAGCACGTCTTCTTTTAGTTTCGCTATATAAAATCTAGAATGATGCTATAGCTATAAATGCAACTGGGTAACGAAACCCATTTAGAAACCTGCCTACTCACTATATGTTATGTAATAGCATTCGCAGTTTCTTCTGTATTTGTAGCACAGGAAAGGGAAAGTTAAGGAAAAACAGAGGAGGTATAAAATGCGAATAAAAGATGTACCTAGTACATGTAAGACGATAGTAAATGGCAGTGAGCCAATCCGAGGGTTTATCATAGTGGATGCACATAGCACAGGTCGGCATATTTCTACTTCGTAGGATTCAAAGAAAGATTCACTAAAACTCTTTATTTCACTTTCCTCTCTGCTCTATCTATCCCCTTCTGCGTTTTAAGATCTTTATGTCTGCCTCAGGGTATCCATTTTCCACAGTTAATTAGATAATCTATTGTGTACGTTGCGGCATGCGACGACACTGATACTCTACATTATTGCAATGTTATGATAGCTATAGCTAATGCCCTGAAATGCCATAAACTTTATACTTTGTGCACACAACATCTACTATACATACGTCTATACAACAATACTTGCATTCTAAATGCATATTTAAATTCAAAATAAATAAAAACCTACATGCAAACCAAAATTTATCAAACAGCATAATATTACAGGCACGTCACAAATTCACTTGGAGAAATTGAAAGCATTGGGTGCAGGGTATAGAGCGCAATTATTTTGCAAGTCACTTATAATAAAGCACAAATTCTGTATTTGGCATTAATACAGCAATATTTAAAACTCTATCTCAGAGTACTAAAATTATGGACCATGCTCTTGGGATAAATTTTTTAAACTATGTCGCAGACAATTATTATCAATTCCTTTGAAAGCTTGCTAAGATGCAGAGTAATCTATCACATCGTATAAAATAAAAGGAATAACGAGGGAGCCTAATATAAGTAGTAGGTACTAGTGGTTTTTGCCTACTTAAGTAAGCAGAAAATAAATGACTAGTTCTGCATAGTAATTTTTTTTCTTCTCGGCAAACCTTCTCATGTACGTCATCAAGCAGAAGACCAGAAAGAAGGATTGCTGTGCGCTGAGTTAAATAAAGTAGCCTTCATGAAATCATGTTAAATATGAAGACGCACTTCGCCATTCCTATATATCTTTAACATCCAAAGTATTAGGCATCTCTTGTGCATCGGTACTTCATTATACCTAAAATATTAATATCTGGACTCTTTGCACTACATTCTCACCCAGAGCTTTCACCTGGTCTAAAGACCTTGAACGACTTTTCCATTCGTCTTCTTCTTTTCTTGTTACCCGTACTTTTTGTTAGATATGATGTACCAGAGTTTTGTTTCAGTCTCAAGAGTTTGCTTAGTCTGCTTCTTCTTTCTTCAGTTTTCTTTGTACAACAGTGTTTTTATAGTTTAGGTCCTTGATAGAGGTGACCCATTTTTATTTAATTTACATTTAAAGCTAGCATTACCAACTTTTCAGAGAAAATATCTTTGTGCCATATGCTTTTCCTGTTACTTAGAAGTGAATTTACTCTGTGGCCCAGTAGCTTCTCAGTTTGTTTGTAGAACAGTCTTATGTAAATTTATGGTAATTGGAAAGAGAATGCAGCATAAATGCATCTGAGAATTATGCATGAAACTCCTATGTAAATATAGTACAGTACAATTTAAATGTACAACTAATAACTGAATAATTAATATATTCCACAGTAAGTAATTGTTTGAATAATTAACAGGGTTTTATAGGAATTTCTTATTATAAGAAGTTCACGCTTTGGATTGCGCTTGCTTGTACTACTTACGTTTCCCATAAAAGCCTGACCCCAGCCAAGCCATAAAATTTTAGTTTTGTTTCAAGCAATGTGGTTTAAACTGTTGAACGTAAACTATACTGCGTTAACATCTTTCTTGCATATTCTAGTTTACTCACTCTACACTTATAATTAAAATCCATTACCTTTGAGAAATTCAAGGTCGGTATAAATGTAGACCTAATTACACAGTTATTTTGCCACAACATTAATTCTATACGTTGTACTGGGTGTTCTATCAATGTTTATGGAAAATGAAGTGGTTTTCCACACTGTGATAAAAGTTTTCTTCCAATGGAATAACCATAGTTTATGTCGTTTCGGTAAATTTGCAAATTAAATGCCAAATAAAAGTTAAAGAACTACTACCTACGGTAAGGCAAAAGTTTATGCATTCATATTTAATGTAATCATACAACCTTAGGTCAGACAAAGGAAAAGTAGGCAGACACGAAAAGTTTACTGTATCCACAGAGAATTCTATAAACCTAGGCGGGTTATAAATAGTAAACTAGTTTTCTTTCACACAACTCAGTCATAAAAGCGATTCATATCATTTCCCAAATTACCTTCATTTCAATCGTATCGTATGTAGTATCTTTATTATGTATTCTATAATTCTAAACTACGATTTTGTTACTATATGGTCAAATTCTATTTTATTCCATTCTACTCATACGTGTGAGTGTATTATCGCAATTGTTAGCAACGACACAAAATAATAAAAGGCACACATTATATCTCGAAGTCGAAGTGCAAACACGTTCTTACAAGATCTACAAGAATATTAAAAGTTGCATGTATTTACTACTTTAGCATAGGAACCCTATTGGTAAGGTTACATTTCAGTCGCAAGTCGCAATAGAGTAGATCAACGGGATTGTAAGAAAGTTTTTGCATGAAAAAATATGTAAATACGAATACTTTTAGGTGCATGTACATAAATACATCAAAGAAGTGCAAACCCAGTAGTTTTTCATGATTGTTGCAGATTTAGTTGACTGGCTAATCTTTGATTCCTACAGGGAAGACTTTCAAAGTGTACAAATAAAGCAGTGTAGTAGCTACATATGTATATATCTTTGATACCCTGAAGATCTTTGTTTCACAATCCTAAATTTTCATGTCATACATCTTGATTCTTTACTAGTCAAGTTTTGTCACAGTATTCCCTTCTTTCTCTTGTAACTGTGACTGTGTTCATGGCATTTCCCTGAAAACCTAATGGTGGCCTTACTTATCAAGTGACATTGAACAATAGCCTGCAACTGAACCGATCAGAGTGTGTAACTTTATATAAATACTGCAGAATGTAGAAGTATAGAGAGACAAGTCCCCAAGCACACAAAAGTGCTATACTATTACAGCCACTTACTTAATATGCGGTGAAGACAAATATAGATGCAGCATAGAAAGTACTTCCGAGTATTACATAGATATTTCAACAGTCACACACGTACACAAATAAATTATCACAGTGTCTCTTATGTCGCATTGGTAGTACCTATTGGTTCAACCAACTGGCAGAATGGTAAATGTGTGAGAGTAGAAATGGATATTAGTCGAGTCTTCTCTCTTGAAAAAGTTTAATGACTTTCGAGGCTTTCTGCTTTCCTGAAGCAGAATTGTGTCAAAACATGCGAAAAAGGCAAATCCCATTCGCATGAACTGCCGACAGTCTCTTTCTCACGCCAATTTTCTCCACTTTGTCGAAGTTGATTTAGTAATTCCCATTTTGCCAGTCTACTGCTTTCTATATCTACATTCTTACGGATATGTCAAGCTTACATAACATTTTTCTATTAGTGCATTTCGAAACAAAAGTTAGTTCCCGAAATGTAAATTTAAATAGCCATTTGCAATCACGCCAGCGTTGAAACTTGCGTAGTAATTACCAACCTATTTTAACGTATGGGCGAATTTGAAAAATTTTACATTTTAGTACTAATAAAGGCGTGTAGTGTACTATTTGCAAAAACATTAAAATGTACTATAACCGCATGCCATGGGCACTTTATTAAGAGGAGCGCAGCGAGCTCTTTATAATAATGAATGATCTGTCTGTCTGTCTGTCTGTCTGGATGTCTGTCTGTGCGTTCGCGGAGAGGTGGGCATGAGTACAGTGACCCGCAATCAAACACTCACCGCTAATGAAACACTCACCGCTCACCACGCGACTCTTTGCTACATCTGTGTTAACGGGTTTATTAATTATATAGGTAGTACATCTAGTTTATTGAACCAATGCGGTTTAGTGTGTGCATTTTAAGAATTTCATTACTGGGATATTATCAATATTATGTACGTTTAACTTATGGGTAAAAGTATCTTCGCTTTAACATTTCGCTTATGTAGCTTGAAGGTGGCTGCATAAATTCCTAGTTACTTTAGAATTTCTTTGTTTACAAATAATCTGCAGAGGGCGAGGGTAGAGATCAGAACAGATGATAGTTGATTGGGTAATTATAATACGGCTAAAGTTGCAGCATCCCGTCCCTTTACTTGGCTTCCTAAGTGATTAATTTAGGAGAGCAGTAGTAGATGCCCTTTATCTTCACCTTTCGCCATACATTAGCCAAATCATTATTGCGTGGTAAGTACTTAAGCTAAGAATGTTGAACGTAATTGAAATGTAATTATAACCGTGGTGAAACTAATTATAACCGTGGTGAAACTAATTATAACCGTGGTGAAACTAATTATAACCGTGGTGAAACTAATTATAACCGTGGTGAAACTAATTAAATGCTAATATCTCCTGAGCCAAGCGATAACCCTTAACATAAAATGTTATCCTCCTTCTGAAAGAACAATGTGCTTTAAGGAATATTTATTTCTTGCTTATTTATAGACACTAAGCTCATTTAATGTAATTATCGTATGAATTGTTCTCCCTGCATCATATGTGTATGACAACGTGGCTGAATGGGGTGAGTGCACTCACTCACACCATTGCTCCAGGATTATATCACTACAGTGGTTTAATCCCGGAGCAAAATTTTGCATACTGTAGATTTTTATCATTGGAGGCCTCCGAATATTTCGTTTAAAGTTGTACTTCGCGTGCATTTTGGAGGTTATATGGGTGCTTGTATCATTTGTTTTCTGGTATACAATTATTGTACTCATATTATTAAATGTAAGTGCATCAAAGTACCCATGTGGATGTGGCATTATAAAAAAGGTACTAAACGTGAATAGGTACTATTAATTTAATAACAGCAATAATTATCTTTGTGGTGTATGTTGTGTCACATTATTTCAAGTTCCTTGGTTCTCTGTTTTAAGCACAAATCTCTTAATACATCATGTCTTAAAAATTGCACGATTTCGTGTTCTTTTTGTGCAGCTACGCAGGAGCCAGAGAAAGACTTCCTACTGTTTTCGCTTTTGGTTGTGACATAATAGTGACATTAAAGAGAAAAGCTACCCGTCCTTTTTCTGATCATCGCTGAGGAAGCAAATAGTAATACTAGGTAAAAGCATGGTGACTATGACAGTTTCTCCTATCTATGGTCATCTTAGGATTACTTAACTACGTTAATGTACTCTGGTTCACGCACAAGATACTGAACATTTTTATGACACTTTTCTAATCCCTTCTCTGGAGGTTTTCTCTGTCCACAGAGAGTCATACTGACTTAATTCCACAAACGAAGTGCTTTAGTAAACGCCACAGTAGCTATGTCGGGTATGTACCTATTAGCAGACTATTCTATTTAATGCAATGTAACATTCAATTCCCCAGTATTTCCAGTAAAAGGAAATAATGGCATCTATGCCCTTTCATGGAAAATATTTTTCAGTACTTCTAAACGAAATGTGAGGACTATTCCTATTCATAAATATATATTTCATGTAGTTCGCATAGTTCTAAATGCATTTACATGAAATTATCAAGTAAGAAGCGATAATATTTCATTTCAGCATATCCTTCTATGTATAATAAAATAAAGAAATGAATCTAAAATTGTTCCTCTTAAAAGATTCAATCATATTTACCATATGAAATTGATGATTAAACAATTCTTACCTGTCAGGTAAGATTTGATAGTAATTAAACGATCCACCAGAGTCGTAAGAGGTCACTGGCGATGGTATAGTCGTGCAGGTACCAGGTATGCTTTGCAAACCTGGTAGAGGGCGTCTAGTTGAAATAATAAAAGGCTAAAAATTACACCTGCACGATCCTACCTCCTTAGAGCATACCATCGTCAGTGATCTTCGAAGATGGTGGCGATGTTACTCACGGCAATTAACTAAAGTTCAATTTTATTATGCACGTTAAATCATAAAAATTAAGTTTCCTGAAACATGACACACTCTCTATATTTGTCATTGTCATTACATAAATTATCATACTTAGGCTGAGGAATACTTTCCCTGATGGGGAAAGCTTTTCTCTTTTAATTTTTATTCTGATTGTAGACTTTAATTTTTATTCGACTCTAGGATAAAAATGGACCTGTGTAAAATATATTCTTCAAGTCACTCGGTGTATGTCGTATGGACGTGTTCGCTAGAGTTGTGGATATCTATGTAACAAGTAGTATGGTTTTTGTTAAAAGCTATGGCGAATGTGAAGTTGAACTATGCGGTAGATTTGGCCGTTAGACTTGACTTGGGCTTTTCGTACTACTGTGTTATACACATATTTAGGCTAGTAATGGAGGCAGACTGTTATTGAAGATCCAAGTACTAACAATGAGATACGTACTCGTAACAGACTGTGCCGCAAAAACATGTGCGCTAAACCTGTACGAAATAATAACGCTTTCATATAGAAAAAACAGGAAAATCCAACAGTTACGCAACTAGACCGAAATAAAATGCTGTCACATACTACACAATTTTTTATCGGTGGGGAAGGAAATACTAAAAGCAAAAGGAAGTCTATAGGAAATTAAAGCAAAGCACACACGAGATAGAACTATTTACTTATCAGTCCGTACCATATATATAAGCACGTTATATGCTTAGACTGGAAAAGCCAAAAAGGGAATCAAATAAACTAGTTGCAATAACATTAGTATTTTTGTCCTCATCCCACACTTTTATTTGTTAAGTTATATTTCATAAAAATAACTCATGATGTTACTCTTCTGTCTATAAAAAATTCAATTGGTTCTATTCATAGTAGTAGTAGAGGAGTAAGTTTATTGCTTCTTAGGTAAGTAAAAACGCATGCATTTTTCATGTAGTAGTGTAGTAACACTGCGGATCCCTTTACACGCGACTTCAAGTAAATGACGCAGGAAATACCAACCTTTTCTTTTTGGAAGCTGTAGTTTTCGTTTACGATACCATCATAAAAATAAGTAATTAATTATATACTGTACTATAACATTTACGATCTGCAATGGTCTTGCATTTAGAAGCGCTTACAATTTTCAAGTATCACATTTAGTCTATATCAATATTTTTAAACAGTACTTTCCAATGCATTCATGTTCGGTTTAGTAATTCGATCTAAATAAATGTATAACATAAAGCCTTGACGAATCACAGGAATGATGTTATGAGAATATTGCAAGTAAAAGCTAAAATGTGTTCTTTCGATAATAAAATGGTGTATGATATCAGAATTCACACAAACTGATATTGATAGATTATGCCATCACAAAACCAAGAAAATAGGATTTGCAGAAAAAGTTCAAAAATTGTTCCTCATATTACTATACAGCTCGTATATTGTTTACTTACAAATGCATGAAATTCTCATTAAACGTATTTAATCATAACATCAGTTTACTTTTATCTACAATACTAAATTGAGAACTAGCATAAAGATGTTTAACCATGGACACATTTTTATATAAGAGCTGAGGAAAATGGTTTTGATAATGATAACTTCGAGGTTAGTACCTCTGAGAGAGAGTGCTATAACAAAAGTGTGCATTTTACTATTGCTAATTTGCAACACAACATAAATGTATATGTTGGCTTTGGTAGCAAAACATGTTAAACAAACATCTACGGTCTATGTATACTGGGTAATAAATGTGTATAGTCGACTATGCCAAAATAACAACACTCAACTTTTACACATTTCTACGTGTTTCTATGTATTAAAAACATCCTACGCATGTACAGTACACTGTACACTACGTGGGGCATAAATGTACTGTAGGGTATTAATTCGTAGAACATAAATCAGATATTTTGCTCCTATTTGCGAGCATCTCATGTATCAACAAAAAATTTTGCACATATTTCTAACACTACAGCGAAGAACAGTCTCATATCACCCATTTTACTCGCAGATCCGCATACTATCCCAAATAAACTTACCATGGAGTGTTTTATTAAGTAGATAAATGCACTGCTAAATGTTCCTGTGATTGCAATGTAGTGTACATGTTGCATTAATTAATTACACTTTATGCAGTAAGGCAGAACCACGACTTAATACTTAATGTGACACTGTTTGACAAAGGAAATTGGCGATGTAATTTGCACTTACGGAAAGAAAATTAGTGTTGAACAAGGGGAGCCTTATCTCTTAATCTATGCGAAGTGAAAATTACTGTTGTAAAATGCAAAGCTAAGAAAACCCCAAACCTAAAGTAAGTGAAGGCATAGAATGGCGGTTAAAATGGGTGGAATCAGGAATAGTGCTTGTAATGTATACATAAAAGCTCATAAAGAATGTTGACAGTATGTATTTTAGAGGGTTTTATGAGTTCAACGAAAGACTCGCCAGAGGATTGAATGGGTATGTACTGTATTTTTACTATTGATATCATTATGGGGAATAGAATGAAGAAGGATAGAGAAACAGGGAAGTTGTAAACCTGGAAGTATCGTTGCAAGGTTTATTTACATACAGAATAGTAGGCTACACACAACGCGTTACATGTTTTCTGTTAACTCCTGCCTACGTTATCTTAACATCATGTTTGTATCAATACCTTCACAACTTGGAACTTGGAATAATGTACATATTGCTAGGACGAAAAGAAAGTAAACGAAATGGCACTGACCTGTAAAATTTGGCATCTGGGAGTATCACATTTTGCGTCGTCTTCGCAAGGACGATACATACCCAGCGTCACACAATTGATAAGGATGACAAGAATGCTGATCCGCTCGAACCATGTGTTGTTCCAATCGATTTAATGAGTTAAGGAAATTTAATCCAATGTTTTAAATTGTAATTAAAAATATTTGCCTGCCAATATTACTTAAAGTTTATAGTTCAAACTCAAGGCATGCAATTTCTATAATTAGGCTTTTAAATATTTATTACTACTCTCGTTTGAATGTCATTGTCTTTGCTATAGACTATCAAATTACATTTCAAAATAATGATATAAAAGTTTGCATCACTCGATGACGCAAACATGTTCGTCTTCATAATGATTTTGAACAGCCTTATTAGTGCACCTTTCTGGATGATACGTATTTTGTACAGGTACGCATGTCAAAACGGGTAACCGTAAACTTACCATCTTTGTCTTTCGTCTGTTATGTAATATAATTTGTTGGCTATATCTATTGTAGTTGTACGTAAAACGTCTGCTACGCTAGTGTATACGATTGCCATAAGGTTCACTTTATAGCTAATTGATTCATTGTAGTAATTGGTTCATTAATGGCCATCCAGTCATTCAGATTTCATATAATTAGTACGTAGTGCATCCATCCCTTGCGAGTTGTTCTAGTTTCTCTGCAGTTTCTATCTCATATAGGTATATTATTAGATAAAGATCGTAATGAGAATTCCTTTCCACTACCTCCCATCTGACAAATTACTAACGATTTGTAATTACATTGAAAATGGGATATACACAACACTTGTAAAACTAATTGTAAGTAAGTCATCACCAAAGTTCTTCTGGGTACTATACCAATACAATATAGCCATAAATCTGCTTAAGTGAAAACAATTATAGCGAAATAATTCTTGAATAGTTCTAAATCTAATACGTAGTAAAATAAAACTGCTTGTGGTGCACTTGAACTGAAATGCGTTTAGTAGTTATTCATTGAATTCTTAAACACGTTGGTGCATTTAAAATTTATTTCCAATATCCAACACTGCAAGGTGATTATACTGTTGACATTCTTAATATGTAGTGCCCCAGTTGGCACTATTATTTGCTTTTGTTTCTTTTTCAGTCCTTAAATTGTGAATTGTGGTCTACTATATTCCCCAGTTATCTTGATATACTAAATAAACTGGTAATGCAATGTGAAAACAGTAATAAACTCCTATGCAAAACAACATTGTTGTTAGCGACTTTCATTCGTGATTAAATTTCCACTACACGTAGCCACCACTTTGCCACACCTATCAACGTAACAAATAGTATCAACCAATTTAACTACCGCAACATCACTCTACTGTCAACTGTTAGCGGTAGATTATACGCTGCTGGCTGCTGTATGTATACAGTTCAGGTTTGCAAAGGAATATACTAGAAATGCAACACAAAACAAACGATATTTTATCTAACACCTGCCATTTCCCATCACTTTACTAGAAGACACAAATTAGGTCAAATACCCATAAAATTGCGTATAGCTTAATAGTGACATAACAACTTGAATAATGCATTCAAAGAACTACAAAAATTTGGATTACAAAAATCCCTTTTCCTGATTTACTGTAATGACTATTGTATAGTAATACAATATCAAAATGCTAACAAATCATCTAACCCTACATTGTTTTTGTTCAATGGAAAAATAAACTGCAAAATTCTAAACGCTAAAAATGCATTAATTACATTTTACTTTTTCTGATTAAAATTGCTTTAATTACTCGCAATACGATTTTCTGTGAAAAGTTACAATTTGATGTGGTTAAACAATAAGCATCAAAGGCATATACGAAATTCCCTGTAACTTAATGAAAAATAGACTATTCTCGTCTCACTATTATTCCAAAGCAGACACTATGTTGTAGATGTAAAAGTATTGACCGAAATATTCCCGAGCTATTCATATAAAATTGTAATGCTGCTGCCCCATGAGAATTGTACGTGATGTCAAACAGTAAAGAGAACTGCAGCGACAAATATCTGTATGCACAATTTATTAACTTTGTGCCAATAATCTCATTTCTGTTTACACAGGATGCGGGTACACTACGTTATTTATTTCGTAAATTACAAAGTCAAGCCTATTTAATATAGCATCACATTCCTAAACACGTAGAGTCTACAGCCAACTACGACCAAAGTAGATTTACCTTTGTAAGCGTAATTTTGTATGTAACACATTCTGCACGTCAAAGGACTTCCACAAAAAGTTAGGTGTATGAAATAAAACATTATGAAAGTCTCATCTTCACAGAGTTAATAAGTTTTAATAATTCAGGTACTCCTGTCTCACAAAACCTTTACCATTTTCCAAGGATAATGTAATGTCTGTATGTACACAGCCAAAGTATACCCAATATTACCTGAATAATCAACTGACTGAGTAAGCAGTAGAGAATAATTTGCCCATTCTTTAGGCAGCCAAGAATTTTACTTTCTGTTTGCTTTTGTATATATTTTGCCTCATTATATTTTATGACAAATTACAAACCTTCACCGCAGTAGCTATTCAAACCGACATCAATCGAATTGACATGTTAATTATACGGTATAGAAACAAACTATACGTAAAGTAAATAGATACGTCTAACAAAAAATCCAATTTACTTGATTTTGATAACTCTAGATTTCAACAATTTCCAATTACATTTATATCCGTAAAGCCAATAACTTTAAATACCTTTGGAATGGGACATATATGTGACATAATATTACACATTGATCTAGAATATTTTTAGTTTGGAGTTACTTTGACATAAATATTAGTCATTAGAGAAAAGAAAATTTGGGGTTTGCTTGCAGATGCTCCAAGGGATTCCTAAACCATAGTTTTCCAATGAAGAGATCAAAATAGCATTCAGGTTCCCAATCATCTTAATCCGATTCCAAAGTCAAAGCATTGGAGAAAGCTTTTGAAGAAAGGTAAAAGGAATAGCCTAGAGATATTCGGCAACACGCATAAAGCAGATCGAATCAAATTGGGGCAAGTTAGTTAGGAACTATTGACAATTCTCACTCAATACTACAAACGATGCCTCAAGTAATTCCAGTAAGCAAGATTGGATATAATATAATTGTACGCATTCCCACAACAAAAATACCAATAAATCATGTGTACTAAAAACCTAAAAAAACTTAATTTGCTAATTGATGATTTCCATTGGAATTAGCTAGCATTCCGACATTTCCTTAAAAAAGAGGTTTCATAATTACCACAATAATAATATAATTCCACTTAAAAAGAACAAGTTGACAATATTTATGGACTTTCTATACTTATAACCATGTGCAGACTGCAGACATAACAAAAATGGTTCTTATTCTCCTTTACCAGAAAATCTGCGCAGTATTTTATATAACAACGTTAGCTAGCATGTTATTTTAATGTTGTGCAAAGTGCAAGTTGAATTTTAAGAAGCAAAATGAAACGGACGGATATTTAAGCCATAATGTCAATGGTTGCTGACATGCTAACATAATATTTCACTCTATGTAAATAAATATTGCGCATAATGAGTGTCTGTTTGTATTTGTATGCAGTAGAGTTTAAGAAGCATAAAATTGGAATTTCATTTTTATTGCAGTAAAGAGTTATGTATCACAGTGAAAAGTCGGTCGGAGATCACTGCATATGAAATATAAGCCATTGGGCCATATTTGCTTTGACGGAGATTCAAATCCACTTTGCGTCAGTTTCTTGCTATGCGTGTGTCAAATTGACTAACATCAACAACCAGCATTCAGCACAAATCCCGGTATTGAATTTCTTGTGAGCTAATAATACAATGATTTAGTGACATTTTGTCATATTTAAAACGGTCTAAACCCCATTTTCATTCTAGGGCTATTGTGGAGTACATTTCTGTTTCAAGTTAATGAGAGCTGCGGGAGTTTATTACTATTACCCACTAAGAAAACCACGAAACGCATTTTGCTATTTTATATCTAGCCGTATTTAAGTTTTATTATCAAATCACTACACACCGAATTAAGAACTCTTTATTCCTAAGTAGTAAGTAGTAGTCCTTGTGAATAGATAAACTAATATGAAAATATTTCACGGTATTGCTTTTAGTCTAGGTCACCTCACCATTCTGGGTCACTGTGATCGGTGTTGGAGTACACACGGACAATGAGGTCACATAAATCAGTATCACATCTCATGTGGGCTGAACTACATTACATCTCAGAAACACACAGGTTCAGCAGTCTAGTAGAAAAACGTATTTATGCACCAAGTTTAAGAAACGTGGATAGAAACAGATTTAAGCCTCGATACCGCATATCATCACAGATTGATGTTCCCAATGTTAAGAAGTCTTACTTACACTATAAAATTGTAGTGCCAGGTCAGTCATGCCATGTTACGATCTTCACTTCCTAATTTTTGAATGAGACTTGAAAATTGCTATTTTGAATTTATGATTTTCAGAAAGAAAAATGCACACATGGCTAGTTTGACAATAAAACCACACTATGGAAATTCATTTAAAACGTGACATTGACATACTGAAATATTTTGACAACTTTTCCTTAGGATTCGTTGTTATTTGGTTATAACAATGAATTAATGTCAGAAAAATACAACAAATAGCATACTTATGCGCATGCAGATGAATGTAGAAATTTAGGTTAGCTCCAAGTCAAATGCAATTCCCAGCTCACAATATCTACTTAAGTTTGCATTCTTAAGGCTTCCCCCTGGCTGTGAAGTCTACAATACACATTATTATGCTTTCTCTGTGCTTCACAATGTAGGTATTATTATTTTAACTTTTTACAGTGGCTAGAGCTACATATAATTAATACAATGCGTGCGAAACGAAAAGCCCTGAAGGTTATCATAATTTTTCTTCTCCCTATTAAATAGTACATACTATTCATATTATTATGGTATACTATATGAACAGGATTATCTTCTACTATAGTTAGATTTGCTGCAAATAAATTATTCTAAATTCCATAACTCTTGAAGGCAACCTTGTAGTTGTTTGCTAAGCCTTACTTCCATATCAGCCTCCTCCTGGCACCACCAATGAATTCACGTAAGTATTTATAGTAAACAAGATTGTTGTTAGTCTATAGGTATACTAAAATAGAGTAGTCTGTATATTATTCATGTATCTACAATGTTATCCTTACAGCTGCTACACATGCATATGCAACGTATGCTAATGAAAGACCTATAAATAAGTAAATAGCAATTAATCCTCTCTTATTGTATGTAATGTCTTGAATAGTTTAACTACCTTCTGTGTCAAAGCGAATCAGGTTTATGCGCTGTATGTAGCGTAAAACACAACGCAACATACGCACCAGTAATTATTAAAACTATGTTTCATGTTTCTTATCTAAACTTGATCGTAAATAAAAGCTTTTACTCGCTCTCTCGACCACAAAGCTTTACTCAACATATGTTCAGAAATTGTGTCATTCTAAAGGTCTCAGTATTCCAGCATTCGTTCTCCTCATGTTTCTGCGCTACAGCAAAAGTACTCAGTGTACATATTTAATTCTGCAAAGCCATACTTAGTAAACCACATAAATTTACATACCCATAACATTGTAATTAGCTTTGCTGAATGCTCTGCATTAAAGTAAAGGTAAAGCGAATTTAAATTTTTGGCACTCCTACAAATTAAAATAATTAATTCTACTCCTTTAAATGTTTTCAAATTCAATTATATAGAGAACTTCAGGTAACTTTACTCTAAAATGTCTCATACTCTAGTTACTAAAGTAAAAAAGTAATACATATTTTTCAAAGAGAAACTGCAAGTGCAATCCCATAGCTTCTAAAGTGCATAAAATTGTTTTTTTCAGTGTATTTTGTTTTTGACGCCACGAGATAAGAGATTCAAGATTTTGAGGAGCATTTGTTTGTAGACTTAGGTATAAGAGTAGGCCACTGAAACTAAACTTCAGACAAAATGAAACAATAGAGCCTTGACGATGAGACGATGAGTTAACACCCAGTAAACAGATCAAGAACCGAGAGATAAGTTCATCATAGTGATAAGGCATATGCCTATGTGTTCTTCTAGCTAGTCGATAGTATGAAACGCTGTATAAAGGAGAACAAACTGATACTGTTGACTAACTAAACTGCAAAAGTGTGTTATGTGATATTGGCCTTTGATGAAAAGTATAGGCGTAAGCATAATATTAATGTTTAGGAAGAGTTACTCATTTTAGGTAGATGCTGATACACAGTATTTTGTCTCTAGGAGAGAAAGTATAAAGATTTTAAGCTGACTTGGCTATTGCTGCTGTGCATAAAAGTGAACAACTAGGGCTTTAATTCACCTATTTCATGCTTTTTATTTCATTGCTCTGCGTTTCATTTTATAACACTGAGCTATACATTAGGCTTTCTATGGTAAAATGAACCGGAGCATTTCCATAAGATTCTCCTAATGGAAAATAACGAGCGTTCTTTCTTTTCACTGCTCATTTAGTTTTGGCCGCGTCTGGCTTTTCATTTATCACATCCACATCTCCATTTCACTTGAGTGAGTACGGGTTTACTTAGTCTTTTCCTCTTGACTTTTCTCAGCACACTTATACAGTGTGTTACTCGTATAATAATATAGCTAAAGTTTCTTTTCGTCTTCAAACAAAATATACTTGATTATGAAAAAGGAAAAAGTGAATACAGATTAAACGAGATGGTTTGATGATGATGGCGAAGATGACAAGAAAAGGGCACAAAGACAGTCAACACAGAAGAAAGCTTTTGTAGTCAAGTAAAAATTGTATGTGCAGTGGAATTGGAGAAAAGGGGCTTTTATGCATCGAGAAACGACCACCCACTTCGACTAACAACCATAAAATTTTAGTGAACCCGTGAAGTAACGAAATACATATATATAGTAGCATTTTAATTTCATTTGATATGCAGATTAATGTAAACTAATGGCATCAGCAGGAAAGAATGCTCTGAAGGTAAAATGTTAAGTGTTTCCTTACCACTTACCTCTTTTACTTTTAAGAATAACCACATATGTAAGTATACTTCCATATGTGGTTATTCTTGTTATTCCGATATTTATAGGGTATACTATAATATATAGGGCAACGGTAAATGAAGCGTAGACTGTCAATCGCCGAAATGCGATTCGTCTAAGACATTTTTTATTGGAATTGACTCTAACGACAACACTCGCCACTGTTTGAGTTAGAAAACGTCTTTGTAGACACAGCGGCCATTACGTAAGATAAAGAGCATGCATGAGAGCCAAATAATGGAGATATCGATCAACATGTCAGTTGATTTGAACTGACTGAGCTGGGGAAAACTGACTTACTATGTAGAAAAGAGATGAGACTTGCAAAAAGGCACGCCAGTCAGACCATGATTCTGAGATAAGGAATTGAAAAAAACTGCAATTTTTCTGCTTGCTATAAGTGCACCTTTCTCATATAGGTAAGTATATTATTACAATATTAAGTAATGTGTACTATAGGTATGCGAGTCTTTCTTTCCCAACTTTCTTCTAATCTCACGAAAAGTCTATATAAATAGAAATCTTGCATAACTCATGTAATGTAGCACGCCATGGTATAAGTGCTATGTACAGAATAGATAATAGATGCAGTATAGTATGTCAATGTTGAAGTATATTTCTAGTTTTTCACTGAAGAGAAGCAATATCCCGTTCTAAAGGAAATTAGAATGTTATTATTTCAAAAGCTAAGTTAGCATAGTATTACATTGTCCTGACTAGGTTCCTATTCCTTGCACCTTCTCTTCTCGTAACGTTGGTTCACCTTTCAGATTTTACGATTACTTCCATTCCATCTCCTGGAGATACAAATGGCTTGCTCTACAGACTACTCCACATGAGGTAGCCTTGTCTGAATAATGGCCACTCTTCTGGGAAATCGACCATCAACAAGAACAAATGGAAAATTCCTTCATAAATTTTATGTTTCCCTTTCTGCAGAATATCCTAGCAAGTACATATGTGCATGAAAAGAGAAATGAATAAACCTGTAGGCTTTACAATTTATCTATAACCTTATTGCTGGATAATATCTTTCAATATACCTACGTGTGGTAGTTTCAGTGCTGCAAATTTCTTATTTCATGCCACCGTTATAAGAAACTTTTATTTTATAGCACACAATAAGCCAGCCTTAGATAGCCTCATAGATAACTTTTGGTAGTAGCTGCCTGTGCACTAAAGTGATTGTTAACTTCAGAAAGCTTATTGACCATTTGTTGAATTTATTCGATTAAGGTGGACGAGTGTACCGCCTGAGGTTGTGGTCGTGACCGATTGCAATCAATATCTGAATTGTGATTATGCACCACGTAGGTATTGTATAACCACATACGCTAACCAAAACTATTCAACGGCTAGTCTCCTCTATATAGCTTTTAATTCACGGTTTGCTCAGCTATATCTGTATACACAAAGCCAATCCTAGGGTGCTGTCAACTACATGTGAATTATAAAACTTTCTATGTAAAGAAACCATCACTCACTTCTGTGAAATAGTTTGTTATGCTAGCTACCTATACTGGATTGACTTTATTTACAACAGCTAATGTTGTGTTATTTTATCTACCTGTCCACCTATAGTAAAGGAAGTATGCGTGTTGAACTTTTCACGCCAGTTCCTCAAAAGTACAATACTACGAACGTACAATTACGCGTTAAGGTGGGTCTTTACTCTTTCTAGAACTCTTATATAAACGCTAGACTTAGTTAATATGAAGCAATTAAAATAGAACGTAGCAATTTTGTCTCATGTCAAATCTAGTGTTGTCGAAGTGAAACCAGAGCAAATGAAACCAAACATCAATATTCATACTGGAAAGCGAAAGCAACTTTATGTGTTTACTTTAGTTACGTACTTCATTGCATTAGTGCATTTACCATATTTCTAGTATTTTGTTTCAGAACTCGTAACCATATCCACTTAACTATCATGATATTTAGAAATAATTTCCGTTTTGTGATTCAACAGTTGTAATTAAATACTCAGTAGGTACCACTACATGTATCTGAAATGTTAACCCCCTTTAATGAATCCGTGATCTAGATCACACTAAAAATAAAACATTATACGCAGACCTTGAAGCGCATTCAGAAACCAAAGTTATAAGAGAACGGGACGCATCTAACTTTAAATACATACAGCTTGTTACGTAGTTAGTCTTTTGTATAGAATTTTCTATTATTGTGCTATACAATTAGGTTAACTTGTAGCTTTATCTCGACAGTAATTTTGTATGGGAAAAACATTAAATATTGCGCAATACTTCAAAGTACGGTAATTGCAGAAAAAGAATTCAGGATGGTATTTGAAAGTAAACCAGGTAAAGACATTGTTCACGGTAATGAATGTACGGTAAGAATGCGTAATACTTATATCTACATACAAAGCAAGGGATACTTGATAAATACAGTGCAATCGACATTTAGGATGTATTCTTCTACATCACTATTATGTAGTTACAAACGTTTCAGCGGTGAATAAATAATGGAGCATGACATGACAACCTGAGAAATTGATAGAATTTGTTTGTTTAGAAGCATTTCCCAGCAGGCAATATCCATTATCAAAATGTGTTTTATTTTATCGAACATCCGAACTTTACCTTGTCTGCTTTGTCTTGCCTAGTTTAGTTTAGTTGGTCTGGACTGAATTCGTGCTAAAGTTTCACTGTTCTACTTGAAATGTTTAAACTCAATACCTGCCGCATTGTCTTCCAGCTTCTTTTTGCATAATGGCACATAATATTTGTAAATGTGCATTGTACGTGAGTTCTTTGAACATGGAAACCAATATCATTACGCTATATAGCGTTTAAAGTCTGATATTAACTATGGTAGCAGCATATTTCCAGAAAACTAATGGTCAAGTCATTACGAGAGAGAAAGCTAACAGAAGGCTTCTGCTTTATTTAGCTAATAAATCATGAATGCGTCAACCTTGTATTGAAATACCAATATGAAAGTAAAGTACACGCTTATATCTATATAATTACACATGTAAAGCAAAAGGTAGCAGAACAATTCGTATGCAGTATACCTCGACATTATAATAACTGTAGACTTTTATCAGTCTACTATGCATACATAGTTTTACGTCACTGTGAATCAGCGTCACTACTTTCCCCGCTTCTATTCTACTAGTAAATTTCACACACGAAGAATATTCGAAAATTCTTTGTATGTAGAAGGAAGCAATGTATTGAAAGTACGCTTGGCAGGTCTAAAGGTTTTCTGAGTATTCGCACTTACATATGAAATTTTTTTAAATCTTAAATCAGCATAGTAAGTTTAGCAAAAGCACATTTTAATTTCATTCATTGATGTGTTACATTTACTATACCAGAGTACGTGTTATGACATAATTAAAATGGTTTTCCCCTATAGTTTAGGAATTGACTTTTACTATTTTCCCAAACACTTATTCCACATATCATTGTTGGAAGTATTTCTGTAAAACAAAATTTTGTGGTTGCTCAGCAAAAGAAGATTCGTTATTCTTTAAGGAAACTGCGGAGTGAAAATTAGGTATTAAAGTTAATGCGTCGTCGTTTAACTTGCTGCAGTGGCAGAATGCGTATATTGTAGGAGGTATGTCTACTGTCTAGGCATTCTCTTTAATGCCCCATTTCCTTAACTTTCGCTAACATAGGTATATAAGTGTAATTATAGGAGCAACACAGTATGCGAACATGTTTGCATACTTTTACTTGTATTTCTACGTGAAAGTATTCGCAAGAGTTCTTTCTCTAACCTGTCTGAATTCCTGTCATAGAAGATAACTTGCACTGGAAACCACGAAGTAATGCAGCATTTTACATGAATAAAGGAAATACTCAGAAATAGCATTGTTTACACGCATTAGGTAGGTGAATCATTCCTGTTACTCAAGTACAAAAGAAATTTGGTTGTGCGAGCATAGGTGGTTCCTTCCGTGCAACCTCTCTACCTTTACACAAAAAGTTTTCTTATAAAATAACCCTTTTTAGTGGAATAGGTGTATGTTATGACGTCCAAACGTCCAATGCATGTCCGTCGTCTCCAGTTAACATTCTCCACAGAATAGTGTTTTCCCACACAACAATCACTCTACTTCCACTATACTATAAAACTACAATCCAATTTTCCCAACCAATCTATCCAATGCTTACAAATAAAGAAAAGAACAGAAACACAACTGAACTGAACTGCGGATACCTACCGTACAATGTACGACGACACATCTAACTATATTTTCTGCTTTCTTACCAAACTAACAGAGCTACTGTCACACTTACTACAATAAGTCGATAGACACTGACAACCGTGGAGCCTTGCAACATGTTACGTAATACTGTCCATTCTACCAACAACACCACAGTAATGCAATAACCTATTTACCGTACCTTTACCTATTAGATGTTCTGTATAGTTGCCTGGTATTGTGTAAACTGTGAATGTCCTCTATTCCCCAATGCATGAACAGTCACCTTATATTATGATGACCTAAGCAATAAGTAGAAGTGTAACTTGCGTTAGAATGAACGGAGGTAGAAAAATATTAGTGGATCTATATACGAACGGAAGAGCGAACGAACCATGTCAAATACAAGTGTTTCATTTTGGTTTCAGATAAACCTGAGATAAAATATTGTCAAAGAGAAGAACATTGTGTACAATTACTTCCAACTCTCTCTCTCTCTGACAAAGCCTTCTACGTAAGTAACATTTCGGAAAGAAAGCTTTCGTGTAATGCTATTTGACATGCCCATACGTTGGTTGCATTTCTTTCATTGTAGTATTTTCCTATCTGTACTATTGAAGTGTAAGGGACAAAACGATAAACAATTTCAAATGATAACTAATAAAGTAATGCATTTTTTACGAAATAACAACACTCAATAGAAAACAAACGTTTAAAAAAGTTATACATTACGTAGATACAATAGGTCACGCAAATCTTCATTGGTAAGAAAAAATTGTAAATAAAAAATCTTTTATGTGCGTAACGGCGTGATATGTGTAAGATTTCGTTTCTTTGTAACTGTCTGATAAAAGTCTAACCGAAGACAGATGGATACAGACGTACGAGTAATTCTCAGCTTAAGTTAGAGATAAATAGTTTTCTAAATGATTTATGGAGTTGCAGATAGAAAACGTAGCCTGCCTGTGGAACAAATCAATTTTAATGAACACGTGTACTACCACTTCCTAACTACCTCTGGAAAGGGTGTTTAACAGGAAATGCGTACATAAAGCACTAGATATACCATGTAATAAAACATGATTAAGTTTCACCGTGATTATTTGAAAGAGAACTGACTTAGAGAAACGTATTGCTTGCAGGGAGAGATAAAAATCAAAGATTTAAGATTAGAGTCTGCAAAGAAGGTTGGCAGCCAAAAGAAATAATAGGAGTTTCCAAAAAACAGGATCCCTCTGACAGCTGAGGACAAAACTTCATTAGGAGTTGTCTTGCCAGTCCGACAATTTGGACATTAGACAAATAGCTTCTTGTTCAGTTTCGTCGAACTTTAGTTACCTAAATGTTCATATACATATGTAGGTACTTGTTTTCAGTATGTTATGTATCTTCTGCAATACTATAACAAAAAAGTTATGTTAAAGAAAAATTATATTTCAGTCTAGCTTAGTACAGAATGTCCTATTAACGGTACTTAACCTATACTTTTCTAAGTATCGCCTTACGTTACGACTTCAATTTCTATTGTGTAAGTATAGGGTTGTAGAAAACTGCTGGCTATGTACTTATTTTCTATTTCTAAGGCTTGACTTGTAATTATACTGATAGGAGAAAGTATGATCACTATTGATGTCACTACACAAAGTACGAACTGTAAGTAACGGTGAGCAGGTATAGCTGAAAGAAGCAATCGAGTACAATGACATGTTCTAAAGCTGCTCTATCCCACTACAAAACAGATACTATTACAGAGTGCACCTTGTGAAGAAGGAAAGAAATGTCCTCGCAAACTGCAGATTAGGTGAGGCACCTAAGTGGGATCGATATACTTGTATTACGTTTACAAGGTATACGCAATACTAGGATGTCAGCAATAGTAGTAAATAAGTCTAATTTCTGTATCTACATCTAAACATGGTTGCACAATAACTACATATGTCCACATGAGTAAATTTGCACATACTAATGTAACCGAACAAAATCGATCAAGGATAAAATACTTTCTTACATGATTATACACAGTGAGAATGACTGTGTAATCTTGTTCACAAATATGCAAAGTTGAAGTAATATATTACAACAACAAACCATATATGTTGCATTTGCTAACGCATTGAAATTGAAGTAGATGTTTATGGGAAACTGACAGTAAAAATGCCGGGCTCTAGCTGGCAAAACATACTCTAGTACTCAATAGAATCGGATTTGTCCAGGTAAGTTTTCCACACTGTTGTTTTTATGTGAAAATGCAAAATGCAGATCTGTACGTCAGATCTCTATAGTATCTGGAAGTGTAAACAAGTTTTTTGCACAGGATGTAATAGTAACTGTGAAGTGATTCTCGGTAATGGAATTACATTCCATGCTCTAAGCTGAACCGTTTGCTGATTACACTTATTGCCAAACGACATAGTGCAATTCCCTCTGAAGATTGGAAGAGATAAACAGAGGATGTAAAACTCAAAGATTTCCTTTTCCAACGTCAGAGTACATAAGAAAGGAAACGAAGCCATGCTACACGACAAGATTTAGACTGGAAACATGTAGGCAAGAATCGGATTTCCTTTGGCAGAGTAGTGGTATCCAAAAAGACCTGGAGAGAAATTCCGGTAATTGATTAAACACGCTTGCCTGCTTTCACTAAACGACGAGGCCATATGGAAAATAGATTCTGTCTTTTATGGAATACTAAAGTAGAGGTAAATGTTGTTCTCTCCTTCAGGCACAACTATAAATACACTAGGCATACTAAAACTAAAATTTAACATTAGGTTTAGACACTTAATTATCAATTAGGTATATATCTGTGCAATTAGTTGAGTTTTCATAACTTTCGTAATTCGTATTAACATTTGTATCCCGTTGCTTTAATAAATCAAGTGCTACTCACTACAGGAAATGTCTGAGAAAATCAATAGAGAAACAAACTGGGTGTGCATAAACTAATAAAATTAACAAAAGTGGAAACGCATATAAAGCTTTGGATGAAGTTGTTAAGATATTATGGGACATCCTCTACATATCAAAACTGGTTAGTCGAGACTTCAAGTGACGCAAATAGTAGAAAACGCCTGTTTATAAAATAGTAAGACATTTCTGGAATGTTCCAGTTGGAGATGTTTGAACAGACGGAAACTTAGGAAAAGGCTTAATGTATTTCAATACGACGAAATGAAGAAAATATTAGTAAAGGTACAGTTGTATAAGTAAAACTAAAGTTAAGTAAGTAAACTGACGATACGGATCAAGTCTGATCTGCTGTGGCAGAAAAAAAGGAAGGCATCTTATGTACTTACTTTCTTTTTCTTGCCAAGGGTGGAATTTGACAGGAAACATAACGAGACAAGCCTGAAATTTTAAGACCTTAGCTGGAGTAGCAAGAATAGCATAACGCTCATGAAAGTTGTATCAAGATCGTCTATTTTATCAATAGTACTTTGCTCCTTAAGTTTATTGCCTTGAGGAAACAAGCATCATATCAAATCACATCTTTGTATAGACAGACTATTCCAAACTAACCTAATACTGCACATATGCCCGTTGTGTACATAAAACTACGTACGAAACACATATGTACGTAGCATTAGAGTTTAGCCATGTGTATCTGTACTTGGGTTTGTAAGTTAGCGAATTCGCGAAATTCACTCCAGTATATGTTGAACCTAAACTAACAGAGAATTCAAGGTTTTCTTCCACTTGAATGTCTGTGTACCTTCTCTGTCAAAGTAAATGATCTTCATGGAAAAGTTGTACTTACGAACTAACCAGAAGACCGTACACAGTATGGAAGTCTAGACATGCACCTATGTAACGTTTATTTTATTTTATTTTATTTTTGCTACGAGGGAAATCAACTTTTCCTTCATGTGGGCTTGACAGTAGCAAATATACTGTGCACTATGCCATTAATTCATAACCCGAGAATGATCAGAGTAACCAAGTCCATTCCAATCTCAATTCAAAGACAGAAAACTAAGACGAACTGTGAACTGTAAATCCGGTATAGACCGATTCAACTATTTACTACTCTTCTTGTTTACATTCTGATAGTAATGCGCTGTTCTGTACATCATGTGCATGCAAAGTGAACCAAGAAAACCTTCAAACTCTGACTCTGTATTCCTTTGACGTTTAAAAAGCGCCTCATGTAAAAAACAAATCCACACAGATAATATAACATTCTAATCTATTTACATTCCCCGATGTTGTAATGTGCTCACAATTTTCAGCTTCACAAAATGCAGAGCAAGTGTTTCAGTCAAGACTATGTAAATAATTATAAATAGAGTTATAACAATAATTACTCAGTTCATTGCCTATTGTTGGTCTGGGATTCTTCAAGAAACTTAATGATATTTATCAGCCTTATGTTCTCGCTCACTTTTTTAGCCTAGTAAATATTCAAATAAAATATTAATGATCGTTTTGGCATATTAGTCCCTTGCATAATAGAATTTCATCAATGTCCGTTTCCGTTCATACAAGATTACTAACTTTTCTGATGCGTTTTATTTATTCATATTAGAATCCTTCGTGAAGAAAATACAATGAATTTCTAATTATAATCTTTCACAAAGAGAATGCAGTAATTATTTGTACAGTTATTAACATTATTTGCCCTACTCGCCAAAAACGTACTCTTGAATATTCTACCAGCGAAGTTTCCAATCACAATGTTTATTTTGGGAAGGATCCAGTTAAATACAGAAAAGATGAATCCATTAAACTTGAGAATGACGAGAATAACTGGTGGATAGACTTTTGTGTTCGTAAAAATGAGATCATTCCAAAAACTAATTATCTTTCGGCATAGTTTATACTTATATCTAATTAGCGATAGTAATGAGTCGGGGGTTGTAACTTGTCATTTTGTAAACGACACGCTTTGAAATGAGGATGAGATATTCATCTACACGTGTATGATTGAAACTGAACTGTTACAGGGTACGTTACTCCTTATTCAGGGCAGAACACAACCGTAACCTTGTTCCTTCAAACGACCTGTGGAGTAC
This sequence comes from Yoshiicerus persimilis, assembly GCA_020352615.2. Classification (NCBI taxonomy): domain Eukaryota; kingdom Metazoa; phylum Arthropoda; class Collembola; order Entomobryomorpha; family Tomoceridae; genus Yoshiicerus; species Yoshiicerus persimilis. Next base: position 36,030,699 of record CM036941.2, on the reverse strand, counting down.
GTATACTGCATGCAATTAACTTGAATTGAAATTTTGAAGAGCATGCTAACATTGACAAATGTAGCATCGTTGGCAACTGATGACGTGAATTTGCTACGTTAATTAAGGTATTTTAATGCATGTTGCAAAGAATTGCAGTTGGAGTATTCTCGCCTACTCTTTACAGATCTTATATCAAAAACATCTGTTTGTGACGCTGCTATTGCTATGCTTATTAACTGGTCTTATTAATTCTGATCTTCAAAACAACTTAATAGACAATTCTTTTTTCGTTCATTTTGAGTTGGCAAATGGAAAATGAAGTGACCCGGAGTTATCTACACGTAAGCCCTGAGAATCATTTTCCCATAAAATTTTCTGCCATGAAGATTTTCTTTTCTGTCTTAGCTGTAAATAAAAATAGTTGTCCGGAAACACGATAGATTTTTCTGTGATCATCCTGTCAATAGAGTATTTTTACGGTATGTACTTTTGTCTCTACCCACTAGTTAATTTCGCTTGTGTTGGTGTTGGGTTCAGTTTGGATGAGAGAATTTTGTAGACAGATGAGTCTTAACCGAAAGTGTGTGCAAAATTTTGGTATCTAACAAAGCATCAACGAAACAAGTTGACAGGTTCGCATGAAAAATGCAGTATGAGCTGTCAATCTGTTCTATTTTTTCTTGGGCGATTAGCCACGGTTGGTTTGGGCGCTGAAAAGGCTCCATTTCTTCCTTTGCCTACCTCCCAGAAGCGACAAGACTCTTAAAACCCAGACAGCAGCACACCAAGACCAAAGAAACAGCAACAAGACTTGACAAGAGGACTCCACGCGAAAAGGAAATTCGAGAAACATTTTACGCGCGCCGAGTGCAGCCAGCTACGCTTAAGTACAACGTGCTATTATACAAAAATGCGAATACGAAACTAAAAGTATTACGACCTATAAAGTCATCCTCGTCCTGTCTCTCTCTGTATCAGCGGTAGATAGGTATCTCCGTTTTTTATGCTTCACCTTTCAAAACTCATCGCCAGTTACGTACGTACACATACTTAACAAATGTTCGTATGTAGTATATTTAGGAATAAACTAAAACATTTGAAGTATCCTATAGTGTGTGGTGTGTACATCTGTACATCTCGTGTAGTATGACATGACCCTGCATTACGTCTCCCGTTTCTTGTCACTCCTCCATAAGTATTCTGGATATAGAATCGTAAATAAATAACGTAGTTTACTTAGAGACTATTGCATTACAGCTATCTTCTATGGTTGTCTCTCGCGTACCTAAATTGCATGTTATTCGGTATTCTTTGCTGTGCACTCTGTGCAAGTTTACTATTAAGTTTAGGGTATCTAACAGAAACTTCTCAGATAAACTACAAGTCATAAATACAAATATGTTTAAATATTTTACATATACCTTTTTAGAATATTGAATGGGGAAAAGTAAAAGTTTAGCCAAACAGTGCACTGACTCAACAGAGTTTTCCATGGGTAGATCACATCCTATTCAATTTTGTTTGATCGAAAAAGAAATTGCAACCTACCCACCCACCCACCTTGTCTTTTCAAACGAGTAGTATATTAAACAAAACACATACTGTTCATGGTATTTAGCAGAGAGAAAGAAAACCTCAGTGAAAACAGTTATACAAATATATAGGTAACTATTACCTAATTTTTTTGCTATGCCCATCTCAGAATAATTTCACCTAAGGAGGTACCTATAGAAGGTGCCCAACGCTGTAATCTGCAATGTTTTAATGTAGGACTGCAAGAACAAGACAAAAAATCAATTATTCATTCGACGCCTGCATAGTTGAGAACTTCAACCTGTGGGAAAATCAATATTCACTCATTCGTTTCTTTGTATAATATCTGTAATGTACAACTTAGCAAGCTCCTTGTCTACGTTACTTTGAAAGACTACATTTTCCAATATAGATTCAGTCCTCAGTTAAATTAAATCGAAAAAGCTTTTTTCATCATCACTTTACACTACCATTTTTCCAGCGTTGATACTTTTCAACTCAAAATGTATCTCATACAAAATCCCACCTTCATCGTTTTAATTCTCTGTAATGTGTATACTTACTTAAAGAAAATGAAATACTACCTTTCCCTAGTAGTTAACTACATACTTACATATAAATAATCCGTGTTTAATCCTTCGTCTTAGCAAATGCCTTACTCGGAAATTGATAGTTAATGGCCAGAAGATAAATATTTATTTTTATACTTACACCACTAGTTCTATTGGAGTTCTATATTATTAGATATTACACGCATGAGTTTCTTTACGACTGGAATCAATGGAATGATATTTTCATCGACATTCTCAGAATTTGCGTTCAAAACCCTTGATGATCACCACAGAATCTTGTGTGCGTTATCTATGTGTTTTAGAAGTAAAATTGGTACTAGTACATTGGCTAAGGTTTCCATCCTTTTCTTGGCTTCCTTCAACCCTTTCTCTTGCCTTGCTACAAAATCGATACAAACACGTACGCTCACGGTGGTAGTACAAAATAGGCCTATATATCCAAGGATACCTTTAAAGTTGCTAAGTAATCTCCTGATACTATATTAGACTGCATACGTTGAATTCAACATACCTTATGTGTCTGCTTTGCTCTACTTGATCATTGTATCAACTTTCTTTTCCTTTCTTTACGTTAGACAATAGACATCGTACCGCTTCTTTTCCCTTTGTACGTTGTACTTTCTCTATTGCCTACTGGTCCATTGACTTGCTTTTATCCTCCTGTCTTATTTAGCTCTCAGCTCTATTTTCTTTGCTGATACTCTTTTCAAATGTATTCTCAAATAAATATTAAGTTTCCATGATACATCTAAATACAAAGCAAAGCTGTTTCTCACATTACAAATACCTATTGAATGAATGCATGCAATATATTTCCCATTTTCATATCATTTTTCATTTATTTATAATGCCAGATAAAGGAAACCAGAACCAGCGTAGAAGAAAGAAGCTTACATTTGAAAGTTTGTGTAAATGTCTTTATTGGTTTTCGGATACCGTAAAAGAAAATTTTATTTTCCACGCCGAAATAATAATAAATCTCGGGGATTTTTTACACCCGTTCTTGATACATTTAATGCTCACGTAATTTGTCTCTATATTTTAGAATATATTAACACATAACAAGAAAGGTAATTTAGTTCGATTGGTCAGTAGTGAGGGATGTTGAACGAGGAGAACTGTGTTCAAAACAAATGTCGCAATAATTTCCCCATGGGGTATGCTTACTATGCATTTTCAACATAAGAGTTATGAGCTAGGGACTGCCACCTTCCCTCAGCTATAATACCTGGGGGAATAAATCGTATTTTACGGTATCATGGTTTAGACACATAGAATAGACAGTAAATGTATCTATATGTATTTATGTTGTATAGGAAAAGAGGTCTATATCTTTGGCTATTACGATACAATACTCCCAAACTACTTAAATATATCCGTGTTTAATATTTATTAAAGCGGAAGAATGACTTATGTATGCAGAAGGGATTACTGCAGCCCGCCTAGAAACCATTTCCTAAATTATAGGTTTGGAGACAATAGACAAAGCACTGTATAGGTATCTCTTCAATCCAGGTATCTTGCAAAACGTAAAGGTATATAACTGCCTTGAATAAATCTTTTCCTATTCATTTTTAGTGGATTTTTATATTCTAGCCTCCATTCATGAATACCTTACAGATTGTTAACTACGCAAGAAGCAAGGAAGCAACCAAGTTTTCTGACAAAAGTACATAGAGAAAAGCAAATGTGTTTGATCCGATTATTTCACAAAAGCACAGAGGTATTCAAACAGAACATGACATATATTTTACCTATGATTTTACTCTACTTTGCTAAATAAAATGTAATCCAAAAATGGATGACTACTTGGTTCAGAAAGAATTTAGACACAAAAATAATTTTAAATGATGTTGTAATACAACGTTAGACAGAATATTTGCATTTCAATTGGCGAATAGGTTGAGATTGTGATGTGATGGGTGATAACGCTTGTACTGTGATAAAAACATAGTTAGGTAAGAATTGCATAATTCCACACTAGGTATGATCAAATCGCTCATATCTTTTAAAATACAACATTGGTATACGATTTTCAGCAGATATGGCTTCTAAGGTTCAAAATGTGTTCTTAAAGGAACCAGCTTTCCCGCAGTGCTCTTTGTATGTTTATAAGTGGTATTTGTTTCTGTTTGCTTGAAGTAGAAGATCTTTCCTAGGTTTAGTTGTTTATTTTTGGATGCCATGTCCGCCTTAGCCTTCCATATATAAGAAAAAATATGGCCATTGCGTTATCTGTATGTAAGCATTGCAGGCGTCCTACATTAGAACATGAATTGCGACTTTGGATGTGCAGTACTTAATGTGAAGGCAAAATCCGCCGGTTTGGGCGAACTGAAATGATGGCTTTTCTCAGGGCAACTGAATCTAAACAGAAGACCTGTTGCTGTAAGTGTAAGTGTAAAAGTACAGGATTGTTACAAGTCAGAAAAGGAATTTATTTTTGCACTCCTAGTAATGCCCATAGGTGCACTATGTACTTTTGATTTTCCGGACTAGATACTGCTGCAACAAACCCTTGAAGTCCCGATAACTTAAAAAGTCCACAAACAAAGTAAATAACTACGAAGAGGTGTGCAAATAGTTGTTAAAATATAATAGATAGTCGTTGGAAACAAACGAAGAGTTGCAAAGCAAACATACCATCCTCGACGCTTGGCTCATAATTTATTTTGTTAGCAATGGATACAAGTAAACTGGAAAATGATACATATTAATGTTACATGCTTCACGAAATGACAGCCAAAAATCAGTCAGTTCAATACATATTTGTAAAGAAGAAAAAAATACAAGTAAACCAGTGTAACACTGGGGTAACCAAGTATCGTCCACGAAATTTACTGGAAATAGTGATAATGGACAATGGAAATAATGGACAAAGTGGACATTAACTGAGGAAATGAGAAATCATATATGCGTACATAACATACATTATTTGATTATGAAGTCCGTTTATGTTTTTAGGGCCACATACAAAAGAAAATTAACGAAGGAAACTATTCCAATGGGGTTGTACTGTAAAGTTAAGTTTGCAATATACTTTGGGGAAATGTTTCAAACTCAATTTGACGCATGCGCGTTGTGTAAAGTGTGCAGGTTTCGAAACCTGCAAACGCAACACGTTTAGTAATACATGGCACTCTCTGTATTTGGGACTCCATTTCTGGAACCGATGGACACAATCTTCGAACTTGACCTTACAGTGGATCTTAGCTAGATATGCCCCACATTTGAAGTCATTGTGTCAAACAGATCTCGAATTATCCATCAGACGAACAGACGGTCTGGTCATTAGTATAAAGTATCTGACGATACTTAAATCAAATGTGGTGTGGAAAATAAGTAGCACAATATTTGCTTAGAAAATCTGAATTGTCAATGCAGTTGAGCATGATTAATATTTGCCAATAAAACAACGACTACACCAATGCTTATATGTAGTGTAGATTAGAGGGTCTCATCTATTCCTATTTTTTGCTTTGACTTCTTTCAACATATTATTCTTTTTGATTTCTTGGTTTTCTCCTTTTGACTTTCTCTGATTGAAATAGTCTCTATTTTCTATTTCAGCTATAGATTGAAAGGCAATTGCTGACATTCAAAACAAGTTGGTTAACTTTTTTTCTTCTAAATAGCGATAGAATATTTTGACTACATTACGGTCTATTGAATAAAGTGAGTGATCAGGATTGTCATTTGAGGTTATTAGGTTTGTATAAATATGAATTGGTATTTTAAGTATGTCCTTTGGAGTGAAGAGTGGCATTGAGAACAAAGGTTGTATTCATGAGTTGAATGTTATGGGTGTGCCTTTGCAGAGAGAGTTCAGCGCATAGATCTGGTTTTTTATTTAGAAAATCGATGGTGTAAAAGAGATAATGTTTCCTTTGAAGTCGACTTTGTAAGGTACTTGAGAGGAAATTGATAGGAATATCAATTTTAAAAATGTTGAAAAGAAGTGAGAGAATGAATTGAAGCAAACTAACAGGTCCTTATTGTATTGTAACGTCACACTTAGAATTGAATCTTTAGTTTGCTTTGAATGATCTTACTTTATAGAAGAGTTTGTTTAGTTTTCCTCTTTAGACTTTACAAGTTCCGATTTCCAAACATGAATAAAGTTCTGGAGTAGGAAAGTATGTAGTATTTATGCGCATTGGGAAAAATGTAGGTCGCCTCTCTTGTGAGACTGATCTGTTAAAAGCTTATCTTTTACCATTCACAGTTTCTCTGTGAAGTAGGTAAGTAACGAGATTAGAGAAAAACATTCAATATTTCAAGAATTTCTACACATGCATACTCAGGAAAGTAGTCTGCCTGTATTTTACAGAATGTAAGTAGGCTTTGTATTTATGTAGAGCCTTTCATGTCACGGTGCCATGTGTTGGGTGTGTAAGTATTCGAATGTAGTGTAAATAAAAGTATAAAATTCTTGCATGCATGAGCATAATATGGAGAATTTATCTGGTTTATATATAACATACCTGAAGGAGAAACTGTTTGACTACACGGTACTATGACATGACTGGAACATTACATAAATACTTGCATCACATGTATGAATTGCCAGAATTGGACTTAGAGACTTGACACGTAGTATTTATACAAGCGGCGAGAGTGAGTTGGCCACTGTTATAAGTAGTGCCTGCATGCAGAAGGAAGATTTTTGTGAATGAGGTAAAGATGAGAGATAGCGCCGAAGAAAGCCTGAGCATAAAAAAGCAATGGGAAAGTTTGTCTGAAGAGACTCCTTTTATACTTCTTTTATGCTGTGCGAGGAGATGCGTACATAGGACCATGCATTAAAGATATGACTGCATTTATCTGTAAACCTTTTACTTTGGCGCTGGCTTGCGAAGAAAAAGTTCTTGTTTGTACTCAAAGCATACCTATACATTTAGGTATATGAATATTAACAGTTTACTTATGTATCTTGGCTTATGTAGTTCATGTTCATGTCTAGCCACCTTAACTGTTCGAATGTACCAGAGTCAACTCAACAGTATCTCTTATTTATCCCAATGAAAAACTTTTCCTAAGAGTGGCAAGTTTTTAAGAGCATCTATCTTTCTTGATAAAGACTCCAAACATCGCACCTTATGAGAAGCTCTTTCATTTTGTTTGCTATCCTCTGGTCTGGAAAATAATGTTTGTTCTCTGCTCTGCAGTACTACCTAAGGTATGAGTAAACGGAAAAGTCAAAAGACATTTTCCAAGATTGGATATTTTTTCCGCTTTCTTCACATTCCGTTTTTTCAGGTGTATTTTATTTCCTTTAGGCATACATTTCACGGCTCAGTATAGTACCTTGATTGTTCTAAGAAGTAATTCATTCTGGAACCAGAGACTGGTAAGTAGCATGCCACAAAATAAGGTTGAAGGTCATTCAGGCATAAACACCATTATGGCAAGGCAAGTACTCTATGCATGCATATAAGAGCAACAATGTTTGTCGACCTTGTTTTTCTAATTTTATAGTTAATGGAATACATTTCTTATCACAACTCCATGTTTGCATTTCTGCATATTATTTCTATTGCGTGCAGAGAGTTTTCTTTTCTGGGAATGATGATCCCCATTCCGAATTTTCTCTCTATTCTTGCACTTTCTTTAAAATGGATTTAGATAATAGCTAGACCGAGCGTCTTCGTCTCCAGTTTCCCAACTCTTTTCTTCCACATTTCCATGCTTACACTAAAAGAAAAATTCTGATGTGATGGAAATTCATGAGAAAAACTTTTCTCACAAAAGTAATTTGTTAGTTTGCATTAGCACAAAATGAGGAACGAGGGAAAGGAATGCTGAATAGGCCGCTGCTGTGACTCAACACACATTGCATATCATTAAACTCTTTTCACCAAAAACTTTTCAGCTCGTATTCAACAAATATAATTAATGAACATTGTGGATTCGTAAAAGACGTTCCATGAGATTTAATTAATTACTAAAAGTAAAAGAAATCAACTCTAAGCTAATTCTGTCGACTGTTTTGAGTCATTCAAGAAGAAAATTCAAGATGTTAGCTGAAGTTGTCATTCAACTTTCCAGAAAATTCACTTTTCCCATACTTCCAGACTTTCTAAATATAGCATTCTATTTATTGTATTAAAATATGATGGAAAACAGTCTTGGCAATGCTAAATAACAAGTTATGCAGCCTAATCATGGCTTAATCACTTAATTGATACCTAAAGGAGCACTAACTAAATTGCAACAGTACCTATATATCCCAGGCCACTAATGTAATATAAAAACACACGTGTCACAATTATTGGTTCGCTCTTCTCAATGCAAGGATTAATATTTACAACTTAACTACACTATACTATTTTTAGTATTACCTTGGCCAAGCTTACAATAGCTTTGTATTTCTCACATTGATATACCTCGGTAAAACGTAAATCTAAAAGAACATAAAATCTGATAATGTATGTACCGTCAGAAGGTAGTTTCGTTTGCCAAAGCTTTTTATACTTCAGAATTAAATACTTAATTCCCGTGCAGACGTACTCAGATTAATAATCATCAGTCTCATTACAGTATGAGTGATAAAGAACTCTAAATATTCTAGCAACAGTAGCCAACTTACAAGATCTGTCAACTTTTTCTTTGGATTAGAAAACAGCATCTATTTAGGTAGTTAAGCTAGGCTAGAACGTTCTTCCCATATATATCCACCTATGTGCATAAGTAGGTACATATCAAATGATACCGTCTAAATTCTAAGATACAGATAGTTGACTGCAGACTGTGCAGACACAGCAGTTTATTTTCCATTTCCCACGCAGCTGTTTGTCACTAAGAAATATTGAAATGGTCATAAAAGTGTTTCACTGAAATCCTTTATATTATACGGTCTAGGATAACCATTTGTATGATGCTCTCGTAGCTCTTGTGCATAGAAGAAGACACATCTAGTTTGTTTTATAATAGGTACCATGTTTTGGTTTGCAGTGATTTTGAATAAGACAGGAGGGTATATACTACATAGTGCAATTTGCACATTTTTGCATTCATTCATAAGTAGAGATGACAAGTTGCCAAAATCGTGAATGTTCTAGGCGACACTGACAACAAAGTAGACTGTAAGTGCTCGGTCGTCAAAGAAAGGAATGTGGCTGCTGCGGCAGTAAGTGTGGATTTTATTAGCTGCACAGAACAGAAACTACTTGAAATTGAACCAACTCATTAAATTTTTCCACACTACATTACCTCATAAAGTGAAATTGTTAAGTTGTTATTGCTACTGAGCTTTGTAAATGGGATCGTTTAGCTTTCCATTCTGTTTTCTTCGCCTTGAAACTCCATTGCAGTACGTGCTGTGTTTTGTAATATCTTTTAGTATGCATGATAAATATCCGTATCTGTTACATGATAAAAACCCGCTGTACCTGCTTCACTTCATCTCATCTAAATTCTAAATATTAAAATGATTGTATTTTCAGGTTCAAAACATTGAAAACCAATTCAATAATCTTGAACTACATGGTTAACCTTGTAAATTGTCGTGGAATCTAGAATAGACCTAAATTGGAAATCCCGAGAAATCCAAATTGTGTTACCGGATAGAATATCGTATTCGGAAAGCAATTTATATTATAGCTAACCTTACATTACATAAATCGATTTACAATAATTATATTTTTAAGATTCTATCAAGATGTTTCATTAGTGAAAGGAAGAAAGATAAGAATGCAATAAAACGTGGGTAAATTTAGGAAATAAAAGTAAAGCTTAGAACAGGGTAATATAAGTATGTCATGAGTAGAAATGATAAAAGAAGTAATGGAAAATATGATCTAGTTTCTGGTATATGACAGTTGAGAATAGGAGGCAATAATAGAATTGTGTAGATGCATGACATCACATCCCGAATGTATGTAGTGACTGCAGACAGATAATACTTAGAAGATACTAAGGAAGAATATGAAATAAAATAACATGATGAACCGCTCCAGTTCAGCTTTCCATGCGATGCTAACAACTTATATTATTTCTATTATCTGTGTGTAAAGGATTCCTCCTTAGAGACTGGAGCCAAACCTAAATCTACTGAATGATTTGATTACACGGCTGTGCGACTTTGAATGATATCGATGCATCATTGAATTTATTGCGGGATAGGATAGCATTGCTTTCCTCTGTCTCTCTCCCTCCCCAAATACAATAAGAGGAAAATAGGATGGAGAGATGTAAGGTAGAAGTTGGACTGACACAGTAATAGCCCTTGTAAGTAGTGTACGAGGGAATTGTGGTGCCTCCGTTCACAAATTGTTACCTTTGTGGCAAGAAGAAGCTAAAGAGGCAAGCGATTCGCCAGTCAGAATCAAAACCTCTGCAACAGACGTACAAAGAATAGTCCAGTTCAGCAGCACAAGGTACACAGTATACAGATACATGCAGTACCTTAGAATTATTGTAGTTTTATGTATAATAGTATTATTACAACAACTGTATTGTACTTGTAGTTTCTTCTTTAGCTATGTGATGCGAGTATGTATGTACAGTGGTTTGGTTTAGTCGAGTTCCTTTGCCAATTTGTTTCTCTATTCTAAATCCTCCTCTAGATATACTTTCACAGCTTCGTTGCTGCTCTTACTTTTTTGGTCTGCGTTAGTCTACTGGTCTCGGCTGAACTACTTCTCTCATTTCATCTTCAGTTTCCTCTCGTCTATTTCATTCAATCTACTTTTACAATTTACTAGTGCAAGACTGTCTTTTCAGAAAAGCTCTCTTAGGTACCTTATATTTAGATATGTATCTACGCGTATCTGATCTCTCTTTCGTCTACAAGGCTTTTGTGGTTTCATCTTGGTTTACATTTAGTGAAATACATGGTGCTATTACTTTCCTGTATGTAACCGTAGCCATGAAATGTGAATGAATGCACCTAACAATAAGTACATTTTCAAATTTCATTGTTCAATGCTCAACTGCTCAAGTCTCCTGAACTGAACTCATTCTATTCGTGTCTCTGGAGCCCAGAAACAAAAGATATTTCAAATGTAAGTACTACTAAGTACCTATGTAGGTTAAGTAGAAGGTGACTCTTTGGTTTCCACAGTAGTATATGAATAGCTTATGCTGCCAACAAAAGGTTAACCTAAGTGCTCTTAATATTACCAGCACAGCGTTTCTACTGCGTTGTTACTACAGAACAGAACAGAAAGCAACACGAATCAATAACAGTTTCAATATTTTAACCCAAGTTTTCCTTTTTGCTAATGAAACAAAGCAGAGAGGTTCGAAGGAAATGTAAGAACAAATACTGCACGAACTTAAAATAATTAAATGTTTGTATTAAAAATATTACGCAAGAATTGGTAAGTAAAGATGTCGCCTTGTTCACTTATCAAAATATTAAACAATATATACTTTTAGTAGCACACACCAACGACCTATTAGCCATATCTAAAACTAAATTTACGTAGTAAAGTTAAATGGGAGAGAATTTTACGGGTACTTGAGTTGTAATTTTGGGTTATCAAAATGTATGTACCATGTAGAAAATTCATTCTTTGAGGTAATCTAACCTTAAATCTGGCCATGTAAATAATAGTAGTACACATTAATGTAGGAATTAAAAATACTTATGAGATTGGGAAGATAGTGGGAACGGAGTTACTTGAGTGCACCGCAGAGTTGGTGAATTTGTGTTTACAAAAGGGTAGGGAAAATCCTTTAGCTGGAAATGAAAGCTTTGGGCTTAGATAAACGAACTCGGAAGAATTGGTAATATTACCCCAGACACATAAGAATGGAGGAAGGAAAAGAGAGATGAGAGTGATAATGATTACAATAGAATATTCTATTGCCATTGCTAGTGCGATAACCTGTTTCTACTTCACATACTTACCCACACACTTATATGCGTTATTCTATGGTGAAAGTTATTCATTATACTCGGTTGGTGGTACTAATTCAATGTTGAGCTGTGGATTCAGTGCACTATAACGAGAAAGCTACACAACGAAACTGACTACAACATGTACCTAAACACATTTACAACAAGTAAAAGTGAAATGCTTCCGATGCGCTCAGTCAGCATCAGCAATGCTCCAATTATTATATTTCGCCTTGAGTTGTCTTTCTATATTGCATTTGGTGTGCCTAAGTGTAGTCGTAGTCACTTTACATTTACAATGTACGTGAAAAGTATTATAGTTTGGTAAAACTGCCTAGGCACTCATACAACACACTCGACTCATCCTATCCCAGCCAAACCACAAACTGTTCATAGAGAAAGCTCACAAAACCGAATCACAATTTGGCTTCCTTCCACTCAACAGCTGAATCTGGATCTGAATGTGATGATGTGAGTGTCGATTCGAGTGCCGGTGGTTGTTACGCTACTCTTCTGACTTTGACTCTCGTCATTTTATCTGAATACAAAACAATCACTGGGAATTCTAATCCTTTCCAATCTTCACATAAATACAAATAGTCTACACAGCAACAGCAACACTCACTCTACTGAGTATCTCCTCAAATAATCTATATAGAGTACTACTTAAGTAAGTACGCGTACATTTAAGTATGTAGAAACTAGCAAAATTGCTGTAGGCATCAACCAACCAGATTAGTATCCCTTTTACTTTTCATTTAATATTTACAGTCTAGAACCACTATTTTATTTCCATTTCCAGTGTGCTAGAAAATAATATCAAACCAGTTATTTTTATTAAAGCTCCTCAGATACCTGTGCTTCATTTTCATCTATTTCATTTTCTATAATGTAGTTTTCTTTCTGCTCAACATGTAATCGCCTCACATTGCATTCTAGTAAATTTCGATTTCGTTGTGGTTTCGTTTCCATTTTGTGATACTGCTTGCTTTCCCAAGGTGAATTTCCAATTACTACTCTCACAGTGAGGGCAACCACACAACACAAAAGTCTAGAATATCAGTTCGCATTCAAATTAATTTACAGTCTACAGATAAAAGGTAAACAAAAATAATTCCTGAATATTTCTCCCCAACAGCTATTTCCCTTTGCTAATTTCTATTTTCATTTCCATTCACAAGTGTAATTTATTTTAGTGCTCTCATTTCAGTAATCTATTTCTGATACACTCTGATACTCTGATCTCACATCCATATGAATGAGACTACCAAAAAGCAATGCAGAGAAAATCTGCTCTGGAGCATCGAAATCGAAGTGCATGGTTGTGGTTTTGTACTTTATTTTACTTGGGCTACATAAATCGCGAGATTTTAGTAATGTTAACTAAAATTGTTTCAAACTGATAAGAATCACAAATAGGTAATAATTGCAGTAATTGGCTACTTTCATTCACATTGTACCGGAAAATCCATTTTCCAAAGTAAATGGATAAAATTATTGAGCCTTTAATATCTTATGTTCCGTTATTTGAGTATCTGTCTGATCCGCCTCATATTGACAGAACCATACAATGGTAAAAGTCAAAGGTAACGTTGAAATTCATGTTAATGTAATTAGGAAAACGAATGTCTACAAACACGTCCCGTATTCAATGTCTATATAGTTGACAAAAAGAACTTTGTAGCAAAGATGACTAGGTTTTTTGATTTACATTTTGGATAACTGAACATCTTATTGTTAATGGATTGTTTTACAGTAAAGTTTTCTTGAGAGCCTACCTGTGAAACATTTGGATTACTGGGAATTATTCAAAAGAAACTAATTGCAAGGCAGGAAATGAAATAAAGTTGGATTGATGGAGCGAAATGAGTGAAAGCTGCTGAAAGTTGTTTAAAACAAAGTTAACTCATTCCACTTTCTAAGTAATCCACTCCCAAGCCACAGTTTCACACTTAAAGTTACGAGCAAGTTCCAGACGGAACAAGACGAAATGACACGTAGGATAAACAGTGCCTAATAGAAGTGGAACTAAAAGTTATTAAATTATTCTGCATATTTAACACGAATTTATAATTGGTTTGTAACACAGTAACACTCAACTAACCCCGAACACAATATTCATATTTTAATGCCCATATCCAGAATCAGGCAATTTACATTAAGTCCAATATGAGGGATGTCTGAATTAAGGCATAACCATGTAAAACTCGACATTATAAAAGCACAGGAGAATAATGCGAATTATAATGTTTAAATGAAGAAAGTTGTTTGCAAATATTATAATTCACTTAAATTCTATGTATCTACCCATGCAAAATAGGTGGCATAGGTATACTTCGTTGAGTTTCTGTGTATTTATATACTTTCCACAATGAAAGCATATGGTTCAGTGGTAATGTTTATAAAAGGAGACGAAGAGAAGTACAATTTTGGACAAGTTAAGTATTTAATGCTAAAAGGAAACCTTGGTACGTTAGTTCCTTACTTAAAGTCAGACTTAAATTATTTTCCTTTGAATAAGAAGGAAGTGAAAGTTGTTCGTCGGAGGAAGCTTGTTATAAATTGTTCTCAAGTGTGGGTGGGGAAACTAGAATATTTCTTTCATGTTCTGTTCTGTTTCACTGAACCGTATTCTTCTTTTAAGACATTAGACATTGAAGAGAAAAGAACTGAGTTGAGTCACTATGGATTTGCATTAGGACTTTGTTAGCCAAAGTGAGTGAGAGCAGCTGTCAGATTCGCAATTCGTTGGCTATCATCTGAATAAAGCGAAGACAAGCAAGTCAAGTCTACTAGTTCTGCAGTATTACTTTAAATGTACTGTGCTCTCTCCTACATTTCTATTTTCTATAGAAATACCACGAGTTATGCCATACTTTTAGTTTACATATGTTAATAGCGATTGTGCGCATATGTCGGTATATATTAACTAGAACATATTTTATTATAAGTAAATGTAACAATCGTACTTTGCAATTCTGAATATGTATATTTCCGATAAATAGTCCTTTTGGATTTATTCCTTCTACGTATTCAGGCTGACTGACGAAACAGATGAAGATTTACTAACCTCAAGTAAAAGTCAAAACGTAAAAAGTACCGTCTTCTACGAGGGCAAAAAACCAAAGGGAGTTCGTTAAAATCCTTTTCATCTACCACAAACAAAAGTATGAAAAAATGGATGCTTTTATCCTTTTACTACAGTTCTGACTGGACGTATAAATAGTAACCACTCTACTAGAAATTTTCAATCCAAAATCAGGTCATCGTATCCAAGAACTTAACTTACAGTATTATACTTTATGAAATGCATTTCGGTATGCACGGCTGAATCAGTCACCCAGTAAAACCACGACTTAAGCAAACTAAAAGG
Source organism: Yoshiicerus persimilis (assembly GCA_020352615.2). Taxonomy (NCBI): domain Eukaryota; kingdom Metazoa; phylum Arthropoda; class Collembola; order Entomobryomorpha; family Tomoceridae; genus Yoshiicerus; species Yoshiicerus persimilis. The sequence goes on along the minus strand of CM036941.2, from coordinate 36,015,395 downwards.
GACCCTGTACTTTGCCAAAAAGGAAAATTGTCTAACTTCTGGAAATATGAGTTCTATATCTGTCGTATTTAAAATCATGGAATAAATTTTACCAGGGAAGGTGTACCACGGATTTTAGGATTTAGTATTCAACTTTTAGATATTTATGTCCTGCAATAAGCGAAAATGTGAAATATTATGCTGGAGGGTAACCTTATTGCACGCTTATACATGTAGATATATTTATTCGCACTAGTGTGGACTTTTGATGATGCGTATCACCTATACGCGTGCTTAGATATGTGCTTCTTTCGAATGTCACTGTCAAGATGCATTCACTGACTGATCGGTAGACCTTGTTTCATGCATGCGAATGTTGTTTAATTGTTTTAAACATGATCAGGACGTCTAAAGAGAAATAGGTATTGCTATATTTCTATGCATACCATATATTATTCTTGAAAATAGCGATTAGAATTTCATAAGTAGCAAAATAAAAATTATACGTGGGTGTTCTATTATTAAATTCTCACAAATAAGCTTGCTATTGAAACTGTAAACATATGTGGTCATCAGAAAATCATTTAAGCTTATTTTGAATTGATATAACTCAACTTGACTCTGACATATCAACTGTACAGTATAGTTACTATCCTATTTATCTTATATAGGACTGCTATTTCTGGATAGGTACAGTGTACACACACTAGAGCTATCTGGATGTGATATGTGGGTTTAACTTCAAGTTATATTACAAAAATAACTAAAATTTTGAAGTAAAGCTCTGATACTTAAAGACTCGAAGCTGGACCCTGGGGAATTCTAACTAGGCAGGTTTCTTGACCATCATCATAAGCCATAATGCAAAGCGTCTCAAAATTTGAATGGAATAAAAAATAGATATGAATGGAGGAATGGACTTAGACTTAACTGTATGTCAACGGACTGGCATTGTTATAAAGGTATCTATCTCATCCTTTTATAACTTGGTAGGGCAATTTTTCATCTAGATGACTTTTGACTTACAGACCCGTCCTTCACGTCCTTTAAGCGATATGAAATAGAGTGCTTTTCTATCCTTATAGAACCATATCATTTTAGCGTCTCTATTATTCCTCAGTAGCTGAAAATAGAAGAAATCTAATAAATTCCAAAAATTGTTCGGGCTGGATGATAAATATCGTTATGGAATTTCTTATCTGCCCCTACTATGCATTTTCGTTTCTATTACAAAAAGAAAATTGGAAATTGGACATAATCCTTCGCAATGGTATTAAATATAACGAGACCGTGTGCCCCGTGCTACCTAAAACCGTAGTTTTCGATTATTACTAGACATTAGGTAAATACCATCGCATTGGCTTCGAGCTTTCTTAGTAAAGAATTTGCATTCAGGTAGTAGTGTGACATGCAATAAAAAATAATTTTCAATAATCTAAGGCAGGACGGGCAGGCCGTGCTAAACTAAACTTTTTATAGCGTAAACGGCGAAGGTTGCCCTAAGTTTGTGTTAACACTTTTATTAATTTAGTAATACACATAAATTGTAGTACAATATACTTGACATAGTCCAGAAAGAAAGTAAGGTCGTCTGTTTTTACATTTACGACCTGCTTGCCTCTTTACCTCCTATTGCATTGGATTGCATTGGACTGGCTAAACTAGGCTTGTCTTGACTTAAAATATGATAGATCTGATAGAAACTTTTAATGGTGATTGAGCACGCGAAAAAAGCACTATAACTTGACAGCTAGTTTAACTAATGTCAAAGGCAAGGCATGAAAAGTAAATTGAGCAATAGCATTTTAGTTAGCGAAGTAGAGTACTACTTTTGTATGAAATAATGTTAACTATGGAGCGTTGTAATCGTGACAAGATTGAATGAAACTCACAATCAACATACGACAGCCAAGAAAATTCCGCGGAGCCGACACAAGTTCACATCAAAAGGAAAGTCTTGTCAAACACAAGCTAACCTAAAGAGATATCCATGAAAAAGTCGTATAAGCCAAACAAATGGGGAACTAAATGCGTCTTTCGTACACGTACTACGTATACCTAACATTTATCCTTACACTTATAAATGGCAATCCTAAGCTGAAATCACAAAAGGAAACCGGCTTTCTTTTTGGCAAAACGAAAAATTTTCGAATAAATATACTGCGCGACAAGGCACGACAGCGGAAAAGGCAATTGGAATCGGTAAATTTACACTGCACTATTAGTTCATAGTTCATAATCATTAATATAACAACAACAGAGGGCTAATGTACTAGTTTAATTGTAAAGAACTTCATATCGCACTTAGTGCTAGTCAGGCAATTTGCTGCATGTAAGTAAAACGTTTAACTATTCTTTAATTGCATAAATATATAGGAAAAGCTATTAAGCCAATGTTGACTTTATAAACACGAAATTATCCTAGTAAACCTTTCCGATTTTGTTTTCCTTTCCATTATATACAGAATAAAGAGTGAATTGTTGTTGCGTTGTGGGTTAGAAGTACGTTCGGTTTTGCTTGGGTGAAATCGGATTTATAAATAATATTAGGATTCATGTGAACATATGCGTTCAGTGCATTGTACATGTAGCGTTCTAACATATGTAAATAAATAAGTAGATTCATGTCGTGCTCTCAGTAAAATTCACAACGAAATCCGTCGTCTTATCTCAAGTTATCTCCGTGACAGAAATAAATTTATTTCGAAGCAGTATAGAACTCATTTGTCTATTTATAGAAACTGCCACAACTTCAGTAATGCATATCCGTTAGTTAGAATAACAATAGAATCTACAAAGTGTACTAAACTATTTGAATACATAAGAATACGTACGTACCCCGAAAGGTTTCTAGCCACTGTATACCATATTGAAAGGCAGACCTAAAAACTACGTATGAAATGTCAAAACACCTAGTAAGTACAAGACCTCACGGAATACATTACATTACATTATTTTCTACTTTCAAATTCAGATGTCTAACTGAACAAAACTACTCACTCTTTGACAGAACTAAAATCAAAACACTAAAGTTTCATCGTTCAGAGAACAGAGCAATGACTAATGTGGCGAATAACATCAGAATACAGTTGACATTCGGACAAGACAGGGCATCCTCCATTCTGAATTACAATGACAAATTATCTAATAGAAAACAAAGCTTAAACAAAAGTATCTACTTTAATACTGGCATTCACTTAATTCGATTAAATGCAGCATTATATGGGTAAACATGTATGATGCTCTCCTTCCCAATGAAATAGATAACGAGTGAGTGAAGCCAGACTCATGTGCAGTAATGCATTTATTTATGTATAATGTTAGTTACGTATGCAAATGCATGCAGTACACAGTACAGTCAGTACTTTATAGTACGGTTCAGTTCACTTAAACTGAGATAAAATGAAACAATGGGAGCTAATGATGAATTGGATTGATTATGCAACACAATAGTTGTAAAGTAGTTACATGAATCACATAGTACTTATTATAGTATACAACACAACAGAGTATGCCAATTTAAATTAACTATGCAATTGTACGATTTATGTGGCCACTAGGCCGTCAAGTGTTGTGCATTACAATGACAACAGCCTTTAACTCTTCTGACTCACCCGGAAAGCTGCCAAATCACAGTTTAGCGGATAGCTCATTTATTTTACTTTAGTAACGACTTGGGGTATTTATGCACAATGTAAGGAGCATCTCTCTTTGCAATAATGCGTATAAGTAGGTACATCGTTGTGATTCAATTCATTTTCACGGTGACTCTGCATAAAGATCTTTAGTGACTGAATGAGTGAGTGCATCATCAAACCGGTAATTCCATTCCTATTGTCATCTTGTTTCATCTTTGGTGACTGATTGTCATTATGACTTCTCTAGTCAAGAACACATTTCCTGCAACTCGTGTTTGTCATTTCCTGTCTTCACTACAAACTTTGCCAATGCCAAATATCAAAATTCTACTTAAACAAGGCTCAACCGTGCCAGCGAAGTCCGAGAACACATTTCTCTTTGTTATTTGTCAATCATAACACTAGAACGAGCTCAAAATTATTAAATATGTTAATGTCTAACCAAACCATTTCATGCACAAAACTCATAATATAATGCAAATTCCAAGAATTAATGAGTTCTTCAACGTAAGCATTCGCATTAGTATAATAAACTTTAGATAAGGCTATATAATATAAAGTATACCATACCAGTAATGACAATAGTATCTTAAAAAAGTACATTACTGTGTTCCGTGGTGTAACTATTGATTAAGCAGCGCATTGAACAATATCAAATTTCTGAAAAGCCAACTCACTACCTATGCGTAGAAATTTGAAGTGGTTCTACTTATCTACTGCGCTTAATAATATTGACATTTTTAGTGGGTAATATAGAAATTGTACATCTACAGACTTGCCAATAATTTGTAAGGATAATATTAGGTGGAATAGCTTTGAAGATACTGCATTTCAATTGCTGCTAGCATTGACATTTGTTTTGAAGGTAACAAACTCAGTTGAGGAAATTTTGTAGTGTGTAAATATTTTAATAAGTACCTAGAATAATGTTATGTCCATATTTCTACAGATAGGTAATTCGAAGGAAAAGTTTTGTAAGTAGCCATTAATTTCGATTCATGCTGCAGTTCTGCTGCAATAGAAACAAAATAGTAGCAGTAAGTTATGGCAGGTAAATGAACCTAAAGTAAGGTAATTAAATTAGTATCGTTACTTCTCGTAATTCATTGAAGACCATTAAAATAGAAATATATGACAATATTTACGAAGGAAGTGCAGTCTCAATTGGCTATTAAAGAAAGGAATTTTGTGATAGAGCTTATGGAAAGGGATGTGGACGCTAGAAATTTGAGTGTCTGTAATCTAGTCTGTAAACATAGAATTCGGAAAGGTTATTATATGTAGTGTACTGCTGTGCTATATACCATGTGGAATAAGCAGTTGGCGCACATGTCTCATAGAATTATTAAGAACCATTAGAAAGGGTAAGAGTAAGGAGATAGGAGGAAAGAAAGCTGCCAAAGGAAGGTTGAACCGCGTCGAGGGAGAATAATATTAAGGAATTTGCATTTTATTCGCAGACTCAAGAGAATAGGAATGGTAGCCAAAGAGGCGTATTGCATCCACCTTGGATATAACTATTACCTTTGTAGTGGAATAGGCTTGAATCTCAAGTATATACAGTTTAGATTGTAGGAATCTGTTTTCACTCTTTGAAATAGTCTATTAGTGGAGGATTTCTATTTGGGAAGGTATAGAAATAGAGTAAGCTCACCTTTGGCAAGGCGCGGACCCCAAACGGAAATAACTGGTTGGCCTAAGTTAAAATGTATGTTCACTTTTTCAGGTATTCTGCAGAATGGTCTTAGTCTAAATTCGTTGAGTCTTTATGAATGGAAAGAGGAAGGAAAAGTGGCCTATTTCATATACGCTCCCCGGCCTGGCTGCCGACATTATTATTGTGCTGTCCTGCTGTTAACTTCTGTACGAGAATTGGAAGCGCCTGGCGTAGCTAATGTTGTGTAATAGTACGATGTACATGGGAATGTATTAAATGACACCGTAAATGCCATGCCTTAGAAAGCGCAGTGTATATATAGTTCCCGAAGCAGTTATTGCACCGGAGTCGTCGTTTCGGAGCGAGAATAAATTTGCCGAATGTAGAAAGAGTTGAAAGCTAAACGGGGCAAATCGTAGTAAGTATAAGGAAAGGCTAAGGGAAAACCAAAGGAAACTAAAGCCGAAACGATCAAGCTAAAGCCTACTGATGTGAATGTGAATTTGAGCCTAGTGACTTGACTTGACTTGACTTGAGAAATCTAACAAGAGAACAGACTACTCCAACAGCCTAGTACACGGAGAACAGAACAGATAAGAGCAATAGCAACTAAAACCTGTTGAGTATAAAACTATTACATATACATAAATACATGTAAACGTACAGTTAAGTTCAGTCAGTCAGACACGGCCAGCCCCAGCCCAACCCTGGCCGCCTGTCCTGGCCCTTCCCCACCATCCATCCGCTTCTTCAATACATTACCTTTCCCACTTATCTATCTGCATTACTCCACATATCTCCACTACTGTCTTAGACTTAAGTACATACTGCAAACTACTGTATACAGCTTGTTCACATCAAACATGTAATTGAATTTTTGGCCAACTCATATTTTTCATATATGGAAAGAAAGTGAAAGCCCGCTTTGAATTTCCCCTTCACTCCACTTCCCTGCACATCACTTCTACCTGTGATTCAATTCAATTTCATTCGCATCAAATCGACAGCCTACATCACTCTTACACTCACCTTCTCCAAAATATTACTCTATATACAATTCACCTGTCCTCCTTTCACCTGAGCTCCACCAATTCTTTCACATTCCACATTGTCATCCATTGTCTACTCTTGTCTGCGTCCTTGATTTATACCTGGCTGCCTTAGAAGAAAAATTTCATTTTCTCCTAGTCTTTTAATAAAGGTTATTCATAAAAAATATTCGCTAGTCAAAACTCAACTCTAAGGATCAAGTTAAAAAACAATGGCTTAAAGCGCTGATTACTACTCATAGCACATTGGACTACTGACGTGCACGTCACATCCAAGGCAATCATTGAAAATAAGCTTGAGTGGGTATTAAAAGATTGTTTTACAATACATAACCGTCACAATTTTTCATTACGCAAATTTGTAGGTAGTATTTTTTTTAGAAAGTATCCCTTTTCGCCACAAGATTTAAATAATGGATTGCTTTCAAGAGAAGATTGAGAATTTAAGGATTCAAAAAAGTATATTATAAATTATAACCGCGAGCTGTTTGTACATTTAGGCAACTTATCCTCCTACTTTGTTCAGAAGCAAACTCGGAATATCAGTATTCGGGAGTGCTGAATTTCAATATTGAAATTAATGAGTGCAAATACAATGAAAGGAAATGATAGTTTTGATTTACCATCAATGGTATATTAAATTCTCAACGGTATGCATAATGGAACCATCTCTGTGGAAGCAGCATCTATTATGCAAGGAGTATATTGCAGTTAAGAAGCCTTTGCTCGCACTAATATTACTATATATAGCATAGGAAGGAAACCCTTCGGTTACAAAAGAGAAATACAGTCAGACATCAAAATTAATGATTTGTTTCTGAAATAACAATGGAGGTTTACATATAGGGTCTGCGTTCAACCTCTTAGGAGTAGCCTGTGCAAACCATATAGAACACTTAGGCGGTTTCGTTGTATCGCATTGTAAAGTCTGGAGAAAAGTAAGGATTCCAGTATGTACGAGTGTGAGACGGACAGAACGGTGAATGAGGTGAAATTTTGAACTGTCGGATGGTGGATCGATAAAAACAGCATAGAAACTCGTTTCAGCATCCTTCTCATCTCATGCAATATAAATACCTACCTTCAAACACTACACCTTTCCTTGTAGTCGTGGAGAGCATGTCCCACCTTCCATGTACCTATATACCTGATATTGCTATGTGCTTTGTGTGCCAACTAAAAATATGCCTGGCCATCTGTCATACATAGATACACATCGAAATACAGCCATATACATACTTCTATATTTTGCGCCATACTTAAGTACCTATTTATGTACTAAGGTAATATGAGACTACCAATATACTAAAATGGCTTATGTGGTGGAAAGGTAACATAAAGTAGATCTCACTTTCTAGTAGATACTATATGCCTCGGTCCAACCATCCATATCACGGTTAGAAGAAAAAAGATCAGGAACCAGAGGGTATGGATGCTTTAAGGAAAAAGAAACATGAGGAAAGACTGAGGAAGACTCAGCCAGGCTGTCTCTTCAATCTTCAATTCCCAACTGAACTCTATTTTCCCCTTTTAACTTATTGTAGGCTGTTTTTGTGTAATGTAATGTAATACAGATCCAATGTTGCGGCATAAACATGACATGCCATTGCCGTCATAGAAAATAATGGAATGTACGCAGAACGGAAAGTATCACCTCGTTCATTCGCACACCGTGACATGACATGGTGGATGGAATGTAATGCGAGGTGAGATGAGAATACGATAGAGACAGCGATGCAAAATTAGCACTAGGGGGATTTGATTTCTCAAAGTCAAAAAAACTAAGGTAATATACATTTATTACTTTCCTCCTGCTCTAAACATAGCGCTCTCTCTGTAGTCAAGAATATATTTTATTCACAAACTCTATCTGAATTGTGCTTGTTCCAAATTTTCTATTCCTTTCTGTATATGTATATTTTACTAGGTATGCCGACTCGAGTGCATTATAGTTCTGACATGGCACTAGCTCTTTCTTATTGGATTTTCTTAATGTTTTCCCTGACACAATGGTGCATACACATAAAACATAGATGTTTACATATGTATATATATAAACTGGTATTCGAAGACCTCAACTGCAATGCACTGATATTAATGTGTCTTCAGCAGTATAGTACGGTATGGTGGACTTACTTACGATTAGCTTACAATCTACATATTTAAAGTGTTTGATAATAAGTATTTCTTATATAGATCCTAAGAAATAGATCGGTATTGCTAAACAATATAACTTCTAAGGTGAAATATACTCTAGTATTAGCAGACTTACCGAATTCCTTAAGGTATAACTATGTGTACTATAAGTTACGAAAGTATTGTATGAGAAGGATATGGATTAGAAATCATGCGGAGGCAGGTGTGCCGAAGAGGATGAGTTTGTGGCAGATATCTCACAGCCACAGCCTGGTAGATGGGGAACGGCTGATTGTCTTCATCGTCTTCGACTTCCAGCTCCATTTTTAGAATTCACTCACTCACTGACTTGACTGATCTTGACTGACTTATAAAAACTCGGTTGCAGTGCAGGATGTTCGGATGCGAACTACGGTTGGGTTTTAGTGAAGAGTAGTTTTTCTAGCGGCTTCTGTTCTGTTTTGTATTAGTCTGTCGGTTTTGCCCGTTCCGCCCGTGTTATATAGCTATTTAAACAATACTTTGGCTATAACTGTGTTGAACAACAAGAAAAACTTGAAGAACGCGATCTGCTTGAGTCAAAGTGAAGTAGGAAAATCTATTCTGGATATTATTGCCAGACAGAACTACAAGATAAGTTAAGTCAATGTCGAGTCAATTCTAGCTTTCGAAATCACTTTGAAAAGACGAGTGGATGTGTGTGCTTAATATATGTATTTTGGTTCTATCTGTTGTATAAGTTGAAATACTAAGATGAGGCTTTTCTTTTGATTCGACTTCTTAAGAGATCACACACCGTCAACTCCAAGAAAGCAGAAGACCACGAGGAGAAAACGAAAACCCAGTCCAGCTTCCAAATAGCATGAAAGAGCTTATAAAAAGATCTTTGCTTTTTAGCTTTTTGTCTGGCACGGATAAGGGAGATTTAGCTACAACAAGGATTTCGCCGATGCAAGCAACGGGAATCCTAGTGTTCCGTGGATTTGCAGTATTGTTGAATTATTTACATTATGAATGAACTGAACTTTCGTCAGTAGTCAGGACTATAGAGGTTCTTCCACAGTGTTGCATTTATACTTTAGCATTTTCACTGGAACTATTTCTTTTTCACTTTGCTTTGTTCACTTTTATTTCTTTTAGTCTTTGGAGTCTTAAACTTGTGTCTACGGACAACATAAGTACATTACATGGTAACTTGTTTTAGGTTTACAAAAACTACTACGCTAAACAACAATGTGATGAAGTTAAAGTAAATGGTTAATGAAGAAGAAAAGTTTCTGTTTTTTCTTATTTTCTTTTAGACCCGGGGTAATCACTACTTAGAACAGCTATTAGGTAGTTGAGTGGAAACTGTATAAGGGTCAGCAGGAAAAAACCCGAATAACATAATAAGTTGTGTCCGGGCATTCAGTCTACGTTCACTATTGGGAAGAACTACGAGTTCAGTCAGATCATTGAGAAAGAACATTGTCAAGAACAAAGAAGAAATAAATTTACATTAGTTTGACCAACTCTGAGTCTCAAGTTTGTCCATATCTTCTATTCATGATTCTCCCTACTATACATACATATTAGTACTTTTCTACTGCTACGTCAAAGATAAAAGGTCAGCTCCTATGGACAGACATCCCAGCAATACAATCCAATGTCTCTTTGCCTGCGTCAGCTGCTTTTCTTGGGTTTGACTGTTCTCAATTGGATTGAAGTGGATTGAATCCGATCCGGTGAGACGGAATCGTACCTAATGTCGAAAAGCAGTAGAATACACTCAAGTTACTCTTGCATGCCTTGTCCTACACCACATCACACTTTTCCATGTTCTTTAGCCGTATAAATTGTAAATAGAGTACCGACTGCCGAGAGACTCTTTTAATATCACTTTTCTCCGTTTTATTCACACAAAAAGTCACAGCCAAGACAAGTTCAGTACAGGGGATTGGATAACGGAACCAATGTCGCAATAATACCAGAAAGTTCTATTTTCTTCTGTTCAATACTGTAATACAGTTGCCTGAATTGTCCGTGTCTAAATGTATTGCGGTGTATGCATGTAGTTATAGTGTATTGATGTTGACTTTTCGCCTCCGAGCACAAACACCATATTGTGAGTAGTCACAGGCAGCAAAAATTCGATTCCAGAGGAATTCAATTGCAGTCAGTCAATTCAATTCAATTGAATCAGCCGTGAAATCATGACGAGTGAAGGCAGAGGAAACTAAAAGCACGAGCGCTCTCTAACACATATCATTTCGATTAGCGATACCGTAATGAACTTAACTACTAATAAGTAATTCATTTCGCTGCACAATACGAGATATTCTACTTATGATAATTGCACTATCAGTTCTTAATTACTTAAGTTTTTCTTTGTGTACAGGTAACAACTTGTAACAGTTTACTGAACTTTTACTGAAGCTTTGACTTGTATTGGTTATCGTATTTAAATCATTGATGTACTCAAGGCTCTTCAAACTGCCTTGGATGTACTTAATTAATTCGTTTATCCTATTTAAATCACACTTATCATTTATTCCTATAATACAATTTTTTACCTTGAGTTTGAAAGCAGGTATACAGTTGCCTTGTGGTTTCTAAATATGACTAATATGGGAAATGTTTTGATTTCCTTGATAGTAACTTAAATTTGATAACAAAAGTTAACTGAAAATGATGCTAACGTATTTACTGACTCGGAGTTGTAGCTGCATATAATTTGCAGAAGTAATTAACAGAGAACTGAATTGAAAAAAACGAAAATGAAAAATAAATAGAAAAGACTGAGCAACAAAGTGTTGCTGCGTTTGCTTTTGTCTACTCAATCCACTTTTTTCTGTGTTTAATAGTACAGTAGTGTTGACTGGTGTATAATTTCATAGGTACTGGGTATTGGTAGGGGTTAATTGTCTCTGTTGTGTTTGAATTGAAGTTTATTTGGTTGTACTTGGTTTAGCGAGAGGAAGGAAAGTGTTAAATGAAGATGGATTGAAGTATTTAGTAGGAAGAAGTGTGTAATAGAACTAGCGTGAGATGAAATGCTGACTAGGTGAAGTGAGTGCCTTGTTTGGTTGTGACTGAATGAATGATGTGTGTAGTGTGTCCCGGGTAGCAGTCAGAGTCGTACTGACGATTGGCTAAAATGAAAACCGAACTGGGAGCGAAAGGAATAGTGCACGGCCTGAAAGCTTCCTCCCCGTGTCTTGTAAACTGAATGAGAATTCCGCCTAATACTGTGGATGCAATGCAATGTGAAGCAACGAAAGGAAGAAGGCTAAGTAAAGCAATGTAAATCCATAAGAGAGACTTGCTATGTGTTTTCAGTTTTGTCATAGCATTCCATTTCTGCTTTTGGCTTGGCATGGCTTTCAGCTTACTTATGTAGTTAGCTTCTTAACTTTCGTAGGGATGAATTCGAGTTTTAGAATGAGTGAGTTCAGTTCAGTCCATTTCTTAAGCAACTTCCTCCGGATACTGTTGCGTTCTCTGCCTTTAGCTGCGTTAGCTTTTCTTCTTTCTCTTATGTGTTGCTCTGCTTGCTATATCTATTTGTATGTACGCGATGTCAGATTTTTTCTCTCCTACAAGAGTCAACTTTACGTTACCTAAACCATGGGTAACGTAGACCTAAATTTGTTATGTTAGCCACTCAAGTCAGAACTCAAGTTCGGTTCACAAATCTCAAGCTACTACTGTTTGTATATAGTGAAGCTCAAGCATCTTCCCTTTCAGCTTCTGATCAGTAGCTCAGTTAGGTAGTATAATATTTGGATTGATTCTTAAGTACATAACGTAAACTACAAATAGCATAGGTACATATACAGATATGTCTACACCGTCTTTAGCTATAGCGTAGTAAGTATGCTACTTACGAAACTATGTGAAATGTGCTTTGTATATCCCAATCTGCAAAAGATTTTAGTCTTGTTACGTGCGTATCTTGTATCCTGGTATACTAAGAAAAGCAAAAATGTAATAGGGAAAGCAAGGAATGGATAAAAAAGAAATAGGGTGTATTACTGTCGGTATGCTTTTTCTGTACGTATACTAACTCCTATGGTATCAGATCAACTAACTGCTAGATTCTTTCTAAAAGAGAAGTTCTAGGTATGTGTAGCACTACACCGTGTTGGACTGTAAACAGCGGAGTAAAACAGATATACTATGGTTTTCTGTATTTGGAATTTCGAAATTGAAAAGGAAAGGTGATCGTGATAATATTACTTGAACAATAGAAATATTCAATATTTCAATAGAAATATATGTAGAATGCAAATATTCCTGTGTTGTTATACGTTAGGACTAGGACAGCCAATATTATGTGATTTTGCTTTATATAATACCTATTTGATTTGATCTCACTACTCATTGCTATTACGTGTAAAATCGTATTCATTACAGTTTTTTCTTGGTTAATGCACTTTTCTTATTTATAACTAGGAAACACTATGAAAATTTTTATTCGCTACGTAGTCAGTTTTTTCAACTTTACAAATTACCTTAAAACCTAAATTATATAATTTCGTAAGAAAATTACATTTTTGATTTGCTTTTGAAATTATTTCAACACCAATGAAGTTATAGGTTCAAAAACTCATCTTTTGTTTCTATATAGTTAAATGAGTACTCATCAATTAGTACGCAATAAGTACACAAGAAAAATTCTATTCGATGGTATGCTTTCTGCAAACTAATGCAGCTACAAAATAAAGAATTCTATTAAATTCTAATGCCGAGCTTTTGTCATTTCATGCGTGTTTTGGATACACACTTGCCAAAAGAGGGAGAGTGAAGCAATTTCTTGCAGCCAAGTCAACTATGTATTAACACGGTAAAGAGTCCGAACGAACGGAGCCATATGATATGAAAATCCCAGTACACTCCACCAGCACTGGCAACCAGACTTCCAAAATTCTTAAGGTACAACACACAATATCATAGCAAAGTATAGTGTACCACACACGAACAAAAGGAATCCGAGTCTGCGCCCACAAATGGAGCTATTGCTATTAATGCCATTACCATTGGATTGGAATTTCCATGAGAGAATACATTCTCATGTATTCTGTGCTCTGGTGAAGGATGTAAACTTATAAAGTTATATAACAAATTCCCAGAGTGTATTAGCAGGTGTGGTTATTAGTATTACTTACTAAATGTTTCTCAAGATTATACATCATGGTTTATAGAATCATAATATAGATTATGGATTAGCATCTATTGTGGCTTTCAACCTATAAATATCTTTGATTTTCTTAAGTTTTTACAAGTGTTGTTAATAAATATACAGTGACAAATCAGTCCTTAGTTAAGAAAACTGAGTTTCAAGTAGTTTTATAATTCTTTGGCGTCTGTGCCTTAAAAATTGGGGAAATAAGGCCAAGTAAAAGAAATAAGGTCTATGAAAAGTACAACTTCGTAAAAAGCAAGTGCAAAGGGAAACTCTTTAATATTAATTACATTTTTTCAGGCACTGGTATTAATCTGCAGTCGCAGTTCTAATTAGTAAAATATTAAACTACTTGCTCTAGGAAAATTAAATTTAGTATTATAATAAAGTGACTGCAACTCTGGATACAAAAAGTAAAATGTTCCTATAGACTCTACGAGTTTCATTGCATGTGTGCATAACTAGCTATCTACAAAGCACACACGGAGTATACAAATACATGCAGAGCTGGAGATAAAGCGGAAACAACTTGAGCAATTATTATTTAACACATTCGCAATCGAAATTCATTTGCTTAAATTTTGCTATGATATTTTGGCCACCCTAATCTCAAGCCCATGCATTTTTCAACTACACGTGTGCTAAATGCACCATTATTTACGTTCCCAAGTAGTACACTATATACTAATTGCCGTTTCCTGTTCCATGCATACAATATCCAGTTAATCGTAACTTTAGGGTGTAAGTAGTTTAAATAAGGAAGGTAACAACGTAACTTTCCACCTTCTATATCGCACCATAATATCTGGAGTTATACATTTGAGTAAGTTAACACGAACACTTTATGTTGATCGTATAAATGTATATACTTTAGTTTAGAATGTTTAAATTCAGCTTGCCTTGATAATAAACAGTAGAACATAATATTATTCGTCAGAAATGGTGTTGCGCCATGGTTTTCATACTTTTCGTAGACTATCTAAATGTGTACGCAAAGTATTCCTAGGCAAGCTCGGCTTAAGCAAGCAGAGAAAAGAAAAGTCACCGAAAATTCCGATGTATGTCTGTTTTACTCTGCATTGCAATGCATTATATATGAGACTCTTTGTTTTGTTTACCACCTCCATCCGACTCCCACGCAGAAATTTGGAGTAGGGACAAATGCGAATACCTTCTTGCATCGCCTAGTCGCTACTCACTACAGCATACGACTACTGCTACATGTTCACATCATGTCAGCCTTTCTCATCATGTACACCAGTGCAGTGCAAGTAGTGTTAAATAATAAAATGCACGACCGTGTATTTAAGTGCACTACACCTAAGTACCTACTGTTTATGAACTGCTCAGTTCGCTGTAGCGAGTACATTACAGTGCACATTAGATATTATTATCGAAATGCATGGCTTTCACATCTGCTGTTCATTGCTAGTATGTGCTCATGCTGTTATGTTCTCTTACCAGTCAGTTGACTTCCTTCTGACTTGTCTCACACTCCAGAGCAGTTGCAAAATGCACAACACATACACACCACACGTACCACCAGTGCTTATGTATATAATATTTGGTTGTTTGTGCTTTCATGACATGGTGCGAGTAAAATCTCAATCTACTCGCTTCAGAATTCCTATCTGAACAAGTCAGCTTATGAACTAATATGCTTCAAATGCCAGCTTTACTATAAAACTTAGTTTCCTCTTGCTCTAGTGAACAGTGCCAATTGCTCTGTCGCAATTCGTCATTACTCTGTCCTCTAGTTTTAGGAGCATTTAGTTATTACACAAAATATTTCAACAAACCTTGTTGGTTTTTTCAATCTTCTTTTCTACTTTATTCCTACTACAAATTTTTGGCTAATTAATCCTTTCTTGTATAGCACAATTATATTATAAACGCAATAGATTAACCAGATTAAATAATGGAATGCTATTAAGAAAATATGCTATATTTATAAACTAACCCAGTTCAACTTTGTTTAGCGATAATAAGTAATTCATATGCTGCTAATATGTAGTTTGCACTGTATTAACGACAGTGACCGAAAGTACAGACATTTATTTATTTATTTAAGATAAAGATAAACGATAAGGTGACTTGTGTAATTACAGCTGTCTATTTTTGCCACAGAAATGCATTGATAGTGATAGGTAATTTTCATAGTTAATCGTATTTTAATTTAGTGCTTAAGTTTTCAAACAATGCTTAAAACTGACTTGTAATGAGTTCTCATGTTTAAAATAGGTAAATAAATAGATTAAGAATCTTTCTTCTGGGCTGTACATGTGTTGAAGATAAATGAGTCACTAGTTGATAAGCAAGTCAGGATTTTCTTTATCCTGTATTTCCAAAAATTCTCAAGATTTTTGGCAGTTGAGCAAAACCTAAATTATAAAACGTGTGTCCTCGTCGCCAGTAGATCAGCATAACTTGAATTGAAAACGCCCAAACAATAGTGACTCTTTAATAGAAGTCGTTGGATAACACGAGTAACACGTACAGCGGTAGTGCATCTTTGTCATTCACGAACATTTTCATTATCTACAGTCCCATCACCGCTTAATTCTGCCTAGTCATTTATAGGTACATGCAATTCCAACCAACTTACCTAACAATTCCAATTTTCCAAGTTCCCGAAATTCTAAAAATAAATTAACGAAAATATTTTGCGAAAAGTTGGAGCCTTTACTCATGTTGAGGTTTTGATTTAATCCTTGTTTTCGAGGACTTTATTTGGTGACAGAGAGTGCAACCACCTAAACTTCCTTCCCCACACATACATCCTTTCATTCATTCAATGGTACTAAAGGATAAATATTTCCGCAGTCACTCATATTCATATCTTACTTAAAATGTTAAGAATCCTGTCGCCATTCCCAGAATTCAAGAACTAACAACTGTTCCTACTTAAAAAGGCAGAACAAATCGCATCTTACTAAACTCTGAGTACTTTTTTGTACTCATACACTAAAAATTAGATTTAAAAAACACATTCAATCTAAAGTTAAATACACTTATGTAAAAAAAATATCCCAAGTATACATAATAAACTTTCCTGCTAATAAAAAATAAGTCTTGTCAGAGTTTATATACATGTGTAGTTAGCAATCAGCACCACCGATTTTCTTAGAGGTGAGCTCTGTTTTTTCCAAGGAGATGCGTATCATACAGGAGAATTTATGTAGAAAAATATAATGGCATCATTGAGAGATAGGAGATTGCAGTTCCATTCCATGCTTATCGTGGATAATCATCTAAAGTTGAGCAGAATTCCGAGATGTAGCAAGACTAGGCAGAACTGTGCACAGTCTTTCCTCTCTCATCCCTGAAAGTCTGAAACTTGGGAGAGTGGAGTTTTGCTTTACTTTCCCTTGTAACTTAGTTTTCCATTATGGTTTATCCATATGTAGTGTATCTGTGATAGTTCTTTAAGGTATACTTTCCATTTAATCCGTGTTCTATACTCATTATAAACCTTGACTCTACGTTACTATTAGCCGAAAGTGATCTTAAGCAGAAAGCAGACTATGGTTTATGTTGATACTTGTGTCTGTAGTACATTTTGTGTTGATTTATTTAATTAACATATGTATACGCAATGAAACGTGGGTAGGAGTAAATATGTAAATGAGAAATTCAGTTTTTTCATACTCTGTGCCTGCTTATTATATCATATCCGTCCGTACAGGTTTCTATACCATCATCTCTAAATGCTATTTTTACGTAGGGGAAGTGCTCTCAAAAAGTACTGCATGGTAGTCTACATTTGGTATTGTTTGGGGGTGCCTTTCGGTTATCACCTATTACACTCCTAAAATACTTATTAGAAGTGTTCAGTCAAATGTAACTTCGAGTTGTAAATTCGAAGAGTGTGGTTTGTGAAATAATGTTTATGACTTTACTGAAAAACGTGTAAATGTAAAGTAGATTTATTGAAATCTATATTAAAACACACAATTAATCAGTTAATTTCGAATGAGATACAAAACGCTCTTGGAGCAATGAATTAATGAATGTTATTGAATGAACGACTAACATCAACTTACTTAAAAGAATGTACGTACGGGGAGAGAGAAAATTAGTGACCGTTATACAATTTAGAACGCCACAATTCGGCGCGAGAAAGAAAGAATAATTCAAAAAGAATATTGAAACCAAACATTACTCCCC
Source organism: Yoshiicerus persimilis (assembly GCA_020352615.2). Taxonomy (NCBI): domain Eukaryota; kingdom Metazoa; phylum Arthropoda; class Collembola; order Entomobryomorpha; family Tomoceridae; genus Yoshiicerus; species Yoshiicerus persimilis. The sequence goes on along the minus strand of CM036941.2, from coordinate 35,997,605 downwards.
GCGTTGAAATAACTATTTCAAAATAAACAATAATAGATGAAAAAATGATTGAACAATTAAAGAGTTAAAAATTTTGCACTGAAATGTCTTGGTCGATAGGTAAAGGACACAGTTTTACGATAGAACGCATCAAAGGTGAACCATCTGCTGTCTTGACCTTAGCAACACGAACACAATTGTCACGTCCTGGATACAATTCAATGATCCGTCCCAATTTCCACTTAAGGGGTGGTAAGCGTTCATCCTTGATTAGAACTAGGCTTCCTGCTTCAATGTTGGATTTCTGAGACCACCACTTTGGTCTCTGCTGCAAACGGGACAAATACTCGCTGCTCCAACGATGCCAAAAGTCCTGCACGATCTTCTGGGTCAACTGCCAACGGGACAGCAAATTAAGTTTCATTGTAGTCAAATCTGGTTCAGGAACGGCCAAAAGAGAATTTCCAATCAGAAAATGACCAGGAGTAAGGGGTTGGAGATCGTTTGGATCAGTTGACAACGAAGTCAAAGGTCTGGAATTGAGACACGCTTCGATTTGGGTTAAGGTGGTAGTCATCTCTTCATAGTTAAGTGGATGATCACCAACGACTCTCTTGAAATGATACTTAAACGACTTCACACCAGCCTCCCACAGTCCTCCAAAGTGGGGGGAAGCAGCTGGATTCAGATGCCACTTAATTCCATCATCAGCTAACTGACTTTGAACAGATTCGCTGAAAGGAAAAGTTTTAATCATATTAATGTAATCTTTTAACTCCCGGTTGGCTCCAACAAATTGGTTCCAGTGCAGACAGGAACATAATTTTTGGAAATGCTAGAATATCAATTAGATTGTAGAACCATTTTTGGATGTGTACCTGTTTTCTCATAAAACTCATAATTGAGATTTTCTTGAAAACATACTCCAATGGCCAATGGCAACCAAAGAACATAGAATTAACAAAAAGTCGAATTTCCTAAACCCTAGCTCCAACAATTGGAAATTCCAAAGAAGCCTGTATTGATCAAGTACCTATGGATCTATTTTACTCTTGACATGTACATCCTCAGCAGTGATATCCACCCTCAATCGCATTTACTACAATTGAAAATATTTTTTGTTCACAAAATTTACAGTGCCCTTGACACAAACCTATTAATTTAATGTAAAGTTCTTCCTTTTATGTATTCTTAACACCTTCCTCATAAAGGTTCACACAAAACGGCAAAATTCAACTTAACTGACTGACTGACAAAATGCATTCCGTTGCAGGACAGCCTTATAACTTCAATTCAAAAAACTTTCAGTCAAATAATCGCGTAATTAATCAAAAAATACAACTACAATTTTAATACACAATATGTAACTGTGTATGCAAAAGTTTCTGTTGTGCACATTATTGATTAGTTCAATTTACTTCAGGGGTACCCTAAAATACTTATCGATACTTACTATAATAATATGCATTCACGATTTAGCCAGCTCGAAATAAGAATATTTGCATAATCACACCGCAAATTCTGAACTTTTAAAACACTTGCAGTACAATAATATGGAAAACTGGGCTTCATTTTAGGGGGGCCTGACAATTCCAGGTGACAGCATGCCTCGTTACAATATCTCACATCAGGATAATTTTGTTGGGCAGCAGCAGCAGACTGCCATATCTCCGGGTAATGGAAATTCGTCCAGAGTGCATCTGCCAGTAGGGGAAAATAAGTTTGGTCCACAAGCAGCTTTGCAATTCGCTCCTTCAGTATCAAATTACCTAAACTCGAGTACGAATCCGCACAACGGCTCAATGCCTTCATTCTCACAGAAATCATCCAGATTGACAAGTCCTGGAAGGCTAATGAGTTTTACTGGAGACTCGGATGGCAGAGATAGAATGAAAATGGGAGAAGCCCCAGCATCACAGCACAGTGACAATTGTACTCTTACTACTAATGGAAATGGAATTATTGGTGAAGTAGTTCCACCATCAAGACAAATAATGAATCCTCCGAGCCCAAAGGTAAACTAGAATCGTACATATGCTTCCAATTTTCCATTAGGTAGAAAGTAGAAGAGTAGCCAGAATTAGCTATTTCTCTGACGCACCTCTCCAACCACGACTGTTAGAGATCTCTGGGTTCTAATCCAATCCGGATAATATTATTGCTTCGTGGCAAGTATAACAGGTATTAAATAAATAGTTTCGTGTAGTTCGCTATATGTAATAATTGGGTAGACCTGAGTATATTTAGAAGGAAGGAAGGAAAAGTTGTTGCAACTTGCAGTGATGTAATTGTTAGCCTTCGAACTTGACAGTGCAGATAGGGAGAAGGATAGTTGTTAAGGGGCTGAGTAGTCATCTTGCAACTCTTTAGTTCTATCTCTATCATATCATAATAGTAAGCATTATTGATATCATCTTAAGCAGCCTCAAATAAACTAATCAGACGAAAGTGGAATCGTGTCTGGTATAATATGACACTGTACATTACCGTATTTCCTCTATTAGTTTCCTGACCAATATCGCCCGGGACTCAAATCATCTCCAGGGATTCCTAATACAGCAAATTACTGAAATAATTCTCCATTCCTCATTTAATAATACACAATGGTCGTCACTATGAAGAAATCAAAGATTTTCCTTTATTTGTATATTTGACAATTGAGACGTGACATATGAAGATATGAATATATATCCATGTAACAAATAACTCCCGGGGGTCCAGGTACTTGAGAAAATAACAGCCCGGGAGTAAAAAGAGGAAATACTGAAATTTGTAAATTGGTATATCACAATCGAGCAGTATGTTATTCGGTGTAACACGATATCTTAGAATTCTTCGTGTGGAGATCTTAAAATAATATAGTAGGTTGCAATGCAGCATCTCAGGGTGATCATAAAGGTGTATCGTGTGCTACGGAAGCGATACGTAAGATACTGTTAAATAAGGATAAAGCAGTTGTGAGTAACGGTATATAAGAGTGGAGCCATAAGAGAATAATATAGTTGTGGATATACATACAATTATACAAGGTAGTTACTTTAGTTTTGCAGACACTGTAACTTGTTATGTGGATTGAGGATGATGTGAGTTTAGTTATATCTGCTACTGATATTTCAGTTTAGTTAGGATTGCAAGTGGATCGATGAGACTGTTTGGTTACTTACATACATAGTTTGTGCTTTGGGTTGGAGTGAGCCAGATGTGATGTCATGTTCTTTCTGAATGAGCTATGGCTTGGTAGGACCTGGTTGTCTCTCTCTGGAGTCTGGATCGGATGGAGATAGAGACTGAACTGAATTTAGATTGAATTGTATGGCAAGGTAAGGTATTGCTGTTTAGTGAGGAGTATGTTGTAGGTATAAGTAGGTACCAATAAAACCAGCAGATAGCTACTTATATAATGGCAAACGAAGAGCTTAGTGTGTGAGTTTCACTTTGAGTTGTTGGATGCAATGCAAAAAATTGATCCAGTGTCAAGGGAAGTAAGCATAAGCAGGCCGTGCGAAATTTCCTGAAGATTAGACACGTACCATCAGAGTGTATCCTGAGTTGGCATGGAATGTACGTGGATAACTGTTGTAGTCGTAGGTAGTTACGATGATGTTGTGTTCGTAGGTATGCAGTAAAATATACGAAAGGCGAAAATAGAATAGATAATAGGGGATCAGGAGCAGTTAAACTGGATACAATTATTATTACATTATTACCAGACCAGATATCGTATTCTGTTCTCTGTCTGCAAATACGTAAGCTGAGGCACGGGCATCAACCACATACACAGTTACCTGAAACACACTATTGATGAGATAGAAGAAAGAAAACTGCTGTAGTCTTTAGAAATGGGAACATTCGGGAACGGATGCAATGTGCTTTGAATGTGAAGCCACTTTTTCTTTAGCTCAATTTCATGTCGGTGATTACATTATCTTGTTTCGTTACGACTTAAAATGAGTTGGTTGGGGTAATCTCTTTCTGTTTGCTTTCACCATAATAGATCTGCTTTACTGTAGTTCAGGATCTGAAATGTCCAGGTGCTTATAGAGTAGTACTATCTGTCAGTTGATATATCCAGAATGTACGTTTAATGTACATACAATACACATGTACTGTACACAAATCTATGTACTGTTACCAAGAATTATACGCAATCACAATTTTGTTATTAAAAGATGAAGGTAAGTCAAATTCAGAACCATAGACTAGTTACTCTGTCTTGCAGAAAATCGACTTTAATGATTTCCCTGTTAGGATATTTGTATGCCTTGTCAGGGTGCAAGAGAATTAACCAAGGCACGGACGGATGCTCATACTCATTATGGGTATGTACCAGAGCATCAGAGACGAATTATTTAAGTGCCTAAATAATAGACCTTAGGGAATGGCAATGGCATGGCTTAATTCATATCGCTAACAGATTAGATAGGTATATCTAGCTATGGGCCATATAATAATATATCTTTTTGTCTTCACTTCTTGACTGGAATTCCTGATTGTTCTTAATGTGAATATACCTAGATCTCCTTCTCAAAATCCTTACCTCTGCCAGGTTCGGATTTCGTTCCTTAGTTCTCTAGGATTTGACATGGATTTTCCCTTTTTGGGCTCTATACGTTGTATTCCTTCAACGTTGAAAGTTGTTACAATTACAATTTGATTACGAAGTACAAAAGCTTATTAAGGCGAATGAATACCAAAGCAATTTGTACGCGCGAAACATTAAGGCTATCTATTTGCTTTAAAATGCACTAGATTGTTAATATAATATTATTTTGACATGTATATTACGGTTTAGGTTAACGAATCACAATATCCTCGGCTTCGGAATTGTTGTTCTGAATTTGGTATTTGAGAGGAAAAATATGGGTTCTTTTTAAAACATTGGCAAGTTACCACAGCACAAGTGAGGGTGACGGAATGAGAAAACATGGATGACATTCTAATATGTAGCGAAATAGCCTACAACCTTTTCTTTGAGCGTGTGTTCGTTCCCACTTGTGGACAGTATTTTGAAATGTGTATGGTTTAGAAAAGGATACGTGTATTTCAGAGTAAAAATTATTTACACTTTATTTGTAACATATTATGCCGATGGGTTGACAATGACATTGGGCGGTTAGTTAGTGTTAGTAAGATTCAGTTAGTAGTGGCAATAATCGGTATTATGTATTATGCTAAATACTTATTTCTGCTTAATATCCAAATACTTTCGATTTCATACACGATTTCATAAAATTGTGGCCAATGCAGGCCAGCAGACTTGAAAGTTCTCCGTATTTAAATACAACACCCAACAATGGCGAAAACCACACGAATCCTTATCTTGATATGCATGAGCTTCGACTGAGGACGTATCAGCAAAACAATAAGCCGAGTCGCGAGGACAAAAAAGTAGAACTAGCTGATTCAATGGCGATAATTGGTAATGGAATTGGAATCGTTCCCGGACAGGCTCATAGTAGCAGGTGACAATCTACGATATAAATCAATTCATTTCTTTTAGAATACTTTAGAATATTTTAGTAAGTACTAGGTTTTGGGTTATAAGTACGTGTGAGACACCAACTGGTATTCACAAAGCTAAAAATTTGCAATCCTTGGCGAGTATGTAAGTGTTTTATAACATAATTATCTTCAAAGAATAAATTTACCCTTTTTGCGACAGGAAAATATGTAGAGCTCCCTCAAAATTTTTTCATACCTATGTATATTATGTGTATAGCAACTTTAATATGTATAGTCTGCATTTGGTATTTTATATAAAGCACCAAAGCTTACAACTGTAATATCAAAGAACGAATCATTAATTTTCCCAGACAGATATGTAATAAGATCAAAGGGTACAAATAATCACTTCTATATGCTACTAAAATCCGCTTTATATGCGTTTTGTATTCAGGTCTTCAGTATGTATCACGTATAAGAATGTTTGTGGGCTATGTTAATGTGTTTTTGTATACGGTGTACATTATTACACGATACAGAGGATATACATATCTAATTTAGTGATATTTTTACCTTGTGCTTTGATACTTAAAGAATTACATCCACTTCTCCACGTTATGGGTATAGCAAAGACTTCGACAAATCATATTCTGAATCCATGTATCCTTTTGTTGATGGTAAAAACTTTCAAAGTCAAAGCAAAGTATCGATGAATACAAACACTGACGAAGCTAGTATGTCCACTGTGTCAAGGGCTCAAGATCTTATAGGAAAAGTCAAAAGTGAGATTGGTAAAGCGAGTAGTCTTGTTAGTCTGAAAAAAGACGGAGCGAGGTACGGAGTTTACGGAGACCATTCTGAAGACTACTGGCTCACCATGGGTGTACCACAGTTTGAAGGTTAGGAATTATAAAGTACTCAAAAATACTTATAGAGCATAATGACTCTAAAGTAGTTCTGAAGTATGTATGGTTTAAATCGCTCAAGTTACGCTTGCAATACTCTATTTTAGATAACCTGGAAAATAGACACTTAAATCGCGCAAAACAGCAACAGTATAGAGAAGCACTTGAATTGCAAATTCGTCAAAAAGAAGAACGAAAAACTTTAGAAATGAAAAAAGAGTACGAGCACCCCCTTGGAGGAAGTCAAATAGACAATGCACTTTCGTTCGGTCAAGCTAGACTGGGGCGGTATCCAAATCTAAGACTGCGTTAGTACCTTTGCATTTGCATAATAATGATATTAAATATTTTCCAATAATTTGTCTACTAGTTGTTCACTACTTTTACACAACATTTGTCTGTTCAAACTATCTAAAAATTATAGCAAGAAATAATTTCTCACGGTTTGAAAACTCAATTATTCATAAAAGTTCTTTCAACGCTTTTCAAAACAAATCATCTCCTGAACCGACTCAGACACCTCCTATGAATACCAGTCAAAAAATGATGAAACCAGAAGTCAGTCATGCTAATCTTCCCAGTAATTATGGAAAACAGGTGCAACAACCCCCTAGTGCACACTGTTTTCCTCAGAGGCCGTGTCTTCCTCAATTCTACCCTATTGGACAAGGACCACAACCTCATCAACAGATATTTCCAATGCAACTACCAACTCCAGTACCATTATATCCATATCCTATGCCACCTGCTCAAAATCCTTGGCAAGCTCCTATGTATCCTTATCATCAATATTTGCAACCCAATCAAACCCAATCTCCGGTTTACCAACAACCCCAGCATTTAAATAGTGATTCTGATTTTAAAAAGCCAGGACAATGTATTTATACCTTTATTTATTAACGCTTCTCCAAAATACAACTTTGATATTTACCATCGGCTATCGTTATAGTACGAAGATAATTGAATGGTACATATTTAATCTGCTTGTTACAGGGAACAATGGGAAGGAATATCCTACAACGACTCAATTACCAATGCATTCTCAACCGTCTTTGAATGAAAATAATTCTGTAAATTGCTGCTTAGGAAGATCACAGTCCCAAACAGCCCAAGATACTTTCCAAAAGGAAGAAAATCTTCAAAAACCATTACTGGTAGCACAATCCTCACCAGTGCACCCAAACCGAAATTGCACCAATACAGACAGCGAAATAGATATGGACAAATTGAGGGAAGACGATTACGAGAATAAAACGAAATTGAAAGTCTGGCAGGTAAGCAATAAAATAAAATTGTAAAAGTAACTATCAGCTATTAGACAATTATATAACTCATATCCGTAGTTTCCTAGTCATTGTATGTTAACGTGTGCAACTTAATTTTTATGTTAAGTCAAAAGCAATGTTAGTCCTTTTTAAATATATATTATTCTTAAATGCTTTCACAAAGACATCAGATCAGCTTCCTGATCCCGAAGTAAAAATGGCCTTTTGGAAAGCCGAATTAAAGCGACAAATTGACGAAAAACGTCAACAAAGACAAATTGAGGAAGAGAAGGCTCTGGAGGCTGACAGACTACTAGATATAAAGATACAGGAGCATATAGAAGCTGAAAGACGAGATTTAAATCTTGGACATTACACAACTGAACAGGTATGCATTATAAAAGGTATTATATTAGTTTAAGTATAACAGCATACTAAATATTTGCTTAACATTACTAATAGTAATATAGTTCCCCGTTAACTACTATGCTATTCACATAGGTAGTTAACACTACATTCGTTAAAACAACACAGACTAGATGAAGTTTTAAGCAAATGATGATGCTTTCGTTTATTTATTTGGGTGTATTGCATGAGCACGTAATTACACTTTACATGAACTGAAGAATCGTTTTTGCACTGAATTACAGACACTGAGGCATAAATTGAAAACTAGGGAAAGTGTTCTTGGAAGAAAGCTAAATCAAGCTGATAAAGTAAAAGAAACTGCCTGGAGGTTGGGCGGGGGTGACGACAACAGTAAGCTGAGTATTCATTGTAGTTAAGAATTTCCATTGGTTAAAATTATAGTGTTCATTTGTAATGTCAAATCGAGAGTCGTGAAAAAAAATCTTGAATTGAGCATGTTAAAAAGAAATTGTAACGTCTGCAATCATACAGTCAAGTGCATAAGTATATATGTTTAACAGATATTAAAATCCATATTATATGTTTTACAATATAGATGAGCATCTAGTTAACCCACACGAAAATCGAATGCATAATAATAATGTAAGAAAACCTAGTCCTCCTCTGCCAGCTTCACAAAGATGCTTTAATAACGACCGTTTGACTGCTCTGGATTCCAATATACGTATGTACTACCTTCTGATAAATTCATACTCAGAAATTTAAATGACGGAAGTGAAATTATATGAATTATCTTTTAGGGGAATTAACGTCAGGGAAAGCTTATCTGCCGAGACAATCAGCTTCCGACCCCAGTTTCTTAAACTATCTTGTAAGGGCTTTGGAAAGTGAAACTGAAAAGCAAGAAAGAAGGCTCAGAAAGAAATTGTCAAGGAGTAATGAATAAATCTTTCACATTTACATGCACAATAGCAATAAACTCAGTAACTGCAATGCAATTAAAGCCAACTATTTGTAGCAGAAATTCAATATGAAAATAGCAGGTTAACAGCATTGCATTGTATGTATAGCCCGGTGTACCAACATAAAATAGAATTCTTTAGAAACATAGAAACATAACTTCCTGTGTGTAATTAGCATTTTAGGACTTTATGGTAAAACACTTGCAGCTTGCAGGTAGGAAATAATTAATAGGCTTCGGAGGCCATCTAGGTTGGTATATTACTACTTTGAATTCTATGTCCACAATACCGCGAACTGTAATGCATTTTAATTCTTCTGCTGGCTGAAGCACCGATCACATTGTACACTAATAAACACAAACGATGGTGTCCGTGGTTGTAGTCCGTAACTGTCAATCACCAAAAAAGTGTTGACGTGTAGATATCCATTTTCTGGTTTATGGTTATCTGCGATCTTCTCGCCAGCGATTTTTGCACTTGCCAAATTCAATTTCATCGTGCAATCTAAATACATTGCGTGGTTTTTGTTTATCAGTGGTGACTTTTTATATGTAATGGGGACTAAGATCAATGATTGGGTGACTGCTTTGTTATTTGTCCACCAAAATGCCTCAAAGGAAGAAAATTCAAAAAGGAGTTCGTAAGTTTTCATAAGTGGCTATTACGAATACGAATGCCAATTTTGGTCAAAATACATCATCATCAATCATCTCAAGAAGTGGGTAACACAGTCAAACCGGATATCTTTACTCTTTTACCCAACTAATTCATTTGTCAACCGATTTGAAAGGGTCATTCTAATGTGGCCATTTTGTGAAAGTTTTGATGCTGATAACTGATAAATTACGACCGAACTGATACTGATAAATAACGAAAGTTCAAATTACATTACATCATCTGGTATTTTGTACAATTCTCACTTTACTTATCCATTCAAATAAATACTGAGCGTCAAATATTTAGGTATAAGTAATTAGTGAGTGGATGTCTGTTCAGAATGGACATTGGGTGGTATTATTGCACTTTGCACTTAGAAAATTAGCTAAAATGCAAAAAATTGTATTCGGATTCGGATTTCCAGGTAGAAGGTCGGCAGGGTAAGTGTCTATGTGTGTCTAAAGAGGAAAGTTTGGGTGCTACTGAACTGAGTGCTCTTTATTCAGTAGCGGAAGGCAACTGTATACAAACGCTGAAACGCTTTGTCTGTTTGTTAGTTAGATTTCAAAGCTCGTCTTTTTTTCATTTCAATCATTTTTCGTGGGAAAGCATACTAATATTAGTACACCCAGCTGTATTTACATTGTTCAATGTGTTAATGATGGCTTTACGAAAATATCTCTTGAATTGTATTTTTTATTGGAGCAATTTTAAAAAAGCTTTAAAAAATGAGCAATGTTCTTTTGTATGTTTGTATTGCATTGCATTTTTGTTTTGCACTTAAAAATCACCTTTGTGTGCAGATAGATAGTGCAGATTAGTGCAGAATACTATTTCATTTTTGGGGCATAGTAAGAATTAATAAGAAACCTGTTATTTGAATCAAGATCACATACGTTTGTGCTCGTATTAATATGTCAGAGGTGACATTTTCATTTTGCAAATTCAAATTCTTGAATCCCAAATCCGGAGAAAACCTACATTCTCCATAATATTTCCCTCAGGCCTCTTTTCATGCTTAACAGGAGGGCAGTAAAATGTCATCTTGTTCATGTTCTTGTTCATATTACACCGAATTTTCCCGATTTCCTCTTAATAAGTATCAGTTAGGCCTGTTAAGCATTTATGTTCTGGTGGTTACATGTTTGTTGTGGTATCGTATAATACACCGGCGGATTTATAGTAGGTCTTTATACGAAATATATGGTATTCCTTATCCTTATTTTATTAATACTTATTCATTTGCTCCGATTGTGATTGTGGTGATTGACTTGTTAGCACCAAGCCGATTAGATGTCCTCAATTCACAATCACGTAATCAGTTGCATTTCCATATTCCCATCCCAGGTTCCACAGAATATATCATTTCATTGTGATACCTCTAAGGCAGGCCTACAATACATACTGTAGTAAACGCTATATTGTATGTATTGTACCTTTTACCTATATGGGACTTCAAAAAATTTTATTCCAGTATTCCATTTTCTCATTTGTAATGTAGTACACGTTTAATTAGTCCAGTGTTTAATAAGTCTATAATCATTCTCCCGCCTGGATTACATATTCAAGTGTAATATTTTACCTTACTTTGTCGGTAATGGTGCTTAATTTAATTTTATTGTGCCCTTTGCCGACATTGAGCCATATAAGGATGTAAGATTTTTGTAGACGAGTTAAGTTAAGCTCTATAACAGATTTAACGCATCCATTGAACTAAGTTCATATTTTTGGCATTTTAAGAGTGAATCAAATTTTTGTGATAAATAAATTAATATATAGCTTTAAAAGGAAAAGCACGGGTACCTACTGAAAATTGAAAATTTACACGAGTGTCCTACTGAATTGCATATTTTTTACTTCATTATAGTAATTATTAATTATATTTATTTTTTGTATTGTTGCGTATTGTATCCGGTAAAAGTACAGACTGTATCTTTAAAATTAGTAGGTACATTGAGTTTTGGCTTGAGAATTCTGAAAATAGTTCTTTAAAATTTCAGTCATTTTGCTGAATTTGTTGCATTAATTAAGAGTGTCTTGTGAACTCAATGATTGAAATGTGAATAATTTTAGTTGTTACGAAGTGTGCATAGATAGGTGCAATGTGCAATGCAATGTCTTCAACTACATATATATATATACGAATCACAAAAAGTTGATTGCTATTTCATACGCACCAATATTATTATGTATATCATTTTTACTTGCATATTAAAGAGTCAGTATGATTAGCCATCCTATGTGCACTATTGGCACTATTTTATTTATTTAACTAACAATCGCACAATTAAAGAGGGATGTTCTTCCGTCGTTAAATAGGTCGTATTGTCGTATCGTAGTATGTAAAGCTCTCAGTGAATCGTGGTCTGGTATGCAAACAAAACGATACATAAATGTTCGACTACGTGGTAGAAAATATGGTGATTGTATTTTTACATTGTTAAGCAATGTTAAACAAATAATAATGGTTCTGTCTGACTTGCAGGTAGATTTCCTAGTCGAGTTGGAAGTTAGGAAGTTTTAAGGATTTTACGATCAATGGAGCAATGCTCTGAAGAAGCAGGGGAATAATATTTCATCCATACTGATACAGGCCGATAGAAACATTTTGGTCAGCGAGCAGTTCTGTGGATCAAACATCACAGTTGATCTTTATGTTGATATAAGTTAACTGTTGTCAACTAAAATCTCCATTCATCTTTCTGTGATACCGTACTTGTAAGTAACAGAATTTTTCACTTTTAGGCTATTAACTGAAAAATCTGTATAGGCAAAGACAATAATAACAAGTAAAGAAATTTTGAATACGAGATGAACATCACAATTCACATTATATGAAATTAAAATGTTTTTAGTTTTACATTCAGTGTGAACTCCATAAGTTGATAGATTTAAAAAAAATGAAGGTTGATTATTTGTTGGCTGCTAGGAAAAACTAAACATCATAAATCTGTCAACCACTTAAATCTAAATCAAACATAACAGAAACCACCGAACCGAGATAACTTTTTCATAACGTTGTACTTCACTTGCTTGGTACTGTATTGTTTTCTGTTTTTCAATAGGTTTACAGAACTGCATTCAATTCACAAACATGTTCGAGCTGACACTAACCAGTGTCATTCAGGCAGCATTTCTTCCTCTTTTCGTTTTTGCATATAGTTTTTATGCTTACGCTCAGAGGTCTACAAATGAATTGGCTGCTGGCCCTAACCGTGAATTTAAAAGCTTTCAAAGAACATACTTGCTTCCGTATTTCATGGCGCTGTTTTCTGGTAAGAATAAGATCAGTCCATGATCTCATATTTTTGCAGACACGTATCGACTTGATTATAATGTGAGATATTATCTCATTATCTGTAGAAAATTAATTCTGATATTTGACTTTTGCTATTTGCAGATTGGTTGCAAGGTCCTTATGTGTACAAACTATACAGCTATTATGGTTTTCAACAAAGAGAAATCGCTATTTTGTACGTGGTTGGATTTGCCTCCTCTGTGACGCTTGGCACTGCTACAGGACCATTAGCTGATAAGTAAGGTCATTTAGTATGATACATGAGTATGTAGGGTTTATAGATGCGTACTTGAAAAGGCATTATCCCCTACCAACCTAACAGGGGTAGTACCTGTCTATCGGTCAGTATTAGCCGTTTTATTCAAGACGAAAAATGTATGCAATTAATTATGTCGACAAATGTTGAATTTTATGATAGATTTGGTCGCAGAAGAATGAGTGTAATCTTCTGCCTCATGTATGCTATTTGCTGTTTTACGAAACTGTCTCCGAATTTCTACATACTTCTTCTCGGTCGCGTGCTTGGTGGTATATCAACGTCCATTTTATTTTCCGTATTTGAATCGTGGTACATTCATCAACATACTATCGCATGGAAATATCCTATTGAGTGGACATCAATGACTTTCTCAAAATCAACCTTCTTCAATGGACTATTAGCCATTGTAGCTGGTATTGTAGCTCAAACTGGAGCCGATTGGTTGAACTTCGGACCGGTCTCTCCGTTTGTTACAGGTTAGTAGTCACAAGTCACAATTTATGGACGATAGTTTTATTTATAATGTAATCAGTACATATGCCGTTGCAGAAGGGGATATTAATTGTAATGAAACTTTTTTTAAATCTTAGCCATTCCGTGCCTTTTAATAGCTGCTCTATGGATTTCTGTGTCATGGGATGAAAATTATGGAGAACAGTCTTTAGGATGGTCCAAATCGTGTATGGAAGGATATCAAACAATCATGTCAAATCCAAATATACTTGCATTGGGCTTAGTTCAAAGTTTGTTTGAGTCAAATATGTACATCTTCGTATTTCTGTGGACACCTGTACTGGAACCAGGGAATCCGCCTGTAGGGCTGACTTTCAGTACTTTCATGATGTCGGTAAGCTGGCACAGTATTTTAATAATGTTTGACGAGCCTATCTAAAGTTAACAATGACAAATGAAATGGGTAAACATGCAAATTGGTATTGCAAATAGAAATCAGATACAGTTCATAAACCAGTATTTGTATTATGAGCATGAGTAAAACTTTAAAGCTTTATGCGTTTTCCCTTTGGCCTTTTTCAGATAATGATAGGATCGTCCCTGTACTCATATCTGCTATCAAAAGGCTACTCTTCTGAAACCATATTGACGTATTGTTGTGCCCTGATGTCTTTGTCAATGCTGGTTTCTGCGTTGTGTACTACTCCCAGTGTCCATAGTCAGCTTGTAATGTTTGCTTACTTAAGTTTTCTTGTTTTAGAAATTGCAGTTGGTCTCTACTTTCCTTGCATATCAACACTAAGGGGACAAGCCATACCTGACAATCTACGTGCAAATATATATAATTGGTTCCGAGTTCCTATGAATGTCCTCACATGTAGTGGTCTCATTGGGATGCATCATTTTGATCATCCTAGAGCAAATCAACTTATGTTCTTAATATGTGGCTCTTTTGCAGCAGTAGGTTATGTAATTGCAAAGCGTTTAGCAAAAATGCCCAAAAAATCAAACGAAGACATTCAAATTATTTGCTAAGTATAAGTAAGTGTCCAGAACAAAAATCGAAGGTTGATGCAAAGCAAATGTTTTAATTTTAATATTTTAATTTATTTGTTTAAAGGTTGAATGTAAAGGCGTGTGTATTTGGTTGTAATTAAAAATTCTTGTGTGTTAATTAGTTAGCCTATTGCTCCCTAAAATTGAGTATTTAAAAAAATACAAACCTCTTGGAATATTTTTATTTTAAGGTAATCCATTGCATATGACACTTTTTGTACTTACGCCTATTCTCCGGAAATGTGATTAATATTGGTACTAATTTTTGGTCTAGTCGAACATTGTTTCTCAATTATTGAAAAATTGACCAGAAATTGTGATTTGTTTTAGGTTAAAAGGCAAACAGTATAAAGGTACTGCATGTACTTTCAATAATTTGACAAATTAGATAGCGTTGTTATTTAAAAATTCGTCAATTATTTTGTTAACTTTTCACTTTTGATTTGATTTAATATGAAATTGCTAAGTGGTTAATTTCCTATTTGTTGGGACAAAACAAAGCTTTAACTTGTAAAGAGGCAAAATGATTATTTTGAGTTTTATTACGTGCTTGTATGCAATAAAATAAATAATTATTATGTATGTAAATATAGTATTATTCATCATGTATTATTATTGTACTAGTTATGTAATATTATTCGTATAAAAATTAATGTTTATCCAAAATCCAAAGACGTTTGTTTATAAGTGTTAACAGAAATTGATGTTTTTAGTTGTTCACTACATTAAATTGTTATGTTCTGTCCAAGGCATTAAGGAGTGCATTCCAGGTGTTAATTTATTAAAATTGTTTTATATATTTTCTGTGACAAGAACTATATATGTTACCATTAGATCATTTATTTGCTGCAATAAACTTTAATTTTCGAGTACGATTTAGTTCTGCTTGTGTACATTTGAATTCCAGTTATTCAGCATTCATTCACTTCCCAGTTTCATTAGTTAAGCAAATTGGTTTACCATAAATTAAATTTTAAATGCACACTCGGCACACTGCGACATTACCAAAAATTGCATACCCTGTAAGGCGATAATTCGTTTATTAATTACCAATTACTGAAAACTCTTTCTAAGTGTTTGCAAATTGAAATGTTTGTTAGCAATACCCTTTAATCATCAATTTCCATTTGATCTAAAGAAAAAGAATAAACTTCTCCACCACAGGCACAAATAAATTTCCCTGTGGTAGGATGAGTAGCTAGCGATACAACAGGTGGTTTTATAAAACCGTCGTTTCCTTTGGTAGTTTTAATTGGAACGATTTGTTGAACATTTTCTGATATTAAATCCCATATATAAATTGACCCAAATGGAGAACAGGCAAAAACGTAACAGTCACTGTAATCAAATGCAACTTCTATTTTGTAATCGTGAAATCGATTAGCAGTATGTCCTTTGTAAGTGGCTAACAATTGTCCAGTGTCTTTATCTATTAGTTTAACTGTTTCGTCATTAACTGCAATAAGATGCGAGGCCATATCTCTGCTAACTGCAACGTAGGTGACTGCTTCCCCTAAACAATCTGATGTCATAGTTCCTTGTCTGAGATCATACAGTCTAGTGTAGCCATCAGCGGAACCCACAAGAATTGAATGATTAGTTACGGCAAGGCTGGTAATACTGTCCTTTGATTCCGATAACGTTTGCACTTCTTTATTAGCTTTTGACCTAATATCATGACATCTCACTGTGTTGTCTTGAGATCCAGAAATTGCTATTGTTGATTCTTCATTGAACTGTACACAAGTAATTGATGAATTATGATTCCGCCAACGACGAAGCATACGGCCAGTTGACACATCCCATAGGCTTACATTCTTGTCCACTGATCCACTTAATATTTGCCTAAATCAAACAGTAGTAGTTCAAGGTTTTGAAGGTTTTGGAAACAAACATGAGCATGAATTACCATTTATTAAGTGATTACAAATATATTTTAAAGCGATTTTCACAAAATTTCTTAGAGATCTAATTTAAAAACAATATAAAATAATCCAGATATTCGGCAAGTAATCGATTATGGATAAAAGTCGACATCTACACATAAATTAGTACGTAACAAATTGCATTTAACGCTTACGCATTATCACAGGAACCTCGAGCATCTAAAACTTCTCCCGAATGTCCTTGGTAATTACAAAGTAGCAAATTTTTGGTTGGGTTCCATAATTTTACAGTTCTATCGGCCCCACAAGTTAGAACATACTGTCCATCAACTAAATAAAAATAAAAATCCAATAAAAAATAAAACGTTTCATTACTTTGCAATATTATTGCTGCATCGGCTTATATGAAAAATGAGATCATGTAATGCATGAACTAAACTAAACTGTCTAGTCTAGCACACGTTTTCAGAAGTTAATTGGAGGTAAATAAATTATCGTAGTACCATTATAACGAATTGCTCTAAGAGCTCCTTGACCACAAACCAAAGCATTGGGCAACTGAGAATATTCCTTGATTGATAGTGATGATACAGTAGATGTTGTCATTATACTAATACGTCTGTTTTGTACCCTTTGCCAGAGAATAACCGTAATACAAAAATAAAAATGTTTCTATAGTGTGTACTACGCGACTTTAGTAGTGTGCTAATCCAAACCAAACCACGAAAACACTACTAGACTTGGACTTGGATCTTGGATGTTTTCCCACGATATTTTCGTATTTTGACAGAGCCAAGCGCTTGAATTTAAACTGCAATTAGGTACAGATTTATTTTAAATTATTGCAAGTGGGAATGGGAATTATATTTTACTGTTAACTCTTTACCTAACTCATTTTCCTTTAATAATATTATCTCAGCTGATATATTCGTGATTTCCAAACTTAGCCATTCTTCATAGCGTTCTTCTCGCCTTCATACTTCGTATTCTTGTTTCAGATGTTAGTCAGTCACCTCCTCATCTAATATCATTTCTTTAAAAGGTATATTTTATATTAACTCTCTACTACTGTCAGACTATTGGTCTGACAACTATAATAGGCGAAGGTCAAAGGTGAAAGACAAAACAACGACGATTAATTTAAGTTTGGGATTCTAATTTACTCAAAATTGATTTTCTAGTCTCTGGCCTCTGGCTCTGATTGTTCAATCTTTCTCCGCGGTCTATAAAACGGTCTAAAAAACAGTTTTGAAATGAAGAAAGCTATACCTTTTACAAGATCACTTTTTAATCAGCGAACGCTGGGTTCCACTTCCGCTTTGGGGAAGTTGACGTGGAAGGTATTGCAAAAACGAGTCATTTTTACTTTATGTTTTACATGTAGAACAAAACATTGTAATTGAATTTGATGATTTTAGAAGCCTTTTATGACACCAGTTCAGTTAAAGCCCATGCAGACGATGCAGTTTCAAACTATACCTATAGTTGTTGAGCAGAGTGGGCGAGGAGAACGGGCATACGACATATATTCTCGTTTACTAAAAGACAGAATTGTGTGTTTGATGGGACCTGTAAGAAATTAACTATTTACACTTTAACTTACGGTTTATTCTAATGGCTTGGGTTAACTTTCCAAATCCACGTTATCTACATAGCATAGAGGTAAAAAAGATCGTGTCAATGATTTACGTATAAAATTCAAGGAAAAAAGCTCTAAGCAAATAATATTCTTTGTTTTCATTGCATATTACGCTTACAATATTGAACTTTCTTCTGGGTTTTTACCTTAATTGATGTTGTGTATGACTTGGCGAACCTTCCTTCTGAGTCATCTTTTAGCAGATATCAAAGCTTTTCTCATTTCATAGCCAATTTTTTAAACTTTTAATTATTTTGTGTTTTTGTAGGTAAATGACAATATGGCTTCGTTGGTGATTGCGCAATTACTTTTTCTTCAGTCGGAGAGTTCCAAAAAGCCAATACATATTTATATTAACAGTCCAGGAGGTAGTGTTACCGCCGGATTAGGAATATATGATACTATGCAATATGTTCTTCCCCCCGTGGCAACTTGGTGTGTTGGCCAGGCATGCTCTATGGGATCACTTCTTTTGGCTGCTGGTATAATGACTAAAACTTCTTGAAATTTTATTTTCGGTTTACAAAAATATGCAATGCATCAATGGATCCGTGTTGAGTTGATTAGATAGGTTGCCCTACATTACATTACTCAAGTTAATTAATATTATTATGCTCACGTTTACCCAAGGTACTCCGGGAATGCGCCATTCTTTACCTAATGCTCGAATTATGGTACACCAGCCCTCTGGAGGAGCTCAAGGACAGGCAACGGATATTCAGATTCAAGCTGAAGAAATACTCAAATTGAAAAAGCAAATTAATGCGATATATGTTAAGCATACTGGCCAACCACTTCCAATTATTGGTAAATTCAAGTTACATTTGTTGTTGGCACCTTTATTTAAAATTTTAACTATGGTTTTAAAATTTAGAATCAAATATGGAACGAGATAAATTCATGAGTCCTGTAGAAGCAAAACTATTCGGTATAATTGATCAAGTGCTAGAACATCCACCAAAATTCTCTGATAACATGGAAAACGAGCGTCAAAAATCAGTGGCGACCGGATGATGGAATCTCGAGTGTGTATAAATTCAATAATAAATGCGACGAATATGTAATTACCTTTTGAATCGTGATGAAAGCAATATTTCTATAATAAAAGTAAAATACATTGTATTTTGTAGCAGTTATGATGAGATTTTCAGTTTAATATTCTAGCTTAGTCAAATTACTAGGAATTTCTCTCGCCTTAGATTAGAGTAAAACTGTATTGGGAATGCTTATACTTATTACACTTATTGGCTATTTTTTCTATCAATATTGCTTTATTCATGGTATATATCACGTATGTGGTCCACATCTTGGATACATTTTAAATATAGGTAAGCACAAAAATAGCTGAATTTTGCAAAGTACGAACAGTTGCTTTAATTGCGTTGATAAACCAATAATTAGGCACAATTAATTTTTATTTTCACTTTCATCGACTCATTTTAATTTCATGTTACAATTTTCCTTAGCTTATGGATGGCATTGTTAATCTTTTAAAATGTCCTCCTCTGGTTTAGTAGCAGTATATCTATATCTATGGTATGGACTAATAATAATTTGGACAGGGAAAGTGGACTCGTTTGCTGGCTTTTGTCATTTTGTGTGTTACACTTTACGGATTGTGAGTGTAACCTAATACTAAGGTAGCCTCAATTCACTTCAGCATACTTTAGAACTTTGCCGTTACATCTATATTTTCTTGTTCTACTTTTCTTTTGGTGTAGGGATAATATCTATTTTTGTTGTAGAAGGAAATTGTTGGTATATTGTTGTAAAGCATGGAAAACTTTAGTATATATTCAATGCATTTTTAATTCATATTTCATTACTTTCATCAAATCCTCAATTCACTATTTAACTCAGCCATGAACAGTAAAATATGTAAATGTATTTTGATTTGTTGTAAACTGTAATAAAGCTCAAAGGCAATATGCATATTCTTTTACATGAAAGAGCTATAAATGCTGTTTATTTGTTAAATCTAGCGTAATATTTGAGGCATATATGGGCATAAATATAACACATACATGCAGTTCATACATTCTCATGTATTTTACGTCCTCATATCATGATTTGATTTCGTGTATATGTATAGTATGTATGTATGAAGGAAGTAAATAATGTTAATAATGTGAGACATGGAATAGAATTTGACAAAGGTATTACTTTCCAATTTATATTTGAAGTTAGCCTGCTCAAAGGGATAAGAAAACTGATTTGTAGTGTATAGGAAGTAATTTTGTAATCAGTATGCACAAATTATGCTTAGAATCATCTTTAAACACCTACATTATACAACATTTATTCGCAACGATTTCTTGATAAGCAGAGTATTAATTTTTGGCCGAGTAGAATACCTAAGCTGTTGGCGTTCATTTCATTACTTTTTATTCTGTGTCCATACTTGATGAATAATTCATATACTTGCTACTCGGACACTAATCCTAGTGGTATTAGCAGGAAATCAATCTGATAGCGAGCCTTTTATATCTTTGTGACAGAAGTTTAAAAAGTTGTTTAAATTGTAGGGTATTCTGCAGAATAGTAACCCAACTTGAAAGACAAGGAAGGAAGAAAAAATCTCCATCTTATGTAGGGAATCATTTAGTTGAACAATTCATGTTCAACATCAATAATATATATTTGTGTTGAAAAAGATGGGTGTGTATTATGTATATGCATTAGAATTTGTTTTTTACCATCACCAGACATAACAAATGCAATAATTATTAGTACAACAAATGGGCATAGAATTCATGTTATATCTGCATTCCTTCTCAAGTTAGACATATACAAAAAAATGTAATCTAATTATTATATACTTTACAGCTTGTGTACCCAATAAGATGATACAAGAAAGATTAACTTGTTCTGCCTATTTGTTAAAGGAATAATCAACGTTGTATAATAATACAAGCCAATTTCTGACCTTAGAGCAACCAGTATTACTTTGTAACGTATAACACATTATAATACTTGTCCCTCACTAAGGTGAAGTAAGCTGTTCAAGTTCTTTTGTGCTCTACACAAGTTTTATTTGATGTACTCCATGCATAATTAATTGCATATCTCAAGCTTTTATGCATTAATGAACTGTATGTAACTTACCTGAGAGCAATAATAATTGTGTGTAAGGTTAAATGCACCTGCATTTGTATTGTGTAGTCATGTAACATGTACTTGGGAAAATACTGTCAAAGAGATAGAAATTGTATATTTGGGTCAATATCCCTCACCGTCTACTACCTCTAACTCTACATGTTCACCTCTTGTGAAGTTGATTTCTGTATATTTGGTGTTAAAATATGAAAGGGAATTATCAAATATAGGAAAATGTATTGGTAGGTAGGTAGGAAATGGCAAATAGATAAAAATTTGCTAGGTTTAAAGTAGTACAAGGTGCTGACTATCAACTTACGTATAAGTCCATAGGTGAAGGTTGAACAGGTAAGCTCCTTTCTGATGAATGGATGGCTATTAAATAAAAGATGCTTTTATATAAGTAAATGTACCATGTACCTTTAACATCTATATGTACTGTTCTTGTCTACTTTTGCACTTCCATATTTTTATAATTTATATTGTACTTTATTGCACAAGCAAGCGTCAAAACTATAGATTATATACATTTAATGATGGGTTTCTTTGATTAGACAAAGTTGACTTTTACCGTCTCACCTTGTATCGTAGCATGTTACATATACTTGCATACAGTGTCAATTATCATTAAACTAATGCACTATATACTACACGTACCTATAATTACTAATATTTAATGACAATGCACGTGTTACATATGTAAAATCATAAAAATTAGCTTGAAAACGGCTTTTAGTAATTAATTGTCGACTGAAAAGAATTTCACCATGAAATGTACGTTAAATACTTGTATAAAGGTAAACTTTAATACATAATGTAATGCTAACTATGTAGGACATTTGAACATTGATTAATGTTCACCTTTTCTTCGTGTAGGAAAATCCCTTAGCATTGAAAAACTACAACTTTTCAAGTGTGATATTAATAAACCTTTTAGGTTGATAATTTTGGAACATTTGGAAAGGAATCGTTTCGGCGCGGCGGTACATTGCAATGGGGCAGCGGGCAGGTTAGCACATATTATCTGGGTAGTCTACCTAAATAACCAAAATAGTCTGAATAATTTAACAACGAATAGTAAACCTAAATTTTCCTCCAACTGAATTTTACAGTAACCTGCTTTGTGAATATAAGCATCCAATTATTCTCCTTGAATAGAAACTTATTTACCTAACTCCAGAAATATACAAATGGAAAGTTAAAAGTTTTATGAAGAATACAATGCAGTACAGTATCGTGCACAGCAAGTAAAGTAAATTAAAAGCTACCTTAATGTTTAATATTACAGCTACAGTACAAGTTAGTATTTTTGTTTTTTGGAATAGATGCACTACATATAAAAGTTAAGATATATTAGACAACTTCTGAAAAGTGGTTTGCAAAAATGCTCCATAATTATTGTTTTTTAGTATGTTACGCGAATAGTCGGGTTTTTATTTTGTCATGAATGCATTTACATCACAGTGCTTCTACCAACAACATCATGAATTTCTTCTAAGTTTTACCTGAGCTATCCAATATTCAGGAAGATTTCTTAAAAGCAATACTCCAGTTGGGTTTCCATCAAACCTTACATGTGATGCTTATCTTGACGAAATATATCATTAGCATACTGCTACTTTTTATATCTATATAGGTGGATACAGCATTATGGTTTCCCTAGATGCTGACCTTGAAGAATGGAAAAATCTGCCCAAAACTGAAAGTAAAATGGTCAAATCCGTGATGATATTTATTGTTATTCTATGCCATCATATTGGGTTGAAGATGGACAATAAGATCTACATCTTGCGTTTCCTTGAAAGTTTAAATTCAGGATTAACTTATGCGTATTGTATTATAAGTATGTATTGTAAATGAGGAGGCGCACTCGGAAATCTGCATTAAAAGTTATTCAGCATATCCAATATCCACCCTTGGATGACAGATGACAAACGATTTTTTATAATCCTCTTCCCTGATGTTTAAAAATGATATGTGATTGCTTTATGGATAAGTATGAGTATTTACTACTGCATGCATAAAAGATAATAAAGGAAGTTGTGAGGAAAAATCGCCCTATTGTAATCATCTTCTGTTAGCACATTAAAATTAAATACACGTTTGGTTTATGCGAGATGGCTTATTGTCAAAGGAGGGAGAACCGCCTGGCTATTTGCCTATCTATTCAAAAGACGCAAATAGTATTAGCATTGAAACACTGTATAATCTTTAGCACATGCAGGTGAATGTAAGGGTCAGATACAAAGTAGGAAATACATAGCTTAGCAAATGTAAAAGTGCATTTATCACGGAGTATAATATTAAGGTATATAAATAACTACATTATTTAATTTTCCGTGTTAAAAATGCAAGAGCGAGCTATAAATTGAAAAGTGCTAACTTATAATAATGGTAGGCTTAGGCCGTAATATAAGCTGGCATTCAAATAACTACCGTCTCGCTTGAGAAACAATCACCTTGTAAGTAAGCCTATTTTAATTACACAATAGTAAATAAACAAAGGTCAACTTGGCTGAAGACTTTATGCTGCTGGGAAATTTTATTAGGCTTGCCATATCCCTAATATAAATTCTTTCGAGATGTATAATGGAGTCAGATTCATTTTTAGACATAATCAGCTTCAAATTTCTTTTATATTACTCGATATACCATAAAATCTAATAGTATTATTGTTCAACTAAACTATAGAAATGAAAAGTGCAATTTATGCATAACATTATTGTATAAAACTGTCACATTTTTCTTTGTTATTGTTATTTTCTTATTCTTTACGCTAATAATTTCGTACTACTGGTACTACATACTACTTAATAACACCAGTATACACTTATTACGCGTGCTTAAATTAATTAGATTTTGCTGTCCTGTAGGGCTTAATTAATAAGTAGTACTACTAACTACTACTCTGTTTCCTTTAGAATAGTACCGAACAGCGTAGTACGTCATTTCCGATCATCTTAAACTGCTTCTGTATCCAATTTTTCGTAGACCGTATTTATTTTCATGTTTATTTAAAAAATGGCTAGTTAAATGTATGTAATATTAGTTGCACTCATTTGTCAGAAATAAAACCATAACCTTACTTTAATAACTATTTTACTATTTTAATAACTATATCTAGTTTTATGCGATTGAAGAAACTTACTTATCATTAGGTAATTGTTCTTATGCAACATAAAAAATTCAGAAGTCAAAGATAGTTCTTTCACAAGTACAAATATAATATGATTAGTGTTTTCATTTTCTTACTTTCGAGTCTAAAGGATTATAAAAGGAAAGTCGGAAAAAATAATATCCAAATCCTAAGTGTTATAATGATTTCTTGATAATCTCCAGTGTTAACAACATACGCTCGCTGATATTCATCAATCGTCATTTCTTCAGATTCATTTGCAATTCAAAATGTAAGGCCGCGATGACTGCTTTATCTCTTTGCAGATTTTGTGTGGACATTGGACAAGCTATAGGGTAAACAAGATCGTAATGCATTACAATTACAAATAGGTGGTTATTGTGGTTATAATACGTAATAAGTAAGAGTGCGGCCTCCTCGAGTCTTATATAAATAAATTATGGCATTTATCTCACAGGTACAACGTAAATCCTCTCACTTGCATAGAATACTTCATGTTAGCTATTTCTTCCACAATTGGTTTGGTCACTTAAGTTGACTAGTTCATGATATGTAAGCAGTCAAATACGTAGGCAATGAAGGTAAGAACTAACATTATCAATTTCGCCGCTTCATTAAACTGCATTGATTATTTAAGCATGAGTCAAATAAAGATCTTCGCAAATACGCTAAAGGATGAAATCGTGCGTAAACGAGAAGAAAAGTGAACAAGATTTAACCTTATTATGTTAATGTGTCATTTCTTCACATTAGCAATCTGCAATTGCGGAAAATGAAGTTAAAATGCATTTTGAAAAAATATTCGAATTACAAGAGAAACATAACAGAAATAAAGATAATAATATTACCTCGTAACAAAGAAAGAAATAATATTTATTGTAGCTAACCATATTTTATTTTAATCACAAAACTATTTTGTAAACTGCTTACTATTTACTTAAGCACTCGTAATGTATGAGTCGATACAGTTGTTACCAAAGATTTGTAAGCGCACACCAGTACAAAAAATGGGGAAACTTTATTTTTTAATTAGCTAAACATAATGTGGCAATAATACAAATTAGCATGCACATTGCAAGTATAATGCCAGATTAACTGAAGTGATAATTAACATACTATTAGAATTATAGGGGAAACATATTCCAAATATTTTATAGCGTATTATTGTTAGATCTCTTAATACTTAACTATGGACATTTGTAAACGTGTAAGTAAGCATGTATTAGAAAAATCTGTATGAGAATTTGGGATTACTACATTGCACACAATTTAAGATGTCCCTATAAAGACAATTGTACTTTGCTCGGTATATTCAGTTTCACATAGCCCAGAAGACTGTGAAACTATACCTATCCAATCTTAGCATGACAAATATTTGAGTTGAGACGTTAGTTAGACTGGAGACAAGCATGAGGGGATATTACATATAATGATGAATAGACAATTGTGCCAAGGCCAAGGTGTGATATGAATCTTATCCTGTTATCCTTATCCATCCCTTATGTGTCAAAATGTTAGACGCGTAAGTTAAGGCATCAATACTACCTAACCTAAGCAATATATCAAATAACAATTGCTACATGCATTAATACTGCAATATAAATACACTACCTGCTTCATCTCTCCATTTAAATTCGTAATGTGATGTTTGTGCTAGCCAAATTAGTTAGTAATGTTTATACACATGATTCATTGATAGAATCCTATACACAACCTAAAAGCTAAACGTTTAGAGCGTTTCGCAACGTTCATTGTGAGTTTGCGATTCACTACTACTTGACTTGAATTGGCTCCTTATATTTCAGTTAGGTACTATTACCCTCGCAATTAAATAACTTAAACTTGCAATTAGCTTAGGTATCAATATCACGTGTTATACAATATAAAGAATTTACATATGTAATTCTTTATGCTTTTTGAGGTGTACTATAAGCTTATTAACAATTATCTGTACTCACTACTCACCTTTAGCTAATGTGGACTTTCATTGTTATGTACCATAATAAAATAGGCTGATGCTTATTGTTAGCGCAATTACTGCTCTTGACAATACATCTTGGTCTTGAGTGGGTTTGCTTTATTATATAATGCTGTCATAATGTCGGTAAATATATTATTATCCCATATGTTACAAACAGCAGAATGAACATTACATAAAATACTCTATAAAGCATGGTGCTTATTAATACTTCACTACATCTGTCATTAGAAGCATTGCCCAAGTAGGAATCTGAATGTGTAGGTTAGCAAATTTGGTATGAGTGTGAGTGGGTAAGTAGTCATAACAAAACACTTAGGTTTACCAAAATAGATATTGGAAAGATTAGCAAGTAACATGATACTCAGTCAAATTGCACATGTGTCTTCTCGGCGAGGGATAATGGCAAATAAACACAATTTTCCTTTTTGCGTAACATAGAGGAAGGGTTTTGAATGGTACAAAGGAATAATGTCGTTAAAACAGTACTAACACAAGTGCGTCATAATAATGCTAAGAATTTTATAAAGTCCAATTAACCATTGTGAATTCCTATAAGAAAGTAGCGGTTATGCTCAACACCGACATGACATGGACAAGTCAAATGTTTTTCTCAATGTCTGGAAAACCTAAAGTTTACATGCACTTGCAAGACGACCGATTAAATCCCCATAAGTCCTTTGTCACCTATAATTTTGATGTCAGCTGTTTTCCTCAATGTCTGAAAACCGTAAAGCCAACAAGCATATGCCCACAGACCAGCGATGAGCTCCATCTCAGCTGCCTTCCTCACCAACGGCGAACTCCATCTTAGCTGCCTTTCTCAAGTCCACGAGCATTTGCATACCGCAATCCATCTCCTGCATTGCTGCATTGTGTACTATTGTATTACATGTATTATGCATTGTGCGTTCTCGCGAACACACGGACAGACAGACATACAGCAGATCCTTCATTATTATAAAGTAGCTACCGCTACTTGTTTTCCTCAATAAAAAACTAAAGTCCACAAGCATTTGCCCACAGACCACCGAAGAACTCCACCTCAGCTGCTTTCCTCAATATCTGGAAAACCTAAAGTCTACAAGAACTTCCCCACGGACCACCGATGAAATCCCCAAAAATCCTTTGTCATCTATAATTTTGATGTCAGCTGTTTTCCTCAATGTCTGAAAAACCTAAAGTGCTGTTTCTCAATGTCTGGAAAACCTAAATTCCAATTCCACTTGCCCACAGACCACCGATGAACTGCTAAATAATCCTTTGTCAATTGCAATTTCACATGTATTATAAAGCAGCTACAGCTACTTAATAATTAATTACTAATTACGTAGCATCTCAGTATATTGGACTATTTTCCCGAACAAGATTAGAGTACTGTACCTAAAACAGTTTCATACGTCACAAGGACTTCAACTGTTTTGTGCTGCTAGATAAATTAAGAGAAACAAGTTAATTGCATAAAAATATTGTCCTCAAGAAACACGGTATTTGGGTATAGGTTAATTGCATTGAATTTACATCAGTATGACAGACCTAAACATACCTGCTGTAAATGCAAACAAGTTAAACCGGCGAAGTGGACTACTTGTAACGCAATAAATTAAAGTAGACATTCTCGGAGGTTACTGAGTCTAGTTTGATGATGAGTGGGTTTGTTTTCTTTCTTTTGTATCAGGTTTTGCTGGGTTGATTGATTGTTGCCTATGTCGTCTTCAGTTGAATTTTTCGTAAATAGATAATCCCACAAACTGCAGAAAAGAAAAACAAACGAATGTTGAGAAGGTAGTAGAAGAATAGGAAAACATTTGATAAACACGTTTAATTTATTCAGTTTTTAAATACAGTTTTCCATATCCATAAGAAGGATGACGTAAACTGCATCGTCAGGATTAAATATCATTAGTTATAACGTATCCATACGTAGAATGTAGATACTTTGTTTTGGCCAATTTTCTGTGGTCTACAACCTGTATGATATTCTCATTTAAGGAGTTTTTGCTTATGGTATAGCATATCAAACATCAAACCATTTCAAAAAACCAGTTTAATCTGGTGTCCCTGCCTTGTTTAGAAGAGCCAATTCCGCCGACAAGTGAGCTAATACTCTTTAATTTTTATATTTTGTTTTTTGCTTGATTTGTTGTGTTAGTTGTCAGTCCAGGAAATCCCCCTGTTTATTCTCTTGCCTGTTGATTGCATATATTGCTAGGAGTCATACAATAGAGATTACTTCAAACACACTTCCTTGGTTGGTACTGGTATCGAAAGTTCATAAACTGGTCAATCGTGCTTGATCGCCAAAAGTTCATCCAAGATTCAAAAGAATTTAAGTGCATAGCTACCTATTTGCAATCTTGACTTACATGTAAAATATATATAACACTTCTTAGTTACATGACAGACAAAGACTGCATAGGTGTAATGTAATGTTAAGCGAATTGCAATTCTTTGCTAACCAGCCAAGTCTTTATCTGTATGTATCTAACAAAATCCAAGTCATAAGTAAGGTAGGTATAGGTACATACCTATATAATAACACAGGAACAGGTGAACGCAGTCGATCATAGTAAAATAAAGCACTTTTATCTAAAAGCAAGCACTCACTACTATGGCTTTAGATTTAATCATAATGGTCTTTACAAGACAGCCAAGCTATGTGCAAGCACAAAGAGAAGAATTAGAGAATTAATGTTGTACACGAGTTTAGCTTTATACTTCGTTCATTTTCATCCTTCAATGATTTTGCCATGCGTCTTTCGACAATAACAATACCTTGTAACTTGTAACATCTATAATAGGTAGTAATAATCAGCAAACAATGATAAAACAATGATGATGGCCTACCAGAAATCTAATACTTTATCTGATTTTACAGTACATTGCAATCTAAATCTAACCACACTCTCATACACGTAGTATTAACTAATTATATAACAAGTAGTTAAACCATTTATGCTGTTTTTTTACTATATATGAGTTATAGGTAGGTTTAGTATCTTTCACTAGATAGTTTCATGTTCTATTGTTTTGTCACCTTCATTGGTTTTTGATTTTCAAAGTAAGCAACTTATGTGTTCTTTCTGAAATGTTCAATCCACCCAAACTTCATACGTAGGTAGTCTGTATTATAAAAAGGTCACTTTTGATACTTCCATTGTATTCCTCACTAAATCATAAAACATATCTATCAGCTTAGCATAATGCATATTTAACCTCTTCTCTGAGTTTTGCAATATTGCATTGTACAACATGTAGATATGTATCATATACTTACTATTAGATTGAAATGCTGACTCATTTGTAAAATAAGAGTCTTATATGAGGAAAATAAACAATGCAATGTTAAAGATCGTTATTTCCTGTTTTTTAAAGTGTACTACGATCTACGAAACTAGCCAATGCTATAAATTGAAAACATCAAGAGAGTTCCAATTTCCAGAAGTAAGTAAAAGTTCTCAAACTTACTATACAAAAGCTTATAATTTATAAATAGTGAGGTATTTTAAGTGGCACGGTAAGTTAGTACCTAAAAGGGGTGGGATCACTTTACAAGCATCACTATTTGAACATATTTCTATAATTGTGGACTTTTACTAATATTAATGCATTAAGGTACTTCAAATCGTTCCAATATAATATGCATTATTGTACAGTATATGTCTGTCCATCTTTTACCTGCGACCGTATAACTATAAACCGTGTGCTTGGTATCGCAGTATTCCATGCATACTGTTTTGTATTGTGTACAAAATAATGAATGGACAGACAGGTTGAGAATCTGTACATCTGAGTTGAAGTACACAGCGCAAACAGGTGTCGTAGCATCGTAAGCGCACAATACTCAATGTAGGATGTATGCAAGTGTAGACAAAAGGCATGAAAAGGACGATTCCTGCTTGCATGCAGTCAAAAATATATCCCGTCTCAACTCTTCACTTTCATGTTGACTTGTAAATTTGTGTACCTCAAACGTCAGTCTCATTTCAGCTTGAGTCCAAGACGGACTTGCATAATTCATCAACTAAAGAGTACATTAGCATATGTACAATTGCGAGTGATTACCAAGTTGTAATTATCAAAGTGATACTAACAAAATAAATTAAAATCGAACTCAAGTGAGGTTGAAAATTGACATTCAAATATTTCTGTGAAATTTTTCGAAGGTCTTCCGGGAAGTATTTTGGAAACTGAAACTGCTCAGTCAGATTGATGAGCAGAAAAACGCAAAAATATTGTTAGTACCTTTAAGCAGCAGGTGATTGCTAAAATGCCAGCTCCAGAAAGTAGAACTGCCCCTAGTAAGGGCAAAGAAGAAACTTACCAATCTCCGAATAAGCCTGCGGTCTCCCTTTTGACTTCCTTTATCTTAGCAACCTTTGTGGTTCCTGTTGTAATTGCAATTTTAGTTCCCTTGTCAATTTTCAAGGGTATTGTAGTTTACCTAGCAAGAAAATTTAGAAAAGATCTCAAAGATCTACTAACCGGATATGATAGCATCTTTGCAGTTGACAACTATTACTCGAAACCTTATGCAGCAAACATAACTTTGTTTACTGTGGAAGGAAATCTGGATATTGAAACTCTACGTGACGGCTGCAAAAGATATCTTTTGGATATCACAAGCGGAGATCAGTATAAATATCTGAGATTGCGACAAGTTCCAGTGATTTTTGGTGGATACTTTTTCTGGAAAGATGTCAAAGTTGACATCACGCGGCATATTAGAAAAATCCATGATTTTCGCTTAAATGAAAATTTTACGGATGAAATCAATTCTCACGAAGATGAATTACAAAGAATTCTTGGTGACCTCATGACAGCTCCATTACCTAATGAATCCGCGCTTTGGGAAATCCTGTTATTAAATGGATACAAGGGAAATCAAAGTGTATTGGTCTTCCGTCTTCACCATACTCTTGGAGATGGTTACACTTTTAACCACCTTGTTGATCAGATGCTTCAGAAGGAAAGCCCCTATATGGTTAAGCCGGAGCGGAAAAGAACTTTGCAAGACAAGGTGAGCTAGGTTATCCAATTATCCAATAAATTACTATTTATGCAATATCTACTAGCTACATTTATTACACATTATTTTTACAACTTGACCATTTTATCTGCAATTACTACATCGTCTTTTTCAAATTCATGGAACAGGTACCTTAGTAAATATGCATATGCATGCTATCAACTGTTTTTGTGCTTATCACTTACCATACTTTAATAGGTACATTTAGTTAAGTCGCGCGATAATTTTTATTATCTTTGATGCAAAACAAGCTAAAAGTCCAAAATACTGTTTACCACATTGCACCAAAGGGATACGAGTAATAATACATTGGCTTCGGTTGTCTCAAAGTTACATAATGAGATCTACCAGTAAACAGTTTTTGTTTAGCTCAATTTTTGCCTTCTGTAGGTATTTGCATGCAGGTAATAAATATGTTGTAAGAATCTCGACTAAAGTGAAACATTTTAAGTAGATTGTTTTGATATGCTAAAACGAACCGTTTAATAATGACTTTGATCATAATAATGACTTTAATAATGGTTTTTGATCTACTACGTGTCTGTAGATAGAGTAATCTGGAATTCTTGTTAAGACAGTCTCATGCTACATCCTAGAAGAGGGATTGCACATTATGTTATAAAAAGTGGATGTGCAAATAAATGATGACTGCAAATATTTGTATGTAACATTTATAATTACTTAAATACATTCTTAGGTAGCTAGGTAAACAAGATGAAGCTTGAGAATTATTACTCATCTAGTCTAGGTACTCAAGACTTGATATTCAACACTCTAGGTTATGGTAAATAGCTACTTCACTGACCATAGATTTTAATTAAAGGTAAACCATGACGTTTCGGCGAATATGTAATTTTACTAATAAGATGGGAACTTCAACCTAGCAAAACGAATTTGTGGAGGCAAATGTTTTGACATTAGAATTTGTTCTATTA
This sequence comes from Yoshiicerus persimilis, assembly GCA_020352615.2. Classification (NCBI taxonomy): domain Eukaryota; kingdom Metazoa; phylum Arthropoda; class Collembola; order Entomobryomorpha; family Tomoceridae; genus Yoshiicerus; species Yoshiicerus persimilis. The sequence goes on along the minus strand of CM036941.2, from coordinate 35,965,261 downwards.
CCCTGTATCTTTTGTTAATGCTACGGAAAAAGTATTACAAATATTAGGACATCTCCTACATACTCTAGAAAAATTACAAAATAAGCAAAAAAGCTTAGATACGTATTTAGCTAACTCATTCCTGGCACCTATCTTGCATAGTATACTGTCTATTAAATCAAATCAGCTAAACCTGACAAAAACAGGTAGGTACTAACAAACAATAAGAATAACCTTCTGGAAGTCCAATCTGCAATTCATTGTCTATTGAAGGATATTACCAGATGGGTAATAGACCTAAAGGTATGTAGTACATGGAGCAGATTGTATCACGACGAGCAATATGCAGTGTACGTATGTATAAATAGGAATACAGGTAAATATTTAACTATCTCAGTAGAGTAAAGTGTTTACATTGTAATATTTTAAAAAGACACATTGGTTTTCTTATTGAAACTCAAAGTATTTTGCAGACAGTATTTGTAAGATTCAAATTGGTTATCTTATAGTTTCAGAAGTATACCTAAAGTGTAGAACGCAAACGATATTAAGAAAGGTAGATTCCTCTATTGCAAATTCTCTGTCAGTAGGCAACAACATAGATTAGAAGGGCCAGGTAGTAGACTTCTTTCATTTCAATTTCATTTGGGGCTAAAAGGAAAATGCAAGCACGCACAGGTACAGAAGAGGAGCAACAAAGATTTGATTAGCATAAAATTCTCGTCTGAATTCAATGTCACATGCTTTCCACTGTGAAGACATGCCTTTAAGACAAATTCATGCTCGACGGCAGTAAAGGTTGTCGTGTCTGGAGATGTTAGCGTAACATTGCATTTCAGTGGTGTAATAGTATACCGCAATCTGTATCGTAGAGTATGTTCATCAGTAACGTATTCTGACTAGCTATTAGGTTTACTATTCATTAATCGCTGTATTTAGCATAATGTACATTGTTAATATACTTTAAACTATATTCAGTGTGTTATACTTATTGTTAGACGAAAGAAAAAGTATGAAGTTCTGAAGCTGATGTTTTATCTTGAAATTCGTTGCCAATGTGCGCAATGTAGAATAATAGGTAACAAAAAGAGCAATCACTCATCTAATAAAGTTTTTCACATTCGTACGTACTACTTCAAGCGCCTTAAACTACTTACAACCGAATAAAGACTCTTTAACCCACACTACCTATGGCATAATGAATGCCTTTATAGTTATTATGTACTATGTACTAATAGTTGGTATTATAAACATACATAACATGCAGTAATACACTGAATACACTCTCATTCTTATAAGGAAGCCAAAATAAGCAACCCAACACAATAATAATTTGGCCATGAATTAAAACTTCTTTGCATTTGCCTATCACAGCACAACAATGGACAACACTTAATGCATGAGATCACTCGGCAATATAAGTCTGTAATATAAGAGCACTGTGGTAGGACCTAATCCAAGCCTGAAACCAAACGTCATTTACACTTAATGATTTTAAGTTCGCAATCTCGTAAAAGGGATTTTCTGAGCATTACGTGCTAAGCTGTGCTATATTATATACGTATATCGTATAATATCTGCTTTTTACCATAATTATGACAATTGTTTTATATGCAGATTCGTATTCACCAATACTAATGGAAATACACCCGAGATCTTCTGCTTTATATGTGCATAAGAGGCAAAAAATAAACGATTTACTTAGAGTACTTGATGATGAATATTATGGAACTCCCTGGGCTAGTCAGACTTCTTAGAAAACTATTAAACACCAAATCATACAATTCTTAAACCTGACCGGGGAAACCCTATAGCTGAGTTGCAGCATGCAACTTACTTGTCAGATTTACTTTTTTAAAACACTCTTGCTGGCAGCAAGCAAAATTATTATTGCAGGTTAATGACTGCTAAATTAATAGATAATGTTTCAATATTGATGAACTGTGAAAATTATCGCTCTTAAAATATTAGAATTTACGTAGTACTTAGTCACACGTAATCATATACAACTGGTCAAACACAGCGTCATTGCTTCTATCTGCGTACTTATTATATTCATCCCTAACTACGGAAAGTACAGGAACGCAAAAACCAAATAGGGCAATCCTGGCTAACGTATGACATGTTTCTTACTTTTACATGGAATTTATTTCCGCGTGCATACACGTAAGTAGTTATGCATGTACATAATGCAAAAAAGAAGAATAATGCATTCGTTTGGTTCTAGTAACAGTGAAGACAGATGTGCATTATATGTCTACTAGATTTCACTGATAATGTGACGTCTTTCTCAAAGAGTACAATACTGTACAGAACATGGTTACAAGTTACAAGTAATATAATCAAACACTTTCTTGTTGTAAATGCTTTGTTTACATTGTAGTAAAATTACGATAGGAATAGTTTTAATAAGCACCTTGCTAATAGGATTCTGTTGGGAGGCAAGTTATACTATACCGGCTGACTGGGCTGACTAATAGGGAAAGGGCAGATGAGGGTGAGCTTACAAGTAATTAATCAGCTTAAGGAAAATTCTCTGCTCTGCTCGACAACTTTGCCTTAGATAAATGTATAAACCTTTATGGACTCGAATCTTGCTTGAGGAAAATCACTTCATCTATTTTGCTCCCATTTTCCTAATTCAGCTTCTCTGGTTTTCATTTCCTTGTTTTTTATTAGGTAATTTCTGTGGGTTGTCTGTGCGGTAATATAATGTATGACCAAATTTGAAGAAATTATCCAATTTTATTGTGTTTGTCCACGGTTATAGAATGTAATAAATAACTTGCTTATTACGTAGAATAGAAATCTAAATTACTATTCCAAATATGTTTACTTACTCTAGTATAAAGCTCTTCATTCACTACAACAGTTACATTTTATAAAACTTGCAAGATTTAATTATGCTAATTAAAAGGGTAAATGTTAGATAACCAAATTCGGACTGTTAGCAATACGTAATAAATGATATAAACAATTTGCAGGTCATAGTACAAAAGTACAATAGAAAAGAACAAAAACAATTTTTTGCCGAATAGGTAATCTTAGCGTGCACAGCAAGTGTAGATAAATGTTTATTGTTTTTGTGACTTGAAGCGAAAACATTATGATCTCATAGTAGAGATCAATTTTGCATTTTAGAAAAACATATTACAGTACTTCTACATAAGACACTGCAAGTGAATTTTTATTTAGCATTTTTGTTGTTACCCAATGCAGTTTATGTAAATCACGAAGTTTCTGGTTTTCCTATTTTACAGGAGCACATTAGGCTGGGCTAGGTTATTCCCTAGCCTTTATGATCTTGCTATGTATGCTAATTGAAACACGTGCTATTAATTTCAATAATCATGTGTAGGCAGTACTATTATATACATTGTGTGAGCAATACCGACCGCTTCTTTTTCGACATTTGGCATTGATAAAAAGTATTTTGTAACTATTTAAATGTTACCCAAAGCAGAAGCAATTGCATTGTGTGCTAGTTTTTGCCTGTTTCTATTGCAAGTGCAGGAATACCAAAGGTTGAAAAAAGAGTGGTCAAGCCGGTATTCCCGTGCATTTTTGAAAACAAAAATATTTTTGCAATATATCACAACATTGATTGTGACAATGTATCCTTCTGAACACGTGCTTAAATTAAAAACCAAAGACTAAACAATAACACACTGAATTGCTTAACCTTTTAGGCGTCCTTAGTGATGAGAACTCCTCAGCTTCTGGCTACTCTCTATAATGATGGATTTCAGCATAAAGATTACTTCACAAGGAGGAAGCAGAATTCCACAGGAGTGATGTCTATGACTACACTTCCCCTAAAAGCAATGAAAAACATTCGAAGAGCAACAAATACTCATTTTGCAACGGTTGGAATGTGTCTTATGACAGGAGCTCTGCGGCGTTATTTTATGGATCATGGAAAGTCCGACAAACTGCCCAACTTTGTTAGCATCATGCATTCATTACCAAAACCTAATCACCCACTTAGTGGTCAAATGTGCAATCATTGGTAAGAGACTTTGTTTTTTGGTCTGAAACGCATTTAGGGGTACACAATTACTCCTACCTGTTATTCGTAACAGGTAATTTATTTAATAGGTATTCATCTTTATGGCTATTGACTAACTTTATTATTAATTTTTTGCATTCTAGGGGTGTTGGCTTGTTCAAAATGCCATTGAAAGCTGCATCGTCTGCGTTAGACCGTTTGTACAAATCAGAAAAAAGTTTTGGAGAGTACATGAAATCCCAGTTCGAGCATCTACTTCATAACCATATGCCTTTGTTCAGATTATTTCCTTATCCTGTGCTGAAGATTTTCTTCGCGATGAACTTTGGAACAAGCATGGGTTTTACAAGCATTCCAGCGTATGAAAAAGAAGCTGATGTTTTCGGGCACAGAGTTATTGGACTCTGGAAAGTCTTTGGTCTTCAGTGGAGGCAGAGTGGTAAGCTAACATTGAAAAACTAATAATAGTGATAAAAAATTTGCTCTTTTGATGATCCAGGGTGATTTATCAATGTTTTCCCACATAGTTTCTTACTTGATGAGAAGAAAAACCTAATTCACAGATACTTAATGACTGATTTCCTTCAAACACGTTAAATACATTGTAACATGCATATGCACGTGAACCATTACCCAAGAACGTTTCTTTTGTGTAAACCTAAGTGTGGACTACAGTTAGGTAGAACATTATAGGTATAGATAAAGCTTGCATTGCAAACTTCAGACACACGATAACACGAAACATTGCACTTAGATCAACCTAGACATACAATTACGCACGCTCTTGATAGCTCTCAATTCACTTGTTCCTATTTCTATCCATTATTTTTGTCCTTCTGGTATGTGATTTTCTTGCTCATTGTTTATATACCTAATTTTTGCCAGGTACAGTTGTACAGGTACAGTTAATATTACAATGGACCATAATTTGATATCATTGTATTGTAGGTAAAACAAAAAAGTAATTAGGCAAACTATTGCAAACAAACAAAATTACAAATATTCGATTATTAGTATCAATCTAGCCTCTTAGACATGTCCTAAAGTTGCAAAAAATTAACATTTATTTCCTATTTCTGTCATAGGTAATATATTTAAGTGAGCAATTAGCTTACAAATCATGTTAAAAAACTTTTGTCTTCTATAGAACGCAGCATGCAAAGCAAAATGATAATTTTTTATCTAGTTCTTAGTTGCAAAACTCCTACCGCAAATGAATGACAAAAATTGTAAACTATGGGAGTAAGTTGTGGCATAAAATACTTATGTAGGTAGGTATATCATTACTACCCAGTAAGCGTACTAACCCTTGTATACTTTCTATTTACCACTGCCGGATTTAAACATTCCTATTATTAAAGATTTAAATTTTTTGCTTGCATTTTACTCAAAAGGCTCAAATCTGGAATTGTTGTCGCTGTCAAAAAAGACATTTATGTAAATGCATCAGCAAGCTTTCTATATATGTAAGCATAGACAGTTTGATGTAGAGGTATAACTTTTACACCCACACACTAACTTTCGGAATGAGCTTATGTGGTTAGCTTTTGGTGCGATCCACCTAGTACTGTACCTTAACTGTTGTATCTTGTGTGGAGTGAGGTGTAAACTGTGAGCACATAGTAAGTAATTTATTTTGACACGAATTCATGAGTTTTTCTGAGCTTTTTGCGTGTAATGTTTTCCTTGTAATACATACTCCAACTTAATATTGCGTGGTCACATTTGTTACTTATCTACCTTCACAGCAGCTGTAGATACGAATGATATTTTCAGTTTTTGTGGTTACATAGGTCAAATACAATATTGAATTCAATCTAGCCCTCAAAAACTGCATTAGTGCTAGCATAAGTAACAAGTTGTCCTCACTGAGAATTAAACGCATTAATTTTCAGATTAACTTATTTGACAACGCGAAATAAAGGGCAGCAGTATATATAAGTAAATAAACTCCTTCGCAATTATTATGTAACTACATAGGTTTTTAATGCGCAGGATGTAGTACTTAAAATGTAGTATTTATTCTAACTTGCATTGAAAAATATGATTCTGTTTGTGACATTGGTTATTCGTTTTACTTGTAAAGTAAACAGTAAATCACGTATTAGTGTCTACCATACTCCTAATCCAAACAAATGCACTTATACCCAACAGTTTTCTTCAAACGGATACTGTAATGAATACATTTAAGATCAAAGTCGTGACAGCATGTAATTAATATTCCAATCCAAGGGTTTGCCCCGAAATTTTTTCAGACAAAATAATTTGCGAGAAAATTTCCATTGTTTGTTGTTTGGCAAATTTTTGGGAAGGAGAGCTAACTGAGGAAATTTCAATGCCATTAAGAACTACGCCACTGTTAAGTCAACACAATGAAGGTGTGGGGATGTAGAACTCATGTTGAACTATCTTATTATCGAAAACATTACGTAATGGCAAAAAGGGCCGCGTAAACATTTTAAAGATGCTATGATATTATCTGTAGGTAGGTGTGCGCTCTGCCTGCACGAGGTAATTACCTACGTAAGGTACCTGCTTAAATACCTTGTACTTATAGCTAAATGATGCTGCGAAAAAATCTTTCGTACAACTGTGAATGTTTTCTGAACATCTACATCTGTACCTGAATAATTGTAGTTCATTGTCGTTATTATGAATATACTGTGTGCCACTACATTGATCCATTCCATCTAATCATGACAATTAGTAATTAGTGTTTATTTTCCTTTGTTTTTTTTACAGGCGTTGCTGCTGCCGTGTACACCCATAACGGAAAGGTTGGTTACACAATCTACGCAAATAAAGATTTCTTTCCTGACCAGAAAAGTATTGATTTACTTACCAAACATTATCTACATCTTGAACTACAAGAATTGCTGTCTCATTTTCCTGACGACTCATACAATTACAATAGCTACCGCACAAGTAAAGAAAATGAAAATATGGGTCTTGGGGTTAGGAATGGTAATGGCACCATTCGGACTGAAGGATTTGCTTAAGTAAAATTAGGAGTGAAAATGAAACGTTGCATGCAAGAATTTTATGGATGTACATTAAAAACTACTCAATGTGCTGCGCTGTTAATGAAAGATGGATTTAAAGTATTAACTGTTACAGCATGCAGCAATGCGTGTGAATTGTAGTGAACCTGCTAGATTTAAGTAAACTTGTTAAAGTCTGCTACCTTCAGATAGTTACATTATAGAATATTTCATTGCAACGGCCGTATGTAGTAAATAATACACAAATCTACCACTACTTGTGGGAACAGTATCTTAACTATATGTGTGAATTATACCACTATACCGTATTGGCAACTCATGTAAAATATACAGAAGCAAGTGTAAAAATGCAAGCAAATTACAAATTGACTTAATGATTACAAAGAACGTTGTATCGGCTAACTCACATATCAATTCTAAATAAATGATTTCACTAGTGTTTTGAAATTGTGGAAAATAATATTGAACAAAGTAATGAGTATTGATACTGATGCAAAAAATCTGGTATGAACTGAAGAAACCAGATAGATACGTTAGAATGTGTTCTAACAGAATTACACGAAACTGATTCCTCTTCAATAGACTATATTATATTATATCTCGGATTATACCATTACGTGCTACATGTATCATTAGCGTAGTATTTAATAAAATATATATGTAGTGTTACTGTGTGTATTGCAAAAATACATCCTGAAAAGTATTGTAAACCATGAATGTTAGAGTAGGTATATGCTTAGCGTAGATATTCGAATAACTATTAATGCCATCTAATTGATTAATATTCTAAACTGATCGATCATTTCATTATTAGATATGGTTAAAACATTAAAAGTAGAAACTACCTTGTATTGTATTTTAACTACTACATTACTTATTATCATAAACAGATCTACCCCTGTTAATATTGTTATTTGTTATACTGTTTTTATTACAAAACTGTGAAATAAAATCTGAATCTGAATTATTTTGTTAAACTTTTAATAAGATTCACCTTTCTTAACTCACATTAATAAGATTTCCTGTTGGCCACACAAAAGTCGGTTTTGCACATATTGATATAAAAATTCTCTATACATACTCGTATACCTATGGTGTACATGTGCAATCATTTCTGGCGAAATTAAGTGAGAAATCATAATTGTGAGGACTAAGATATTGCCTATTAAACCTCACAAATAGTCGAAAATCTGGATTTAAATTATGTCACGGGTAATTATGCTTTATGCTACCATTTGTACATATTCGGTCGGTATGTATGTCGTATATTATATATTCAGTGTATTAAACATACGTAGATTAGTTTTAACTTTGTCTGGTTGCGCATGAAATGCATATAGATATTTTTAAAAACATCTTTATCTTTGTCTATCTTTCATAAGGTTATCGTGTATGAAAAACTTCAAACGGTAATCTGACATTATCATCGTTAACTCATGCCTGTTAACTCATGTCAGCATATTCCACACGCGTCTTGAATACGTGATACATCCAAAAGGTATGGACGCAGATTAAGCAATGCATGTAGAAAGAATTAGTGATTTTATAAATCATTAGATTCATTCATTTTCGTAACAATATTGTCGCAATTTAAAATTGATACTACATGTATTCGGAAAAACATTAATTAATTGTACCAAATACTTTGTAGGCACGTACTTAAACAGTAATATTTTTACCAGAGAAAATTCCAATATTAAACTAAACCGTGTTAAATGAATATAGATACAAAGGTAAACAAAGTTATAAGCAAAAATATAATCTCAATATTATCCACAGAGCAGCTTATCATCAGCATAACGAAAAATTACAAACACTTACACTCATCATATCTCTTTGATCTCTTTACGTCTGCTTCCTTGATGGGTCACACGTATCCCTGAAGCTTTGCCAATTTATCTCAACCTAGAAACCTACCCCTTAACTGTTAAATTTAAAATTTAAGAACCAACGATTTCACTTGTATTACAATCCTTTAACTGGATTTCGGCTTTATACGCAGCATTGTAGTAGCCTATAGTGTTATTTTATTGGGCAAGTCCTTAATGAGACGGACATTAATTTGTGATTATTTTCTAGGGTTAATTTAAATTCATGAGCAACTACCATCAGAAATCTGCTAAGCACAGTAAGTATCGCGTACATCACACGTAAAGTGGATTAGTTAACACAATAGATAACTGATATTTACACTTATTGAATGATAAGATGAGATTGAAATAATATAATGGTTTTCTATCTATTCACTGTTTTTGCTGCACGCATGATTGTTATTGTTAAATAAGTTAGAACGTTACAATTAACTCGTGAGTGCCACCTGCTATAAGATGAGTAAATATTGTATAATTGCAATATGACTGACACACTGTATGGTATCAGCATGTACAAGAGTACAAGTATAACAGAGATATAGAGAGACGGTATACAACTAAGTTTCTTACATACAAGTGCATTATAATATTCCCTTGCTCTGATCCATGCAATATGTACGTTGTAAGAAGGGTGTACGTGCAACGTGCAAGTACTTTGAAGAAATAACATAGTAGCACTCAAAGGTGATTACTTGTTAGTTCTATTGTAGCATCATCTTCATTCTTAGAGAAATAATTTTGCAATCAGGCATACATAAAGTACATAGTGTTAATTTGACGATTAAGAAGTATACGTGCACCGTGCACAGATTATTTTGGATACAGTCATACAGAGTCCAGGGTGAGCATTTAGTTAAACTAAGTTACGGTTACGGGATAGAAATTGCATGCAGGTTTTCCATGAATTTATACCAGCTAAGAGCTAATTAAATTATACATCGTATTTGAATTCATTGATAAAAATGTCGTATTTCACTATTGAAGCGTGTACGAGTACAAGGAACCGGCAAACTTGGTTGAATCATATCCGATGTGTCCGATTAGTTTGCTTCTACTGTATTTTAGTATATAAGTAATCGGGTTGTATTACATATGCAACTTGTTATTAAAGTATCAAATCAAATTGATTTTACTAATATTATTATTGAATTATAAATATTGCTCTTAAGTAGGAACGAAATAATTATATACCTAGGCTGGCTGGGAAGAAATGTCTGTGCTTGTATGGGTCACTTGTATGTGGTTGCTTATACAGGAGTAAAATGTGTGGCCTTCAACGCTTGACCAACCCAGAGGTACTAGGACTAGGCACAAAGGTATAAGTGGTTGTATAACAGGGTTGTTTTTAAGGGAAATACATTGCATTTGAGTATCTCTTCTAGATAAGCTCAATTGCATATTGCATAATTGCATGTCGGTAATATCTTCAGTCCTCCTGAATCCGAAAGACACCCTGTACAGATTTGTGCATTACAAACGTACCTAAGTACTACTATGCGTATGCCTGTAATATTATTTCATGCTACTTCTAGTACAAGTCTGTTTGAGTTCTGGTTCCTAATTCCTGCACAGAGATAACACAGATTAACACGTACACTCATACTCACATATACTGAATCAGTTTCACTTGATGTATGCGATAAGAAAGTTGTTGCATTATTATAGGTTTCATTTAAACTTCAGAGTGTAGTATTGCTTCTTTTAGAGCTCCGTAAACTGCTGCAAACATCATCTGACTTAAGGTTAGTTTATTTTTTGATTTCCATTCCAACTTATACTTGACTACTTTCCAAGATTTAAAAAATATAAATAAATAGAAACAAAGACCATGGCCGACTTAGTTGAAGGAGAGTGGAAAGAATTCGTTTTCAAATTCGTCACACCATCGGACCATGATTTGATTTTTGAATTCTTAAGAAAATATTGGTATCCTGACGAACTCATGGGGAAGTTGGCTGGAGTAGACGAAGATTCTATTGAGGATTTTCAAAACTTTTGCCGTCTAGCCTTTAAGGAAGATATTAGTTTCATAGCGTGGCACAAAGAATCCAATGAAGTAAGACATTTTTGTAACCCATTCCCCGAAACAAAATCTAGTTTTCATTAATTATACTCACTCCCTCTCGATCATGGTGTAATTCCATGAGTTGCAATATAGGCAGTTGGCTCGAAGCAAAAGTTTTCTTCAATTCTCATTGAATTCCATGAGACTTTAGAGCAGAACTACATACCTGCATTGAAAAACATTCAGTGCATTGCAAATGAGCTATCAGCTTACTTCGATTAACAAAATGTAGCCAAGTAATTTCTGATGATTGTGGTATTATTTTAATGAGCTAGTATGTATAAGATAAAGTAGGCAAATTTATGACGATATAACCGGGTTTCATAACTTCAAACAGATTGCTTAAAACTATGTTCTTGATGAACTGGATTGCTTAGCCACTGCCCATATCGCACTATCAATTATGCATGAAAATAAGGCAATTTGATTGTTTTAATTCCTTCTCTTATGTTTTATGGTTTTCACAACTTTTATAGATGGCTTGTGTACGGTTGACATTTACCTCGAGAAAGACAGATGACTGGTCCAAACATGAAGTAAAATCCCGAAATAGCAAGAAAATTATGCGATTAATAGATAAATTGGACAAAGAGGCAAACCTCTATGAACGATACGGAATAGATTATTTTGCAAACTTTTTGCTGGCTTGTACTGCAACTGCATACAGAGGAAAAGGCCTAGCTACCGAAATGTACCGTAGATCTATTGGTTTACTCAAGTCGAAGGGTTTTCCTTTATGTAAAAGTTCATTTTCAAGTCCCCATACAAGAAAAGCTGTAGCGAACTTAGGATTCAAGGAAGTTGCCAGAGTGTACCTGAAAGACTTCTACGATGAAAACGGAGAAATGGACTTTAAAGGCGCTAGAGAAGAAGACTTTACAGCTATTTTGTGTCTTCAGCTATAACCTCTTTGAGTAAATTTTTCATGTATATTTATCTATAAACTATTTACGATTAACGTGTACATGTTCATTAGCATTTGTTTGGAGAGGCATCACATTTGAAAGAATCTAAATATCTACCATTAGTTCACTTGGCACATTATCTGATTGACTTGAGAAACATGTCATGTATCATTGTCATCAGACCATAAATCCACAGCACTAACAGTATAACTGATAACAAATTAGACACCGGCAAGGCATTCCCTGAATCTTGATAGCAGTTGCTTTTCAATTTAGATCAGCGCAGCAATCATATTTTAGTTTCGGAGTCCTCTATGCTATGTTTCAACAAAAATGTGTACGTGTTTGTTAGCCATTCCCGTAGTTGTGCTTATTGTCAGTAAGCACGTACAATGCAACCTTCTCTTTAAATAGCAGATTTGGCCTATATAGTTAAAATATGCCAAGAAGATTAAATAAATTCAGTTATGCACAACTAATGTTCACGTTACCTAACCCAAAAATATTCATAGCTTTGCTACAAGCGTATTAAGTAAATGCAGTTGTAGAGCTGCACCCAAGTTTATCTTAATTGCACAATAGGTCCCTATACGAATTGCATTACATTAAGAACATCAAATAGTGTACTTAAGTATTGGTATCTTTTTTGAACAAAATGAAACTAAAAAATCCAAAGCTGAGATGAGTTTAAATCAGTTAAAATTCGATTTCGATGCAAATCATTTTATATTGTTCCCAGTTTGGCTTAAAACCAAAATTTAACAATCTCTTCTATTGTACTGTGCGTAGAGCTTGGATGTACATACATGGTCCTAAACACCGTGGCAGCCAGTATGAATTAAAACCTATGGGAAATGGAAAGTGGATATTTGAAATTTGGACAAAAATTTCTTAAAATATAATAATAATATCCGAATTTCAAAAACTTTAATTCTGAAATATGCACCTATTCATTTTCTTCACGAAATGCAAATCTAATCTTTCTGCAGAATAGAAAGTCATTCGTATTCAGCCTAGTCAAATACAAATTATTACAATCCATACATTTCCATATAATCTCTAATGCCAAAAAAATGCATAAATACCTACAAAAGTGACAAATGTTAAAATATTTTCAGTTAAGCGCATATATTTTTTGCGAAAGCTTTAAGTCTCTTTTAATGACGAATTATCTGTTATTATTTTTGTCCCCTTTCAATGAAAAATGGAACTTAATTTGTAGACAAACGTCTTCGAGTAGGCTCATTATTACTTGTACAAAATTACTTACAATTAAATAGTTCGTTAACTGGAGATGTCTATAACTTCGGTTTAAATGCGAACATACTATGTGCAAATGCGGAATCTGATATTAAGGTTCTTAAATGTACTTAATGTAAGTGTACATAATATTAATGTGTACTAGTGGATAGGCGCTGAGCCTGCTCGTCGAATAATTTAGCCAATCGTTTTCTTTTAAATCTAAGGGCTTCTTTCTTAAGGGATTTGACAAAACGTAGTTTTGTCTCATAGGATCCGGCAATGGCAGACATCTGGTTCAACAGCAGGTCCATTCCTTTTTGAAACACAAAGAAAGTAAATGATTAATACAAAACATATAACATGTATATACTAAAATTTTACACTAGATACTGTTATTTATAATTAAAATAATGAGTTACTTTACGAAAGTTATTGTAATAGCTAATAATAAATTGACAACTAAAACAAAATAATTAAAATGTAAAAAAAGAAATTGGCGAAAACACTTTTCCTAAGAAGAACGCACTTAATATTGGTCGACGTATTTCTTTATGCAACTCCGCTCTAAGTTGAATATTATTCAGTCGAACAGTTTCATCATCAAGGAAATCATTATTTTGACCATCGTTTCCCATTGATTCTATTAATGAAGGCACTGGTGCAAGAACCACTTGTTTACAATCATCGCTATTATTAACGTGATTTAGCATAAGATAGCTACTGTTTGAAGGCTCCTCTTCATCATTTAGATGATTTGATAATGGCAGTCCACCGAATCCACTACAGTTGCTTCCAGAGTGATTTTCATTGTCACTTGCATTTCCATTCACCATAAAACCATTTACATTTTCCACTCGAACACTTTCTTCTTTTACTATTACGCTAGTAAATTCTTGTACTTCGTTAACTGTGATGTTAGCCATACTCCCTTTTGTACTAGATATATGAGTATTGTCTACACTTCCTTCACTGTTGAAAGATATTGCTTCATTATTTAAAGTACTGATAATTGTCTCTTCCTGGCGTAACTCAGATTTAACCAAGGGTGGTGGTGAAATCACAAATTCATCTATAACCATGGGTTCCTCTTTCGGAGTTACGGGTGCTTCTAATACTTCTTCAGTGTCGCTTCCTCCAATACTATCCGCTGGTGATGCTGGATTGCTGTTAGAACTGTCAGAATCATAGTTAACAAACTTATTAAACTGTCTGAGTTTTTTCGGACTAAAAACATAGTCTCTTGGTAAAGGCCCAGATTTCCTTTTCAGTCCCCTAACAACAGTAGCAGTCAAACTCTGTGTTTGAATGGGAGTGGTATTTGTATTTTGGTTAGGATCTTTCTTCGATTTCGATCCTTGACCTAATAGGTCAATATCTGCTTCGTCGATTATCATCCGCTTGTCGATTTTAAATGGATTGCCAAACATATGCTGCCTCACAGGTGTAGATTCTATTTCTCTTAATGGAGTAGCCACTTTTTTCAAATATTCTTGATAGTTACCCATTTGACCAACAGGCATGTTATGCAGTAAATCTAAAATTAATTGTAATAAAGAAAATGTTACGTTATGTCTCATCGTTTTGCCATTCTACAATTGCAAAGCTCCTGTGTAGTCATTACAACAGCTCTGCCATAATTGTGTTGTATTAAGAAATTCAATAAGTAATAAAATCATGGAGTAATACCTTGTTGAACAATAGGAATTTGAGATGGTTTAAGGAAATGGGACCTTAATCGGGCTAGATGATCTAAAAGCTGATGACGGGGTACATCGAATGGATTTTTAAACGACGTGACACTTCTTTTAGGTTCTGCTAGCTTAGCTCGAACACCCACTTCATTACATGTTCTGTCATACTCTGCTTTAGCTTGATTTTTTATTTTCTTAAGGTAATTTAAAACAGAATATGAAAGATAATTTTCTTCAATTATAGTTTGCGCTATGTTATTGGCACCCATTCTTATTAATGCCCGCTTTAATGGTCCGGCGTAATAAGGTGGCATATTATTTAAGTACATTCCAAACTGAGTTTTCCACTCATTATGGGGTCGTAAACGACTAACACGAAACAAATCATCCAATAAAGGGAGCAACACTGGATAATTATAGGGCATAACAAACAAATTTACACACGTAAGCTGAGTAGATGCTTTTAGGTAACCGAATGGATGTCCCATAAGACTATTATTCTTTGAACTGCTTGTCATGAAAACCTGTATGAGATATTATAAGATATGGTATGTGATGACAAAGTAGACTCATTACTTAATAATTGATAGCAACCAGAAATCTGTGAAACTTCCTGTAAAATAAAAGCACGAACCTGCCAGCAAACAGTGGGCTGCTTTCGAGCAAGGATGTATTGAGTTAAAGGACTAGGCTCTAACTCGTATTTATCAAACGGGAAATTCTCTATCACCATAGGCTCATGGGGTGTGCAAACAAACTTAACGTTTGGATGCGCTGAGCGCGCAGGTAAAGTTGGTAAAGATGCATCGGGCCAAAATGACTCTGGTATAGGCCAAAATCCACCTGCAAAACCGCCTTTTTGGTTGGACCGAGGTACGTAAATCATTTTCCGCGAATAGTGCCAACCTAATTTAACTCCGTTTTTATCTTCTACTATATCAAGCTCCGAATCTTCAGCTTTTAATCCTGAAATAATATTATGTCAGAAAAATCATAAATGCAAACTAAATTAAAAATTAATGACATAACTACCCATTAAATCAAAGCTTACCGTCAGCTGTTATAGCAATAGGCGGGGGATCAGATCCAAATTTTTCGAAATGTATGACTACACCAGCTTGAACTTTCTGTACTAAAGAATCAATGCATTGGTGCAGCATACGGTGTGATGTAATACAATAAGACCGACCTCCTGTAACTTCACACATTGCATCTATTGGTGACACATCTGAAGGAACTAGACCTGTTTCTCGATCGCCAGAAGGTTGACCGCTCATTCGTAAAACTAAACTAAACAATCGCTGATCCCATCTAAACGGTTCTCTTGTTAGCTCGCAACCAGGACTTGAGCCATGCATTTTTAACTAATAGATATGGAATTCAGATTATAAGTTTAACTATCTCTTGGTCATTTATCAAAAGACAACAGCCGCTAAAGCGAGTAAATTTTACAAACCTCATCTTGAACTCCCGAATTTGAGGACAGTTGTCCACCGTCAGTAATAGCTACAATTATAGAGGGCTCCAAGTAAAATGGGCACCTTCCTTGTCCATAAGTGTCGATGCCATGCTGCATTCGATTAATATTAAGTGTATCAAATGTATTCCGCAGTGCTTGGCCAAGTGTTGTTAGACCATTTGCTTGCAAATTTTTCAATTCCGACATAAAAGTTGTCAAGTTTTCTTTCCATCCAGCCTAAGGAAATATAAGAATACTATTATAATAAAAAATATAAACCTTAATCAATATTTGCAAGTAATAGTATTTAACCTTAATATTAATTGGAGGATCTTCAAACGTGAGGAGCATATATCGATCTCCTCTGCTATCCATGGATCTCTGACGTACCTATGTATAGATAAAAATAGATTAATTAATGTTGGTACCCAATCCAAATTCTTAAGATGATGAATTCATGACCAAAGTAGTATTCTTTTGCAACCGTTGAAAAATATAAAGAAAAACTAAGACCGGTTAAAGCTAAAGTAACCCAAGAATTATTACACACGCCTAAAAAGATAATGGCTGATCAAAACACAAGATTCATGGCGTAATACCTCTAGCAGTGTAAATGAGAAATTTGACAAGTATACAAACAAATCTGTACTTTTTGTGCAAAAAAAAATTCAGAAAAGTCTCAAATTGTAAATTTAAATCCACCATTTCAACTTGTGCATTTCATTTGTATTTTCAATATGTATCTCATTTAAATATCCATGAACTTTAACATAGTACTGAAGAATAACCTCAAACCATTTAAATAATTGGTTAACCATTGCGTGAGACAAAAGTTTTCGAAATCGATCCTTCACATAATACCTATTTATATTATTATGACATTATGATAATTTGACCTTACCTAAAATAAAATGCCTGAAAATAAAAGTAAACAGAGGTATTTCCATAAACAACATACCTTCACAAACGTTTCTACAGCGCTCTTCGCCACATCGAGAAGAGTAGGTCTTCCACCGAGAAATACTCGTTGATTCATGGAAGCAGACGTATCCAATAAAAATACTATGATGGTCATCTTATTTTCAAGAGATTAGAAATATATAAATACGTCTTCTAATATTTATCATTCGAAATTTTGTTATATTGATTGGTCAAGATGCTAAAATTTCGAAGAAATGATAAAATAAAAATAAAATTAGTTTTCCTATTTCCTAATAAAATCAGGTAAACCCAATCTGACTCTCTATTCAAATCTTCATGCTCATTTCTTATCATGTATGAGTACTATTTAGCTCCTCGTACAGATGGGTACTAATGTTCATGGATTTGATAAAAATTCACGACACAGCTACACACTGCGATGTCGATGCTTTAGGTTTGGAAACTGAAACTGAACTGGGCTGCTTGAGCTTGTGCTGTTGGTGTATGTGAATGTTGTAGAAGAACCAGTCCTGTCCTAACGTACCTACTTGGACAGAATATTGTGGATATGGGAATTCTATATGGATTATTATCAAACCTTTTAGTAAAGATTTCTGGGGATATAATAATAAACCCCTATAAACACAAGATGAGTGTGCAGTATTTAGGCTCACAACGTCTTTCCTAATGGCTGCCTCACTAAAGTCTATAACGACTAATTTGATTGTCCACTAAAGCCTTTGAAGCTGGGTACAACAAATTACTGACCACATTAATAATGATAAAGGATTTAAAATCATTTTTAGACACTTTATAAGCTTTGGATAGGACTTTTTTGGAAAAAAGTCAGACCCCCTCTCCTCAAGGTAGTTTATATTCAAAATTCTTAGCCAAGAGTTTAATTTCGCGCTGGTGTTTTTAGAGGACGTCATCGCATGAGAGGTTTAATTTGATTCAGAAGTTTTTGACATTTTCATGTAATTTCTGGTAATGTAGCAGATGTGAACAAGCAATTGTAAAATGGAAAAATAGAAATAACTGATGTGATGTTCATCATTTTTTAAGTTCTGATTTCGCCCTTACATCTACTTATTATCTTAACGTCTTGTTAAAGAAGTTACCGAGTTTTCTGCTATCAATGTCAATGTTCAAGTATGGTACGGTATCATTAGAGGTGACGACCTTCTTTTTTAATATAATATATGGATTGTTTATATTTTGTTTACATTTACAGTAACAATCGTAATTTATTGGGTAATGCTAAATGGGAATTTTAATAAGTATATTTTATTTAGTATTAAACAGTTTTCATTTGGTTTACATAAAATATCCGGCAGAACTTTGGGACGCTTTACATTTTATATAATACAGACTTTTAATTTTAATTTGAAATATAGATTTAAAGGATGAAAGCGAAGCTCTTAAAGTGAATGAATCCTCTGGTACCGGTTGCTGAATCCTCTTCCTGTTGTAAATGAAAAACTCTAAAAACTGTGCAAAATGTATTGGGAATGGACAACTTTGTCTGGTGCTGGGAGTAACACTGATAGTTCGAATGACAGAGCTTCCGTTTTGGACAGGCTCCCAGGAGAAGCAGCCAAAGATGTTGTTGTTCCCGTTGTTCGGCATATAGTTGCATCTTTGGGCATATCTCAGCCTCCTTTACCTAGTACTTTCAACACGGACAATGAAGTAGAATGGTGTTTACAAGTAATAACACATAAAACATATTTTTAACTACAATGGGAATATATTGTATTGTAACATTTTCTCAAGAGTTAACGTTTTAACGATTTAATTTTCTAGTACACAGTTTTCTAGTCTATAGTTCCTAAAGTTTATACTTTTTAAAGATATTCAGCAAAAATAAATTAGTTTTTAGATGACATAATTGGTTATTTTGCAACTTTGCAAGTGTATTAGAAATCATTAAATCATTTTGTGTACAAACATAGAAATGTTTTAAAGACTAAAAATAAATCAGCTCCTCATTTATAGGCATTGTTGTTATCATAACTATTGTTATTTTGTTCGTTTAGGTTGTGTGCTTTGGCCTGAGTCTTCCGCTGACTGAACATGAAATTATCAAAGATTGTGTGAGCATTTACTGTGAATGGTTATCATGTTTAGCTCCCATTCCGAAAATATCGGTACCAAAGCCAGTTGCTGAGAGAGCCAACTTTTATGCCAGAAAAATGATTAACCACCTTTACCACTTGTTTACTCCCAGGAAGAGTGAAGGTAAAATTCTATATTTTTAAAGATGGTTTTCGCTTGTACCATAATTTTTATTTCTTATTGATAATTAGATTTACTCCAAAACAAAATATTTTCTGCCATTTTTGTGAACTGATTAAACTTGTATTGTAACAGGTTTTCTGCGAGGGATAAAATTTAAGTATTCGTTATTCATTAAGTTGATGATATTGTTTTTATCTTTAAAAACAAATAGGTTATCTAACCGTAAACAAGTCATACGCATACCAGAAATTTGTACATGCGTCAGTCTTAAAAGTCACTGACTGTCTTTCTCCGCTTAACTTTCTCCACTTACTTTTCTCCAAACAAAAGCACTAGTAGTTGTAATGCTTGGCACGAATTTATTTAAAAGAAATATTACCAAATAAGGAAATTTATAAAAATCTGCAGTTCTGATTATAATCCGCTGTCCTTATCTAATCTAATCCTAGGAGAATATTTTTGCTCAACAATGTTAACTTTTAAAGATTTAGGGTGTTTCTAACCTTTGACAATATAATGAGAGCTAAAACATGGTTCAAGGCAGAAAAAGGTTTCTGAGCTTTCGACATTGACCAAATACCAAATGTCATCGTCAGAGAGTCCGAATTTTTTCCATTCAATTCCAATTTTGTAATTACTAAGCCAATTGGTTTGCTCATAATTGGCAGATGGCAAATAAAGAAATGAAACAAGCAAAGTAAAAAATAAGAATACTAAACCTAACTACAGCATTTTGCAGTAATTCCGTAGGGGAATAAATTAGTTACATTGAAGTAAAATTTTGGTTTATCTTTAATGTCAAAATTTAATTTGTAATTCTTTACAAGTCTGGCCATTTCTGTATCGGAGTGACTTGGGTATGTGAATTTATTCTCTTCTGGACTGTTTTGGGTATCACATTAAATAAATAATTGTGTTTTGCAGCGCAAGATACCATTAATAGGCAAGCTGTTCTGTGCCACCGTGTTTTGAGGACTTTACAAAATGTGATCCGAACATCAGAATCTTTGGACACAGACACTTGGGAATGCATACTGCTGTTTTTGATAGCTATTAATGACGCCCTACTTTCTCCCCCGTCAATTAAAGAAGATATTGGAGATCAATTATGCGAAAGAGTATTAAGCGTCCTTTTCGAAATTTGGTTATTGTCTTGTGGCAAATCTTTTCCCTCTCCACCTCTCTGGAAAACATTAAGAGTGGCCTGCAGATCATGGCGTCATCGGTCTAATCTATTTGAACAGTGGAATCGAATTAACCTGTTTCTAACTGGTCGTGTGCTTAACATTATGTATGGACCAGAGTACATTAAGCTAGGTAATTGTTTTTATATGTAACTTGAATACAATTGTAGAAGCCTGCGTCAGAGTTTTGTATATAACTTGTTAAATCATGTTCAATATCAATGTCAATAAAGCATTTCTGCTTCTTGAGGTGTGAAATTAAAATAATATTTAAATTTAATTAGAATCATGACTTTTGTTTGTAGCTGAAGACGATAGTACCCTTATTCCATCCGATATGACAGACGACGGCGTAGTCCAAACATGGTTTCGGTTTCTTCACTGTTTGGGAAATCCAGTTGAACTCACTCAACCTACAATAATTAGTCAAACCCAAAATTTCCTCCAGGTATTTTCATAGAAAATAGAGAGTTTTGATTTGTACCTAAAGAAAGCTAATTAATGCTTCAATTTTATAATTAGTTTGCTATAGCCAGCGAAGCTGTTGTTGATCCTTGTCAGCATCCTTGCTTATTTGTTCTTCCGTCTATTTTCCATCAAGCAATGAAAGGGATTGCAGCATTAGTTGATGCGTTTTTGGGTATGAATTTTGTTCTTTAGCACGATGTGACATTTCAATACCTCCTCATTACAGAAATCAATCAAATTTTAATATCATGGATAGACTTGTTATTTGTAGGGACGGAAATATCGGGAACCAATAATTTCCCTTTGTTATACATGTAACTGTAACATTATGGTATTATGTACTTAGTTTAAAATAATGAATGGATTTAGGAATTCCTCCTCAAGAACTTTTGGGAAGTGTACCTTCTGACAATGAGTCCCAACCAATTCCGAGTCCAATTCCACCTGTGAGAAGGCTTGCCAAAAGCTTTAGTGTTGCTACTTCTTCTTCGAATGCTCATAAGGGTATCTCTCAAATGCACTTATATTTCATAGCACTCTGTAATGGATGTGACCTTTTTTATTATAAACGTTTTGCTATGTAGCTTGTAATTTGTTTTGTGATAGTAACTTGTCAGCATTTATAAATATTATTGTATGTACATAGTAATGACAATATAGCAAGGTGTGCCGACAATGTTTTCAAATTATTCTGTAACAAACTTTGTCTCATTCTCGTAATATTTCTAAACAGTTCTTTATGTTTTGCCTTTTCTTCTATTGCATTACTATTTTGTCTGTAATTAAAGCTTCAAAGTACCTCTAATTTAAAAAAGAAATGCTTTTGAATGGGTGGGAAAGCAGGGGAGACAGGAAATTGGAAATTTTGGTCAAATTATTTTAAGCTATTATGTTTGTTTAACGGGTGTCGGTATGCTTCGGATAGCTCTCAACTCCCTAAATTCCTAACAAAAGCAACAATAGATCACCACAATAAACTAACAAATATTATAACATGACCAATAGGACTTTGATACTCCCTTTTTGACCGATCTGTGTCGTTTCAAAAATTCTAATAACATTTCTAGCTATTAACAGTTTGACAATAATTGTGTGTTCACATTAGATCATAACAAGTGTTTTAACAATTAATCAGTTGCACAGTGTAGCGATATAATATCGTAGGCTCTATTTGTTTTGTTTTTTTTTAATTTTTTACACTTTAAGTTGTGTACTAGTGTACTACAAAGAGTTCTTAATTCTGTACCGCGCATGAATAACAGAAATACTAACTGCATAGACAATGATTAATTCCAGGCTTACCAAGAACGTCATTACTTGGACTTACGTCAAACAGATCTAAAGACACTTCGTCAATACCCTCATCGTCACATTCCAGTATTCAAAGTGTCGGTTCAGTATCAATGTCCAACCAAGAGTCTGTATCTCGTCCTTCTCCATCTGCAGCAAGACCAAAAGTAAACAGCATTCTTCATCTTTTCGGACCTTGGTTGTTTGAAGCCGCACTGATTTCTTGTGAGACCACTAAAACAGGTGATCAAATTGAAATTGATCAATTGCAATTGTAATACAAAATTTAATTACAGCTTAATTTGAAAAATGTATGTTTGATGTACCTAATGTTGACCATAGTGCTATTCATTTTAACTGTTTTGTGTAGTAATGGCATTGGTATTTCTGCATTTTTACAGATGGGGAAGTTAGGAGAACTTCTCGAGGATCAGCGGTCCCAGCTGCATTGCCTGAATCAATCGACATACCTTACGCTATTACGATTGACAAATACTTTCACGGTAGAGCAGAGGCCTTGGGAACATTATGCAGAATATTTTGCTCTAAGAAAACTGGAGAAGAAATACTTCCTGCTTACTTAGCAAGATTTTATATTGCTGTGAGGAAAGGGCTTAAGGTTTGCATTATTCCATTTTTCCATTACTGCGAATTAATCAAGACGTTCTTATTTAATGTTAACATCATCGTTTTAGGATGCTCGCCACGAAGTTTTGATATCCATTCTGTCAAGTTCGCCAAATTTGCTTCGAGTAGATTTGGATGGCGTAACCGTTTTGGTACCAACAGTTGTGACGGCTTTAGAAGCAGTTTTGCCTAGTAAGGACACCCTTAGAAATGATCTACGAAGATCTGCAATCCAGTTGCTATCTTCTCTTTTGCCACTTCCGCTGCATTTTTTGGTATGGTTAATTTTATTATAAAGGGTCAATATCAGTTAACCATAACCACATTCAATCAATGTTTAATCAATTGCAATAACTGCTGCAATCTAGTATTGAAAGTAATAATCTTTTGTTTGAAATACAGAATGTTCCCATTAAAGAGGTTCTGGATAAAAGTGGTCATGGTATCAGTTTTATCCAACTTAAACCTAGATTGGCAAATCTGTTAATTAATGCATTGCAAGTTGAAACGGATTCTCTGAATATACAAATGCTTCTTGGTAAGTGATCATTTTTAGGATTTTTAGGCATGTCGTAACCATGTTTAGAAAATCACGAAAAGGATTATTGAGTCTGACTGAAAATACTGAAGGCTATTCATTTGATACGTATTAGTTTACACAATAAGAAACAAGCCATTCAATTGACAAACTTTGGGTTGCAGGTGGGTTGATGATGTTTGTGGCTGACACGGCTGCATTTGAAGAAGTTGACAAATCTTCAATCAATTTAGGGACAGAATCACCAACAAATTTATTGTCATCCGGTAAGTAAGAATATTACTAGTTCGAATTTAGGTTCAACTGCTTTGCGCTTACACTTTAGTTAAGATACAGCGGTATACATTTTAGACTTTAATATAATTCCATGTAATTACTATTCATATAATTTAAATTGTATTGTAGAGGTAGACAATTTTGATAACGTTCTGTTTAGCTTTAAAGCAAACATTTTTTATGCAAGAGATGCTGGTGACGCCTCCATTGAAAAAATTGGCAGCAGAAGTTTTTAATGAAAATTCGTTTGACAGCCTTTTGCATACGATGCGCGATGCCTCCTTTAATTATATACGCTTTTTGTTTGTGTTGTAGTATGTTCGTATTTGATCAATGTTTTTAATATTTATGTTACTTCCCTCAGAAAATACAAGTATTCGCAGTCTTAGTGAATACAGCAACAGCTTTGACGAGCACACTTTGGGTTTGACTGAGTCTGGAGATACGCAGTTTGGTATTGCTTATTTATTGTTTTATATTTTCGTGTATTTTATGTTTTAGTAAGGCATTTCTATTAGTTATAAGCTAAATGAGCTTAGAAATCAGTATATTCGAATAATACCTAACTTGAGCCTTGTTTATTTTCATTTCATTGAAAATTACATTTTCGAATTCGCATCTGCGTCAGTGTTGCATGATAGTTTCCTGGAAATGCTTCTCATTTTATTTTATAATTTTGCCGTCCAGATTTACAGTGTATTGTATTGAATTTGCAAGGAATACTTTGAGTTGTGTTGTGTCGCCATTTTTTGTTTGTGAGCGTAGTGTATTCAAATTACAAATAATTGCAAATCTTTTTTAATTCACTAAATTAATAATCAATACTATCAGATTGTGTAGAAGGTAGTATATAAATGTATAACATCTTAACTTTTGAGATTTTTCATCTACACTGTGCTAAAATAAAATAAATTGTATTTAGACTCTGCACATGCATTATTTGTTCGAGCAACGTATTTAGTGTGCCACCGTTTAATATCTACGTGGAAGATTGATCTTCCTGTATCTTTGGCCGCGTTGGAACTTCTTAATGGATTAGCCAGAATAAAAGTTCAGGATCAAGGTATGTATCAGTATCAGAATATTACCTTCTTTTATTTTTATAACAGCTAGCGCATTGTAATCCAAGATCATTTTCAAGTTCCACCCTGCGAAAGTGAGAGTTCTTTGTGGAAACTGGAAAGTTGAAATATCTTTGTTACATGAGCTATGGTGTTTAAAAGAATAATACAATGTGCAGATGCATGCATGTATATACTATATATGTATGTGTAGTACCTATATATGAAATGCGTAACGCAATAATTACATTTTTAATATCTTATAAATGTAAATAGATCCGTTAGAATGCAGAAGGGCAGTGAAATGGATCTGTGATTTTATAATCCATCAGTGTTCTCGACCGCCACCCGCTCACTCCAAAGATTTGCATTCCAGTATTGTTGCAGCATTTCAATGTGTCACGACATGGCTTACAGCTCATCCATACCTTCTTGAAGATAAAGAATCTCTTTGCACAGTTTTGGAAGTTGTTGAGTATGGAATATCAGGAACAAAATCTCAGGTAAAAATATGGTCGTGTTTGTCATAAGTACTATGAGTGATTAGCCGACTTTTCGAATCGGAAGACAGTTCAACTCATTGACTTTTCACCTCATGGACAGTTCACATCATGACTTTTCACCTCAAGACTTTTCGAATCATCGCTTTTCACATCACGACTTCTCACATCACAGACTTTTCTAATCGCGACTTTCAATATTCAATATTCAATATTCAGTCTTCTGATTCGAAAAGTCCTGTCACCCTATGAGTACTATCACTATCAAACAATTTACTTTTGACATGCTGTCGGAATTTATTTCTATTTATTTTTCTTACGTTGCCTTTTTTTCTTTTATTTTCTTTATTGTCCCCATTTAAAAACGTTATTTTTTCTCTCCACATATCTCTTGATATAATCATTTCTCCTACTTTCTTCTATCACCTCGCTTCACTTGTAGTATGAATTTTTACTGCTTTAACTTTCGTTACACTTCCGCATTCAATGGTTGTTGTGATTTCAAAATGA
The DNA here is from genome assembly GCA_020352615.2 of Yoshiicerus persimilis. Lineage (NCBI taxonomy): Eukaryota > Metazoa > Arthropoda > Collembola > Entomobryomorpha > Tomoceridae > Yoshiicerus > Yoshiicerus persimilis. The sequence goes on along the minus strand of CM036941.2, from coordinate 35,939,422 downwards.
AGCAGCTGTCCATGATTTTTCAAACTATTTTTCAATTTGTTTTAGGGCAAACCGGGTGAACCCATTAAGCTGAAAAACGAAAAAGAGTTGAAACCCGTATCTCTCCGTGTCAGGGATGCTGCAGAAGCATTATTAGCAGTTATTTTTGAGCAGGTACAGACTGTACAGCTTTTTAATTATATTTAAAATATATTAACGAGCTTATAGTCCAATTTACTTGCAACTGGTGGGTTTTTAGGTTTATAAACCCAGAACTGTCAATTCAATGAAACTTACTTATTTACCGTGGACTTATTTTACATTTTAGGTAGGTAGGTATACACCAAATAGTGGAGTACGAAGCTCATCTCTGGTGGACGAATGTGTGCTTTTGAACCAAGTTTGCACTCAGGGTAATTTGACAAAGGAAGAAATCATCAACAACTTTCGATATTTTGTGATAGACCACACAATCATGATATCATTGCTTGAAGAACCTCTAGGAAATGATCAGGGTATGTTTTCTAAGAATTTTCTTATACAAAGAAATATTGCGTATGTTTATCATATAACAAAATAATTATATGCACTTTTAATTCCTGTATGAGAGTAAATGTTAAATGCAATTAGTTCGGAGACAAATAGGTAAATCAAAACAATAAGTTACTGAAAATTGTTAATTCTGAATCCAGATCCACAGCCAACGGTTACAGCTATTTTAAGGGGACCAACAGGACGACACGCATGGACTTTGCAGTTACGCCATATGCCTCGCAATAAGGGCAAGTCATTCTCGCCGTCGGGAAATAACCCTGGACGCCCTTTACCAATGAATGATGTGGGAATTCAATATGACATTCAACATCGCTACTTTCCAGAAAGTGCAGATCGAATTATTCCTTGCAAAGCGTAAGTTTTTGAACTTAAACCTAATCCAATGAAAGCAGAGGTAAAAATCGTAATGTAAATGCGCAATAATGCATGGTGATATCGAATCAGTTAACTAGATTTCAACTTTTTATATAGTTTTTCTATAATATAATTTCACAAGAAAAATTTTCAGACTGATTACTTAAAACTATTAAAGATATTTTTGTGTGAATTATTTATTTATTGACCACAGAGATAAAGCAATACCATCTTTGGATGCGACAACTGGAAGTTCAACTTCTGCCGACCAAGATTCGCTTGAACAGAGCAGGTTATCTATAATTTTGGAGAATCAAATCCATCTGGAGAAAAGAGTTGCAAATATGATTAGGGAAGAAGCTGATGAGAGTTACCCTAACTTAAGAACTGAGTCGCAGCCCCCACCTGTTTCCCAGGAATTTCAGACGGCTCGACTTCTTTTGTCTCACCTTGGATTTATTTCCGTTCAGGTATTGCTAAACCTGTCAAATTTGTCTCTGCAATCGTTATGACTGCGTATTAAAACCCCCATTTTTGGTATTAATTACTTGGAACATAAATATATATTCATCTCCGTTAGAATCGCGCTGATATGTCCTTACCAAAACTGGCTCCTATTGACTCACGTCATCCTGACTTTATTACTGAATTGGAAACATTAGACGCAACCAGTTGTCGTACTAGTGATACTGCTCATGTTTTTTATGTTCGAGCTGGTCAAAGAAAGACAGAAGAAATACTTGCTAATGTGGTATGTGTTTTGAAATCCATTTATCTAATAAGTATATTTCAATTTGCAGCTAAAATACAATAATTAGATAATGTACTAAACAATGGGTATTGTGTTTTATTTAGCAAAATAGAACAAACATACATCCGCATTTCTTGGAATTCTTGTTGTCACTTGGGTGGCCTGTCAATGTTCATAAGCATTCCGGTTGGACAGGAAATGCATCCACAAGTTGGAGGCGTACATCCTGTGCAGACTCTCATTCTAAAAGCAATCTCTTGGAAAAGAACACAGCACATACTTCGCCGCATCAAAATGAAATACACGGCGGAAGTTTATATAACGGCGAAAGACAAGTTTTGTATTGGACGGATGTTGTATCAGAGATAGCCTTTGTTGTTCCTACTTGTAGATCTGCTTGGAGTGAAACATCAGTATGGCATGTAAACGATGCTACTGCGAATGGTTCAAATCAATCATCCACTTCAGGTTCGATGAAAATGTTGCTAAAAATATACGTATTTTCAGTCAACGGGTACATTTATAATCGTTTGTGGTTTTTAGTAAAATATTACAATGCAATTTAGTGCATTTGTAAAAAAAATCTTTTGACCATCCTATGATGTTTCTCTTGCAGGAACGGCCACATCAGAAGATAGACCTCACGGCTCTTCTTTAGAATTTGATAGGCATTTAGGATCTTCGGAAGAAATAAATAGAGCAAGGAAAACTTTGGCTGGAAAGCTGTGTGATACAAAAATTTTTGTGGTGTGGTTAGAAAGCTTCGAAGATTCCTTTCATTTTCCTGCAGGTAGATTACAGTTCTTTATTTAACAAAAAGTGTTTACTTTTAGGAAAATAATATAATGTGATGAATTTTTTCTACTTTTAATTCTAAAATTATTTTAGGCGATTTATTGGGGTGCACTTATACTGGTCTCGAAGGAACGAAACCAGTGGAGCCATCATTGATTATTTTTATTCACGCACTACGGAACGGTCTTTTCCGAATTCACATGGAAGGTCAATCGCTAAGGTTAGCATCACATTTGTTTAGCCCGTACTACTTTTAACTTAACCTCTTGGCTTTTATGGTCCTTGACTTCAATGTTATAATTACTAATATTAGTAACCGTAATCGCTAACTTCTTTGTTTCCTGAAAAATTTGGTTTTTTAATTATTAAACAGCAAGTAATGATTCCAAGATGTTTTGTAACTATTAACTATTTATTGTAGAATGGGATTAGCTACTCCTTTGATTGATGGAATGGTGGTAAGTCGAAGAGTCTTGGGGAGCCTTGTAAGGCAAACGGCTCTAAATATGGCAAGACGGAAGCGCCTTGAAAATGAAAAGTAAGTGCCAGATGTTGTATCTATTGACAAAACATTATGAAGTAATAGTCTAGTCAGTTGTTTTTTCATTTCTAATTTTTTGACTTAATTACGTAGTTTTCAACCTCCGCACGTTAGAAGAAAACTTAAAATTCAGGAAATTTTAAGCAAGTTTCCAAGTGTTATGTCCTCTCCCGAGTTCTACACCCACTTCTACCAAAGCCCGACTGTATCTCAACAAACACTTCCGCATCAGCCTCCTTCATCCGTTCAGGTGTAATTTAATGTAGCGCATCAAAAGGACCTCACTCCAGGTTAGAAATATGAAGACCTCTTTTTCTAATTTATCTTGTTATTTATCTGCCTGTTCTTCTAGCCCTACTGTTTGATAGCGCTTGCTAATAAGACCACAACTAACCTTTTAATTGGACAATTTCTGTGATATTATATGCTATAATACAGCCTTTGATTTACCATTAGATAGAAATATTTATCGATATTGTAATAGTTGTGTAGGCTTGATTTTACGTAGAGTTCTGAATGGTTAGTTAGAACATCAGTGTTAAATTGAAGACTGCAAGAAAAATGGAATTTCAGAATTTCCACAAGTTGACGGATTGATTTATGACTATTACTTTAGACTAGACATTATTAAATTGCTTTGCTTGAGATTTCGGAGTGACGCTGTGACAAGAGTTGAAGTTGTGAGTGCGATACGACACGAGACACTCCCATGTTTTTCTGAGGATAGAGTTGACATGCATGATGAGTCGGGAGGGCTTAAGCTTATGTACTTTTCTAAGTCAAGTGAGTATTAGCTGCTTCTGTTGAATGTATTGTTATATTTCTAGCAGTCAACATGATAGACGTCTGAGTGTGAAATGGGAATATTGCTTTCTGGTTTCGTGCGAACTGGTGGACTTGCTCTAGTCTAGCGTCTTAGCAGAACTCTAGCTGGGCTCTTCACAAAAACTCCAGTTATATGGTTGTTCGAAGTTCGTACTGATACACATGACAAGAAGTATTCAGGGATTCTTGAATAATATCTGAAAATCATCCTAGTTGACTTTCTGCGCAAAGCGACAAGAATATAAAGTTGAATTAGGACTTTCTTTTCCCGTTGCTTTAATAGACATGAAATGTAGGTGTAAGCATTATACTTAATAGGTACTATAGAATGAACCACTAAGGGGGTTCAACGACAGGATGTAGAATGTAGGGACATGTTACATACAATGACTGGTAATGGAAAGCGGAATACAAGGAGATACCAAAAGACGTGGTGAGTCACAGGCATGATGACTAAGACGGAGACGACTTGCTTTCCCGGTATAAGTTTCTTGCTCTTGTTAGTGTTGTATAATGTTTCACTTTCTTTTACTTTAACAATGCTGTGATTTTGGTTGAAATTGTGCTGCTCAGTGAAACTGGGACTAAGAAAAGTTGAAATAATTGAAATGACTGACCTAAAATTACGTATGGGTTATTAGTGAGGGTACCTCGGTGTACATAAGCAGTTCCTACAATTGCTGCATAAATGGATACTTTTGCCTGCCATTAGAAAAATACACATCAATGTAGTTTTCTAGGAAATGCATTAATTTAGAAATGTCGATGGTAAAAATTTTCTGCTAAACACATTTTTAAATTCAATTATATACACCTTATTTTGAGTAGCAGGAAATGAAAGGAACCGACAAAGTGTTCGCTAACGCTTGGTAGAAGCTTATTGTTCTGTGCTTTTTTGCAAAAATAGACTCAGTTTCCAGTTGTTCTCTCTCTTTCTCACCTACCATCAAAAAATAGTTTTTTTACTACCAATAATTTATTTAATGCTGATGAAATTAATATATTGTTACGAAGGTCGATTCTCTGGCAAATGAAGTGATGCAGCATATGGAACCAATCAGTTTTTGCAACTATACCTGTAAGCAGTGCCTTTTTCCTATCCCGGTATTTTAGTTATTTATTGAACAAGCTTGAAAACTAGTGTGATTAGTATTAAAGATTTTTCTTCAGTTTGTGTAAATAAAGTAGTGTTCATTAGAATTATTCAATAGTGTAAATTAATTTTTGTTATAAAAACTCGTGGTTAATTTAATACACTTTGTACTTAAATCTGTACCTACCTATACTGTTGGTCTATACTATGTACTTGAAAACCCATTAGTCATTAATATCGAGAATTTGTGTAACTAATAATATTTCCACTAGAGTCCAGAGTGGGTTTGTTTTTTGTTTTCTTATCGTTATCGGTGACTGTTCGTGTATACATAAAATACTAAACTAATTAAGAATTAATAAATGCATATAAGCAAATCGCACATGAATTTTGTATCAACATTGAAATGTTAGTGCACATAATATTTTTTATAAATGGTTATGGATGTTCGTAAAACTATAATTTTGTGAATACATACAAAATGACATGCTGATGTCAATATAGATTTTCTGATTAGGTAATAAATACAATTTTACTGGTTTTACCCCCTGGCTTTCTTTACCGACACATTCGCCATAATGAAGACTTTTTGATACCCATTTGTACTTACAGCAAAACTTAACGTAAACTATATTGCACGATTACTCTCCACATACAATATCAAAAGTCTTTACAAAATCTATCTAATTAAGCGTTCGTTGTCGCAAACCACGTTTGCTGTGGCTCACTTAATCTTTAAGGTCCCTGAGTTGTAGTCTGAATTAATTTATCAACCAGAATTTTGATTGAAAATTCATTTCTATTAGGTAAGTTACGTCATGTTAAATGATATATAAATAATTTTCATGTGTGCTTTCATTTTCTACGGATTTTCACCATTTGAGAAGAAAATTTTGCATAGAACATTTTTTAGATCTATATTAGTATATTGTAAAAAGACAAAGTAGTAGTCTTAATATATTTGCTCAAAGTTGTGTACAAGGTAAGATTAAACATAGCAGTATTGGCAAATAATGAAATACATAAATAATGCTTGATGTATCGGTTAGAAGTTCCCTGTGGTCGTATGAGACGAATGCGGGAGTTTGTGGTTCACTTTGTAAGAGATTAAGTTTGTAAGTATTTGTATTTGATGTATAACTTGTTCTCTATACAATATTATGAGTTGAGTTGCGTTTACATTCTATAATGTGCCGACAAGCATTAGACATAAAGGAAAGATTCTAATTATAGCTCCTTGCCTAAGATATTTCATAATGTACGACAGAACAGAAACAGAACCGCTATTCTTGGTTTCGTCACATTTCTTATAGCGTATTTCTATTAGGCAGAGGTACACACTACAAAGAACTTTTGCATTTTAGACTTTCGTTTTTGCTTTTTCCGAGTTTTCGTGGTGTGTGCTGTGAGTAAGCCTATATTCTTCCTATACTGCACATCCGTCAGTGTATATTTTGGTAACAGCAAGGCAACAGCATCATACATTCACATAGAAGCTCTTAAATCGTGTCGTGCTCCATTGAGCCGTAGCAAAATAAATTTACATTAATATCTGTCAGAAATTTCCTAGCGAGAATTTTGTCACTTATTAGTTTTTCGTACGAAAAGCTTCAGGGGCTTCAAGAGAGGAGGTCATTCAAAGTTTATGAAGTATGAAACGTCCTCCTTTTGTTATTCCGAGTATTCGTGGCTTCTTTCCCTTCTCCACTCTTTCTTCATCTTTCTCTTACATCATATTGACTTATAGTGTACATTCGCTGGTTACAAGGTCTCCTTGCCTGCCTCCATTTATTGAACTATACCGTAGGTAGCTGCTTCTTGTAACCATATTAAATATAGCATCAAGTCAGGCAGGAATCTACTACTCCCCTACCTAGACAATATCATTGTGGTCCACATTCCTCTTACGTTGACATTATGACTGCATTTGTAATCTGTTCGAATATTTTAATATATTTAGGTACGCGTTTTTAAGACGATGATGGCTATAGTATTTAATATACCTAAAAGTACTCATGTGCATGCATAAGATTAGTTATAGGTTTTTCAGGTTTCAGCTTCAACATTCCATGGCAAATTAAGATGAATCTTTATTTCATGTGTACACTACTAAAATTGCAAATAAAACAATTCGACCAATTATAGTTTGAGTAATGTTTGACAATTTTTAATTGCAAACCTCTCAGAGGGGAAAATTTCAGAAACATGTACTTGCGTCAAATATTTAGGAAAGAAAAGACAAAGTTTGGTGAGAAAAGGGTTTGACAAGCGTGTTAGTGTAGAAAATAACGGACCGCATGTAATAATACCTTAGTTGCTTAGAAGGAAACTGTCAAGGCATTTAACAATTATTTCCTGTTGCCCCTATGAATCTTTTGGCCTGTTTGCATAATATGGTTGAGGACTGCTACACAGTAGCTATATGTTTTTACATCTGTATTTTCAGAACAAAGAATATTGCATCATTGTATAGCATTCAGCTGCAGTACAGTACTGTATATGTAAGTTGTGATTGTGATAGAAATGCACGGGGAATATAGACATGAGAGAGTGAGTAGATGTAGTTTATTCGAAAGCGAGTGGGGCGACAGTGAATTGAATAGCACTGGAGTCGCATGAGAAAGAAAGGAAAAGAAAGACTTAAAACTTTGTCTCGTTCCCAATTAAAATTCGTCTTTCTCCATTCAAATGAGGAGCTGGAGTGCGGAAAAATGCTGTGCCGTTCCCATCATCCTTTTACGTAAGTTGCCCGACTTACTTAGTTGACTTCTATGTAGAATATTAGAATCTAAATGGATAGTAGTACTCAACTGCTAAATTCAAGTTGAGTTAACTGAACGCAACTCGACTCAAATGGCATACTTAATGAAGGAATGTATGAATGAATGAATCGTAGCCCCTCGCTTACTCCCATTTACTTTTACTAAACAAATAATATTCTGTCTGCCTTGACTCAAGTCTATACAGCTTAATTACGTAACACTATCTCGTCTGTCCATTGAATCACAATGCCCTTCTTGCCTTAATACATATTGTTATCTCTACGGACGCTTACTTTCTTTGTATTGTTTTAATTCATCCCAAGTCATCCCTTCTCCAAATCATAATGGTAACGATTGCAATAAGAGTGCAATCGTAATATTTGCTGTGTTGAAGTTCATCTGAAAATTGTCTTCTCTATTATAATTATTACAATCCAGATTTCATTTCTTGCTGAGTAAGATGAAAATAACGAGCGAAATTGTATGGTGGAAGCTCGTCTTGTGTCTATATGTGTAACAGCTCAGAAAAACTTTGTGCTTTAATAGTAGTAGGGTACCCATGGTGTAATACTTAAGAAATTCTGGTTTCTCCACCAAATAAGTCTAGATATACGCATAGGAAAGGCGTGTATGGCCTGTATAATTATTTTTACTATCTGTAATATTAGTTTTCTAGTAGAAAGTATTTAGTATACTTATATGTACGTACTTTGTTCACTTTTTATGAAAGATCATGAATCATGAAATAATGAAGATAAAATATAGAATATACTTAAATTTTCTAATAGTTACCCATTAGGAGGAGCTTTTGACTAGGTACGTCAATTATTTCTTTCAGCAGTGAAGTGATTACTAATCTGAAGAAGATAAACTGAGGAGGGAAAGTGAAAGAAGGTACAGGTAGGAAAGGAACTCCTGTATTACGGTAAATATAATCTTGACAATGTACTGTTGGCTTAACTCTGCTCGCTCTTCTCATCTGTATACTTAGAGATTAGAAAAGAATTAAAGTTGCATCATAGTGGGAAAGGACGTAATTCCATTTCAAAGCTCCATCACAATTCCCTGTCAAAGTTTTAAATAAAAGTTTGAACAATCTGTTAAACTGTGTCAGGGCACATAAGAAGTAAGGATGGCCGTGTTCCTTTTCTGTGTTTTGTCTCCCTGATAATACTCCACGTATAGTTCATAGCGCTCTAAATAATCCAACTAAAGCACCAATAACTATATACGAAAGTACGTTAAATTGCGTATCATACAGCACGCTATAGTACTTAGCACTACGGCAAGTTTGGCTATATGCCTTAAGTAAAGAAATTTGTTATCTGTTCTGTAAAGGTGGATTGGGATTGGCTTAGGTTGGTATGTTATGTTATGGCATGACATGGTATGCCAATCGAAAAGTGAAGGAAATAAAACGTTAAGAAGCCAAGATATGGTTGAAATGCCGAAAGTTTGAAAGTATCCTCTAATAGTAATAAATCCTCGACTTTCTTCTAGTATATCATAGTGGCTCAAAGTTATTAATTTATATTGAAAGTTAAATCCAATCCCACTTCACGACTCAACTCCACTCTTCTCAACTCAACTTCTCATAATGGGACAGAAAATTTTATTTTCGTGCAGTGTCATGAAATAGTAGGGAGGACGGGAGTGAGCCTCTATGACTGAGCAGAAGGGAAAGATGACGTATTGAGGAAGACCCTGAACTGAATTGAAAAAAGAAAGAAGACGATCTTCTACTAACTACCTATCTATAAACTGTCTCTATGGCTATTCCTTTCCTTTACTTAAGCATGTCATGGCATCGGGAGATTTATAAGGAGACTCTGTCTAATGTAATATAATAGTGAAAGGAAAGAGGATTATAGGCCCTCGTGAAACTATTTTATTTTCAGAGAGGTGAGTTTTTAGTGAGTTCGCAATGATGACACGCCATCCTACCAACCACTTTCATATCAACGTCAACCCAACCTTACCAAGAGCAAACCTTACCTAATATAATCTAAGTATACCTAATACCTACTAAACTAACAAATGATAAGTAGTACGATACACTTCTTAGTGTGTTGTACTCCAACAATACACTTATAACCAACTATACTATTCCTTTTATTCAATGCACTTACACACACTACATTTTTGGTTAGCCCTCTGTATGTGTACCTAGATATCTATGGCCACAGAATGTAGGTGTGTCTGGTGTAACAATCACTACTGTAGTTTATGTAGTTCATAGTCTTCTTAATATATAATAATGTATTACTTTGTAGTAGCTATGTAGGTATGTAAGGAAGGCACTAAAGTACTTTCTCCTTCATACAAATACTTACAATGGGTGGATGCTTATCTATGTACCGACATACTTTCTCCACTTTCTGCTCTTCCATCTAAAATCTACAACCATGCAAACCGACATAACAGACGCCTTTTTTCCCTTCATACCATAAGTGTATTTCATGTATACTTATCAATGCTTTCAAACTTGACTAAGTATTTCCAGAGCAAAGGAGGGCAAAGTTCATTTTGCTCCTTTATAGTTCATCCTACTCTACATTCTCTGTCGTATTCACTTTTCTACCCTGCTGCAACGCAATTCAACCAATATAAAAACCATCCACAGCTAAAACCACCTTCTTAAGCAACTACTCTAATAGAGTTCTAAGTTGTTTCATGCATCCACCACTTGTTAACCCGTAACAAATCGAATTACATTTCATACCCAATGTAGAAAATATCATTATTTTATAAAACCAACCTTTATTTTCATTTTAGGCTTTACTGCCCTGGAGCCTACAAGTATATATTCCTTGCATGCATAGATTAGTTCTGCTAAATCTTTTTTACCAGAAAATGACCAAATCTGACGATGAGGGAAGTCGATCCATTGACTATATATTTGGAAAACAAATGATGAAATATAGATAAATGTACATTTTATGTGTGGAAGCTGCGTCTACTACTGCGGTGAATATTTAAGAATAATATTTATGAAGCATAACAGTGATGAGAGTGATTTAACTGCACTATATAACAGTACTATTTCTCCCTTCGTGTTCTAGCAAAAACTGCTTTGCCGAATGTACTAATTATTGTTAGTATATCTTTATTAGTATTATAATTTCTCAGGTAAGTGATTCTCAGGAAGAAGATACTTGTGATTTTTAGGTTTAATAATTAAGTTTTATTTGCTTTTGTAAAATGTTCAGCTATATAGAAATTGAATAAAATGCACACTTTTCTCCACAACACTGCCTTTTTTGAAATCCTGCGTGGTTAGGTATGTAATATTACGTGTCACACAGAAAAGAGTCGCAAAACACACAAAACTACCATCCCGCCTGGTCTCTTTCATTGTCTCTCTGTAAGAAGCGTTAACCTGAATTTTGTAGCTTTGAGAAGATACTATGATGGGGTTGTGGTGAGACTAATATACAAATGGTGCCATGTATGGTGAGCGTTTTACTCGATATACATGACTTAGTAATGTTTAGATATCCAAGGGTCTTGGTCCTTTAAAACTTTTCAACCTCCATGTGTGAGCGAAATGATGGTTGGTAATGAGACCATAACCGTATCATATGCTACTTTAGAGCGCTATTAAACCACATTGAATTTACATAACGACGCCGTCAACCACAGTGATACCCAAAATTATGAAGTCCATCCCATGTATGAAGAAGGAGATAACCGAGATTTGTACCAGAACACATGCACCACAATACGCAGATAGAGCTGCCTTCAATTTTCGAACGCTTTTCTTTTAAAAGTAAAGGGTTATAATCACTAAATTCACAATTCAAAGGAACTAGAACCCGGTATTCAATACCAATGTTGGGTCGACCCAACATTGGTATTGAATACCGGGTTCACCACTCGCCACTGCGTTCTTTACAATGATAATTCCTGCTTTTCTTTTTCTACAGAAATATCAATTGTTACAACTTTGAGAACGTTTTTGAAGAATAAAGTTGTAAATGAACTGAATTGCAAATCAATCCGATATACGTTTTAAGTTGGTCTTTAGTCTTTGTACAGTTTGACTGGTTGTGCTTAAGAAACTTAGAAATCTCATAGCTGCTAGTCATGTAATCAAATTGTTGTACAGCGAAAGCAGTTATATTAAAGAAATTCTTTTGTATTAAAAGTGAATTAGTATAAACCGTTATTTTTAGCAAACTTTTGATAATTAGCGACATCTTTTTCAAAAACTGTTGAATGGGCAGCATCGCAGTAAAACATTTATTACATAGGTAACTATAGTATAAGGCTAAAAGGGTATTGTGAATTGGAATGCTTTGAGAGAAATATTTTATGAGATTATCGTAATTTAAATGCGTATTAAACGCAATATTTTCTTCGCTGTTTGCCATAATACATTTCCTGCTTTTAGAAGCGGAGTTACTGAGTTTTCCGCTATTTCCCCATATCCTGGTATTGCCTTTCGTCTGCTTCATTTTCCGAGTTTTACTTCGATTCTCATTCTTATTGTTAGTTTCCTCTTCTAGTGTTTCAGTCAGTGGTGCAGAGTCAACAGCAGAAAATAGAAGAGAGGAGAAAGCACTAGGAGACCTTTCGCTTAGGAAGCCGTGGCGTGATACGATGATGATGGCGATGATGATGATGACTTTGAATAGGACGGCGAAGAAAGTAGAAGTAGGCGACTGCAGCCAAGTCAGTCACTTTGAGGGGAAAGAATAGAGGAGATAGTGAAAAGGAGTCTAAGAGACGGCTCACTGAGAGAAAGGAAACGGTGATGATGATGAAACTGTTCTCCTTTCAAGGTGACAAAGATGATACTTCAGCTTGGCTTCCCTCTTTCTCTCTTCCCAACTCTCCCTTTATTTCTATGCGAATTCTCCATTTGCGTTCCTCTACTTAAGTACTTTTGTATGTTATGCAATATTCAAAAGAGGTATTAGCTTCATACTTTTCTATTTTCATATATTCCGCATCTCAACTTTAGTCGGCATGAATTAACCTGTTTACGACATATAGCTACGTATGTATATGCAGAGACATACAGTTTTATGGATATTGTAAAATAAAATGGTCTTTAAACGAAATACCCCAAAAATGACGTAATTGAAAGAGTAAGCAATTTTCCAGTAGTAGTTATAAGTTCACTTACAGATGCCATGCAATTTACAATTAGACTTTCTTCCTATGCCACATAATTTATGTTTCAACAGAAAGGATTGGTTAATGGTAAAATTGGTATTTCTATTTCTTTCGTGTTTCACTATGTTGAATCCATTACAAATAATTTATATGCTGAAATTTATATTTTTATTTATAAATTGCAGATGTTAATTGTTGGATATGGTTCTAGTATATCAAGAATGTTTCAAAAAGTAAAACTAAGAATTTCACTATTGGTTGATTTTAATTTACTACTTTTCAAGCTGGAGAATATCTTCAGTTTGCATTCGACAAAATATCTGTACTCTAAGATTTGCTGTTAGATGGCAGAAACCTAACAAAGTTCACAAGAACGGCTTCAGTTGTAAAGAATTTTGCCGAGTTTCATTTAAAAACTACATCCTGGAGTTGGTGTATTAATTGGAGCGTGAGTATCTCAGTCTGTCACATTTTCATAAACTTTTAGTCCAGAAATTTAAAGTTTGTATCTAATGGTCGTTGTATAGGATTATATTCAACAGTAGTGCTTCAAGTGTAAACTGTAGTATTACATGCGTAAAAATAATGTATTATCACATCGTTTTGCGAATGATGTGAAGATGTGGATGTGACTACTAGACCAAGTCTAATAGGAAGTTTTAGGTGTGTTAACTTAACCTCGTTTCGTTACGTGAGTGTAAGAAATAAGATTTTCTTTCTCCATGATGAGATACTTGTTACTTTATTTAACTTCCTGTTTTGATTTTAGAGGAGAGGAAATGTCCAAAGAATACAAATAAGAGACGTGCTCAGAGTTCACTTAAAGTCATCTTCTGACATTCAACATTGCACTTGATTTCCGAGCTCACCTCTCACGTTCCCAGACACAAAGACGTGATCCAAAGTTATCTCACCTCTATATTTGTTCTTATAGCGATATACCCCCTTTTTCCATTTCAAGCCGTATACTGCAAATAATACGTTATACAATTTAACAGGAAAGAAATCTTCCTGAACGTGAAACAACATAACACGAAAGATACTATTGTTCCCCAACTTTAATTAGATGATGTCCAAATAACTATTCATAGTCGATGCCATAGGACAATATTAAAATACGAGGTTATCAATGTACATTTCCATTCCAGGGGGAATTAGCAACCTCGAAATTTTCGATGTCTGCAAGATAATACAAGCTGGAAATGTAATGTACCTAAGGTAAACAAAATACTTGACTAGGTACGTGTCCACAAATGTAAACAAGTAAAACAATACCGAACCAGATGAGAATGTATTATTAGTAAATAGAATGGAGATTACGCACTGGTAATCTATAGGACATGACACTATCATGGTACCTCTACGCAGTGATTGTCTATTCATAAGTTTACACTTTACACATTTTCAGTGTTGGCTGAAAGGAAAAATACAATACGATCACGTCCCAAATACAATAATAACAAGACTGGAGTATCTAGTGGAGCAATAGTAAATCTTTATTTGTATGCATACAAAGACATGAGAAGCAGATCTGCAATCTTGTCGACTCTAGTCACTCTGAGCTTCCTGGTTTGGTAGAAATAAAATATTTTCCGTCAGTTGTGAGATGGTAGGACAAAGCGGAAAGGATACAGATAGGGACCGTCCATATATTACGTGCGCAGTTTAGGGGGGGGAGGGGGTACCCGAAAGTGTTACGCAGTGTTATGGTGGGGGGAGGGGGGGTCAAAACTTTTGTTACGTAACCAAATTTTTACCTGTTTTTCATAGAAAATTTTGCTATAAATTTTGCATTAAAATTACAATTGTCACCAATCGTAGTAATAGCTTTATCGTTTTAAGGTTTATAATAAATAAATGTTATATAAAACACTAAATTATGATACTATCTATCACGATTATGTTATCGTAAGAAAAAAGATTTACAAAAATCAAAGCAATTTGAAAACTGTTTTGGAAGGCAACAATTAAGTTAAAATAATAAGGTCCAGCTATTAATTATTTAAACTTCGAAAAATCGTAAAATGTTTCAATGTCTATTTACTCAAAACTGGCAAAATATTTCGTATAATATTGTTGATGAAAATCTTTAAAATGGTTAATTTGATTTCTCAAAAAACTTCTCCTGTGAAGTGAGAAAGCAACTTATTGTAATAATTTAAAAAGCATTCCTGAAAATTTATTTGAAACGTAAATTGACCAAATCTGAAAGTTTGAACAAATTACGCCCCCAATAGGCAAATGCGACATGCGACAGTACAAAAGTACACAATAGTTTTCTTAACATAATAAAAGAAAAGAATTCATGATAATAATAGTGTTTTAAATAATATCTGAATTAAGCTACCATACTGTACTACGCAAACTTGCTACAATAGTTAGTCAGCAATTACCTGTATTAACTAGGTTTTTATCAAGGTTATAAATTATTTAGTAATTTATGCAATGAACAGCTTTTAAAGCGTGATTTAATATACTGTTAAATAGTGATACTGCTATACTGTATGTAGAAACTTTTTCTTTGGTGTTACGTAATATTAGGGGAGGGGGTTCAGCTCCGTGTTACGGTGGTGTTACGGAGGGGTGGGAGGGGGTCCAAAAAATGGAAATTTTGCGTTACGTAATATATGGACGGTCCCATATCTGTTCTGTCTGTCTGCTTCGGTTCTTATATAAATAGTAGTAGTGGGTGATGCCTCGTGTTATTGGTTAGCTTGGCGTACCACTGCCAGTAAAACCGATTTAGAGTGAGATGATTGAGATTCTGGGTAAATATTCTGGCGTGTATCTGTATTTGTATATATTTGTTTACACAGAGGTATGTAAACCTTTGGTTTGTTCTCTTCTCCGGATTTTTGTTCAGGAAGCATATATTACACACGTGTATTGTATGTTGAGATAGAATTGATGTTGGGATTTCAGACATTAAATTATTCCGAAATTTAGCTCCTACTTGCATTGTACCATCAGAGTTTAGTCCGAACAATGAAATCAGCTTCGTCTATGAAATAATATGTGGTAGGATATTAAATCGGAGTTGTTTGAGACTCGAGTACATTTAGATAGAATTTAGTAAGTAGGAAATCCAGTGTTGAAGTCGAAGGACATACATTTTGACACAGTCAAATCATCCTACAATACAATACTGCAAGTAAAGCACCAAAAATAAACTCTACTCGAATCAAATCGTTCTTCTGTTGTGTTGTGTATGTATTGCGTAATTTAATAGGCAGAAGGAGAACTAGTCATGTATGTGTAGTATTGTGTTCTGTTCTCTCTGATATAATGCAAGGTAGCTGATCGAGTCTTACTGTTATGTTCTCTGGATTTAGACTGTTCTGGTTTGGTGTGGTCGACCCGAGCGACCAAAGCAACGTATTCACGTTCCCACTGTCATTACGTATTCTACACCCGTCTTTTCTACTCAGTTCTATTTGTATTTCCGTCCGAATCGAATTCTATATATCTTGAGTAGCTATGAGGTTTTATTTGGATTTGAATTGTAATTTGATTCCCATGATGCATACAAGAGTAGACAAATACAGATGTAACATTGTACATTCTCTCTGTAAGCAGTTCAATGTCTTTGTTCAGCACTACTTTTATCCACAGTATTCTTATTCTTATGTTAACCCGCTAATACAATACGATTTTGTATTTATATATAGCTTCACTCAAACCATGTTATGTAGCATTATGCCATTAGTAAGTATTAATTCATATCACTAACTGTAGAATCATGTTCTTTACAGCATTTCAAGTTTCGTTCTCAGTTTTCCCTACTCGAGAATTAATATGTGTTTTTTGCGTGAATATATTTAGAATGCACGTCAGGCGGAATACAGTTTTAGGTACGGTGTGGTATAATTTACTGCTCTGCATAAAAACTTCTATCCATAATTTTCTCCATGGTTTTAATGCATAAATCGGATATGGAAAAGGAAAGCAGATTCGTCAATGTCATTGCTACCGTCCTACACAAGTTTCACAATTCACACTAACTTAGGGAGTCAGTGTGTATTACTTTCTTTTTCTCTATTTACACTTACTTGCACATGTATCAAGCACTTTTGTCCACGAATTTGTACACAGAAAATAAATCCAATCTAGAAAAAGAGCTTTTCACTTGCTTTCTCCAATTTATCTTTAGAAAAGTACAGCATTAGAGTTGATTTAAATGTCTTACTGTGTATTTTCTGGCATTTACTTATACACATACACAGTTTAATTGACAGTGACACTTTGATTTCATTTAGAACGATTGCGTTTGCATGAGCAAAATATAGTCAACCAAATCTATTGCACAATCGCATTATTTCTAGTGCTAATTTATCTTGTTTAGACATTGATTGAATCTTTCCCGTTTCAAACAAACACAAACTCCTACGTATTTTGCATCAACTAAGGATAAATACATGAAATATTCAGTTGTTTACGTAGCAGTATCTAATACATCGTATTTTAGATTACTTCCTATATATTTCTTTCTTTCAATAAAATTAAGGCTCAAATGACCGGAAAAGAGACAAAATTGTCCATTGTATCTACGTCTCAAATATACGATTTACCTTTTACATATTCCCCTCTCTCATTAAGATTTATTGCCACTGGCTAATCCAAAATACCACAATTGTAATAAATAGTGACCACAAATTGTCATGTATTGTATCTGTACTAACAAGGTTTAATGTAAGTTAGGTCAGCTTTACTATTAGTATTATTACACAGTAGTTTGATTCGGTTTCATTCACCTAATCCTGTAAAGAAGCTAAATCCGTGCTTCTCCCTTATTTGAAAAATTAGCCTAGGTATACACAAAGGGCAACCAATTGGAAGGAACATGCTGGAATTTCCATAACATTTGCAATGAAAGCAAATATAGTGAAACGAACAAATATGTAGACATTAAGATAAGAAGGATATAAGATGATTGGATATGTTTTATGGATAGAGAATGGAAATTCAAAAGACATAGATATAATATTTGTAAAATATATGCAGTATTAGAAATGTTATCAGCACATTACACCTGCGGAGCTGGGGAAATCAAAGCCGTGATTATAATTATTCTCGTAGTTAGCGTGATATGATGATTTGAATCTACACTACTTATACATACTTACATTCGGTATATTAAAGCTAAATATATCAAATGTACGTGGCCAACTCTCAGTAATTTAGCACAAAGAGTGAGATGTGGACTTTGTAGTGCTTGCTGCACCAATAATATATACGACTAGTTGGGTTTAGATGTGAAGTATGTAAATATTTATGAGTTTATTGCCGAAGGTTGGACTGAAGTGGAAACTGGAATAATATTTGAAAGGTTGACTGAGTTTGCTTTGACTTGACTACAGCAGAGTTGGTTGATTAGACGGATTTGAAGGAAAGAACAGAATAATTGCATAAATGCATGTATGTACACACATTTCACTACTCTGAAATGCAGCTCCTTTATTTATTCGATATGGAGAAATTAAAATGGATTATTTTCGAGTGCTAATTACTTGCAACATGCATCGGGGAATAGTTGGCAATTTATAAGCTAGCCAAGTCGTATATTTGCATTAAGAGCTAATATATTAATAGTATTTCCCAGGCGGAGTGGAATATATAGCCCAGTGGACAAACTTACTTACTATGTATGTCATGCACCTGTTATTATTGCTTTCTGTGCTATATTTAAATACACTATTAGGGAATTTATACTGTGACCAGTTTTATTAACGACGCTACATTATAACCTTTCATAGTGCACAGTGCACAGTACCTACCTCATGTGTGGATAAATAGCTGAGGGGTAGAGTACATGTCATGTATGGATTGAAAAAGGAAACGGAACATTTTGATACATTACGTGAATAGTTGTACACGGGAGGTGACTAGAGATAAGTCCCCTAATAGTCTAATCAATAACATTCCTTCTTCATCATTTTTCATATTTTTATGATTAGCCAGTTATTGCCTGTGTTGTTTGTGCTATCCCACTTTCTTTTGTGGCTTCTGTTCCTTTCCTTATCTGTAACTTACCCTCCTATTTCTAGTACTTCTCTCTCTGCAATTGACTACCAAACTAGGTGGCTAATGTTTCTTCATGGGTATGCCTATTGCATACAAATCAGTCTGTACTGAAATATTTGCATATAAGGTATGTTCCATTGCATGTAGTAATTCTGTCTAATAAAAGCTCATAATTTCATAAGATTTATTAAACCAAATCTCTATAAATCATGAAAGCAGCATTTAGTTAGGTCTGGTCTGGGTTTAGCCTTCCTCTCTATACTTTTACTACTTTGTAGATTCTACTAATACAAGTTTCACTGTCGAAACCACCAAAGAAGCATTGCGAAGTGAACTCAAAGCATATAAGTATTTTCCGACATGAAGAAGCTTTCTCTTATTAATTCTCAAGTTGCTAATACTATTAAATTTATTTCCATCGCAAGTATACTTATATATTTTGTTTCAATTTTCAGTCGGATCCTGTTTGGCTGCTGCGGCGAGGCATGCCGAGGCAAGAAAAGTCGGATTAGGATATATCCCATTGTTTGTATCACATCGCGTTGCATGCTTGGTTTCTAATAATCCTTATGAAAGTGTAAAATAGAACACACCTGGCTTCCCTTCTCTTGCTGTGTGTCCGTACTTTCAGCAATCCACCAGGCTTATGTAAAAACTTAAGTAGGAGTTAATGTAGCAAAAATTAAATAGAGTACAGTTATCCTACTAGCATGGTGCAAATAATCGTTTCGGTGCAAACGAACTAGCAAAATCAAGCTTAGAGCTTATTTATGTACTTTTATGTGTACTGCTTCGTCTAATAAATTACTGGAAATGTTTCTTTGCAGTGTTTATGTCAAGTCAAGGCGTATTTAAAATACGGCTTGATGTGAGTTAATTGAAAATTGATTCAGCTGATAAAACTCTGTGCTAGTACTTTAAAATTAAATGTGAGGCGATTGAAACCGAAAAGAGTTTTAAGAAAAAAGGCTT
Source organism: Yoshiicerus persimilis (assembly GCA_020352615.2). Classification (NCBI taxonomy): domain Eukaryota; kingdom Metazoa; phylum Arthropoda; class Collembola; order Entomobryomorpha; family Tomoceridae; genus Yoshiicerus; species Yoshiicerus persimilis. Next base: position 35,919,653 of record CM036941.2, on the reverse strand, counting down.
AATAGACCAATTTGGTAATAAACTTACTTCTTCATTCACGGGTATATTCTTTAAAAACCATTCCACATTATTTTGTATTCCTGCAAGAACAATCTATTTTGCATTTACTAGATACTATGGAAAATTTCGTTGCAGATTTAGTATAAAATCGTATTAGTTTTATATTAGATACCTAGTCAGAGTCAGAAAAGTGGAAGTCTTATGGAGTAAGCAAAAAAGGCTGCAAAGCTTTTACAATCAGATTTTTATTACATATGTGTAAGTAAAGTGGGAAAAGAACTTTAGATCCACATTATTTGTGTGTGCCATTGCATAAGCAGTGACGATAAGTCTAATACTATTTTTCAATTTATTTTATTCAAAGTTGGTTGGACAATTGTTACATTAAAGAGAGACGAGACAGAGGAAGACAAATGTAGTTCCGCTAAAACAATTTAATCCTATTTCCTCTTACTGTAAATACAGTTGACAAATATGCAACTCTATTTTACTTTATGGAGGTAGCTAATATAGTTTTACATGCAATCATTAAAAAGGGAGTTAAACATACTGTGCCAATGCAAATATTCTCTTTTTGTCTCCCTCGCCAGGAATTGCTGAGTATGCAAAGGGAAATACATGAGTCTGGAGTTTTCTTGTTCCTTTCTGAAATCACCAAAATATGCGTATGAACCCCACAAAACTGTAAATGTACATAGAAATCTCCACATGTATTCCTACCTAAATCGCTATTTGTAAGTCCCAGAAAACAGTTAAATATTGCACCCAGAGATTTAATGTGGAAGAAAGTATCTGCTCTACTTTACTTACACACATAAGTAGAATAGCAAAGTACAGAGCATATTATTGTAAGTATACATAGCTATATTTGCCTATAATGGGATTTAGTATCGCTGCAGAACAAAAACATAAAGTGAATTAGATTTGCAGATAGAGTCAGTCCTGTACGCCATATCATTGTACGGTCTTTCTGCCTGATCCGAGTAACGCTCGTATGGCACGTTATACATATACAATGTACACTGACGCAATTGTAAAGGAATCTGAATCAGAAGAGATCTTATTTAGGAATGGGAATTCCCGGTAACCCTGAGTCCCATAAATCTCCTCACAGTTTAGTTGACTTTGGTTGAATTCAGTTTAGTTTAGTTTCAGCAGTTTATGCACTACGAGCGGAAAAGGCACTTTTGCTGATCTAAAAGGTCTGCCTGCTATAGGTATATTACTGTAAATACAGATAGTTTACATATATATTACATACAATGGTTCTACAATAACTACAACTACTCCTGGCTATATATTTTTAAATGCAGCAATTTTTCTTCTGAAGTTGTAGTATTACTGATACGTAGATTTTCGGGAAAGTGTAAATACAGATATTATTAGATTCATATTGGTAGATAGGTGGCAAAATAAATGTAGTATCTGAAAAATTTATAATTCACTATCAATTATCGCATTTTATGGTGCATTTCCTACTAAGTTTTGCTTATCATGCAACATATTGTGAAATACATCATAGTATCAAACTAGGCCAGTCCTTACAGTCTTCTAGCAATTTTATTAAATAACATTTTATTTCTGGATACGACAATTAGGTTGTTGTGTGGGAGCTGAATCATATAATTCTGTTGGGGCTGTCCATTTGTAAATTACATTAATTGCACATTTTGATGTATTGTCAGCAAATTGAAAGCTACTTGGTATCAAAGTATTTTTAGTATATCAAAGTAGTTTTTAATGATTTTTATTTTAGGTTTACGAAACAGTCAGAAAATATGAATTTACTACAATAGCACACAGTAACTTATTTAAATATTACGTATTGTTAATTACATAGAACAGGAAATAGGAAAGGAAGGAGTAATGGCTACAATAATATACATGCAGATAAATGTAACATATTAACGTTAGTTTACTACTGGGATTTTCCTCTATATCATTTAAGATTCCGAGTTTATTACTGAAGCAGTCTTAACTTTTTCCCCAATCGAGTCTGAGTGAGCTGAACAACAACGTGTAAGTGAAGTGAACCGTCTTGTAATATAATTCAGCCTCGCTTTGTAGTCTGCAGCCAAGTTGGAATATTCGTTTTGGACTTTGAAAGCTTTCCTTTGCAAATGATATTGTATATCTGGAAGTCTGCACCCCTCTTCTACCTCCACAAATAGTCTATCTACATAGTATATGACTTCTTGTGTTTTTGGTCTGGTCTGCTCTGGTTTCGTCTCACTTGCTCTGTTTTCCTGCTACATTACTTGCACAGCTCCTTCTTTGGTAGTATGAAATGAGAGTTGAGTTGTTTTGACTTTATCTGAGGACGAGGACTTTCTTAGAAATAGGATGCGCCAAATAACCAGGGATTCCCAATCTCAAACATAAACTTAATAAGATACTCTGATACACAATTACACAACTCAACTCAGGACTCCGTATCTTATCAGCCAAGAGTTGAATTCGGCTCGATTCGGGTCGACTGTTGCGGTTTTCTCGTCACAAAGTCTCGACGCGTCCCGCGCCGCTTTCCCATTACCTGACTGAGAATGGTGTCTCCCTTATATTAACTGCTAACATGCTTCCTTACGATTTACGACTTTCTATATCACATACAATTGCTTAAGATTCATTTGTAACCAAAACAAAAAAGCAATCTACCTAACTAAAATTTATTCACAAGTTATTGGATAGGTACCTTCTATTGTTATTTAGAACACATAAAACATTGTCAACAATTAGGATTTACATAAAAATAGGGAATAATTGCCCAGAGATGTAAAAAATGTAAGCGTACTTTGCATGTAAATCTAGTCCGACAAACTTTAACAACGGTACTAGGAAAACTGGTACAGCAGAATTCAGAAAAATATCTCGGATCCATTCTGAATATTGTTGTGGTTAATCCAAAGAGCTTTCACTCTTCCAAAGACTTCATGTATTTCCTTTCCGTCCATTCAATATATAAGCACTCGGGAAACAGCATTTTTTTCTTTGCCTTTCTTTTCACACGCTACATTATATAAAGCTCAAACAGCAATTATTGCTTTGCCACCACATCTATATATAGTGCTTCTATGAATAAACGAGTCGACTATGTTTATATTGATATTAGGTGTAATTTCAATGGACATGCTCTTCGTCTGCTGGTTGTTGTGCTGTGAGTTACAGGTAGCATGTAGAATTATCAAATATTTTCAAAACCTGCCATCTTTCAAGTTGTAATCTGTAATTACTCTACTCTATACATAGAGGGTTTTTTGCATCTACAGAATTTTTTTACGAATTTTACATGTAAAAGTGCTGCTAATACCGAAAACAATAATGCAGAAATTCTTTGGCAAGGAGAAAGTTCGTTTGCAATTTATGGAAATATCAAGCTTTAAAAAATCGAAGATATTTTTTAGGTAATGCGATGGTTATTAACACTTTGCCTTGCTTCAAAAATCCTTCCAAAGCGAATTCTAGTTTGGAAAATCGAATTTTAAAGATTTCCACATCTAATGCCTAATCTGGTGTGGTGCATGCCAAAGGTGTAAGAGCATAAGGGTGTCCAGTAAATCATATTCCTGTAATATTGGTTCGTTGTTTAAAAGGGCAAGACGAGAAAGGTAATAAATGATATTGTCGGTGTCCTTTTTCGCGGCGGAAACTGCTGTACACCTACAATGGAAGATAATCATCAAAAGGAGATCTGCCACATCTAATGTCACTGGAGAAAAGATATCAAATATCCTGTCATTTTTCTGACAAACTGAACATGTCTAGAAAAACATTATGCTCTCCCGATTCCATTTTTTGTGTTTCATAGCATAAATATAATGACGCACCAAAAGCCAAAAATTACTACGTGCAGCACAATGTGTTCGCAGTGCACATGTTATTAGTGAAGTTATCTTTTCATTGACAAACGACAAAAGAGGAAAAAATAATGATGTGGGATTGTATTATTTTCCTAAAAACTAATGCAGAAGGCAATAAGGCAGCTAGGTTTAAGAGATAAAGAAAAGGAAATTGATATGTTACAAAACAGAAGAGAATTGCTTCGTTCCAGTCAGTCGAGTCAAGTCAGTCTAGGAAATAGCAGCGAGACAACAGAAAAGCTCCATACAAACTACTCTTGTCTCCTGTCATCGTAAGTAAATACAGATAGCTTACTTGTTAGTTCATGTCAGACGGATGATGCTTTCTCCGAAACCAAATCAAGGCTATCATTATTATGATTACACCTACCTACAAAACTCCGTTATCAAACGAAAAGCAAAATTATGGTGTATTGTGAGATTACACTGCGTAACTCCACTCTACATCTTTTATTAACGTGTCATGCTGTTGCTGTGTACCTTTATTTTAGAATCTTTCTTACACAATTATTATGGATTGCAGCATTGAAGTCACATTGAAGTCATATTCGTGATACCCATCCTGCAGCACTTAGAAATCCAAAAATAAATGAATAAATCCCTCTCACGTAACGGTTGCTGTAAGAGACACAGCACTTCATTGTATTTACTAAGCAATAGACAACATGTACTGTGAAACAGTGTTTCAGAGTGATTGAACTATATAACAGGTTAAATAGACACCTAAACAATATCTTAGTAATCCAAAATGGGAATAAAGAAATGACACTGATTGTGAGATATATGTATCATACTTCTAATTAAAAATAGGCACTTCTATTCATTTTCAAAGCTGTTAATTAGCTTTATTTCCTAAAGGACATTCAACAGTACAAAGACAGTTTTTCACGAGAACAAGGTACATCAAGATAGATCTCATAATTCCACGAACCAGTTGTAACTCACTCAAACCAGCTCAAACTAGTAAAGATTAGGTTGGTCTGTCTCTGTCTTGCCTTGAAATATTTGTACAAGGGTTGTCATTTATAGAAAAAATAGAAATGCTTTTAACTGTATTAAAAGTTTCTCGAAATCAACTATTTCAATACTATGGCAAACTTCAAAACGTCAGCCAATAGTGAATAGGACAACAATAATATACTTAATTCGATAGTTTTTTGAACTCGCATTTTCCTTTGCAAAGATTAAGCGTATCACTTTGCTCCGTAAGCTCCTTCAGTTCAGTTCAGTCCGAATCCCTAAGACGTAAACCGAGTTCAAAGATTTCTCAAGCTGCAAATAGGTCTTAGTAACGTCTTAACGTGTGATTCTAAATTCGTAGCAATTCTAAATAATACATTTACAACTAACTATGCACACAGGTGCGCATTGTGTAAAGCACTCACAATAGTAGTGATCAAGGGAAGAAGCTCAATCTGCCAGGTAGAAATGATAATCATGAATGGGCATTTAGTGGTTTTGGTACTTTGATTCATTTTATACATGCATGTAAAATATGAAATTTAGTTTACATTTCTTGAAACATCAAAGAATCACTTTATTGCATACTGAATTATTTGTATTTAGTATTGTGGAATTTTTAATAGTAGACCTATTTCGAAACGCATTTGTATTTGTATTCCCTTTATAATAACGAATAGATTTTTATCTTGCTAGCAATGTAAAACAAACTTGGTGTCGAAAGTAACTGTGTTCAAAGTACCTATAATGTTCGTATTTACAGATCATGGCGCTAAAGATAAAATACTTTGCATACACACTTACTCAAATTTTAGTTATTGCATGCTCCTTCAAAAACGAAATAAAGGCATCCTGTTGATACTGTTACATATTTTCTGTCTTGATTACTATTTCAAATGAATAAATGCCGTGAAAAGTTGTAATAACGTTTCGTATTTGATTTTGTCCTATTGCACAACATGATTGCTGTTATTAATCATACTAGTCAATAGGTGAAGCCTTTGGGAGCATTGCTATTTACAATGCGAATACGTGTTCAAATGTGCTTGGTTACAATACAAATAGGTAAGGATGCTTTATTAATGTGTACTACATTGTACTTGAATATAAATAATGTTTATTGCTAAATTCATCTAGCAAATAAAGATTAACAAGCAATAAAATTACGAAAGTATGTTAACTTGAAAATGGTAGGAGCTTTATTTACTATCTAGAACTTGTGATCAGTTTAGTATGTACAGGAAAACGATAAGCGCAGTTGTGGGGGTTATGTATGCATGATTATTTGGGTTGAGTAGGACATACCTGATTTTGATTTAGGTTGCACCACAAGCACCTTAGGTAATTTCAATAGTAATTCTATTCAGTATTATTTACTGAAAAGATTCGAAACTAACAATGTAGGCAAATGACGGTATTTTCCTTGTAGCATGATATTTAAAAATATTCTTCAGCCATCCGTATAGAAAATCGGTGGAGTGGTTCGTTCTTACGTATGTGGAGATAAGAAGTTCGTGCGGGAGAAAAGAGTTGAGCATAAAGAAATGCCCATTGTCATGCCCATTAGTATTCAATCCCATTCAACTCTTCTTTATTTCCAAGCCAATAATTCTAAAAAAATGAAGAAAAGCTAGAGAAGAGTTATTCGAATCAAACTGGGAAATGAACTGATCTAAATTGAGTTCAACTGACACGACTTGACTTGAGCGGATGTGAATAGCAGATAGCAGAATGGAATAATGCCCGCTTCACTTGTCCATTCAATTCAGAGCGAAGAAACTAGAAACGAATTCGCCGGCTTACGGTCTGATAAGGAAAAACGGATATGTTGGGGCAGATCGACCAAATTTCTATGTTAACTCTAGTTCATTTACTTGCTTTTGTGTAATCGTACATAGGTATACGGTACATATCATTTAATACGCTTTTCTAACGATAAAAGTGTGCGTAGCATAAGGCTTAATCTCTTGATAGAGGAAGATCAATAGTGTCTTAGTCTCCTTGATATGGGTACCTACTGTAAATAGGTTTCTGATATTTTTATGGCATACATGTTTTAAGCTAAATCTTTCCATTTCAGTTTAAAACATTTTGATCTAACATTAGAACATTACAATGGCTAACCAAATTAGTAGAACTAAAACTTTATTTTTAATGCACAATATATACAATTAACCTTTTTACACACGTTAAATGACAAAAATCGTTAACCGATAATAATCTCGCATGTGTTTTCAAAATATAGGTATCTTTGAAAATTTGTTGATAACAGTCGAAAGAAAGCTGATATTTATTTTCTTCTGGCAAATGATTTTCAGTCAAGATGTAATGCAAGATATGCATCACCAGTTTTTTGAATGAAAACATTGGGTTACGAAAATGAATGAAAGGTGTGTTTTGCAAGTACAATCAATTAAACGGAAACCATCAAATCATATTAATTAAAATGTCGTTTTTTACCCTTTTAAAGTGCAGCCATGAATTAATGACAATGATATTCTAGGTACTATACATCTAATTTCATATAGAGGCTATTATGATGGTTACCATTTGTGTGGTGATTGAAATTGAAACAAAGATCATTTTTACAATATTTCAGAGAACAAAAATGAAATCGAATTATATTTGTAGATAAAATGTCATCTAATTTTTATACTTTTTCCAATTGCAAAATTGACGTAGGTTTGGTAGTTCAAATTTACTGATTAAATTAGAAGGAATTGTGCAAGGTAAATTTTTTTGAAAAGTCCAATAATTGGTATGACATATCTATTAATCTATTATGTATGCACTTTCTGATTTTTGATTACTTGCTTTGCAGCAAGCATGTATAAGCATTGTAAAAGTATTTATAGGGAGTCTGGAGAGAGGAAGGATGGTTAGTGTGAGATAGGATAAAGCAAATGATGTAAATGATGAAAAGTTGTCTCGAAAATCAGAGATGAGGAAAGTCAAAATTGTGTTGAATGCATATAGGAGATGAAAGGCGAACTGATGTTATCCGTAATGATCATTGATCCCCCGCCTTCTCTTCATCTTCCCCGTCGATCCTTCCATGTATCTCATAATATCCATCTATCTCGTTTATTCCGCTAAGACTCCTATGCTATTCCTGTCTACTCTTCTGGCTCCTCTCGTTGAGAGGAAAGTAGGGCGATGTATCTCTGGAAAAATTTACATTTGCTGTCGACACCCTCTCATCTGTTGTCTTGTCTGCAGACAAGTTCTTTCCTTTTCACTTTCTCTGTAAAGATTAGGGATACGGGAGGCAAATGGTGTGTAAAACTAAATCCAAAGTCACACCAAAGAAATACAGCTATTTTTTACAGGCTCTTTTCCTTGTTTCTTCTCCCGTCTTACTTATGTATTTCTATTTGAGAGACTGGCATGCTTTGGCCAGACAAGACCTCACCAACCAAAGGCAGGCCTTACAAAAATTCTGAATTCGTCTCAATCTAACATGACGTAGCACAACGGAAAGGCATACTTGTATAAAATCTAATGCATTTTCTTTTTTCACTCTACCACTATTTATAGACTATGTTACTCTGGAACATACAGTATATAGGTCGTTCTCATATTATACTTCCGAAAACCAAGCATAGTAAATCCTAACCAATTCAAACCCATGCAAAGATAAGTCAGATCGAATGCATTAGATACATTTTATTACATTACTATGTTACTTGCATTGAATTGTATTGTATTCAGATGTACCTAGGCGTAGCCCTTGCAAATGCAAGACTTTCGTCGGCTCTCGGTTCAAAACTTAAGTAAAAGTGAATATATATGTATGAAGAGACAGTGAGGCGAGGAAAACTAGAAAAGTAAAAAAGATATGGACCATGTTCGTCTCTTTTGGTCACACATACGACATCCACTCACCAAATAGGCATAGGCAGTTGAGGAGTCGATTGTACTGCTAACCTGAACCTGACTCACTCCAGTCAGCCAGTCAGACCAGTTCACAGGAGATTTAGTCATGTTCTTGTCAATGCAAGTAAATGGTCAGTGGTCTGGTCTACTCGTCGGTTCTTGTCCACTCCACTATACTTTCCTTCTCCTGACAGACAAGACCAGAAAGTGTTACCGTAACATAACTTTAGCTTTCTGCACCATATACGGATAGTACAACCTATTACACGGTGTATAGAGTCTAGAGAGGCGAATGGCTAAAGAAGGGAGCATAGATCGCCAAGACTAGAACAGACCACCCTTTGTATGTATGTACAAGTTGTTAGATATGGTGATGGCGAGTGACCATTTTGCTGAGTGCTTGAGTGACTGCAAACTGCCAAAATTGCTGACGATGCTAAAAGTTTCCACTTTCTTTCGCTTTCTCTCTCTCTACTTTCCTTTTTCACTTTAGTCTATTGTAGCTTATGTCTTTTAATACGAGAGCAACCGTTTCGCCTTCCTCTTTACTGCAGTCTCAAATACCCACTACACAAAAATAAGTACTCTATGTACATGGACTAGCAGCGTGCACTGCTTACTACCTATATTACAGATAATTTTCCCTTGGTTTATATTTCTAGTTTTACTATGCCTACTCTTAGTTAGCGTCATATACTTTGCGGTAGCTATAACCCAATCTTTCTCAATGGTCAAGGGAAATTTTATATGCTCTTATAATTTTTACACATAATTCTGTTATCATAATTAATTATTGCATTCTCGTCTACAGATGAAAATCTACAGTGTTGGCCGCAAGTCACGCATCATGGGGAAATAACATTACCTGTGGCCACAAATAACGCATCATAGGGAATTAACATTACATGTGGCCACAAGTCACGCATCATAATGAAATAACATTGGTGTGTAGGAGAACCTTCGATTTCATTCAATAATCAGCTCCAATGCACCTTTATTTGAGCAGACTAACATTTATTTTGTAAGTTCTTTTTATCGAGTAAGTGTATCATTTGCGCAATGAGGCTTTCGAAAGATGAAAGAGTGGTAGTGATAATGTTGGCTGGACGTCCAGGCTTATCCACCAGAGCCGTGGCAGTGGATTTCGCTCGGAGACATCCTGATAAGGCCATCCACCAATCAACAGTTGTTAGACTGATTAACAAATTTAAGAAGACAGGTTCGACAGCTGATGCCCCTCGACCTGGGGCTCCTAAGACTGCTACAAACCCAGAGACTTCAATTACCGTTCTTGCAAAATTTGTTGCAAGTCCAAGAAGAACGCCGAGAGAGGTGGCCAGAGATCTGAACATTTCAAGAACCAGTGTTCGTCGCATCCTGAAATTACATCATTTTAAACCATATAAAATGAAAATTCTCCAGGCTCTTAAACCAGAAGATCCGGCAAGGAGAATTGCATTTTGTCGGTGGGCGCAGTCAATTTTAGAAGAAGAAAACAATTCTTTTCAGTGATGAAACCAAATTTCATTTAAAAGGAGTCTTCCATCGTCACAATTGTCGGTATTAATCCGATGAAAATCCCCACTGGATGGCAGGGCTACAGGAACAAGGGTCTCCTGGATTTATGGTGTGGGCCGGAATTCTGGACGACCTCATCATTGTTAAATTCTTTACGGGGACAGTAAATGGTCATCACATTGAACATCTTTAAGCCAGGTACCACTTCATCCTTCAAGCTAAAATCTTCAACTTGCAAACCTAATGTTATTTCATTATGATGCGTGACTTGTGGCCACATGTAATGTTAATTCCCTATGATGCGTTATTTGTGGCCACAGGTAATGTTATTTCCCCATGATGCGTGACTTGCGGCCAACACTGTAGAATGAGCAAACTCTTTTGTCATTGTAAACATATTATTCTATTCACATCAAATTATTGCATTACATAAGTAGTCTGTAGATACCTATAATATGTGTATAATTTGTAATTTGATTGTACACCGACGTCTGTTTATGTATAATGATTATTTTCTCCTATTAATTTTATTTTGTGTGTTTAAACATCTTTATTGTGATCTTTACTATGATTCAGATGCAGACAGCATGTAGACTTATTAATTCGTTTATAATGGTCTGCATTCAAAACTTTTGTGATTTGTTACAGAAAAGGCCAATGGAGTAAGTTACGAAACTCAGTCAATTAAAGAAAATGCTGAACCATTATTTTCTATTATTGTAGTAGGGCAAAGATAATCTGATTCAATTCCAATTCTTACCTAAAGTAAATGTTTCTAAATTTAATTACCTGTTAGTGGAAGGCTTAGTTGTGATGTTAGTATTATGTATAATGATTGCCGAATTTACAATGAAGTATGAACTTTCATGTACATGTACATATAGGTGTGCTGTGTGCTAAAAATAAAATTCGATTATACACTGGAGTACTGAAATCGACTAATTCCATCAAAAGATATTTTTCCTTTTATGAAGTGCCTACTTAATCATAAATATTAATCTTTTAGTACGTTTGTAGTATGACCTGTACCTTCTGAATATTGCAACTAATGAGCTTTGCTTTGAATGTGTATTGTAATCTTCTTAACTTATATTTCAAATACACTAGTATTGGAACCTTGATGTAAAGTAGCATTTAAGCATTCTGACATTACAAAACGAAAATAAACAAATAAAGTCTTGCAATTAGACAGTCAGCCTCACTGGAATACTACGAACTGATGAAACGAAAATAATTGGGATTCTGAATGCGCGTGGGATATTCGTATACAACTTATGTACAATATTTTCTTATTCCGAAGAAATGCTACATCACTCTACTGAGTCAGTGAGGGCCAATTTCGATGGGAATGTAACTTTTTACGTAATATATACCAGTTTACCAAACTTAACTAAAAGTAAAAATGAAAAACATTACATCAAAAATTAATTTTATTTATCTTTGTTTTCATTAGATAAAACAAATACGTCGAATATTTATTCAGGAAAAGAAAAAACATTATTGTTACTAAATTGGTAGGTTGTACGTTTCCGATTTTTTAATTCTAAGAAATCTACAAGTATACCGACTATTGTACAAGTGTTTTACGTAATCGTGACTGGTAATTTTAATAACCAGAAATAATAATTCTTGGTACTTTCCATATGACAAAGTGAGATCTTATAGGAAACGAAACATTTTAAAGGTTTTAGTAATGAAATATCGTTTTGTATTGACAGATGGTTTCTATCTCCCATTCTGTTAATAAAATAGATTCCCCATAAGTAAATTTGCATAATACTTGAGATGAAATCTGTTGAAGTTTTTAAAAGTATTAGTGTCATCTGAGGACGAAGCGGGAATGTTATTTATTTTTCTCTAGGAATTTCTCTCAACTTTCCCCTCGCCGTCGTCCCATTAGGAATCTTCTTTTTGTAGTATTTAAGTACATTTAGACTGGGTGCATTGTAGGAATATAGGGACATATTTACTGGTTTGACTTGAAATATCTATCTGTAGGAGGACTGCATATTTTACGTGTAAGTAGTTTGGTGTGCGTAGTTTAGACTTTCTTTCTTTGGCTGTTGTGAGTAGGTAAGTTGCCTTCGTTTCAGATGATGCCAACCATCCCATTCCATCTTCATACTTAAGATAGCCAAAGCTTCATTCAACACTCAAAAACCTGTCAAATACACAAGCCTTTCTCATCATCATGTGTAAATAGACACTCTACTTGTACTCAGCTCCTCTACGCTCCTCTTTACTCTCCTCCTCGTCCTCACAAGGTACTTTACTACTTCTGAAGATCAGTTTGGCTCTTCTGTATACATACTACATAGTTTCCTTGGATTCCATCCATTGCATTGCTCTGGTTAGTTTCTTTAAGATATTCTGTATAATGTGCTGTATGCATTTACTTCTGTGCTCATCCTACCCATAGGTATAGTAGAAATACTTGGCTACTGTATTACTACTTGGCATCTGTATTAAGTGAAAACACGGCCTGGTTCTTATAGATTTCCCATTTTATACAAAGGTGAGAGACAAGACAAGGAAAGACTGAGTGAGTTGACTCGACTACTTATTTTTACTTGTCCTAATACGTTCTAGTTTGAATTCGAACCTGTATGCAGACAAGTAGACGCATATTACAGGAGAAAGTAGGTTCTACCCGTACAAGCATACACTTATAAGGGATAGAGAGATGTTGAATTACTTCGCCTGCTTTGTAATGTTCTTGGTGTAGTCTGTATGCACAGGTTCTTCGTCTTCGATAAGCTCCTCAGCTCCTACTTCTATTCTAATCCAGCGTATGAATATTGAGAAGAAACTACTTTTCGTCGCTTGAGGAGCAGAGGCAAGGAAGTAAGCACTCACTCACTCGTTTCGCTCTTTTACTCACTCACATAAGTCGACTTTAGCTCGTCGCCCTAGCCGATCGAACTCATCGAAACTGAACTTAACTGAAATTCTGTAGAATGTGAACTCAATTGAACCAATAGACTCAACCGACTGCATGCGAGAGCGAGAACAACTTTTATCATATGAAAAGTGTCTTCGCTCCTATACTTATCATATCATAAATAGTGTTAGAACATGACATACAGAGTCATCTCTATTCAAAACGTCCTCGCAAAACATGCTTTACTATACTTACAGAGGTGCAGTAGGTAGATACAAGCACGGCAGTTATACTAATACTTCTGCGATGTTGGCTTACTTACCTATGCATTTCATTGGGCCCATAAGCCAAAACCAAGTCAAGTAAAGCTAAAGCCTTTTCGTTTTTCAATCTATTCACTCACTTTACCTTACTTACCCTCTCGCTCAATTCATAACCAATACTTCCAGAGTATTGTCGATTTTCTCGAAAAAAGCTAATAATATCGCTCTGACTGAGAAGCAACTGAATTGAACGTGTTATTGGAATCATATTCTTCAAGCATTTTCAATATTCTTTTATTGCTCTACCATATCATATCATACATAAAGAACTATTCCTATTTTCATGTCAATTTGTCACAACCGACATTTCTCCATACTAAATTGTTTTTTAAAGCTAACAGTCATTCGCATTCAAAAGAATATGACAATTTTCAACGGATACATTAATTTGACTAAATTCAGTATTATTATTAACATGCATTATAAACAATTTTTCAGTATCCATCCCCTCATATCGCATCTTATAAGCTCTATACAAAACCTAATGTCAATACAGAATTTAGTTGTACCGCCAAGTCACTATCTATTGATATATAGCAACGAATTCTAAATGGTTTTGCCAATTTAATTAAAACCAACGCAAACAATATGAATTTCAATAAAGTTTTTCCAAATATTTATATTTGTACATTTCCTACAGTATAGGATAGCAAACATTGAACAGCCAGTTTGATAGGACTCATCCTTAAACATGGCTATATTTCTTCCAAAGAGGAACCATTAATAGTGTAACCCAAAAAATAACAGGTAAAGAATAACCTACATTGTATATGAACAATTGGCATGAATATATGGTGTTGTGTAGCACTAATTCTTAACAATACAATTGAATTGTACAATGGACATGAGTTTGTCTATCTATTAGTTGGCCAGCAAAAATACATACAGGCATAGTTATAGAAAGGACAAAGACGCAAAGACTAAGAGTACCTAGAGGATATTAGGAGTGAAATTATAAAGTGGAAATGTTCTAAATGTAGCGTTATTTCATTTTACTTTGTCGTTTCCATTATGGCTTGGTAAACGTTGCAGCAAACAAAAGTGCAAGGGAAGGGAAAGTACTTATGCGAGTCTGTGAGGCGGCCAATGTAATAAATTTATACATTCCACATTGTACGTCATAACATAACTAGAAGTAATACTAGTATGTTCACATACGATCCGTGTGTACATTAAAAGGAAGTAACGTCTCATAAAATCGGTACTTTCACGCAATTAAAATGATCACGGAAGGCTTTTGAATGCGTTTATTATTAGTTGAGGCCAAGGCTATTTGATTTCTAGTGTGAAGTCTCAGGGAGTACCAGGTTAGCCCACCTGGGGGTAAACGAAATAAAAAATTCACTTTTTTTCGGAGTTATATCCAATGCGAATAAATGATCAGCCAAATTGTACAGTATCTAAGGTTACGGGATATGGAGACAGGGATCCCACATTGGCTGGGGTCAAATTCGAAAAATTGACCCCAATAAGAAAAAAAAGATTTTTTTATTCTGTTTACCCCCAGGTGGGCTAACCTTCTACGCTCTAATGCGTGTCCCTAAGGATACAGTAGCCTTGAGTTGAGGCAACTACACAATAATGCACTGCTATGGCATTGCAATCCATGCCTTCCAAGCTTTCCACTGGATTTTACAATTCTCCGCTAGCTTACTAAAGCCTTTGTACAAATTTTCTTGTGCTTTTACGGCATTGTAGTATTTTAGGCAAAATTACATCCTAGTTGTTTTGTAATGTGTATTATGTTTGCTAGTTAAAGTTGAGGTTATTAACTCACACGACAATTTGCATGTTCACATTAATCCAAGGTAGTATTACTGTATATATTCACAAAGGCTCACACTAACAGACACATATAGAGTCTACGACTACATACTCAGTGTTGGCATTGCATTGGCTCCGACGACGGACTTACGCTTCATATTCTTCTCATGCAGAGAGGTACTACTTTCGGTAATCGTGTTTGTTGACCTGTAAACCATCAACCATTACCATTAAGTTTTCTTTATATCTGACACTTCTAGTACACGGCTGTAAATAATCTACATTGCTACCCTAAGGATCTTAACCCAAAATTGCCCATTACAATGGGCATTTGCACATACCATTTCAAAGGTAATACTTATTAAAAACTTTGAAAAATTCTACAAGCATAAAACCTTAAATATAATTACAAAATCTTTGAAATACATTTTACTTAATAGTAGGTATAATTTTACGGGTTTCACGGGTTTACTTTGCGTATAAAGTTTCATTTTTGTTCAATTATTCGGTCATTAATTAGAGAGAAATTTATAAGTAAAACACGGCAAAAGATCAAAATAATGCTGTAATGTGAATAACAATAATGTATTACTATTTCACTTTTCAATGACTTCGTTATTATATAGCAATTAGCAATGCAGGGTCTTTTGCAATGCTTTTCAGTTAGCAATACTGTGTACCTGCAATATTTTTCCCTTATTGTTACAGTGGAAATAGAAATAGAAAATAGTAGTTGTATACAGATCATTGAGATCAAATATTAATTTTGAAGTTATAAAATGTGGGCTATCCTATTTCATACGATTTGTTGAATACGTAAGATTCGCTTGAGTCTATTTTAAAAGTAGAGTGAAGAAACTTTAAGCTATCGTAGCTGTAGCTATCACAATTTAAAAGAACGACGGATGAGCGCAAGGATTTCATTACCATTACTGCTACCCAAATATGTATTCTTGTTCATTCTGTGGAATTTGCTGATGCAATCATTTCTTTTCATCATTCTTCCTTTGAAAGTACACAAGAAGTAGTTTATTTCTGGTTTGTGAGCACAAAGAAAGGTTATCACTGGATTTTCATAAATCTACAAAAGCTCTGTATACTCTGTTGAAGCACATCTTATATAAGAAATGAATGATGTGTACTTTTGTATTTGATGTTGCTTCTTACCAATGTTATTTATACGTACCTTGAATCCATTATCTTCTATATAGTACGCTTTTAGTTCAAGATTAAAACGTATGGCCAAGATTAACAAAGAAATATTCATCCACTGATGAAATACAGTTGGGATGCTGATTGTATTGTGATCATCATTATCTAGAAATAGTAAAACCTAAGGGAAAAATATTGGATGCACAAGTTTTATAATAGCCCCCCTCCCTATATTACTGGGTGATTTATATAAGTTTTAGTTATGGGTTTATGTCAAGCTAAGGGATTTCTTAAAGATAAAAGGGTTACATGAATTTACAGGCGCACGGACATTACCGCCGCTGGAGTTTACAGGCGGTAGGAAATAACCGACGCTTGCAACTGTCGAGCAATAAGGCTGAAATCTTAATTAATTAGTACGCAATTAGTAGTAAAGACATGAAATAATATGTATAGTTCACAATTAATTAAATGTGATCCACATATGAACACTTTTAAATCATTTTACGTGTAGTTTTCTTTATATTGCTGATAACCTAATGTATATTTGTTAATTAAAACAGAAAGAGAAGTAAATTTTAACAGTTAACAAACTATAAATCTATGTTTTTCATTAAAATAGTGTATATTCTGGAATTGTTCTCATGTTTTATGTAGCCTTCAATTGCTTGCAAGTTTAATGCAACGACATTGCAAGCGCCGGTAAATTCCAACGGGCGGTAAATTCCGCCGTCTGTAAACTCACAGCGTCGGTAAATATCGGTCACCGATAAAAGGCGATTCATATGATATTTATACAATTAATGCAGAATGTTATCAATAATTTGGAGTTTCACTTACTGGTTGCAAATGAAGTTAAATTTGTGAAGACAAAGAAGCTGGTTGCTGATGACATAACAAAATGTTTCTAGGTCGTGATATGTAGCCAAGGGCTGTACCTATTTTACATACAAGACGTAATGGAGATTGCTAAATTTCTTTAAGTCTTTGGTTTGCTGTGTGTACATTATGCATACACATAGGAAGACGCAAAGGATGGAACGGTTAGAAATATGGAAATGAATACAGTGATTCTGACTTGCTCTGACTCTCAACAAAAGAGGGAAAAGGAAAAGAAAAATTACTAAAATTTGATGCGCTGGCATAACATTGATACACTCATATTTCATTGCCTTGTGGGCACCCAATTCACAAAGTCGTTTTCCAACATGAGTACTTTTAATATTCCCTAATGCATCATTTGGAACATCATCCATTCGTTTTGCATGCACATCAGTAGCAGCAACATCCTCATCTCGTCTCTCCCCTTCCACCGTCCCACTCATTGCTTTCTTTACTCTCGCTGTCTTCATAACTACAATACATAATGTCTTTCTTCACAGACTTCACATAGATCCCTGAATAAAAATCCCCATCAAAAGTTAAAGAAACCAGAATCCTCGTACCGAATACTTGTATTCATGCTACTTTGTACTCCAAATAATAACTATGCAAAATCATACGGTATTGTGCCACGTAAAATGAACTATGAACTCTCCATGAAATACATTTTCCGCTACGATTCTAATGTGTCACTTGATTTTTGAACTATGGCTTGCAATTATCTGCTATAAACCCATGCACTGCATACAGCTCCATACTTATGTCTACAAGTTTAATGTACTTGCAAAATATTCTTCCTGATTTACGTAGCATTTATGTACTTATGATGTTATGATGTATTATGATATGTATGTATGTATGATGTATGTATTATGCTCTTATTGCCCTAAATGCAAATGTCAAGTGTCATACAGTGCTCAAGTTATGTGAAATCAGTTCACTGATTATCGAATGTACCATTTTCTTTTAGATGTCATCGAGGCGAAATAATTTGTAATGTGCGGAGAAAATTGCAACATGAGTGCTTACTATTTAATTGTAAATTTCTTGGTAAATTGACAGTACCTACTTCTACAACATAATGAACAGTATGATACGACTTAATAAAAAGCTTCTCAAAAATGACTGCTCTGAAAATGAGCACCAAAATGATGAGTTATACATACGTAGTGTAAGTACTTCATGGGACTTGAAGTCACTTAATTGCAAGAGCCTACTATTCAGTAAAGCTTTATTATAGCCAATTAGGTTTGAATCATTTACTGCACGTAGAATTTTGGACAAGTATGTATTGAATTGACAGAGAGCACTTTGTCCCAAGACCATGCCCACTTCTGAGGATTCTGAAGCAAAAGGGACAATAAATTTAAAAGCATACATCCTAAAGTTAATGACAGCTTTTTTCATATCCTATCTGTATTATTAACTTAAGTGCAGTCACAAATATCATATAATGACTTGGATATAGGAAATAATATAACCTGTCAGAGGACAAAGGGGAAAAACTACGCGTATTGTGGCACAAGTACGTAATACGCTGGTATAAGCATTTGTTTGTATGTAAGTTACATACTTGACTGTTTCCCGTGATGTAAGTATATTTAAGATACACAGAAAGATGAGACTTCTCTATAGAAAAGCTTGCATATTTAATAGAAAGCTGTAGCATAGCATAAGTAAGTATACTTAGAAATAATGACAGCACGGTTTAGTAGATTTCGTCATAGGATCTACCAATAGTTAGGTCTGTATAAGACATTCATAATGTAACACTAGAAAGGACAGATAGGTAATTTGCTTAGTACTCATACACAATTCAGAGACAGAAGAGGAAACTGCTCTGCTAAGGGATGCTACATAATACTACAACAGAGCATACCAGAACTTTCTCCGTTGAGCCTGAACAAAACGAAGGGAGCTGCGAATCAAACGAATAGGAAATGCTGTAGCATTTGTGAAGTGAAAGTTGTCGTGGCAGATAAGTAGATGAAAAAATTCTTGGAAATGATGAGTTGTGTAGAAAGACGTGGAAAGCCAGGATCGACAGAGAGAAAGAGGATGCACAAAAGGAAATGCAATGGGCAGGTTGTTAAGCTACACATTTTGTGATGTGAGGGATGCCAAATGATAATTGGCCCGTGGCGATCCAACCAAAGTGTCCATTATGATGAGTACAACTCTGCGGGAGTCGCACAGCTCTAGAAATGAGTTGAGAGGTTTCAGCATCAGCGAAATCTCATTTGTCTGACATCCGATTCATCCATCCAGGACCATTTGCTCGCTCACTCATAAGATCACCACAACGACTCCCATACCAACACCAACCAAACCACACAACACACACGAAGACTCTATTTTATGCACTCCGACTCTGTTAGCACCACTCTCCCCGCCAACTCCGTCCTCATTCCTAACTCACCTATACACTTCTAATCGCAATCCTAAGACTCAACTCTCCACTCCCCAAATACGATTTCTTGTCCGGCTATACTAACTAGCAAATGTACATACAAACCGGACCAGAGGTAGACCTGAAGACCTGTGCAAACTAAACGAAAGCACACAACAGAGCACTCATCCAACTTTCTGTCTCTTCCATCCTCTTCAGTTCACTCCATGGCCCAGGTTTCCTTTGAACTCCTTTACTTGCTTCCAAGGCTTCGAATTAACTAGAGTTAGTAGCTTTATCTTTACTGTGCTTTGACATAACGACCCGTGCTCAACTCAACCTACTGTCCTTACTTGTCCTGTATCTCTGCAGCCAGCAATACTATCAATAGACTTTATATCAATGGTATACAATTAAAACATCTTCAAACCTGTATTTAAAGAACAGGCAAAAATATTGAAATCTGGATCAATCCTTTATGTGCAGAGGGATATTTCAATGCACTCTGATTGTAAGATATATTCTGAATTAGGAAGTGTTGGTTCTGAGTTCTGACTAGTCAAAATATGCACAAATGCAATGGTACAATCTGTAGTACTACGTCATGAATTTATAATTCACAATTAAAATTTTCAATAATGTCGTAAGAACAAGCAAATTCAAACCATCAATTGAAATTCTATTTTTAGTAATGAGTGTAAAACTTGCGTACACAAATAATAGCACAAAACCGTGAAAGCAATTGACTTTTTCGTAGTATGAACATTTAATGTCTACCTGCATGAATATTAGTAGTAGTGATATTATTAAGGTACATATTGTAAATGCAAACATATGTTTACTAGATAGCTAGCTCTCGGATTAATAAATAATAGAAAAAAAGTAAAGTAGGAAGCATGGGAGCATAAATATTGCATTGAATGATAAGATTTGGGTTGACATAAGGAGTTTCTTTTTCTGGTTCGCAATAATTTGGGCATAAAAGGTTAAAAGGTAGAAAAAGTTGAGGAACGTACTTTGCGTGTGCTTGTGGAGATGTGAGTAAATGATGGGAGACGTGGGCAGAGTAGTGGGGACAAGACAGGAGTCTGTGACTGAAGATGAGTAGTGAAATAGAGAGAATTCTGTTCCCCGTCTCATCTCTCTTCAGCCACTGAATCCTCATCCGCTGTTGTTATTCTGCTGACTAATGAGAAGCGAACAAATAACAGCCTCTGCTCAGTTATGTCAAGCATGCATTCAGCTTTCTCAAAGGTTAATCAGAAGCCTTGCTTCATTCCTCCAATTTATTTGCTCTCCACGCTCACTTCAGTTATTCACTGTGAACCCAGTCAACTCGAGTCAACTTACAGAAACGAATGGAATCAGAGAGATAGCTCTTCTCTCACTCTTTCCTTTACTTCGTTTGAATTTACAACAAATATTTCTATAGTCGTTATTTTATCTCGTCCTCACAGAAGCACTAAGTAGACCTGGAACACAATGTCAACCAAAATCAAAAACTATATTACTAGTTTATGGCTTGCATAGGCAGGAGGCTGTGACGTCAGTCCCAATTCTGCAAAGACCTAGGACCAACCAAGGTATCTTAGGTACTTTCCAGCTCTTACTTTATGTTATACTAATAATATGAACAGAGATACGATTTAATGTCATTTGAGTCAAGCTACTTGGCTCAAGGCTTTCAAAAATCTAAACCCAATTATTTTCTGCAAGCAGAAAGGACATTTTCATTCATTCTTTTCTGTCCCTTTCAATTCTGAATTTTTCCATTGAAAAGAAACGATGCTAAATACTTGTTTCCATGCGTAATTTAATGCAGCCTTAATATTCCTCTTCAACATTTAACAGGGATGTTAACAAAGGTCAACCTAGGTTAAAGCAAGTGTCTGTAAAAACATCCCAAACAAAAAGTTACCACAGTACTCATCGTAATGGGCTCAATATGAACTTTTTAAGAATTCTATCATAAACTGAATAAGCTATTAAAGTAACTACGGTGCATCTACGAGATATAATGATTTCATACTTTAATTAGTTAAACGTGCAGTAACATGTACTAGGTTTTTAATTCCGTTTGGTGTCTCTTATTCGGATACTTAATCGAAGTTCTAATTACAATGCCAAAATAACACGATTTACTCATATATTTACTAAAACAGCAAGTATATTATAGTTCCCCTATAAGTTTAAATGCTTATACATTTGAAAAATGGGTAACCTATTGTGAAGCTGAAGTGAATATCACCGAAAAGTATCTTTTTGTTTGTTGGCAAGACGCAATCACAATACACTTTATCCCAGATCAGACAATGATGAATAAAGGAAGAGCAAATAAGACGTATGTGGTGATATCAAGTCTTGTTATAGTAGGTTAAGTAAAAGCGTATTTGATGAAGCGCTATATACTAGTTGAGTTGAAAGAGTCGTCTGATCCAAATGAGTTAGCGTATGTACTTGGGAGTTTTCTTTAACTGAAAATACATACACCGAAGAAAAGAAAATCTAGATAAAAAATTTGTGGGTTGGTGCAATTTTTCAGGAAAGATTTATTACTTATCCCAGACTTTTAGAAATCTTTCATTTGACAAAGAAAAGAAAGTTTCCCCTCTCCGTATGTATGTGCTATCATCTAGGTACTTTTTAAAAGTTACTTTATAACAGAATCTCATTGTTGCTTGCTCACCAAATGTGTCGTTTCATACAAAGTCGATATTAGAAATAGGGACAATTTCAAAAGTACCAGTAACTAGTAGCACTACGAGTCCTGTTTTGCCTGGGATAATCCGAAATAGTTCTCATTTTCCTAAAACAAACGGTTTATTTGCTTGTAACAATCCTAAATCCACACATTCAAACTAATGTGTTATTATGGGTGCCTACTTACCAATGACGATATTATATAGCCGGAGCCATGTGATAAGATATTTGGAGTGGTTAAAATCACATTATCAGAAGACTAGCTGATTGACAATGATTCCTTATTGGCGCACGTTGATGTGATACATTACTTTAGTCATGTCATAATAATAAATGTGAAAGTTTTGGTTTATCTATTCAGAAAGTAAAGAACCTAGTCGTAAAGTAAGTTATAGTGCTCCTTATACTTGAATGTCTATAACGGAAACCAAAAACAGCTAATTCCCCTTCAGGAAAGTTGCCGTGTTTCTTTTATCGAGCATCTCATCAGCACAAGAAGACAAATCAAAGCCAAGCGGTGGAAGGAGCTGCACGGCAGCTCTGAGTAATAGAGTGGGTCAGATTGTAAAAGCTAACTAAGCTTCTTCTCTCGTGATAATTATGGCAAAATGGGGAGAAAAGTGTAGAGAGAACAGAATGAATCTCACATGTCAAGTCTTATCAGAATCTTTCCTTACTTTTTCTCTCCACGAAAAAAATTCAAAGAAACAGTGCAAACGAGCTTTTACCTCACTTATCAGTACGCATGGTAAAGTCAGAATATCAAGAGATATGCGGTGTACGATTTCATTGAAAAGTATTTTAATACTAAGCAAATTCAAAATTATGTATTGTGCATAATATGCGTTCACTTTTAAACATGAGGGAATTGTAGTGAGCATTTGCAAAGAAATATGTATTTGTAGAAATATTTCTCTACAAACCTCATCGCTAGTTACGTTGCATCTCTATTAAGAAATACATATTGGAAGCCTAATTTGTTTACCAATTCACTCACCTATGCTCAATAACCTCAGCTAAACAATTTTGATTTGCCCGTGTACAATAAAAATATAATATGAATTTTTTCTGTTTCAAATTATAATCTATTAATGATTATTTTGCCATCATTAACTGTAGACAAAATTAATATTAGTGATCTAAACAATATTAACATTAAATGCATGCAATAATGCTAATAACAGTTAGATGATTTTATAGGGGAAAGGGAATTTCTACAATGTTCACTGTTCTATTAATGCATAGAGTATAGAAAGACCCATTAAAGAATGCACAAACTCTCTGAGACTCACACAGTGCTAGAACTGATGGCAATATTATTGTAGGGAGGGCAGAAGGGAGTGAAGTATGTAAGTCCTCTCTTTTTATCCTATTCTCCGATTAAGAGCCGGAACAAAAGTTTCTTATCGTCTTTTTATTTTAGCACGAAAGCAATTAATTTTTGCTACGATAGGAAGTTTTCGTTAGAAAAGCTGCTGGGATGGTGAATAGAAGAGTGGTCGAAATGCCATCAGCAACCGCGATAAAAGATCTTCATGTGGAGTAAAGGAAACGAGAGGAAGCAGACAATAGCCAAACGAACATATCTACTTAACTGCTTATAAGAGCTTTATCCTCTCCATCCCCGGTAACATGTGTGCTATCTGTACGTGTATGCTTCAAACAGAAAAGCGTAGGCTGATATAGAAAGCGAAATCCAGGAAAAATAGGGAAATATAGTAAAACAAGGTTGCAAAAACTAAATCTAACTGTGCTACAATGAGATATTGCCAATCCTAACTTACTATTATCAAGAAGAACTATTTCATATGTATGTCTATTTTCATAGCTGCCGTTTATAAAGTGTAATGCATAAATTATGTACAATCATAATATGTATGTCTTTTGTTAAGTTCAGTTAAGGTCAGAAACTCAAAATCAGTTCAAAGTAATGTCACCAGTAAGTAAAAGTATTGATGCAGAATATATCATATACACTTTGTGCCTCATCTTGTATTTAATATAGGTTCAAAGTAGCACAACATACGAGTTTACCATGATAACCGTAAACCTCACTTGAAAACCACTACAAGCAGTTACTGTTGCTAGTTTACCACTACCAAACTATTCTGAATGGAAGAGCAAAGGTTCTTCACAACATAAGTGCAGGAGACAGAGTTAGAAGACAAACTAAAGCAATAGGTAATGATAATAATGTAATAAAATAAGGGAATCCGAAACTTAACCGAAGCAAAGCATATACCCATGCCAAAGTTTGTTTTCATAATACAGTAGAAAATACTTTGTTGGTTGATGTTAGTCTTTATACTTTATGTAGAGCTGTGTACATAAATGTAATAATAGCCTATACATCCACATATATTATAAAAATATTCAGTATCGCTAGATGATTATGCCAATTTTTCATTGTAAAGTTTAAGTTGTTTTTGGGTATTAAAAAAATCAATGTAATTTCCAGTAATTTCAATGATTTGTCATGTCACTTAGCCACAATTCCAAGAATTCATTTTATTCAGTAAAATCAGAATTGTAACAATAGTTTACTCTACACACTGTAGGACTACATAAAATATAGTTATGGAAGTTCATGTTGTGAAACGTATTTATTTCTCCACAAAACATACCCCTACAGGCCATAATGTACTAAGCCAGATCACAGAGCGCAGAGCCATCCATTGACACAAAAGGACTAGGACGGGCGAACTCAGACTTCCTGCTAA
The DNA here is from genome assembly GCA_020352615.2 of Yoshiicerus persimilis. NCBI lineage: Eukaryota > Metazoa > Arthropoda > Collembola > Entomobryomorpha > Tomoceridae > Yoshiicerus > Yoshiicerus persimilis. The sequence continues at coordinate 35,894,631 of CM036941.2, read as the reverse complement.
CCCTGCTAACACAGAAGGTATTCCGATTTTTTGGAAAATTGTCCATATTTTTTGACTGTGACCTCATACCTTATAAGTACTACAAACAAGAAAATTGTGGGAAATGTATCTGGCTTTCGAAAGAGGTATTACACAGCCTCGGATGACTTTCATGGAAGAAATAGGAGCACACCTTACATTGGTTGTATTTAGTTGTGGTGCGGTTTCTGTGTCTATACAAACTATTGGGCCAATGTATGTAAGTATCGCAACAATCTTAAGATGAGGGCTGCTAAAAAGTATAATTTGTACGGAGAAAGCTTAGAGAATGTTGATATGTGTTATAGCAGTCGTAAAGAAACAGGGCAGACCACGAGGAAGTTAGGATACGATAGATTACGATGATACGATAGGAAAGTTGAGTTGACTTTAGTGCTGTACGTTATTGCAGTTCAGTGTGGAGAATAGTTTGGTTGGTCGGCACTGATTGTGAGTTAGCCAAAACCAAGCTAGGTTTAAGCCTATAGAAAAAGCCCTCCTCGCCTCGCCAGGATTGCTGACTTGCATAGTTCTCAGTATGTAAGTAGTATACTTAAATGGTTTGGCTACGTCAATAGATATACTTAAGTATTGGAACATTCTTAGTGAACATAAATGCGGAATATAGTGTTTAAGTATGTGGGATTATGTAGCAGGGTATGTAGCATGTAAGTATTTACGGACATACCTTTAAACATAGGACCTGACTGACATATTGTTGTTAGTTTGGGATATACTTAGAGTGTATCATGGAGGAGAGGCAAAGTCTTGCTACTAAACTGAACTTCTCCCTCCTCAAATTAATCAACGCAAGAAAAAACAATCTGGAATCTGTAATGGGCTAACAAATTAGTCTCTACAAACTTGGAGTGCCTCTCCGAGATGCAAATCAGTTCAAAGAACAAAGTCACGACTAATTATCCAGTGCAGGCCGACTAAATGCCATGGATGGTTCACTTCACTTATTCCTTTCTCTTTGCCTTTCCGTTTGCTTTACTTTTTCGCTAGTCTGTCAGCTCTCCTTCCTTCATTGTACTTTGCTCTCTTTCTCCCAGTTTCATCTCGACTCATGTTTTCTGCTCGTACACTAATATGTATTGTGTATGGACTATTTACTTATAGAAGAACTCGCTGAATGACAGAGTGGAAGCACAAATACTTCAGTCAACTCTGTACTTACCATTTCTCCTAATATGTTCAATATAAATGCAATGGTATGTTGTGTAAAGCAGTCAGTGTTCTGCTCTCTCTTGGTTTACTTCAATGAGCCCAGCCATACAGTCACAACCAAACTAGTCAAAGTCATGTCAATTCATTCTCCATGTCCTTATGTTTTGTTTAGTTTGACGCAAGCTATACTGGCACTGCATGTACACATCTGACGCTTCCCTTCTTCCTTAAGTACAACTCCAAAGACACAGAACAGTTCTTAAGTATAAGTATGCGAGGGAGACACCTTTGTTCTCTCAATTTGTACAATTTGTATTCTTCTCTCCTAAATTAACTTGAAATTTACCCTTTTCCCTTAAAACTGCTGTTGTCCCTATCTCTTTTCCCATCAGATTGCACCAGCTAAAAGTTGTGTCTGCATTAGATCACAAGTTAAGATGTGCACTCTGTAGTTTTACAGATACATTCACCAACCTCTCTGCTCCTATTTTCACTGTTTTAACACAGCTTCATGCAATTAATGTCAAAACTCTACCTAATACTGGCAATTCCACCAATGATGTGCTAATGAGATAAGATACACTAAATGGAGTGGGCTGACTAACAGTGGAACTATATCACTTTTTAAATGTGAGGGAAATAAAAGATAAATACTAACTCTCTGGGTAATTCCATATTACAAACACTTTCCAAACATACTTAAATGCTTGACAAGTTTGCCACGTAGAAATATTGACCCCCTTAATTATTGACTTAATGAAAATGGTTATTCTACGAAAAAAACTGAATATAAATTGTTAATTGATGCAATCATATTATAATCTGTATGCAGGAAAGACTATTAATATGGACACCTTAAAAAGGGGATTGGTGCCATACCCGATACCCATAATACCCAATGTATTTAGGTGCAACACATTTTGTTTTGCTAAATAGTAAAAAAGGTAATTCGTATCCCAAAAAGCGTTTGCCCTTTGGAGGTATCAAAATTTAAGAATCCGCTTTATTACAACTTTTACTGCTGTTAAAAAAGCTAGCAATTTTATTATAGAAGAGTTATTTGAAATCTCGGTTGTAATCCAAAACAAAACCCTGTAAACCCACATAATATGATTTATTGATTTAATGAAAACGAAGAAAGTGAAATGCAATTGTATAGCTGCAGCTATTTTTATTCAAAGACTATTAGTAGAAGAATGGCCATGTAGAAGGAAAGCATAACTTTAGGAAAGATGGTACAATGCACAATAATAAAAATGACATAAACAGTAATGAAAAGTAAACTTAAGTTAAGAGGAGGCATGTGAATTATTTAGTTAGGTTGAGATTTTAGTGAGGATCACCCATCCTGAAATAATTGGCAATAACACTAATGTGACAAATAGTGTTGCTTGGTATTCATACTTATTGAAATGAATATGGTGAATGAGTGCCCTGTTAGAATAGAGACGGGGAATGGAATGAACTAATACATTTCTTATGATTAGGTACGTACCTATTTACATAAAAATGTGCTGAATCGACGTTTCCTCTGTGTACAATGCTATTGAAGTGGTATCAATTCTTTATTCATGAGCCACTGTTTAGCATTAGTATAAGAATACACAGAGCCTACCCAAGTATATTGTCTTTCCTAGTTTACTTATTATAATGGAATAAAAAGACATGTACAGACAGATGCATTTCGTGTTAGTTCCACACAACTGAATTTCCATTTCCTTTGCATACATTTGGAAGGGAATGTTAAGGAGGCGTACGAACGAGAAACTTAGTCGTGCGCTACTGAATGACACAGTACTTACATACGATGTATTATTATATTGGTAGAACACAAGACAAACTGCACCGTACACATACACAGTCCTAGTTGTGCGCGAAATGAAAGCATGCCTTGTCTTATGATGCCCAACAAGGGAAAGGAAGCCAACGCCAACGCCAAGCCACTGCACGGAATGGCATGACAGAAAAGGAATTGTAGAAAGCGATAGAGATAAATATGAAATGGAAACGGAGAAAGCAGTGAGCTGTATGTGTACACAAGATACATACATAAGATGCCATCCGCTTTCTCCTATGCAAATCTTTGTTCGGTTTTTAGTGGCTCAGTCAGCTCCCGCTGGACTGTTTCAATTTTTAGATTGCTCCAAAAAACCTTCCATGTACTCATGCAAGTGAACCAGCACTGTGTACTTTGTACTTCAATGCACATAACAATATTGTAGTTTAGCTTTTTATTTTGCTGCTGCTTGGGTCGCAGCTACATACCCGGTATATGCGAACAATATCCTCTGCACTATACCCACAGTATATTTTGTTTTCTTGGAAAATCCAATAACATGAAGCGTAATTGGCATTATAGTGTTCCAGTGCATCACGTTCTATTCCATTCCTATTCTATCGGATAGTATTAATCGAAGCATCACATCACACTTTACGTACAGAAAACAATATTAGTGTCACGCTACACTATATTCTATTGTACTTTTGTATTTACATGCCCCATATTACTCCGCTTGAGTTTCCACATGTATTTTATCAATAGCTTCGTAATCTATTGAATGTACCAAAAGTACCTGAAATAATATTTAATTTTCTGTTTAAGAACACTTAGGTACTTTTAATTTTATTATCCTCTGGTAAGAAGAACTAAACCAATCGTAATCACTTATTACCAATAAATCAGTAACTTATTATACCTCTAAAGATATCTGAACTGTATAACACAAAATTAAAGTATATATGCGCATTATGTGTGGTAGTATGTCCTTATAGTGAGTTGAATTGAATGGCTTCTTATCTTTCTTTTCAATACACTCTGATGCTGATGTTGTGTAATAGCTGAATGCACATACCCATTTTGGTTAGGAATAGGAAGTGCAGGATGAGGTGTACATTTCAGTAGATAGAGGTGTGGTTGTGCAGGATTGCACTTATGTAAGTAGTACGATAGTCTGTGTATGTTCATACAGATGTTGTAAAATGACTGTAATGTATTGGTCATAATATTGGTTTGGTAGTGATATGATAGCATTAGCTGTCCTTGTGTTGTACGCAGAAAAACAGAAAGAGTGGAAGAGAGAGTTTGTAGTTAGGAGAGAGATGTGGAGTAGAGAAGACATTGTTGTATGAGGGGAAACGTTAGGCGAATGGTAATATCTTATTGGGAATTGCCTATATTGTCTGATGCATACAAAATTATGAGCCATCCTTACGATGAAATGGAGGATAAAAGTAAAGCCGTACCTATCACATGGCAATACAATACAAAGTGCACATATCCATAGTCATCGAGAGGTTTTTATTAGCCAATGTAAGTATTTGGATATGGATATGAACTTTACGTTAGATTTTGTTGCATGTGGACTTACTGTGTGGACACAATCCATGTAACAATTCTCTATCTATCTAGTTAACCAAATCGTGCACTTGGAAAGTTGAAAAGGAAAGGGCGTACTGGAGAAAGGAAGACAAAACTCGATTTACGTGCACTAGTTTCCCTTCACTCAACTTCTTTCCATTCTTTTCTATCCCGTATGCTCCACAACTATTCTATTTTTCTATCTAAGTATAACAGTTTAAGTCTATGTCAGCTCCACACTGCTTGCCTAACCTACACTTCAAGTTCCTTCTTGGCTACATTTCCCTTTATTCTTTCTTCGAAAGAGTTGCTACGGTCGGTTTTATATTCTTAAAATGCTGACGGCGATTGAACTAGATGTGACGTAAAGTGATTTCAGTTCAGATTTCAAGTAGACTGGACCAACTCCGATTTCAGCTCACTTGACACTTGACATTAACCCGTCAACAATTTATTTATATGCAGTAAACCTGCGAATCCAAGGAACCACTCTCCCATTTGTGTAAATACTGTCCCATTTCACATGTAGTACAGTCCCCACTCACTATTTCTATTTGTATGCTTAAATGATTCAATCAAATGTTATTTTAGTGTAACTTGTAACCCTTTTCAAATATAGGTATATCGATTCTATAATTTCACTAAACTGAAATATAGGTAAAGAAAATTTGTGTCTTCGAATTTAGCATTTAGAACTTACGGTGCCTTGTAATTTACGCTTATGCACTCTGTAATGTAGAAATTCTATCTTAAATTGGAAAATGAAATTAATTTCCAGGGAATATTGAGCGAATAATATTTTGAGGAAAACATTGGGTTTTTTGCAAAGTAAAGCAAGTTCAGTATAAAGATTCAGCGGTTATACCCTTATAATTTCAAAATTTTACATTGGTTGAATTCTACCTTTTGAGTAACTTTATAGCACATGGCATGAGAAATATTCTAAGAAACATGTTTTTACATGAAACCAACAGCTTTTAGGTACTTAACTTATTTCAAAATGAATCATGCTTCCTAATTCATTCATTTTGAGTAATGTGGATCGGAAGACGCAGCAGGATACCTTTCCAGAGGTACATATGGAGAAATGACTAAAAAGGAACTCGCACAATATTCCAAATGAAATTAATCTCAAGAAAACAACAGAGACTCGTAATACGCTGGACAGTTAGATATATACCCTTCAAAAGTAATGAGAATTGTGGATGTAGTTGTTATGTACCTAAACGAATGAATTTTTCTGTTTTTGTTGGGACAAGTACGGTATTATCTGTACATGTTATTTGATCACTCTGGCAGTATAGCATAGACATACAAATGCGTATTGTACTATATGGCAGAGAACCCGCTGTTCTCTGACTGACTGGTCAGGTAAAATTCTAATTTACCTCACAATCTCTCAGTCAACAGCTGCATTATTTTGCACGAACGAGCCAATAACAAATGCTTTGATAAAAACATCTGCACAATTTACTCATATCCTATTTTGTTTGGCTACTTCTGCCGGGTATTCCAATTCCGCCACTAAATCCTACCAAACTAAATCACAAATATTTATTCATGAGACTTTCTCCAAACATTCGCTTATAACAAACAACTCCACATGTATGCGTAGTGATTTACATTACTGGAATAATGTGCTTTATTGTTTGCATATAGTTCAATGGAACCTGTTCTACTCTTTCTGAAACAAAAAGCTGAATGGACATCATGGAACAATGCAAAGTACACTAAAGGTGCAACCGATTTGTGATTTCCGCAGAATCTATGGAGCCTAGTAAAGTCCAAGTCGATTGACATTTCCTTAATGAAAAATTGAAAAACAAAATTTTATTCACAATTGACGGATGGGTCAAAAAATCGGAAAAATTTTTATATTAAGATTACTATGCATCAGCAGCTCTTCTAGAAATGAGTCTCATGGTCATGATTCTAAATAGCACTTCTACTCCTCATAGGTATTTAAGCCATTACAATTGCAATTTTGCCAGTGGTATGCCAAAATCTCACGGAAAGTGCTGTTTAAGGTTCGTTTTAGGTAAGCAATAAATACATGGAACAAAAGTGTAATAGTAAATGGAAGTTTCTACAGGTATGCTTACTAATTCATGCATGATAATATTCATTTGCTTTCTTCTAGTCTGGAAGTCTCGCTCGACAAGCTATTGTAATTTTCAAAGTATCACAGAGAGCGTGTATGTGGGTGCCAGAGAAAATGCAGCGAGACTTTCCTGACGTACAATAAGCAGTCCACTTTCATTGGTTGTAACATGAAGTAATTGTAGTTCCACTGCAGCGTGGTGTGTACATGTAAGCAGTTCCTTTGGGAATCAGAGCACGTACACTCAGATTATTCTTACCCAAATGTCCTGTAATTATGGAGTTTATGGACAATGTACTATTGTTCTCTATGGTAGTTACAATGTACATATTGTGCTTTCCTATGTGTAGTTATTTATGCAACAGTGCATTGGGCTCTGTTTACATTCGAATGTCTCTCAAACATGGAATTTTCGCGTATTCAACAAAGCTTTGCTGTTCAAATGACGGAAATAATAATAAGTGCGCTTTGTCATTCATAAATAGATATAGTACATGATTGTTTTACAGACGGATAATCAGACGGAATGAAACAAAAAGCATTCATAGGATGTAGTTGCATTTTTGTCACAGGCTCACTATTTTCTTTTATCTTCAAACACACAAATAGCAAATAGGAAGTCTGAAAAACTGCAAATGCGATGCGATACCCTTTTTGATAATGGTAGCATATTTCATTATACCTATGTATCGAAACACGCACAGATTACAGATATACAGTAATAATAATATTACGAATGAACCAAAATATTAACTTGGAGAATCATTTCCTTTTGGTGTTTACTAATCACCGATACAAATCACATAGGTCGCTCACAAGCGACACACGGAAACTTACCTGTATAACAGAGATCTAATCGGGAAGATCAATAACCTATTTAACAATCCATAATTTGTCTTAAAATTCGCATGCAAAATCTTTTTAGTAAGTTTATTTAGAACATACTTTACGTTTATAAATGCGTTTGTAGCGTAAAGTTTACATCTGAAATATTAAGCATTGTTAGTTTAATAATGTAGTTTAGTTAGTAAGATAGAATTGTGTTACGGTTACAAGCTACAGAGGAAACCAAAGTTAGCTATATAGATAGATGCTTCACTTGTAAAGGAAAAATAAATCCATAGAAGTAGGTACCTCATTAAATTTACCCATAAACTCCTTCCTCCTAGCTAATACACATGAAAACTTGAGAATAAAGCACCACATAGCAGAATAGAATTCAATCTGCTTCACGTCTATTGGATTCTCAATCAGTTTTAGTTGCAGTATATAATAATGTTGCATTGTGTACTATAAAACAAGAAATATGCTATACATAATAAGTTAGCTGAAACTGGAGCAATCTGAAATGGTCGAAGTAATTCTGAGGATATACAAGATTTATATACTAAAGTATACTATCAGCTCCTTTCATTCTCACTCAATTCAACGGCATGCAGCGTTAGTTTGGGAGTGCAGGGAAGGCGCAGACAGACAGAAAGAAAAAAATGACGACAAGAAAGGGTGGACAAGATGGATAGATGAATGGATGGAGCTATCTGTTTTCGAGGATTGCCAAAGACAGAAAACATAAGAGACTTACTACTTTTTACACATATGGTTTAAGGATAGCGAAGAGTAATTCAGCTTGCCATCTGTATCTATAAGTTCTACCAAACTATCACCTCAGCCAATGTGTCTAGGCTACTTTTGTTAGCTTTCTCGCTAATAAAATATATCTATCATTACAAGAATGCACAGCACAGCAGTTACTAAAAGAAGGATGAATTTAGACCAAATACATTCAATGTGTACAGATATATACGAATATACCATTGCAACATCCGTAAGAACTAGAAATAACACTGTACAACACTGTATAACACAACTGTAGCAAATACATCTAATAGAAAAGTGTAACTACTGTAATATAATATTGCTTTATTGTATTTCACGCTATACGAAAGGCCTATATAGAGATTTGAAATGTTTTGGTGTATTAGAGTGAAGCGAAAGCAAAGCAACCAGCAACACACACAGAATGTTGTTATCAAAGTTTGTAATCATGAAAATAAGAGAGTAAGTCTCTGATGCCTGCTGCACTGCACTTATTATCCGATTCAACTTAATGAAAGAAAATTGGACTCCAGCAAAGCCCAGCTTGCTTTCCAGCGAGGCTGCTGACGATGAGACTCGATTACTCCAGAAAAGTAATAGAGGCAGTGTACGCCAATTCAATTCAATATTTTTAACGCACATCCACATACTTTTACCCAACATACGTACAAGGGTGGTGTAACAATATTGTACATACTTCACCGGTACAAACTAAAAATAGGCACGCACGTGTGTAGATTAAAATTAGTGACAATAGCACACTAATTCGACATACTATATACTTGTAATACAGACTTGGTATACTTCTATTTTGGGTCACAGGTCGCTAGTCTTGTCATAATTCTTTTAAAAGAAAAATATCTATGTCCTACAGATAACACGTGGAATGCTTACTGGGTGGTACTGTACATATTATCTCATTTGTAGTTCTATTCTACTTCACGTCATTGTGATTCTTTGAATTTACTTGATGGGACTTGGTCATTGGTGGTACTATATCTATATCTGTGGTAGTAATGTTAAAAAAACAAAGTGTGACAATTATTTGCGAATACAGAAATTACGAATAACACTACTTTTGATTTGAACGAAAACCTATGTAAGTTAAATAGACAAATTTTTAGTGAAATATTTATTAGCAAACGGTGAATTTGCTGTCATGATCATCCATAGTGATAATAGTAATTGGTAATGAGGAAGTTGGTTAACACTATTTACCCAGTAAGTATTAGGTTTAGTAGCAATGTCTAATTAATGCTTAGATAGTAACTTAGTGGGTATTAACATCCAAGAGACCTCAATAGATGAGTTACTACAATTAGGATTAGGTACCTTACCTTCTGCTGAAAATGGAAACATTGTTGTAGTTCTTATGTGGCTTAGCAAAAGAAGGTTGGAAAAGAGCATTTCCCTTTCTTTCACTTTCTCCACAATATCTGTACTTTCCCTTTCACTTTTCTTTAGTAATTCCCTACTTTTCCCGTCTGCGAAGTGGTGGAGCCTTTTGAAGAGAAAACAAGACGAAACGTTCCTTTCACAGTAACTTTTCCCCTGGTTATTAGCTCTTTACAAACACATTCATAATTTAATTTAATCTTCTTCATAGTAGAAAAGAAAAGTAAAGTAAAGCCTTTACTATCTTTGCTAAGTATTTCAGGGAGATGAAGACTTAACATAGGTAATAGGACAAAGTAGTACCGGTATATCTGTAAGGTATTTGGAGCTAGTAAAATTCTATGGCTATTAATTGTAACTTGGAGTAGTTCCATTGTGTATTATAGATGCTAGTTTACAAGTAAATGTTATAGTGTAAAAGGTTGGAAAAGAGAAAGTAGTTCAGGAAGAAACTAATGTTTTCAAGTTTTCCAAAGAGAGACAAAATGACCACTTTGAGTTCTTGGAGCTCGAAACTCTCATTACGAGTTATTAATTGGCAATATTGGAAGCTGTGTTGCGTGGAGGGAATTAATTACCAGGGAATATTAGATCGCTCAGATATTATGTGCTTAGATATTGGAATTACAGTCATTAATTTTATGTGTGGTTTTGGTTTTGAAGAGCTTAAGTCTCTTTTCTTTAGCTTCCTACCTAACGACTCCTCTTACTCCTCTACTTCTGCAATCAACTATTACTAGCTACTTCGGTTTCGATGCTTCTATTTTTTGGCAAGTCTTATTAATCAGATAAAATATCAGGAAGTCATTCATGTCTCCCACTAATACGTACTTAGTTAGGAGAAACCTGAGACGAAACCCAGTGCAGCTAGGAGATGATCCTTTCAAAGTTTATTTTATGCAAAGCATCTTCTAGGGAAACTAATAAAATTTCGATTCGCATGAGGCAAATGAAATCAAAGAGTTCAAGCGAACAAATCAAATTTACATGGTTGGAGTGCGGTCACCCTTCCTTTAATTTTAAAGCTACTACCTATAAAGTCTTGCGTTTCATCGCCAATTATTGTGGCTGGATTGTTTCAAACGATCTAACCACCGCTCCTACAAATGGCATTCCAAATATGTCTTCGCTAATTGTTTTTAATATTTGTCGACATTAACTCCTCCTGAGTGCCTTTCCTATAATGCGCCTCGCATAGTATGTATGTTATATGGGGTTACCCTACATTATAGAATGCAGGATCTGTGCGGTTCCCACTAATGGAAAGATTGCAAACTCCTCTTAACATTTGACATTGTTTTTTGCTAATGCCGAGAGGTCAAAGGCTGTTATCTGAATTGATTCATAGCTTCACCACTAAATTGGATCTCTGCGCCGCGCCCTAGGTTTGCAAGCCTAGGGCACTGCGCAGAGAGTGGAGGGCCTCAGGACTCTAAGCGCTGGAAGTTCTTAGGCCCTCCAGTACCAATCCCCTACATGCAGCTTATATTATTTCTTTCCACTCGTGCCCCGGATAAACAATCTCTGGCATTGTCACCCAAACCGGGAATCGAACTCCCTCTCAGGGGAGCGGACCTAGAGATTGATTATTCACGTAGGCCGCCTAGCCAGATGTGGTTGGGTACTTCCGCCTCGCACAATTACCAGCTCAGTTAATGAGAAATACTCAAAACTCCATTACAATACCCACTTGAATGAAATGCTGATTGGCAACACTGCTTTAGTGTGTGCGACTTCTTGGCTTTGTGAGACCGTTTCTATCTCTTTGCCTCAACAGATATATATACCGCCCGGGTGAGATTTTCTTACACTATGTACTAAATATCAATGTATACATACCGAAAATAAATCAAATAGCTAATCACTAATCACAGAACTACACTACACATCCCACACTGTATACGTACAGTTTGTATACTTGTAGATTAAATTCTTAATGCGATTTCAAACATCATTCTTATAGCATCATTTTTCATTTGCTGATGGCTTATTCGTTTGTTGATCTATTGGTGTACACAACATTTATTGTCAAGAAATTGAAAATCCAATAACAATACTAATAATCCATCAGGGAAACTACATCTAACCTGTAAACGCAGTTTATTACACTACCACTTTCAATTAAGACTAAGAAGTAGTATACATTTGGATAGTAACATTTTCCTTTAGAGTACGTGAAACGTATTAATTTACATCTGATTGTAGGATAGCATTAGCTTGTGCTAATTTCTATTTTGATTTGAATTGCAATAATGTGAAGTTGCAGACAAATAGGACACGTAGATATTTGGTTAAAATCCAATATACAAATAGTGCTTTGCAAATTGAATTACACGGACGAGTTTATATGACTCAAATTACATAGGTACCTTACCTAACAAATTAAGTCAATCAAAGTACATTGATATTAGATTGCCTAGGTAGAAAATGAAACCCTTTCCTTCTAATTGACGTTGCTTGAGAACAGCTTCTAGATCAAATTATAGAATATTTTATTGGATTTAGGACTCTCATATGGACATAGACCTAAAGATACTCCAAATTTAATTTAATTTTCTTTAAAGCATTTTTATCTCAACAAATGATACCAAATGCAAACTACGTCTCAGTACTTCTCTGTTATATTTACATAAAATTGTATGCAAATTAAGTTAAAGGTACGTAATAAATATTAGGTTTCCATTCTATTTATTATGCGCATTTTGAGATGATACTAATAGGTACTCAGCTAATAGGTAAACATATTAAATTATATGATTCCTTCCTAGTGTGAGTGTGTATGTGTTATGAAAGCAAAAAATTGAGACCTACTGCGTAGTATTTATTTATATTGCATCACTCATACTTTCCATACATGTTGAGGAAGAATAAATCAGTTCCCAAAGATTCTAAAAATTTTCTGAAAGAATCCAGTGAAAACGAATATTTGAAATGGAAAGAAGGAATTCTTTTATTAAATCAGGAAAACGCAGTACAGGATTTGTGAAAGTTTTAGTGTAGCAAACAAGGTTGTTTCTGTTCTACATATAAATACTAAAACAGAAAAGTTTTCAATAAAATTGTGAAGATAAACTTTTGCTTATGCAAAAATATAAAGTGACATGACAGTAGTGGCTTTCCATAGATAATAGTTTTATGTATTTCCAAGTAGTTTTGTTCATCATGTCATGACTTGAATTCTGCACAGAGAATCTCCGAGAATAATCTATAGAATGTTTTTCTTGGTACTGTAAAATCGTGATGGGAATGGAAATTAATGATACAAACGACAGAATATTTTGTAAACATCATCATGCTATGAATTTTTGCCAACTGTAGTTTCCCGTAACCAGTACTGCTAGTGAGGAATGCTAAAGACACATGGAGAGCCGTAGAACGCAAAATAACGAAGTATAGACATATAGGGACTTTGAAGTGCTTGACTTTTAGGTTCATCCCACTCGTAGAATTTTCCTAATGATAGGAAATAGACCGTGTTGTAGCTTTAATGTACGCGAGTTGCACAACCAGATCGAGAACAAAACACACTACTACTAATATGTATGTACCACATCGCATTAGGAAAGAGAAGAGTAAATGAGTTTCGAAAACTTTACACTACACTTGACAAGAGTCTATCAAAGTTCGCTGAATAATTACAAGAGGATGAATGTTTCGACGAATGTGAATTTGGATTCATTACATTTGTATTACATCACTGCTATCCACTTATCTGACAACTAATGTATTCACAGTGTAGGCCAGGTACCTCTTCACTTTCAGCATGACCTCACTACTATTCGATTCAATCTATGCATCAGCTCTTCTCAAGAGGTACAAACAAATGCTAGGGGAACAGACTCTCAGTCAAATAGAAATCAAAATACATACTTGATATGTTTCTACACTTAATTACATGTACAAAAGGAAATTATATTTACTTTCTGGTCATGTACTAGATGCAAATTCAAATAATTTCAGACCTCAACCTGTAATTAATAACAGTAAATTCCATTTCTCTTCACCATTCATTGAGTCCAAATATATTTTACTCAGCAAATAACTTAAATGCACAGGAGCATGAATGAGGAATTCTTTCTAGGTAGTTTTAGTTAGTCCCACTGTGATTTGTTTTAATAAGGTTATTATGAAATTGTGTACTGCAATCTAATTGATTGCAAATGTTAATGCGTTTCAAATATACTTCTAACATAAGCGAGCTATCAATCAGATTAGTGATTTTAAATAGAAGTTAGTTTTGATCTAGAGTTTGATAAAAAATATGATTATTTTACCCAATAAACTTTAGAAAACATTATGAAAACAATTGTCACCTTTTGCACATGCAGAGAAAAAGATTCATTTTAACTTTACAGATACTAGGTGATTTTCTTTAGAAGTTAGGTATGCAATTTTGACTTTGATTTGCAAATAAACCAAAAACAACTAAACAAATTATGAACTTTTGTGAAAGGAAATGAAGATTACATAGCGACTTGAAAAGTAACGAACTATAATTCAGTACACAAACATGCTCATTATTCACAATTGCAATTTACTCGTAGTTTTGAAATGTGTGAAGTTAGGGACATTGTTAGGTCACAAAATAAAGACAGCAAAAGAAAGAGATAAAGTTTGCATTGAATATAAAAGGAAGAAAATCATACATTACACGTCGAAATATATTCTTGAAATAAACCTTCAACCTTGTGGAAAGTGGAAACTGTGAAATGTAAAAGTAGAGTGTAATACCTAATACAGTGAACTTCCTGTGATCTGTACGAGTGCATATGCACGAGAAGCGAAGCATATATAGGAGCACCGAACCAAAAAGAATAATTCGAAGAGTAAGTATAATGGGAGACAAGGGCTTTGTTAGAAAGCACAGCAGTGAATTTATATACGGGGCCATTTGAGTACGACCGCGTAGAGTAGGCAAGTCAAGCAAGACAAGAGACAGCCAAATAAAAAAGAGCTACATCAACATCGCTACTATATTCACACTTACTATTATAAGTAAACCGTATTCATTTTACGTGTACAAAGATGCGCACAATTATTTATAATGAACAATTTTGTAAATTCAACTTCAATTTTTACCAAGGAGGAATAATACAACTGTGTGGAGACCTAGCACACGCCGTCCGCATACATCTTGGCTACATTTAAAAAAGACCTAGTTGATATATGACCAGTGAAATAGCTTTAACCCCGAAAATTCCCCATGTTGGGGAATGCATGACTAAGCGTTGTGATGTGGGAGCAACTTCAAAAAGTGTGACACCCTTAACAAAAGTGAAAAGAATGAAGAATGCCTATTCGTGTCTGTATTTCTCAGAGAAACATATATTTCACCGTAGTATGAGAGTGCAGTGTAGGGAATGGAAGTGCAAGGGAATGTAACGTGGCACACATACTTGGTTCATGAGAGAAAGTGAGCAAACTGATAGCAAGCTGAGGAAAGCAACTAAGGTTTCCTGTTCAGTCGGGAGAAAGTCGGAATAGAGATTACTATATAAGAGAGTGAGAGAAGTGTATAAATGCGTATAGGATGCATAGAAATGGCTACATAAATAGATATCATAGAGAAAGGGGCATTTCTCGTGTCGCTGGGTAGATTGGTTCACTTGAGTTTCGTTTCTAGTGAAGCGAGTCTGCTAAATGCCTTCTTGCATAAATAAAACACGTCTAATGACTGAATCGAAACTATTATCATTAATCAGGATCTCAGATAAGGCGTTAGAAAAACGAAATGCTCTTAAATATTTTACACTCTCTTGCATTACTGACTGCAGTCTTCCCTTGCCTTGCGTTTACTTTACTCACATTTACTCCGTTCCATTTTGTAGCCCACCTTATTGTTTGTGCAGAATGGAGTTAGTCTGAGTCAATTCTGTTTGCTTTCACTTTGTATTTCTATGCATACATTCCGAGTACCTACATATTTATGGAGTCTATACTTTTACTATTTCATCTATTTGCCTTTGCATTAGGTGTACTCTACTGAAGCATTAGAGTGCACTGCTGAATATCGCATTGTATTAGTGTATTGGATGGTACGGTATGCATGTGTCCCTTCATCTGCCCATAATAAGTATGAACAGAGAGATAATTCTGTAAGATATCAAGAAATGTATCCATATAAAGGAGAAGTGTATTTACCCGAGTGCAGATGGATCTCTAGTGCTTACTACTTACAAGTCTCGTCTGGAGCTATTGTAATTCTCTTCTGGATTGGCTTGGCTCTGTTCTGGTTGAACTGAATTTACTTTAGTATGGAAGTGAAGTGATGTACTGTGGTGTGGTGTATTGTAGTGGAATTGCTAAGAGATCTCTGTTCTCTTAGCCTGTTCCCATTCCTATCTACTTTGGCAAATACATTACATACAACTTACACATAGATACTCATTCATTCATGCATTATGTCGACTTACTTATGTATTCTACCGTGGGATTTTCCCTCACGTACTGCCATGTGCCATGCCATGCCAAGGCAACCCAAGGAAGTGTAAATCACTATTTTATCTAGCCAATGTACTCTAACACAGCTCAGCCACCTTCCCTTCACAAACCATATAGCTCCACTTTCCTTCCCTAATAATATATCAACAGACTTAAACCATGAAATACATAGTTTGATTTTACCAACGCGCAATGAGTCTCCATTCTCTCCCTGTCTGGTAGCTTTCCAATTTCCAACTTGTTACTACTATTGCCATTACCACGCTTTTCAGAAACATTGCTCCTTATGCCATGCACAAGTGTGTCGTTATCCTAGCAAATAGGTTAATAAAGCATTCTACTTTCTTAAATTCGTCAGACAAGAAACCTTTGTGCACACAGACAATGCAACACTTCATTACGTTCTATTTGACATCTACGTCTTTACCTTCTCACACAACATGTGTGAACAATATTTAACTTTGCGAGCAAATTATTTACTTTCAACAATTTCTCTACTCAAAGCCTTATACATATTTCAAAGAGTCAAATTCTATTTACATACATGTCTTAACGATACAAATAGACTGCGTATTTCATATCTGGTTTATTGATTAATATTAATGATTGTGATTATCATTTAGTTTTCCCATTTCCTTGAATTTCATTTTCATTAAGCTTACAATGTAGTACTCGTTCTGTAGAACCAAAGATTTAAGTAGAGCATGCCGGTAATGAACTTGTTTACTGTATTGAGGTCTAAATAATTCAAAGATGAATTTAATTTACTTCCCATAGAGTTAATTAGTTTATGAAGTCATTGCCATACATCGTTATTCTTTGGTTACATTATTAGGTAATTCAAAACTGACTTTAGTGGAAGAGTAACGTGGTTTCAAATGATTTCTGTACGTGTGTTTACACCGGAGGAGTTGTATTGAAGATCAAAGAGAAGCAATTACAGGTTTATGTTGGCTCAAGATTTTCCCAATGTGAACTGTGTACACACTGGGATGCAAGTGCGCACTAAGTGCACATACATCTGTACATAAGCAAAAATTGTAGGATCGGTAATGTCTACACTAAATAACATTTAATGAAGACTAGTTGTGTTGTCGACGACAGTGCATGGCCAGAAATTGTGTAGAAGAAATAAATTAATCGATTTAAACTTTGAATTGTATTTCTGTAATTAGTTAATGTAGCGTATGTATTATTGTGTATGATTAGGTGGTTGACCAGTGGTTCCATTATGTTGTTATGTTATTAGGGTGGTTTGGGTGGTTCCATTACATTGCTATGCTACCAGGGTGGTTCGGGTGGTTCCACTATCTTTATAATGTTGTATGTAAGATAATGATAATATAAATAGATTACTGATGTTTTGTAAATGTTGCTATGATACTTAAGATAAAATTAGTTTGTTGTAAATGTTTCTTTGTTATGAAATTGGTAAGAGAAGAAAATGGAAAAAGTGTTAAGTTCCTAATGAAAATTGCTAGAAGTCAAACGTACGATCAGTTCGGCTAGAATTTATAAGATTTTCAAGTGTAATAAATAAGTTTTTAGTTTATCTGGTGCCTTAAGGAGTTTGAATTCATCTCTTTTTGAAGTAGTTTGCATCTAGGTACATATTTACTTAAAAACACACATTTTCACCGAAGTGAACATAGCTAGAACTCATAAAAACGAAAAAATCCAGCTAAGACGATAGCTGGTTGGTCCTTCCCGAAGATTTTGAAGCTCTACTCTAGCAGACAGCGAAAGTAGCGTTCGACGGACGAGCCGAAAGACAGAACCGTCCGTTTCATTGGTCCTAATTCGAACCGGATCTAGGAAAAACAAGAATCAGTGAGAAAATCGAAGGAAAAGGTGAGAAAATGTCTAGGAAAGCTCCCGTACGCCGAAGTGGACGGATCCAGGGCAAGGAGCCAGAAATTATTAATTGTGGGGTGCCGAAAATCTCCCGGAGGAAGATTGCAAAAGCAGCCAACAAGATGGAAACCGCAGTCACTGTGGTGGATGATAATGAAAGCTGGGTGACCCTCAGGACTAATTTTTCTTCTGCCAGCACAACAACTCGAAGGAAGTTGGAAGCTGAGATTGAAGCAATGAAGAGAATCGCTGAAATAGAGGAAGAATTAGAAAAGAAGAAATCTGAACGTGAAAAGAAAATCCTGGAAAAAGAATTGGAATTGAGAAAGGTGATCATCGAGGAAGAAGAGTTCAAGACTTGCAATGCTGACGTGCTATCGCAAGATTTGAGTGACGAAGATGATGATGTCCCGAACGTTCCTCCAGAATCATTGGTGAGAAAAAGTAATGAAAATACTAGTGAAAAACCTGATGAAAATCAAGATTTACCGTCGTTTACACCGGCGGAACGAGAGGAAATCATGAAATGGTTGCAGACGAGTGATGAACCACCGCCTGGTAACCCACCTACTGAAATGCAGCAAATGACGGATGCTTTGACGAAAGTGTTCCAGTCATTGGAAGAAAAGCTTGTGGCCAGCCCAAAGGAACAGAACATGAAGAGATACTTGGCCAGACAGACTGTGGCAAAGGAACTTCCACTTTTCTCAGGCGATCCTGTGGAGTGGCCGAATTTCATATCACAGTACCGGTCAACAACGGAAGCATGTGAGTTTACGAATATTGAAAATATTGCCCGCCTCCAGAAGTCCTTACGGGGGAAAGCAAAAGAAGCTGTGCAATGCATGTTGGCCGTCCCGGAAAAGCTACCCGAAGTCATGCAAACCTTAGAAGAAAACTGTGGCAGACCTGACGTTATCCTAAAGATGCTGACTGATAGAGCCGAACGGATGACAGCAGTGAAGGATGAAAAACCTGAAGCATTGATGGATCTGGCAAATGCAGTAAGAAACCTGACTTCTACTGCAGAAATCCTAAAGAAGAATGAATACCTGTCGAATCCTCACCTGATGGATAAGTTGACGGAAAAGCTATCTCCTGCCATGAAAAGGGAATGGGGACTGAAAATTGTAGACATTGAAGAAGGAAAATCACGTTTGCAAGAGTTTTCAGTTTGGTTAAACAAGATGGCAAGAGCGGTGAGAGCAGTGACTACCCCTCAAGTGTCTGGAGTTCAAGATGATAAAAAAGAAAATCATCCCCGAGTACGAGATGGTCGACGAGAAGTCATTGCAGCTGCTGTGGAGGAAAAGAAATCTGGATGTGGATTCTGTGGCAGATATGGACACAATACTACTGTTTGCAGAGAATTTTTGAAGAAAACTTCTGAAGACCGATGGAAATGGGCTGTCAAAGAAAAACTCTGTTTTTCTTGTCTTCAATCTGAACACAGGACGGTAAATTGTTCAAATAAGAAAAAATGTAACAAGGATGGATGCGAGAAAACCCATCATCACCTGCTACATTCATCGTTCTCCAAACCCATTGAAGAAAAGCCGGAAGCAAAATTAGTTTCTCACACTATCGAGCATTGTGCTGAAGTCCCACTTTGTGTTCTACCGGTGACTGTGACTGGACCTAAAGGAGATTTGCAAACCTTCGCCTTACTGGACTGCGGATCAACCATGACTTTAATAGATGCAAGACTTGCTGAAGAAATTGGTATGTCTGGAACGAAAAAGCAATTGAAAATGCAGTGGATTGATTCGCAAACCAATACCGAAAAGGAGTCGATGAAAATCATGATGAAAATTAGAGGAACTGGATTAGAAGAAGCTTTCTGTTTGGAAAATGCACACACGGTTAGTCATTTGTCGTTACCTCTTGAAAATGTGAATGTGAAGAAACTCAAGGAAAAGTTCGCGCATTTACGAAAAGTCCCGATTCCGAATTTGATTAACGCACAACCGAAAATCCTTATCGGACTCAACAATGCCCGACTGATTGTTCCGCTTGAAGCTGTAGAGGGTCCCGGAAATTCACCGATTGCCGTGAAAACCAGACTTGGATGGGCTCTTTATGGAAAGTCACGTTACTTGAAGGGCAGAGTTGATGAAGGATTCATTTGTCATGTATCCCGGTCCACGGAAGACGAAAGACTCCACCAGATGGTAAAGGATTCTTTTCGTATAGAAGACTTGGGCATCAAAATATCGGAAAATAATCTGATGTCGCGTGAAGACAAACGAACAAAGGAACTGACAGAGAAAACCACCCGAAGAGTTCACGGTGGTTGGGAAACAGGACTGCTATGGAAAGAAGACGACACTGTTCTTCCTGAAAGCAAAACTATGGCACTCAACAGACTATACTCCATGGAACGGAAAATGGACAAAAATCCTTTGTTTGCTGAAAAATACTGTGACAAGATCGAAGAGTACCTGGAAAAGGGTTTCGTGAGGAAGCTTTCGGAGGACGAGAGGAGCAAACCAAACCCAAGAACGTGGTACTTACCTCATTTTGCTGTCTTCAATCCCAACAAGCCGAAAAAGCTACGACTAGTCTTCGACGCAGCAGCTAAATCGAGAGGAGTAAGTTTAAATGATAAACTACTTAAGGGATTGGATTTGTTGAAGCCACTACCTGGTGTACTCTGCAAATTTCGACAACGAAGAATTGCCTTTGGAGCAGACATCAAGGATATGTTTCATCGTGTGAAGATACGGGAGGAAGACTTGGCAGCTCAAAGATTTCTTTGGCGAGGGATGAACAGGACGGAACCACCAGAGACCTACGTCATGGATGTCATGATATTCGGAGCTGTGTCTTCACCATACTCTGCCCAAGAGGTAAAGAATCGAAACGCTCTGACGTTGGATCCACCCCCGTCGGAAAACGCTATACGTGCAATACTGGATAGACACTACATGGATGATTACCTAGATAGTTGCAGTGACGAACAGGAAGCCCAGAAGTTAATTCTTGAGGTGGTTGACATACATCGCAAGGGTGGTTTTCAAATCTGTAACTGGATCTGCAATGATAGGAAAATCCTGGACATTCTCCCAGATGACCTTCGAGCTGCTGGAACAGAAGTTGTAAACCTTGAAGGAGACTCAACAGAGGAAATGCCAACTGAAAGAGTTCTTGGACTTCACTGGAATCCTAAGCGTGATGTTTTTGTCTTCACTACAAAATTGAAGAAAATTGATGCTGATCTAATCAACGGATTGAAAAGACCAACGAAAAGGCAAGCTCTCTCTGTCGTGATGTCAGTCTTCGACCCTTTGGGATTCTTAGTTCATCTTACCATCCGAGCGAAAATTCTACTTCAAGACGTTTGGCGATCCGAGATTGACTGGGATGAAAAGTTAAACGACCAACTGCAAGACAAGTGGAGTCACTGGCTGAAGGAACTCCAAGAAATTGAGAAGTTTGAAGTCCCCAGATGCTACTTCAAGAAAATTAGGGAAGATACAGAAATCTCGCTACACATTTTTTGTGATGCTAGTGAGCAAGCCTTTGCTTCGGTTGGTTACATTCGGATGAAGAATGGAGAAGATGCAGAGACTGCTTTCGTAATGGCAAAATCAAGGGTTGCCCCATTACGACCGGAATCCATCCCTCGACTGGAATTGCAAGGAGCTCTGATGGGGACAAGGATGGCTAAAGTCATTACAGAATATCATGAACTCAAGATTAGGGAAACCCATTACTGGACAGATTCCAAGACTGTACTATGCTGGCTTAGATCTGATGGAAGACAATTCAAACCATTCATTGCTCATAGGATTGGTGAAATCTTGGAAGAAACTGACGTAAAGAATTGGCATTGGGTACCTACCAAGGAAAACGTCGCAGATGAAGCTACTCGAGATGGAAACAGTCCAAATCTGAGCCCGGGAAGTAGATGGTTGAGGGGACCTGAATTTCTACGCCAAAATGAAGAAATGTGGCCAAGCGAATTGTCGCTAACACAAATTAAAGAAGATATTGATGTTCAAGATTTGGAACAAAAACGGAACGCAGTGATGACTGTCACCGTGACTCATGGAGTACTCCCTGATATTGGAAAATTTTCATCCTGGATACGTCTGATCAGAAGTACTGCCTGGATGTTCAGATTTATTTTCAAAACACAGAGGAGCACACGGGGATTACCAACAGGAAATCAACTTTCAGTGCAGGAAATAGACAATGCTGAGCTGGAGTGGTTGAAGCAAGTACAATTGGAAATTTTTATGGAGGAAATATCATTGCTGAAGAATAATCAGCCCATACCCCGAAGAAGTCGCCTGAAGAGACTCGTGCCAACCCTTAATGACCAAGGCTTGATCGTGCTACGCGGAAGAATTGACGAAGCGGTTCATTTAGGATCACCCTCGAGCCGACCCATTATTCTGGATCCGAAGCATAAGTACACAAAGCTCCTGCTACATCACTACCATTGCCAAGCAGGACATCACGGAGTAGAAAAGGTTTTGAATTCCATCCGGCAGAAATTCTGGATTTTGGATGCTCGAGCTGCAGTGAAGAGAACATTCAGAGAGTGCCAAACCTGTAAGGTTAAGAACGCTGCGCCTGGAGAAGTAGAAATGGGAATGCTGCCACACTTCAGAGTCAATCCTCAACCTCGCCCTTTCACCTATACTGGCTTGGACTACTTTGGACCTTATGAAGTGATCATCGGTCGAAGACACGAGAAGAGGTATGGAACTCTGTTTACCTGCATGACGACCAGGGCAGTACATTTGGAGCTCGCTGGAAGCTTAAGTACTGACTCCTGCATCATGGCCATCAGAAGATTCATTGCCAGACGAGGAGCACCTAAACAGATTTGGTCAGACAACGGAACCAACTTTCATGGTGCAAACAATGAATTGAAGAAAGCTTTGGAGGAACTGCATCAAGAGAAAATCACTTCGGAGCTGGTAGTCAAAGGAGTGGACTGGAAATTCATCCCGCCTTCGGCACCACACATGGGATCTTGGGAGCGTCTTGTCCGTTCTGTCAAGAAAGCATTGAGTGCAGTTCTCAACACTCGGACTCCTAAGGAAGAGGTTCTACAAACGTTGCTGACAGAAGCTGAACATTCCGTCAACAGTCGCCCTCTGACTCATGTGTCTGAAGATCCAAACGACCCAGAGAGTCTGACACCGAATCATTTTCTGTTAGGAGGACCTAGTGGAGTAGAGAACCCTGGGAATTTCACCGACCATGAATTTTTCACACGGAAGAATTGGAGGATCTCACAACGTTTAGCAAATATCTTCTGGCAGCGGTGGGTTAAGGAATACCTTCCAACACTGACACGAAGAACAAAAGATTGCGGAAACAAGACCTCAGTGGAAGTAGGAGATCTGGTGTTCATCGCGGATGGAGATCTCAAGAGAAACCAATGGCCAAGAGGAATAGTAGAAAAGACATTTCCTGGAAAAGACGGTGTAGTTCGAGTTGCTGATGTTCGAACAAATTTTGGTACCTTTCGTCGACCTATAGTCAAACTATGTGTCATCGACGTGAAAACCGAAGTAGATGTCCCCTAGGAGCATCTACGGGGGAAAGTATGTTGTCGACGACAGTGCATGGCCAGAAATTGTGTAGAAGAAATAAATTAATCGATTTAAACTTTGAATTGTATTTCTGTAATTAGTTAATGTAGCGTATGTATTATTGTGTATGATTAGGTGGTTGACCAGTGGTTCCATTATGTTGTTATGTTATTAGGGTGGTTTGGGTGGTTCCATTACATTGCTATGCTACCAGGGTGGTTCGGGTGGTTCCACTATCTTTATAATGTTGTATGTAAGATAATGATAATATAAATAGATTACTGATGTTTTGTAAATGTTGCTATGATACTTAAGATAAAATTAGTTTGTTGTAAATGTTTCTTTGTTATGAAATTGGTAAGAGAAGAAAATGGAAAAAGTGTTAAGTTCCTAATGAAAATTGCTAGAAGTCAAACGTACGATCAGTTCGGCTAGAATTTATAAGATTTTCAAGTGTAATAAATAAGTTTTTAGTTTATCTGGTGCCTTAAGGAGTTTGAATTCATCTCTTTTTGAAGTAGTTTGCATCTAGGTACATATTTACTTAAAAACACACATTTTCACCGAAGTGAACATAGCTAGAACTCATAAAAACGAAAAAATCCAGCTAAGACGATAGCTGGTTGGTCCTTCCCGAAGATTTTGAAGCTCTACTCTAGCAGACAGCGAAAGTAGCGTTCGACGGACGAGCCGAAAGACAGAACCGTCCGTTTCAAGTTGAAAGTGAATGTACTCCAACAATAAACAAAACGAACCCCTGTTGCCACTGTCTCGCTACATTAAAAACATAAATTGCTTACCTCTTATTCGTGTCTCGTTAAATTACACTCAATGTCACCTAACCAGAAAATTATGTATTTTCACTCTTTTTGATTTATTTTTATGATGCTTATTGTTGTTCCATGATTCATGAAATAAAGCTGTTTGAAATGCTCCAGACAGTTTGCTTACCCGCACAGGCGCAAGCTAAAAATTGTTTCACAAAAAAGTACTAAATGTTAGTGCGTAATGATCCCTATAAAATTATAGGAGAAAGGATTAACAACTTAACCTTAGTTCAACAGATTATGCAAATGCTGGATAAAAATACGTAATTATTTCCTCGAAAAATAAATTTCAATTACAGAAAGCAATTTCAATATTGCTTTTTACTATTAAGATTTGTTGCTGCACAAGACCACAATAGTATATCATTATTTGGAGGGCTGCGCTTCTCTGTATGAAGGTAAAATGTGATAAATTATCAGAAGTCTCAGTAAAAGGCAACTAGGTAATAATGTAAAAATTCTAGAAAATAGTACATATATCAGCTGAAATTTGTTTCAGCTACTTAGAGACGTACTTTCGACTACTTACTTAAAGACTCAAGTAAAATTACTTAATTTGTAAGTACTTAAAACTTTAGATGGGAGTAGCGAGCATAATTTGCTAAAGTATCAACTTAGCTTAAACTTGTAAATGTAATGAAAGTATTAAGAAGGTTATTTCCCTAAGTAGGTACTAAGTACGCCATTTGGGTTTGATTTCTCTTATTTATGGTAGAAAGAAGCACCCTAGAGCCAGACTTACATCAAGTATGTTACTTGGGCTACCCAACCTAAGATGATGAACTCGTAATGGAAAGCCTTATTAATATTTTTTGTAGACGATCTTTCATTTGGCTTAAGATTTTTTCTACTTATTTATTACCTGCCGGCCATTTCTTGAGTCACAAAATTAGCCGTTCGAAAGAAACGATACGTGATATTATATTATCAAGAGGATACAAGTATATGACAATATGTTACCATAAGGTAATTGAGATGCTGGCTGAGAGTCCTTGTGAAGAGTATTGCCCTTCCTGTGTACCATTATTAAATTTTGTCAAGTTAATCTTTCCGGGGATTTCTCATCATTTTTCTGAGAGGATTTTTTAAGAAAGGTCCCCTAAGTTTGTGATTTGGTTTGGGGCTTCCCTAGTGCAAGTGGTGTAAGCGTTCAACTTGCCTTAAAATGAAAAGACCTAGCTCTTTTTGGTAGTGTATAGAGTCTCCTTAATTCAGCTTAAATATGGGGTGATATTGCACAAGAAGAGTTGTGCTGGTAAGTCTGGAAAGGAAAAATCTCGTCATTTCGCAGAAGACTTGGATTCACTTATTTAATGTACTGTAAGGCTTACTTGACACTATACACTTCGTCCTGCACGTAGAATTGTAGTTCTAGCAAAACCTTAATGAGCATTTTATGTACTTTTCTATTGCACATTTTTAGCCATCATTTTTTTATAGAAACTGTCTACGATGCAGTTTTAACTAGATAGAAAGCAGGACGCTTGGTTTGGTGACCAGGTCGAAACCGCGGAATGTGGAAGGTGAATGCAGCCATAAATAAAATTCGCCTGTTGAGTGGAAAATAATTCTGGTGAGAAATAATCATTGCACAACACATTTGGTGTACAAGTGCAGTTTTACTGCACATACGTGAAAAATAGACACATTAACATTATTCACACTTAAAGCTCAAGTGGAAAATGTGTATAGTAATAATAAGTTGTATCATACTGTATTGTACACGAGATTCGAAGTAACAGAAAACGCCATTAAGGAATGTCCATGAAAATGTCGTTCATGCAATTAATCTGGGAACGCACAAGAAAGAATTTGTATATAATGTATCGGTGTACTTTACTGCTAATTACAATTGACTTATTTTCCTCAAAAATCGCTTGCATTCCATCGTTAAACACTATTTATTAAGCAACATCAAAAAAGATGTCTATGCATTCCATGAGCACTGAGCACAGTAACTCAAGAAGTGATGATTTCTAACCTAGAGTACTTAAAGCGATTTAGCAATGAGTCATCGCC
This sequence comes from Yoshiicerus persimilis, assembly GCA_020352615.2. Taxonomy (NCBI): domain Eukaryota; kingdom Metazoa; phylum Arthropoda; class Collembola; order Entomobryomorpha; family Tomoceridae; genus Yoshiicerus; species Yoshiicerus persimilis. The sequence goes on along the minus strand of CM036941.2, from coordinate 35,868,300 downwards.
TTGGGTTTTAATATGCGTAGGCAAATAAAAAGTTCTTTATGCCAGATGTCTAGCAAAAATTTCTACCGTTAAGTAATAGAGCACTGTATCTTAATATATTTATCTGGTTGTTGGCAGCAAATAAATGCTCTACCGTCTCCGTGTCTTGTCGCCAGTATGCTTTGCAATACAGTTTTCAATGATGGATGATAAATATTAGTTATTGCAACTTTGTGGAATGTACAATGTGTTCAACCAATATTACTGGGAATCTGAAGCCATTGCTAAGTATACATTATTCGCGTAGATTGTAAGGTGTGCTTGTCAATTACTACCACAATAGGAACATGTTTGTTATGAATTACTGGTAATAACATTAATTTGATGTATTTGCAATTCATAGCATTTTGTAGTAAACGTTATCTTATCTAATGATAACGAAATGTAATACTTTGCATAGGTATAAATGTTGGATACATTTAAATACGTAAAACATATTTGTAAAATGAAAAAGTGATACGGAAAACGAAGAAACGGACATTTCTAAGAATCGGTGAAATGGGCATTCTGCAAATAGTAAAATGATGATGTTTAGTACTACAGTGGGCTAAATTTCTAAGTATTTAAAGAATAAAAGCAGTTTCGGTGAAATATGTACCATTAGGACTTGTGTGTTGTTTACAGGACCTGCACAAAAAGGTGGCTAGTATATAATTAACTGGGAGAGCTACATTTGAGTTGGCTTATCGTCAGTTCGAAGTTATAATTAAGACAGCTGCAATGCAGTGCGGAATAGTAAATTGAAATTAGATATTTGAACTTTTGGGAGTAAATTGAACTTTGACCAAAGAAAGTCGGTGGGATATCCAAGAAAACTGATTAGACTTGTATGAAATGATGTTGGTAGTGCACAGGTAATAACAAGGCAGTTATAAATTGTAATTCTCCATAAAATAGTAGCATTAAGGAAGGACTGGGAAAGAAATGACTATAGTATGAAGAAAGCATGCAACAGGGTAGTTACTCATCTTGGACTGCGATCTAAATTCAAGGTTTAGCTCCGCCCACGACCTATTTATCTAAAATAATTTTATAGAGCTCTCAGGTAGTGTAATTTGAAAGCGGCATGTTAGAAGCCATTACGCAGCGAACATAAGTTGGGAATCTTCAATCTTCCTAATCGTAATTACATATTTCTTCGCGCAAAAGTTCACACTACTCAACAACATTAAACTCGACGACGGGAAGAAATCAAGGTAAGGCTATTTAAGTAAGCTACGGGCTATACATAGAAATAGGAGGAAGAGAATTATAGCTCGCATTTGGTATTGGTCCTAACGACAAGTAAAAGCTAGTTATGGGGTATAGTAAATGGTCTGACAACAATAAGGAAAGTAATAAAGCTTTTATAAGGGAAAAACTGTAGGTGGTATATCTTGAATTCAGTCATCGTGTTAAAAACTAATAGAAACGGCAATAATATAAATTGACAGAGTGCAAACTCGACTGGAATCGTTAAACACTAAAAGAAATCATGATAAAAGAGTTTTGCGATAAAAAACTCCGTATCCTTGTTAAGTTGGCGAGATATTTCATTTAAAACCCATATTTTATTGTCAGTTGATAAGATTTTTGCCAGTCTTCAATTTCAGTAGTTTTATATAAATAAGTAGAGTTGCTGTTGGCTTTGACTGTACTGTAACTGTAGGTAGTTATAAAGAAGAAGTGAAAGCACAATACTATCTTACTGAATTCCATTCTCAACTCGACATAAATATAATCTTTTAGCAGTAACATTACATTATCACAGGCACTGTCAGCAAATGCAATTTCATCAGTCTTAAAATACATATGTCGTTCACTCTTTCAGTTTCACATATAAAACAACTTCATGAACAATAGTAATAGTCGCATATAAAATATCTAAACTTCTCTATACTTATGTTTATTTAATTCTCTCTCTAAGATATGACCATGCAGAGTATAAAGATACATACTTTTTATTGTGTCTCCTATGCGTTAACTTTACCTTTTCTGCGTCAAACCCGTATAGTACACTACAATGACATTTCAGTTATACTTTTTTCACTAGTTTTCTGTCGCCTCCGTTTATTTAGCTTGTGATAAGTACATAAGTAAATACATGTGCATAATATACATGCATATAGTCCGGAGATACTTTATATGCGCATCCTTCAATAAGGAGAATATATTTATTCAAGTCACTGTAATCTAGCTAGTAGTTTATTACTATATTCATCTTTAGACTATACAGTATCCCAGCACATATCCAACTGTAGGAAACAAAATCATTTTTACGACAGATTTTTACAACCACCTTGGAGCCACAAAGAGGTCTGGAATTATTCATATGGCATATATATTTTTCATGCTCACACCACATCATCTTTTCTTTTCCGCTACCTCTCTCCTATTTTATAAAGAGTTCTTTTTCCATTACTATGTGTACTTACTTACCCATATATACCCCCATGTGTTTACACATAAAAGAATAATATAAACTTTGGCTTCTATCGGTATACACGTATTTGTATTAGCACATACTTATTTACAGCAGGATATATCTGTAGCACTTTTGCACAAGCATACTTATACAAACATGTCGCTTTTCCAAACTGGGTAGTACACCAAGCTGAAGATCGCCAACCAACATAGTAGTAAATAGCGCGACAAAGATCCTCTCCTAAAACAACTTTTGCATGTGAAAGAAAGCCAGCAAGCGAACAAATTACGTATTCTTAACAATAAGTAATATTATATAGAGCTACGGCTACGGTTAGCAGTGAAACGACCTGATATAAAATAAAAAATATACACAGTAGGTAAAAGTACGGTACATTACTCTATATAGGTGCTTGCTCTCGTTATATCAGATATACAAAGTGGTTACTAAAGTAGGGAGACGAAATGACAAAGTTTTGCACTGACTCAGCTTTATTGTGTACGAGACCATGCATACATTACACTTACTTCAATATGAGTCACAAACAAAGCCAAAGCTTTCTGCCTCTGCTCTGCCTGCTGACAACTCTTTATGTAGTAGTAATGCATTGCATTCGTGTATGCAGAGGTATTGTAACAAGTACCTCCAATGCATTTTCTCTATGTACAATGTACATGCACATATGGGAAACATTCATAAATTTGCTCATTCCTATTATGGTATATCGCTTTTAACCGATATAAGTTCTGCAGCACATTTTGCATTGTAATAGTATATTTATACATTTATACTCTGGTGAGGTTTACCGTTCCTGTTTTTCTCTGAGTCATGCGATACAGACATAAATATGTTTTAGATGTATAAATATTTCTGTATTCGGATTCCCGGCCAATGTATATTGTAAGTATGAGTAACGCTTTAAGGATCAAGGATAAACCAAACCGGTTAAATCAGCAAGCAGTGTTGCTAATGTAAGATACTTTCCAATTTTCATTAGGTACTTACAAAATAGAACTACCATCATTTACGAAATTACGTCATGTCAGCTTCCTATACCTGTTTTTCTTACGTTCTGTATACGTTTCTAAAAACAAGTCTACTACTGTTACGAATAACATGGAGCAAAATGAAAACTGCAAAGAAACGTTTACATGCGAGTACTTCTGCGTTTCTTACGTATTTCCGTGTGTGCTATAAAGTACTACTGTAAGTTCAACTTTTAGGGAGAACGTATTCTGTCTTGTGTAACTTGATGTAATAGAATCGCTGCATTACATGGAATTGAATTTGTTTGGATTTATACCTCTCGCTTTCTCACAGCCCAGAGACAATTTTGTCCTCCAAAAAATATAGATGGCTCAGATGGTTCTGTTTTCTGAACGTTGCATAGGCTTTCTCCTGCAGTAACACTTTTACTTTTCTGCCAAATTTGTCCAAATTCCCTTAGATATAAATATAAAGATCACTTCTGATACTTCCAAAATTGTTAACAAATGTTGTAGGTAACAGCAATATAGACAATGCTTTCAGATATTTTGCGAATGTTATGTAAAACGGTATGTAATGGCATTCTTTGGGCAGAGTTAGAGTAATAATATATCTATACCTGTGGTTACGGCATAGTTATGTCCAAAGTAGAGTATCCTATAATCCCTCAACATTCATGAATTCTATACAGGTACTTGAAAATTAAATTGACTATTGTAGGAAAAAAGTTCTCATCTCAATCAAGAAAATAATTATTGTGTAATTACCAACACAGTTGCCACAACTGAAATAGGTGATGGACGTGTGGAGTTTGGATGGAATACGCCTGATCTACAGAATATCCATCAAGTTTTTAATTATTATTGAACTTTCCAGAATTCAGAAACCTGTTTCAATGGACAGAGTTTTTAATACATGAGTTTTAGATTTTCTCCAGGGTACTGATTTGAACCATGCTATAATATTTTTCTCAATTGTGAATAATTTATTTACATTATTTGGTAACGAAACAATATTCATATTCAATACAATTTAGGTTGTCCTGAAATCGCAGAAATACTGAGGTTAGGGATGACCCAATCACTTCAAAGTCCTCTGAAATGGTAATAGAAGTTATTGAGAAACCTTAAAAATCTAAACAAACATTTGCTACATTACATCTTGGCAGATAAAACGAATGTATCCGAAAAAGTCTTACAGCACAATATAGTACCTATATAGTGCATTAGTAAAACCTATCTCAGTCAGTGATTTCATATGTAGTAGCCTTCTTATGAGCAACGTATATTTCGTTGTTAATCACTACAAGGTTGAATTGAATTGGATATTATATTCCACAGCGGTGTCCACAGTTGCATAATATTTCTGGAGGCTTGTTTTCTTATGTGACTCGACCCTGGTTATTTGGCATGATGGAAGCTGTGAGTTTAGCGTGACTCGGTTTCAGCTGATGATGAGCAATACGATTGAATATATTGCACGAAAAGGACGGAGGGAAGAAAGAATCAAGTCATTTAGAGTGAGAAAGATGAGAGAGAAGTAACGCTGAGCGGAACATACATGACGAATAGATGTTCATGGCAAGCTGTACAAGAAGACGCTTCACGGCTGCCCGCATCAATAAACTAGTGCTGAAGACAAGTCAAGTTAAAAATTGAGTTGACATGGGCAGAGCCTTTGTAAAAATACAAAAGCAAATATTTACTCTGCTCACTCACATCACATCAGAAGATAGATAAAAAAAGTGAAGACTGAACTGTTGTAGGTATTCTCTTTCGTTCTCTTGGATGGGTTTCTGAAATTTCCATAGAAAATCTAAAACGAAGACGTAGGAAATCCAAACGGTAGTGTATGTATATTCTCTATAATAATACACTTAGGTAATACTTGTTCTATCATTATCACGGGTACCTACTTGCTATTCCTAACGACATAGCATAGAGGCATTTTATACTATATTACAATAGTGTTATATTATCTGTATCTCCTTGAGATGAAATTTTTAGTTCCTTGGATTAGGTTTTTGTTTGGATTTGGTTTATGTGCACAACCCAGAATGCTGTGGCTGCACTACTTCAGGTTCTACATAGAGTGGGTCTGATAGCGTAGAAGGTTTGTGTATGGGTAGAATGGTTTTGGTTGGCAAGTAGGAAAATTGTGCATTTTTATGAGGAGGCGACATGAAGAAGAATCTATAGATGCCAAGTGATGTGATGTGACCCAGGAAACTGAGTTGACTTGACTTGCTCATCGTCATACGTACTTACTAACCTAAGACTAAAACCGAAAGCCAACAAACCAAAGAAAGTCAAGTCGGAAAGACTAAGCTATTCTGTTCTGGGTGGTGAGAGAGGGAATTGCAGTGGTGGTACATAATAGTTTAGCTTTAGCTGAGCAATATGAAGCGAAGCAACCGAATTCATCCGCAAAGTTCAAGTGGGGACGACGAGGTTTGGCTCGGCTTGGCTTATGTTAGTTTACGTGACTTTCCTCATCTCCTATTTCATTAGCTTACTTTTGCTGTGCTTTTATACTGAAGAAGATGAGCTCAGTCAGCTTGAGTTCAGCTCATTCTGCTCAGTTGAGATGAGTTGACTTGACTGTGTTGATGTATGATAGATCAGACACTGGCTGCACAACGGGAATGTCTGTTGGGTTAGTGTGGATTTGTATCTCGACGATATCTGTAGAACACGGATAAAAAGAAGGTATACACGCTGTATAGAATGCTGCTAGGTAGGCAGCGATTGTAATGTGAGGAAAGGAGAGCAAAGCAACCTTCTGTCTCGTCTTGTCCCTGTCCTCAGCTCATAGCATGCGGATTACACATTTTTTCATCCTTTTCAGATATTTTACTGTCGACAACTGACAAGACAAGTAAAAAGTCTACTTTTCTCCAGTATATTTATATGGATATTACTTTATGTTATGTACGGAGAGATAGTTTAGGAGTGGAGTGGGTCTTGGTACTTTCATTTCTTTGAGGACTCGAATGATCTTTGCTGATGTGATAGCAATGTGACTTTTCTGAGTGAGAAGTTTTTGATGATGGCTTTTGCAAAGAGAAGAAACGAATGGTTGGCAGATCAAGTAAAATGTATGAAAGAAGAGGAGGCGATATAATGTGAGCACTAAAATATATTTTCTCTTTAGAAATTTTCGTGTGATTCGTCTACTGTGTAGTATTACTGGGCTGATATGTTATGTAAGTGGGAGTTTTGTCATCTATAATATTTCTGTTCTTTCTCGCGACTGGGTACTTTTGGAAAAATACTCGAGTTCGTAAACTAGGATAGTAAAGTAAAGCCTACTCGCCAAAGTAATGCCAACGTCAACATCAAACCGAGAGTCGTGTTTAGAATTAGTACCTAAGTTGGCAGAGGTAATAATCAAAAGCCTTAAATTAAATGAGCAGACAGATACGATTTTTCCCAGTCAAAAGAAATCTTTCCAATGAAATCAGTCCTCCGTGTTCCGAGTAATTACAGAGCTTAAGGAAAATAGTAAAATCTGGAAAGGATTGACTTTGTTCTGGATTCCCTTTTTATCTCTCTGTTTGTAATTTCAATTAGGTAACTACTATTTATATATTCGCTCTTTAGAAGTGTATTTACTTTGAAAAGCTTTTTTCTCTCTGTCGACTAATTTTAATTCAAATACTTTAAGTGCGATTCCGAGACACTAAGTTCGTTAGCAAGTGTTTCAAATTAAAAACGCGTTAAATTATTCATTTCATGCCCCATTTCATACAATCTTCCATTTGAGACATTCCTGATTGACTTATCTTAAAAGTTTTAAGCTTTCTCAATTCGAATCAATCTTCTCTGCCTATATTCCTTGTACATACTACTTAAGTACCTATACCTAAGCACGGAGAAAGGAAAAAAGTAAGAAAGAAACTACTAAAAGTAAAACGCTTTCGCCTTTACTTTCTAGTTATATACCATGTTTTAAGACTTTAAATAATGCGGAGAAAGAGTTAAGTGCATTGGAAAAGGGATTTGTCACTCGTCACAGTCGTCACTTTAAAAGTAGCCCAGGAGCTTACAACTTTACTTACGCTACAATAAAAACTTTGTGTGAGCGAAAGATACGGAGCAAAGCTCACTTCTCCTCCTATGTAGGTCTCCAGCTTAAAAAGTGCACCGTATCGCATCACATAACACAGACAAAATCCTACGCTTTCACTACAATTCTTAAACATATCTTTCCCGTCTACGTAACTCCAGTTAAGGCAATGAGAGAATGCACTTACAATTTTCTATTTATATTTCCACTACATCCTACATATTATACCAACTGAATGCCTTCACTCAGTCCCTAACAAATAAATGCTACGTGGCAAACTTTATTACACTGTATACAGATGCTACACAATACAACAAAATGAAATAAAGAACAGGTCTGTTAAAGTATTATGAAACAGAATCCCTGAAAATGGGCCAGACGTGCGTAAAGAAAGAAAAGATCACTTGATATACTCTTCTAGGTAAGCAGCATCAGAAAACAGTCGCTCTCTCGTACAATAGTAGTAGGTCAACAATGACTTCCTCCACTCTAGACCTAAGATTCTTTAGCCATTTAAAATATACACGGCCTAGTCACTCAACTTATCAGGACAGGACAGCGAGCAAGTAAGAACTCCTTCACTTAACATCTACTCATCTGTAAACAAAACACAGAGCAAGGCCCAACTCTTACAGTATACTAGTTCGCTGAATTATTATACAAAGTAGATTGCATATGATTGGGTTCCCTCAGACACCAAGATAATAGTTATGCTAAGAAAGTAGTTGGGAAGGGACCAGCAATATTTTCTGTCTAAATACATGCCTTACAAAAATGTTCAGTAGGCCTGGTTAGCATTATATACTGCTTCAATTGCTTTGTGGTGCCTGTATTATAGATTATCAAAAACAGTCAAATAGGAGACCACTGTACTTATTATTATATTACCCCAAGACCTTGGAAAGAGCTAGAAGATGAAAAGGGACTGTTCCTGAAGAATGTATCTCATCAATACTAGATTTAGTATTTGATTGCTACTGATTTTATATTATAATCAAGGTGGTTTCTAAGGGGTCCCCTAGCCTATTTTGCAGACCCAGTGTAAAAAGGTTCCAAATTTTACCACCTCTATACTAATCATGTAACTTTACAGTCACCTTGATTATAATGCATACACACTAGTTGAAAAGCGATCAGTTACGTCTATGTCAGAAACTTGAAGACATTTTATGATTGTCCACATTGATGAAAAAATTGCTAAAGTTGTTGAAACCACGACTTACTAAGTAAATTCTTATATCTGAAATTGTGAGGAGAAAAGAAATGTAAATACTTCAATTCAATTAAAGTAAAAGTGAGGATTAAGGGAGAATGAGTGAAAGCAGGCTTCTTCTCTCAATGTGCACTTAAATTTAGTGATACACCGAAGAATACTTTTGCAATTACTTCTTACTCTTTCAAATACAGTTTGTTATAGGCTTTTAATAGTATACGTCTGCGACAGTAACCAAGATTAGTGTTGCTATAATATATATGCTGATCTATAGAGATGCCTATAAATATTCAGCTAATGCACTATAATGTGTTACCATGTATTGCAGGTACACAGAGAGAAAATACAACAGTATTATATTTCTTAATCTAATAAAGGATCCTATCTTCTCACGATCTTCTGTGGAATTAATTATTAGTAAGTAATTGAAAATGCAGTAAGTAATTAAGTATTAATTTTGAAGTTTTTCTTTTAAACGCAAATATTTCCAAGCCCTTCTATTGGGACCTTGAAATACTTTGCTGTAGAATATCTTATGTTATCCATGAAACTTGGGACTCCACCCTGCAGAGTACGTATGCGGCATTGCTGGTTCTGTAAAATGGATGTTCGCGATAGTTGTGAATATAGTGAATACTAAGTATTAGTGAATGGAATAGAATGAGAGTCATTCTATGTACATTACTATTACTATAAGCATCACCATCATAGCCTCATATTCATAAAAATAATAATAATAGTAATATGATAATAATAATAATAGTCCAAGTGAGTATCGTGCATATTTAGTATAGAGGCGGAGAAGAGTATGTGGATTGAAGTTAGTCAGAGAGCTGAACTTAAGAAACGAAAGTGAATTACTGGTAGTATCCGTTTCTTTCTTTGTAATTGTATGTGGTTGTGTATGCCGTAGGAATTCAGAGATGTTCATAGAAAGTGGAAAAAGCAAGTGAGACAGATAGTTAGAAAACGGGTTGAACGGGAGAGGAGAACACTTGAGTTGACTTTACGTTCCTGTTAGGTTGACTGTTGTGTGACTTTTGGAGACTCTTGGGTTTTCTTGAAAACATCATTCCTCTATTAAAAGGATACATTTCCTCGGGTAAAGTATGTTGCGTGTGTAACTATTTATTAAAGAAAGAGGTCATCCTCCCTCATGTTAATACTTATCTTTATTTATTCCCATGAATGAATGGGAATGGCTGTATAGCGCAACAGAGTACTGCATCTTTGTGCGTGCATCTCTCCTCCACTTCCTCCATTTACTTTATTTTGATTCTTTTTCTTCTTGTTAAACTACCTTCCCATTTCCTGTTTCTACTCTCCCTACTCCTCTCTTTACATGCACTTATAACATTGATTTGCAAATTGTAGCGTAAGCATTTCCACATCCGTACATAAACATAACTCTGTCTTTCTGCCTACCATGTGTACTTATTCTAAATATTCTCAGCTTATTCAGCGCATTTTGATTGACATATTATTATGAGAGCCATAATAATCCTCCTTGTTAAATATTCTAAACGTATTTCAGGGCGAAAACCGTTATTACTAAATTTAGACATTTAATGGTTGTGTTTGTACCATTATGTACTCCTATCATATTATATAAACAACATTAGGTATAGATATAATTATTTGTATGTAAGAGTAATAAGAAGTAGAAAGGTAGGGTTTATAATGAATAGCAATCCTGTTGGTAATATCTTTGTGATTTTTTATGCGAGTTTAAATTTTATGAGATTCAGTGAAGCCTTATTTAATTAAAATGGAATGCTTCATGCAGTTTTAATAGACTGGAGATATCAAAGTTGGAAAATTAATTTGTGAATACATTAGTGAGGTATATGTAACATGTCTGTGTACAGTTAGCATAAGAAACCCGTTAGGGATGGGAATGTAAGTGTGTTTGGATGGAAGTGGTATAAAGAATAGAAGTGAGGTACCCTATTGGGTTGTTGTATTAGCAAAAAAGGCAATAATAAAACTAAGGATGGCAATGGAGGACAATTTCCCTGTACTTTGCAAAATACGACAGAAAATGTATGAAATGAAAAGGTTTGGCTAGGTTTGGACTTGTATGGATGTGTATTGTATCTGGAAATGTGTATAATATTGCTTGTGTACTTACCATGTACGAAGGTATGTAAGTATGTTATGTATGTGTACCTATAGAATGAAGAGTCGTGATACAACAGAGAGAACAGTGCAGTAGTATGAGCATTTCTTAATGTGATGTGGCCGTGGCTTGAAATGAGGCTTGACAAAGCGTGTGCTCGATTTAATTTGAGTACATTTTTATGAGAGGCATAAGAAAGGATAGGAAAAGGAGACTATGCCCCTGTAAATGTCTTACGTACACGCACACGACACGGAGGTAATGCTGGTGCTTTTAACTTTTACGTTTCCTTTCGGACTTGAACGACTGCTTTTACGGCATCCTTGAATAAAACTCCTGACTTGACTTCACTACCATCAAATGGCATCGCATGAACTGGAATAGCACCCGAGGAGAGCAACTCCACTGCTACACTACCCTTCATTTCTCTCCTATGCCTTATCATAAGTCCTATTCTCTCCACTAGTTTCTATTATTTTCCTTCACTCCCAAACCAAGCCACGATTTAGAACTTCCCTATGACTCCACACTAACCAGACTACATAAACATACTACAGGGGACGAATACTACAACTATCTCAATACTCTGGCATTACCTTTACCTTCCTTCTACTTTCTGCTACTTAAATTCTGTTCTGTCTAGCTCCCATCCAATGCGATGGAGAATGCAGCTCACTTCACTCACATCGCATCACTGTTCTTATATTGCGCTATATAATATACATCTGTCAGTCTTCTTCTGTTCTTCTTTTCTAAAGTTCCTCTTGTTCTATATGGAAGGTAGGTAGGGTAAGTGTAGTGTGCTGTGGACTTGGGATGCCGTGGTATGAGTAGGTAGGTTTGTAGAAAACTACTAGAGAGCTTGTCTATTTTCATGGTGGTTTCGTTTTCTCTTTTTCTATTCTTTCTCCCTGTGTATTTCAAATAGCAAATCAACTCTTTTCCTTCAACAATCGAAATTGCTCTGCAGCCCCTATTGTCCCATTCAAAAAACCCTTTGCTCAAATTTAAGAGTCCATAACCTCAGCCGGCTTTTACATTTTTAAAACCAAAGCGGCTCTTGGCCGAATAAAAGCTCTGGAATGCCCACAGCATTTTGCCCTGTAGGTAGCTACACAGCTCTTCTCCTTATTGTTAGATCTCCTTTCGGAATATACGCAGACACATAGTCAGGGAAGGGATGCATTATATGTGGAATAGAATTACTACGTGCTTTACTGCAAAGAAATCATGGGAGTTAAGTATTCTCAAAGAGAAATAACTACTTTTACTATACTAGGCTCACATCAGACTTTACTCTAAACGAAATTCGATTTTCTATTCACAATCACTCGTACATCAAATATATAGCAACCTTAAAAGTATATTTCCTTTAAACTTTAACTTAAAGCTGTTCAATCCAACACTTGATCTAGTCATAACAAGATTTCAGCATCACGTTTAACTCTTCATGGATGTCCAATGTAATGGACAGACTTTCTAAAATAGTTAAAACTTTGATATATCATTTAGCCCATCCAACCATTCTGACGGATATGGCAAAGGACTGGCGTTAACGAAACAGCCATTTATCTAGCAGTATTAAGATATCTCTATTTTTACCCTCGTTTTATTTATTTGGAGAAGTATAACATAAAATAAGACAAAAGTAAATACACCTTATACAGATTCGGGGATAAATGGGAAGCATCAATAAGAAATGCAGTCCATCAAATGTATTGCATACGTATAGTGCACACGTATTCGATACCTACTTCTTTCTTTACATTTGAAAAGTACCTATAGACAACAACAAGAATCAGCATTGCATTACGTATTCGACACTCATACATAAAAAAAAGAATGACAAAGCGCAGAGTCTAGAATAAAAGTAAAAAAGTATGAGGAAAGAAACCGATATCAAGCGTTGGCCATAAACCAAAAATTCGTGGTGATTTTTTGGAGTCCGATTACATTGGGGAATCGAAATTCCAGAAACCAAACTAGCAGAAATCTTTCGGTGTACTAGAGGATCAGTGCCACTTCGATTTCCGTGTTGCAAAACATTTCACCACTCCCCTAGAGTTGACTTGATTTAAACACAATTTCTAGTAATAATTTTTAGACATTTCTCTTTCACGCTCAAAAGCCAATAATATCTTTATACAATAATAATTTAAAATAATTTTATATCATTAGATGTGATTTTTGTGAAAGTAATTGATGCAAACGTTAATAATTCATATCTTTTAATTAAGAAGTTTAAAAAGGTAGTTTAAGATGTAATTTTCATTTTCATATTATAGTTTATAACCTACTGAAGAAGATTGGAAAGTTTTGCGGAATACACTGGATTCCAGTGGCAGCGTTGACGTTTTATACTCGCAATCAGCAGTATTGTACTAGAAAGATTGATCTGTCCTCTGGTTAAGCATAAAAGCACATAAGAACTTGGAATGAAGCAAGGAAACTAAACATATATCGTAAAATCCAAATTGATACCCCTGTTCACAATTATATCTCCACTGGGGTATTATATAGATAGATTGGAGGTAAAATGTGCTTTAAAATTATAATGTCCCGTACAAAATAATACCCCCTCGTATTATACGAAATTAAAACCGTATGATCTCCTTACATCATCCTATCCCACAAATTTGTATCTCAGTTACGCTGGCAAAGTTTGGAAGAACGAGAATCTTGCCAAAATCATAGAAAGGGTATATTCCGTCGAAAATTTCTAGTTTAAAATTCTTTTTTAAGTGTCATATCAGGGCAACTATAATACCCCGTTCAAAAGGATACCCCGGGAATTCAAACACATACTCGCCAAACTTACGGTTTGAAATAATAATATCCGGGGGTATTTTTCGGTTTTTACGGTATTGTACAGTACAGTGACACGCATCAATCCTAAAAAAGATAATGGTCCTACGTTTTATACGAAATAAAACTTGTAAAAGAATAACACAGCAGACTGAGCAGACCGTTTTTATCTTCGTTTAGCTGTGTTATCATCCTTCTACATTTTCTTGTTCATCTCTAAAGATTTGTTTTGAATTTGTACATTACTTCTTGATGGACAAGGACATCAAGTTTGAGTTTTTGCATTGGTACATCTTAGAAGCTTGCACACAGCTTCCTGCTTACATTACAACTCAGTTTACAAGGAAAAACATATTTATTGCACAAGCACAAATATTTTCATTTTTACTTTTAGCAGCACTGCATGGAATATTTTCTAATAAATTTATTTATTTAATGAAATTATTTAATTAGGTATTATTTTTCCATGATGAAGTTTGAAGAGTTTTGTATTTGCAGAATTATTACATTTCTTATATCCCATTATTCGTTTGCACATGGTGATATAATACACTGCGATATTTCGATTAGCGTGAACATGTTTAATGATAGCTGCAAAATAAAAAAATTGGTCGAAAAGTAGTTTCATCGTTGCAAAGAAAAATATTATGACAAGAATTGGAATTGAATGCGATTATGCTTTACTGCTAGCGACTGGACAACCCATAGTATAATATCTTCATCTTGGATAGGAATATATTTAGTGTAGACAGTGGAGCATATTTGCACCATATATGGATGCCTGTGCTTGCTAGTGTATTTTTTCTTTGTAGTTTGTAATAAACTTGAGTAAAACTGGACTGGCGTTAGTAAGATAGCGAAAAAATGAAATCTGTGCTGAAGGCATCCACAATTTGAGCGAAATCAAATTCCCACTAGCTTTCTGGAGGACAGTTTATGCTGCGTAGGGATGATGTAGCTACAATAGTGAAGAAAGGAAGAAAAGAAAGCCCAAAGCAGATTTTAATACACAAGTTTTGTGGAGGACAGAGACACAACAGAAAGCAAATCTAAAGTCCTCAAGTATGTTCTTCTCTACTACATACATATGTACAAGCAAATCTGTGAGCTGGAAAGCCGATCAAAAAATCCTTTGGTTAAGTTTAGCTGGAGGCCTTGGTTGTGGAGAGTGGAGAGTAGAGTTCTGTGTTATTATGTAGTGATGCTGGTTTGGTTTGTGTTGAGTTTGGTGCTTTCGTTGCAGTCGAGTCTCTGTGGACGATGGATAGTGCAATATTTCATGGAGGCCATGGAAGGAGACAATAATGCAATGCTGTAGAGGCATGACTAGAGAAAAGGATGTCATCCGTCTTCTTTTTCCAAGGAAAGTAGAAAAGGGCGATGTTGGAGTGACGACGACAAAGGACAAAGCCCATTTCATCCCTGATTTTGTCTTCTTCCAATCTCCTTCCGTTTCTGTTCTTCTTATGTTCCACTAAGTCTCTTGTCATTTTCTATTCCATATGTATGTACACTAACTTCCTACGTAGCACTCCACAAACCATTCCTTAGTGTACTACATATTTTATCACTTTGAATCATTTTGCTTTCTCCAGAACATTTTTTGCTTTCCCCGCTCCCAGTATACAGACATACACCACTCACTACTGTATCACATCATAAACCAATCCTACTAACTATAATACATAACAATTCAACGTTTCAACACTTATTCTTAAATGACTAAACACAATTCCCAGAAATCCAACATAAACTATACCATGTAACTAACTATCTATCCATTTTATTACTAATAATGCAAAACTATATTAGAAACCTCTTCTGTCTGCAGTTGCAGTAAAACGTGTAGACACTCTTAGTAACACTCTATTGGTATAGTTGGTACTGCAGATTCTCTGTTCAATACTTATGTAATAAATATTTCATTTACTAATCGTAAGATGTGCCATAAAACATACAATAAGTACTTGCAGTTAAATTACTCTAACTTAAGGCCCTTCTCTTATCTTCCTTTCGACGGAACTAAAACAAGGACTTTCACTCTACCAGTAAATTTGATGTATGAAATTGTTGATTTGCTACAATGGATTTGACATGATATGTGCTAATCCAAGATAACTCTACGCTCAATGTAATGTACCTAATGTAATGTACTGTAATGCTGCCATTGAGCAATACAGGTCTAATACAAGAAGGACATTTGTCAAAGAATATTGCACGGAGAACAGAAAGAGAGCTATAAAATACACGAGGAAAGTTCAACGTTCAACAGAGAAATCAGGCCCATAGAATTGAACAAGTTCCTTCCTTTTTCCATCAACTATTACATATTTAGGTACATACAGACACAGAATACCTTAGAGTAGAACAACTTGCTTTTCCTTTACGTATAGCATTGTACTTTCTCCTCAGTAGAATATAATAAGCTGGAGACATTATAAAACCGTAGGTATATATTATGAATCTATGAATACAGTATACACACAATGTAAAACTATAGAATTAGCCTTGCATCACCTCAGTCACAATATATTGCACATACTATTGTTGGCATAGACAGTATTTCTATGAAAGGAAGTTAGGTAAAAGTATATTTTGTTCCACAATATCTGATACCATTATATGGTGCTAGGTACTGTATAACGCAACCGTAAGTTTTATTTACCTATATTATATAGGTTAACTTTCCTCATATGGATTTCTGTTGTAATATTCGGTAGTGAATTCGATATGAACAATAAGAGGAGGATGGGAACGGAAGAATATTTATTGTCTTGTGAAAGATTGGCAATTGGATGTTTAATGTTCGGTGCTCAAGTTCATGCTCCATTCATCTATGCTTTCATTGAGCCGAAAGAGAGTCAGTCTCAAGTCCTATTCCTTTCACTCTTTCAATGATTTGATTCATTTCATTTGATTCACTCAGTTATAATCTATTTGAATTGAGTTCAGCTCACTCACTGTTCTCTTCACTGCTCACTCCAGTTCGGTTCAATTCCAATCGGCTCAATTTTGTCAGCTTGGAATTCTGGGAGAGAGGAAGAGACGACCAACTAGATACTAATATAGAACAGCTATCTCTCCTTATGTACATACTGCACTGATAGAAAGGCACACTCACAGAAGACTAAGGACCAGCCAGTTGGTTATTTGCCATGTCCTCCTTGTAACTGTCTGTAAGTACATATGTAGTATTTGCAGGAGTGGAGGGAGGAGAGGAGAGAAAGTCATTGTGATCCTTGACTTTTCACATCTCCTCACATTACATAGAACATCATGTAATGTTCGAAAGATCTCGGATTGTGCTTAGGCTACTCACAATCAGGATTATAACATAACTTATGACTTACTACCACATGACAGTCTTGCCCCATTTTAGTTACACCCTCCCATTTCCTTTTAAAACTTTATTGTTTGCATTACAAACTTTCATATATAAATGACAAAAAGCTTTCTGCAAACGGAATATGATTCATTCTTCATTTTTAAATTATACCAACCAACAGAGATGAAAAAATACAAAGCAAAGCACATTACTTTCCTAGTGTACATGATCAGTTGCAAAGATTTACTCATGGTTTCAAAAGGCTATATAAACACACTAGTAGATAGTTTTTGAGGCAATTGCCTAACTTTTTATTATAATATAGGGGATTAAAGAAATATAAACTTCAAAAGTGTAATGAATCAAAAACAGTTACTTATTGAATCTAATATGTAGTATGGATCTAATATATCAGAATCAGAGCAGTGACAATAGTAATTATAAGTTTATTGAGTTGGTAGCCGGATTGGGTGTGCATCATGAAAATATTTATGAACAAGAAATTGTCAGATAGGTAGAGGGAACGTCAAACTATATTTTAAGTTCGTTCTATCAGAACATAAGTTATGTTATAAGTTTAACCTATTAAAGTATTTGATGGATCTGTTTTTTAAAAGGAGTCTACTGTCTGCCTACCTACGATTCATGAAACTGTTTCAAAGAAAAGTTGACTTCCTCTTTAAGTTAGCAACCACAAGTTCGACCCACGAAACCTTTTCAATAAAACAATCAAAGTTGGTGCCTACCGAAAGTATAGTTGGTTTTGAAGAAAAAATATTGAATTGTGGGTTTTAGCCTGGCCAACTTAGCCATTCTGTTGACTGTAATTCTGAACATATTTAGGTGCATTAGCTTCTTTCTATCCAATATGTGCACCCTTTCAGAAAACTTTTAGTTTAAGGAGTGGAGATAGTGGGAGCATCTACATATTAGGTAGAAAGCAGAGACATATATGTTGGTGGTAAGTCTGGAGTAATAGAGGCCTAGAGGAGGAAGGAGAAGAGACGCCTTTTACATAAAACATGGGGCAGACTGCAGAGTGTCTCCAACTCTATCTGTGTGTCTTTCATTTCGGTATCTCGCTGTTCGGCTAAGAGAAAACTTTAGATACAGTAATAAATTCACGACAAGTTTGTCCATTTCAGGTAAAAGGAAATGAAATTGTTGATGTAATGAAGCCGGAAAAGTATTTCTGCAGAAGGAAAAAGCGTGCCTGCCAAAGACTTTCTCTCGATTTATTCAACAAGTTCCTTTTACGTAACTTAACTTTTCTTTCTTTGTACAAGGCTTGTAATTTCTCTTGTCTGTCAGGTTCTTTACGTACGTTCTAATCTTGGCATGTATCTCCTCTGGTAAATACATTAATTCTTTTAGACAAAGAGGACTGTATCTTTATCTAATGGGAACAAGTAACTTAACGACATGGTTCATTGAGTATTGCTCTTGTCTCACAACTTATGCTCTAGCTCTCTCTCACAGCAATAAAGGCATAAAATATTTTTATACATTTTGCATATGTGAGCGTAAGGCGAATAAACACGCGTAACCTTTATTACAACTTTCTGAACCATCGCAAACGCACCGAAAACAGAATATTATGCCGTGAACGAAAAAAACACTTCTGCTCTTGTCCTTTCTCTGTTCCTTGCGATATAGAAAAACTCAGAAAAATCACAGCACAAACAAAAATATTTTATTGCGTCGACAATTGGCCATAAAAGACATATCACATGAAAACAGTGACCCTAAGTAATTTTCAACAGCTATAAAACCACTTTTACCGCATTAGTTGCGTAAATGCACGCATCCTGACTTTCTCCGCAGTTTTATTATCAAAAATGTGGTTCCCATTTTATTACTATTACATGAAAGTCATTAAAATTTTACGCATTCCGTTCAAGGGCTCTACAAATTGTAGTTACGCTTAGCAGTTTTTCTATTCAGATCAGACATCGTAACTATATTTCCCACATTAGAAACGCTTCTTAATAAAGGCGGTAATAAAAGCTGCTAAAGCTAATACAATTGATATACAAAAAGTAGTATATAGATTAAATTCTTGTTTACAAAAGCTATAATATGACAATGGTAAATAGGTTTATCGAATTTATAATAGATTAAATAGAAATTAAATTTGCGCCATAACGCGGTGAAAGCGCTTGATTTCTTCACATTTCTGGTCCGCTGTACCTACGCACAAAGTATTACTCCATTGCATTCCCATCCATCCATGAAGGTGCTACTGAAGCTGTAAAGCTGTCCACAGTCTTGCATCCAGCAGCCGTTGAGTATCCATACAGGCTTGCCAGAAAGCAATTCTTTATCCTACAGACATACGTAGGTAGATACCTTCCTGAACTATAAACTCCATGTATAATATATATGTCGTAGGCTGTGAGCAGATATCGCCAGTGACAATACACAATTTGTATTTAAATTCGAATAACTTCTATTATAGCTGGTAAGCTAATATTTGGTACCCAAATCAATATTTATATAATCAGTATTTTTTATTTCACTACTGTAGCTGCTATAATAAAAAAGTTATAGTCAAGTCAATTTAAATTTGAATCCTTTTATTTATTATTTTAATTAAATATTAATAACTTTTTTCCTGTAACAGTTACGGTGATGAAATTTGGTGAAAACCCTCACTATATAGACATTGATTTACGTACCAAATTTCATTTTACCATCTTTAATAGAAGTAAAGTTATTAGAATTTAAATACAAATTGTGTACTTTCACCGGCGGTGTCGGCTGATCGTCTATGACATGTGTTCAACCACTTAAGTAGTCCGTCCATATACTTACTACATACCTTCTGTATAAGAATTGTAGGATCTAACCTACACAGTTTACAGTTTAATCTTCTGTTTTCTGGTTTAGTTCATAGCTTACATCATGTATCCCTTTGTACGTGGGAAGGATACGTACATTTCGGATTATTATATGGACACAGGAATCACAGGATAGATAGGTACAAATAAACGAGTTTAGTTTAGGCCAAGACGTTTCCATATCAGATATTCCGTCACTGTTTACAAAGCAAAGCGTATGCCAAGTATAACAGAATTCTCCACTGTGTCTTCATAGCACATTCCTCTAAACGTATATTGTAGACTGAAATTTCCTTTAAAGAAAAGAAAAAAGAAGTATTGGATTGCAGAGAAAGAATTCTTCGGACAAGTGAACAGGAACACTGCCTCGCCTCGTTCCTCGTCGGCATGGATGGAACTAGCCAAGTGAAGAAAGGAGCAAAGAAGCCATGCAAGGTTGACTGCTCTGCATTGCACTGTTATATTCGGACTGATGAATGTTGCTAGGATAAATGCAGATACAATATTTGTCAATTTTTCTTACTTATTTCTGTTCCTCACTCACTTTCTTGTTACTTAACTAAACTGCAGTGCTTTACTAGATAGGATTCTATATATTTCCACGGTAAGTTACTCATAGGATTTAATATTTGAACCTATCAATTTCCCCTTAAAGTATTTACGTATGACAATTGGTAGGACAAGCATGGCAGGCAGATCAAGCTTGCATTAAAACAAGAATTGAATACAAGTTGTTCAATAAATTTTTGCATAAAACAATATTACCCAATTGATATATCAGGTACCAGGTAAAATTCAACTCAGCCAGAAAACGTTAGCCAATAAAAATTACCTTTTATTATTAGTTTTTATAGAATTATTGTGCTATAGTAAAGTAGATGTGCTAAATTGAAGAGTTCTTTTCTGGCTTCTGATTTCCGTTATTCGGCGAATAACGAATGTCCAGGTTGTTTTGGGGAATTCGTATATATGGATAAAAGTGCAGAAAATTCATTTATATAAGAAATATACATTTAGACGAATATCAATAGAATTCCAATATAAGGTTTACTAGTGCAATGTGCAGCTTGGTTACACTTACCTTAGCTATCTGTGCATTTCATTGGAATTCTTCAACTTTAACTGGTGTGCTGGTCCAGATAAATGATTGAACTGGAGACTGAAGTGGACTGACCGGATTGGACTGAACTGGGTGGCCTGCCTGGATGGATTGATCTAGATTGAGGGAAGCCATGCGAACACTTACGTTTGTGTTCTGTTCCTGTTTCTTTGTGTGTTGTGTTATGTAATGTCAGTTCCCTTGCCTGGATGGTTGATATAGCGTAGAAATGCATGATTCAATTTGTATGGTCAGGCAGGATTCAATTTCACTCAAACGCAACATTACTTTTCTCCTTGTTTGTGCTATTTACACAGAGCAAAGAACGCTAAGCGCAATTCCTGACTTTAGCAATATTGTAGTCTATGTATCAAACTAAAAGTAAGAAATAGAAGGAGGAAGAAATGTAAAAGTAACATTTCGACTTGATTTCAGATTTCACAGGAACATTTCAATGGTTTCGCTAGTTTTTCAATAAAACTAAATGTCTGTTCGTATACCTAGACATGTTTTCTCATCACCGGTTCCTCTATGTTCACTATAGTACATCTAGGGTAGGTAGGTATGCAAAGAAATATCAGAAAGTAATTCAGCTAGTTGACTTATTCCAATAGAACCCAGAACTTTCATGAAAAGAAATTAGAATTCCTTGCATTGCTTACTTGTGAAGACTTTACTTCTTAGGTCTAACTTAATTCTTCTCCACATTTTCAAGATTTTACAACTCCTTACCTGTAGTATATTGCAGTAAATAAATCACAAGCATTTCATTTCAATTAATTTCTGTTGGTAGCCATCTATTCGTATTGGTTTCACAACTAATTAATTGTATTAATTGTAAAGCAGATCGCTGGTAGTTTTCTCTTAATAGCAGGTTTGCTTAGAAAACAGTATTCTATATTTTAATTTGGATGTACTGAAAAAATAAAGTTGTTGTCTTAATTAAGGTTGCAGATAATAAGAAATACATTTATCCAGTGTTTTGATGAAACCTTTGATATCCTTGATAAATTGGGTACCTTTTAGGAGAAGGTGTAGGTGGAAAGATTTACGTAGGTAGAACAAGTAAGAAAAAGGTACATGCGATAATACGACGGAGAATTTGGAGAAAGTTTGAAATTGGAGGAGTTAAACCTGAGGGAAAAGTGAGTAGAGCAGTGCAAAGGGAAGGCAGAAGCAAGCGGAACCCAAATGTGCTTGGAAAAACGACAAGAAAGAGGAAAAGGAAAACATCAAAAAATTGCAATGTAAGCCAACTCGCTCGTGTCGACATCCACATAGGTTTTCCGGTTTTTGCCCCGGCTTTTGTACTTATGCTTGTGTTGTATACTTACTTGAGCTTACTTACTACTTACACATAACATAAGCATAAGCTTTCTCCTTCATTGCTTCATGCCAAGTACACATTTTCTCTCTGTGCCATTGTGTAACGTACTGATATTTCTGTAACTGGACTTTTTCGAAAAAATCTTTTATTTCCGCCTCGTTTTAAGAATCGGGTAAAAATGAACTGTAAAGAGCACACTAGGCTTTTTGTCTGTTCTCCTATCATCAATAAGGTTTACTCATTTACTAAATATACTAGTATACACTTGGTATGTAATAATAACTATATATTATATGGTTACTATTATTCCAATACATATTCTGATGAAGAAAGTGTATAATTTACCAAACAAGTATTACGATAGTGTTTTCCTCCTACACAACTAGATATAGATGTTTTAGTATATGTACACTGTACTCTTGAATCGTGATTAGATATTTCGTTACATCACATTTGCGTTACTTTGAGCATAGCATAAAGAAAAGACAAGACAGGCATTGAATTTCATTTCATTATCTAAGTTTGTATCCGCATGATCAAAAGAGAAAGATCATCATCATCATCAACTCACATCAGCTGTGCCTTACTCTCCTCTCCAGTTTTAGTCTGCTCATCTATTTATCCTTCTTCCTCTCAAGCTTTTCGGGTAAACAGCAAACATTTGAAATGATGATGATGAGAATGATGATGTGATGATGGTGATGGGCCTCGCCTTTCCTTTGGCTGCTGCATTACATTATATTGCCATTGCCTTTACTTTTTGGCTTCTCTTCACGTAAAGACTTGACTTGTACAATGAAGTATTATACGTACTACAAGATTACTCAAGTACATTATGGACTTTTCTCTAGTACTCTATTCTCTGGCATGGCAGGGCACGGAAAGCGAGAGCGAGTCTCCTCCACTCTAACTTCACGTATATTTACAGATAGCGAATTCCGTGTTATTCAGTTCATTTGCGGCGTTTTATAATCCAAACTGTAGGATAGTGTGCAACATTGGATTGGCTGTCCTGTCCTTAGTGGACTTTCGACTTACTCTTTGCTCTCATTTCTAGCATTACTACTTACATAATATTGTATTGCTTTACATTACATTAGAAGGATTACTTTACTATAGTCTAGTTTATTTCATTGCTTTGTTGTTCTGTATCCACATCATCATCATCTGATTCACAATCGTCAAATCCTTTTAGACTCAGTGCTCTTTTGTATAAATGAATATAAATAAATGCGTGTTCATTCCATTCCACAGACAAATGTAGGTATCCAATCCACCATTCTACGCGTACTTCTACTGTCTTGCACGGATACATTGAGAAGTCTGCGTGCTCTAACTTATCCGAAACTATTATATTGCTAAAGCTAACTATATTTACCAACTTACATGACATTACAACTTACAACTCGCGGCTAAACTACAAAAACATGAATTTAATGCTGTAGTGTAAGTAAATAATGCAATCGAATGAATGTCGTGTCCTTTTATGTCATGAGATCCTATGCTTTCGTATATTACGCTATGAAGGAGAATGGCATATGTTTGTCTTTTAGTCTGTCCTCCTTTGCTTTCCTTCCTTTCATTTGGTTTGTCTCGTCAGGAAATGACACCGTATTTACTTAACAGCTTCTTAAATTATTCCTTCATAAAGAAAACATGAGAGCTTTTCCAATGCAATTCACCAGCTCTTGTACAAACTCCAGTTTCTTCAACTGTATGAATACCGACTTCAACTACAAAATTACAGAAATCACATTTGGATGTAACATTTAGCTTGTAGGTAATAGAATAAATAAAGTATTTCGCATTATGTTACTACTGCCTTTAGTAAACAAGTTCTGTCTCGAAATAGTCAACACAAGGGCAAGAAACTCATAATATAAAGCAACTAAAATGTACACTTCTTTCCGTTACTGACAATTTAATGCCCAGGCTTTAATCTTATTTTTCTGATTTAATCAATACTTTTACATTTTATCACAATTCTAAATATCGTCCTTTAGCAAGCAGTACAAAATTGGATTACTTAAACTTTACTACATAAATTGTATTTCAATCCCAATCTAATAGCAATAACAATTAATAGGTATAAAAATAGCATTTGAAATTCCAGTCTTAGCTTATAATGTAATGGCTTATTGCTATAATAAAAATACACGTTCACATTGCTTACGCATACAAGTTATAAAGCAAGGTAACAATACGCACTAGCCTTTATTTACATAAGTGGAAGTAGATGGTAAAAATGAAGATATTAGAAGTTCGCAAAATTTAAAAGATACCATAGAGCGAATCGAGCGTGCCTCGAAATACCCAAATGCATACCCTACACCGCGCCGTTACATTACACTTACTTTGACGAGATGTGGCTGACTTATGTGTACGGATATTTGAGAGCATTTAGGACATTTCGTACTGCAAATTGTCTTCGTTGTATCTCCTATTTTCTCTGTGGATAACGAAATTTTATAGGATAATGTAATTCAGTGATGCAGCAATAAGCAGGCGTGGATACCGAGAAAAATCAGTTCCAGTGCTCCGTTGCGTCCACATCCAAGTGACTGATTTATGGACTTGTGGCTCCTTTTTTGGGTGCAATTACTTGGTCGAAATCCGTTTGGGATTGACAACTAACTTGACTCACAGGAAGTTAAAGTGAGAATTTGTGCGACAGTTCTAGAAACCCCCTGGAAAAATTTGCTGTTTTCTGGCCAAGGAAAACTGCTTGTAATGCAGTGGGAAAGACGAATAAGATGTGGAACGAACGTAGTGGAAAAACAAATATTACGGTGCAATAGTAGTGCAATAACGTTAAAAATCTCTTTATCTTACTAGAAGAATAATACTACAATTTTCACTACTTTTGAAGTGCATACATGGTAGCCTAAATGAAATTAGTAAGCGAATCAAGTAACAATGAGGCATTTTCTGGTAAAAATAGCAAAACTATGGAATGCAATATGCATGAAATATACTAACTTTTAACTTGCGTACACCGGTACACAAAGCTGCCGTTTCGCCTGTTGTTTGCAAATGCACATTTGCCTAAGCGCATAAACAAAAGCAAAGGAAAATTGCCCCCTAAATGAAGATATATACATATTCCATTGAGCAGCAAATAATAATATTATTTATGGGGAAAGAAGCTATATAGTAAGCTATGGGTTATGTAGAATTGATATTACCATTTTATACGAGAAAGCATGTAAATTGATTGATTGCAAAGTGAGTAGATAAGAAAGGATGGGTGTTGGATATCAAAGATATAAGGATTTGCGGTTTAATTTTGGTGAGCCATCTTTCAGCATTTTTCATTGGCAACAACTAACAATGTACAACAGTATATATAGATACAGCTTGAAAGTTGATCTGAATATACAGGATAAACAAGAGGAAACAGGCACCATAATTTATGGATGTTCCTTTAGCGCATTGAAATGTAAAGGCAGATGTGGATTTATGAAGTGAGGCGAGCCCTTTGTGATAACGCAAAACCGGACGAGACAAACCCCAAGTCAATAAGTCAACAGAAAGCCAACCGCGTGATATTAAAAAACTTTGGCAAATACATTATGTATTTTCACGAGAAAATCCATTTTTTCACAAGAGGAAGGCACAGGACAGGAGAATTGGAAAACACGGCTGCTCGGTGTTAAGTCAAGTATAAAACCAAAGAAAAGAAGCCAAGGTGTTTTTGTTTTTGAAAGCAAAGTACCTGAGTTGGTTTCCCTTGTCCTCTGCTTTGATTTGGTCCGCTGACTTTTGGTGTGAAGTTGTCATAAGGATTTACGAGGTCCAAGTTAAGTCGAGTGCAGTGATTTGCACCCAAAAAAGACTTGCTTAATCGTGTGCTAATTTATGTTGTGGGGCTATTCATCACAGAGTCTGTCAATATAACCTTTCCTTCCTTAACTTCTAGCATTCTTTCTTTCTAATACAAAAACTTATCTTTTTTGTCCTATCTATTACGGGCTATTGTAAATAACACCGTAAATCTATATAAAATTTGGAAATGTATGTCCACTATCTGCAAGAATGGTTGTAAATGGAATACATTAAAGAAAGGTCTGTTACTTCAAAACTGTTAACGTAATTTTATTCGACAACTAAAATTCTCATTAAATTTCGATACTAAAAGGATAATTGACCTGTCTCTTAAAATCAGAATAAGGAATTAAATTCTCGAAAAGATATTACGGTTTCGTAATTGTGTAGTTATCTGGTTATATATTATTATGTAGGTATGTTTTTATTTTAGCTTCGTTTCTTTTAGCGAATCATTTAATTCTAAGATTGCGTTTCTTGTCTATCTAGGTGTAGCAGATACCTACGTGAGGTTAGTACATCTTTATAAGTAAATGTACATAATAATTTCCCACTTTTCTTTCTGCAAATCACGGTAAATCTTCCTCATGTTGGGTTCAGATCGGTTCCGTTGACTTGACTTTGACTTGGGACAGTTTCCCAAGCCTTTCCGCTCCTTTACTTTCCGAAACTTGAGTTGAAGTTCCCTTTACATTTCTTCCTTCAAAGACATATAGTACCTTGAGTGCATACTCTACATACTATTGCGTACGATACAAACCTGCAGTGAATCTGAATGCTTTTTGGAGAAAGAGATACAATTTGATAGAAAGAGTGAGCAAGAGTGCCGACCGACGTTTCTTGCATTGGCGGCTGCATTGCCCAGGTTTTTTCCTATGGTGTTTTGCTTTACTTCACTTCACATACATGAACACAAGTGATATAGTAGTATAGTATGTAGAGTGAGATGTGAAGTCCGTAGTACATAGTCGAACATACTTAGCAAGGCAAGCAAGCATCCTTTTCTCTTCCTGGACGTTGTGCTCCCTAGAAGAGATTTATCGGTACTTGAGGATTTGCCTCGTAGCTACAGACGCAGAGTAGGCAGTGCGATGTGATGCAATACAGCACAGAACTGTATCCAATTCTATTTAGCCAAATGCCAAACACCAGGACCAAAGCAAAGCAAATCTTTCGGTTAGCTAAGTTAGCCTGTTAAATTCATACTTGCATTTATGTGTGTGTTGTATGAGTGTATCGTATACCTCAGCAGGCAGTCTGCCGGACTGAAAGAGTTTCCTTTTCTGGGTTCACTTCAGATGGGTTTGGTTTGATTTCCTTCCGGGCCTCGCGTTGCGTTAGGCAGGGCAAACCAAGAGGCTCTATCATCAATTCAAACCAAACCAACTTTTATTTTTACTACCTAATGCTTTTTGCATATAATATTTATTTCTACATACGTTTAGGCAAGTGTGAGGTTGTGTGCGGGATATTATGCAAGTGTGAAGGTACCGACACAGAAAAAACACTGTCAAATGGCTTTTGTTATTTGGTAAAATATGTACACTGCAAGATACCTTTTTGTGGTACATTTACGATGAAGTTATACCATTTGTTGCTGTTCACTCTTTCAGCAGATGATTTGAAAAGTAAAATTTGTTATCATTTATGATATATTCACTGTTTAAAGCTTGACACATGCCACGACTCGTCTTAGAAATATTCTTTTGTGAAATATATTGTTCAACCCTATAGTTTTTTCGTCAACTATTGTATTGAGGCGAATTCAATAAAAATGCTCAATATTACAATATTAGACAATAGTAAATAGTAGTTAATCACAAATACTACTCTAGCTGGAATAGCTGCAATGCAATGGACAATTCGCTAAGTGTATTAAATTCTGTATGCATGAGTCAGTGATGATATTATTTATTTGCTACATATAATCTAGGTTAACAGCTTGACTTGAGGATATTATTACTTTAGGTTGTGTATACGTAATACGTATACTATAGTAAGGAATTCTATTCTAATGGTAACGTAATACGGATACCTAAGGAAAAAAGCTGTAAACTTTCTGTGTATGCACCTATTTAAAGGTTATAGTGCATGAAAGAAAACCGATTAGGAAACAACTTCATTTCATCTGTCTTTCAACATATGGAGTCAAGTTGGTTCTCTCCATTCAATCACAGTTGGGTAAAGTAACTGAACCTTTAGACAGATTACCTTCGCATGAATGAATGACTAATACAAATATTAAGTAAGCGACTGAACTAATGTCGCATTTATCTCTGTTGGAAGTCTGGACTGAAATGGTTACATAACGAGTAAATAGTATAAGGGTAGCAATTATTATACGCATTTGGATATAGGTAGATTGAATGCTATAATACTTATATCCCTAGTATTGTATATTCTTAAAGTTTACAGAGTTCCCCTTAGGTTGCAGTAAGTTCATTTAGCAGTGTGCATTTGCTTTCTGGCTTAGATACAAATAGAATTACATAGAGACGATGCGTAGCGATTAAGTAAATCAATCATTCATCTTGTTCTTACAGATATTCTCCTCGTCACAACAACTAAACTCCGAGCACAACAAAGCATGGTGTATATAATACATGATGTCTACTTAAATACTTGTTTCTCATTCACAGCTCTGTCGAACTTGCTAAACGAAGGACGCAAAGGCCAAAGGAACTGAACCCAAAGGAGTTTGAAGTTTTACATGATATTCTAATTCTAAATTACAGTCGAGCAGAGCTAGAGTAGAGACAGCTTATGTATTCACTAACATAGGTTGTCGTAATACTAAACGGACGGGCATAGAGAACATACAATGGAACACAATATAACACTTCCGTCCGACATCCGACCAAGCAGGAACAGATTTCGAGTGGAGCTGTGGAGATCATTTGTCAAATTGACATTTGCAGGAGAAGGAGGAGGAGATGCTTCGTAGCTAACAGGGTGGAGAAACATCTGTCAACGGATGATGGGACGAAATGTCGCGTCAACTTGAGTTTTCAAATATTTCATCTCTGCCATTCAACATTCAAATATACATTCTCTTCTAATTAGATTACATGCATGCAGACATCCATGTAAGCAACCATCCCATCTACCTAGGCACAACACAACACAATACACTAGATGAATTCATACAGAGATCCATGCATATGTTTACGCAACAACTACTTGCGTAAGACTCAATTAAGTAAAGTAGCGTTCGTTCACTTTTTTATACTCCCAAAGCAATTCTCCACCGTATCTCTTTTACTATCTTCTCTCTACCCTTGCAAAATGAAAAGGGGAGTACTAAAAACCATTTTAAAATTGCATTCACAGATTTACAATTATAGTATACATAAGGTTATTCAGCTTCACTGACTTTATTATTGCATTTTGCTCTGTATTTGTCGTATAACTTTGTGTATTCTCTATGTCCTGGGAGTAAGGGATGGCAAACGGCAGTAGTGGTGCTAATTGCTACTTGACTGCGATTTTCAATTTAGAAACTAAAGCATGGGTAGCTTTTCCATTGTTTATTTACACTTTTACGGTTGACTTTGTTACTTTTTCTCGAATAAACGTTATGGAAAGTGAATTCCATTGTTTATTGGATTCAATTCATGTAGAGGTTGTAAGTAGAAAAGGAGGGAAAATATACGACACGGTTAGGGATATAAAATCTTGACAATGTTTATTTAGGTACGAAACCAATTCTGATCTATGCAACGTAAAAACGTAAGTGAATGCACGTACCTATCCTACCTAGCAGCTTACCTTGTGTAATATACTTTACTTATATATTTGTAGTAGTACTATGTGTACACAGTAGCGCAGACGAAGGATTTAAGAGGAAAAAAGGAATTCGTAGTTTGCATTACAGCTTACAAGAAGTAAAAGAACAAAACAGATTTCATTGTTTGTCTTGTCTTGCTGACTGATTTAACTTTGGTTTAACTTTCCTTGCATTTATTGTTAGTGGAACAAACTGTGGATGATAGGAGTTGTTGCAATAGTGCATAGGGTTAGGTATATTAGCGCAGATATGACAGAAACTACATTTCCTGTTTGACGCAGAAAATTGTAGATTTGGTTTAGTGTCTAGAGGCAAAGAAAGCAATGGAATGGCATCTACTTATAGTTCCACTTTTATTGTTTAAGTACACAAAGCATAGAGTAAGAGTACGAGGAAGCTTTTCTTGTTGAATTTTATAGTCTGTGAAGTGATCTGATGTGATGTAACGTTAGGTTTTGTTATGTTATGTTGTATGTCATGTAAGCAACTGTGAAAGTGCGTTGCGTGGGTGCAATCGAACGGAAAATAATCAATCAATATTCCATGTGTCTGATTGTCTCTGCTAGTTTTACGACCTTGACGAAAAACTATAAACTTATTCCATCCATAAGATTACTTTTTTCATTTCTTTTCATCTGTTTTAGTACAGTAACGCTATTTTAGCCAACGAAAGCTAAGCTCCTTTGAGCCTAAACTCAAGTGACTTGACTTTTCTCCTTAAAATATTTTCAGACCTAAACATCATACGTGAAAATGCATTAAATAGTTTTGGTTACAGTAATTAAACTATTTAAATCTGGACCAGGGACAATTATTTCTTAGAGCCCACTTTAAATCGACGCAAAGCACTTCCTCCTGGTATTTTTCTTTTATTTTCTTTTGAAGAGAAGGTAAGAGTAAGAGATAACCTTAAGAACGCACTTATGATACAATAGTTAAGAAAGTGAAGAAAAGAATGTAAAACCTAAAATCTATCTGAGATATAGAAACGTAAGCGTGGTTGGTGTGGTGCCTACCTACTTCTACTTTCTATCCAATCCGCCCATCCATAACCAATGCAGAGCAATGCAAAGAAAAGCCTTTGCCGTAGCAGGCAATGCAAAGAAAAGCCTTTGCCATAGCAGGCAATGCAATAATACTGACTGTAATGTAATGTTTTCTCTCTGTGTCTTCCAAATAATGTTCTTTCTTTCAGAGAGAGTTTATTTCTGTAGAGTTTGAGTTGGCTGTTAGTGCTTTAACTTTTTTATGCCTGCTTTTCTTTAGTTGCTCCTTTGTTTAGCTTTAGTTTACTCAACTAGTTCCCTATTTTATTCCTGAATCTTTTCTATTGTATTGTGTTGTAATGTGATGGGATGTTTGCTCTCCTATCCGATCCTTACGTTCAGACATTGGACCTTAACTCCCTCTCTCTATAATGCGCTGCAGAATCAAATGACTAAAAGCAGAAATGTTTTTCCGCTCTTTTATCCTATTTTCCTTTTTCTAGATCTATTTTACTATATTTTCTATATACTTGCATTTATTCCATTTTATAGGTACATAATGTGATGAAATCAAATTAGCTTTGTTTTCTACTCTTTTACGTATGGTTCATGTTCAAATGGAGTTTTATGCATCTTCTCTGTGCATTTTCATCTTTTCACATTCTACCCTCTACTATCACAAAGGACATATATATTTTCTTTGTTTTTCGAATCATTAGTATATTTTAAGAGCTACAAATATTAAGTACTATCTACACACATCTATACAATACAAAAAGAATATACTGTACTGTCTAGTCATTGCCAACTCTGTAGTGCACCATATTTCTAGCCATAAAGTGAATGGCTAGCAATTAAAATTGCACGATAAAATGTTGAGATTGACAAAATTAAGACTCGCATGGAAAGAGGCTTTGTATGTTTAATAATTTCCAAGTTTACTTATGCGTTTTAATTAGACAGTACAGACACTGATTACCTAAAGCATCACTGAATTTTTACACTTCACGCTTCTAAGCCTTTGTCTCTAGTTTTATGAGTTTCGCTTCAAGCTTTAGATCCCCTGCGTTTTCATTGCTTTATTTTCTTTTATTTGCATTGCACCTCCCTTTGTATTGTTTGGCACCAGTTCCTCGATAATTTGATGTCATTCTATAAACAATTTTCTAGTTTTTAATGACGACTAGAAAGTACGTAATTAAAAGTTGTTGACATAAAGAAATCAAGATCGAGAGTTTTTAAAACTAAAGGAAAGGCTTTCAGTTGTTAATTATGCATATAAATAAATCATCAAGAAACTAAAAGGATATAAATACATTATCTATTCTATCAAATTTACATGTAACTTACTTAAAACACAAGCCAATGTTAGAAGACTTCAAGTTACCTGATTATCCTACCATACGTCCATAATTAGCCCTCCAGAAAAAATGTTATTCAGATTTGATGTTTGTTTTTCAGTTGCCGGATACAAGTTTTTAAAATAAAATTTCTTTTCATAACTATCAAAACTATCAGATGTACCTAAGTTAACAAGTTCACTGAGCCAATTTAATAAAAGTTCCACCGTTTACTCCATAATACAGTAAAAGAAGTACTTCAAAACATATACATACATATGTAGCCTAGTAAGTTTGTATTATTTGGACTAATGCATCAATAGACTGTGACTGTACTGGAAGTAGAGTAGAATGATAGTAGGCTATAGCGGGTAGTGAAGGAATACTTACAAGAGTGAAATCCATGTGGTAAAGCAATTACCATCAAAACTAATAAAACAAGGTGTAATTTACAACAAGTAAGTAAATACTGGTGGGTTGAATCAACATTTCTCTTTCTCAATTTAGCCAAGTATTCCCTAGACTTGTGTTGAAGCTGATGAAAGTCTTTCCGATAATTTACCGATCCAATTTCCTAGCCCAGAAAATCATGATTTAGTGTATCTTGCTCTTGCTCTTTCAGTTCTCTTTCTTTTTCCTATACTTTTCCATACCACTACCTTTACACTGAAACATTGCGAGCAGAAAAACTACAATTTGACTCCCTTGTTGGCTTGCCTCACACTTACTTTCCTCACTTCTCTATATAGTATTGTACGAAGGCAACTTACTTAGCCACTGATGGTTTCTTACAAAGATACATATCTGTACATTGTACATGTTACTTCGTTAAGTCACATTAAGAATAGATGCTAACTACTTATGTACTATTACTGCAATATGCTATAGCAAATTTATATTCCCGTATTATATGCCGCGAATGCTTTTTGCAAGGAAAAAAGGAAGGAAAGGTTGTCAAGAAACTTTCTGTTAACTGTACTGTATAATAGGTTCAATACATTTCAGTGTGCATTTCATACTATTAGTCACTTACATTTATACAGTTCAGTTCACTCTCACTATATAAGCTTCTTTCCTTTGATCTAGTTCTTGGTCACATTACTCTGAGTGACTTCACTGTTGCAACTAATAGTAGCTTTACTTTCTACACATCTAAATGTAACACCCAAAATACAATTTACTGAAGCACGAGTAAAATATAATACTATAGCCAAACCACATCTCTTTTCTCTCCAACTCCCTTCCTATACCAGAACAATCTATGTACTTAATATGAACATTCACATCTGAACAGAATAGAGTGTCATGGCTAGGAGAGAGTGTAAAGGGAGAAAGCGAAGGATTTGCCGACTTGCATTTTCCTGTAAATCCTTCTTTATTTCACACACTACCGTCCCCTTCATTTCACTGACATCTTAATTATACCGACAAACTTAGACAAATAACAAACCACTTCGTCTCCCTCCTATTTCTACCAGACTTGGCCTCTCGCTTCGCTTACTACCTTACCTTCATTCACCGGATCACTTCTATTCCTCCTATATACGGTGTAGTGACCTAAATACATACATCACTTATATGTTCAAGTATTTATGACCTTCATGATATCCTAAATTCGATACAATACAAGTAATCATATTTTTCATTTATCTACGGTAGGTATCCCGGCAATAATGCAAATACAGCAATGCAGAATCCTGTAATCAAATCTATATGAATTGAATAGATGTGAAAACAGTTTAAAACTCGAAAACATTTCGAACAATAACACTAGCAGAAGCAGCTAGAACCCAACCCACCTAATTGCAAATGTATAGTATTTAATTATACTGTTGATACTTGCGAGAAGCGGCCCAGAAGTACTTATAAAAACCCCACTCTGATTATTCTGATATAGACGATATAGACTGATATAAAATACAGTTTATGATGGCAATAAATGCACCGCCTATACAGTACATTGTGTAGGTATCATCAATAGTTGCCGCAATTGCGCTCTTTTAATGTTTAATGAAAATAATTAACAAAAATCCAAAAATACATTATTAGTACAGTTTGAATTCAAAATACGATAACCCAAACCGTGTATTTATGCGAATGTAAATTAGAAATACTCACTAAGAAATATTTTAGCAATAGAAAATACATAAATTAAAAATTCTTAGTAGAAACAGATGCATGGGTAAGTAACACGCATCAGAAAAGTCCTCTGTTGTAGTTTTACTAGGGAAAGTATTAATCTTGTTGGTATCCCAATGTCGTCAGCAACCCCTTTCATCTACCATTGCCGTCCTCCGTTACTCTCCGTCACAGTGGTCTCAACTGAACTAAAATAAACTTACTTTGTTCAAGATTAGTTTTCCTGTCTGTTGGTCGTGTTCTTTTATGCTTCTCTCTCTATCTCCACTCTACTCTACGTACTTATTAAGAAGCGGAAGCTTTTTTATAGAATGCCCTGAACCATCTGTCTGTCCGTCCGTTGGAACTCCTGAACAGACTAAGATAATTAGCTCAAGCTTTTCTATTGTATTGTTAGAGTCCAGAGGGAGATCTGCTTCAAATTTGGGGTCAATCGGTTGAACCCTTCTTACCCTATAACTTGCTCTGCTACAGTCATGAGATATTGCTAATATTATGTAATATATAATGAAGAACTAACGGTGTACACTTAACCTAACGTGTACACAAATTGTTTTATAGGCACAGCAAATAAATTCTCTAAATGTGACCCAATAACCTGCTGTACTCACAGGTTAGAAGGTTACTTGCAGGATTGTAGCCATGTCTACAATCTTCAGCATATGATGTAAGCTAGATGCTTGCATACTGTTTCAAATAAATTCAATGAGTTTTCAATAAATTCATTCAGTGTGCAACCATGAAGTGTTAGGCTAAGTTAAGTCAAACGCAACTACACAATCTGCAGTATAATGGAAATGCGTGGGGTCATGAATACCGGAGATGTAGGTTCGATCCCTGCCTGGATAGCTTAGTTTTGATGCATTCTGACATCAGTTTCGAATAAATTCACTCAGTTTCAAATAATTTCGAATATATTCAGGAAATAAATTCAAACTGCTTCGAAGAAATTCAAACCGTTTCAAAAATTCTTTCACTTCTAGAAGTTTTATGTAATATTGTATCACTTCCGTTTCTTCTTTATGAGCACTGGTTTCAATGGTTTATTACTAATATTTCTTTCCCAGTAGTTCTTTCTCGAAGTGGAGGGCTTAAGTTGAAAGAATTAATCGTCTGCAAAATTATTTATGGCTCATAATTTCATAAATGAAGTTTTCCCCTTTTGGTGTTATGTTTTGTTACCTTAACTCAAATATTCGCATTACTTTCATACCTTTTTTATATCTGGTTGTCTGTGTACACCGTTATCTCTAGAGAAAATAACATTGTCTTCTTTCCAGCTTACCTATGTAACTTTCTCTCATAATTTGGTTGTGTGAGGCAGATAACGTTAGAAAAAGCGAGAAAAGTCGCAGCTGAAGTTAATAATAATTTTAGACTATAGTACACTAGAACTACGTTTGTCCATATAATTTGTAGCTGCAATTCTATATTTCTTTAAACTCGTTCAACGTTCACTCGTTCCCTATTACTGACAAGTTTAGCACTACTACCAAGTTATTAGCTACAGGCTAAGAGAATCAAGATTCTGGATTGTTCCCTAATTCGTTTAGTACCAACTCATCATTACTACCGAAGTCATACTACACTCAGCACGCATTCCAATTAAATTAAACTTAAGAGAGTTATTTTCAATCTCCATTTAATTGAGTTTTAATGACCTTTGCCAATTAGAGTTTATTTAATAATGTACAAGAGCGAAAATAAGAAATCCGTTGTCTGAAAATCTGTTTCGCCTCCATTATGTCTAAAAGGAGATTATAATATATTATATATCACCAACAATGTTATTCAGATAAAATAGTGTAGACAGATTGAGCATACCATTGTATTAATGCAGCATTAAACGGTTACCACCTGCAATAATACACAGTAATATGTCCTATTTAGTTTACCTGGTTTATGAAAATATGAAATGTTGACATTTTGAGATGATTTAAAAATGTTTTGCCTTCATATTCGCCTTATTATTCCCCCTCGTAAAGAATGTTTACATTGCCATAAAAATAGCGGCAATTGCTTAGTACACCGTAAGAATGTCATTAAAATTATTTGCCAATTCAATTTGTCCACCGCGAAAATAAATTCTACCATTAACAAACATAAAGCTTAAATTATTGGCATAAATATTTACAAGTTGGCGTATTTAAATGTTCACAGAAAGCTTACTTGGTAAAGTTGGCACTTATTCTACACGATATGCTAATTACGTACATTTGGATATCTTTCTAATGCATGGCGACTAGAATTGTGTCTAACTACAATCATTATGGTTTGTTATAATAATTATTTTAAGTGCTTGTAATTTTCCATATTCTTACACAGGGCCTTGGCGTATGCTGCAGTTGAAGCAATTCCTATTAGCCTATGAAAGAAAAAAGTTTGTAATGCCACTAAATACCTAATTGGAGTGAATAGTAAAGAGGACAACTGGAAGTACGAAGTAATGACTAAAGCCATTTATCTAAAGCGTTAGAAAATCCCATTGTTTATCCATAGGGAAATATACTCGGTTATCTTATCGCATCGGTATCGGCGTCTTGAGGAGGAAACAGACGGTCTTGGCATTAACTAATAGCTTTCGCGTGAGACACAGGAAAATACTACGAAGCAAAGCAACTATGTATTTACTCTGCTAGTTAGGCCATATCTGGTTTGGCTACAGTTTGGCTAGAGAAAGCCAAGAGAAAGTATGCATATGGCTTTTCAATGCTAGCATATCAGCCACCCAAGCAAACTATTTCGTGAGTTTTGTCTACTCTGCTGTAAACTGAGCTGAACTGAACTGTTCATTATTGTGTAGCCATTTAATATGGAACTTATATTTTATTTATGTGCGTAACCTCACTTAAAACAGTCCAAGTAGAGAAGATAAAGCGTGCTCTTAAGAGAGACACTTGTAATGTATTCAGTATAACGTACAATTAGCGTACCAGTTCAACTGCGTGGATTAAATATTGCGGTTTTCACTTCCATTAACTACTATAGTATGTATGTCTATTATTCACTGCTAATACTAGTAGGAAACTAGACACTATTCGTAGTGAAGTGCTTATCTGTTACTTTCCATAAGTAGTATGTATGTAAGACTAATGTCACTTCGTACAACAGCACGCTGTAAATACAAATAATTTAATATTCCAAGTAATTAAGTGGAAAACTGGCAAATGTGACGTATTAGTAATGAATATTCATTTGACGCAATTTTCCGCAATGTTCCAACTAATGATAAAAGGTAAATACATATAGAACTACAGTGTAGTATACTTACTACTTTGGATACACAGATACACTCATTTACTCTCTACAGAAGTTTTCCAAAAGAAATATCGTAACGGGAATTCATCCAAATGTGTACAGCAAAAACTACAGACCTGCAGTGCGCACCTATCGTCATTATCTATACACAGCATCCATTGCTTTTCGAATGCATTATGCGACAATGCATTCTACAATTTATTTAAATACGTGAGTTTGTATGTTCTAGTAAACCGCACAACGGGTGTACACAGTATCAGAGATGCGGCCAACGTTTATTACATTCGAATAGTTACTTTGTTGGCGCTCTTTTTATCAATGTATTGCTTTAGCTATACTGCATTACACACGGGTAGATTGCAGGTTTCGAATTTTTGCAAAAACAAAAAGTTCGAGGGTGCTCATTTTCAACAGGAAGCAAGGTATTTCAATGAGTGATGTTTTAAAACAAAGAAAGGCTTATCTAAATGCGTTCTAAAGTTATACATGATTATACTACCCGCAAAGACAGACGGACGGACAGACAGAGTGGCAATGCGTTACCAATAGTATCTCCGATACTAATACATATTAGAAATTTTGCTGAAATGGCAAACTTGTTTCTGTATTTCCTCTGCTGTAACAATGGACTACAAAATAGTGCAGCATACAATTACATCATGTACCTACAGTACAAACAAATGGAGAAAAGTGTATATGTAACATAACAAGCAGCAGGAAAAGCACAGTGTGGTGGTATTGATTCTAGCCATGGAAATACAAACAAGAATACAATAAAGGGAGTGAGAGAAGAGTAGGAAAGGAACCCTAGGAGTTTAATTCAATTCCGTCAGTCAAATGGATGGAGAACTATTTATCATTTTGCTCAATTAAATAATTGAAGAAGGAGTGGACTCTTGTTTAGTTTACGATTTTAGGAGTCTGAGTTTGACTAACTTGACTTTGCCTAATTTTCTAGCGCTTAGAAAGACACCATTATACCACGGTCGCGATTAAATGTACATAGAACAGTACTGAAATGGAAAGACGGCAAAGCCGGGAACAACCAACTGTAGCCTATTAAGTAGTTCTCGGGAAACAAACAAGACGGTTTGTTAAATTGTAATAAGAGAACTATTTGTACTTAACAGAAAGCAAATTACCTCTAAATACTCACCGTTAAAAGTTAAGCTCACATTTCTAAACTTCAGTATTGAACGCAATCATAAATTATCATTTGGGAAAATACACCTGAACTCATTTAATTAAGTACGGCATTTGATTACAGAAATCGTTCAGACTTCAATGAAGCTGCCTATTAATTAAAATCCCTGCAACTCAAGAAAAGATGACTACCTGTACCTAATAAATTCATTAATATTTCATGATCTCTGGCGAAATAACAAAGAATCTTATAATGTTCAATTATGTTAATTGTGCCTTACGAAAACTAATTTTTATTACTACATACCTATTTGCTTTTGTCATTATAAAACAGCTGAAGAATCTAAGCAGAAACATATTTATTGTGGTACGGAAAGTTATAAAGCATACATAACATCATTAAGTAAATAAATAAAGAAGCAATGATTAAAGATAAGTAAATGATAGAGTTTTCTCGGTCGGTAAATGAATTCGTTGAATTGCTAGATTGTAATAAAATAGATGTGGTGTAATAAATATGAGGAGTACACAGATACTGGCAAAATGCAACATATATAAGTAGAAAATAAATATTCTCACTTGGAGAACATTGATTGACACTTGAAAAGGTAAGCCACACCCTTTGACATAACAAATAGAGTCGATAAAAGGAACAGACACAAGAGACAGCAAAGTCCACTAGTGGCATGCATTACAGTTATACTGAATGGAGAGTAAAATGTAGCCATAGGTATCTATTTTTTGCAATACACAACGCATAGCTATTATTATGTGTATGTACATAAAACACATATTATGTGCATTGCAGTAAAATGTTTGTATTGTATATAGTGCATACAAGTAATATCTACTGTGTGGAATAATAAGGCATTTGTGCAGAGATGTGCAATAGAGTAGTAGGATAGGTATACCTGCATGTACAGAAGAGCAGAGCTTATCAGATTCTGATATTGATTAGCAAACGGGAAAAAGAAGGCAGTACTATCAGTCAAAAGAAGAACGATTTATCATTTCGTTCCTGGAAAGGGAAATAAATAATGGGAAGTGGCGAGTCTCCTCCACTCAAGTCAAGTCTGTCTCCATCCTTCTACTAGATGCTTTCTCTCTGTTTCAAAAATATGCACCCTGAAGCTTTGTACTTGTATTTCGTATACATACGTCGTTACCAGCATCATAGTCAGTTTGCAGGAAACAGAAGCTCTTCACTACTTGTTTTCTAATGTAGGTAGTATTTGCTACGCTCTGCAACTCACATTTATAACAATAATACCCAAGTCTGTACACTTAGGAGCCCCTTTCCCTGTAATATGATCGAAAGCCAATAATATTAGAGAAGAATTGTAATAAATCTCTAATGGATCGTACTTCTGTCATCACGCCCTCGCTACTTTCTTCTTTGTGTCATCCTTTTCAGCTCTTCGTGGTACTACAGGTTTACTTTTTTGGTGATATGTACAATATTATGTTTTATGTCCACCCAGAAGAAGAATAAGTTCATTATATATAAATATCTGCTGTATTCAGTAACATATTTAGGACTATTTATTCTTAGCTATTTGACTTTGACTTCATGAAGTTGACGATAAGCTCAGAAAGTATCTCAAAACTCTTCACAAACACAGAAGCGTAGCATAATTGTAGCCTAATATTTCACATACGGTTTTGTATCAAAATATGATGAAAAGCTTAAAGGCAGTAACTATTTATTAATGCATTGATTTTATGGAGCGATTGCTGCAGTTCATTTTTTGAAGATTTTTCATTTCAAGGTTGCAGTATGCGCTTCATAATTATGTTAAAAGATATACCTAGTATTCAGAAAAATGATGTTTTGCAATTGAGAATGATTACAATTTTTTTATAAAGTGGGACTACATTTTTATTTGCTAAAGGTAAGATTGAAAGAATGATTTTATGTAAGCGTGGATAGTTTTGTATTTGCAGAGCGTTTGTAAAGGCGAAGGTATTATTCCAAATCTGATTGAAGTTGGTTTAGTTAATTAAATGCTGGGTGAAAGAGTCTGAGTCTGATCTTGATGATGAGGAGATGCCTTGAAATTGAGAATAATAAATGAAGGGAGTCCACTAGTTAAAGTTTATTAAATGGTTAAATTAATGTATACATAGAAAGAACAAAGGAAAGCAGACTTGAAAGACTTTCTTACTGATGAGAGAGAACTAAAGGACTGAGCTTAGTCAGTTTAGAGAATCCCTGAGAATCTATTTCTTTGGTAAGAGAGGAAGGTACCTAAATAAATATTATTACGCGCAGGGAATGATAAGAGAGTGAATTACAATGGGTACATGCTTCTCAGACAGAATAATCAACAAAATATTCCAAAGGGAGCAGAATGATCAAACAAATCCGCAAAATTTACACTAAATGAGCTCCCGTGCTTTATTAGAAGGCAAGCTGATTCTAGTAAACCACATATGACATGGAATCTTCCCTGTCGGCTCTATTTCGAATCAAATGTAAGTTGAAAACACTTCAACCGCACCCTGATTCGACATCGTTTGACTTGACTTTGACTATAATTCGTTTGATGTTGTTTGCTTTCGACTTTTACAAAAGGCTTTACACCTACTATGCAAAGTCCTGACTATTTAAATAACACACAGTATACCCAGTGTCTTGTATGTGCACTCTAAACTCAAAAGGCAATATTGTATAAGGAATTTACTACGCAACTAATAATGTTCTCTATATCCACTCCTCACCACTAATCAAACTTTGTTAAGGAAAACTTACAAAAGCGGAACAGATATTAATAATAAGAATCCTCTCTTCTCTTTGGCTTATTATCACTTATCAGTAGGTTATTGTTTGTCAGTACTATAATACTGTAGTACAAATGTATAGACAGGCCAAGCCCTAACTATTCGTGTGATGTAATATAATAAATAATAGTAAAGCACCACCAGTAGGAAATCCTTGCTCCTTGTGTGGAACCTAACACCTAACAGATTATGATGTTAGTATTTCAGAACAGTCTGAGTTAACCTAGATAATATTATGTGTAAAGAAAGATCATCGTACCACATCAAATCATGGCAGCCAGCGCGTGAATCTCGACTTTCACATGATTTCATGCGTACTCGTATTATATACCATTCCGAGAACCAAATTAGGGAAATCATAGTCCCCAGGAAAAGCTCAAAGGAAAAACTTTTACACGTGTAGCCCTATTTCCCCTTATTAGTTTATGATTATTACACCACGTCAGCTGAACGAGATGCTTCAACGCAAGTTCATGTATGTGAATTCAAGTGAACTTCCATTTTGGTTTGCTCTGTTATGTCTGATACAAGTTGACTTGTCACGTAACTTAAATTTAATTTCTATTTTCTGCTCTTGGGAACTCTTATGATCTTTCCAGTTTCTCCAATTCCTCTATTCCATATGATTTTGTTGCTTACTCCCTATTATGTACGCTAGTTAGCTTCGGATCACTCTCAAATACGTTTTAAATACAGGCTACTAAACACTAAACAATACATGTACTATATACAGTATACAGACTGCTCATATCTATAAATAGTTTGTATATCTATATATAAAGTATATGCATTTTATATTGGTATTTACTTAGTGCGAACGAAATTGCTTTGAAGTTAGTCCATCGACTTCCTGCCTCTGCCCTTGTCTTGCTTTTACGTAGTTTTCACTTGACATTGACTTGTAATGTTTCTACATTCTACACGCAATTACGCACACATCAATCCCACTTCCTTTCCAAGTGTCATGTCAAACCAATTTCCAAATATACATTTGCCTAATACGCTGTAGGTATTCCTGCTAACGTATGCTTATGGTACAAGTACGCACTTTACATTTCACACTCGTCATCCTTTCTCCATGTGATTTTGAAGGGAATGGGAATCTGGGCTAACTTCTTGAACGGCGGAAATCTTCAAAGGATGCTAGTATATAAGTTTTCAAAGTTTCTGACAGAATGGATAACGAGAGCAAAACCAAAATTTCTTTGAATACTTTCCTAATAATGTCTACACTCAAATGCGTGGGATTAAAACCTAGGATTCGTGAAAGTCTAATATGCGTAAATCAACTATTTATGTAGGTTTCGAAACTTTGTCAGCATACTGTTTGGGCTTCTCTCAATCGTTTTACCCTGTCGACTACATACACAACAGAGAAAGATTGTCAAAACTTCGGCCTACGCATTAACGTTGATGAGTAGAGTAGACATTTCACATTCAGACAGTTTGACAAAGAAATCAAGAGTTTATCTGTTCCGATTAGGCAATTTCCTTCTTTCCAGCTTTTACTTTCCTCCGTGGAAGCAACAAGAAATGAGAAAACTTCTCAACTGCTTTGCTTATGTTTTAGGTACCTATAATGTACACAGGAGGTGTACAGTATTGTACCCCAAGCAGTGGTAGTTCCTGTAGGACAAATCACAGGAGGTCGAATTTTCCGTAAAGCAATCACAAATTTTCTTCAAATAAGAAATGGAGAAACCTGCAAAAGCCGCATTAAGTAATTTTAAATTTTAATGGTTTTTGTGGTGCGTTGGAAATAAAACTTTTTCACTATATCTGTAAAGTCACAATAGATGGCTACAACAGTAGTGTGTGGTGAGAAAACGGGAGGGATATCTTCGCTTTGCTATTGGCCTTAGAACTTAAATATCATAAATAATAATCGTTTTAATTGTAATACAAAAAATGAAGAAAGGTTAAAGGCAAAGAAAAGTAAAAATGAAACCTTTGAAGTCTAAAAAGGATTTTGAATCATATAGTAGGAAAAATTATATGCAAATATTGTGGTAAGTGGTAGTGGTAGTGGCAATGTGTTAAAGCAAATTTTTTATGATCAAAATGACAGCTTAAGAATGTCTAACGAACGGCAATAAAAATTTGTATTGCATCGCCTATTGATAGTGACACAATATAAATTAATAATAATAATAATTATAGCGTACTGTAATGTACATGGCTATGAATATTTTTGGATTTAGCCAAGCTGGTTCTATTTATGTATAGTATAAATATAGTGCATTAGTGGTTCCATTTGCTATTCAGTACATTTGGGAATATTCAGAAGAAAAGGAAAAAGTGAAAGTCCCCCTAGGACGTAGACATGGAGGAGAATAAATGTGAAACATGGAAATGGTTATGTTGTATGTAATCTTAATTCTATTTGGATTCCTGTAAGGCTTGACTGGATAAGCAACAAAATCAAATTATAGAGAAGGAGATGCCTTAAAGGAAACTAGCTTTATTAAATGAAGAGATCTTTGATTGAGGAAATGATTGATGCATCAATCCGTCAAATTACATCCGACTCAACTCTGGCATCTATTCTTCGCCTAACGATTCTTTAAATGATCCCTTACCGAGTTCCCTCTGAAAAGAGTTGGATTCCGGTAGCATTCTGATTTGCTTTCTTCCGATGCTCGATTTCATTATCGTATTCCATCCACTGTGCCAAAACTACTGAATGCTATTTTATTACGGCTACGGGGCAACCAAACCAGTCCCTATATACAAAATAAATATGTAGCTATAGATAACCGGTATAATATTACCAACTGATGTGAATACCTTCCCACAGTAGTAATAGTAGTCGCTCCTGTCAATTTCATTGCGTAAGCCCTGCTAAGAGACTCGGATTGAATTGCGTTTCATTCTACTTCCTACCACCAACAGTCGAGTCTATCAATCTACTTTCATTGTCCTGCATTGTGTAAGCTAGATTAGAGAGTAACGTCTCCACCAGTCTCACACTTGAAATCACTATTCATTTTCTTTATTGGGGAATTCCAAGTCAAAAAGTCAAGTCAAATCAATTCATTGCTTTTCATTCATTCTTCCCTACAACTACAAAAAACATGCTAATCTTTCCTTCAGCATTCAATACCAACGCAATTAATTCCAGATCAAGCAGATTACCTGAGCCTACGTTTAATTAAAGGTGGGCCTTATTTTCCCTGGAGAATAAAACCTATTTTTAGTACGTACTATCTGTATTGTAATCATTTTAATGTATTTGTGTAGTCCCATCGATTCAATAATGGTAAACGCATGAATACTAATTTAGAAAACTATTTATAACAATACAAATACAACAATACCAAATAAAAGCAGCATTTACTCTATTTTACCAACACTAAATGTTGTGGAGCAAAAGTACGCAGTATTTTGATTACTTTGCTTTTTCAGTATTCCATAACTTTTTATGCAACTCGGATT
Organism: Yoshiicerus persimilis; assembly: GCA_020352615.2. Taxonomy (NCBI): domain Eukaryota; kingdom Metazoa; phylum Arthropoda; class Collembola; order Entomobryomorpha; family Tomoceridae; genus Yoshiicerus; species Yoshiicerus persimilis. The sequence continues at coordinate 35,823,380 of CM036941.2, read as the reverse complement.
TTGTTATTGATCTAATATATAAATATAGCTACTGGAGCGATGTAAATCTTGTTTGTATGCCTTTACAATAAAATAAATTGGTTAGGATGTATTTACAAGTTATGTAGTTGTTATACTACAATACGGAGTAAGAGGATTTGAGTAGAGTTTAGTATGTTATGCTTTTTCAGTAATGTCTTATTCCTCGGATGTCGTTGTCGTTATATGCCCCGTTGGTGAATACAACTCAAGTTGACATAACTAAATTGAGACTTCGACAGTGAATGTGTATTCAAAACTCGAGATTCATTCGTCACGCTAGAGAAGTAATCGAACCGGGAGAGAATTGAATGGAGCGTGAGTAGAAATAATCAGGAAGATGAGAAGTTGCCTCCGGTCTTTTGTGAAACACTATGAAAGTTGTGAAGTCATGAAAATGTGAAATATTCACTAAAATACAAAGTAATTTTGGTTTCTTTCATCTCTCCATGTCGAACAAATTCAAATTCAAATAAACGCCGAAGTGTGCTAGGAATTAATGAGAATTTGGATAGTCAAATACGCTAAATGTATCAACTTGAAGGCTTTACAGGATATTTTCGCTTTCTCGCCGTCTCCAGTAATGAAACTAAATTCTTTCCACGTTATGAATTTCACTCTCTAAAACTACATTGCCAACTACTGCTTAATAGAGCTATTAGAGTCCAAACGAACCATTCGCATTTGCACCAAACATTTATTTTATAAATCCTATGTCGGCCAACAACAATAAACACTTGCTCTTTAACATTTCGAATCTTTGATATAAATAGTGTAGCATATTATTACTTTATGAAGATTGTCAGCCCCAAAGCACACTAAAACCTGTAGTAGTGTACACTATCTATTATTTCTTCTTGTTAATTTTCAAACTGGCGTAAATGAAGAATTTGTAAACCCAGTGTTACTAACTATTTAGTATTTCTTGGGATTACCTGTCAATTAGAAATATTGTGAAAGCTTTAGAATTTAAATAAGAAAATATTTGGAAATAAGAATTCTCTTCTCTTGAGTAAATCATGGACGAATTGTGTAATTACGAAGAAGAGAGGAAAGTGAAGTAATGGTAAGATAAATTCAGATTTGCAAATCCCCTATTGGGTAACCTTTAATAATCGCGTTCCGCAAAGTGTATTGTCGGAGCAATTCATATGTACTGATCTTGTGCAATCGAATAATGTCTGGTAGTGCCATCCATTAGAACCATGAATATTGCTTATATCATTATTAGTTTTAGTACCTATATTACAATGTACTCTATTCTTCTCTCCTCCGTAGTAAACTATTTTGCATTGCATTGTCGATAAACCAAAAAGGTAATTCGGTTGACTCTCCCCAACCAACAACGGAACGCTGACTCATATTGCTAGTATAGCTTATTGTTACTAGTAAATGCAAATGGCATATGGCCCCACTCATTACATTAAATTGCATTACATTACATTGCGCTGAATACCATTAGATGACATAATGTAATGCAACATGAACTAACATAAAACTGAATACCTCACATCACATCCTATCACATAGCTTGAAGAACAGGTACTTACTATACCCACACACATTTATCTAGTTTACAGTTTACTAGGACTTCTGCCTATATCTATTAGAGTTCAGAGCAGTTCAGAATAACATTATGCTTTACAAACGTAGGTTTTAGCGGTGAACACCCATGAATTTTGTATGGGCTAAATGGTCCGCGTGGATTTGACATTTTTCGGTTCGTTGAATGAAACTCAACTCTCTCTATACACATACAACTACGTTACTTTCCTCTACTTCTCTCACTACTGACTCCACTTTCACTCAAAGACTCAAGTGTAGTCAAGTGAGTAAGCGTCACAGCAGCCACCAAACTAAAACCCAAAACTAAAGGCAGAGGTAACCAAAAAGTGGAGACTAACCAGAAAACTAAACTTACTTTAGTCTTCTGTTATTATTGTAACCCACCCAAACCAAAAGGGGAAACTATTTCTTCTACCCAAACTAACTTTTTCATTTAAGGTTGTCTTGTTGTTCCTATTTGCAGAATATTTTTGAACCTCTTTTCACTCAGCCTAATTAGATGGCGCGAGCGTGTGAAGAATCTAAGGAAATATACTTATTAAAGGAGCGTAGCAATCCTTTATAATAATGAATGATTTGTCTGTCTGTACTAGGCAATACTAAAAGTACACTGAAGTCAGTAGGCTGTACTAATTGCCAGTATCGTAGGTTACACATAGACTTCCCTACTCTCTTTCTCGACTTTCCTACAGTTTATCGACGCGACTCTTTATTACATGCTGTTTTAAAGGGTTTGTTATTTACTGCAATTGTAAGCTTATGTTTAACAAGCGAGCCACATCATACCAATTGTTTACAGAAATGTGATAAACGTCGAGTTTGCATTATACAAGTTACGCTACAACGTTCAAAAGAAGAACAGCAGAAATAGACTGAAACTGAACTACTAAGATGTTGACATTCGAATTACTGTATTAAAATGTGCACTTATATTTGTTTAATATCACATATTGATTACCTCCAGGAGTAGGTAAGTTAGATGTTAGATGATACAAGAAATAAATCTCCACTGACTAATATCTGATGAAGTGATTGGTATATCTGTTATTTAATTTCCGTAGAAATATAAGAAAATCACAAATTGTTGTATAATTATGTATACCCAAGCATGTCTATCTGGTTATTAATTATACTGGACTACAAAAGACAAACTTGCTAAATCATTCCAGTCTTGTACTAACTCAATAGAAACATTAAGCTCTTTTTATTACCTGTTTAGGTGAATAGTAGTTGATGCTTTGATGCATAATAATGAGTTTTAGAAAGATGCTACTATTATTTACTACTTCAATATGCACCTAGCCATTTATATGGAATAATCGGTATGCATTTGACTATTTTTAGATATTATAGGTTGAGTAGAGCATAACACTTAAAGATAGACGCCAATCCTTAGTTACGGTCTGCAGCTACCAAATCATTAGAAATTGCAGTAAAGACTGAAGGGGAAAGAAGTAGAATATTAGAAAATCGTTAATAATCAACAGCCGAGTGTCATGGACAAGTCTTAAAAGAGATAGCGGAAATAATCTACGTTTTTATAACGTGATGAGCCTAGGAGCCGCCTTGGCAGCTAAGAGTCGAGCAGATCGTTGCAATCCCTCATCAATCAATTCTGTGACAGAACATAAACCTGCCCTGTTTCAGTCTACGTATTATAGGTGCGTATATAAAACCAGTAACACTGCACAAACATATCGGTAATACTCAGCTAATGCAATGTAGCATGAGGTAGCAATAGTTATAATATTATACTGTATTACATAACAATATCCGTATAGAATGTTTTAGGCCGTAACGGTGTACTTATAGGCAGAAAGAGTTCGAATGTATAGTAGTTTGTAACGTAACGTAATCTCTGAACTGAACCGAAAAGATGAACACTCTTTCCTATATCTCCCCAACGTTGAACTGAAACTGCCTTTCAGCAAAAATCTATACGGCAAACATTTTACTGTTGACTCTCATATTTTATGGTATACCTGGAAAAACTTGAGCGCTGATATTTATGCTTTTTACAGATAAATATGTGCAGTAAACATTTCGAGAGATGATGGAATGGGTGAAGAAGCAAGTCATAGAGCAAACCAAAGCACGCCAAGCCACTAAGAAAAAAGATGGAATGATCGAGAAATATTAATATAATGCAAAATGGGATGCATTTTGCGTGTGGCTGAATTTGAAGGAAAATCTTTAGCATACATTGCACTATGTTTGTACTTAAAGACTATAGTATGTGTGTAAACACATGCATTTATTGACACTGAAGTTCAGAAGTAGAGAAGGTGCAGAAAAGTTGATAAAGCAGTTTTACCAACACAAGGTACGCTCAAGTATGTTTGAAACGCTTAAATCTCCGGCTTACTGTGTGTGAGGTACTGTGTAGTTGTCTGTCAGTTGTAGTAAATGATAGTCAGCCCAGACCAGGCAGAATAGAAAATTGCAATTCTGTATTGTATGGAAATTCATGTAGGTATTCTTATTGCGTACATACTTACCTACTATACTACATCTATGTACATTATCTCTACATAGGTTATATTTTTTAATATTACATTTTTATTACAAGAATGTGTTCTGTTTGAGATGCCATTCTGTTTTTCGTCCTTCATTCTTTCCGACACTTTCCTTCGGTTCTCTTTACACTAAAGTCTCTTCTGCTTTAGCCTCAAAATTTACATCGGAACTGCCTTTGATGTGTGAGATTACATGTTGTTTGCTGCCCATCCGTCATTCAATAGCTCGCTAACCCGGCACTGCGTCTTCTTTTCACTTTCCTCTCCTTTGTACATGCATCATCCAACATCCACGTGTACTTTATCATAAAATCCTCCTTTCTGTGTACATACAATATAGAAATCATACGTTCGTCATGATATAATATTTCTAGCACTTGCTCAAAATAGATCCATACAGAGGATAGCCAAATGCGCATTTATTTATTAAGAGTGTAGTATTACGATCTGGGAAACTACATAGAGCTACGATATTTCATTATTTTTGTTATCAAGGTTATAAGTAATGACTTTTATGAATGACTGTATGTGATCTCTCATTTTAGTCAATTAAAGTCTCTTCACACTTGTCATGATTGCGAAGTAAATTTCTTTGGCTGAACATACCATTACAATGAAACTACTACAGTAAATATACCAAAGTTGCACGGTAAACAATATGAGTATATGAAGTAAGTAGTTCTGCAGAATTCATAAGGCAGGTGGTAAAGAATCCAGAAACTTTGGTCGGATATGAAGTAAGGGATTATTTGCGAGCTGACAAGGCGTGACAGCCGGCAAGATTCCGAGGCAACATTAACAATCTGCTTTGATACTGATCCCTCACCTGATTATAACTTCATTTTATTATTACAGGCATTATGATTATTAAGTCTAATAGATGTACCCATAATATGTATTAACTGCCCGACAAGGCAAAACTTAACTTAAGCTGTCTGCTTTATTTTACTGCTCAAGTTTTCACGTACACACATCATGTATATGTGCATGTGTTTTTACATGTAGGAAAGTAGGAAGTAAACTAAGAATGAGACGGATACGTTGTCAGTTGCCGAATTATTTTAACTCGTCACTTGTATAGTACACGTTACATGTTGTGCACATATAATGGAATTAATGATAACAAAATTTGAAGCAGTCTGAAGCGAAGTGTTAGTGAAATATCTTAGTGTGTATCTTCTCATTGGTTTTTTGCCATTGCATTAGCGCCCATTTGTATTCCGTGTGAAACACACACGAAGGCTATGAAATAAAACCAAATGTAAGCAAAAACAGATCGAAAGAAATAACAGAGTTGGATGGTGAGCTGAAGACAGCTGAAAAGTGCATCTTATGTATTTTCATATGGTAAAAGTTCCATGTACATGCAATTTCAATAAGGAAATTCGGTTGAATTGCTCAGACTACTAGTCTGCGCTAACTTACTTAGTTCTCTCTGTCGACATCGTTTCCTCTAAACTTCAATTGACCCTTTATTATAAGTACATTGAATTATAATACAAAAGCCATTTCCATATAAACGTTATATGCAATCATCATGCCCCATTTAAGAAACCCATTGTATGCAAGGAGAACGCAAATCTTGCTTATACCTACATAAGTCGTAAAAGGCATTATTTTTTATATCTTTATTTTCCCTTAAATTGTTTCTCTTAGTACATGCAAATCTGCCTTTTATGCAGTATTAATATTTTATCGCTTTCATTCTTTTTATAACAGAAAATGGAGATGAACTATTATAAAACATTTTCATTTAAATTGATATGAATGTTGTTGCTAATGTACTTTCTATTTTCTAAGGGATTGCACTGGTGAGTTGTCAAGTTTTGCTTCTTTAAGTGCTTTACGAGTGTTTTGTTTTTAGTGTTTACTAGAGAAATTCAAGGTACATGGTACATTATAAAAAGGCAATCAAGCTGCGTTCATTAATGTTAGAAACTACGTTATTATTTTTGGAAATTCTTATTCTAAATTTCATTAGCACATTAAACTTGCTGCGGACTGAATACTTAAAGAGAAAAGGGGATTTATGGTTCATAGAAATCATAATTGGATTCTTCCTACTGGCGATGAGAATACTTACTATGTAGCACTAATTACATAGAGCAAGTCAAATAGACAATTTCTTACCTATCTTTCACTGTGTAATACTACTTATATATTTAGATCCTCGTAATTTTCATATTGAAAAGAAGTTGAGCAAGAAAGAGAATCCTTAATACCTTTCTTGTTTGTTATTACTCGCAGTTCTAACTACCGTTAGACATGACGTTAAAATATGTATACAAATTTTTACTAAAAATTATTTTACCCTACGTACGGTTTACATTGGAACACAATTCTATGCCTTATTAATATTTAAACCTTTCTTTGCAGAGCAGACATTTAGCGTAATGTAATATCATTTTGTAAATCATTGCTTCACAGTCCCATGAAAGACTAATGTTTATCAGTTGAAACCAAAAGTACCTTAAAATACCAGGAATTTACAATGATTGCAATTACATTTATACGTAAAGGTGTACTAGGTTAATCCTGGTTTTATCTTGCTATCTGGATTTTCGATATTGCTCCTTCACTTCTGTTATAATAAATGCTGCTGTAAGCACAAAAGTTTAATGATCGTTTCAAATGTTAATTTTTTACAGGGCACTATTTTATGAACAGTATTTTATACCTAGTAATTTTACAATCAAAACAAGAAAAGTGAAAAGGTTCCTAATGCAACTCCTTGTCAACTTCTATTTCTGTGTAGATAGTTGACGTATACATTGATGAAATGGACGATGGAAAGAGCCAAACAGCATGGTATGTGTACGTGTAGGTATCTATTAATAATATGTTATTTAGTAGGTTAAATAATATCTGTGAAATTGTAATTCTATTAGGTAATGCCATTATGAATTATTATGCTATTACAGATTATTACGTATTGTGCTAAATTGTGCATTATTATGTGTAGTTGTGTTTGAGAAAGATATTCCTGGAGTTCTCAGCAAGAGCTGGTGTGCTATTTTACTGTGAAGGATTTTCTCAGCGCCATATCAGCTTAAGCCGAACAGAATGGATTAGATGGTCTGCATTAAAGTCGTTAATGACACGCTATAAAACTTCATCCAGGCATGTCATGCCAGGCGTCGCCTTTCATTCATTTCATTTCAGCTCATCTCAACTCAAGATCGTTTTCTTCCTTCACTTCACATCACTTGCATCCATTTCATGAGCTGAAAACATCTTCTCGCCCACTACCAAGCTACAGATACCTGCTCGCACAAAGAGTTCATGCCGAGCTGAACCTTAGCACTCGCACAATCAACTCTCTCCTATAGCACAAGATACGACATCAGTCCACGTCGACGTAACTACTAAAGTAACGGTCTTTCTCCTCCATCTTATATTGCGCCTTCATATTCTAGAAGTAGTAAGAAAATTGCAAGGTAGATTCGAACAAGATTCTTAAATGCTTAAGTTCAATGCACAATGCTTTTGCTTAGGCAAAGCAAGGCAAAATGCACGGAAAGCAAAGAACGTCCCTATATTATTAGCTATATTGCTCCACATCATTTCCAGATTCCTTTCTTTAATACAAATGCACACTTATCATTAGTGCTCGCTCTACTTTTCTGTAGATAACGTCCTACATATATGTACACATCTATCTGTCATTTTATATTTTCTTCCTTATGGTCAATTAGATTTGCTGCACAAAAGAATTCTGCTCAAACTCCATTAAACTAGTTTATATAGCTTTCAACATTGCCAACATACCCTTCGCCGGGTTCCTTGTCCCTATCCCTACAACCCACCTACTTCGTTATTCAGTAGCGAAAAGCTACTGCCAGTTGGTTAGTTAGTTAGTGACTATCCAAATATCTAACGAATGCATTGAAATATTTTGACGAGACTTTCAGTGGTCTTTTGGGGGTCAAGTGTAGGTTCCCTTTCAAAAATGGGGGCAATCAGTAACACCTTAGTGACCTTTGACCTGGTTTCTGTTCAAACCCGTATACACGTGATTATTGATGTGATATTATGACCTGTGTTAAGACATAGAACCATAGATGGGCCCTAAACTTACCCCAGAAACACAAAAATTAACTTTTCATCACGAATGTAAACTTTTCGATTGAATTCTAACTCTTTTGTATTCGTAAATTCGTACTTTTTCGAATAAATCCGTACTTTCTCAAATTTTGAAGTTTTTTGAATACATTAAAATTTTTTCGAATGAATTCAAATTTTTGTTTCAATGTTTTCCATTACTTTCGTTTTGCTTCAGCTACGGTAGTATATGCATTTTGCAAGTGGTTTATTTATTTGCACAATAAATTGTAGTAATAATGCCATATAGGTATAGTGCAGTTAACATGCATAAAAGTGAGTGCTTGTCATTATTATATATTCCAGTAAGGGTGCTATCAATATTTTTTAAGTTGGGCACTCCAATCACCTCAAGGGGAAAGGTTGAGTAGGTATATATGAAAAAAGGTATTTGGATATTGTTTCAGTAGGAATATCACCAATCAAAAATAATATTCTAATAAAATTTGATTTAAAAAAATACAAATCTTTAAGCAATCTTTGCTCTCATAAAGCAAGTTAAATGATACAAGCACTACTGGTAAGCAGTATCTTGAGATTTTTCTAACATATAAAGGTATTATTAGATATACGACAGGCTAATTAAATTATATCAGAAGACATTTGAAGGCAGGACAAGTATATGATGTAGAGACAGATGGAGAAATTCTAGTAATGGAATAGGCCTGGATTGTCTTCCTAATATTGTAGTGCAGATTGTGTTAGCGAGGCAGGTATGTTATTGTCGTCACACTGTTATTGATTATGACCCCTTAGCATTTTTGATGGGTTTGTCACACACACTACGGAACAGAGAAGGGGAAATCACTTCTGTAAACATATTACAAAAAGCTTTCTTTTCCTTTTATTACGATACATAATACGCACTAGTAGCCTTTAATACTAGGACTACTTTCTACATATGATGGCAAAGCAATATAAATAATCGTAAAACCCATAATAATAATCGTAACGGCAGTAACAGAGATTTGGGCAATATTCTTTGTCGGATGTCAGTCACCAGACTAAAGTTTTCTTCTGGCTAGAACGTTACACGCACAGTGTTTCCTGTTCGGTAAAATAAAATGTAAGTGAACGTTCGATTTCTTACTTTGGCATCCCGATAGGTTGATATAGATGTTTTATCTGGGTAATGAGATTACTTCAGATAGCAAATTCCTCCTCCAGATATACTTCCTGTGAGATTGAAAGGGGGAATGTATAGATAATATTAGAATATAGACTATCTGATGTAAATCCAAATTGGAAATCGCCGACAGATTCATTTTAAAGATTTTTAGGGAAATGTAACCTAAAAGGTTATCTTTCTATTATAAGAGAAATAATGTAAACCCTGACTGTGACAGTTGGACTCTACTGTACTTGTAATATTACACACACTTTAGATCGGCTGAACTGGACTCAGTAGAGTCTTTATGGTTGCAAGCAAAAGTAGAGCCAGCAAAATTTTTCCATTGGATTTTCACAACTCCATTTCTATCCGAAGCTGTTTGTTCGTCCACTGCATACTTAGAGAAGGAGAAATGCTATTTATATTGCTTATGTCATAATATAAAATAATATAGCTTGCGACACGACAAAAGTTTTCCTTCCAATGCAGTTGCAGTCCATTTGGTTCAGTTTACTGGAGCTAACAATACATTCTTACTACAAGGTAAAGCATGTTTGCATTTGTTAGTAGTACTGAAGGGTTGTGTAAGTTGGTCTGGCTTACAGCTTGCTGTGTACATTTCATTGTCGTCTTCCCGAGCTATCTTATTGTGTTTTGTGTTGTACGCCTCTATCTCCTCTATAGGCATTTCCCTCCTTCATTGTCCTCCGTTATAGGCAATTCTAGCTTTACTTTTGTGTCAGTTCTGTTGTTTTGTGCTTACTGTCACAGTAATCACACCATAATTTCCAAAAATATCACCATTACTACTGATATTGTTGCCTTCCTGTTCCAAACAGAGTTTCCCTAAGGGAGTCTGCAACAGGGGAACCGAGAAAACTATACATGATAATCTATTCTATCTTAATATTGAATTCTGATACCAAGCCTGTTACACTAAACAAATTTTAAAAGCTCTGAGCTATTACAGTCACATAAAAATGTATCGCATTCACTTACTTTCATGACTAATGATAATTGTTCCTAGTCGTAGTACAATATTCTTTTTATTCGAGTAATATGGATTATGGATGCCGTACAATTCACTATATATTAGACCAAAATCATTGTAACCCTATTTTAGAGGATTGCTTACATTTATTGTAAAACGAAGCACCAAATATCGTAATCTACTTAAATCTGTATTAAGTTTTAAATTTAGCAATTTTGTATTTTTATATACAGTATTCAACCGCTTGTTTAATGTGGAACACCAATATTTGTTAAATTCATAATCTAAATAACTATAAATTTAGAATTCTGCAGAAAACTAGTAGTAACTCTTGTTAATATTAGACATTATTATCCTTCTTTGTTCGTTATTAAGAAATCGTGCTTTTCAAAAGTTTAGGGAAAAGTACGTATAAGTTATAGCGTACAGCCACTAGAAAATGGCGTAGGTGAGTGGTAAATTGGAGCTGCTGCCTACTATTGTATTTTTAGATATCTACTAGTCCGCTCCTGCTAATACCGACAATATCAATATATCTAGACTACCATAGAGCAATTTCCTGAACTCTGAAAGCAATGCAAGGTGAAATCTTGTAAAAGTGAAAGCTTGCTTTTAGCTTGACTCAGATACCCCAAGGGGATAGAGAAATGGACTGAGAAACGATTTCAAACAAATATTGAAGTAGCTTGACGAATAAGAGTGGAGGATGATGTAGCGCTAGTCTAGCACTGTGCAGTAAAGTCAAAGGAGTCTGCCTAGCTATTATTAACTGGTGGAATGTGAAGAGGCTCTATGTAGAGTTTCCTGTGAAAGAGATACTGCTTCCAAAGATACTTACATATGTGCAGCAATCTGGGAGATAGGAAATCAGGATATCCCCTTCTTATTTTGCAACACGTACCAATTTTGAAAATTGTGGTTGGCAGACGATACAATCTAAATGCTCTCACATTACATTGAAATGTCTGTGGATGAGGTGTACTTTACGTACGTTTACATACGTACATGGAGCAACTATGCTGCTAGCTGGAGAAAGTACGGTAACATTGATTATTTGTGATAAAATATCAAAGGAGGGTGTGCAGCACAAGTTTTAAAAAGTTTTTGTTGGATATTTCAGTTTATGGTTGTCGTTTTTGCCTAAAGCTCAGTGTTTCAACACAAAAGCTTTTTGCCAAATACCTTACTTAGTATCATGCCTTCCTCTGATTGTAACAACTTAAAACTCGAATTCTCTTTCATGCTGATTGAGTTTGATTTGCCGCAATAAAATATTTATAGGCCTCGTTTTTTGAGAAAGAGGCATCGTCCCACTAAGCCAACACTGTGATAGCGACAAAGATTTCCAATAAAGAAATAGAATTTTCTTGGATTTTACACATTTTGAAATGAGACCGGTTCTAAGGGTAGTTTTGATAAAAGCATGGATTTTTGTGCATAGAAAACCTTTTTACCACCACTTCTATTGTTAAACTTCCGCGAAAATGTATTAAAGAAAATACTTTCCCAGTGTAATGTTCCTATAAAACTGATTTTGTGAGCAATTTCTCTCGTAAAGTCTCATAATATCAAACACTGTCCTTTTACTGTCCCAACTGACATGTCTTATGCGAGAAAAGAGAGGTGTGCTCTCTTACTTGTACATCCCTATACTAAATGAAACTATACCACACACATCTATATCAACCATACTACGAAACCTGCTTTATTTTGCATGTGTATATCTCTGCATGTCTGTATACATAAGTAGGTTAGGTATTGTTATTATGGGGATAGTAAAAGTACATACAGACTCTCACAAAACGAAGAACGCGATAAGCACAGACCGTAAAATCCTCCAGCGCCTATCCTTTCAAACCTGCAAGTTGAAACTCAATTGTTATTACTTGTTTCCTTCTCTCCACTCATACCACTTACGCATATTGGCTTACATATTTAATGATTATAACGACATTTTTATGCAACCATTCTATGCAAAACACAATTACGATTCCCTTATAATTATTGCGTTGTTATTACTTGCCCTGTACGTAATTATTCTCTCCAAACATTAAAGCTTTGTCTAACAACCAACTTAAGGTATACTCTAAGGAATACACAAATGGAATAGTAAAACTTACAAAAATGTTATTCTATTATGGAATTTGTCAATTAATTTCTAATAATTTCTTTCTTTCTTAGGTTTTTTATTTGGTTAAGTATTGCACCGTAATGGGATAAAATTATATAAATGAAATATACAGCTATAATATACTTTGTAGATTGAATACTCTCTCATTGTTATGAAAAGTACAAGATTAGAAAACGCTACAAGAAGTAAAATTTAACAGGATAGGACATTTGTGAAGAATGAATGTAGGTATGGTATAGGTACTATTTCTGGCAATCAGTTCTACTACAATTACCGTGGAGAGTGGAGCAAATTCTGTAGTTGTAGTGATTCTTGATGATAGGAGAGAGAAGAGCGGATGGATAGAAAATGCGAAAGGAGAGCAAACCAGATTCGAGGAGAGAGAGCAAGAAGCCGAAACTAATACTGTGCTGGAAGGGAAAAGGAAAAAAATCAGTTCTTTTGTTTTTCTCAAACACTAAAGGAGACAGTGGAGAGCTAGCAAGGAAGAAGACTTCTTTCCTTATTCGCTTTCTCCAGTGACCTTTCCGTCCTTCCTTTTCTTGTATTCTCTGTCTTCTTCTGAGTCGTCTTCTTCCTCCTCTCCTTTCTTCTACATGCTTGCTTGCTTTCCACTTCAAATTCCTCCCAAAATCGCATTTCTCATCTAAGACGCTACTTTGCTCCTCTTTGTCGGATTTTTTGTTCTCTTTCCCTTCAACATTCAACATTGCACTGCATTCGAAGATTTTTCACGGTAGACTGTAACAAAATACGAACATATACCAGTAGAGGCTACAATAATACACGTACACACCACTACAAATACAACTATTCGTATTCTTGTGGTATAATTCTAAATCCTGACTACCCTAAACCGTGTTCTACAATAAAGCAAGGTATCACATCTACTTACATTACAGATACTCTTACATACACACGACTTATACTATTCTAGCAATAATCGCATACACAAATTTATAACTAGTAAGTACATACTTACAGAAACTCAAATATGGACTAAAACTTATCTTTATTTCCTAGTGTAGACTGTAGACGAGTAGACGGACTGAATACAGACATGACTAAGCATTACGAGGGAAGATATGCTTATTTGTGCAGCAGTTCTTTTCAGTCTCAGTTAAAGTAAGAATTTCCTCCAGTTAAAACTAGTGTACAAGGAGGGGAAACGACATTTGCTGAATGCTACGTTTCAGACAGCCTGCTTTAGCTTCAACAGTCCACAAACGAGCAAACAAATTTCAAGGCGCAACAAGAGATGAAAAATGAAATCTCCGTCTCCATCACTCTCTGTCTGTACTTCACAATAATACCCTGTATGCTAACAATAAGACTTCTCTGATTATATACATTATTCCGTATACTGTGAACTACATTGAAACTCTCCAAACCAAGGCTAACAGAATAGAATTGCGTTAAACACTCAACGAGAGTCAACGGGATGTATGGACTGTGGAGATCGTATACAACTAAACATCAGCCTTTACAAATTACTCTTTTTTCAATCATTTTCTTTATATTCTTCTTTCTATCCTACTAACACTCTTCCTTTAACAGATTTATATAAATAAATCCCATTTATAAAAGCTACCTAACTGCTTCTTACGTATCTAAACATTCTGCACAACATTTCTACTTAGTATATTTAAATATTATTCTTTGAAACTAAATTCCCCTTGTTAAATTATAGGATGTACTACTTAGAACATCACAAAAAACTTGAAAGGTTCGTTTATCAGAAAGTTCTGCAACATTTTTTATGCTCTGCATGAAGTACGAATAGAGTATACGTAATCTGTATTATATGAACACTTTTCAATGAGGTTTGTAAGGACACTATCCCACGGGCACACATGTACAGTACTACTTAGTGAAAACGATTTAAATCTTGATTCTCGTGGAGATCATTGACTGAGTGTGTTAGTTAAGGAAAATAGAAAATGATAGAGGAGGCAATGCAATTTGATGTAATGTAAAGAAGTGACTGCGACTAGCCTGCGTAGAACATACATATCTTTGCGAAAAGCAAACAGAAAACAGGACAAGATTGAATAGACGGAATAGAATTGGATGCAACAATTTTACGGCCAATTTCCACAAGTTTTTATTTGCACGAAAGGAAAGAAAGAAAAGAGAGACAACATCACATGAGAAGCAGGAGAGATATAGAGATAAAGAATAGAGATAGCAATAGGTACGTAGGAGCTGTTGTAGAGAGAGTATTGAGTTGCACATTGGATTGGGTGAGATTGAAGTTAAGAGCTTTGTTGTGTTTGTGGTATGGGAGTGTGTAGTGTTTGGTAGATATGCAATATACATAGATAGAATGTGGTGTGTGCTAACCCAGCAGTTTTGCTTGAGTTTACTTAAGGCTTTAGCTTAGCATTTCATTTCCAGTTCATCTTCTCTTCTTTCAGTGCAATCCTCCACCTCACAACTACAACGCATTACATTAGATCCGAACTCCTGCTACTCATACGTACATACATACATCAACTACTCTACAACACAAATTTCTATAGGTGGTTTCAGTTTGGTTCGGTTTCATTGCGTTTGGCTTTCCCTTTCGTTTGACTTGTCTGTCTGTGTAGAATTTCTTTTTCTTTTCTTCCCCTTCCTCTCCGTTTACAAATAGTTTAGTAATCATCAGCCTCTGCTCCGTTCTGCTTCGGATATGAAAAGCCAAAGCAATCCACAGCACAACCAGACAGACAGACATCCTTTTCTACCCGTTTCATTGTATTTTACTTCACTGTATCTACTTTCCGAGTTACGTTACAACTTACGTGTACAATCGCTGTATCTATATCTCTTCCTTATGCTCCATACGTACATACTACAAGGATAAGCACAAACTTCAGATTTTGCGACACTATAAATATATTTAATGTGAGCCTCGGTATACTACTCTTTAGTATTAGGTATTATCCATGTATCAATCTATTTGGGATGTTGGATGTTACGTATACATGCCTACCTTTGGAATACGTACCTCTAGAGTTTTCTCCACCCCGTGACTTTCTCCAGTACTCGAATTCACGACTTTCTCCTAGCACTCCAATGTACTTTACTCTCCTCTCGATTTCTTTCATGCCGATGCTGATGATTGTGTTTGATTTATCTTGTCTTGCATTGGCTTTGGCTTTCCTCTCCTTCCAAGACTCGACCTCAATCCAACTGAAGAGATGCATTTCAACTTTTACTTGAGTTTAGTTCACTTCACTCTCTATGCTTTCTCCCAACTTAAGCTCTGCAATATATAATGTGTATTCTTTATTACTAAATATATCTTCCTTGCTTACGCCCTTGGATACAGTAGCTCGCAAGGTACTCTTAAAGAAAGTACAGGCGTATCTAGAAAACTAATACTAAAAGAAATCTAATTCCCTCTTTACAATTCTATTCTGTACATATGGGTACTAGGATACCTAACACAGTAGACTTGTGACTGCTGTGTGCTTGGTAGACATAGACAAGACACTATTTTTAGATACTGATTTCCATTGCTTTGTGTTTATGGTGATTTTAGATCGGATGGGATACCATGGCTAGGATTCCTTTTCAGAAATACGGATACAGATATCTTCTTTAGTGTGTTGTAAGGCCTCTTGAAAATACAATCGAAACTTTAGTAAATCTTTCAACTAACAACTAACTCCTTTATTATTGTTAGGTAATGTGTACTGATACAAGTAAAGGCCTTTCTCTAGGTATTTAGGTACATATCATTACAATCTTTCCTTCAAAGGGTTCCTGCAACTTTTGTTGATTTAATCCTTAAAGTTTTCCAAACCGTATACAATCTTAGGGCTTATCGTTACGTATTATCCGTTTGATAAAAAACTTGAATAGTAATTATGGTTACGTTCTTACTTATACAGCTACAACGCAATTCAATTCTGGAGACTTTTGCAGCACTGCTGACATTTATTTTCTACTTACTAAGGATTTGCCTCGTGTGAGAGAAAACTCAAAGATAAAGTAATGAAAAATACATTTTCGTTCGTAAACTTGTAGTAGGTACAGGTAGGTGGAATTCTGGCTGATTCTTATCTTTTATATTTTATTGTATTTCTGGCATTTAAACCAGATTCTCAATTCTAATGTTGACTAATATGAAACTGACGTGTGAACTTGTAAATGTACTACAAACATAAAAGTCACAATCAAATCGCTAAAGGAGTTAGGAATTGAATACTTGAATGTAGTAAAATACATTCTCATGCAACATTTACTATGGCTAGATATGCTGCAACGATTACTTTCTCATTGCAAGCATGTGCCGAACAATAGGACAGTATACGTCTAAGTGGGAAATGTGCATTTTTAGTCCATTATAATAGGCTTACGTAGGTATCTAATTAAGTGTAACAAAACTCGTAAAATTGCATGTTACACGTAATTCTCAGCTAAACTATTGTATGTTATGCCTTTAATGAGCATAAAGTAACAGTTGTAAAAACCTACATTGTGCAACTAATCGTGAGAATATAAACTACCAAATATCCGCAGGAAATCGGTTTAAATTGAAGCGTGGTTCAAAGGAAAGAGATCTTGTACTAAATCCAAATTCCGAGCACTCCAATTTTTTGTCTATTACTGTTGCACAACTGCCGCATTGAAAGTTTTATGGCTTTCACGGGTTAGCTGCTCTCGTTCCTATTGTATTAGTAGGTACATACTATAATGAGAATCGGAAAGTAATTTCATGTTCCTAATTACAATTGTATTAGTTCATTGCTAGTAATGCTAGCTGCCATACTTTTAGCAACAAGGCTGCTTTTGATATATGCGTCTAAACCAAAACTAGAAAAGAACATAACTAGGTTGCTAAAAAATCTATACAAGTGAAATAGTTGAAAAGTTGAACCAAGTTTTCGTCGGGTGTCGGTTTTGCACAGAGTATTGAATACACCTGTGCACACACCTAAGAATACAATCAAATTCTACTAATGGGGCGTAAAATGGAATTGCATGGTAAAGTCACATAGACACTTTATACAGATAAAGATTGTGTGCGATGTAAAGTGGAATGTGTTCTCTGTTGTTTGCAAATAACTACCTATTTACCTATACAACAAACAACATTTAATCTTACTTGTTGTTACCCAGTACTGACTATACGGCAAATACTGCTACGTTCAGATACTACGGACTGGGTAAATCCAAATCGATACATTTGAAAATATACACTAAGTTTTTGAGAAAATTAAATTTCCACGTAATAGTTTAACCTACACTCTAATTCTAACTGAGTGAACAAATAAGTGTCCAATGGTGCTAAGGAAGTGCTTTCTGATTGGTAGAGTTTCGTAATTTTTGTCTTTCCTTCCTCCTTCCCTGTAGGTTGATTCGCATTTTATCATTGATTATTTTTTAAAGCCAATCACAGTACGGAAAGGCCCAAAATGACAAAACTCTACCAATCAGAAAGCACTTCCGTAGCACAATCGGACACTTGATTGGTCACTCAGGTAAGAAAACGACTGTACAGATATTTGTATTAATAATATTTTATTTGCTTAATAATAATTAAAAATATTCACAAGTATTATTATTTATTTTTCTTTATTTTCTTACTATTACATATATGAGTAGTACAAAGATGACTACTAAACAAAGGAATTTATAAAAAGCTGTGTAACTGCTAACTGGCAACTGGCAGGTCAACAGTGCAACTGGAGCGTTCTGACAAATGAAATAATACCCTGTGTACAATTCTTAATGCCTTTTGCCATGAATACCATCATGAGATTTGTTGCATTATTGTGAAACGGATAAGGTATGTGTTATATTACAGATACGGAGGATGTAGTGTAACTACCGAAAAGCAGGGAAGGCAAATTTCTTCAGCCCACTGTACATAGTAATTTTTATTCTGGGAAATCTCGGTATAGATTGAAGAGAGTATATTTATAGCAGCTATAGGCAATGCTATTTAAAAGATATATGAGAAAGTCTTTCACAGCCTTATCTTCAAAATATTATATCATTACGACTTTTGGTTTCTCTATTGCCTTAGCTCCTTTCTGCTTTCTTTTGTTAGGATACATATCATAGAATAATATGCACCTTCACGGACCACCGACCGGGTCTGAAACATTTTGCTATAAATAAGTTAGCAAAGCCAAGCATATAATAAGTTCAGTAGGGATCTCTAATGCATAGCTTTAGGCATATATCTGCAGCTAGTTATCGGGTTAGTCGATAGTTTATAAGTATGTTCGGTGGAAACAGAACCTGGAGATATGATGGAAAGTATAACGAGACTCGTCAACCTACCCGAAACATTTTTGCAGCCAAAATCAAAGTCATGCAATGTTAAGCATTCAGGGAAAGCCAAAGAAGCCGAATCCTATTCTCGTTGCACATCAAATTCTTTCTTCTACGATTTCTTCCTTTTACATGACTATGATTTATAAGATCTCATGAAATAATATTTGTTAGTAGGTAACTCCCTTTCGTCTTCGTCATCAAATGAACACTTATACAGTATGGATCTATACGTTTTATTAATATTAAATATGGTAGTCATAATATACGCAATAGTAGGGACTAACATACTCTTTATTCAATTCGGTCGATTTCCTCAATTTGAGGCAATTACATCACCTTGGATTAGGTATTATAAAATGAATGGAGATAATATACTTTTAAATCCATACATTTCAATTATCAACTTAAATTAATTTAGTAGTGCCATATGCATTATACATAGTTGAAGCTAGATTAGAGAGACTTGATGTAAGTAACTAACTATTTAACATAGTATTTTGTCTTTGATATATTTCGTCCAGAAAGTTCTTACTAACAAATTCAATACACGAGTAGACACTCATAGCACGTCTTTTCAAAGAATGAAAGTCAACGACTGAAATTCAGCGACAATGAATTTCAACGACTGGAAAGTCAAGCACAGTACTCTCATCGACGATGTTAAGTCAGTGGCAATGAATTGCAACGACTCCAAATTCAACGACAGTAATCTCAACAACAATATTAATTCAACGACTGCTGCTGAACGACTGTAACCAGAAATTCTGGATAAATGAATACCGTAGTTATAATGGATAGTCAATCAAGTCGTAGAAAAGATCAATCATCGCAATCGTATGCAGATTGTAAAAACCCATTCGTACTCTTAATAACTGCAGAACGGACTGCAATAATTCGTTCAAACTACAATGTCGCTGAGATTACTATTGTTGAATCTGGAGTCGTTGAAATTCATTGTCTTTGACTTCAAGTTGTCGAAATTAATTATTGTCGTTAAGTTTCAGTCGTTTACTTTACTATCGTTGAAATTAATTGTCGTTGGCATAATGTCGTTGATTTTCATTCGTTGAAAAGATGTGGGTTCGTCACAAGTATGTATTGGAAAGTTTCCTATATAGTATACATTATAGATGCAGGATTTTGGTAGTCATAAACTAGCCTCAAAACTGTCGATCACCTGAGAATTTTATTTCGGTTGTGTTACCGCATAGTACAGATTTGATAAATATAGTAAATACAATGCACAATGGTAATAATACTACGTGAGTACATCTGAAGGAGATTTTGGTTTTGAAGTGGGCTCGATTTGAAATTCTACGATTTTATCCGAAATACGTTAATGAAAGGCGAAAATAGTTGTAGGTTAGGATAGAAATGGAAAATGATTCTTTGACTTGTCATGTCATGTCTTTGTACTGTTAGCCCCTGTCATGTCTCCTTATTGAGTGTAGTATAGCTGAGGAAAGGACATAAAAGATGTCTCCGTCCCCCTCATAGTATTTGTAGTAGAATAGTAACTTGGTTAGTGTTTCCACATGCAAAAATGGTTTTGTAGCCTAGCAAGACATTTTCCACGCCGCAAAACGCAGTAAAAGTTTTATGACACACACTGTCATCGAGAAACATACACAAGAGCGGTTTTGCATGTGGTGGTTTGGCTTGGCTTCCTTTGCTCTGGCTTAGCTAGGATAGTTTGCTCTGGTCCTCCGTGCCTTGTGTCTTGTCTTGTCATGAGTTCGGTTTACTTGACGTAAGAAGTCCTAACAACGAAACCAAACCGACACGAAGCAAAGCAGTGACTGTATCCGAGACTTGGGTAAATCACACTGTGTACGTCTCCGTGTGTATGTAGGAATGTATCTGCTGGCTTAATATGAAAAGTCTGTCTAGACCAAGAAGACCAACAAACATTTCTCCTGACTGCTTTCAATGACTTCCACTCACACAACTCGACTCGTTTCCTTTCGTCTATTCAGCTTTCACCACCTCGGATTATTCAAAGCGGAGTCACTTCAACTTACAACTCAAACTCTAGCGAACCATTTCATTTCTTGTGTGGGATGTGGTCTAGTCTCCTTCGCCGTTCGCTTAGTCATACCTCTAAGCTCTTCTCTATACGTCCTCACAAATATGTATATTTGTACTTGTACTTATATTCTGTGTATGTAAAATACGCATCTCCATCTATTCCACGCTATAAGCAATATTAGATAGATGCATTCATACATATTCTACTTTCTCTTCACTTCGCTCAATTCCAACCCTTACTTTACTACAGATACGATACTTCAGCTTTCTTCCGCAAATATTCTCTCCTACCCTTTTACTAATACTGGGGCATTATTCACAGCGTATGTAGTGTGCAGTATTGTACTGTAGGGTTTATATGTTCACTGACGGTTGGGTTCCCTGAGTGAGTGAGTTGCTCACTGAATGCAAGTAAAGATGAGACATACTTCTTCGTACTTATCATACTACGACTTACAACTGTAGCTTTGCAATATATCGCATATGTATCAAACGTAGTACTACTTCACTCCACTTTACGGCTCCCTTTTACAATGACAGTCGCAACGATAGGCATACGAATGGTGTATTTGTCTTTTCGAGCTCCTCGCTCCATTCCATCTACTATCTTTTTCTCTATATGGAGTATCACGGGCAGAGATAATTCAAATACTAGTTTTTGTGCAAATAAAGGCAGTATAACGTTTGGAATATTACGCAGCCTGAGGCTAATGAAATATCAGTCTAAAGATCGATATTTTATTACAATAAATCTCATCGAAATTCCGGACCATTTAATATGCCAAAGGTTAACTTGAAGAGGTATAAGGTATGCTGGTGTAATAAAAACACTTTAATCGCCACATTTTTGCAATCAAAGCAAACAGTCGCGAGAATTAGTTTGAAGCAATTATTCCATTAAAAAGCCTTTGACATTTTGGTTTTTCTTTTGCCAAACAAGTTCCACATAATATGCCTTATTCTCAAATCACTAAAAAAACTTTGCACATTTTGCATACATTATATTTCATTGTTGTAGGTTAAATTGCTTTTTCCATAAATTGACACAAAAAGAAAACAAATTTAAAATGTGTATTGTTAACCAACAAGTTTAGTGTGTTTCGTGTGTTTCGAAGTTCATTGTAAACCTTGGTTTGAACTACTATAAATTACAATTATTATTATCTGATTTATATAAATCAAACCATGTTTTCCTTTTTATAGATTCTTAATCTATTGTTGAACTAATTACAGTGAATTTCATGCCGACATGGTTTTCTAATTAATGTGAATACGTAGAATGCAATCAATTATGTATGTAGTTGGCTACGGCTGCTCAATCAAATGGAAGTATTTTAGAATTTCCGGACAAATTCTAGTAACATAAAAATTCATTATCTTGTGAGTTTTTGATCCGCATTGTTGAATCGAATTAGATTTGTAAGCAATCGCTGTATTATAGGTACTGTTCTTATCTCAAGAAACACTCAGAGTATTTATAGTGTAATTTACATCTCTTAATGATCTACCCACTTTGCACTAAGTAGATTAAAAGTATTCTACCACTCTAAAAACTAATTGTGAATTAATTTCTTCTACGTCGAATGAAGAGTCAGTGAAGTATTTTAGCCGAGAACTGAGAGGACTGTAATCTTTGTACAATTCGGATGAAATGAATGAATTCAAGGAGCTAGAAAATTAGAATTATCACTAATTATAAGAATGTCCATTGAACTCTGTTCTGTCGTGGAAAGGAATGTAATAAGATCATAGAATTTTGTTTAAAAAGTTCAGAAACCTCTCTCATGTCAAACGGAGCTTTTATTCGATTCGAGTCCAATTACAAGTGAACAAAATGAATGATTTTCTATTTTTCCTCTACTAAATACTAAAAGACAGTCTATGATATAATATGTACCATGTGCATTTGAACCATAGTACACATAAGAGGACTGAAAAAGTATTTTGGTATTAGTGCTGGTATTTATATGGACATAAACCGCCCGTGAATAAGTATAGAAGAATAGATCTGTTGGTGGAGTGAAGTTTATAACGAATGTATGTGCATATGACTTATATTGAACTAGATGAAGCGGAGTGAAGTCAAGTTACAAAGTATCAATAGTAGTAGGGGTAAGATGGCAAAGGAATAGTAACAGACAGGATCCATCCACATCTCGAAAGCCAAAGCCGCATTCCACCACTAAGCGCACCTCATTTGTTTTATTGTCGTTTGTTCCCACATGTCCCAACATTGACTAAGAGAGCAATTTATCCTTTCTGTGAACAGATCCTTCTTCAACACATACGTAAACTTGGTTTGCAGTTTGTACGGATATGTACACATACATGCAGTACAGCACTCACAACCATCCACACCGCAATACAACACTCCTAATGCAATCCAACTGCGAAACGATATTTTCTATAGAGAAATCTACAGTGTGTTGAATAAGTACACTGCACAAACAGCTAAGGAAAATCTATTGAGAAATAGGAAAGTAAACAGAGCAGCTCGACATTCACCATCTGTATTGTTTGTATTATATTGAGTTTTCTTTCTATTCTTTTGGTTATTGAGAACAAACTGTCTCGTTTGTGTACAATTTGGAACGAGAAATTTCAAACGAAGGCACCTCCTGTATATTATTACAGCTTAGATGAATGCACACATCTTCTATTCCATTTCATAGGTATGTTGTGAAACTACTATATCTGTAAGCACATCTATCTGTGAGCACACTACACTGCCACTACTCCAGTTACTGTGCTTTTCATAATCGAAACATATAAATGTAAGGAAGGCAGAACAGGAACGTGTATTGATATTGCTACCCCTTTCTATGATTATGTTCTGCTACACAATGTATTTCCAGTCAACTCCACTGAACTGAACAATGCCACTGTTAAATGTCTCCCGTAAGTATCCAAATAAGTATACGCTAATGACATCTCATTTTTCTAAGCTGCTGAAAAGAACTCTTTTTATCTGTACTTCGTGTATAAAGGAAACCTAAGTCTTTATTTATGACAAGTAGAATGTAATTTAAAAGGGCTTACTCTTTTTGTCATGTTCTTTCCAAAGATATCATGATCTATGTTAAAAATGGAAACTTCTACTTGGTAGATACAATGCATTTGGCTTAATAGGGCTTAAAATATGTAAATATTCAAATACAAACCTATCAGCACCCTTAATTATTATATCGATTGTATATAGTGGTATTAGTGGTAAGGCTATACCTAGAGGTATAGATTACAATTTTAATTTATGCGTATATCGGTATCAGTAGCGTAACCGGGTTACGTTATAAAGCTTAATTTCTTTTCACTATCCTTCTGGTAGTATTTTGTTTGCAGGATAGCTAAAAGATTATTAGTTATTTGGGTGTATGGAAAACGCGTACAATAGACTCTAGCTCCCAGTGATTCAAATGTATAAAAACAAAAACGTCAAACTGAGTTGACTGGTGGGTTTAGCTTAGCAGAGCTAACGATCAGCTCAAGATAAGAGTTACTTAATTACATTTTATGCAAACGTTGTAAAATTGAGTAGATATGAAGCTTGACGCGACGTGTACATTCATCATCAAAATTTCTGACATGCGAAAAAAGAAAAATCTGCAGATTTTCTTGCTTCACTGCCTCCCTCCCTCCATCATCAACTCGAATTTTGTCGTCCTTGTTTCTCCTACTACTATTTTATGCCGAGGCACAACCAACCATGTACTACACAACAGCTAACATCAACAAAGTGTATTATCTGACAGCATACGTACTCTATTTCGATTACTCTCTATACTGAACACTGACTACGTAAACTGAGTAGGTAGGCTTCTTAACATAAATGTGATTCTGTGAGATATTCCTAACTTTTAGCTTTAGCTTTGTACACGGGTCCAATATAACACTCCATGCCTATTTGTATACTATTCATCATACTTATACACACATAAACAATTTTGCTTCATAAATGCATTACTAATATATGATACTAAGGAAATAGAAATACTACAAGTATTGAATACACGTATCAAATTCTAGGTAGTTGATTAACTAACCCTAGCTATATCAAAAGTTTATACTAACAAAATTAGTGATTTGACATTCATTTGAAGAAATATTTTGTGAATATCTTGGAATGAAAAGTGATAATGCAAATGGTAAAAGAGTGATTTTAGTATTATTGCATTCGGTTTATGCTTTGAGGAATTTTAAACTGTCCAAATTTTGTGGGTCAACTGATTATTCCAATTTCAGTCCAAAATGCGTGCGTCAGGGATAATTCAGCACAAACCTCGTGTAACATACTACTAATTTGTAAAAGCAACAACTCCTGATATTTCTGTTGTGACGGTTCCGTAATGTAATGTGCTGCTGTACTAGTATGGAGATGAAGCATACGAGAAGGGAGATTGCTGATGTATGCTGGATTTAGCTTTGGTTAGTGCCGTATAAGCTAAATCCAAATGTCAGTTTATGAGATACATTGCAGAGGATGAGTTACTAATTAGGGTGTCTCAGAGATCATAAAATAGAACCTGCTCTGCCTATCATCCTCATTCCTTCATCGTACATAAACGAGGCTCGCCCGACCGTCTCTTATGGAAAATTTCATTCAATCATTTCATTTTCCTCTGCAACATATTTAAGAGGACCGCGTAATATAATCTCTCTAATAAACAGTGATATCATCTAACTTTCTCCGTCCCGGCATTATATCTGGGCTACTACTAAAAAGTTTTAGTCAATAAGCGAGGTATCTTAACAAAACCTGGTATACTCCTTTTGCCTAACTAATGCATAAGGCTGGTTGGATGTAATTTTGGTCCTGTTAGAGCCTACTAATACAGATTATGTTATTAAATGTGATGCAGACCTGCTCATTGGATGTTCAACTTGAAATTATGTTGTTTTACGATTAGTAATTTCGTAGAAGTAACTTTATGTTACGATACGATCGAATTGAAACATGTGCACAACTGCAATGGAGCATAGGAAATGGCTAGTACTAAACTAACAATAAGCAATTCTAATCCGATAGAAATGAAACCTTTTATTACATCTCGTAAGCATTCAAATCGCTACGTCTACATCTAATCACTAATAATTTGCAGTTATTAACCAGTTACTATGCAGTACATTATCTTTAGCCTCGAAACCTTAATCACCATCTTAAGGATGGTCCAAAAATGTAACAAATTATTATTGAAAGAACTCACAACTAATTAAAAAGTCACCATTTTTCACTCTCACAATTACAGTGCTCCAACTGGTTTAACTGAACCTATCAATTGGAGTTCTGTTTATTTGTAAAACAGAATTTTCAAATTGCGTCATGCGTCAAATTACTTTCTATATAAATTACAAATTCTTTGGGATTACCTAGTATATTTAATTTAATATCTTACCTCACATCAGGTACATCTTAATATGAGAAATATACAAATTTTTAGTACTTTTCTTTCTTATGTATTTACAATTATTTTTTTAGCAACTGAATATCGAAGAGCCATTCATTGATAAATAACAAGCTGCCATTACAGGAATTTTCAATGGAAGATTACCATTAATTAACGGCACAACATTCTTTGATTATTTGACTAAGGATTTGTTCAGCATTAAATATGCAGCATATTGAGGAATAGGTACGTGGACGTATTATGAAAATGTTTTTAGTTTGCACTGGGCAATTCTCCTTGCTCCGAATACGGAGTAATAATAGTGCTCCGAAATGAATGGATGAACACAATGCAAATGGAGTGAAGTGTAATTGAATACTTTAGTTAAACATACATGAAGGATAAAGAGTCGACATAAGACACAGAGAGTTGTACTTTGTAGTACTACTTACTACAAGATGTATGAATGTATGCTCTAGTAATAGCTCCTTTGTTGGTATGCCATGCATTAATTCTCATAACAATAATTCCGGCATGTCAACTCATTTCCCTCGAATTCTTCCCATTCCATTTCGTATTTTATTTGCACAAGAAAATACATATTAGGTTCCACCTAGAGAGCAGAACGAGGGCCTACCGTATATGAATAGTTAGGTATGCGTGTGCGATGTAGTATTTATTTAACAGCACCCATTCATCTGCGGATGTGCCCTGCAAGGCAATGTAATGCATACGTACTTGTTTTTAGAGATTCATTAGTTTCGTAGCATTCATGGCGTCAAATACTCAACTCATGATCAACCACTCATCGTCAGCCAACCAACAGAAAAGCAACCCAACGTTGTTTAGCCATGAAGGGTTCTTGCATGCATTGTATTTCGCTCCTACTATTCCTTACTTGATGTTTCCGACTAAATGATGCATAAAAGATTGCGAAGACAACCAATTACTCTTCTAAGGATATATGATATGAATATCCCTGATGCAATGCAACTTAATACGTATGCCGTGCCACACAGCTTACCTTACACTAA
The DNA here is from genome assembly GCA_020352615.2 of Yoshiicerus persimilis. Lineage (NCBI taxonomy): Eukaryota > Metazoa > Arthropoda > Collembola > Entomobryomorpha > Tomoceridae > Yoshiicerus > Yoshiicerus persimilis. Next base: position 35,796,227 of record CM036941.2, on the reverse strand, counting down.
CATACAACCACATACATTCATACAAATATACCAACCCACATTGATACTGATACAAAAACCGAAAACGCTCTCAGTCCCCCTGTGTAATGTAATTCTTGCAAATACTAAACTTGGTTATGGATGTGACGCAGATACCATTTCCCAACCTTTTGGGCACTGCTAATAGGTTACCATTCTAAATCTAAATCTGCTACACAAAAACCGTATAGCAAAAGAATCCTTACAAACATGCTAACTTTGAAAACCTGGTCTGTGATATTATGTTGACCTGATGCCAAGTTCACTCACTTTTCCTAATTTCCCTTTCGGTATCAATTTTTTACGTTTATTAGAATAGTGCTGGAGAAAAAAATACACATATATTCTTATAATAAATATGTAAGCAAAGAACAATTATTATCAAAATATTTTTCATTATCTATTTTAGAATTGGTAATTTATAACACCAGCAATGTAATTACACATACTGAGTTATGCGGAAATTTTCATTTTCTGTATCCTACATTCAGTACCGCATCAGTTACATTTATTGTTCTGTAGTTAAATATTGATTAGGACATGATTGAAGGTAGATGTTTCAAAGATGTGCAATTGTCAAAATGCATTAGAAAGAAATAAATAAAAATGCATAGTAATTACAAGTGGAAGCAAGGCAAAAAGCAATGGATCTTGGCCGTGGCAGAAGTACAGAAAGCTGTATGGCACATGTACTAGAACATTGTAATGCAGTATAGAAATAGTTTTTTACTTATTTATACAGTGGTACACAAATTGAAAGTGAGATTTAGTTGACACAGAGTTATAGGGGTGTAATTATACATAATCTAGGTTATGTGCGGAGAGGAAGGAGTTGTGCTCGACACAACAGAAGTCAGCAGCAGCAAATATCTGTATGAACAAAATGGAAAGAGAAAGGAAGGACGGAAACTAAAAGGGACTCTTGTCACAAATTACGAGGAACTTGATGAAAACCCAGTTGGAGTGTCATGTCGACTGAAATGAATTGTCACCCGACTTCCATTCAATGAATTCAGAATGAATGAATGAATCGAATGAGTCTCTCGAGTGGCTCCTGCTTCATTTACAAATGACGACGAGATTGCCTAGCCTTCCCTGCCTCTCTCCCTGCCTTGCCTCTTCAATGTCCTTCCAGTTGTTTGCCTGCCGGTTTCCATCCTACCGCTCGCCTTTCCCACCATCCATCTTTCTCCACGGTTCCCAATTTACATCCACGCCACAATCATCATCATACACTCTACACAACTCCACAAACCATACTATTACTCTACACTAACCCACTACAACACAACTTTGTCCGCTCCTTCCTTCACAAATTTTTACTCAATAAATAATACCATTAATAATACACATAGATACTTATATACATTACAAAATATCACAACTATTCGCTTTTTGTGTTCAGTACGCAAGATATTATGGTTTAAGTGCAGTTATCTTGGAGCCCTATGATCTATTCAATTCTAAAGTGCACTTAAATACTTAGAAACATCCAGAGAGAAAATTAAAATTCAACAGAAATTCCAGTTAATTCCAGTAAATTTGACCTACCATTTTTTAAATATAATTCATTTGTTTGGCTATACAAATTAATTACTACCAAGCTATTTGATTACACAAACAACGATATAATGTGCTCTTAGAAATTCCGAAAATTCATAAACGTCTGATGATAAAGTCTTCTACAGGTACATGTAATTAGATGTAGTACTTGTCATGGTACCAGGTTATTCACGAAATTTTAAGGCTACTTTAGTATTACCTGCGGCTCCCAAATTTTTCGTAAACTTTGAAAGTACTTAACCAATACTTGACTTTTGGCCTAGATTATTATATTTGACCATATGTAATATAATCATTGTCTTTGCTTAGCTAAAGGAAAATGTATATCACAGGTGTTCATAGTCCACAGTACGGCATCAGAATGAATATTTTTGATTTTGATCTACCTTTGCATGTAAAAAATAATTAGTGCTCTTACTTCGAGTAGAGGCATTTAGCAAGTAGAAATTGACACACCCAGAAAACAATTTTCGTGAACCATGCAAGTGAGATTCACTTCTGCAATTAGCGATACATATAATTAGATTTTCTTAGAAGAGAGAAAACAAAGTACAATTACGTAAGTACTCTGAAAATGAATTATTTGCATAAAAGCACTGCATGAAAACTCGATGAGAATATATTGAAAAGTAATACAACAAGCTCATGCTTGAACGACACCGCTCTCTATTTCATGAGCAAATATTAAGACAAAAGGTTCTGCATGGGGTTGGGTTAGTTTGGTTTCCTTTCCCCATCAGTTTGCCTCAGTTGCTTTCACTCTACTCTATGTTCATAATAATACAATCACTCAACTCATGTTCTTCAATTCTATTTAAACATCCTTTTACAAGCAATTCAGATTCAATTAAATGTATATACCCAATACTCATATATGTACCTAGTATTTAAATGTATCTACTTCGCATTAGCTATCTGCACAGTAGGAGTAGATAAGACTAATGTGTGCATTTACACATGTTTCTATACGGAAGTACACTTACCGCAGGCACGAAATAATTTGCTGATTACTCGTAATAAACCTAATTAAACAAGTCACTTACTTGAAAATGTTCAATATTATGCTTCCTAACTAATTTACTAACTACGATTGCCCAATATTTAATTGTTCTTCCCCGTTTCATGCAGACATATGCTGGCTAAGTAAAATAAAGTAGATTTTGTATTTACTACTGTCAATTATTGTTCATTTTCCTTGAAATGCATTAAGTTACGATATTACAACAACAGCACACGCATACATTGTATGACTACAAAGAAGAAGCCGGTTTCAATCAAAGTAGGTACATAATGCGCAGTCCTTGGTTAAATTGAACTTTCTCCATGTTGTGGTCTGTTTTAGGTAGGTAATGTGATTAGAAGTTTGTTTCTTATGTGACCACGTACATTATCTCTGTCACGAACACAATGAGCGAGACGAAAACAAACCACTCACTTGTAAAACGAAAATTAAATGGTGGATTCAATTTGGATGTGGTTCATAGTGTAAGCAGTAATTTGATTTCTTAGTATTAGTATTTGAAAATGCAGGCAAAATAGACTTGAAAAGCACTGCATACATTATGTTGTAGTAATGCACACGTATTTAGCTAAGCGGGTGTGATGGTTTTGTAGTGTGCGTTGTGCGTATTGACTTCGTATGCTAATAATGTTAAATTTGAGTGTAGAAATTGTTTGCCTGTGAAATAGAAATTCATTTAATCTTTACACATAGGTAGCTTCCCAATTTTCTGATAATACAGCCGTATGCGTTGATGTTTCTAAAATTGTCTATTATATCCTCATGGAAAAGTATAGATTCTGTAGTGCACACAATCATATATTAGCTTTATTCTTGCTTGAGAAGTGGGGTTTAACTTTTAGCTTCGGTTTACTTTACATTTTACGTACCTAGTAGGTTTGAGAACTCTTGTCTTTGCATTTTCCTCTCGTTCATGTTTATATCTGAGATAGGCATATCTATCGGTAACGTATGAGTATATGTGTGATACGCGAGCTACTAAACTCTTGTGTTTTATATTCTAGGCAAGGAGTTCAGTTCAGTTGACTTAGAGGTTAGTTACATTAGGCACATTGAAAGAGAAGAGCAAGAGAGCGATAAAAATATGAGAGAGTAAGGCATAAGTAATGTATTGCCACAGGGGAATATTGAAATGGTTTGAGTTGTGCTGATATTAGTTGATGTAGAACTTGTCATTTTTCATTCTGACAGAAAACCGAGTAAAGGGGTATGCAGTTTCCCAGATCTTGCTATACACTACACACTATGTGTCTATCTGCATACCAAATGCCTATAGGGCTTTCTCTTGTCTGCCTTCCTTCTTATAAGTATGTATTGCAAAACTTGAAATTTTCTTGGTTTTCCTCCCTACGGATGTTCGTTGTGACTACATAACATGAGACAAAGTCAACTTAAATAAGTTTTAATATAGAACATGTTTCTCACAGTCTACCCTACTTTACCAGCTTTCCTTTACAATAGCATCAGAATCAGGACGAAAAAGTCAATACATAAATACCGCAAACAATAAGCAACAGAAATAAAGCATGACTTTACTAGAACAAAAAAATCCGTCTTTCTACCGTATCCCTTTTAAGATAATCATAACTTTAAACTTACACACATCTTATTGAAATGTGGTAAACTAATTTTGAGTCTTGACCTTTCATTTTGCCAATATATATTACTCAAATATTAAAGCTACTAAACTCATTTCATTTCTACTTACCAATGTGACATAAGAAATGACACTGAAAACTTATCCTTGATACTTAAAAGACTCAAGGATAGAGCACTTCTTAAGAAAGTTCTGAAAATAATACGTAAAAGCGATTTCTTAGGAATGCATTATTACATCGTATTCATCCTTCATACTCAACAAGAGTACGAACCTTGTACTTTCTCTAAACAATTGCTAGAGCAGTACTAACTATATAGAAATAATACACGAAATGTACATGTCCTTTGATTTAGATGAATTTAATTAAAGTGTATTGTTGCAGTTGTTTAATACTGTGACTTAAAAGGTAGCGTCAAACCAAAACCATGTCAAGATGAGAAAGGACAATTGCTTTGTTGTGTTGTGATTATATTGAATTCAACCTCAATACGTGCATGTATCTGTATATACTGTAATCCGTAGCAGACTATTTCTTCTTTAGACATGTAATGGTACTAGAGTGCTACGTACAACGTACTACAGCTAAGAGTACGTAAGTGCAGTAGTGGTGTAATATTTCTTGGAAGCGTGTCTTTACATACAATAAATAGTATAACATGTATAACTCGTTCCATACTATGTTCTAGTGCGTAGTAAAAAGGTAATGTTTATTTTGTGATTGTTGTATGTCATGGCATAGCACGTCTTAGTTACCTACACATAATACCCAGTATGTTGGCTGAGATGTCTGAAATGGTGGAGGTCGGACAACAAAAGAGAAAGCGAAGGACAACATCTTTTTTACCGGTAGGTATTCATGTTACGTATGTAATGTACGTATAGAGTTTCAAACATAACCTAAGTACGCGCACAGCTAGGGCTAGCTCCCTAACCAAACTAACAACACTCCAGTCAGAAATAGCATGGAAGAGAGTTCTAATATTTTCCAGTATAGGAATTAAGTATTACTCTTATGTTAGTGTAGGATAAGGGAACTAGAGAGTAAATAAAGTAAGGCTACTTTCCATTTGCTTTCTCTTTGTCCCTTTTGTGTGTTTTCCTTTCCTTCAGGGAATTAGTATCATGTCAAAGCCCAAGTTCATTAAATTTAATCTTGATGAAAGCCAAACATCCAACTGAAGTAACCAAAGGCTTAGCTAAGACGCACTGACATATAAATACATACTCACAGTTATAACTAACCGCCTGTATATGAGTGCCTCTAGCTATGCCATACGTCACAGATGAAAATTACCTTGAAATAGAACAGGCAACTTCACCCGAGTACAATACCGTCCTACTTAAATAATGTCATGTACAGATCCATTTTCATACTTACTACTACCACCACAAGCCAAAGCAAATCTTCAAAGACAGTAAATAAACTAGACTATTGTGCACGTAAAGGTAAAACATTTCAATTTGTACAACTTTAACTAACTCATTGGGACTCATTTGCAAATATTGCACAATATTGTGGTGTTGGGAGTTACACAGCTAATCAAACATGCTCTTTAAAGTTAATAATACTTCTACCAACATTTCATATGCTAATCTAATTTGCAAACACAAAATTATGTAAGTGCGACTTTGAACCTTTAGTTTATCGAAGCAATTCACTGATTACAGTTAACCTCACTAATTCTAAGGGCAAATACTAATTTTACAGCTCAGCTCAATATTTCAGTCAGTCATTTTCTTCTACTTTTGCTTTCATACCTAATTTACAATTTAAAACCTAGATTTTGTGTTTATTACTGCAGAAACACTAATGAGCACAAAGATAATATGCGTTTTACTACTCAGGAAATGTACCGATGAATTATTATGTCCTCAGCATATTACTATGACTAATATGGTAGCAGTGTATTTCAAATAATCCATTATTTTAGCCAAAATAATTGGGTTAGTGTATCCACAGACTTCCTTCAATCAAATTGAAATTGTATCATGTGAAATAGAAATTCGCAGGAAATTTCAGGTATAAAACTTGAAATAAAGCTTAACTACCAATTGACCCCGACCTTTCCTTGTTAATTTGGCGATTCTAGAAGGATTGCGAAAATCTTTTCAAAGGTAATTCACCTTTATTAGATTGAAAATATTAGAGAAGTTTAATAAGTATGCAATAGCATATGTAATCCAATTGCAAGCATAAGGTGGTGTGTTGGGTAATAAAGGGCATGCAAAATTTTAATAAAAGGAATGGCAAGGGGAGAATGTTAGATATTTACGTATTCATGTAGGGGGCGATAGAACTTGACAGACTTTGTACTTTGTACTGCCCATGTGGTGCAATTGCAGATTTTATCTTGAAAAAAGTTTAATTAAATATGAACGTGAAAAAATGAATAAAGGATTTGTGTGAGTGCCTATATTGAAAAGTGGTGTTATGTTTATTCGGAGTTTAGTTTGATTTAGGTAGGCAAAGTAGGAGGCAGAACTGTGAGATACTCCTCCTAACACTGTAATTGGCACTTACAAACTTTTTTGCTATAGCTCTTCTGTTTTTTTTCTCGTCACAAAATTCAATGACATGAAGTAAGAGATAAAAAGCAAACTCAGCCTAACTTGCACAAAGTCGAACTAAGTAAAAGTAGCCAGCCCCACAATAGTACCATACCTCGAGCCGAAATTACGTGACTTGACACACACAAACTCACAAAGTAGTGGTAGGTTATCTTGAAGTACCCAACATACATAGAGTATGGTAGTGTTTAAGCCGTGCGGAATTCTGATAAGTGCAATTAGAACATGGTCGTGTTCACCGCACTCAATCTAAGCTATTTATGTGGTAGGTAGACTGCACTACACTACACGACAACTTATACACACAAGTACAGCGTTAAAGGAAGTTGAATTCGGAATAATAGACTATATTTAGGAACACACCATATTGTACCAGTGCTTTCTGTGGAACACACCTTTATGTGAATAGGGGAATAGTATACAATATTCAGTACACGGTTTGCGAAGATTTGCACTGCTTCAAGAACGTAGAATACAGAGAGAGGGAAGGAAAATGAACTTTAAGTCTATATGCAAATTTTGTTAGTTTGAAGGTAGTAATTAAAAGTAGAAAACAGGAAACTGTATTTGTAAGTACTTTCTTGCATTTTATTTGCAAATGCTTCTTGTTTTATGCCAAAATTGTGTTTTCCTTCAGGATATGATTAAACTGGTAGACTGCATGTCACTTTGGCTCAGTTAAGATCAGGAATAATCATTTTATATTCAAATTTCAATGTAAGGCTATGATTTTCGCTGAAATCTATTGAATAGCTTAGATGGATTATTTAATTGCACCATGGCGGAGTAGCAAACAAAAAGCGTACGTATGCTTGTGATTACATAAATCATGAATTCTGAATTTAAAGAAACCTCGAACAGAACGTAATTCCTATTTACCTTATTTATGCTTTCCTCTCTACAGAAAAACTACTGGATGAATTTAACCTCTGGTTGATTAAATGTACAGATGTGCAAAACCGGCCAAGTTGCAAAAACACATTCATTTCCCATTTACTTTGAAAAGGAAGACTAATGTTTGGGAAAAATGAGTGATTTCAACTAAAATTCGCATATATCATTTTTCAGGGACGAATACTAAAATCACAGCCATGGAAAATAGCCTAAAACGTCTCTTCAATATAAAACATATGTTACACTACTGTACTAGGTATACACCTTATACTTATGCTTACTTTATATTTGATTGCTTTTACATATATACTTTGATAATGGATTTTGTAGGTTTCTCTTATGACAGCAAAGTGTAGTATTTACTATATATAGGTAAGAATGCACAGTGTACCTATAGAAAACAATGCCCATGTAGTATTGGCTACAGTGTTTCAAAGAAATGTTACATTTACGAGCAGTTCTAATAAAATAAGGTGAATTTATACCCAACAGGTACAAGAGGCAGAAAAGGAAGGAGCAATTATTCTGCACTCTCTATTCTGTAGTATGCAATTTGTGAGCTGTGACAGTCCAATAAGAAAACACCTTTTACTTCCTCGTTTCGCTCAGGTTTTCTTAAGGTTTGATTTGATTGCACGAACTTTTTGCCTTTTCGTGTTGAATTTACTCTTCTATTGTGGTACTTTATCCCTTTGAAACTTTTATTTATTTTGGCTTCCTTTCATCATGGCAAAACTAACTAGTAACTCAGCCTTGAGGTAATATAGTATTGGTTTGAGGCAATGCACATATTAGCCACGACATTACTTGGTATTGTATTTCATTTTCTGTAGAGATGTGCACAGATAAAATGAAGTTAATTTGCTTTTGATTGGACGAAGGAAGGGCGACTTTTAATCTTATACTCTCTCCTTCTTCACAATATATTGCGACTGCCAAACTCAACGGAAGATAAGTAAACTTCGGAGAAAAGATGTTATTACTGACTGGTCGTATTTGTATTGGTTTTTTCAGAAATTACATTTAGGACAGCACTCAATGCTTCTTCCCCTATCTACCAAGTATGTATATAATGTTCATCCACTATTCGTGTCTGAGCAAAACCTTACAGCTCCAGCCACCAACTATTCTACAATTGCAAACATTCTTCCTTTGCAAAATTCTTACGAAACTACTGCCAAAAGATATGAAATTACAAAAACTGCATCCTGCTCGTCAATACAATATCTGCAGAAGATATTAAATATTATATTACCAAAAAAATTTATATCAACTTACCATTTATCTTCTTTAAATGTGAAAATCTAAGAGAGAATTGCGAGCAGAAGAAGGACGGGGAAAGTCGGCGGCTCGAAATCTCACCGATAGATCGCTCCCAGGGCGCTTATTTCTTACACCGAGAACTTTCCGTTTTCTTTGAAACCATTGCAAGAAAAATAAAGAATTCCTGTCAACTGATGGAACAATGTAGATTAGGTAGCTGTTAAATTAGTAATAAATCTTTTTATTTTGTCATTCTTTTTCTAATTAGCACAGGTGGCTAAGTCTCATTAAGATAAAGCTAACAGGTTTAAAAAAGGAGTGTTGTAAGCAATAATTATTATACAAAGTACAATTTTACATGTAAATTTACATATAAATATTAACAGCAGAATAGGTTTCAAGTACCTACATGGCACACATTAATGTGTACTCACCTAAAAACTGTGTACAACTCTAAGAAAGAACTAAATACATATCTAATTAAGCAAGCTTCAACCATGCACTTATATTTGCATAAAAATCATATAAATTACTATTGTTTACCAGAACAGTTGGCTTACTCAAGTTAGCGACATGTACAATAGACCATTTAAGCACAAGAACAATACAATATAAATGACAGCCAGAACGAAACTCAAATGTAGTACAGAAGAAATGTCGCGTGGGTTTTTTCTATCCTACTTTGGCTGGACTTTTTTTCGTGTATCATGCAATGCACTGTCAAATAAAACTTTTAAGACTGTCAGGATAATTTAGGTAGTTTCTTATTAAGATTTATACTTGAATTTGCTCTTGTTTTGATTTCAGCATCAATAGCCCAACCAATCCAATGTCTATAATTAGTAGCGTGCTGTAATAATAATTACTGGGGGCTACTACAATACATGCTAACCGGCCCATTTTTTGCGTGACACAAACTACCGTGCTAACCAAACCAGTCAGGTACTGACTACTTTTTAAATGCCGTACATTTTGCTATTCACATGTCGTTCCTTTTATTTCTTTGGTTTCGAGCTGTGTGTATCAGTGTATCTAATATGTCAATCCGAATATTCTTGCAATAAGTGGTCTTTGTGCTTCCTTTTTGTGCAATATATAGTTAAGGAGGAAAAAGCTATACAGTTTGCAACAGTAATTGTAGTGAGTAGTTACTTTTCTTTTTACTTTATTAGATCAGTGCACATAATGAGAAAGCAAACATCAACCATTCCCCTGCTGTGCACAAAATGTACATTCATCGATAGATAAATACTATTAGAATCATTTATATTTATCATCATTATTTCAGTTCGCATATTCCCATTATAAATGCGCACTATAATAAAATTAATATTTTTAACTTACATTACGCCTAAACTCCCAGCATTGCATAATAAAACACACTTTGGTATTGCTCGTCGATAATTTCGCGTTTATATTTCGTTTGGCATGTCTACATGTGTGCAAAATAAAAACTGTGGCCGATGTTCAGAGAAAGAATAATTGCTACATTCGGATAATGGAGTACCTAATTTTTCTTACTGCCCAAGTATCAAATACAGGGAGAAGCTTACTTTGGTTCTGTTCTAAATAAATTAATAACTCTCGCAATGCGGCGCAGAGCTTACTAGGTATTAATACGTACACTCCTGTAGACCTGTCTGGATACCGTATGGAGCGAAAGTAGACAAAGATATGTAGGATTTCAAAATTTTAATTATTATCCTAGGGAGTTCAGTATTTGAATGATGAAAGGTGGAACAAGCTTTTGAGCAATTTCTGTAATGTAGACTTTGTAAAAATGCTCGATTATATACATTTATTATGGAAAATGAAGGCATGCATGTGGCGGGGTTAAGGCGAAAGTATGTATTAAAACGAATCAAACATGTAAAACAACCATACATATGATTACTTCATAAATTGCATGAAAAGTTTAAAAGTGCATGTTAAGGAAGCTAATATTAATAGTGATGCCAAGGTATACTTAAGTAGATAAATTCGTCCATGTGTCGCATGTGTGTGTTTCTTTGAGTGCCTAGTACATAATGAGAGAGGAAGTTAAGTGAGCTGGATTCAGTTGAGAACTGTGGAAAAGGAAAGTCAGTTGAGTGGAGAATGAGAAGGATGTAAACAGAGATACCTTGAACATTCAGAAATAGAACGTTCGTTGATAATAAATGATTGGCAAATTCCGAAAATAAAGAACGACGATGTTTGTTCTTGGAAGTGTTGCTTGCACGATATACGACTCGGCTTTTCATCCAGATGCTCAATTATACCTCAGTTTATAGCTTAATTTTAGGCTTCGCTCTTAAACTTCCATCCGAAACCCACTCTTCTGCCAAACCAGGCCAAACCTACTCAACTTTACGAAACTCTATCTAATCAACATGCAAATCATATTGACTTGCAGCTTATATGCCCAACTATTAAAACCTAAATGCACATGAAATTATACGTAAGTATAATATGTATAAGTAACCTGGCTGTTCTCTAGTAATACAAATATACTTTTATCTCCCTAAATGCCCACATTATGGTGCTGGCTCTAGTAAATACTCTTGACACACTCGTGCAAATCTTTAAAACAATAGTAGAAGTACACTGTGAAAATCTGTATCCCTACAATGGAAATGCATTAGTTTGAGGGTTCATAATAGCTTACTGTGCAACAACTTTTAATTGCCAAAAGACTCCTCAAGATTACGTACAATTACGTACGTATCTTGGGATATTGTGGATTTTATCATTTACGGATTTTCAAGGAAGGTGTAATAAATAACCAAATATAATACTTACAACACTAGGTATGTTATAAATGATTAAAAGGTAATATTGTTAGCAAATAAAAATGAATAAAATTAATTTGAGTCCCGAGGTTAACAAGAGTAAAAAGAATAAAAAAAGAATTGTGTTTCAAAGAATGAAGGTACTCAATTGTCAAAATAGCACAGTTTATAGTTAATAGTTATTTCAAAATTATTATTTTACTCGAGTTGATATTAATTTCCGCGGTTGGAGCACTCTGAATCACTACTTCAGTATAAGGTTTGTAATAAGAAGGCATTTATTTGTCACTTATTACGTAATAATATAGAATGTAATCCTGCATTTTATTGAGCTAATTTTCAGTTTGATTTTTACATAATCTAATTTTGTATCTGCAGTTGTAGTATTATATCATGAGTTATGCTTACAGTAGTAGTATTCAGTATAATGTGTCTTTTCTTAATTCTATAACAGAAATCACATTCGAGTATAGGTCGACGTTCTTTTAGTACATAGCATGCAAAATGGTTTCTTTAAAAATTCAGCTGTTAATAGTAGGCAAGTAGGTATCATTATTGAAGTTCAAGTGAAACCTAGAGAGAAAAATTCTAAATTGTAAGCAGGCTGACAAGAGGAAAGAGTCTCAAGAGTTTCAGTCATCGTTATTAATTTGAATGTGAAGCAGAGCAAAACGATTGCGTTAAAAGTTAAGCTACAGCTTAACCAGTAGTGAAGGATAATTGTTCTCTATCATTTACTTTCGCTGACGTTGTCGAGTAGACATTCACCATTTAAATAATATACTTTAGGTATCTATTTCTATCTATATAAGCTAGTATTCGAATAATGACAAGAAAATTTTAGGTCAGAGGTTATAATACTTATAATACCAAAAGTGTACATTCATGTAGCTATTATTACTAAACGGTTGTAGCTTTATGAAGAGTTATCTGATAATTATTAAATGCAACGTAGTTTATGTTATATTACATGAAATATTCCAAAAGTTCACACAAATTGGATACCAAACTGATGGTTTTACTAGAAAGGTCTTTGTCGATTGACTGAATCGAATTTTCTTTTGCTTTTGTATTAAATAAAACTGGATTGAAAAAAGTTTCATGGGGGCACGTAAATAGTATTCACCCTTAACTAAAAAGTTAATATATTCATAGCTTGAGCGTATGGAATTTGAAATGAAATGTGAAGAATAATCTATAGTGAAATTGGATTTTTTATGGATTTTGGGCACGATGAAAAAGTGGAAACCTAATTATTTCTAAAGTAAAGGAAAAATAAGTTTATTTGAGCGTTAATCTGATTTCAATGTGAAGTTGATTAGCTTTGCCCTAAAGTTAGGATGGTAAATGCATATAGTCAAGAGTCATTAAACAAAGTTTTTGGTTGGCTTAGTAAAACTAATGTAGGCTTTTGCTATTACTTTACTATGCATCACCCAGAGTGTAGTTTCTATGATATATTATTGCACATTACGCATCCATATGTACCCACAGCAGAGCCAGTATTACGTGGAGTGATAGTGAGTACTGCTGAACTCGGTATAGTGTACGTGTTAAATTACATGTGTGTACTGAGAGGCTTAGCCGCTCTCTCAAAGGCAGTCAGTCAGTATTACTCTCTATCTTTCAAGAGTTGTATCACTGTAATTGCCAGCTATGTGGTAGTGCATGCATGCTACAGCAGTAGACCTAGGTTAACTTAATGGTAAATGAAACTTGCTCAAGTTTCACGAAGGCTTTTCGAAACAGCGACGGAAAGCAAGAGTTTTGCTAGGAGAGGATGGAGACAGACAGACAGAAAGAATGATAGTGATAAGTGAGTTAAGCAGGGAGCTGAAGAGGATCGCAAAGTATTAGCCCTGATGATGATGAAATATGCGACCCACAGAACTAGGTATTTCCTCCATCCCAAGTTTGCGTCTTTGTAATTAATCTACTTCCAGATTGGTATGTGCACAGGAATTGCACAATTAACAAGGAAATGAATAGGATGGGGGCCTGTCCGTCCTTCGCCTTCCTATCTTTCAAATGTTTTCCTTTCTTTCATTAAATTATATGTAGAACTCCATTTTGCACTCTCTAAACAATAAACCATTTGTCCATTTTCCCCAGAACACATGCATTTGTGAAAGTCATCACGAATAGCACATAAGTTTTTATAATATCACTTCTAACACTGCTTCCTGCAAAGAACTTTTACAAAACTCACAACATAAGAAATATAGCAATCTTAGAGTTTTCCTGGTAGAAATCAGTTGCAGTCAAACTAAAAAGAAAGACCTGCTAGCTTAAAATGATAAATGCATGCAAATGAGAATCAATAAATAATTAAACGAATACCGAGAAAACACTGTAATTTCTTTTGTTGTGATCCCACTACTAGTGTAAGATAGCATTGATAGAATGTCGAAAATAATAGAAATTGAATTCTGAAATATTTATAAAATACGAGTATAATGCTCACAAAAATGTACTAATTTTGGCCCGATATGCAAACAATAGCGACAAAACCTGCTGATGTATACTAAATATTCGCAAATAACCAATTTCCTTTCAGACAAAGAACTATTGAAATAATTTCACAGCACATTAAGCCAGCAATAGAAATTCCCATTTTTTAGTCATCAAAAAATTAAATATTGTTATAAATTAAATTTATTCATTCATAATAAGTAGGTCGTTGGAAGTTGTATGGATATGGAAAAAGATGGGAAATGGAAAATAGTGATTCTTTAGTATCTTACGTTAAGCTGTAAATATTTTACGAATTTTGCCTAGTTTGCGTAAATGAAATTAGAAATTACTAATCATCTGAATGAAATACCTGGATGTATAGTACTCTGCTTGGAGCTAATTCCTAATAATTGTGTATGGATTTAGGTTGAGTGTGAATGGTTCTGTACATGATATTCTGATTGTACGGTATACATTATGTGATGTAATAGTAGTGATGGTTCTTTAGAAAGGAGACAATTTGAAAAGGCGAGAGAGACACTGGGTTGACGGTTACTATTCATTCGTTGTTCATTCTTGAATGCATATGTCATTCTTGCCTTTGAAAATGTTGGAAGTCAAGTGCCAAGTTCTGTCTAACTCATGACGCCCATTCAATAAATGTTTTATTCTGTATGTAGATATAGAGAAGCTCCGTTGTTCTCAGTATAATCTAATAGAAGGAATGAAATGAGACCTGAAAGTTGAAGATAGTCTATAATAAAACATAAAATTAATCTTGAATCTGTATGAAGACAAGGGACAAGACAAGGTTAGAGGAGCGAGAGAGGGAAGCATAGATTTTCTTTCTGCGTACTTCTAGTGCTCCAATACCTACATCGAATAGTAGTGTGTATCCCATCATCATCAGACTGACGAGAACGAATGCGAAAGAGACAGAGACAAAATGAAAAGAAAAAGTTGGAAATGGAGAACATTTCGTAGAATTTGATTTGAGTTTTCAGCTGAGCGGAGCTACGGAGTTTAGTTTAGGTTTAGTCATTCAATTGAATCTGTAGAGCTCTAATTTTGCACATTTCTACTTCTTTTCTGTGTACTACTTCGAGATAGGGAATCCATGCAGTATTTTTAGGCGCTGCTAGCAACTACGGAAAATGTCTATGTTTGCATAGCTAGAGAGGCAGACAGAAGAGAAGAGAGTAAAGAAGTAACACAACGTAAAGCACAAAATTTGATTCGACCTCATTTACTCACTTAGTAGTTAGTATATAACCGTGGAAAACACAACTAAAAGAAAACTACTGGTCTTGACTAACCCAAGCTTCGGGTGCATTGCAGTCCAGGAACATTTCTTGCTACTCTGTAGTACAATATAACTAACCTACGAGTGTCAAGAGCACGGTAAACTTTTTATAAGACATCTCCACATCCACAGCACAATATTATAAAGTTTTTTCTATTTCTCCTCGTTCCTTTTTCATATGGATTGGATAAATGTAATGTAATAATAGAAAAGAGAAAGAAAGAGTCAAGTCAACTATGTACATATAAGTAGACAATACCACAGAACAGATATCCACGTTATTTCTACTATTATTACAACAGTACAGGGCAGATATCATCATAAGGGGAACTGCTTTAGTCGATGGGTACCAAATATCAGTGTTATATACACAGTTTAAATGTATATTGCTGTATGTGTACAATGAACAAGATTTGCAATGCCTGCCTTGCGATGCTACCAAAAGCCAGAACACAGAGATATATACACAGAGTACACTGTAAGTCGTACCTAAGTGTGGTAGGCAAAAGATTCTTTTATATGATGTTGAATGCGAGATTAGGCAGAAATTAATTAGGAAGAGATAATGGGAAATTCTTTTCCTGCGTGCTCCCCCGTCCGCTTTTGTACTGATTGAAGAGTTGTGCTGTGAATTGCGATTGCCATTTTCTATTCCCAAGTATAAAACTATGTCTAACTCTCTTCTCCTCTTTGCTCTTCTCATTTGTGCACTCAAGTAAGTAAAGTAACTTCAGACCAGTTTCACTAGCATTATACTTTAACGATACTCTACTACGAAATTCTGCCTATAATAAATACTACGGTCGAGCGTAATCTTAGGCAAGATTTGTGTCATATAAAACTAAAACATAAAGGCAAAACTACTTGTAGACTATATATGACGCAATATTGTATGTACCATCAAATCAAGTAGCAGTTTACTTTGGTTTCCTTTCTCTTTGTCTGTGTAATGGGTATCTACTCTCTTATAAATACACCACGAGCAGTTTGTACTACACAACAAATATTATGTATACACAAGATACTAAGCATGCCAAACCAATCTAAAACTAACCAAGTCAGTTTACTTTCCAGCGCTATCATCCTTCCTAAACAACATGCTAACAATAAGCCAAATCTTATAAAGAGACGACTTGACTTTTATAAGTACCAAACTCATCTGCTTCCCCGCTCTATTTTAGATACTAAACTTTCTCTTTGTGAATACTTCGGCTCTATTCGCCAGATTTGTAGCCACTTACTATTACCATCCTAGTCTCATTCCACCATCTCGCTCCTTCCAATCAGATCATAATAATATTATTTTCTCGCTTTCAGCAACTTTCCCCCTAGTCAAACTAACATAAGGTGTGCTGCAGAAACATCCAATATGAACATGTTCTCATAAGTTACAAAATCATAACAAAGAACGCTCATTTTAATGCAATGATGTTTTGAAAAGCTTATTTTTACGTATGAATGATTAGAAACACACTAGCAGATAGATGTACATTGAGTAACACTAAACTAAATATTGAAATAAGATTTTTTTAATGACGTTTTTATGTATTTAGTCGTAAATCAACAGAAGTATATGATAGGTTTTGACAAAACTGTACAATAATTGTACATTTGTAATAGAAACAATGCAACATGCAACGAAACATTTTACTAGTTTTTTACCATTGAAAATATTAGTTTAAAAATGCGTGTTCTGTGAATTGAAGAATAAAAATTTCTTTCGTACTGGGAATTTAAGAATATTACTTTCATGAATATTAACATTGCATTGTATTACTTCACAGGAGTATTTAAAAAACCATAACTCTAGTTAAGACTACCAATTAGGTGTGCTATGTATTGGCAAGTGAAAAGGCTTTTGCACATTGCTATGAGTGTTATGTCGCACAAGAATTTAGCAATACGGCAAGGTGCGAATGAAAGAATTCGATGCGGTCCCATCTCTACCGAGCTACGGAGAAAGAGAAGCACAACGTTTCATTGCTTCACAGGAAGAAAATCTTCATCAAATTTGCTGTATTATCTCGATCATCTTTGGTTTGTGTTGGTGGTATTGTATTGGTTATTTCTTTAGCAAATAACAATGTTTATACATTGTGTAGTGTAGTTTGTCGTGTGTAGTAGGATATTGGGCGATGGAGTAAGATAAGAGAGATATCAGAGGGGAATTGATGATTTTGATGGTAACTAATGTTCAAAAGTGATGTCCGTTCTAAGAAAAATGTGTTGGGATATCCGGGAGGAATACTTGGGAAACAAGACGGACTTCAATATTAATACCCCTCACAAACGCTATACTAAAAGTATGCATCTACATAACACATAGTATACTTTACATTAGTAGTGTGATGTTACTGTGGGCGGCTGGCTATAGAGAATGCAGACACAGACACATTTACTATATTGTAGTTACTTATACTAGGGTAAAGTATAACTAACGATAGGTAGTTCGTATAGCTATGGAGTATCTTTGATCTGTATGATATTTATTTTCTGGTTAGATTCTGTGAAGAAAACAAAACAGAGATGCGGCGCAAGGAAGCATTCTGTCTATGTATCAATTTCTCTGGTTTTTCTCGATTTCATGAGAAGAGAATCTTTAGTGTGTTGGAGAATAGAGATACTAATGCGCAAAGAGGCAATACATGTTGTCGGAGAAGAAAAAGTCTCGATAAGAATCAACTTTCGAAAATTCTCTCGCTCCAATCACTTTCAATTCGCCAGAACATCTTTCCATTATAAAGGAAACAAATCTATAGACGGCGGGAGCCTTTTTTCATGCAAATCTTCTGGGAGGGACATATCCCACATCACGTCACATTGCTCTCTTTTATGTATTCCTTTACGTTTTCCTCGGTCAATACACCGCACTCGACTAAAGTCTCATCCATGACTAATATCGAATAAATTTTAAAACAGGGACAAAGCTAAAGAACGTACAGAGGGACGATTCTCCAAAATAAAAGTATATCCTCACACAAGTGAAAGTAAAGTGTCTAAGCTAATGTATTGTACCTATGTCTACTTACTTATGGAGAGATTTCACAGACACACACGCTCATTTTATTTTTCAATAAAGCGTGAACTAGGACATCAACAACAGAAAGAAATTCACCGACGGTTTGCTTTCCGGGAGATATTAGCGATGTGATGCGATGTCAGTAGAGTCTGCATTTAATAGATAAGCCTACTCTGTATTTATGAAACTAAAGACACAAACAAATATCTCACGTTGAGTCCGAGTCTCGCCCAACTCAACAGAAATTCAGAATCATTTGCTTTCTCTCTGTTGCTACATATTGTGAGCATGCACATACAGATAGTTATATGTACTTACTCAAGTCGCTTCTTTGACTCGAGTTAACTGAGATGGCTCCAAGTATTTCTGCCATAACATCAAGAATTGTTGGTGCTGCCTTCCGGTCCGTTCTCAGAGAAAAATCGACTGCCATTATGGACGCCCTCCGACTGGTAATTTATCTTTTATTCTCTTCCTTTGCTCCGTGTGAAAGCGGCTCTTTTTTCCGCCCATGACTTTCCTCAGATCGATTCCTTCACAATGCCTCCACTGTACATATAACTCCCCTCTATAGTGAAACACATGAGCACCAGTCCAAACTTCACTTACCCAGCTAGGTAAGCAGAAGCAGAGATACCTAGGCACAAACATATCTTGTATCTCTATCTATAAAACTACAGCACATGTGAATATCTGAGCAAAACCAGCACTGTACATTATTATACTTCTTCCAGTCTCTGCGAAATGCGAGTCTTACTCCAAGAGTTAGTTAAGTAAACTAAAGTAGACTGGAGCAGAACATACCACCCTTGAATTGTCCTCTCACGTTTTTATCATCCACACATCTTGCCGAGGCGCTCCAACACCTCCTTTCTCACTCACTTACGTCTCTTAGACTCACTTCCACACAAACCAATCTCAACTAATAAAATACCAACCGACCCATTTTAACTCTAACTACGATATGCTATATGCTATCACGGTTATTTCTCAAAATGAAACCTTAAAGGTACATTACCAATAAATATTTATTGCACTATAATATTGTTGTACTAAAAATTCTAATTATCGGAATTTGCATTGGTTTAATTCAGCTAGCACCTGAAGACGGATACCCCATTAACCTATTTAAAGTAGATGGTAAATATATTACAGTTTATTAAGATTGAGTACATTGAGTATTAAGATACATAGTACTGAATCTAATATTCTGTATTCGAAGCGCAAAATAAATATAACTGTAGTAAAGATTCTCAACAAATTAACTTAGTAAATAGATGTCACTTTTTATAGAGCGTGACATTTAATTCAATCACTGTCAATAGATTTTTACCACCCACTTAAAGTTTTACCGCTAGTTGTCTCGTTCTGTCGCCTACGATTCAAGGCTTTCACTTTTCTTTGACAATTTCACTTATCTGACTTATCTCACTTGAGTGGTTGACCTCTCCATAAAGACTAATGTCTACGGCCATCCCCCATTCAATATTAACGCTACTTGTTTGCCATTGCTACTAAATAAGTACCTAGTACCTACAGAACGTATGGCTCACCGAGATAGTAGCCCAATAGAAAAAACTTATTCTTTCTTCGTTCCAAGTCAATATGCATTAGTATCTATACGTAATAGTAAAGTCCTGGAAGAGTGTCTTAGTAATCGTATCTACTGTAAGTACAGCAAAGAAGTATATCTATCTCTATGTAGTGTCTGCGTTAAGAAAGACGCTTTTAGATAGATACTACCTAAGTGAATTTCCAACATGCTCTAATTTTCAAGGAAATAAATCTCTTTTATAACTGGACACTAATTGAATGTAGCTAATCTACTAAAGTACAATCGAGAAGCGAAGAGTAGAAAGAGAAGAGAGCCTGTGGCGGGTAAAAGACGAATTGTCTTACAGACGCGTAGTTATCTATTAAAGGAAAATCATCGTAAATTATTGGCTGCATTAGATTCTTGGAAACTAAAGAGCATTTTGTTTCATTTCATAGAAACATTCATCTGCACCAGCTATTTTTCTCCGAACAAAACCTATCATTGTAATTAACGAATGGTTTAAATAGATAGTGAAATATTTATATCTTTCTACAATTATATTGCAATCAAATTAAAATTGTTTTACTTTATTGACTCTCTACGAAACAACCTGATACGACAACATGAGAAAATATTATTTAATTTTAGTTAAACATTGAAGAGAATTTGGGTATTTATTTATTGGAATTTGAAATACATCTGCATTGAGGGCTTTGTGTTACTTTTAAATAAAATAAAGTTTTTGGGATGCAGATATTTCCTTATGATAATGCTGAATGCCTTCTCGGAATGAGAAGACAACAAAAACAAATGTGAGTAATAATGCACATGTGATGTCCGAGTTTAAAAAACTTGGCGAAAGATTTTATTTTTTGGTATTTTATGTATTCACTATATGTTAAGTGCTTCAGTATGTTTTTATCCATAAAAATTCAATACAGTGTGTTACGGAGAAAGAGGAAAAAAGTTTCTATTTGGGAAACCCGATGGTAAGTATAAGTATACTGGCCCTGTAAAACAGATATTAAAGACCCCATGCATTCTAATATGAAATGTACTCATTTCTCGTTGGTTGAAGTTGAAGGAGCCCAAGAAGTTGTACTTCCTTTTCTGAAGAAGGTCGTGCGTGACTCATGACAGAGAATTATATCCACATCGACCATCTTTCTTTCGAAATTCCAACGCAACGAAAGAGTGCTGGTGAAGTATTTGGAGGAAGGCCTTAGTATTTGGTTAGGTACGAACACACTTATAATATAATTCAGTAGTGTATTGTAATAATAGTTGTTTCCATTATTGTACCTACTACGAAGTGTTTTGTATATAGGAAAATAGGTACTAAAGCGAAAAAATCATGCAGTGATAGAAAAAATACGAGTTTCTCCAGTAAAAGTATATCCGACATTTTCCTTTCTTTCTTAAATGGAATGGAATGGAGAAAGCGAAGGAAAGAAAGGAGACTTTCACCCCATTTCCACTCAAACGTGACTCTTCGCTGTAGTAAATCATGTGAAATTTCCTCATCTTGGCGTTATGGCCATTAAAAATCATTATTGCTTCACAATGGCTGTTATAAATTTACAGGTGGGATGACTCCCTCCTAGTCCGGGCGAAAGCAGTATGAGTAACGTAAAGCCTTTGCTTTCATATAGTAAATAGTAACTCCGTCTTTGGTTCCTCGCCTGGCTTAGCATTGCCTTGTCTCCCTGTTTCGCGCCTGCAAATAAAAAAGCTCTTAGCCATTGCCGCAGTGCCGGCCGGCTATTTCTTCACTCTATTACCGAATATAATGTGCAGCTTACACCCAAACTTACTTAGGTACTCGCGTAACTTAGTTCCATCATCCCATGCCATGCCATGCCAACATGCACTTCATATTACTACATTATATTACGTCTATCTGCCCTATGGTCATTCGCCCAGGTCTCTTCATCCAACTAAATTCAAGTCCAACCAGTCTCAATGGCAAAATCGACTTTGATGTCCAAGCACCCTTTCTTCAGCAAACCTTCTCCAAAATAAATCCATGCCTACATTCAATTTAATGCCCAAATTCTTTTCCCCATTTCAAACTATCAAAACTTGGGCTATATTACACACACTCCAGTTTACTCACGAATACGGCTATTCTCAACTTTATTGTCGACATTCTAAAATTTAAGTAAAATTCAATAGTAAAAGTAAGCCTTGTTTCCCATTCTCAAAAACATTGCAAATATTAAACACATCTTGAATTCCTTTACTATTAGGTACTCCTTCTTTCTCTCATAATTTGCATTTGTAATTTCTTCCTGAGCTACAGTGCTGGCAATTATTTATAATTATTTTGTGTACCATGTTGATGGTAAAAGAAAAAGAACTAAAACCTACTATGGGGCTTTGAAAATTCCTTGTCACATATTTAAATATACCATGAAAATTATGCCATATGCAACAAAGATGACAAAATACTCAAAATCATGAACCTTTTTAAAAGAATTAGAAATTTTCAACAACCACTACTTAGTAAAGCGGGGGAAAGTTACTTAAATATAAATGAAATTAACATTAGCCTAATTTATTGATGCCACAAAATGCTTAATTTAATATTTTATTTCGATCTGTAGAACATTGAATAGTAGTAGAAACTGAAGGAGTAGCATATGTAATTTATTTCACGAGGTTGGCCTACATGGTGGCAAAAGAAAATAAAATTCAGGAAGATGTTCTACGTTTTCTCGTTTGTTTTCACTCATTTTATTCGTTAATATTCCATTGTGACAGTTTTGTTTTGTTTACAATTGAGCTTACGCACACACATGAATATGAATTACAATTTTCATTTGCCTGTTTCGTTTGCTCTTTGTCTTATTCTTTTCCCATTGTGGAGAAGGTTTAAGTCAAGGAGAGATTAATGAACTCTCAGTGAGTCGTCTGTGCTCCTTTCTTTACTACTCCTTGTCAAAACGAGAAATGCATTACAGAGAAATAGTGCAAACAGTTAGAGACCCCAGTCAGTTAATACGAAGTACACGTCTTCGTATGTATGAGCCTCGGAACAATATGTAAGGCATTGTAACACAACTTGTTTTATTTTAGTCTTAATCTTTCTCGTGCGAGTGTTTCGCTTTCTAGCAGAGTTCGTATTCTACAACTTATGCGTACGTAGCATATCTAAGCTTTCTAAACTAGTCCCCTTCACCAACGCCAACGTCAATGCCTATGTATACATACCGTATGTAACTATCACTTATAATACAGTTTTAGATAGAATAGCACATTTAGGTCGCCTCATTTTTGTTTCATTCTTCTTACATCACATCAGTTAAACTTAAGTTGACTATACACACTAGGGCTTCGTTGGCTTTTGTATGTTCTTCTTACTTGATTCTTTCTGGTTCTTCATTTACTATGTATTTCATAGTAAGTAGTAAGTCAGAGAACGAAGAAAGGCTTGCCCATTAGTCACAGAAGCTTTTATTTCTTGTTAAACTTACATACAGCCGTTTTTCTTATTTTTATATTTTATACGTTGTAGTACTTCTATATATTGCATATACATGTTTGGCTAATACTTCTACTTCATATAAGTGAAAGAAATACTTAATATCCAGAGAAATACTTGTATAATCTTCTCTCAAACCTTTTTTGGTATATACTTACCTATTCAACTGCAATACGCATACATGCTACATGGAGAAAGCCGGCTCTGACAGTTACACCGGTCGAGTTTCCTCCCTTATCACAATTCAAACTAAGCCACGCTTAAATCAACTACAACTTTCACTCCGAGTTTTACGCAGTATTTCCTACGTGAGTTTTACGGAAAGTACGTAGGGAAAAAGGAAACTTTCGTAGAAAGACATAGTACAGTATACTTAATATAATTTATACATTGATACACTTAAGTCACCTATAGTTATTATGTATGTAAATATGTCAGACACTGTAAGATCTTGTGGTATATGGCATAGAGTTGAGTGTAGTGCTACTTTGCTGCTAAATAAGGACTTCAGAAGAGTTTATAGAATTTTTCTTGAAAGAAATACAGTTACTTTATAAAAATACACCATGATTGAATGCAGAGATATTTATATAACGTTTACCTTTATATCTATTCTATGTTCGTTTATACCTGATGTGCTACATAGAGCTATTGGTATATTATATACGTTGAGGACGAAGTAACCTTTGCTACTACGTTTTTGTCCAACAGGCAAAGAGTTTTAGGATTTGTTACACAAATGGAAAGCAATTTAGGAATAAAGTAGCGGAGCTATAAGTAAAAGGGATATCCTAATGGTAACCCATTGTAAGATAACGAAAAAAACGAGAGAACGTTTCTTGCTGTCGCTTAGCTTTAAAATTGACAGAACAGTCATGCTAAGCCACCAAGTGTATACTGGCAGACGGTTACGGCGTATTATTATAAACAATGGTAGTGCAATGCAAACAGTAATTCAAATGTCCTTCACATGTTTCAATCCAAAAGGTGGGGTTTATTTTATCCTTTTGTTCTGAAACTCGACTGTTTTGCTTTCTTGACTTATTTATTCTCAGGTAGGAATAAGCTAATGTTGCTGAGCACTAAGTACACATTAGCTTGAAAGCAATTTTAATGACAATGAAATGGAACACTGTTACCTAATACCTTGTGGCTTAGTGTGGGTGAATTTATTTTATTTTTACGAGCATAGTATCCATATACACTTGAACATCACTTACTTACTATAATCACCATTATATTACAAACATATTAAATTAATAAACTAGATATTTTGAATGTATATTATGTGTTAACTTTTTTAGTATTATAGTGTGCATTTCAGTTTCAGTGAATATTACTCATTACTATTATCGTCAGTTCCCTAATTCAAGACAACTCATTCACTAGGTTCTCATAATAATACTGTATAATAATATATTGTGTAAGATTATTTACAGAAAAGTGCAGTATGATGTGTATAACAATACTGCAGAGTATACATGCATGAAGACACATTATGTGTTAGACAGAGTAGTGTAGTGAATGTAGGTACTTGTAGTAAAGAACACATTCTTAGGTAGGTATAGCTATTTTATAGTGAGTGAGTGAGCAGTAGTTTTCTTTGAGTCGATCTAGTTTCCCCAAACCAGAGTTCTCTTTTTGCAGCGTAACATAATATAAGCAAGGACTGAATGCATTACTACTGCATATATAGTAAGTGAGTGAGTGAGTGTAAGTAATGTAAACGTAACATAAGTATAGTCATATATGAGTTTCTTTCTCCTCGTCTTCTCGAAGAGTCTGCTCTCCTCCCCGTAATTCCTTTAGTTGAAAGCAATGATGCGAAAACGGAGATAAATCTACAGAAAAGTCTCGATACTGACGCTCAAATTAAGTAGATGGAAAGTTTGTGTTAGGCCAAAGTAATTCAGCGACTCCGTGCTTGTCATGTACTAATGTTCCTTTCAATTAAACGAAATCTTCAGCTTAGTTCGTTTAGTTGATAGAGTCAAAGCTTCGCTAGCTCCACTTGCTACACTGGGTTATGCTTATGCTATCCACATTTTATACAGTTCATATAAATATAAGTGGGAGTGCCATATCCGCCGTATTTATGTACGGACTAAAACAGCATTGTAAATACTCATGCATAGGTAGATAGTATACCATTAAGAACACAGCAATAGCATGTCATGCCATCATGTGCTTTTCCTTGCCTATTTTATTCAATTCTGCTGCTCCGTATTCCTATCGTATTGTGTTGTAAGCAAAACATGTATCGATTTAGTAGTTCAGTTCCCATCGAAAACCATATATTTTATAGCTGCTGTATTGTGAGTTTAACTACCATGCCATGCCACTGACTGCATTGCATCTTCCATCCAACTTCCAATCCAGCTCAACCAAACACACTACAATCCAATTCAACAGCATCACTTTTATATGTTCTACAATCAACTCACTCCTCGTCACAAACTATCAACTATGCCTCCTAGATACATACCCAAGCTGTATCTTAATACTTTTTAGTGCTCTACTCCTATGTACCTATATTATTACACTATATACATATTCACTAACAATCACTCGTTCACTTTTATTTAGTACAGCCAAGCTTAAAGGATATAATACTACTACTAAAGCTATACATTCTGTACTAGTAAAGATAAATGAAGATAGTAAGTAAGTAGAAGAATTTTCAATGCGATAGGTAAGTAGTATATTTATGTTAGTGAGTATGCATGGAGAATATAAGCGTTAGTGTTCTGGGTTACTTACTTAACTAAAGTTTCTTCCTCTCTTTTTAGTACTAACTACAAACAATAAACTTAATAGAGGCTAAACTGACAGTTAGTTCAGTTAGAAATAAAACTACTTACATAAAGAAAGAACGAGCGAGTCTAATACGTTCTACATCTATAATAAACTGCGTAGTATTATGCAGTAAATGAATGTACATTAAATTAGGTAGCTCATACAGGAAACCTTGGTTCACTTCATGTATGTAGGTGATAGTTGTGTGGACTGTACTTTCTCTGCCTACTTTCGTTTCGCAGAAAACCATTAACAACACACGTACACAACTTAGCTGATGTAATAGAAAATAGAATCCGATAGATAAGAATAATAGTCACTTAGATTTTGCTCTGCTATTATTTCCTGGGTAGGTAACTGTTACTCGTTTGGCAAACTCGTGGAAACTGTAAAATGGAGACAACGGGAGCGATTACCTTCTATTTTGTTCTCTTTTTACAACTCTCCTCTCCTCTGTTCTGCATGATGAACTACAGACAAAGAACTATTTTACAAGTGTCTACGCACATCAAAATGAGTGCTCGATTCAACTTAAGTATTTACGTGGATTTACTATTTTACAACCGTTTCCTACTCTCGTAGCCCCACAGCACAGCATATGACAAGGACAACCTCATTTATACTTCTACAGAGATACAAATCGGGTTGGGCTAATAAAACCTGGACTTTTCAATTCACTTTCTGCGCTGCAATCTTGAGAACTAATTTTTTGTCATGCTATCTGTGTGCCGTATCTGTATTTTAATTGGGAAATAAATTCCATGTACCTCTTACTAGGTTAGGGTAGCCAAAGTAATTTGTTATTGTATTTAGCGCATTTTCTGTCGTCTGTTTTAAGAGTGTAAACTTTTGCCATCAAAGTAGGTATCTGTTTTATTGGGTTTGTTTAAGACCCGATTGTTGAATATGATTCTGGATTTACAAATGGTAAACATTTGTGTCTCTGGTTCTAGTTTGTAGAGTAGACTTGAATCGAAACTACAGCCAATTTATTTAGGTACATGCATCCGCCTACGTTAGAGTGAGTTAAGTACCTGTGTTTGTGCCTGTAGCAATTTTGGATGGGTATACATAATAGCACAATACAATTTACTAATGTAGTAAAATACTTAAGTTGTTAACTACAGGGGAGCGAGGAAGAGAATTTATTTTAAGAGTGAATATATAAGTAGGTAACATTTATAGTATAGGTGCTTAGTAGTTATTTGATAGGAATGCTGGGAAACTGAAGTGATGTGAGCGAACGACAAAGGAAAAGAACTCTTGGAAGAACTATCTTCTTTAGTAGGGCATCACACATACAAGTACATTAGTAGAGCTGGAGAGCAGTAGTATTCTGAGTTGGAGGAAAGCAGCAACACATCAGATCGGATTGAAAAGAGTTCTCGGAGCTGGAAGAGAGATGATTGCGAGCTCGACTAACTTTCTCCGGGCCTTTTCACCGGAGATTAGTTACGATAGTGCGAGCGTTCTCTATTACTTTTTCTATTGTGTTGCATTGTAGACACGGAGCTGTTGTGTTGTGTTGTGATGTAAGTTCAGTCGAATCTGTTTGAGAGTATAGCAGGTAGACATTTATACGTAACTCGGGTAAGTACGTAGAGAGAGCTCATTGCTATTACTATTAGTACATATTAGCTCTCTTTGGTTAAGCTGAAGTGAACTGATGTTGAGTCGAGTGAGTGAGTGAGGAGAGCTGAATAGGACATGGTAGCTTAGCTACAGTACAGGGACTACTTACATAATATAACATACGCAAAGAACACGAAGCAATCATCATCAGCCTCCTCCTCCTCCTCACTTTTATTTCTCCTTTTATGCTACAGACTTCAATTAGATGCTTCGGTTCCTTTCATTTCATAAGGTTTGGTTTCCTTAGTTTCGTCTAAGATACGCTTAGCCTTCCTACCGTTGTACAGAGTACCGAGTAATAATAATAAGTAAGTGAAAGAAAGGAAGGGAAAGCAAGAACAGTCAAGACAGACAAGTCGAGTCAAGGCAAAGCCAAAACCATGCCACGTCATGTCAGGGGAGACTCCCTTCCTTCCTTTCCCACATTGATATATTATATGTAGAAATCTATTCTCTTTTCTATTCACTATTAACAGACTTCTATTAAGTACCTAAGTAGCTAGCTACCAACACACTCCTCTAAACCCAACATAACAAAGACAAGACCACGCTTACGTCTATCACTACACTTTACACCACACACCAATATAGATGCACAGTAACTAAGCTAGCCGACCCTTCCACAGACGACAAAAAGAGTAATTGTCAGTAAAAGTTGTAAAGTACGTATCTATGTCCCTTACCGTAATCTCTCGCTATCTAAGATATACTCCAGGCTATTCTAATGGTATTACTTCTTATTGTACCGTCGTCCTCGTACTTACTTATGTATGTATTTATTATCAACAGCCCTTCCTACAGATATAAGTATTATAGGGAGTCTAATATGTTATGTACCAGATTTCTTTCTTTCTCTCATGTATCAATCGACTCAACCAATTCAGTTCATTTCTGGCCATCAACCTTCATAGAGTGTATCACAGTTACATATGTAGTACCCACTGGGTTTCTTTTGTGGCCCATAGCTAACCATTTTGGAGTTAAGCAGCAACCTTCGTTTGGCTATCCGTATGCTATAACTAAGCAGTGTCTATAATGGAATACTTAATACTTACAGTTTAGAATAGTGTCTAACTAACTAATGTAAGTATGGGATGGACGGCTATGACTTCGGCTTGACTTTCTCCTCGTCGACAGCTAACGATCCGCAATTCCTCCACTTCATCTTCTCTCTCCTCCAAGTATGTATGTATGTTCTCTGTTGGATTGGTTTGGCGAGGCAATACACTGACTCCAGATCAGATCACATACGTAAAATTCAACCAAGAAAGGCGATGCCAATATCTTTAGTCAAGTGCATGAAAAGAAACCAGACTCAACAATCAATGTTCTCTGCTCACCAAACCAAACCAAATCATCCAATGGAAAGTACTCAATTTCTCTCACAACCCAGCGTCCCCTTGCCCCTTGGTCATTATCACTACCATCCACTTCTAAGGCTGTATTATATAAATACCCCATTCATTCACAAACACAGGCATTCTTTACTCCAACATACAGTCTTCACTCTCATTAGGTCCTATTTTATTTTTACAAATGTCAAAATTACGTTTTTCTCGGCAAAATCAGTTATCAAATGTCTCAAGTCATACTAAATCGTTCTTTACCTATGTTATGCATTGTTTTCATGTTTTAAGTGTTGCTAAAAAAGTATAGTAGAGTTCATTGACAACTGTTTCTAAATATTAACCAGAGACATTAATTTGTAATTTGTAATACGTTTAAACAACATAATACTCAAAACCAAATAGGTTCGTTAGAACTCAAAAATGAATATTTTCGTCCAATAGAAACGAAGGGCAAGTGCATCAGAGCTACATGAAGTCCGTAACTAACTAGGCAAACCCTACCGTATGTACACTGTTATATAAAAGGCGTTATTGCAACAATGCAAATTCTGTTGAATCTTCACATTAAATATTTGTATGATTATATCGATATGTTGGGATATCTTATGAAACTCTTGATGCGATAGGTGAAACATTAGTTTGAATAAAGTATAAGTACATACGCAGGCATTGTAAAGTAACTAAAGAATCTGTTAACCAATAATAGGCGATGCCAATATCTTTAGTCAAGTGCATGAAAAGAAACCAGACTCAACAATCAATGTTCTCTGCTCACCAAACCAAACCAAATCATCCAATGGAAAGTACTCAATTTCTCTCACAACCCAGCGTCCCCTTGCCCCTTGGTCATTATCACTACCATCCACTTCTAAGGCTGTATTATATAAATACCCCATTCATTCACAAACACAGGCATTCTTTACTCCAACATACAGTCTTCACTCTCATTAGGTCCTATTTTATTTTTACAAATGTCAAAATTACGTTTTTCTCGGCAAAATCAGTTATCAAATGTCTCAAGTCATACTAAATCGTTCTTTACCTATGTTATGCATTGTTTTCATGTTTTAAGTGTTGCTAAAAAAGTATAGTAGAGTTCATTGACAACTGTTTCTAAATATTAACCAGAGACATTAATTTGTAATTTGTAATACGTTTAAACAACATAATACTCAAAACCAAATAGGTTCGTTAGAACTCAAAAATGAATATTTTCGTCCAATAGAAACGAAGGGCAAGTGCATCAGAGCTACATGAAGTCCGTAACTAACTAGGCAAACCCTACCGTATGTACACTGTTATATAAAAGGCGTTATTGCAACAATGCAAATTCTGTTGAATCTTCACATTAAATATTTGTATGATTATATCGATATGTTGGGATATCTTATGAAACTCTTGATGCGATAGGTGAAACATTAGTTTGAATAAAGTATAAGTACATACGCAGGCATTGTAAAGTAACTAAAGAATCTGTTACTCAATGGAAGAGAAAAGTTGGAAAAAAAAAGATTTTCCATGAAAGAACTTTATTATTTAGAAGGAGGAAGAAAGGTTTTAAAAACGTTGATAGATCTACATCTCCTTAAGTACTGAACTCTTAGAAACGAGACAGAAGACGAGAAGAATTTGCGAAAGTAAAACAAATCAAGCATGGATGGATGTCCCCTTCACTTTTCACAAACAGAGACGAAGGAAGACAAGATAGGGAGAGAGCCAAAAAGCAAATCTTTGTAGAGATACATTTCTTAGACAGACACGTTTCTACACACTCAACTAAAGTACACAGATATCTGGTTGCATAAAGCGCACTTATGTTTTCCATTTTATTCGTCCATGCTATTCGATCCAAACGGATTCCATTCTGAAAATAAACAAAGAAAATCTCTACACATTTCCCTTGAGATATTTGTTGGGATATGTATGAGGAGTACTCTATTGCAGAAATATCTAGTGCTGTACATACATTACGTACTTGTATTTATATTGTAAGCGCTCCGGATATCCATACTCCTTCTTCAAAGCTTTGTAAAAAATATCTGAAAATTTTAGTTTTTGTTTATCTCCATTTCCTCATCTTCATTCTTCTCTCTGAGTGAGTAGTCTCAACAGTCCTAACTCCAAAACTATCAGAACAGTATTAGGCTCCCTTCTCTAAAAAATAAAATAATACACCCAGAACTGTTTATCTTATATCTACTACTATTCCAAATGTTCTCTGCTTTGCCTCTACATTTGTTTGTACACATGCAAACAAAGCATTTGAACTTGAACAATTCATGGATCTGCAATCCCGTTTCATTTCTTCCTTTCAACTCTCTCTTCCCCACGTCACACGTATACTACTTATTGTTAGTTAGACCGTTGCGAGAGATTGCTTTCACTTTACAATGCTTCACTTAACTTATTCTCAAACACATACATACGCTCATAAACCTTGCAGTTACTTCACATTCCATAACTAGAATAGAATCCCAGAGTTGTGGAAAATAATGTATTAAGGAAAACAACCCTTTTAAACTATTTTGAGAACCTAGACAAAAAGAGCTATTCTAGTTTTTGGACAATGTGATATACTGTAATCAGATTTTGCAAGTTAGATCAACAATTTCTTTAGAAAATTATAAAATTCAAAATATCTTGGAAGGTGGCTTCAGGCATGATTTTCACTGTCATCAAATGAAAAAATTAACCTTTATACTCTTCTTGGAGTCTCTTTTCTATAAAATATTTGGATATTTATAAAAATGCATCGCTTTATGCATTGCATTCATGTTGTAGTGCCTATTACTGTTACATATTACTGCATATTACTATATTACATATAAATATTATGTTTTACTTTACTACATTCTAAAAGACTCCTACATACAGGACGTACTTTTTTAAGTAGTGCATAGTAAGCATTTAGCCGTACAGTCATATTTAATGTTATGGCTTACATTATTGTTTACTTTTAATATTTATAACATTACATGTTTTAGTATATTAGTAGTAAAACTAGAGAAAGGTTTTCCTGAAAGTGGAATTCCTTGCATTTTGCGTGCTTACCTGAATTATTGCTGCCGATACTATGAATGCATGTAAATATGTGTATGTATTTAGCTAGCCGTATAATGTATAGCGCCCGTGTGAGACTATGCAACTTTCCTAACACTCGCACTCCCTGATGTATCTGCTTAATAACTGTAATAATGTAGGCCTGCCTCAAATAAATACATGTCATGCAATTTTTCGTAGCACTGTGTATTAGCATTACGGATATAAGGTTAAAAAGTTTGACATGACATATAAGAATGCAGTTAACATGGACTTAAATGAAAATACCTGCTGGTCAGTATGCATAAAGCATCATTACCCTTGCATTATGAATGCCACTGTATTAATATTTTACATCGGTATTTATTTTAATGTACTACATATCACAGGTGTGCGATGTTTGTTGTCCTTAGGTTGTTATATAAATTTATTTTGCTATCCAATCTTTTTTCCATTTATCCATTTATTCATTTATCTTTATCATATTTTTTATGCATTAATAATCATATTTCCACATTTGGCACTTATAAATTATTTACATTATTATTTACGCCATATTATTTACTCCACAAATTGGCAAAGATTTGTTATATCTTTTCGAATTTTCATAACATTTTATTTAATACAATAGGTACCTTAACACCGAGTACGTACAATGAATTAGCATAATTCACTGTTACATCTTTTTTATCTTGTATGAGCTATAATAGTAATTAACACGTAGTAATTACATGTTACTTTTGTATTATTCTTCGTGTAATAAAGTAATAATACCATAATGAGGTTGACGTAATGACGTATATGAAACTACGCAAATGCAGAAATAGTAGGTATTAACATCTTTCCCAATAGCAAAATATTATCTAAAAGAAGTAATAAAGTAAAACTTACGATAAACAAATAATGATGACGCTATTATAAACAAATGATGGCCATGTTGGGTTACATTGGGGAATTCTGATACTAATTAGGTATACGACTTTGCAGTTTGCACACAAAATACAATACATAATATTACGAAATGTTTTCACTACGAAACCAGTGTAACCAGAAAAATTAGTTAAGAGCCCAACTTTGGGAAAGCTGTCTACATTTTTGCGTGTACGTAGTCTGCTCCTAGAAGTATTTGTGTGCTTTATCTGTTCGAGTTATCCAGTTAATACCGCAACGTGGAGGGACTTGTAGCACAGATGTAGTAAAGTTGGTATGATTGCATTTCCTTTAGATTTTGTGAGAAAAGGCGATGCGAGTTAAGTATTAGGGAAAGCAAAGCTCGGAATGTTGTACGGAATATTGAAGAGAGCGAAGAAGCCAAACGAGCACATATTTGAGTTGTTTGCAATGCAATCGCTCCAAGTCAGTCACTTTCACTCAGCTCACTTTTATCAGTCAACAAACATAATATAAATGTGATAGAATGTGATACGCCATTGTGACGACGATTCGTCATGTATTAGTGTACAGGGATAAGAAGAAAATAAAAAATTGACATTCCCTCACAACCGAACGAGAACACTAACCTGTAGACACGTATGCGCTGCTAACAATATAAAGTAGATATGCATTCTCGACTTTGCACTACTTCTACCTAAGGGCTAACATTACAGATAAAAATAGTAGTAGCAAACCATATTATTGCAAATAAATATTCGCATTCAGTAATTTACTTTTTACTCAGACATATTTAATACTCTGTATAATAAACTACCTGCCTTAA
Organism: Yoshiicerus persimilis; assembly: GCA_020352615.2. Lineage (NCBI taxonomy): Eukaryota > Metazoa > Arthropoda > Collembola > Entomobryomorpha > Tomoceridae > Yoshiicerus > Yoshiicerus persimilis. The sequence continues at coordinate 35,762,199 of CM036941.2, read as the reverse complement.
GCAAAGTTGTTAATCTTCTTGCTACTACTTTATTGCAGTATTTCGGCTAACTTTCATATTATTAAACACAACTATCAGAGAACTACTCGATTTTATTCTAAGGACTTACCGAATGATGCGAATGCTTGCTTATATAGGTAGAGAATTCGGTATTTTATTGTTGTATTATATCTTTATTGTGTTCATTATGGTTTTGGGGAGCATAGGAAAGTGATGTAGGTAACCCTGTATATTTGAAAGGATGCGAACCTGACAAATATGTTTTCTTCTCCCTCCCATCACATCAGCTTATTGTTACACGCGTTACCTTCCGCATTACTTTACTCACTCACATCAGATACATCAAGTAACAGCACATGATAGATAGCTCACGGGAACAAACGGGAAGTTATGCTATACACTAAGGAAAGAAGAGTGGATGCTACAAAAAGAATTCTGACGTTGACACTTTGTAGACAGTTTCCAATATTCCAATTTCATCCATCTAATATCTGCTTACTCTTCTTCACTCAAGTACAAGGTATGCAATATGTATGCAGGGAGTCGACGAGTGTAATATAAATACAGCATGCAAGTGCATGCACACTACAGTAGTGTTGTAATGTAGTAACAGCAATAAAATACGTAACATAGTTCCTTCTTGTTAGTTACTGTACTTGAAGTATATTCGACATCCATACAAAATATTTCACCATGTTTATATATCTAGCTGGAGAGCAATGTATGAGTACGCAAGAGAATATCAGTAGTACAAAGTAGACTTACTACAAATTGCTCTCTATTTATTTATAGGCATGAATACTGGAGTGTATAGGTATGCACAAGTCTCCCGATTCAAAGTAGACATTCTTGTGTGCTTGAGAGTAACTCAATAAGTGAATAAATAGCTCCTTCTCATGTCTTCCTATCAATATCGTATCATCATCGTCTCCTGTATTCAATCCTAGTGCAATATCACTGAGATAAATTCGTTGTTGCCATCGGCTTATTGTCAACGATATAATCTCAGACGATTGACTTCAGTTCAGTTGGCTTTATAATAGACTCAAGGCTCAACGTAGGCTTAACCAAAGTGCACTGGCAACCTATGCCTACAAAAATGAATTTCATAACTACACGTTTTACAATTCACATTCAGTTTACCATTGCATTCAGAATTCACATGTCACTAATATTTAGTATTGATTTTTCGAAAATGATATTAAAGCTATCAGCTATGAGATAAATGCTTCAGATAAGAAAATTTAAAAGTCATGACGATTTTCAGTATTGATGGATTAGAAGACTTCTTAAATTTACCTGTAAACTTGCGAAAGTCAATTAGCAGTCGCTTTGTCGCTTATTTAAACTGCTGTTAATTTTTGGCACTTTTTCGTTTGTTATAAATGTTGTGCTCCTTTATATAAAAAGCATTTCGCAGACTACGTTTGAAATTTTTGTCAACATCCCTATTTCAAAAAGGTTTCAAGAACTGTGAAAACCATTTGTATCTATTATAAAATGTCATGGGTATACATATAAATAATTCATTGCACTGGGAAAGCCATATAGTAGAGAAATTGATTTGGCTTTTTGTTGCAGTTGATTGGAACGGTGGTAGTAGTGAGTCCCAAAAGTGATTGCAATTTTGGTTTTGTAGCATAGTTGTAGTGGCTTAGTTAGGTTGTGTTATGGTCGATGTGCTGGAAGGAATCGACAATTTTTCCTTAGTGAAGCTAATTTACTTGTCTATGTCTATGTCATGTTCCATCTAGCCAACGGAACAACCAACTGGTAAACTATAACAAAATAGAAAACTGAATAAAGTTTTTAGGAAAAACAGGAAATACAATAGTTTGCGGCTGTTCAGGCAGACTATCATAACTTACTTATTTCAGTACACTGGCACTTCAAAAGGCTCTAATTTTATGCCACAATATTTTTCAAAGCTCACATTTACGACTACTTATCAGATTCAAAAAATATTTTATAAAACATGGTTGAATACCTTTTCTTGGGAAATGTAAGGCAATGATGATTTTGTTGTCAGACAGGTACCTTATGGAGAAACAAAAGAAAAATGTCTTATGTACGTGCACTGTTATTTGTGTAGGTTGGCGGTTCTTATGAGCAGTATAAGAAAAAAGTAAAGGCATATTTCAAATATATTTTCAATCTTAGGATATTTGCTTTATATCCTTGAAAACGATATCACGAAATCTGTACCAGTACAAAACTAGAAATAATAGTGAAGTACTATTATTACTAGACGAAATAAAAGGTAGGAGTAGAATACTACAATACTAAGTCTTTGTAAAAGTATTATTACAATATAAGAGCACTATATACCTCGTAATACGTATAAGTATCTTACGAATACAAGATAGTATCCGGATACATAAACAGATATTGTACGGTAGTAGTCTTAATGTAACACAATATACTGGAATACACAGATCTTATTTCCGTTAAAAAAGAGTAAAAGAGAAAACAGGTTAGAGACAGACAGTGCTTTGGACTATTTTCAATGCATTTTATTTTATAGAGGGAAGAAATAGAGAGAAAAAGTGCTACATATGCAAGATCCGAAGGATGGACTTGAAGGAAAGTGAATTTAGGTAGGTACCTGTTTCTCAGTGACTATTGCTTATAGTGATACATTCTAATATCAGTACTTACAGTCTCCGATCGACAATAGGAGTAGGAAAGCAGGAGAAGCTGACTGAGAGTCTAAAATAGTAAAAGTATTATACTCCTGTGCTTGTATGTCGTTAGTAGGAAATGTAAGGTGGGCGATTGGGCTTCGTTTCGTTTGGTTTCCTTCGGTTGCCACTCGTTGTTGGGAAGGTGGATATACTTTATGCAACGCTATGGCTTGACTCCCATTCTATCCATGGATTTCCACTTGTGTGTATCCTGGAAACGGAGAAGGTTGTATGTCATTCTGCTTTCTGTTCGTTTCAGTCCTTCCCCATGCTTTCCTCGAACACCCGGGCGGATTGGGTCCACTGAATTCAATAAAGCTAGTATTTCCACTGAAATATAAAGTAAGGACAAGTTAGGCTTCGGTTTGAACTAAACTCATGCGAACTGAACTCAGCTGAAATGAACGCTGAACTGAACTTCTTGCTTTTAGCTTCAATTTCCACATCACTCTGTTCTTTCCTTCATTTTTCTCTGTATCTTTAGCCAACTCCTTTTTCTATCTCGGGAATCTTTATTGTCATATCTTAATGTAACGTAATGCTTAATGCTATGCTTTCTACCTATTGTTGTAGCAAGACTACGGTTACATTTCATTTATAATGATCCTAGTATGTATTCGCTGTATACAGAAAAGTTACAGACCTGTTAAATAATGTGCTGTACAGGCTGTTGCCTTTGCTCCACTGCCATACTAAGATCATCCTAAGAGACCCCACCAAGTTATTTCAATCATTCTGTTCCATTCTAATGCATGAATGAATTGCAAAGTCGTTAACACACAATTTAAATTACTTCTAATCGCCCCATTGTGGCACTGCAGATATCGCAATGTATGTAACTATATTTTCTACAATACTAAAAATACATACTTTGTGCACTCATTTTATATACTTAGGGTCTTTACAGGGAGCATTGGGTTAGGTATGTTACTTGGACGAAAATTCCTTAGTTAAAATATCATATTGGTTGTATGTATAAGAAAAAGAGACTAACAATTAAATATACTCAACGTGGTAAATATTCCTAAAGTTCATATCCCATTTCCATTTTTTTTGGTTTTACATACCTAGCTTTTGTAATTACAACTACCTACATTGTCATTACAAAGAATTATGGTAATATTAATAATCCTTCCTGAAAACCCATATGGAGTTGTTGTGCAAAAAACTGCAGTATTGACTATATAAAAATTCCCATGAAAATATCTTTAATGAGTTTAGGTTGAGTGAAGAAAGAGAAAAAGAAGATTGGTAGGTTCTCCATTAGTGAAGTTACTTGAAAATAGATTTACGTTAGAAAACAAACGCAGATGTAGCATGGAGCCATGATTCTGAAATTAAATGTCCAATCCGTGAGAAATCAATTCCTGTCAAGTTCTAATGACAAATGTCAAATTTGTCAGTTCGCAACAAGATCTTTAGTTGAGAGCATGACACGACACAAGTTAGGTTGCATTAACCAAAAGAGGACTTGTAATCAGAAGCTGACTAAATACACAGACTCACTTACCTAGGGAAGTAGCTCTGCTGCGTATACATTTCATAGCATGCAATTAGGCATGACATAACACTGCAAAGCAAAGCGTCACACAAGAACACTTTGAAATATATCACTTCCGTAGACTTGACTTGAATTTAGTCGACTTGACTTGACGCTCTGTCTGACTTCTTGCAGAACATGTCTTTTGCTTAAGTTGCTCACATCAGAAAATACATTCACATTACATCAGTCAGTACACATGGATAGACAGCAGATAAAAGACTCATCCATGTATAAAGAGCACATCACATCATTACTGTTATCAAATGTAATGTAATATAGAGGACTAGTTTGTTATGTTTACTTTGGCCCAAGAACATCCATTTATCCATCTCAGATGTCTAAATGACTAACTGCGGCAGACGACGACGAGGACACACATCCTTCATGAATACCTACTTTCATATTCAATACCTACAAACTTATGTACATACCTATTCAATCCCTAGTATCTATACGGAATATCATTTCCGAAATTTTCACTTCTAGAATCCAGTAACTACCATCTCCGGCAATATAAGTGCTGCACTGTAAGCTATGTAGTATGTAGGTCCACAATTTCAAAGTCTGTACATTATATAGATACTACAGTACAGATATACTTTCACAGAAATAACTTAAAAACGAAATGTGTGTGCCTAGTTGATTTTCTATTCGTTACAGTTACTTACATTTTAAGCTTTCTGATTCCATGTTTTTGCATGAATATGCCAATGCTCTTTGTCGAATCATCTACATTTTTAGATATCTTATACTAATACTGATACAGTGAATAAATAAACAAAATCTTATATATAGACAATAATATAATATATTTTGTTTTGAATCTTATATAGAAGTTATCTAGATCTCATAAATATAAAGGACTAAAATACAGCTCAACTAAATTCAACAGCATAATGCTTTGTAATAAGCGGCCGAAGAAAAGAGTTTCTTCTGTGTCGACCTTTAATAGCGCACAACCTAACTCTTGCTTTGGAGTACGAAATTGATATTCGCTAGTTAAATGTGGTGTACAAAGTTCTAAATAGTAATATGATTTTATTTGATGTGGCTTTTTCATACAATCTATGGATGACTGGTACTAGATATTAGATATTGATGCAATCTATAACACTTCAATATTGATTTTCCGAATGAGCTGTTGTATAATGTATTGTGCTTTATAATTGAAAAGCGTTGTAAGACAGACAATATATAATTGGAATGGCTTAATGTGTAGTATTAATATATCTTACATTATTTTCTTCATATTGAAATCTTGCATAGGTATTTCATCAAATATTCGTCAAATTTCAACAAATCTCTAATTTACATAATTTTAGTATCCAGAATAAAAACAAAATTACCATACTTTAAGAGTATCCTACTATTTCTGTTATCAGAGGAATCAAGTGAGAAAGTCTTAAGTTAAAATATATGGGATATTTCGAACGATTATTAGCATGGAAAGTTGGTAAATGTGAAATGAAATGTTGTGTTAGCTGTGTAAGGGTGGCAAACAAGTAGAGATGTGAATCTCATTTGACTTGGCCCAAACTGACGAAGTAAATGTCTTTTTGTAAGCTATGACTATGGGATTCAGTCGGACGCTTAATAAGGGCGGGTGTTACCACCAAATTGCATCACAGCATACAACAACCCCTAAAGAGCAGGTAAGGTATTATCTTTATGCTGTTATGTTGGTTTATCCTTTACATTACGGAGGAAACGTATATTGTCTTGACTATAGGACTTGAAATACGTATAATTTGTACAGTTTCCCAATATAACACTTACATTGCCTTAATAAAGAAAATGTACAACTTCTAGCCTTTAAAACACCTCCGCCTATATTCCCAGGAGGTTGTAAAGAATCAGGACGTATACAGTGTATTTCAATTTTTCCGTTTTACGGAAAGTGTTCATATTAGAGGGGTCTAAGCTAGAGAACGGCATATCGTGTCCTGTCGTCGTACAAAATTGTGATACGAGATACTATCTGATTTATCAGCAGATGTGCATTCATTGGTGAACATTCTATTGAACATTGGACAAAAATTATTTACTTTGCCACATTATTTGTTCTTTACGACAACAGATAAATGTCAAATTAACCGTGGCGTGGTTGTTAGTTTAATGAAATTGAAATTACTATTTTCCATTGTATCCCATCAAACCAAGGGAGATCGTTTCTTTCGCAAATAATTTAGCTCCATGTGTTTCTTTATCACCAAAGAGCAGTTTCAATGAGAAAAATAGAAAAAAGTTGTGTTTTTGTACACATTGCAAACTACAATTTTAAAACAGAATGAAAATCCATGTATATTTTACGTTGTAGAGCATAAGGCATAACACTGATCACACATGTTGAAATGCATTAAAAACGCATCATCAATAATCAATAGTATTTACTACATGACATCAAAAATTCATCTTAAAATTGGATGGTTCCTTGATTATTAGTAAACAATCGTAATTTTACGATCAGCAATGTAGGAGTGTAGCATTCAGAGTAACACGAAAATTCCAGTAATAGGGATTATCAAACAAAAAAGACTTTACCACCTGAAATTCTTAATATGAGATTTAATTCTGCTGTTTAGTGTAATTTTCTATTCGTTATTCAATATAGATACAAAGTTTCATGACAATAGAAATCGTTAATCGAAAATAGTGCATGTGATTGAAAAAGTAGATCAAAAGGCGGATCGGAAGAGTTATTCAACTCGAAATCACAGATAGAATGCAACTAACCGTCTGTATGTTTACTGTCTTGTAGGGCTATTTGAATTCAATGGACTATGGTAAAACCCAGAATGATGACATGTAGGAATTGAAAGAGCATACAATAACGACGAAATTGCCGTTGGCTTTATATGGACAGGAGGAAATTAAATATCGGGGACTTTTGTGTACATTCGTTTGTGTAGTATGTTTCCATGAAAGAGCAAAGTTTACATGAAATGAAGATAAGATAGAAAAAGAGAATTTTACCTTTCCAATTTAGAAGGGACAGCATTGGTTTTATCTCGTTTACTCTGATCTGCCTGCTCTGGAAAGCAAAACATATAACAAACCCCTCTTACCTTACCCAATAACGTCCATTGATTCCTCTACAAAATAGGAAACTGGCCGAATGGTCTGCAGCTGTCCAATGATTGAGAGTTTATTTTATTTCATCCTGCTATCCAAACAAAATGTATGTACCAACGTATCAGTTACATTGCATAATATCCATTATGTATTACGCAATGCAATACAATAACAGCAGCCAACGTAAGTAGCACATTGAATTTATACACAATAATATACTTTTCCACTAATAAAAAGCTATCAGGAATATTTTGTAAATAGTAATGCTGTTAGTGAAAGGTATTGTAATTGGAAGGATGGCTTTGGTAACAAGAATCATTTTTCTTTTGATAGCGGATGTAATAGTAAAAAGACATTATTAAGATTTTGAAATCTTCGAAGGGAATGTTTGATAAACAGAAACTCGGATTGATAATTGGATACCAAAATAAATGCACCGTTTATCAACTACGGAATATCCCTAGGACGTTTCGATTTTTTGGAATTAAAGGAAAATATTGTCCTTGCTTGTACAGATGTGCCTAACGGAAGGTCTTCATTTTGGCAATTTTAAATGCTCTTTATGTCCTATAGAGATTTGGTTTGGAAAAGGTGAACAGGAGTATAAAGTGCACCATACGGCAAGATTCCATATGTGTGGATTGTGATAATTTTGTCATCAGAAAAGACTGTGTGTGTAATTGCCTGCTACGAATTAAAACGTGGGAAAGAAATGATTGTACGACAATATTGTGAGAATAAAGCCCAGGAATTATGGAGAAGTTAAATATTTAATTAGGTTGTACTATAGATATATGTAAAATATTAGGGAGTTTGAGTTTTAGGTTGAGAACTGTGACCCTTTATGAAAAGAATGCGTAAAATGTGTATAGCAGTGCTGCATACATAGTAGTACAGAAATGGAAAGTTTCGTGAATCATTTATTATTACTCAGAGCACACACATTGATCAGTAGATAACTATAGAGGAAATCAGAGGATCTATGTACCTAGTTGGAGGTACATATTAATTAATTTTCTTTGAAAGAGAATGAGGCAGAAATGAAAACAACATCACTATCCCTACTCAGAGTTAATGATGTCCTATTAGAAAACTAACTAGCTGGCATGGCGTATTAATGATATTGAGTGGGTATTTCGAGGAAAAACTACTTCCAATTATCAAAGTTAAAGAGCACTCCATGGAATTTTGTCTGGGAAGCTTATAATGTTATAATACTTTACCTTAGCTACTCATTTGTGTAGAAATGATAGGATTTGTGGGAGCAAATGATCGTCATCAGTGAAATACAATGTTCTGTGTTGTACTGACTCGATGCTGAGTTTCATTTCAATTCTGACTGAAAGAGGTGGAAAAGTAAGCAACCTAACGAACAATAACCCAGACTGCATGGATATTTGACGACCTAACCTTTTCTCCCGAAATACTCTCTACTCTGTCATATATATTATCTCGCTTTCTCTCCTCATATCATTGTGCTCCTGTTCCGTCTACTCTCACTGCTAGTTTTGTAATGGAAGCTCTTATAGAATAAAAGCCTAATTTGTCTACGTCAATTTCCTTCTTTCAGTCTCATTTGATTTGACATCTTTATTTATCTTAGAGATATGTGCTTTATTGAAGAAATGGCTTGAGAGAGGGAATAATAACTCAAACCTTTTCCACTGGAGAAAACACCTACTTTTCTATAGCATTATCTGAATGAGTCACTAACAGACAAGACTGCTTATAGTTATCGTGGGCATACAATTTTTATCTGCATAACAATAGTAAAATGTATTAGGATTTTTATCTCTAGGGAAAGCGACATTTATACTAGTAAGTGTATAGGACTCATTTTCTACCTGGAGTTTACTCTCATTTCTAAAATTCTCCTTCCTAACCAAGAAGCAAATATTTTTGCTAAAAACTCTTTTGTTCCCTCAAATACATTAGATATAAATAGCAAGCATGCAGTTTACAAAACTTTCAAAGCATAACAAAGAAAAGGGAATTTTCTATTACAGACTCACCATGATTTTCCTAACATTCACAAATTCATCTAAATTCACGTTTCCAAAGCGTGTGTGTTACTCAAACTTCCTACAAGCACAGATATGAATATTAAGAATATTAATGCATATGATGTATGTGCATAGCTAATCAAACTTCAACCTACATTTGCATAACACAGAATGAGATAATATCAGAGTAAAACGAAATGTCAAAAATAACATGAAATGTGAAACGCAACTTCAGTTTCACTGATTTTCTTCTCTACAAAATATACCTACTTAGCAATTACTTTTCCACAGCCTATTCAATCATTGCATGGCATTTCATGTAATGTAACAAACTCTTACACACAAATAAGTAAATAAACTGTATAATAGTATATACATAAATATAGCCTTACAAGAATAATGTTCATTTAAACAAATATGAGTGATGATGATCTATCCGTTTATAACATTTTTAGACATTTTTATTTGTATGTTTATTCCTTGTGGGCTAAATCAACAACAGTATACTCTATACTCTACATTATGTCAATGTACCCATCCGTTTTATTTGCACATCTATTACAATTCTATGTTTGTAAGAATGCATTATTGTCATATTAATTGACTAATTTGTACTGCCCCATTAAACATTAAGCTTGACATTTCTATTTATTAATTATTTCCTACTTCATCTTTTTACCTGTCCTTATTAGTGTGAATACTCATACAATTAGTATTTGTGACAATATTTTATCTTCTCAACTACACTTCTCAATACCTTAATAATTGTCCTTTATATGACCATTCAAGAGTGTTTTTTATTGCAATTGATCTAAATTCAAATATCAAAAATGATTTTTATCGTTTCACTTTACTTATGTATCAAAGCAGAAATATATTATGTTGATTTACCTTGTGGTACCTACCTTTATAGGTACAATGAAAGCAATGCTATTAAAGTAAGTAAATGAGATACTAGCTGAAGCCTGCACCACAATATTGACAGTTGATTACATTGGTAAAAATGAAACACTACTAGGAACTTTGTTTTCTCACGCTGAATTGACTCAGTATGCGAACATTTCTCTGTCAATGTGATTACTCAGAAAATTTATTACCATTTCCTGCATGCGACCGGTTCTGATTAGTTTTTACAACCTTACTAGCTTTCTTTTTATTTGCTATGTACTACTTGCCCCTGAACACAAAATCGGCAGTAATTTTCTTACTTATGATATGATTAGGTGTACGTGCAGTTGTGTTTTCGTATTCTATTACACATTGTCTTTCCTTTCCCCAACCCACCAACTCATAAACTTTTTGTAAGCTTGTTTTTATATGATTGTGTCCAGTTTATTAGTTGCTTATGTCCCTGGACAATCTCTAATGTACTATACTAACAAATTATTTGCCTTGCGAAACAAAACAATGCTAGGAACATTTACGTTTACAAGAACACACAAGGTAGGCTTCTCACATTTTGATTTTGATTGAATTTCTATGGTATCTTGATTTTGTTAAAGTGATGCCTGTGATAGTTTAGATAATATGGACTTCGATAATAATGTACTTACAAATTCTATTATTCCCAAATAAAAAGGTTAGTTTTCAGTCAATCTACTGTGTTTATTTATGTACTGAACGTACGTGACCTTTATGCAACACGGTGAACAATAAAATTAAAGAAAATTTGGATGTAATTACTCGTCGTACTATATAGCTATTAGACCTAAAAATTCACCTTTGCATACTCAATATTATTGCCTAAAATAAGATTGGAGTTAAGTAAATTGCAAACATGATTTCAACAAAATTCATACGCATTGTCAACAGTCGTAGTCAATTCATTTGACTGTTCCACTTTTACAATGCAATGGAAATGTAAGGAAGGAAGGATTACTTCAAGTCGCTTGAAAAAGAATTCGTGAAACACTAAGAGGTGACTCTGCTAGATTAGTGTTTTATTGAGTAAATACCCAAGATATCCTAGTAAGATTTGTTATACCTGTATGCTTGTGTTTAGTGTAGTGGCTGTACGAGGTAGATTTACATTTTCTGTTAAGTATTTCCCAAGGAGTATAAACTTGGTATTGTTGGTATTTTCCTACTGCATTAGCAGTTTAATGGAGATAGTTGAAAAAAATGTTCACCAAAATGTATTGAAATGTATTATATAGTAAGTTAGTGACAGCACCGCTGTTTTCTATAAGCTCTCCTGCATTTAAATGTAGACTTAAATGAAATAGTCCAGAGCTCTATGTAACATGTACACATAGATAGAATTTAGAAATTATACAGCTATATTCAAAATTTTTGTGACAAAATATATTTTACTGCATATAGCAAAATTTAAAGCCGTAACACATGTATTCAGAAAGTTCAGAGAAACATCTGTATGATTACTTATAAACTTTCTCCCATTTTCAACTGGCACAATATACATGTTGACAATGGAATACTAGCGGCTACAGAAAGTTGCATAAACTATGCACGCGTTAATCAGTTGTATGGTTTAGAGTATTCTTGTAGTTATACATAGAGTGTTAGCATTTGCTTTTTGCTATGTGCAGCAGGAAGACTATTACCTCTAATTAGTTAGGAACGTCTATTCTTTGTTTTTACATTTTGAATAGTCTAACTCTCAGGATGGAAACATAATGTATTTAAAACTAATGGTAAAGAAATGTTTAGGTCTTAATGAAAATGATGTTATACAATTTGGAGAGCTAGACAATTCGATAGACTAATGAGTTCGAAGAATTATCTTGGTAATGAATGATTTTCTGACAAGACTACACAGCACAGAGTTTGAATCTTTTCGAGTCGTACTCTAGTGACTAGCACTTTACTATTCACTCATCCACCAATGAATCATTCACGCTGCATACTGATTGTGAAGAACGGAATTGTCGTGTAACCATTCCATTTCGCTAGACGAGAAGCTGTTAAATATCTGTCCGCATTTAAGTAGAGTTAACTCTGAGTGCAGATGGCAATTAGTTAAAGTGGAATCATTTTGTCATGCAGTCCATACAATTAAGTAATCATCTCTTTTGTACATGTACAATATACGTAGTAATTGCACATGTATTACATATACCCAAATCTGCTAAAAATAGATAGGAGCATACCCACCTTTCATCTTCGAAAGGGGATACCTTCTGAGAGGACTCATGTAACTATGTATTTGTGGGGAAACATTTTGTAACTGTAAAATGAACTTTCCACAACAACGAGCAAAATAATGAGCATTGAATTGCATATTATGGAGCAATTTGTGAAGAAATTCTGGATGACATCCATTATTATTTCCTAAAAAGAGGATTTCTAAAAAACATTTGTTGTTTGTGCACCATAAATGATGAATTTTCTATACAATGTGTAATGATAAAGCAATTTATTCATAAAGGATTCGTTTTTTGCAAAAAGGGGCCACAAAAGGGTTGCATTAATGCAACCCAATTTGAGTCAAATCTTTCCTACATTCCAATTAAATTCATAGTGTTCAGTCACTAACTATGTGATATATGTAGTAGAGACGATCTCTAAGGTAGATCTGCAGGTATAGTGAAACAGGCATTCGATATTAAATTACTTTTAGTATGATAATTTGTGTGAATAAAAGTACCTCATAACTTTGCCAGCTATATTTCTTAGAGTTCGTCATTATGACTTGTAAAAGTGAGCTCATGTCACATCACTGCACTATAATAACAGTAATAAGAGAATGGTAGTCTAGGTGAAATTTAATCGACCTCAAATGCCTTCTTTCTGCATCATTATGTCCTATCCATGGATTTTCTACTGCCTGCCTGGCGTTTCCCTTTCCCGTGCTCCACTTTCTTTCCTTCATCTTCCCTGGCCCAGCTTATTCTTTATACAGAACACTTTTTCTATGTTTGCTTATGAAAGCTATTCACTGCTTTACTGCCAACTCAAAGTACCTGATGGGATGTAGCATTAGTGTTAAGAGTCTATACACTCCTATAGAATTCTGCAGCCGAGTTTCATAGCCGGACTACTTACACAGATACTCATAGACAGGTATCTATTCCTATAGTACTCCTGTAGTTTATTTTTCTCAGCTACTACCTTACTTACTCTGCTTCCGATGAAAATGACTCACTCAGGCTGACTAACTCAAGTTTATTTGAAGGATATTGAGCATTAAGTCTCTCTTTCAGCTTTGCTTTACTAAACATTTTACACAGGAAAACGGATGGATTTACTTTTACTCGCTTTAATTTCACCAACGCAGTCGATAAAGTATTAATTTTTTTATCCAAGCTATGAAAATGATAAACAATTATTTTACTACTATGTTAAAATGTAATGTAGAAATCTTGCACCTTTTACTATTGTGCTCGTTTAAGAATCATAGTGTCCATGATGTTTTGTATTACAATAATTACCTAATAGAGTAATCGGGTACTGATGATCTGTGGATTAATATTGAAATTAATATTTAAAGTATTATCCATTTTTAAGAACGGTAAATTAATGGTAGATAAATGAGAGATTTAATGAAATCGGATTGGGGAATATTTAAATGCACCACATAAATACTGAAATTCCCACAAATGAAAATCCTTAAAATGCCACAATTATATGAATCTGCCCCGTTTATATGATTTTGCCATATAAAGCCTGACTCAACCCTATAAAACTTGAACAGCCCATGTTGTAAATTGAAACTCCCACATATCTAATGAATTTTCCCAATATTTTCATATAGAAAAAGTCACCACAAATTTAGTTGAAATTACCACAAGAAATGTGCCACATCATTAGTCAACAATGCACGTTTAATACTTGTAGAGTTAAAATTACATGTTTTCTTAAATGACATTTAAGAAGTAATATATTATTGAATTGAAACAAAAAATAAAATAATACAACATTTGCAATATTTACAATAGTGATGCTTACTTCACTAACGCAGCCTTAGCCTTCCCAGACCTACCACTTTTCCGTTTTTGACCAAGTGGAATTACCTTGTCCTCCAAAGGTATAGTATCTGTACACAATTTAAGCCATATAGCTATGCCTAAACTATGTTTACATATAAAGTCTTTTTGAAAAGAGGGACATGTACACGTTGCATGTTTCCAGTCGTTTTTAGTAATAATAATACAATGTATCGAAGGTACACATTCAACATATTTGTCAAATGTGACCCATCTGCATTTCTTACGCTGATTTAAGTATGTATTTAACATCTTATCAGTAACTGTAATTTATTGGTATTACCTGCGGCAGCCACATAGTATGAAGTCATAGCCCCGGTAGTACTAAACGGCACCCCCCAAATAAAAGGCACCCCCCATTAATTTGACCTTATTTTTAATTGAACACTATAAAAAATGTATCTACATTGAGGTTTGTATATTTTTATTAGGTTAGGTTAGAAAAATGCGCGTAAATGTGGTTGCCTTAATGGGGGTGCCTTTTATTTTAGGGGGTGCAAAATCCATTTTGGGGGTGCCTTTTAGATCGACCCGTCATAGCCCCCGATGTTTTCAGTAATACAGTTCTATCTTCCTTAACAAATTGATAGGCAGAGGTCCATGACTTTAAACTTGGAGTAGGTGTTAATGCAAAAGATTTTACATTTATGATTTAATTATCTATCTAAAATATTGCAACTGTTATATTATTTTATTTTTTGTTTCAATTCAATAATATATTACTTCTTAAATGTCATTTAAGAAAACATGTAATTTTAACTCTACAAGTATTAAACGTGCATTGTTGACTAATGATGTGGCACATTTCTTGTGGTAATTTCAACTAAATTTGTGGTGACTTTTTCTATATGAAAATATTGGGAAAATTCATTAGATATGTGGGAGTTTCAATTTACAACATGGGCTGTTCAAGTTTTATAGGGTTGAGTCAGGCTTTATATGGCAAAATCATATAAACGGGGCAGATTCATATAATTGTGGCATTTTAAGGATTTTCATTTGTGGGAATTTCAGTATTTATGGGGGTGGATTAAATGGCAGCCAATCGGATTTTGGTTGTCTTATACACATTTAAGTTGCGTAGTTGAATTGGCTGTGATTGTGAAAGGTTGTTTTTCAAGTAAGTTACAAATTGTACGAAAAATGATCAATTGCACATGTTTCGTTTACCTGCTTAATGATATTCTGCAAAATTGAAATTACTATTTTATTACAAGCTCGGTTACAAGAGGTAATCGTTAATTTAGGCTGGGACGATAACGCTATAACATAGTTTATTTCGAATTTGTTCATATTAATGAAATGTAGCTGTGGGATTTTGTAGGATGACTTTTAATAAATGTTAGGGTATTTGCCGGAAATTAGGTATATTTATATACATAAATGTGTAAATGATGTATCTGTACGTAAGAATAGGGAACCGGAATTGGGTTTGATATTCAATTCGCGCACAACTAGTGAATGTAATGAATGTATGTATACTAAGTGTTTAAGCGAACGAAGTGAGTAATGATTTCTTCCATTGCATGATTAATATTCTGTGCGAATACTGCAACAAAGTTCTTAGTGGAAGAAGTAACCGTTGTAGGTTGGAAGAGAAGGAGCGTTAGCTAAACTAGGCTGGCTTAATCACTGTTTCGCACGACCAAAATAGATCTTAACTTATGGTAGGAAGGAACGTCTGGATTTCTGCAATGTTGATAAAATCGGACGGAAAGCATACTTTTGAAATGGTCTAGGAAAAACTTGGACTAATTTTGCCAAGTACGCCATATGCAAGTTTCTTGCATAAATTATGCATTGTGCTGCATTTGAGTAAATGATGTAGGAAATAGGAATGGTAGACAGTGTTTCATGAATGAAATGAAAATCCGGCTCTGAAGCCCAATTGTCTTAATGTAGTTTGACTATCTATAAATATGCATTATGTATTTTAGTGGAACAAAAAACAAGTATTTATGTTTACTTGTAAGTGCAGTACATTCCATATCTGCGTGCACTACAAATTCGTATGTACTGTATACATATGAGAGCCACAGCTGCTAATACAAAACTAAACTTTTACGTAAAGCTTTACATCATAAAATAGTAAGGGAATTTTGTGTTTTTAGTCATAAATAACTTTCGTAAAGTATTACTATATGTAAACTAATATAACCAATGTTGACGTATAGGATGACGCAAGAAAGGAGAAGTAAGACATATTGGATACAAACATTTTGTTTGCATAATAGTCACTACGACACAACGAGATAGAGACATAAACGAGCAATTTATGTATGCTACTCAGGGGGCATTGTGTCTCTTTTGGTTTCACTTTATTTATCTACGTGCATTCCTATAAGCTAATCTTTGGCTATGGCTCTGCTCTACTTTCGTACTCACCCGAAGAATATCCACTCTAATCCACACACTATACAGTAATCATAGTAAGTATCTGGAAATCTGAATGTACGACTCATTCTATTGAAACAGACTTATTGTGAGATACAGATGCAAGTATTTACATTGCAGTGGTGGTGCATAAGGCCTAGCTCACATAAATATACTAAAAGTGCAGAATCAATGCACTGCAGTCTGGCACAAGGCAATGCATTCTACGTTGTGAGCGATCTTGAACTTTTTTATAGACTGCGATGCGGTAGTCGTTTGCTCAAATCAAAACACTATTAGTAAAAGCTCCAACTTACTTGACGGTGTACACGACGACCAAGCAGTGGGAATGTTTTAGGCTAGTAATGAAACTTTAGATTTATTCTTGTTTATGGCAGTTTAAGCAGGTTACTCATTTTAGCTAACGAGCGAAATAATTCGTAAATTTAGCTTATTTATAAAATTGCAAATCGGCTAGTAATGCTAATTTTTGTTTGTCTTTCAAATAAGGTATGATTAATTATGATTATCTCAAAGTTAATATTCAAAATTTAGATGAGATGATGTTTAACATAGTGGATATGTATGAGGTTATGTAATATTTAATATTGGACACTTATCCTACCTTCATCATCTGTGATCTGTGTAATGTACATAGGTTAAAATTATCTGTAATGTTTAACACGTTGTTTATCAGTTATTGAGCATCGACATAAAAAGTTTTGAAATAACCGTCCGTTTGGCCATCACAGTCAGTATCCAACAAATTTGGTGGCAGTTCTACCTACTTGAAATTCCCTGATACTAAGTGAACTTTCTTAGAATCTTACTAGAATGTATTGCTTGCTAACAAAATTGTAAAAATAGACACAAGAGAATGACATTAAGAAATTAATTTTTGAAAAATTTGGAGACAATGAAGAATTTTGCATCTTTAGTACATCTTTGCACTTTATTTATTAAAGCCTAAACCCAAAATGATCAAGTTGATTTTAAATTCTTAGTTATTTGCCTTTAAGTATGCAAATGCATTCGTAGAAATGCATAGTATAAATTACTGTAGTTTCCCCGTAAGTGTTTAGCAAACAACTAGATGAAAGTTAACAGGAAACAAAATCCAATATTCAGGGAACAGTCACGTTTCCCGTAAATGTCACACAATATCATAAGACATACTATGTAATGTAAGTAGTATATAAGCGAAATAACGCATATGCATTAGGTATAAAAAATCCTGTGCAAGGTACATGATTCAGTGAGGCAATTATGTTCTAATACTCGTTGAGTAATATGTATGATGCTTTTCTTGGAAATAGTAATCATGAAGTAAATTTTGTCTCAATTGGAAAGTCTCGGAATTCAGAATAATAGGGCATTATGGCTATTGGCAGCAGAAAAAGGACAAACTGACTGACAATCAGGAAAGGCACATGTAGTTCAGATGCAGATTGTAGGAATTGAATCGGACTGAATTGAATTAAATGGGGAATTAGATTTTCTATATACTGTTGACTGTGACTGCAAATTTCCATTTAAAGTTCATCCCCTCGACTATATACAGTGAGTTTATTTATATGGGAAAGAGAGCAATTGCCTGCCATTGAATTACACTACACACAACACCCAACCACATCTCTACTTTCTATACTGAAGGACATTATTATGAAACTCTAGTCTTTAGTCTTCACTTTACCCAACTCAGTTCTAGTTCTACATACTTCTGTCACTGCATTTCGCATTCTGATGAGTACAGGGCCAACATTCTATATCTGTACCTTTTGAAATTCTCATATTACAGGGAATAATTTTGGAATTTGCCAATTAGGGAAAAACTCCCAGTGCTTTCAGAGAATTCCAAGTAAAATCACTGCCAATTATCTTTTCAATTTTACTACAGTTATATCTCAGTTCTGCATACTATGTACTATGCCATTTTGTCATATATTTACAACAGAAGAATCCAAACAATGGAAAAGAAAATCTTTCTGATGCATATCAGCCTAATGCCAGTTCAATAAAAGATTTAAAAAAATTTTTTCATGAAATTTATGTAGATTCTACGAGTATCAAAAAGTTAGGGTAAAAATAATAATTGACACGAATTAATTAGTTCAGAACATAAAATTTATTTTTCCAGTACACAAAATAGCGGAAAAACTCTTGTGTGACCCTGTATAAAAAGAAGTTAGTCAAATGAAGCCAAAACTGAATTCCCTTTTAGCGTAGGTATTTATACTACAGATTAGAGAGAGCCAGAATGAACGCTATTAGTTATAGTAGACTAGCTGTAGTAGCAGTAGTCTCTCTCAGTAATACTGTTTGTACACGAATTCAACACTTTATATTCACACAGTTACTTTGCAGTTTGTAACACAGTACGTATAGAACACTGCAAAAGGAGATAGCCAGCGGAAGCGTAGTGTGTGGTCTGGCTGCTATATTAGTTTATATTTGTATATCTGCCTCCTACATTATCCATTTGTTTGGTTTACTGTGTTGGTGTAAGGGAAATCTGGTAGAGCATAGACATAGACACATCCACATGGCTGCCTTGTTTGCCTCGCCACTAACATTCAAGAAACTCTATCCCCTTAGCCTACTTTTACTTTCGATAACTTTCTTTTACTTTCCTTATCTGTAATATGTTCTTTCTTATTTCTAACATATGTATAGCATAACTTTGACTGTATAACACACAATATCACACAGTATTGCAAGTACTTTGATTTTGCCTAGCTGTTGCTTGTGCCGAAACTTGTAAGTAAATAAGGGACTTTCAACCAGTGACGAGACTCCTTTCTTTTGTTTGAAAACTTTGAATTCTCATTTGCTCACTTCATAGGTTCAGTCTGCAGATATTTAGTTAGTTTTTCGTTTTACTTTTAACTCGCTCTGACTTTGACGCTATATTGATCAAAATGTTTGTTTTATCCTTGAGATGAAAAACACTAAATAGTTTTGAATGTGTCTGCATTTGCGTACAGTAATTTTGTATGCTTGTATATCCGTATCCATGTCATATTGCAATTGTATTACGTGCCGTAGTGAATTAAAAGGTAATAAGTTCTTTACAAGTAATTTAAGCATTCTTTACAGGTTAGTGAATCTTCAAACGACAGAATTCAAAAATAAAAACTCAAAAAATAAAATTTCTTCTGCAGGATTTCCAACATAAATTGATATTTAATATTGCTGCACGTGGGAAAAAATCAAAGGGAACTTTGAAAGGTATCTACAGTGAGTTTGTTGCATTATATATGTAGATAAAAAAGGTGAACCGTTTGTGTTGTGTGCAAAGGGAGAAGCATAGGTGTATACGACAAAACAATTTTAAAAGTGCATTTATTTCAAGTGAATTGTTCATTCATCATCCTTTGACTGGAATCCAATCTGAGCCACTTCATATTCAGTAGAGCTGACTTTGTTCAGCCTAGCTTTGGCTTTTGACTCGAGTCAATTCAATAAGATTCGATTAGAGTTTCTTCAGTTGAATTCGCTATTGCCCTACTCTCATCTGTATCTGTACGGCTTCTACTGTATTCACATCAGTAGCTCCTTTTGTTGGAGGGAATAAAAGGGGCGCCTACTCAGTCAACTCAAGTCACTCTGAATTTCTCGTATTTGAGCTTGGACTTTCCTTTGTATTCGTAAATGTATCAATACGTACTTGGAAAAACATATAAAGTCATATTAGAGATACCATTAGGTATTGGAATATGATAGAGAAGGGAAAAGAAGGGTTAAGTTGGTTCTCACGAAATAATATTGTATAAACCTAGTTACATATTATATTGAATGAGAATATGTGTACAATCGAATGTAATGCCACGCACATTTTAAAAAGGCGCTTTCTCTTTGCTTTCTCTGAGGAAGTTTAGATAGGGACTTAGCGACAGAGACAGGAGAAAAGTTCTATTACATTACTGCTCCATATGTATATGTGGGCGTGTTGTGTACAGACGGGAGTCTATATAAGTAATGCACGTTGATAAATATATGTATGTACCTGTAAGCACTCGTATAGATAGAATAGACGAGGAGGACTAAGAGAGACGAGAGTTGATCTAGATCGTGAGCTAAATAAAAGTTAAAGTTGCTTTTCGATGGGTTGCAAAGAAATACTTTAGTGTAGCGTAACGCATGTCGGAGTTGGTAAGGTTGCATTGCATTGCACTACATTACATTACCTTTCTTTTCTTTTGGTTACCGGGGTTGTGGCTTTTGCTTTACTATGACTTCTTTCTTCCGTGAACGCTTTTCGGCGAGATATTGAAAGATTGCCTATAAATTTTCTCCGTCTTTTCTCGAAAAGAGAAAAAACTACCTCTGCGGAGGTATTACTTACTTTACTTACTTTGCCGACAACCTGCATTACATTACAGGGGGCATGGCAATGTATACCCATATGTTAGACTCGTTCGTACTACACACAATGAAATCCTAGAGCACGGCTACAGTTTCACTCCTAGGCTCTGTAACGATGTACCCTACCCATCTATCCTATTCCATTCAATTCTAACTCCACGAACACAAACTAAACTAAACTAAAATCTGTCGACTTTCCTTTGAAAGTTTTTCATTCTAATTTGTACGATTTTATTGCGCAGAAGGGAAACTTTCTCTCTCTTCATGTAGATATACAGAGAAAGCAAAGAAAGCACAAATAGGCACATACCTGGATACACAGACACATATACATACAAATAGCTACACATTATACGTACACACAACTAAAAGTAAGCAATTGTATTCCAAGCAGTATTCAACGTCTTTGTACTCCAATACTCTAAACTCAAACTATAATGTAATGCTGGCTTGGCTTGCCTTCGTTTGCTTAGTCGGTTGCGAGGCATTACTTGGCTACATCCTATTCATTCCAATCCTATACATCTATTTTACCAAAAGAAACTCACATAATACAATACAATGCTGTGAAAACTCTCGTAGCAATGTAATGTAACTCACTCCTTTGTAGTTTATGTAGTTAGTAGATACCTCACGTTATCTCCCTCCTCATAGCCAAGCCTACCCAAGCCACCTATGCAACAACCTTAGCTAAGCCTACATTAACTTTCAATACTATTACACCCATATACATAAGTACAGGTATAGACGGACCGCGGATATACATAAGTAAACTGGGAAGATATACTGGAGCATTTATTAATTCAGGAACATGGCAGTGTTTACGATCACGTCGTAAATATTGCCATTGCCTTCCTTACTCTTTCATTCGGAAACAAGAGAAAGCATTAGTTTTTCTCTCCACTCTTACATTACTACCTACTTTCCTTTCCCTTTCCTAACCATAGCTTAAAGCTCACTACTCAGCATTACATTACACCAAATACCTAAGTAACATACACATCACATCGTCAAGCTCTGAATTTCCACAAATCGATACATATATTTATTGCTACTCTCTTACTTTTAAACAACTCCACTGTCTCTATTTCCCTTTCACAGTAATGATTGATTTCTTTCTAATACATGTATACACGTTATTAATGCCCATGAACTTCCAAGTTCTGTTACACACATTTAAGAAGCTCTTAGTACAAAATAAAAATATGTTCTACGTTGTACTTGCATATTGTCTTTTAGTACCATGAAAAATAAAATAACAAAGGCTGAACACAAAATGAAAAGTAGGAGATTTGAATGAAGAAGGGAAAGAAAATAAAAGAAAGCATTTTAGAGTGTGTTTTTTGTCTAGTTTAATCACTGGTTTGTCTTTGTGATGTCGTTCTACTTAGTATCTTTGTGGATGACTCGATGGTTAAGTCAGAGTGAACTGAATTGACTTGGTCTCATCCTCATCTACTCTGTCCTGACAAACAAATTGGACTCGTGCTTTCCGTTTTCTAGTTCTTCTGGTTTATGTGGTTGTCTTAAAGAAAGCTATATTAAAATGAGCCCTGGGCAAAAAGGGTAAGAGATAGAACATCTCCACAGTACAACTGCGGCAGAGTATTTCTACGAAAATGATAAAGACGAGAAATAAATGCAAAACTCTAGATGTTTTACTTAATGTACATACTGTGGTATTACATTGTACATCTCAACCTTTCAAAAAATGCCCAAAGGAAAACCACTAACGGAGTTGCAAAGTTTAGTCGTGAAGCTCTGAATCCATTCAGATGACAGCCTTTGACCTCTCGGCATTAACAAAACACAATGCCAGATGTTAAGAGGAGTTTGCAATGTTCCCAATAATGAAATGCGCACAGATCATGCACTCTATACTGTAGGGGAACCTCATATGCCATACAAAGATACATACAACGGACTTGCAAATATAAAATGTAGTTGCTGAGTATGCCGAGAGGCTATTTCATTTATTTACTCTTTCATATAACCTAGATTTATAAAAAAATGTATACTAATATTTATATAAATTAATTTGCATAGCTAAGCATAGCATACTAAATGTTGACAAAAGATTTTCGGCCTTCAAATACCCACTCTATCTATAGAGATCCCAAATGTTCAAAGCTGTGTTGGCCCTGAGGTTTGCCTTGTGTATCAGTTCTTATACAAATCAGGAAAATCAATCATCCCTCAGTAGTGGCTTATTTAAATTTTAATGTCGGGAACTAAAATCTCCAGATGGGAAAGATATTTGACGGATCCAAAAGTTTCAAGAAAGTTTTTTAAAGAAATGCCAATGATTTTTAAAATGGGTACTAGGGCGCGAAAAGGTTTCCTGAAGACGCGACTCCGATTGTTTTTATGTATATTTTGATAGGAGACCAAGGGGAAGATATTATGAAGCGATCGCAGCGCTTGAGATTTCTGTTTAAATACTTAGGTCCCTTCTTAATTCCATCCATTCTCTTGCAGAGAAAGTTGTTTTCATGACTTATCAAGTCTATTCACAGTTTGCATAATCTGGAACTCAACTTTAGAAAATAATATTATTCTAACCCTAAAAATATGATCTAACCTTATCTTTTCGAGATATTTATACTACGTTATATAAACGATGGTATGAATTTCTTATTTCAGAACTACCTACTGCAACTTTCATTCATACACAAATATACTCTAGCCTTATCGGTTTAAAACATTATTATAAATATAATGTATTTTATTAGTAATTTTAGAGCAACTGTTCGCCTTATTGCAACGTTGTTATTGTAAAAGCATAAAAAATCATTTACATCTGAAGGTATTACCATTACAAAAGCTTAAATATATCTGGGTATGCAGAATTACAGCATTAGGAATGGGGGTACGTGTGTATCTATTATCTATAGAGCTATTTGTACATTTGCTGAGAAGATACATGAGCACAGTGGGTCTGAGGACGAGTCACATCAGATCGGTTCAGAGCAGAAATTCTAAAAAAAACTGCGATGACAAAAGCAATTCAACTGTAGATAGATTTCCTTTTCTACATAAATATTCCATGGGCTGATACCCATAAACGGTATAAAATGAAGACAGTTGAGCTGAATGCAATTGAGGATTTGTATGCCGAAGAGCTTTGCTTTCCATCATATCTTATGTAAATTCGTTGAATGAAAGTCTACCTTTTCCCATAGCGATTCTGGAAGCAATCTATTCAGACTGGTTCAGATATTCATAACACGGTAAGGTGGTGAGGATTTCTTTTAACAAGAGTTACATGTATGGTGAAAGCAGTGAACACTGTAGTGTAGGTACGTATGTCATTGAAACTGCACTTATGTATAGAACGTGAAAGTAGTTTATACAGTTATGTACTAAAGCTCACTAGAAGATCAGCTCACATCAGTTGAGTTGAGATGAGACTGCCGTGTCATGTCAGATATAGGAAGACAGAACAAGGCCGAAATCCTACTCTACACTGTGGCATGAGAGGGCGACCAGACTTGACTGCCTCCGCTGTACCATGTACCATAATATACAATGTACGTACTATGTAGGTCCCTATCTGTGGAGTCTACGTACTTATTACTTATCTTTGGAATGGAATATCTTTGAACAAGTAGCTAAGACAGTCTTCTGTAGACAGTAGGTACTGATGTCTACAGAAGAGACACATAGAATGTATAGAGATGGACTGCTAAGTAAAGTAGCCGCTAGTGGAATGGAAACTGGGAAGATAGAGAAGAGAGGACGGATTTTGTATAGGAATGTGCTTGGTACATGGTGGTAGTAGGTGGAGAGAGGATAAACTATAAACTGTATCCGATATGATAGAAGATGAGTTGGGTTCGGAAGGATGACAGGACACAAGAGCAGAATGGATGTGTATGATATGATTTTGCATTTGGAACGTGTTAGACAGACGGATGGACAAGAAGAATACGGACAGCGGATTTGAGAAGAAAAGACGGGAGGATTCCATCCGATATCATATATTTTATATTTAATACGGTATTAGGTATCTGGTTGGCTGGTGTCTTCCAGGGCGAGTGTCGTGTGTGTGGATTGGATTGCTTGGGTGTGCGTTATGTTATGTTATGTATGAGGATTGAAGAGATATAGTTTGAGCAGTGTGTATTACATCGAATCAATATCCATAAATCATTTGGGTTCTTTTGTGAGTTTTCTCTCTCCTCATCCACTACCATGCAGTTTAGTTCTTTTCTATGGGCACTGTACCACGTCTTTTCTTTCCACTGTCAAATTCTCCTATGTATTACATACGCTCTATAATGTATCCAATCCGAGCCAATCTTACGCTAAGAACTCAACTCAAACTCAACTAAACTTAACAGAGAGCACAACGATCAACTTCTATATACTTTTCAAATAATATATAAACCTGGACCTATGGACGTAGTAAATACATACTTCTGTCTCTGCATTCGAGAAGGAGGTGGACACCAGCTGGGTCTTTGGGAAATCGGAGAATTCCAGCCTAGAAATCATCCTTCCCCACTGTGCTCCATCAGCATCGGAAACACAGTCCAGGAAACTCAACTTTCACAATATACCATTCTAGCCATGGACACTACACTATTCATAGTGCCCATAACACTAATAATAAGGTACAAACGAATGTACACAATGTTAACTATATAAAAAACTTCAGCATTTAGATTGTCTGACTAATGTACTATTTAAAATTCTTTGTTATTTCAGCTTAAATATTTTATAGGACAAATAGATTTGACATGTACGAACTGGCTCTTATTCCATTTGAAAATATAAGAAATGATTTACCTTGGCTTTCGCTTTCACAGTTAATTAGTGCTTATTAAATAGAAATTCTGAAATTGTTTTGTATGATTTCATTTTTCATTTTGAAAATCAATTACCAAGTCAGAATATTTGTTACCCCTTTTAGTTACTGTATCTTGTCTGCCCTGAAACTGTAATTTTGTTATTTAACACCCACTGCCGACTAGCTCTGCCTAACTGCCTACCTACTGATGTGAGTTCACGTGCCAATACACACACTACCAGGTACAATGCTACCGACACATTAGTGATAGAAAAGACATTGCTATTGCATTAGCGTAATATAAGGCGTACTCTGTGATTCAAACAAAATAAAATAGATATAATATTTGCTGGTATCTGTAGTTCTGGTAAAATCTAGTTTCACACCTCCTATAGTTGAGATAAGCAACGTACCTGTCTTTTCCGTCGGGAAAGATACTCTTGTGTGATAATCGCGTTCGCCTCCCCTAAAGTGTGAATCATGTGCTATCAAAGCATAACGCTGTCAAAAAAGCGGGCCATCTCGTTGTGTATGTAGCATTGCATTACGAGGATTGCTTGCTCATGTGTTTACTTACAATCGAATCCCTTCTACAATTTTTATTTGCGAAAGATGCGAGGTAGCGATGGTGGCCGTGGCATGCTAAAGCCGTCATATCATAATGGACTGTCTCCTATGTCGTTCAATTCAACTAACGAAAGAAATGGAAAAGGACGGATGAATAGAGTTGAGATATGTTTGTGAAGGGCAGAAAGGCGGGGGCTGTGTATCTTCGGCTGAGTGTCTTGTCTTTTCGTCGTCAGTCCTATAGCCCTCCACCTGCCATTCCAACCAACATAAAACTCCAACTAAACCAAACTAACGAAAGCAAAGTCATGCAATGCAACGCTATTGCTATTGACGGAGACCCATGTATTCTATTCGTACTCGATTCGGGTCATTGCCTTTCCTCGTTTCCGCTTCACAAGCTCTGCTCAACGCCCTACCTCTCCACCATCTCCCAACCATATCTAAATCAGCTTAGTTATTAAGTTATTATTCTCCTCCTAAGTAGCACAATACTTTCTAACGAGACCCATTATAAAATCAATTGTACGCATTTACGTCTCTCATTTTTCCCAAATACTGTGCCAGGGTTTTCAATTACAGATCCCGTAAATAAAAGTGCCTATTTTTATTCTCCTTCTTACTCGAGAAAAACAAACAGAACTCAATAAATAGATAATGCGTGTGGCTAGTATAATGGTATTGTAATACAAATATCCACAACCTTTCCATTTAATTATGTATTAATGCAGTGTATCGAATTGTTCGTTTTTTCAATTACTAACGAAATTACTTGAAACTTTCTATTGTAAATATACCTATTTTCATGCAGTTAAATGTAACAGTAGTCGATTTTCTTAGTTTCTTCATTTCATAAGCCTTAAAATGGAAAGTATTGTATATTAGGTATGTGACATATTATATGTGATATTTTTGCATTGTCAGTTTGAATTTAATCAAATAATTTTATTGCAATCGCATTTATTTCAATGTAAGCAATGGAAATTATCCGATGCATTATGCTGAGCTTTGTACGCATATTTCTATGTATCCTTGTCCTAAAATGTCACAACTTCCTTATGTACCATAAACAAACTGCTTTATCATTTTAGCTGACCTCGTTTGTTTAAATTAGTAAATTTTCCTTTCAATCGCTTTTAGTTTTTAGTTACACATCTTCAGGCTAATAAAAGCCCTTATTCTTGCATAAAGTCGAATAAATCTACACGATCAATTGTGGGAAATGCTGCCCCAATCAATTGTCAACCGCTTTAGAAAACTTACAAATTTCAGTGATTTCTCCTTTACCATGCACCGACATGAATACTTTCTCCATCTTTCTGTAGTTGGCCAACCACCTAGGAGTAGGTAAAACTAATTCTCCGAAAGAAAATTTCTTAATATAATCGGTCTTAACTGTATTGTTATTGGCAGAAGCGAATGTAAAATAGTGATTAGTTAAGGATTGGCTAATTAAAATTAAGGGTTATTTTTAACTGCATTGTACTCTGATTAATTGACAACTGGTAACTTGTCTTTGGGCGGGCGAGGCCTATGTTGAAATAAATGCATACTACTATTACTACTACTCTTAATTCATTAATTTGAGTAGGAATGCCTCTAAAATAATTTGGATATTAATAATTCTAGATTTCGTACTTTATATATTTATTTTATCTTGGAAGTATTAATGAAGTCTACGAAGACAGGATTAAGTCATATGAATAAATGAGCTACTACAGGTGATTGGGTGCGAAGTGAGGAATATAGAAAGGTACATCTACTGAATAAGTAGGTAAGTGAAAGTGATGGGAAAGCTAACATGGTAGGACGATGTAGGTTAATGCAGTTTGTAGTTAAAGATTTTGGTTAGGGTGGAGGAGCCTTGGTGCATAGAATGATGGTGAGTAGTGCATTGTTTGTCGTAAGTCCATTGTGAATGATGACTTGAGAGATGGGAAGAAAGAGGAGAGCATTGGAAAGAGCTGGAGAATGGTTGGTTTTGGCAGGAAGGCCATAGGAAGGCAGAACGGCTGTTTGAAGGGAAAGTTAAAGGAGAGGAAAGGAAGCTGTGAGTGTTGGAAGAGAATAGGAGAGGAAGCCAGTTGGCCCTGATAGGAGAAGAAAGGAGTTGAATGTAAAACTATAGAAGTGGAGTAATAGTAAAAGAGAGAAAGAAGGAGAGGATGGGAAAGTAGCGTGTGAGCCATCCGTAAAAAGGATTAGGGATACAAATCTATCAATGAAATCCTTTCGGTAAGACCCAGTCAACATTTTCTCTGTCTCTGGGCCGATAAGAGTTTCTCGTGGCCCCATGGGATACCCGAATTGCTTTTTAGGAAATTACACTTTTACCACGCTTCCAATTTTACTCGGAGTCTTTGCACAGCTTATGCTCCCCTGCTCTCTTTCTGTCTCTCCGACTCTCTATCAATGCGTTGTGAGTCTATTGCAGACCTCTGTTGTGCCATGCAGCACTGAGTCTCCTCACACTTACACTAACAGTCACACTCAAGTCAACTCAACTCTTCAGACAGACTGCCACATTGTAATTGCGATGCTTTCTTTGTTTGCTCGCTCTGACTCCGCTCTGCATCTAGTATTTATTTGTGTCCGCTCTCTCGCGCCCTTACCACTCGCCTATTAGATCTATGTACATGTTTTGTCTCTATTACGACTCAATGAGAGAAATCAGAGTCTATTACTCCAGTCCTGAAAACGTATTGCCAACTTTACTTAACCATATTGTCTTATCCTCCACTCCCGGCGATATACACCGCATAAATATCTACACGCCTCTATAAAACTCAGCCAGCTTCCTTTCGCCAGAGATAATTTCTCCTTAAACCGAGATACCTACTTAGACTTACATACTAAACCAGTATGCAGTAGGTATCTTCTAAAGCAACTTTTTATTTGCAAATATAAAACTTTTCCGTTTACCACTATGAATTTTTGCAACTACTTAAGTATACTTTATACCTACTTTATACTAGGTATATAGGGAAGCTAGGTTACTTTTAATGTAAGAATACATTCCACTGTCCTACTGTATAAATTGTGAATACACTTTTTACAAATGCCCTCTATTATTTTGCAATACTTCTTTTATGTCACTATAATAAATAGTCTTGTGTAGCTACAGCTTATAATTTTACATAGAAAATACGGAGAACTGTTTGTAATTACTTATGTTCTATCTGTTATCTATAATGGAACACGTAATTACAACTATATATTTATATGTTCTTAGTTTGAGTTTGTATGGAAAAAGGAGACTATGAACATGAAGACATTGTTTCGGTTTAATGTGTCCACATTTTTCAAAATCAGTCATATTCATTGACAAATATTTGAACTAAAGTAAGGAAGGATCTATACAAGAATGAAAAGAGAGGAGAGACGGAGGGAGTTCATCATTTTCCATTTTATTCTGCTACTTTATATTTGTGTCCGCATTTGAGACAACAGACAGGAAAAAACAGAACAGAAGAGAGAAAGAATGAAAGGAGAGAAAAAATGAATACAAAAGAAAAACAGACACAAAGAAATCAAACATGAAGTGAAGGGAGTGAAAGTTACTATGAAGTGTGGAGAGTAGAAATATTAGGTGGAATGGTGGAGCAAACTGCTAACCGTAGCGGAGAGTTATAGGAGGCGAAGAGAGAGAGAAAGAAGAAAATACATAAAATAGAATGGAATATAGAAGAATAGGAGAGCGACGCAAGGAAGCGAAGTGATAAAGATAAAGATAGTGGAGATAGGAAGAGGAAAGCATTGAATGCAGTGCAAGGAAAGCAGGCGGCCAAAGTTGTTTCTCCTTAAAGTAAGTATGTACATACATAAGATATACATGGAGTGTGGCTGCTCTGGTCGCCTCTGTCGTCTCGCTAGTGAGTCAGTCGAGATAAGCAAAACAGCTTTGGAAAAGATTTCTCTCGTCGAGAAACATTGCTCTGGCAAATTAACGCCAGAGCAAATGGGTTAAATCCCTTTCCGCTCTAGGAAAAAATCCATAATTAACTCTTCCGCTCAAAGACAGTTAGTCGAATGAAAGAAAGGAGGCAAGCAGCAGAGAAGTCTTATTATAAAAGTACCTACAAAAAAGAAACCAAGTGAAATTGCATTGAGATTGATTGCTTTTATCATCGGGGCCCAGCGTGTTGAAATTTCATGAGCTCCCTCACCATATCACAATCAGCCAATCCAAAGGCATACCAAGCACACACAAACTTACGTAGACCCACTTTTACTTACTGAGCTCTTTATTCCCATCCTATAATAATACCTTTGAAATGCAATGCAGTCTGAATCAAATGCTGTATATTTACTATACATACTACAGAATATAATATGGCTTGGTGGTATTTGTTTATGCAAAATAAAAATACATGCATCCCATAATGACTCAGATATTATTGGA
This sequence comes from Yoshiicerus persimilis, assembly GCA_020352615.2. Lineage (NCBI taxonomy): Eukaryota > Metazoa > Arthropoda > Collembola > Entomobryomorpha > Tomoceridae > Yoshiicerus > Yoshiicerus persimilis. Next base: position 35,731,452 of record CM036941.2, on the reverse strand, counting down.
ACCGTATTCATTATCATCATTATTGGAAACACATTCATCCCTTGTTCCTTATACAATAATTGCCATAAAAATAGTGAAGTATCAGTATCACCAATACAAGATATCATTTAAAATGAAGTCAAACTCTACAAATCAATCCGTCAAAGTCAAGTCCATGGCATAATCATACATTTCGCGAAATACCTAAGTAGGTATCTTAAAAAGCTTGAATTTTGTCATTATAAAAAACACAATTCAGTACACGCTTTGCAGATTGCTTTAACAAAATTTTTTAGAACAACATTATATTCCATATTATGTAAGTTGAAATCTGTTTTTAGTACTAATATTATTACGTAGTCCACTTTTGTATTTATTTTTGGTACTTGCAAAGTTATTAGATCAGTTTCAAATCAATCAAACTCTTGAATTTTATAGTTTTTGCGGTAGGTTGGTTTGACTAAATTTTCATACATTGAGCTTCTTACTCCACTATTTCCTTCAAGTTCATAGCAAGACAATGGTTGCAAATGATTTTATATAATTGGTCGTCAAAGATCAACCTATTATCTTGGTTACATCATTCTCATAATGTGAAATTTTCCACCCCATATTCTGTGAAAAATTTTGGGGATAACGAAATATCCAAAATGATAGGGGAATTCCTGTTCTTGCAGATCAAAGGCATTGTAAGCATGCCTGCTTCACCACCTATACCTATTTACACACTTTCGTTTCGCAGAGTGGAGCTAATCGTGATATCCATATCCGTGGTGCCAGCATTTTAAAACATTTAACTTCCCAAGAACTTGTGGGTACTTTTCCCTTATTGAATGTACTTTATTTCTATCAACTTAAAATAACATTTGGAAATGGAATTAAAAGAAGTCTTTCTAATGCCAAAGTCAATTTGAAAGCAACCCAGTGTGTTTCAGATTCAGAATAAATGCATACAAAATATTTTTACTGCCTTTGCATAGAAAAAATTATTACCTCTTCCAATAAAGATAAAGTGACCAGTATTATGCACTAATATCAGACTGTATTAAAAATGTACATATGGGTAACATTATACTGTTAGAATTTTAATTGAAAGTTTCTCTTTACAATTGTAGAAATTAAGCCATTCCTTATATACACTAATATTCGAAGGTAAGTTTATATAAAATATATATTGCTGGATTGAAGTTAAGTTTTCTGGAAGTTTATCGACTCACGTACATTTATTTTGATAGTCCCATACAGGTTTCCGAATGGCATTCTTGTTCATTGGTATATGGTGCTTGTTTTCTTACAGTCTGTAATGCAGGAAAGAAAAGAGTGGTGATAAAGACGAGACTTTTATGCACAAAAAGCGGGAGAACACATATGCAAAGTTTGGTGTCCTTGTTCTTTCAAGACTTGAGATTTAAAGAGAAAAGCCAAGAGAGAGTGAAAGCAAGTGGGAGAAAAGAGTGAATGAGGAGCAAAGCAAAGCAAAGAAACGGAAGCCAAGTCACGTCAAGTTAAGTCAATCTAAGTCAACTGAAGGGAAATGCAATGGAAAAAGCAAGACAAGAAAATGCCTGCACTTTGGATTTCCCTTAAGAGACAAGAAGCCCTTTGTGTTACCACTTTTACCTTTCAACATGTCTCCCCGTCCTGACACTTTGGTGTATGTTTTCCACTGTACTCTCTTTCACTTGGTCCACATTCACTTAAGAATGAGTCTGTCTGTTCCCACTATGGACTGCACGAGACATGGACTACATTTGCATCGAGCTGTACCTTGCCATTTATCCTACCATCCAGATGCATTATTATATAAACTATGTATGCGGTCGGGAGGTAGGCAGGGAAGCAACAACAGCGGCAAGTACCCTCCTTTCATTCTATGCAAAAGCTCTCACGTAAGCTTACCATTCACCCAAATTGTAACAAGAAGTGCCTCTAATATAAAAGCTTACAGAATGACCCAAAGGAATACTTCACTTTTAACTCCTTGTTTTTCTCTCTCCTAAACTTTCTTTTCCGAGCTCCACAATACTTTTCTATTGTCAGTAGGCACAATACTACTCACAGACAAATACCAATAACACTAATAGGGCACTTCTTTACTGGACAAGATAAATCTTTCCATGTTCTTCAAGCGTAGCTTTATTTATTTCCCTGAATGATATTGTAGGTATTGTTACGATATGTAACCTATTTTTGTAGTTAAATAAGGTGCAAGCAAATTATAATTGCAAGAATCTTTTCTTGGTAAACAATTGTAAATGACACGTGATGTGGATTTTTTGGATCTTGCAACACTTTCTAAAATTCCCTATTCAATTTTGTTAATTCTCAAATCTAATGATCGCACAGTTGATCGCCGGAACAATGAATCCATTCATTCGACATCGCCCCACTGCCTTCCGTGTTCCAGTATAGTTTTCAACCCAATGGGGATTAACCAACACATAGCATCTATTCTGTTTTTAGGTGGCGAAATTCATTTTACAGACAAGTTATGCAATTCGTATAATAAAATTGCCCCCATTTACATACACCCCACTCAAATGTATGTTTAAGACTCAACTTCACTGCATGAGTCACGGTTTCCATCAAACTAATAGAATATAAAATGATTTTTGCGAAACTGCTAATAGTAAATGAATATTTGCAACTTCGCCATTATTTCACTCCATCTCACAATAGGGTTCCATTCTCAAATCGCAATTGAGGGCGCTTTCTTAGCAAATAAAACAACTGGCGATTTAAATATTTTAGATTGCAATAATAAGCATCTATCTCCGAATACAATCACAATTTCATTCAATCTCTTTTGTTTAGTAGTATGTGTAAGCAATAGAATTACTAATTTTGTTGTACGTACGTGTTCTACATTTAAGATAAAGGCAACAAAGTTGTATAAGAATTTTAATTGTAATTTTTAGAAAAGGTGGGTGTTAAGTGTTATGACTATTGCTTAGTTTAACTATGCCTCCAAAGTAATTGTAATTTTGGTCGTTCTTTAGTTCCCAATGCAGAAATAAATAGAGAAATCGGAAACCGAGTATAATGTGAGCGTAAAAGGGTTGCTGTTCATGTTCATGTTGAAAATAATGACCAATTACAATATGATGTTAGGATTGGTGAGATGGAGATATTCAAAGTCTCCTTTGAGGCTCGTTCTTGCTTTCGTCTTGCTGGAAATAAATGCACGTATGGCTCTCTAGGGAAGATTTAAAATTTTCCTCTTACAAACAGGCTTTATAGAAGAAGGTAGTAATGTGGCCTATCCCGTAGCACTGATCAGTCCATCTGTATTGCAACAGTATGGCTCGGCTGCAAGCATCACCATTAAATCAAAGAATGTGCACTCAGCTATAGCTGCTCGAATAACTCATTCGGGCCAGGGCCACCCTCTTTCTGCAAAGAAAAGCAAACAAATAAATAGGGAATAAAAAAATTTCTGAGCGATTAACACTCTAACTAAATACGTAATGTTGCTGTCGCCATTTATGCATGCAAATGTACCTCTTTTAGTGTTCCTATGTAGAACTGCGTAGAACTTACCATTTGAAGTCGTTTCAATTAGGTAAATGAAATTGTTTATCCAGTAAAACTATTTTTCTAGAAATATGTTTTCAATAATAGTAATAATAAAGTAATAATAGGCTTTCATAGGGATATCAAAGGACTTCTCCACAAAAGACTCAACACTCCATTTCATAAATAAATTGCCTATATTTATGAAATACTTCTAGAAATCCAATCAGAAGTAATTATTACTCAAGCAAACAAAACATTTTCATACGTGCTAGATATTTTGTTTTGCAACCAGAAGTTGTACTTTCTCATTCTGCGCAGCGTATGCATTCATTTTCTGCATTTGCAGTTATAGCTGACATTATTTTTCACATCTGTTGGGCTGTGGTGTCCGGTACAAATGACTAATGCGATAAATGCGGCTGAGTACTGCCTAATCGTTTAGCTACAAACCGAAGCACTAAATAAGGCGTTGTACAATTTGCATTTATTCGTCATCTTATAAGTGTGCATAAATAAAAGTGAGTCACTATATGTGTCAGCTATCAGAAGTGACTATAGATGCACACATAGCACTTTTAACATAAAACTGAAACTGGAATGAAAAACCATAATGTTCTGTTGCGTAACGTAGAAATGTGTGGGAAGGGTAGGTTATGTAACGTAACGTAAGAAAGGGGTGAGCCATTATAAGTTTATAGTCGTTTTTGTATTCTTTGAATTCCCAGGGCAAACATAGAGGCAATTGCGCAGTATTTCCAGATATGCTTAAACATCTGCTACGTTTTAAAAATTATGGGACATTTTCACAAGTGAGGAGCTCCTTTCTCTTGGCCTGACCGAGCTCAAAATTGAAATGGCACATAATTTCCTCACAGAATCTAATTATATTGATTTAGTGGCGAAGGCAAGGAAAGAAAGGAAGTAATGACGCGGAGCACCATAACCATTGACACCTCGTCTAGAGCTCACTTTTTCTCTTTAGTTTAGTCGTGTGGTTGGTTGCTGAGAATAGAATTGGAAGCAAGGAGTCAGTTAGTTTCCTTTGCTTTGCCATCTTTCCATTGCATTACAAGAAAAATCTATTTTATTCTGCTCTCGTGTGACAAAGGCGAGAGAGTAAGTAGTAACTAGTGTCTTTCCCTTGTTGATGACACCAATAACATGACACACTACACTAAAGTCTCGCTATAACCGAATTATAACTTTAGCTTTTCGAAGAAAGCACGCTCTGTGTAGTAAATGCATACCTATATATGAGATGGCATACTTTACAGTATAACTATATCTGAAATGTGTATCTGGAAAAGAAACTTTGAAAAGTCGAAGCAATTTTCTTAGCATCAACTAGCTGGCTTGGCTCGGCTCACGAATACCCGATGCAAAGAAACAAGAATAATGTAGTTACCTACTTACTAATGCTTATACTGTGTAGTTATTCGATAGGCAGCACTTACCAATGACAAGAACTGACTTGAATGTAACTTTATTTTACATTATTTTTCTTTTGTGGTAACACACGGTGAGGAAAGCCATGTTATTTTCTGATTTTTAGATATACCTCTTGGTAAAACCCAATAGTATGCGTATGTGTGTATTTGTGGAATTGTAGATACACAATACTATGCTATGCATATTCGTAGATAGCATGTTAGAGTTAAAAGTATTAGAAAAATGTGTTGCTGTTTCGCTTCATATGCAAGAGGAGGTCTCAAGTCAAATAAATAGTTTCCGAGTTAAGCTAAGCAGAGACAAGCTTACAAACACACCTACTAAACAAAGGCAAATATGCGTCTTGACTTTAGACTTTCAACTATTTCTATTTCATGTCGTGAGAAAAATATTGCCGTTTCTAAAAATTCACTACTTTGCATTGCTCGTAGTATTAGGAAGTGTACGGGCACAGATACTGCCGTATGCTACTCTTTTGGTTGTAAATATAAATTGAAATGCCAAGCAACAGCTTATCTCTTGTCTATACATGCATACCATGCATTCGTAAATTCATGGCTTCTTGAGAATTTCAGCCGGAAATCCGGGTATTTGACTTGACTTTGTCTTGACTTGCTATCTAATGATCCGAGTCGAAAGTAAGTGTGAATTGCTCGATACCTTATCCACATACTTTTACCTTAACATTACCATTCAATAGCATCTCTACTTTTCCTACAATTACACTGGTATGCCCAATTTAAAAATTGACATTTATCTTTATTTGGTACGTAGGGATATATACTGCAGAGTATATTTAGGCAGAGACTCTAAGTGTACATACTTGTGTGTGTAACTTATTTGAAAGAAAAATTAAAGCGTAACGAGAACGAATGTTGAGTAAGATATCAAAGTTTATGGGTGTATTTGAAATTTTTTAATGCAAATTGTCGTGAGCTATTCTGCTGAATGTTATAAATCGATTTGCTATGGTAAAAACAACTTCCTTTCATCACACTGCCAGATTATACTGGTTCTGTACTTACATTAAGTGTCTTCAGTGTCAAACGGCACAGTCGACGGATAATGGTTGGTAATCTAAAGCAATTTTTAATGCACACCAACCAAAATACTGCGTACTGCTACGTTATGCTACACTGTGCTACCTACGTACATCACACAAATAGTCACAAAGGTATTACGTATGCCTAGGTTACTTGCAATTTAGATTGAATAAACTTTTTCAAAGCACATGCTACTGAAGAGCAATAAAATATTTGTAGCCTGACAAGTGTTGCATTAGTAGATTCTCAGAAGATCAGAATTGAATTCAATTGTATCTTTCGTTCTTGCCAGGATACCATATATTATATATTACCTAACATAAAGTGTGTAGGTTCCTATATTCTTTTGAATCAAAGACCTCTCCCGTGCAACGTATCAAATGGATTCACTTATCGTTGACTTTGTTTGTTACACGTAGCCAAGTATCAAATTTTCATTTCTTTCCGTAAAATATTGTTGTTATAAAGTTGATTTCATATGGTTTCGCCTCTGCCCTCGCCTGGCGTAAGCAATTTTATGTATAATTCCTAGAAAAAGTTGCTCTCTGTCGTATACATATGGACAAGGGAAGGGAAACGAAACGAAACCTGTAACTCCAAAAATTCATCTCCATGAAAACATGTTGGTTGCTCGGTGGCCTTTTATTTTCTTTCTTAAAGCGTAAAGGTCTTGCGGTGGCTTGGATTTTTTGCCACTTTGCCTGATGGAGAATATGTGTATGTTATGTGAATGTAAAGAACGAAGTATCATTTGCTTTCTTGGCTTGGTTGGTTTTGCTTTGGTTTCGTTTGGTGCTGATGATAATGCTGTGTCGTATCAAAACACTTATTTTATTCCATTCCAAGGCAATGTGCCTAAATCCTTCTGTAACTTCGTAGCAGCACAATATAAAAATGTTACAAAGCATGCACATACATAAACGTACTTATTATTATACAAACCACTTTGTAATAGTATCGGTACTAGAAGCCACGATTTAATGGAATATGAAATAACATGATTAAATAGGTATGTAATATATTATTCTCGTATCAGAACAGCATAATATCAACTACCTATCTTTATGTGTAGTGTATCCCAGTATAATGTAAGTGTCCTGTCCTTTAATTTACATATGCGCCATTATATTCTTATCCGCGCATAAAATGGTCTATTTGAGTGAATTGAATTCAGCATGTATGCAGCAATACTAATATGTGCAGTGAAATACATTTACACACATACTTTTATACGACTTATTTTCAGATAGCATTTATTCCTCTCTTTAACACCCGCATACACATAAATGGTTTCAGTTTCATCGCCTGCCTGCCTACTTTCGTTCCTTTGGTTTGGCTTCACTTCACTGCGGCTCCCTTTCTTCTACTTTTGCCATCTTCGTTTCATTTCACTACGAGATGTTGGTTGTTGTCTGTTTTTGGTCTTGTGAGTTGGATGTGAATGTAGATGGATGGATGGCATGGCACGGCACACAGACACCATAAAATTTCCATTTCCATTTTATTCATTTCATTTCCATACTATTTAGTCGTCTGCCCATGCCTTCCATAGCCTTTCATTGCAAAACAGCGCGAGAGAGGCTCTTCATTGTATTCCACAATGCCATGTCTGCCATGACTCTCAAGCAAAAGTGCAAATGCAAAGTAGGAGTATAAGTGTATCTAATTCCTACTCTTTTTCACTATTTATCGGCATTTTGCGCTGCTGAACTTTTAGAATAGAATGGATCCGAGATTTCTTCGTCTCCGTGAATACATTGCATGCAACACAACTTGCCTCTACTCGTCTCTTAGACCGTATAGGTATATTTTATTCAAACTCACTCGCTAATATTGGAGAAGGTATGCCTTATACTCTCCGAAAAGGGCATTACTTATATAGGCATGTAATGCCTAATGTATTGTACTATCCTCCTGTATTGTCTGTGCTCACATTCTGCCAACTACTACACAAGTAAGATTTTGCCTCCAAGTTTTTCCGTTTCTAATGCAAATGCGAGTGTAAATTACATGAACACCCTTTAAAATGCTATAGTTGTGGAAAATACCAAGTAGGTGAGCTTAGATGCGAATGTGAACTCATTTTAGTCAAAGTGGAATTCTAGGAAAACCTTTACCATGTGTCGTCTGTGCTGTCTTGGGACGCCAATATAAAACATTACTAAACAGAACTATCCACTATTTACGTCCTATAACTTTCGCCAGAATACTAGATTGTACTTAATTCAAAAGGTTCTCTGCACACTCTTCATGCTGAAAACCTATAAATGCACGATGCTTTGCATTCATATATCCTTATTATTACTACGTGCGGTGTAACAATGGCATGGAAATAATCTACACTCTTTTAAAAATGATTCACTAAAATTCTTCGTCAATAAAATTGTTATGAGAAACATACAACAGATGAAGTAAATTCGTTTTATTTACAATCTCTTGTAATTAATGGGTTTTGCTACTTCTACTACCAAACATTTTACCTTTCATGTACGTGGCTAAAAACAAGTCTTCAATTCCTATAAAAAGATGATACCTTAGTGAATATTTTGATCTGTTCAGACTGAATTGAAAGCTATGCAATTTTGTGATTAAATAGCACTATTTTATAATGTCATGTATGTTGTATACGTTTTGCAAAGCGTCTACTGTATTCGTGACTTAAATGTAGCATCAAGGAGTTACTAATAACATGTACATGATGTGTATACCATATGTATGTATAGCAGTGGCAAAGCCGTGGTAAAGCTTTAGAAATAAAAGTGCAATTCTGTTATGTCAGCTTTTTTCAATCAGGATTATTTCCCATTGTCCTATTTGGTAGATTTTCCGTTGATGGAATCATTCATATCCCTCTTTTGTGCGTATTGAATTGTGACGAGAACTTTCCCCTTCTTCTCATTCCCATCTTGTATCTTCTTCATTGTATGTATTAAATTTCTCTTTATTTCAGTAAGCAACGTATCGAGGCAGAGCTCTTGACTGTGAATGTTGAAAGAAACCATGTGATATGTGAAATAGCGGGAGTATATCTATAAATTGGTATTTCCTACTCTATCCCTTCGATATATCCATAGAATGTGTTGAATTGCATATATTTATGTACACATACTAGGGGACACATTGCTAACAAGTTCGGTGGTTCTGTTGCTGAAAAAATTGTTTTAATGCTTTACTGTTACTGGAAAGCCATAACTTTCCCTGCTACATATATAATTGTAAATCGCATGTATGTTATACAGAGTTACGTAGCATATGTATAGTATATGCCGCATAAAGTAGTTGCATGCTTGTAATCTGTACTATACTAGGTATACTACATGTTTAATACCACTGAGGTACAGCTTACGCTTCGGCAATATATTTTCTCTTTTCATTGTCCACATTTGTATCGCGTTCTCTTTTGAGCAAATACGAATAGGGGAAAAGTTGCAGTCACTTAGACGACATATCGGTAGATACTGCTTTCTAAACTGTAAGAAAGTAACTCTCGCCCTTTACCCTAACAGAACAGTTTTGAAAGCGAATTAACGTAATGCATTATCAATGAGTGATAAACGTCCTTATAAAGTTAGTACATAAAACTTTTCTTGGCAAATAACATGTTTAATATTTAAGTGCTCAGAACACGTTATCAGTGAGTTAATAGGAGAACAACAGAATAACTATCTAAGGAGCATATTAAAAGCGCTGTTCAAAACAAAAGTAAGCCTTAAAACTGGAAACTCAGTATATTCATTTAATTTTGCACAAATTGTCTAGCATATTAGATAATTGGGCAAACTTTAATCAATACACGGTAATACACTAGAAAATTGGTCCATGGAAGAGTAAGATGTAAGAACGAGTAACAGAAACCTTAAAACCTAACAAAGATATCGATTTAGTGTAATTAATTATGTAAACTGTAAGCACCTAGTCGACATATACAGAGTTAAGCATTGCGTTTTCAAATCTTAACTTCAGTCACTGGAAATTGAATGCACTTTACTGTTCCATTACCCTGTCAAGCCATGCATGCAAGTACGGCCACAATAGAAATAGTACTTACCACTTACTACTACGACTACGATGATAACATTGTGCAGACAGAATTAAGAGTATAAATACATTCTCCGTCGTCATCCAGCAAAGAACAAACCTCGCACAAACAATGGTTACGAAAATGCATTACATTGCTGGTGAATACTTGTAATATCTAGGAAACATTAGATTTCTTTGTTCTTGTAAAGTGCAAACTGAAAACCGAAAGTAAAGCCAAACCAAACCAACATCTTGTGTTTAGTGCTTATTACGGGATGTTGTTGTCACCCGAAGTACTGATACTCCTAAACAGAAACAAATGCAGAAAGCACCCACAATGTAACACAATACGAACCAACTACAAATGTTTCAAGTAGAGCCATGTAACATGGCACAATACACTTCACTGTATTACTCTACAACATCTAGGCTAACTCTATATAGATACTCAACATATGTTACAACAAGAAGGTTCTGTTTACAATGCTTTTGGCAGAAGAGACGCCCATTTCGGCTAAAATCAAAAAAATTTACAACTCTTCTTTATTCTCTGCTCAAATATTTACTTTATTTTATATCAGTACTTATGACTACACACTACACAGAGATCGAAACAATATTGCGACACTCCTTTAGCACTACTACTATTTTTTAAATAGCAAGATCCTATTACATAAAACGCACAATTCGTCAAGTAACCTATACATTACTATTTTCATATATATAAATAATGTGATAATGAAACAACTATCTGGTTGTTTAATAACAAAATGCAATTTTAATGATGAAAAATTGATATAAACAATTGAATGGTTACAGTAATTAATTTCATCTAATTCAGATCATGTAGATGAAACATAATGTGGCATATAAGCTTTCTCGCCCACTCATAGTTTGTTTAATGTACTTACAATAGCAAAAGTAATTAAACTGATGTACAACAGTTCTATGAAAAGCGTTTACATTATAGTGTTATCCTTCTGCCAAGTAAAACGGAAATTGCCTAAAACAATTTCCATTTAATTCCAAGTATTTTAAATAAATGACTACTATTATTTACTGTTTGGTTGAAAGGTAAGTTACGTGGGCAAGGTAATGGTTGAGGTGTATAGTGTCTACAGGCTATGAATATTAGTTTTCACTAGCTATTTAGTAAATTAGAAGAATTTGGAAGCCTAAGCTAGTAATAAGATTAGTTTTCTGGGTTGCTAACTGGTCTTTTCTCGGAAGAAGGAACTGCTGAACTTTGTCTTGTCTATTGATAAAGAAAAACATTAAGTATGGAAAATGGCGAGAGGCTGCCTGTCTGTCTTGTCTGTCTATCTATCTACATTCTATTGTTTACTGGTTAGGTTCCCAGGAAAGTTTGAGACAAGAAAAGACTATAAACAAGAGAAGAGTAAGAGAGTACCTTAGCATTAAGTGTATAACGGAGGATGCTCACTTATCATCACATCACTAATATAGGATCTTTGCAATATACCTACCGGGCTCTGTAATGCGTAGGAGGTGTACTTTACAAGTTGGGAATTACTGAAAGGAATATAAGGTAACGCAGCGGAGCAGTAAACAGTAGTATTAGAAAGGAAAAGGAAGTAACATAATTTCTATAGTACACTTAAGGAATATTGTAGGAAAGATGGTTTCACCAGTTCCTATACTTTCTATGCACAATGTAGAGTAGAGTTGCATATTATAGAGTAGTATGGACTGTAAGTTATTTGAATTCATTTGAAATGAGAGTCTAAGATGGTTAAGCCAAGGTTTTACTTTTCCCTGTCCTGGTTTGGTGCGGTTCAGTGGGCCTTACGTTACTTGTGTAGCATTTCCGTACTTTGCTTTGGGTTATGTTACCGGGTATCTATATGAATCTCTTGTTCCTAAGTTTATCAGTGCATACTTAGTAGTTTTAAGTTCAGAGTTGAAATCGGTTCTCCATTGTACATTTCATATCTCTAGTGTACCACTAGGAAAGCGTAAGTATCTTCAATAACAACAGAACTGTGTTATGCACGGTAGGCATGCATACTAGTTAGTTATCCATTTGATAATAAGTATTAGTAGAATAGAATAATATAATAATATGCAATAATGGTAGAAAGCTCGCATCAGAATTGGATAGAGAGCAGAAAGAGAGGAAAAAGAGAAGAGAACAAAACAGAACAGAGAAAAGCAAAGTGAAACAGGACAGGAGGAGGAGAGGAGATAGTAGTAAGTATTAAAAGAGAAAAGAGAACTCTGGCTCCTTACTTTGCTCTCTGTTCATCTTAGGCAAAGTCGTAGTTTTAGTGTTTCGCATATGTGCCGATATAAAAGCCCGAGTAATCCCATTATCATTCTAATAATACAAGTTGTCGGAGGAAGGAAAAAACCGAGTGTAAATTATTGCCTTTTGCCTCAGCTTGAGCTTTTCCTTCGTGTCTTCTCTCCTCACTCTTACTACGGAATACTATAACAGTTCGGCTCAGACTCTCACATCAGACCTCAGCCAAGCAGCCAGCTCAATTCTCCTTTACTCAACTTCTCCTCTGTCTTCTTGTCTGCTCTATCTCGCTACAATAAGAATGAATCCAAATACGAGCTCTTCTGTTTTTCCTTAATATTCTCTTACCTAACCAGTTCAAACCCAACCAGGCTCAGGCCTATACGTTATTTCATACACTTGTACTATTCTATGTATTATGTACAGAATAGAATAGTAGAATGTGTCTCAAGTCTCAGCGCTCTTCTTCTCCTAACCAAAAGTAGCAAACGGAGCAGCCACTCCCCTATTTCCCTTCGATTCTAATTATTTCTTGGTTTCCTCTTGTTCTCCTCTCTTTCATGAGTTCTCTCCTCTATCTTCTTTTTGTTCATTATGTTATGCTATGCCCTAGCCACCATCCTAGCTGTCTCTATCTAACTTTGTTATACCATCGCTTGTAATCTTCAACTATATCCAATAGACACAAAATAAGATTTCTCTCTGAGGACCTTCAATCGTTCTCCAATCCTGTTAACTATCAATGTAATTTTGTATCAAATCTAATTGTATGTATGTGCATACTATATACAGCTACCTTTAGCATCCCAACAAATGTTATACAAAGCAATATGCTCAGCTAGTTGGTTACACAATATCTTCTTCACTTCTATTCAAATCATGTAGACAAATTTTATACATTTTTCTTTAAAATCATACATTTAGCATTCACATCAAATATGCTACCCGTTTTTCTGCTATAACTGAAATGGTGTGTATGCGTTAGCTTCATATTTTTATAATTACGAATTTATTCAGCAATAACATTTACACTAATGCTAAATATCAAAAGTAGTAGGTTTCAATGTTCTTAGTTTTAAATGTACTACAGCCAATATGTTGTACATTAGGCACCACTAATAATTTCGGTATAATAAAATGTTTAATGAACTAACGTAAAACGTGTACAGATGGGTATTCCTCAGAAAAGTGCAACCTAGATTAAATATCAACTTATACCTAAATTTGAGTAAGAAAACTAGGATATATTGCAGTAATTTGAGAAGAGTAAAATTAATGTTCATTTGAGAAGACTATTCGTAATGTGTCGTAATCCAAAGTATGTCATGTCAGCCAGGATGATTTTAAATCAATTTTGACATGGAAATCCTTTGGGATGAAGAAAACCGCGGAAATATTTCTTAAACGAGAATTCACATTAAATCCAGCAAGTAGACGTTCTCACACCATTCATCCAAGTGAAAGAATGTACATTAGACGGAATCGAAAGACAGAGCACAACAGAATTACAGACAGGGTATCAGGTAATGTGAAATATGCAGAGGTCAAGGGGCGTTAAAAACAATAAGTTACATTACCTTACCTAACGAAAAGATCTCTTTCATTTTTGACTTGGCTTAATATACGATTAGAAAGAATATATATTGCTTTAGGAACATTACACTAACATCAAGGAAAAGCTTGGATGGTTAAATTTACATTACAGTACAGTACAGTACAGACAGGTTGAGTTCAGGTCACACCTACAGAGAGTTCAGCCTCCTTTTACATTTATCAGTAAAACATTACAAGATTGTCTTAATGTCAGTATTACAAACATATTAGAAAATGTGAAGAGATAAAGATAAGACATGCTATTACAAATATAGTTACACGATTTCTGTATCTTGTTACATAGAAAATATTATATAGATGTACAGGAGGCAGCAACTTAGAGATATTTGTCCGGCACATATTTGTAAACTACATATCATGGTTGATGTGATGTGGTATGCAATTGCAGTGCAACTATATATTTCTGTCGTGCCAAAGAAAAATTCCACTATTTCATTTTTTCACTACGAGATGAGAACAACTACTTACTTTACTACGTGCTCAACTCAACTCACCAGTGTGCATTATGCTTCGTTTTCCATTTACGTTACGCTGGAGCTCTACACACGCCAGGAATCTTTCAATTCCCGTCTTGTTTAAAATGTAAGGCTGCACAGGAATGAAATGATAACCTAAGACCTTTATGCACTACGTATTACAACTTCTGACTTGGCCACGATTTAAAATTGAATTACTGAATGAAACACTGTCTTATATCCTAATACCTTTCTACACTAATATTATATCTGGCCCGTTTTTATCTTTCTATAAACCATAGTTCACATTCACTGTAACACGAAATAGAGAACTTATATTATGGTATGTAGATATCCTAGATAGAATAATATCGGAATCAAATGCAGTATGTGCTGGTAGGCTCAGGCCTGTATATTATTATGTAGTAAATTGCTTTCTTTCCCTTTCCAATGCATAGCTATGAATGAATGAAGGAATGAATGAGGGAATGAATCAAATTAGATTCCTCCGGCAGCCAGCAAGCAACAAATCTAATGTAATACATTGTATTGTTGTGCATTGCAATGTGTAGTAGTAAAATAGTAAGTAGTAAAATATTTCAAGAAGAAAACGTGTTGCCTTGTCTCGTTCTGTTCGCGTCTTGTCTTCTTATCTGATCTTTAGTAAAAAGATAGAATCAAAAGTGCCATATATTATCCTGACTCTAATTAACATTCTCTTTGTTCCGCTCCTCCATAAATAATAAGCTAAGGAATTTAAAAACCATAAGGTTAAATTGTGCATTGCTGATTGTGATTGCTCTGTACCTATATAGCTTTTAGGACCGACGTAATAGTATAATCTAATCTGTGGTCGTATTATACTATTTTAGATCATCCCAATAAGTCCTATTAACAAATAATAGACGGGGAAAATTAAATAATTAGCTATATCACCCTCTGCGTTACATTGGAATATTAGAACACAATTTCGGTAAAGAACTTCCTGTGATCATAACAGTAACAATACTGTCAGGTTGTTATTTGGAATAATGGTAATTACATATTAATTACAGAACTCAAGTTTCCTAAACCAACAATTTTCTACTCCGTAATAATTAAAAATCCCAGTAGACATTAGACAGTGAATTCTTATTTGATAAGCATAGTTTCATTACATTGCCCATTTGCCCATTGCTCATTTGCCCATTGCCCATTACACAGCAGAATAAAATGCATTGTGATTGAATAATATGTCCCTTTTATTACAGTGGTACTTTAAAAGACCTTTAAATTATTCTAAGTAGGACTGAAGGACTTTAAGAGCAGAAACCTGTTAGAACAATCTGCTAGAATTGAATTTCCGAAGGACAAGTGCATTGTTAGGATGTGATATCTTAAGTATTTTTTATTTCCATTCTTCACTTTGAATTGCCTTCATTTGTCAAGTGTCAAATGACTATGGCAGGTCACAAGTAGAGAGGGAGAGACAATTATAGACTATAGTCACATTATATGGTAAGAAGTATACTAAAGTATCGAAAGTCAGTTAAGCAAAGAAACTATCTATCAAAGAGCACATTAAAATCTATCACGGAATGGTAGAAGTGACTTTAGGTTATGAGATCACTTTGCTTACCTTAGGTTGTCTTACTTTGTATAATATTTTATTATGTTTATTACACAGTATGAGTTACGTAACGATATGTTAGTAAGCAGGAAGAAAAATATGCAATAAATCTTAAAAATTGCAACGAGAAGACAAAGTGGATTTAATGTCAAGAAGAACAGCCTCTTGTGCACGTTTTTTGTAGCAATTATTTTTATCTTCCTTTCGCTTCTCTATCTTTCTCTGACTCTCGACTTGAACTTTTTCTTCTGTCGAATGAAAGATGCATACTCTCTGGTCGTGTACTCACTACTTACCGTATAGGTACTAATAACAATTCCTTATAAAGATACATCTCTACAGTAAAAACAGTTCTGTGCTTCGCCATAGAGGTTTGTACTCTGCTGTCTATTTACATACTTCTCCCAAGAAAAAGTATCTCTAAGGAAGTGAAGGCGATGCGATGCAAAGGTGTTTAAATCACTCCGTAGTTAGCTGAACTATGAGATGAAAGATGTATCAGAACTGAAAAGCTCTCCTGTATTATCTTAACGTATCGTGTACTAGAACTTGTAACATGCCCAACAAAGTAGTACTTGTTACAAACGTGTTACTCTGTAGTAAATTCTGTATGTAACGAAGTACGTATATCTAGATCTCTATAAACATGTCTGGTAATATGATATCATATAATATCGAATGTAGAAAAACAAAATTTCTCTTTCTCCATTGCCCGCCGCATCGGATCGATGCCTTTTGATTCAATCTGTTGTATGGAAAGGAGAGCGAAACTAGGCAATGCCAAGCCAACCAGATAGATTCACTCAACATCCAGATAAATGTAGGATGTAGAAACACACTTTATGCTTACACACACGACAAGACAGCATACAACTCTTGTCTGTCTATCGAATGTGACTCAAGTGAATGTAGTGCAGTTTATGTACTCGATTCAGACTATATATAATCGCTTATATATATGTTATCTTACTCTTCTTCACATACTAGGTACTTAGCAGTCTCATATATTACTCGATACTCTCGAAGACAATCCATATACAACATCAGATGAGCCAAAGGAAACCAAGCTGAAGGAAACATTAAGTACCGTGCCCTGTCCTTTACTTACGCTACTACAATATATTACTATCCTGCACTACATTACGTTCACTAGAAAATATTCTCAGAAGCAATAATTGTATTGGGAAACTATATTTACTAGAAATGCCTAGCATAGTGAAGTAGGACTAGCAAATATTGTTCGGAAAGACTAAGGAGTTAAATCAGTTGCCTTGACTTAAGGCTCGGCCTTATTGCTCTGTTACAGTCACCTTTGACTTGTCTTGGTTTTGTATGTATGTACTAATACTATATTGTTTGGCATTTCCCTCATTCTCGACTTTCCTTTCCCCGTCAAGAGAATATCTCTCAAGAAAACTAAAGTTTCTCTCTTATAAAGTTAGATTTGTTGTGTATGTGTCTCCTGATATAATAATATCGTTGGAAATTGTTGGTGGTAAATGTCTGTTGTAAGTAGTTGAGTCCCAGCGACTCTGGTTGTGTGTTGTATTGTGGCGTGGTCTGGATATGATTAGGAGAAGAGATATACTGTAGGGTAGGATATACTACTTAGTACAATACACATAGGTAGAATGTAATGTTCTATGGGTTAGGAAAAATAAGAGGAGGCAAAGAAAGGCATGGGATGCCCAAATCAAAGCTATGCTCAATTTCCCTAG
The DNA here is from genome assembly GCA_020352615.2 of Yoshiicerus persimilis. Classification (NCBI taxonomy): domain Eukaryota; kingdom Metazoa; phylum Arthropoda; class Collembola; order Entomobryomorpha; family Tomoceridae; genus Yoshiicerus; species Yoshiicerus persimilis. Next base: position 35,713,786 of record CM036941.2, on the reverse strand, counting down.
GGATGATAGTTAGTTAGGCTAGATTACATTACATTGCATTATATACTTAGAGTTACAGACTAACATTAGATTACAGAATTATTGCCAAAGTTGAAAGGCCTCTTTTTCCCACTCCCCTACTTCGTTTCGTTCGGTTTGCTTTGGTTGTGGTTTCCTATCGTAGCAGTAGTGTATGGTTTGACTCAATGACAGGATGAATTAGCGACTCGGTATTTATTTCGGTCGGAAGGTGATGTAGATGTGATATCTTTGCCTGGGCCGTTCTCTTCTTCTCTTTTACTAACTACCTAATACCGATACAGATACTGCTTACTTACAATGACTGACTGACTGAGCTTAGCTCTTATCAGTCTATGTTGCCTACAGAACCCATGCATATGTATATCTAAGAGTTGTAGATAAATACTAACTATTCCCATTATATGGATTGTAGGTACATACTGGAATTACTACAACAGATAACATAGCTTAGGAAACACATGGTAACTTTAGTTAAGTTTAGGTTTCTTGTCTTGGGAACTTATGTAAAGCAAGTCTTACGATTAGTGGGGATATTAGAAATAGTAATATAGAAATAATATACGTGAGCTAACATTAGGAAGAATGTAGCCGAGTGGAAACTACTACTAATATCGTAGTTATCAGTACATACACAAACAGAGTGATTCTAATAATATAGGTAACTACATTACATGACATTCAATATATATTACACACGATAGCTGTAGTTAGTAGCGTTAGTTGTGTGTAGTACAATGATGAGCCATAGTGGAGAGTAAATATAGTGACTATCATATCTTGGTTTGGTTTTGTTCATACGTTAGGCTTGGCTTAGAAAGCTTCTATCTCTCCGTCTGCATCTAAATTCGGGTTTGGAGTCATTAATCATGTCATGTGTACATCCTTGATATTTAACGCATAGATAATTTCCCTCATCGGCTCTGCACCAGAGAACCCTCACTCAACTCGGCTGAAGAGAAGGCGAGAAGGCAAAGACGGAAAAAATTTCAAGAAAAAACATTTAAGATTGTGCGATTTCAATAAAGTACCGTGATATATGGCTTTGCTTCCATTTTTTGCAATATCATCATCACTGACTTTGCCTTGCCTTTCCATGACTTGGTTTAGTACGTACTTAGGTCTAGGAGGGAATCGTCTAGTCCGGTTTACAGAATCACTAAACGAAAGGGAAGGAAAGCCTTTTGAGTAGTACACCATACCAGTTCGCATTTCACATCCAAAAAGTAACATGCCATTTCTGGTGGAGAAATATATACTAGCGAGATGCATGTACGTATAATAATGGTATAAGTGAGCAGATAGATCAGAGAAATGGAATATTATCAGTACAGTACCTTTTAGCACTGGGGTAGGTATAAGTACTAGTCGTGCTACAGATAATGCTTAGGAGTATCACTATCAATGAGAAAAGTAATAAGTAATAGCTCTCTGCAGTAACCGAAAGAATATGACACTTGGTTTGCGTTTGGTCTCTTCATCTCACAGAAAGAGTTATATTATAATACGATTTCTTACGACGCTCATCGTCAGAGCTGTAACAGTCTTCACTTTTTCTTTTGCTTTGCCAACATAACCAAAGCATCCTTTAGTATTTAATTTCATTTCATAGCCTTGCCAAGGCAGACAGGCAGACAGAGTGACTAAGGATGTTTAATGCACGAAAAAAGGCAGAGTGCGATATGTAGATTTGATGTGAGCATCTCAAATTCAAGTTTACATTATGATCGCTTGTGCACGGGTTTCCGTCAGTTAACACACTATGCACCACCACTATACCCAATTCTGCCTTTCTACTTTTTCACTTGGGTTCACTTGCCTCGGCTACGAATAGATATGAGATGTTGATGTATAAGTTAGTGAAGAGATAAGCAGATTTGGGTGGAACGCTTGCAAGGTGATTTTTCATTTCATTATAATTTGACTCGCTTAGTGAGTGAGAATGGGACAGGATTATGGGTTCGGCCTTGATTGTGATATTGATTCATGTTTCCTATCTCATGTTATTAATTTCCAACACATATTTCATTCCACTGTAATGCGATAGATAAAACACTCAATTATCCTGTACATTTCATGCCCTAACCTTAACAGACTTCAAACTTGTTTATACACAACCACCTCATGATAATTCTGCCAACTTCTTATTGTCCATAAAAACTTAAAATCATTTCAATGTCAACTTACAACAACCCAACCGAAGAACAAATAGAAAATATTTTCCAGCCATTTATTGTTTTGCTTGTATTGTCAATAGTGTTCAGTACTTGTACAGCAGATGCTTTCCTAGTAACTCGATTCTTTCATAAGAAAACTGAATAGGTTATATTATAGTTATTTGAAAATAAAATTGTGAATAATTGCGTTTTGGCATTCTGTATTTTTTATTGATTTTAGTATCCATTTTGTTGTCAGAATCCTTGCCATTGTCTTACTTGTTGCAAGATTAGGAAATTGCAGGTGCAGAGACAATAATATTATGTTCACAATGGAATAAGTTAATATAAATACCTAAGATCACAGCGTGTAATCTACCAATAGGGCAATTTGATTGATATTAAAAATGCAATGAAAAGGAGAAGTGAAGGATTCTAAGCTATAAAGCTGTTGGTTAGCCACATGGGAGCACCTTTTTGGTTTAACGATATATCTGAATGATATCAATTTCTTTGATGTTCTTTCAAGATAAAGAATTACAGTAAGCCAGGGTTTTCTTACTACGAGCACGCAGTGTATGTCTGTAGATCCTAGTAATGTGACAACTATACAATAAAACAAAGAGAAGCTTAAGTACATAGAGAACTGTGTTATATACATCGACTAACTTCATCTAGGAAATTAAATGGGATCACAAATGTATCCTAAAGAAGTGGATCACTTTAGGGCACATAACATGGCCATATTTATAGTGAAATGTATACCTGCAAATCTCTCATTGTTAAATAGGAGAAAATCATATTATGTAAAACGTAAACTGTGCGCCAACTAAGGAAATGGTATGACAGATGAAGTTTCATTCTGATGAGATGACAAATGAGCCTCTCGGAAATTTATGGAGAATACCAGTGGAGAGATCATCAATTCCTCTCACATACACCACGAGGTGGTTTCGTCTTTAAAGGCAATATTACTTGAGATATTTGATTCGACATAAATACAAATGAGTAGATGAATAGCATTTATATATCTTGTCTTTCCTATCTTGCATGTAGACCATTTGTCTCTAAGACAAATTGATTTGGTATTAACCGACACTAATGAAAAAAATACAAACTATCACGAATGGAATCATATTATATTTAATGAGCAATTTTCAAATGGTCTAAGGACGGTGGAAGTTCTTTATCGAAAATTTTTTCGATTTTGAGTAAATACATATTAACCGTATTCCCTTTTCCGTAATATGTATCATTGGGGTTGGAAGAACTTAAAATCTCATATTATAGTTGTTTTCTAGTTTTCTTTGTGTCTCCCGACATATGAGATTTTACTTACCGCCTTTTGTGTTAAAAACAGCTTTGTGCATTCTAGTATGCATTAAATCCAAAGCTCAAATGTCGATTACATATCTACAGAAAGTAGTCACTGTTATACAATAAATTGAATTTGCCTGCTAAAGGTATACTTGTTTAAGATATCTTATATGGGAATTCAAAAAAATGTGATGGGTTTACGTTTTAGATTGTCCTTGATTCGGCCCATGTCGGTCGTTAATTATGTAAGCAGACAAGTTTCCAGACGAGTCAAAGAACTTTTGATTTTGATATACCCTACTAGAAACCATTCATTGTTTAACAATTAATGGTATCTGGTATCCATATATCACAAAGTCAAAAGTAACCTCTATTGTACTGAAGTATCGAAATATTCAAAATCATTTTACAGCAAAGTTGACAAAGTTTGAATTCGTGTTACCTTGAATTAAATTTAGAATTAAAAAATTGTCTTCACAAAAGCATTGGCAGATAGTGAGAATATGCCATTATGCATTTCGATAATTATTAAACTACACTATTGCAATATTCTAAGACTTGTCAGTATTACTTTGGCATTGGTAAATCGATATAAATCTTATGAAACGGTTCATGTCACGAAAAGATTTATTTCTGTGTAGAAGGTGTCAAGAGAACAGAACTTAATCCAGTGTGTCTGTCCACCTAATGTTTTTTGAAATGCAATGGTGGATGAATACATAAAAAGTCAAATGTAGCACAAAACTACACACAAACTAAAATATATTGGAAGTTCAAGATAAAATAGGACATCATATATTTTCCAGCAGGACTTAAGCGTCGCAGTTGTGTGGTGCTTACCCTGGTTCATGGTGCTTGGGAAGTAGTGGTTTGGTTACATGTAGAATTGACTTTACTTTTAGTAAAATGTATTTTATGTACTCTCCATTGGTATAAGTTTGGTCTGGTTGTCTTATGAAATGTGAGTATCTTCAGTGCTTCACTGCAGCAAGCTCTCCACATAAGTATGAGTACACGGAACACGTAATACCAGTACAAACTGAATGACTGGGGAAGCAGAGGAACATAAACAAATGTAACGAATGTTATGAATGTACAGGGCTCTAGTGGCTTTGGCTTTGACATATTTTTTCTCCACAGGACCACGTTGGTTGTTTGGCCACAGAGTTTGACATGTGACATATTGTTCCGAGAAAGCACACCGAAGCTCCTCACTCACTCTACCTCTCGCCCACGTCTTACCATTCTTTATAAACACGTATATCTATACTCTAACAATGTAACATTACAGTACATTTCTTTTTCTAGTCAATTCTATAAATGCAATTATCATAGTACTTGATAGAACGTGCAAAACATTTCATGGAACAAGTGAAATACTATAATTTCTTTTCTTTAATTTCTATAAAAAAATCATGTCCCAAGGTTATACTTTCAATAAACACAATTATAGTACCTTTACTAATACTCTACTTTTTTACGGTAATAATAATAAACAGAATAAACACTCTATAATAATTGTTTGTTATTATTGATTACTTGGAATGAGTTTTAATTTGACTAATTTTCAACAAGGGTAGTAAATCTAGATGGAACATTACATTACAATGGTACAGACAAGAAACAACTCAGCATATTTGTAAATGATTGGAAAGAATTGCAATTTTTTCGAAAATCGAAATTTGCTTTGATTAGAAATTAAAAGGACTTTTCCCTTGTATTAGAGTTTGCTTGGTCGTTTATTGATCAACTTACAAACTTGGTTTTTTATTTATTTAGCTTTGCTAGATCATTCAATTGGAAGTTGGAACCTGCTTGTCGTTCGTCGTTCCGTATTGGAACAAGTGTAAATTAAGTACATTCGTCTTCGTCTACAATACTTTAGGAAAATGTAATCTCTCTCCTCTCTTTCAATTTTACGACAAAGAAATAAAAAATCATGTTACTAATTAATTTTCTGTTGACTGCGGGCCCAAGTTAATTAAAGACCTTGTTTGATGATGTCCTAAAATAAAACTGTGTTACGGGTGCGTACCTTTTCGCATCCTAGAAATTCTGTTCCCCTGTGACGAAAGAAAAACAAATTAAATCGTAAGTAATTACTTTTTTGACCAGGCAAACAAAAAATGTTCATTTTATTACATTGTGTATCTGTGTAAAGGTAGTAATGAAAATATTCTGGATGTTATTGCCCTTTGCCCAATACTGGGAGTGAGTGTCGGATTGCAAACACAATAAATGAAAGCGGAGTAAAATGGGCAGGTAGAATTTGGTAATAACTTTTGTATTGTTTCAAAGCAAATAAAACGGGTCAGAATGTTTCGTTTATTGAATGACAATAGAATAAACGTAGATGATAAATACTCATAAACGTAGTACATAGCTTATTAAAGGAAATGTCAATTTCTGCTCTTCATTAGGTACGCCGTAAGTACCCTAAGTAAAGATTAAGGCAGAAGCTTTGCTTGAGGATTGGAATGGAACACAAAGTGCAGTAAGTGGAGAAATGCTTTAACAACCGAGTAAAATCACCATATTATTTTATGTTTTGACGAATTTTAGAGATGGGCATAACTGCCCCCATAAATTTCCCACAAGAAGTTATGGTTGGTTTAATAGGATCGCTCTGCGGATTTTTTTGCAGATTAAAAGCCCCTGTTTTAAGGAGTTGTGTTTGTGTCCTGTGTCTTACGGTTGTTATGTTATGTGAGCTGGTGCTTGTCTTTGGGTGGGTGCAGACTTTGGGCTTACTTAAAGTTCTTACGTTATGTGATGTGATGTTGTGTTGTGTATGTAGATAATGTGACCCTTAAAGTGTGAATGTGCATGTTATCTTTAAGTTATGCTATATGTTATGCTTCCCATGGTAAGTAATGGGAAAAATTTAATGGGGGAAATAAATTTCATCTGGAGGTTTTTCCATCTTGGGTTTCCCTACTCTTTGAATGTGGTTTCGTTTCGTTTTTGTGTCATCACAGTCTCTTCTCTTCATCTCTTGTCGTTTCGTTTAGTTGGTTTGATGTGGTTTCGTTTCCTTTGCATTAGTAGCAGCAGCGTCTTAAAACTAACGTCTTTCCTTGGCTGACATACGTAAACACTCGTTTTTGTTTTTAGCAGTCCTTGGATTTATCATGCAAAAAATTCAACTGTAGGCAACTTAACCAGACAGAAACTGCCGCCTGCATTTCATTAAAATTATTTTTCTCATAAGCACTGTGTCTCTGTAACTAAAAGGCCAGCTTTAAACCAAATAAATCTTTAAAACCTTTGCGATTTGCTTTCTACAACAAACTCGCCCACGATTTTCTCTTCCAACTCTAACAAATCGTTCCATTTTTTTATTATTGTGCTATTTACGCAAAGAAATGTACAATGCATAAAAATTATGCATCTTTACATACATTCCAAATCCCATGTTTGTGCCACTAAATTGGCACACTCCTTATCAATGCTTTGGACCTGTAGCAATTATATGCATGCCAAAGTTTTATGCTTTACTTTACATTTCTGACTATGTACGTAATAGAAAAATATGTGAATGTGAAAAATTGTAATTTTGCTTTATGGTAAACACAACCTAACAAGTTAAGGCAAGCTAAGGACATTGTACCTATATAGTAGGCACGATAAGCAGCCCGAAAAACTTCAAACAAAAGCTATACCTATTTTTAACTCTTTCGTATTAAAATGAAACCCCTTAATTATAAGTAGTTGTAGTTGTTAGGCTTCAAAATAAAATTGGAGGTTTTCAAATGTCGAGTTAATGTCATTAAAGTGTGTTTCACTTCATACCCCATTTGAAAAATTCCAAAACACTGTAGCGAGTAATAAATTCTTCGTATAACCCATATATTGCATGAATAAATAGGTAGACAGTTTTATGCTTTGTCCCACACCACATAATTATGTTAGAACGAGAAAGCGCTGTATGGCAATGGAATGTGTTTACACAAGAATGCAGTTTAAAAGGTTGCAGAAATGCCTAAGCCATGCTTATGTATCATATCCAACAATAAGCAGGCATAAATTTTTAAATTAAAGTAAACTAGAGGGCCAGATGACGAATACTGGAAGTGAACAAAGAAAGGAACTGGCACATTCATAATTGTATAAAAACTAACTAGGGACATAGTACCTTGGTGGAAGGCATATGCAGAACAGACTGGAAGACTGTGAACATGCAAGATCTGAAGAAACTAATAAGTAGTAATATGTGCATGGCACAAGAGTCTGGCTAAAGTTATTCAGTGGACGGATGGATGGATGAATGGATAGGCAAGAGGCCAAAAATTAATCACGTCAGCAAGGAAGAACGAATGTTAGATGAATTTCATCCACTATCCGCAATACATGCACACATCTGACTCTGCACAGTATTACCCATCGTAGAAGAATTATTATAGTCTATTTCTTCTTTCCTTCTTTCAAAATAGGCTGAAACTCAGCTGAATTGAAGTGAGCTCAGCTTGCGAGTGAGGGAACCCAGAAAATATAAAGCTTCCTAACAAAAGACCTCCACTCCTTTCTCCCAGCCAATTCATCCATTTGCCATTATACATTGTGTGTTTGTAAGGACCTATCTATCTCCTGTTGTTGTGTACAGCTACAACACTCCACATATCCACATATGCTTCCAAATTATTATACCCTCTATAAAATATGTTTCTAATCAGTGTACGCAGACTATAGCTAATTTCTATTAGCACAATCCCAGTACAAATTCCTAGCAGTATCGTGTGTCCCGCTTTCCAGAGGCTAGATATTTTAGCTAGACAAAATGTAACGTACCTGAACGTGAAAGCATCATGCTGCCCAGTTTTAATGATATTATTTACAATCGTGACACTCTACAGTCTACACAACTGGCAAGTATATGATAAAGTGTGAAACATGATATCGCAGTTCTTGAGGAAAACATTATTAGCCAGAAGGATAATACTACGGTAATATTATAATTATGCATACATGGTACTTTTCTTCAAATTGCAATGACATTTCCACATTTCCTGGTTGCTTCACATTATACTGTTTGCAAATCGTGAAATACTACACCGTTTTTTCCAGTTCAACTGAAAGACAAATGCTAACGAAGGCAGATGTTCTTTTCTTGCAAATAATATTGAACACACTACAGACAATTTTTAACGAGAAAGTCTGCTTTCACCTTTAATACATTTTGCATTGCAAAATTGAATTGGCTATATAAATGTATAATATTCTTAATCAAACTGATTTTCAATTCAAATTCTATAGATCATGTAATAAGCAAAAGCGCAAAAGCTAATACAACACAAGGGCACAATTTTGATCCTAACTCTAAACTCAGCGGAAATAAATCTACTAATTATTAACAAGTCTTTGACTTTTTCAATGACTGCTCTATAAGTGTTGACATTTTCATTGAAAAATGCCTATCTACAAAATAAACAACTGCAAATAAACAGGGACTTCACTTTGGAAATAAATGGCACATGCTTTTCCCATGCGAATAAACAACTCGCATATCTGGATAGCATCTGCATTGAAGGGCATTTTGAATTCTGTAGAATTGCAATGTTGTCAGGTCAGGTTTGGACTGTAGGTATACATTTTATCGTAAACTTCTTTATTGGATATAATAGGTATTATGCCCTATATATGAACGGTCTTCTTTTTGCAGGTTGACAAGACTCATTGCTTTGTTACAGCGCAATCATTATTTCAATGTGTCTTTTAAAGCCGCAGCACAGCATGACAGTCCATCTACTCAATACGACAAATCCAATATTGGCTCCGCAAACATTTCTATTTGCATAAGCAACTGTCCTACAGTTTTATCTACTTAATCATGGACGGACCTGAATAGCCTCGGCTTACCACAAACTAACCACAAACTCTTGTCTCTTATCTAGATCATATCAATGCAAACAATTTCAGGAGAACAACCAACCAAGCAAAACTGTGCACACAATTCAGAGATAATAGAATACAACTCATACATAGATATTACTTCTTCCTATACCTATAAACTCTAATATGACTTAATTCAAGATCCTAGTTTAGTTGTCCACTCTAAATCAATTCGACAGATAGTATAAAATAAAACCTTTGGATTTTCACTATAGGAATATCCTCTATTGCAAAGCCTTAAGAATTAAGACCTTTAGAGTTGACTATTTCTATAAGTGTATGAGCAAATAGTTTTATGAGCTTCTTTGAAATATAACTTAGAAATAATGTATAACTACTTTACAAATAAAATTATACTTTACTAATTGTCAGCATTTTTCCAAGGCCTTACGTACTTATTGTTCAAAGTAGTTACGGATGAGTAATACAAAAGATTGCTTCTGGGGCTTATATTTCCAATAGTTCTCGTGTATTAGGAAAGCAGTGAAGAGTAGGCTAATCCAATATACCGTGGTGGTTTGAAAGTTGAAAAGTGTACACAGTAGTATGTAAAGAAAGAAAAAAGCAATAGCTCCTGAAAGTTTTCTCAATATGTGTAAAGGCGAAGAGCAAGCGACCTCATTTTTTAGTCTTTGCTCTACAAAGACAAATTCATGGGAAGCTCAGAGTCACATTACAGTTACAAATGCACATGTAGTGTGTACAATGTCGGTAAGTTTAGTAGGAGCGACTATCATTATCATTATCGTCATAGTCGTCATCATGTCACAATGAGAAGTACAAAAGAAAAGCTCGCAATCACAATGCAGAGCAATACAATGCACAACAAATATTCTTGATGCACACACTCGACTCTTGGACCGCTTTGTATTGTAGAGCTACCTCCAGAAGCGTATAAGGAGCATATCTGCTGTAGATACATAAGTACATTAAAGTATACATGAAAAGAAAAGACATTTTTTCAAGTTTTTTTTTATTATTTTGTGCTCAGCTTTCCATTTCTCTTTTATTTTCAGTGTTTAGAAGGAAAGGGGAAATGGGAGTTCGAATACAAGTAAAAGATAGAAAAACTGACCCGGAAAAAGTCGTCATATAAAATAAAGCCTTGGACTGGTTGGGTGAAAAATATGTCTCCTTATTTCTACTGAAGCGTTAAAATTTATATTCATGGCTTTTCACTTCATGGGCTATAGTCCATAAGTAGTAAGTACATAATAATAATAATGTGAGACCAAGAATCGTCTACTACAAGAGAATTGCATCGTGTCAAGCAGTCGACTCCCGAATAGAAGAACATTACTGCACAACGTCCTTGTTTCTGGTCCTGGAATGGCCTGGCTACGCTTCTCTTAGCATTTTCTTTCCTTCTCGTTGTTATGTTGTATTTATTGATGCGTCTCTAGTTCACATTACACAACAGAAGCAAAGCAACGCAGTCAACACGAACTTTCCTTACTCCCAAAAGGTTAACAACAACTATTATGTCTGTATATACATTCTGCAAATAAAGAGGAAGGAAAGAAACGGATGTTAGCACATTTTATGTTACATACTTTGCACTGTTTTCAAAAGCTCATTTTACTCTCCGGTTCACTAGTTTTAATAGGCATGCTGAAGCGTTGAATTCAAATCTACATTTATTTACAAATACTTCACCTACACATTAACTACCATGGTCATGTAAACCTGCATACCATTACTTGTCACCAAATAATCTACTACTGCAGTAATACTCATACTCTACCTTTTTTGCTAAGTTAAGAGTACTTAACAGAATGATAATTATACTTGCATTGTATGCATCTATTTTGATACACAACTAAGTATTTACTATTTTCAATTCCTCGTTTTCATCGGCACTGAGTTTCATTTATCGTATCCTTTTCTTACTTCTCAACACTATTATTTTTTACCTAAGATTTGTTATATTTGGTCATAAATAGTGTACACAGTTCTACAGCTATGAATAAACCTTCACTCTGTTGGGTCTAAGATCATCTTGGTTGTATTTTGACAAGAATATTTTACTGTTATTGTAAGGGATGATTGCAGGCAATCTTTACTATATTATTATAAGGTTGTGGAGAATATTCAACAGGGTAGGACAAGTTCATATTTCATAACCAGGCCAAATAGCTACCAACCAAAGTATGCAAAAATGGCAATATTAAAACGTAACTTTATGACATGATGAACTATAATTAATTGGTGGAACTTGTGACAATAATTTTTAACTTAATTTTTTTCTCCAATTTTTCACACGGTACGAACCAGAAAAAAGGTACTTTTACTCATGCAACAAAACTTAATTGACTGCAAACCAAAAGTTATCGGTTTGCATTTATTATTGTAACCTTTGTTAGTTGTCTCACATTATAATGGTTTCATTTAAGCAATCGTGGAACATTATAGTTTTATTTACCACTCTTCTTGGTACGCTGTTATGCGTTATAAAATTTATCAGTGCCGGAGTAGCATTGCCCATGTTTAAGGGAAGATAAGAGGCTAGAATATATAAGATGGGCCCTAGAGAGAAGAAGGAGATAACGGTTAACGCCACAAGCAAGCCCACTCACTGTTCTTTTCCTTGCGGAAGTTGCATATTGGCCATGTGAGTTTTTGCATTTATATCTGGAAACATGTTTCTTCCCATCTTTTTCTACAACTCGCAGTTGTGATTTGAGTTGTGGATCTACCACGTTACAAGTACGGGGCAATATAGCTTTATGAGCTACGTAAAGGTTATTTTGTTATAAATACTTACTAGGGATATCCGTACACATAGAAGTAGAATGCAATAGGCACGATTTTTAAATATCTCTGTGAAAAAGAGACAGAAATAGGTACTATAAAATATATTTATAAGTGGACTAAGTACAAGCGCTGGAATTTCTTTGGTTAGGACGTCGGTTGAGTTGAGTTAGCTTCTCTGATCTACAGTATCTAAGAGAAAGCAATACAAATATAACTCATGTGGTTGATGGCACTGTTTTCCTCTTCATACCGTATTTCAGTTGGAAGCACAACAGTAGTGCAGGCAGATACTGTAGGATTGCACAGACATAGACAGTTGCTTTCCTTTGCATTTTTAGGTTTTTGCTTTTGTATGTTACGTTTGTTGTATATTTTCTATTGCAATATATCATATAGATTTCCTATGAAAAAGTAAAAAGAAAATCATCTTAGTTTTGTTCATTCTTCTTTTCTGAAACTAGTTACTACAAAATAGGAGTGCTTATAATACTCCATACTAGAAAATACAATGCAATACAATAATAGAGGAGGAAAACCAAAGCAAGGCAAGGCATGGATACATCGTAGTAATACAAATAACTGTGTAACTAAACTAACGTAAGAATTTTCCTTCTGATCTTACATTCTTCAATAGAAAAGTAGAAAGTTTCTTTTTCCTACTAGTACAAGACAGACAAATAGAATATGGCAGGGCATATACTATATGCACTACTATTGCTATAAACCAGAGCATAGGCGAAAGCAGTGAGGCAAACAGACCAGAGACTTAACTCTATACTCAATACCTACCATTCGGTCTACATGCTACACGGCAATGGCAATATAGTGGTTCAACTCACAACATCACATAATACAAACTTCTTGTTGCTAAAAATTATTTATGACACTTTATACAACATTGGGCACAAAGCGAGCATAAATCTCTAGGTTTCTTTTCTTTTCCGTATCGCCTTTTCAGGAGTCATACGCTCTTCTCTCTTCTCAACTCTACTTTTCTCCTACAGTCTCCAATCTAACAGAAAATAGTACTTTGAGACTTCCAAGAAAAATCCGCAACACAAAACAACGAAACGTACCCAGTAGAAGGGTATATACTGTGCATACAACATAAATGATAGCCACACAAGTATCTATGGTAGAAATACCTTAGATAATATTATTGAACCACTGTTGTTATTACACTTGAATACATATACATATCTGTAAACATATTTCATACTGTTGTAATATCTTAAGACATTCCAAAACATCAATAAATACCTTTCCCCTTTCATATCGACCTGCAGAATATTAGTTGTCATATTTTCAGACAATTTCCAGCTAATCAATTTATATTTTCCTTAAAACTATTTTTTAACATGTACTTTACTTCTTATACTTCTTAAAAGATAAAGTATAACAGAAATGCATTTGTTAGCAACAGTTATACCTAATACGATGTTACACGGTCCTCCTAAAGGTACAGTATGCTATTATAATGTTTCTCTTAAGTTGCTCTTGCTCTACATTTTTACACTGCAGATAACCACGCGTTGTTTAGAAACTTTGTATTCCCGAAAGCAAGACTACAGCAATTTCAGCACTTTGTCAAAGTTACTTGAAAGAAGCCATGTCATTTCTCCTGGCATACAAACTCCCATAAATCCAACAGATTGTGGTCCATTATTTCAAGATTTTATCGAATCTTGTCTATTTCTCTTTATTGTGAAGAGCTACACTTTTAAAGGTATCCTCTATACAAACGTAGTGCAAGACCTTGAGCTAGAAATGATTTCAAGATTTCTTATCAGAAAATTTGTTAATGAAATTGAAAATTTACTTATAGCATGACATTATTGTTCAAGTAGCTTTTCTGGTCAATAAATTAAGAAAATTGTTGCTTCAATTTCACGAAAAGAGGAACAACGATGAGAACCGGATTGAAATTCTAAACTAATAAATAAATTTTCATATGCAAACGCAAGTAAAATAAAAGCCAATTAAATTATTATCCAGTACAGCAATTCTATTTTTAGCCTTAACTGTATAGGTAAAGCTTCTGAACACGTCTAAAGAATGAAGACTGTAAAAAGTAATAAGCTTCCTAGGAAATTCTAAAGGTTAAAAAACTTTTAGAAAAGGCTTACAATTTTATGGGTGAAAGCTTACCATTATATTGTGGGTCAGGTTTTAAAAATGAAATGTTAGTTTTGCAATTTCGCGTTTGCTGGTGTTTGTCTTAGAAGAAAATGAAGATAATAAAGTGTTGCTACTACCTTGATATTGAATGGAGTGACACACTTATGAGGATGTATGTTGCATTTAGCATAGAGTAGGAATGCAATGTACATTCCACACATACATCCGCATTTAAGTGTTGTGGAAGTGCATATGGAAAGAGGAGAGTGAGAATTTATACATGAAAATATTTGGAAGGAAGTAGATGATGTTGATATTAGAGACGTTTGGTTATGCCTACTGGTTGGTGTGCATTATAAATAAGTATTGTGTTGGTGCTAAGTATGTATAGAGTGTCACAGTGTTAGTTTTGCATGGTTGTTTTATTTGATGCATTTACACTGTCATCAAAACTCATTTAAAGTTGACTAGAAATGCAACTAAACATCCAAGTTTATGCTTATGTACCTATTTGTGTCAGAAGTCGTCATCACATATTATAGCAATGAAGCTGCACTGTTAGTGTCTTGTATGAGTCTCATCTGAAATATAATGGAGTAAGTAAGTGAGCTAACAGAGGACCTTGTGTAGTTCATTTCCATTCCACTTCATGAGCCATAGCAGAGGCAGAGCAGTGGAGGCTGGAGCTAAGTAAACCGAGTTGCTTTCCCATTACTTGACTCCAGAGCCTTGTGCATAGCCACGGCTGCATTTATTTCATTTCATTTTATTTGATGTGTCTGCTCCTAGTGCCAAAACTATCATCTCTTGAAAATAGAATGGAATTATCTCCGGCAGTCAACATAATGCGGGCATAAATTTTATACAAATTAGTTTACACTCGAGTTCGGGAAACCGAGGGCATAAATAATGATATTATTACTTTGTGTGTTTCGTGCTCTAAACTTTCACCCTTTACTTTCTAATGGTAAATTACCATGCTCTTTATACGCCTCTCCTACTACATAACTACTTTCAATTTCCTTACTTGTGGTGTGCTTAGCTACAATCTTATGCAATGCAATACTTAATACGTTACAACTCCTCTCCTCCAGTCCGCACAAAAAATGAAAGCATTAAGAAAAGAAAACATGAACATGACTTGTGCTAAATATTTACAACTTTAACGTTTGTACGCGTAATCTAAATGTGTACTCGTAGTAGCCAGGCCAGGCCACGACTCAACTGTAATAACTGAGCTATTCAACACCCAAATTCAACGTGCGTGCCTATTTATAATGTGAGCATGAACCATACAACTAATGAAACCTATTTTACTTTTACTACACTTATTCACAAATATTCACCAGACACTTTCATTACTATTGCTATAATCTCCACCATGAAGTACTTCATACTAAATATTACCGTTAACAATATAATTATGTACCGCTACTCTACTCCAAGCTACATTCGCAACTCCAACTTTAATCAAAAAGACGCTGTAAAAGAAACTAACCTTTGCTCTCAAGCTGACTATAATTCACACAGCATTTCTTCTAG
The DNA here is from genome assembly GCA_020352615.2 of Yoshiicerus persimilis. Taxonomy (NCBI): domain Eukaryota; kingdom Metazoa; phylum Arthropoda; class Collembola; order Entomobryomorpha; family Tomoceridae; genus Yoshiicerus; species Yoshiicerus persimilis. The sequence goes on along the minus strand of CM036941.2, from coordinate 35,697,992 downwards.
TGTACCTAACCCTGAAACCTTCAATGTAAGAAACCTTATCTTTATTTACTTTTTCCATTTATTGTAACGCACTAACTCTGTACATACATGCACATGATGCAAGTGTGAGATCCATATTTCCAGTTTTTATGTGCATTGTTGCGTTACACTAAGACTTCTCCCATATCTGAACAAAAAACTGCCAACATGAAGTGTATTTATGTTTATGTCCATAATAAAAAGAAAGTAACACTACCAAGGTGCTAATAGTTTCAGTTTAGCGATCAATTTTATGTGCAGGGCTAGAAAAGAAATTTAGAGTAATAATCAATAAACATAAATTATGCAGATTTATATAACTTTTTAGATTATATTTACGTTCTATCTAGCAGGTGTCAATTTTTAAAATGGACACTTAAATAAAGGTTTTAAGAAATTACAAATTTAATCAATCAGACCTTCTTTGATTCATCTGTCTTGCGCTGACTATAATTCGTATGTACAAACTACACTTTCCCAACAATTTCAAAAAGTCTCCATTTTAAGCTTCCTTTGTCTAATATTACGTCTGTGCCTATGCTTTTATATTATTATGTTAGGTTTCCTTGTTTATGCTTTGTTAGAACACAGTGTTTTATTTTTACAACTTCCTTGAGCGTGTGTTTCTGGAGATTCCATCCAATTATATATTTGTACTCCCATTACTTGAACACCTGCGTCTTTGGCTTCCCTTTGTTCTCTTCTGCTCCGTTACATTACGTTGTTGCTTTCCTCTCTCTTTCAGACGCAGATTAGTTAACGAATGTATTTATAGGTCTAAGCAGAGCCATTTACTCAAGCCCACTATTACATGTCCTTGTACACTGCGTCCACGGAGTATACTATTGTTTCAGTTGTCTATCTCTCCCTTATTTATAATAAATATACACTGCACATTAAACTGCATGAGCCTTTGGGGTCCTGTTATACTACCTCCTCTTGTTTTCGACTCAACCCAAGGATTCAGCTTTTCTGTCACTGCAAACACTGCAACTGCTCAAAATCAATTCAATTAATACAATCACCTTTTTCATTTATCAAAGAAAATTTTGAATTCACCAAGCCACATTAAAAATAACTCTTACCATTACGTTTATGGTAATGTGTTTCATTAAAGGACCCACGACAGTAGTAACGACGAATTCCTTTAATGCTGTGTCACTTTCCGTACAAAACGTAATGAAATTGTATTATAAATGCATAATGTTTACCAATCCAAAACTGAAAGTATAAAAATTTTATCAGCACACTAAAATATGCTACATTAGAAAGTGTGTGGATAATTACTTTACTCATAATATTTAATATATATAAAATTATCATTAGATGTAATCATGTCAGGTTTCATGTGTACTATCCATATATCAAAATCTCTTCAAAGAAAGGTATATGTATACTAGTAACAATCAAAACTTTATATTAGAGCGAGTGTGCAGTACACAGTCAACAATGTTTCCTGTGCATTGTATAGTAACCATTGAAGTGGAGAGCTGAGGACATTGGTGATGGTAGATTCTGGGAGGAATGTCGAATGTGGAAAGAAAGTGCATAAAAGGATGAGTAGACAGAGCTGGGATAGTGATAGGATGGCATGCTCATGTTTCCCCGCTAAGGGTCTCCAGGGTGTCGTTCGCAATCTATTTTATAGACCTGTATGAACTCTCTGTTGAGGAATTCAATCCGGTTCTTTTATTGCGAGGCAAACGGAACCAACTTAAAATATGGGTGGAATGGGTTGAATAGTCGCGATCTCGATACATGATACATACTAGGGAATGTAGTTCACGGAAAGAAGATTTCCCATCTAGATATTACAGTTTTTAGCAAAGGAAAGGAAAATGAGCTAATCCACAGTGCACACAACCAAATCGTAATAAATAGCAAATACAGACAGTTAATATTAACGATTTGGATTGTTAGAGCTTGTTAAGAAAGTATTTATTGCTGTACCAAATTTAATATCAAATTAGGCAATTTCGTTTTTTGGAAAAAATGAATTTAACAGGAGGATAAGGAGGTCGGAGTTCTAACAATTGAATTTAACTGACGAAAAGCAGAGGAATAAGGTGCTTAATATCCAATACCGGTAAGGTGTACTTTAACCTGCTTTTATCTTTTCATTAACCACTAAGAGATTATCATACAGATGCCAAATTTATATTAAATTGTGTTTTGATTTTTGCACAACCTGATATACGTAGTTTTCTACAACTCGATCAAGAAGTACGGATGCGCAATTTGGATTAAGATGGGATTTTCCATGATTATTGTTAAGAGAAGAACTGTCATATTATTATGTTTTCGCTCATTTCAGCTTAAACCTTATTCAGTCACTTAATATATTATACAAAGCATCATAAGTTATTGAATTGATGTAATGAGTCTTATAAATCCAGTAGTAGACTTTGTTCATAAAGGTGCACATAGGTAAGCTTTTGTAGTTATGCTGTTGTGCATGTATATTTGGTAATTGGTAACAACTTCATAATACTTAAAAATTGATTGATTACTAACATTGCGAGTTAGATATAGTAAATAATTCTAGCAATGACCTTTAGTATGAAAAAAAAACTGTTTGGTTTGACCAAGTATATACTCCTGATTGCTTATTAAAGCTTAATTTTTATGTTTACACGATTTTTCATGTTACATAACCGTGACTGTGGAATAGTAACTTCGGTAATTTGCACCGGAAGTAGCACCTATAAATAAAAAACAATTGTTTATGTCCCTGCAATAAAACTCAATTGGGCTAATATCATAATATATCATTCTCTGAGTACAAGCTGGAGTGGATAGGCGTGAGAGTAGTTAAAAGTTAGGTACGCCGGATTGTTATTCGATTGTTATGGTTGTTTAGTAGAATCCAAGTTGGCTGATGTAATCGGATACTTTTCAAAAGTATATTATAAGCTTTGTAGTGCACTGTAAACTACACTGCAGTCATAAATGGTAATGGCACCACGTAAGTACCACCCAATTAACTAACTGGTAAAATTATGTCTTCTGGCATGTTGTGTTGTGGAGCGCTATATTCTTTTGCATATACATAATTTCTACTTATGAATTTCTTAAACAAGAAAGGTTGACTTATCAGTAAACCTCTTCGTGGTTCTTGGATTACAATAAACTAAAAGTGACTTTTTATGAGCTGCAAATTCTGAGAAAGCTCCCTGTAATTTGCGGTTTGTTGTCTATCGTTCTATTCAGTGCATCTGCAATTTAAAGATTAGAGTAGCCTACAAGTAAACACCCAAGTAACGCACGCCAGATTTACAAAACTTCTTTGTCCTCATTTAAACTGCGAACTCATTTTTATTTACAGATTACAACATAAAAATTGAGAAAATACAGATACGAGTACCTTAGGGCAATAATAAACTTGATTTATTGAGAGTAAACTTTTCAATTGCTTACTCACTCACTCTGCACGGCAAGAAATGGGAAAATAAAGGGCTGTACTGTAGTACATTTATGCGTATATCTTTGTAAAGGTTATTTTAAATAGCTTCAGCTTAGCAAGCAGCCCGAACTCTACTTATGCGGAGGTTGTTCTTTAATTGAAAAAAGGAAGACTGACATGTGTACGTCAATTATATGTTCCTCAAAGCAAAGACTGTTCTGGGTATACTTAAAACAATTGTACATGACTGTATATTTAATTTGATTCTCTTTAAGAGGCTAAAAGTAAATACCTACTCAAACTTCTTCCCAGTTCAACGTCTGAGGTAATTACACAGTAAAATCCTTAACAGCAAACTCGTGGCAATTAAATCTGGTTGAAATAAAACCAATTGCGTAATGCTGGAGTGCATATTCGATAATAAAGTTCTGGGACACGTGTCTCGGTCAGTTTAATACCAAGCTTTTTAATGCCTACCACAATCTTCCTTAAATAGTACACTTTAAACTGTAGAGCACTCGAGAATACACAATCCTTTTCAAAATTCAGTTGAAGGGCAAAATAAATATTCAAATCTGTTTGCTGAAGAAATTAGAAGAGTTTATGACGAAACTACAAACCTATGTAGTATATAATTTTTGCTACAGTGCCCACTCTAGATTAATGAGATAAATATTATTATTAACTAGCTTAACTTAGCATATACATTTATTTTGATTTCCATTACAAGAAAATTCGAGAAATAAAGCTAGGTAAGGTACCTATTATGTTAGGAAAATCCAATATTATTTTTAGTAAGCGTAAGGCATAATGTTTATGGTTTACTTTTGGTACTTATTATTTGTAGAACTACATGTAGTGTGATGGTGAAAGTATATGAGAATAGGATAAGAGTGGAAGAAAGTTCATTCATATTATAAAGGCGGTCCTCGGGTGGTGTCTGTGTAATAATCTTGTCTCGGCAGAGCTGAACGAGTAATGAAATGTTCACTTCTCATAACTAACTCATAACGAAGCTATATTTCTGGAAATAAATAATATAAGAAATTATATGTGTTGGTGGAGGACTGTCTGTACGAAGATTTATAATAGCTAGGTTCATCAGTACACCCTGGTAACATACATGCATAAATGTAGAAAGTGGAAAGGAAGTTAAAGTCTTTTATCAAGTTAGGACTGAGCTGACAAACTAACTTTAACTTCAACCTGAACAAACTAAACTCCTTGGAAAGAGGCACAACACATACAGGACAGCGGAGAACAGAACAAGGACAAGAAATGTAAGGCAGGACAAAGCGACAATGGCAATGATAGTTTCTATAGCTGAGAAAACTGTATAGTATCTCTTTTGACTTTTGTGGTTTGGTTAGAAGGACGAGTAGCTCGGCGGCAGTCGAAGCCGTCTTCTAATGGTATACACTTATAAGTAATAGTTATTACAGCTACCTAGGAATCTGAAAAGGTAAGATAGGAAGTCTGTACTTGAGCGTGGATGCAGTCCGTGTAAAATCGACTTATATAATATATTGAGATAGAAATGGAGGTAGTAACTCCGACTGCGGTGCGTTTCTAAGTAGAGAAATCCTTATTCTGTTCAATCTTCTTTTCTGGATGGAATAGTCACACACTCGACTCGTCTTGCCTTGGCTCTTCTGCAGTGAACAGTTCTGTGACTCATTTCCACTAATTCCCAGTTTCACCGCTTCCGCTTCGAGTGACATTGCAATTCCCCGAGGGTCTCATAACTCTCCAACGTAGAGGTCCTTATGTGAATTCCTCCAGAGCACAACCGTACCATACAGACTTGACTACTTGACTCGACTCACTGGCTTCGTCTATCTCCTATGCCGCAAGCCCGGAATCTCCAGCAAGAACAAATTCAAGGCAGACGAGTTCCCATTCCATCACTTGACTCTATTCCAAAGCAGCGCTTCGTCTTTCCTTTAGTTTGTCTTGGATTCGCTTTCATCTCATATCAATTGTCAACCCACGGGTGCATCTTTACTATTACTTTTACTAATACATTTTAAATGTATATAGGTAACTCCAATTATTCCCCGCTACAAATTCGTGTAACTCGTACTCTCCTTTAGTAAGAACAACGGTATGACTGTCTCTTTCCTTAGGTACTTTTTCAGACATTCGATTTTTCTACTCTACCTGAAATTATACAGCTGACTTGCAAGAATGTAAATATTAGTTTTGTTTACGACAGTTTAATTTAGAGAGTATGCATGCACCCTCCAACATCTATACTTTCTCAAAATACTATCCCGATGATATTTATTATGCCTTAATGTTTTGCAGTTTTGTTTTTAAATGGGAATCTCAAAATCAATCAAATAAAATTTATTGTTGAAAATTACTTAAGAATTGCTGCATAAAGTGATGACTGTGTACGGTAATGCAATCAGTGTTATCCAAATTGTATTCTTAAATTTTCTACATTGTAGGTAGACGAACGTTTCGTTTGAGAAACGGTAGGAAAGTTTAAAAGAGCTAATGTTGCACATTTGCATAATATGTTGAAAGAATAAAAATTCATTCACTTAACACCACATCAAAAGAAGGAATGTTTGAGAAACGCTGATACACCGTAAACTAGAGTAAAACATCTGAAAGCTGGGATTTAGTATTGGTAAGCCAAGTTAGTGCAAACGTTGGCATTTATTTTTATTACTTTGTTATTTTGCTGCTTTGTGATGTGTGTTTTTAGCCTAAATCAAAAGAGACTTTGCAATATGGTTCTGCTAACTAAAGTAAAATCATCATCAAGCAAATACTTGAATCTATATTTCGCAAATGTTGTTTGCATAACTTGGTTTTCCATAGCTCAACAATCTCTTCAAGTTTTTTAATTAAGCTACTCTACACGTGTACCACATATTATATATGTGTAGGTATACTGTTAAAATGAGTAACAAATTGACTTACAAATAAGTATAAAAGATATAAAGAAGTCTTTTTATTGTGATGCAATATGGCTTCACTTTTCCCGAGCTAATTTCTACCAGAAAATTAGTAAATTGTGCATATTATGTCGACTAGGATCTGTTCAGAGAATTTCAAGGGAAGGTAAAGTCTGTCTCTAATCTTGGCATACGTTTCTTGGTTAGGTACTACTTATAGGATTACTGTATAGATATTTAACTGAAAATTAAAGGAGAGTCTATTATAGCATAAACCCGAATTTTACACAGTGTAGTGTAGCAAATTCATAAATAGAATGCCAAGACATGGACTACAAATATGAGTGAGAAGAGTGAGTAGTAGATGAAATAAAATGTGAGTAAAGCATGGAAATCCCCCAGTGATACTCCGTAATTATGTTTCCTCATGTCATCTTATGTCTTTTGTCTCTACTTCATTCCATTTAGACTCCCTTTACGTTTCTCTCGCTATGTATGCCATGTTATGGAATATTTAAATGAAAGAGTTTTCAATTTTCATCCGAGGTTGCACTTATATTCTCTTCTTTTCTAGTAAATCGTAATACATATCGGTACACATGACATGAACAGAGTTCAAAGAAGTTCTTTACATGAGAGTGATGCATATGCATGTAACTACTATTATAGTGGTACTTGTGTTATGTATGTATTAGCGACTGAAGTGAAACAAGATACACGGTAGATGATGTATCTGTATGTGTACGTATATTATAGCGTAGCCGATGTTACTAACAGAGTACGGAAAATAAAGTAGAGAGACAAACATGCATAGGTATAGCGTAAGATTATAAAAGAGTGGAGGAATATATAAATTGAAAACGCATGTGACTTCAATCGACTACAGGGTAATAGTGTAGTAGAAATACCTCATGGAAGGTTCAAAGTGAACTTTTCTAACAATAAGAAAGAAGGAGAGAGATCAACGAGGTAAAAATGCTGAATGTGTTGCAGACTCAGCCGAAAAGCGCCTTGTCACATAATGGATATAGAAATATCATAATGTAGTGCCTTGACTACCTAATGTTAAGTGAGTACCTCGAAGAGTAAAACAGCTCCACTCTCTCCTCCTAACGAATGACATGGCATGACAAGAAAAGACAAGACTGCTCTAATAATGTCCTAATATCTATAATTCGTGTAACGTTGCGTAAGCAAGCCATGTGCACCAAAAACCATAATAAATATGAATTCATTCTTTCTTGTCTTTCTTCCTGGTACCTTCTACCTAGAGAGACGAGACACACAACACAAATGCTACAAAGCGACAACATAACGACATCCCACTACATGCAGTGCAGCCGTTGCTTTGCTTTCGCTTGTTATGTTACGTTTTATGTAGAGAATGTCAGTCTTTCATGTGCATGACAGTTTCTACTGTCTTCACTCTGTGATTACCATTCTGCACAGTTTTCTTCCTTCCGTCCAGCAACCTGAAATAATATTAAAAACTCACAATCAGCTCAACTCTCGAGCTCCTATTCTATCTTCCCCAACAGAGTCGTGTCACCATGTCACGCATACACAAATATCAACAACCAATCTTATAACAACCAAATATATTCAACAGCACTGCAGATAACAACTTCTACTGCGAACAAATCTTTTCGCAAAATTATACAAAAATACCAGCAGCATTTCTCTGAATCTATTCTTATTTCCTCAGAAAGAAAACCAGCAAATTTCATGCGTAGGTTATCATTACATGTCGCTTTTCTGGGACAAATGCATGCGTAATCGTAGACCGCCTTTTGTTTTCACTTTAGCTAGGATCTAATCCAAACAGAAAGTAGCAGTCTTATTAAACACCTTTCTAATACCTTGCACTGTTTTACGGGTACAAATGGAAAACATATCAAAGTGCAAATAGTGTTATACTTGGTATTATTACGGGCTCGAATTTTTATATATATTTACAGGTAGGATCAACCAACGTAAATTTCATTTATTTGAGTGCAGTGGTGCCCTTATCTTTTCCTAACCACTTCCAACCTCCATGCTGACACGTTCTAAAGATAAACTTCTTGCTGAACAGTAAGGTGATTGATGTTGCCACCAGTAAAATGATAGTGATTAGAAGACCTCAGTTGTCGAGCACATTGAATATGCTTATTCCATTCAATTTTTAATGTGTGAAGTATATGTTGGTATATGAATATCGAATTATCGACTATAACTTTTCTGAAGGAGTGGTACATGGAATAGTAATTTGATAAAAGACACGTGACTATTGGTTGTTCTAGTTGTTTAATAAAACCGCAAATTAAGCGTGGCTTACCTGTAATTTTTGGATTATTATAAGTTAATAAAAGTAAGTGAACACCTATAATTGTTAGGTGCATCGACTTACAGTCTTAGAGAGAATATTTTACAATACTGTTGTTGCAGATATTTGATTTGGAAATAGAATTCTTAAAGCGTACGATGTACAATTTCATTATATTCCTTCATTATTCTTCTGAGTAGCTGGCTCATCAAAAATAATAGTATTTTTTGGAAAGGACATTTTGTAAGCAACCTTATCAACATCGCAAGGATAAATGGCAATAGAGAGAATAGATATAATTAACCATTTTCAAAACGCATATAACACAATAGCGGAAGCAAAAAAATAAATATGAAACTTTGAAAAGGTCAAAAGTTGGAATTTATTTGAAAAAGCTCTAATTTCTTTGAAAAAGTAAAATTTATCCGAAAAATCTCTCGAAAAGTTTGAATTTATTCTATAAAGTGTTATATAATGATACCATTTTTAAAGGGGAGCCTACAATTGGTCCTTAGAAGACCCACTGAAAGTTTCATCAAAATATTTCAATGCGTTTGTGAGATATTTGAGTCCTCACTAACTGACTAACAGACAAGACATACAGACAACCCGTTTGAATGCAGCAGCTTTCCTCTACTGAATCAACCTGCTGCAGCAAATGTATCTGTAGTTACCTAAATCTCTTACCTGAAAATTTGAGAAATAAAACAACCTGTTCTGAGTTCTGAGAATAAGATATCGGAGATGACATTTGAATTTATCATTCAGGTCATTGATATAGAAATATCCATTGTAGTGATACTAGGTTTGTTTTGCCGTCACATTTAGTAGTTTACTTTCATGGAGTGTATGCAATAAGAGACCAAGGCTAGTATATTCGATTCCAGGTAATGTTAGCTTTGTCAAGACAGAAGTACTTCTACAAGAGCATCAACCATTCTTACTGATGACTATTTCCAGGGAGCAACTCCTTGATTTCTTTTTGCAAAGGCAGACAGAATCAATAATGTATTTTTAGTTGCATTTGCTGTGTATATCGTGTTTGCGACGGAGAGACCTGTTGTACTAATACAAAGTAGAATTTTGTGTGACTGGACATACACATGAAAACAATAAGAATGTCACTTTGGTCATGTGTATCTTTGTTCATTCGCCGTAAAACTTGGGAAAGTACACATGTATACACTGTTCAGTGAATAGCAGACATTCTATACACACTATATCAACTTGTCCAGAAAATACATTAAGATGGTCACTCCAATGTAAGATTTAGATTGTAGATATCAAAAATACACACCAGCTTTTCCCTCTCGCCCACATGCTACAGTAAATTTCGATTTTCACTGGGAATATGGGCACTATATTATCGAACCGCTACCTATTCGTATGTAATATCATTTTTACTGAAAATCAAATAACCTTCTATTCCAAAATTTGTGCTCCAAATAATCTGATATATTTCTACTGTGTGAGGATCTCATAATGAGCGTATATTGTTATGTCACTGGCTATGTATATATTTATATTGTTGGAAATGGAAAAACATGACGATTATGTGATAAATCGATTTTATATCCAGTTACTCCTTTAAATATAGTCAATACTAAGATAAATATTACATTTAACCATTTTGTTCATTATTAGCATGTAGAAATGTATTTATACGAATTTATTTGATAATGGGCCATTGTATTCCACGATAATAGTCCAATAGCGACTGCAATAGCAAATCAAAATCAAATACGAGGCAGCAGGCAGGAGGAATATGCGTTTTGTATATTTTGCAAATTCAATGCTCCAAATTGTATAAAATGCTTTGGAGAAGCATCTTCATCGGAACATAATTTCCGGGAAATTTTTAGCTGTTATCATCGGATGTGAAGATAGAGTATATAATACGAGTATTTCTGCTTTTCCACTAACCAAAGGATTTGACAACTAAAGGATTTAACTCCATTGAAATGATGCATCCTGAATCTATGTGCTTTCAGAAGTAGTACCTTATTATATTATTTTCAGTGTATTTACATATCATCAAATTTCCTAGTGAAATGAAAGCACATTCACAAATAGATTTTGGCCCAGGGCAAAATCTGTTTATGCCATTTCACTCCGATTTCAGATTACATTGCATTACATGTCGTTTCGTCCAGTTTCCTGTCCGATTGCCCAGCGGCAGCGAAAGCGTATACCTTATCCCATCTACGGAGAATAACCTGAGGGTGCAAGCTTTCACTTATGTCACTGCGCTGCGACCATCGTCACAGGACTCCATCCCCACATTGTCTGTATCTACCATCAAACGACAAACGAAACGCAATGTCCGTACATCCAATTTAGAGAGAACTGGACAACCGAAAGAACGGCCGTGATTTAATACCTCCATGCAAATGAGTATTGTCCGCAGGAGAGTCCTGCGGACTGAGTGAAAGTCGTGAAAGAGGGGTAATAGTGTAATTGAAAAAGAAAAGCATATAAGACGAGAAGAGAAAGTGAACACACTGACAAGGAAATAATTATGCACTCTGAACTGTATTTATCCATTTCATCTGTGTTTACCACTTTACCACAGACTGACTAATTTTGCTTTTATTTTTTTTCCTTTCCATTTACACTATTACCATTTTTTGGACAATTTTTGAGGCTGAAGAACTCTTCAATGACGAATTTAGTGATTAAACATATACATTACAAAATTCATGTCAATTTAATACATTTACTGCTATTTTCATCTACTGTCCCCCACAGCCAATTTCGCGCAGTTCCTGCGGGTAATACTCATTTGAATGGAGGTTTTAAAGTCTTGCTGAAAATCGTATTATTTGTCCTTTACGGTTCACATATACAACTTTGCCCAATCTTTTATTACTATTACCAAAGCACAGGATATAAATGCGGTCCATATAGTACTCGTACCAGTATACCTCATAGAGGCATGCCAAAATGAGAAGACGAAGTCCCTATTTCTACTGCAGCACTGAAGAAGCTATATAAAGCAATACACAATAACATATTCAAAGTGCAACTTAGAAATCATCTACGATGCAAACCTATATGACTTTACCTTCACTGGCTAGTTAATAGCTAAAATAGTCATCATAAAAATACACAGGATAAAATTATATTTTTATCTTAGAATACATTCTGTTTGATGATACATCTGTTTCCATAATCTTAAAATCAATTATTTTAATTGGGGCTTATTTTTCGATTTTCAAAATCATTTCCACTCTAATCAATCAACATATTGAGATATCAAAGTTAGACAGTGAATTCTAAAGCAAGCTCTGCGGGGGGAAGTGCATTTTGATAATTGATATTGCAAGCAGTTGTTGATGTGTTGCAAAATGGTACTGGTGGAAAAGGACACAAGGGAGAAGAGGGTGCAATCAAAGGAAAAGAACAGGACAGCTAGAATGGAATTTGATGCGTGGTTTCATTTGGTAACGTTTTGTGTCTGACTGTGACTTGACCATACGGTGACAGGATTCAAGTGTAATACTGGACAAGAACAGGACAGGTTTCAAGGAGTTCACATAAAAACGACGAGCACTTGTCATAGCACCACTATCAGATACTTATTGTACTAGGTAGGGATGTTCTGTATGCCGGACAGAGCTGGCTACTCGTGGGCTGTGCAGGGGACGTACCTTGTACAACTACCTACAAATAATATCTGGATTTCTGTCTAAATACTGGGGATCTCCCTGCAATGCAAGGCTCTCTGAGTCAACGACGCAGCTATAAAGCCACTACACTTACTTTTACACGAGAATTGACTTTATAAGCCACACCATGTACACTGAATTCCCATCCAATTCAAAAAGTAAAGGTTGAGTAGCTGTTAAAGGGGTTTTCGGATGATTTTTTCTCTTTTCAATTGAAGTTTTGAGTAGCACTTATAGATTGGAGTGTGAAGTCTCCTTCCAAGTAATATATCAATGCTGCAGCATCTCCTACTCAAGGGAAATGAAGCAATAGTAATATGTATCACAAGAACACGCAAGTAATCTTTTAGTCTTTATTACGTCTAACACATGTTTAAACTAAACGCGGTTCTTCCTTTCATACCCCTTACTCTAAGCGCGACTATAATAAATACAACTTTAATTACTATTTCTATCTATTAATATTAATAAACTAATATTACTCAACCCTTCTTGTACTACTGTTGTTTAGTAAATATTTCCTCTTTAATCATCAATTCTTAATTACGACACGACGAATTTACAAATATTTTTGGTACTGCTTCTACGTGAATTATGATATAATTTGTGAGACAAAATATTGTATTGTGATGTAAAATCTTCAAAAAATCAGTAATCTTTAAAGGACGATTACTCGAAATAAAAGTAAAATGAAGTAAAGCTTTAGGAGACTGAGATAATGTGAAATTTTAAACTCAGTGAATGACTTAACATACTTTACTTACATCATTTCATTACAACTAAAACAGGTTGTATTGCCAAAATGCCATATTTATTTTGTAGTAATGACTGCTGAACAATTTTTAACTAACTTTTTAACTTTTGAACCTTTTAAATAATATATAGTTCCTATAAGATGTGCCAATTTAGAAACCTATTTACCATTATTCAAGAACTTCTGTGTTTATTTTACTGAACTAGTAAAATACTTATGCAACCAATCTGAATAAGTATCAGGCAGTTGTGAGAATTCATTAAATACAAGTATTTAAGATTGGTAATAATTGCGTATGATATATCGCCCTGCCATAGTATCTTTATTAGATTTTTAGAATAGTTGGTACATCTTATATTGGGGTTATCATCTCTAGGGGAAAGATAAATTGTACATGAAATGTAGTATACTATAGTTAATAGTTAGTGATAGAGAGCATTGATTGATATAAGGTACATACAGTGATATTAGGTATTGTGTGAGAAATTGTATTCTATTCTCTTGGCAATGTGGTGTAATGTAACGTAACGTAATGCAATGTAATGGATTGATGTGGTCATGTTGAAGAGTCTTCTTGCCTGGCTTCTCATCTGCACTGGATAGAGAACAACGACAGGGACATCAGATCAGATGGTTGTTCTTGTCTCCCTGCTGGTTCCCGGCATGCTATACATACCTACTTACTTACATTACATGGCATCTCATTCTATACTAGCCAGTGTAGCCAATAACCATGAAGTTAACAATAAGTAAGAATTTCATCCTTGGAGACAATGTCTGATGCTGGAAGCAAATACGAATTATGCACTTACCCTTTTTAGTGACTGGATACTAGAGGCAGAATGTATGAAGACAATGCTACTGCTACTGCACTTATATACTATAAGGACTTGTACTTCCTACGGAGTAGTATGACACATACACACATACTTGCACAACATAAGAAGGAGTCCGTATTTTGTGAGGAAGATGCCAATGGTAAGGAAACTGAGCTGACTGGAGGAGCGCAGAGGAGATAGTGAAATTGTCACTGAAGACAAGAGACTGAGAACGAAATCGCCTTTCAAGATGGTTTGATATGAGCAGAGTGAGTGTCTGATCCCCAGTGTCTGTCTTGCACTTGACATCTACGACCGGAACCCACTCCAATAATTCTCACAATATAACTATCTCAAATAAATTGACTGCCCCACTACCTAATACGCTTTTCTCCTCATGTCACCTTGAATAGAATCAGCCTCGCTATTTACTCTCATAATGGATTTCTTTTGTAATGCCAATAGCTAATGTACAATTTCATTTCTAGATCCCTTTCTTCGTCCACACAGATGTCATTCTAAAATAGCCTCCTCACATTTCAGATCTTTTAAGCCTTCTAGATACCTAAGTGTTGTACTCTATATTATTGTTTCCGTTAATAAGTTTCACTGTTTTTCAAATGTGTAATATTTGAAATATCTCAAATATCTACAAATTTTTCTTGTCAAAGTAATTAGATATAGCATGTGAAAAATCCTTCCATTTTATGTATTCACACATGCAAATGGAAAATAATTAAATCTAGTTTTACATTGCATTTTTTGGGCTTTTTTGTGGTTTAGGTAAGAATAGCGAAATGTAATTTATAATTCTGAAAAAATAAAAATAAGGAAAGAATAATTGCCTTTTGTGTACAATTTACAAAAACATGGAATTACAATACCAGTATAATAAAAGCACACAATATAATGTGGTTTGTTGTACAAGCAGACAATGCAGACAGGCGTAGAATATTATAGGACAAGAGAAACTGCATAATCAGAGTGTTGTTGTGTAATACATTTAGGTAGGCATTTGGATTCTAGGAATAGGAAGTTTGTCATTCTTTTGTTCAAGGATTGCGAATGAATTTATTTGTCCGGTTGTATTGTTTCGGAACTAGCAGGTATTTTATTTACAGATGGGGTAACTCCATAAGCCGAAAGTACAATGAGAATTCAGCCCGGAGCTCCGCGTTGTCTCCTTTCTCTGAGTAATATAGATTGAAATATTTCCATTTGAAGCTCAGTTTAGTCTGAAAATGAAAGAAAAAGCTATGCACTAGAAATGACTTCCCTTCCTTGGAACTAAGTAACTATTGCAGAGTTAAAGAATTGCCAAGAAGATTCCTCTGTCCATTTCCCAATGCAATTCATTCATGCCATTCTCATGCACTTCTTTCCCCAGTCTTCTGTGCTGCTTTGCTTTCTTCATGTAAGTACATTATTACGTTACTTCACGTTCGCATTAAGTTTCTCAATGTATTTTACGTACAGTAGCTTTCCCATAGCGAAACTCACTTAAATATATAGCATTACTTTGACTACTCCATTTTCCGAGGTTCGCTAGGTTTCTTCTGTCCTGACTTTCTCTTGCATTTCCCCTCTGGGCTAACTAACTAATAAGTAAACTGTGTCTCCTACATATATACATACAATATCTGTGTTGTATTATAGTAGACCTTGACTTGGTAGAACGCAATACAATGTTATATCTCTACCTATATACACAAATTGCACCCAGATACAGAACAGAAGATACTTTATAAAAGGTTTTGTCTTGTAGAAATGGCCAGGCCACACCACAACCAGTAAAAAGCCTGAGACTCTGAAAACCAAACAAAACCGACGAGAAGCCGAATGCTGCATTACGCTTAGGACACTAAGTATCAATGCATGTAGTAACATTTCATGTTTTTTGAAAGAAACGGTAGTGCTGTAATAGTAAACGAACGAACTCTCGTGAACTCGGTAAAGAAAGACTAGTTTGTTAAGCAGTGCAGGAGTAGTTTAGGTACCTAAAACTAAAGTACGAAAGATCATTTAGTTTTTACTCAGTCAGTTCCCATCTTATCTCTACCCTCAGCTCAGCCCAACTCAAGTGTTTTACTGACTGCGAATGAATGTAGGTAAAGTATCTCATCTCGTCTTGGTTATCTATTAGAATTCCTATCTCCCTCTGCTCCGCTACTCTTTCTTATATGCTTACACATTTCTAACTGTAAATGAACTGAAAGAACTTGACTTGACCTCTCCCTCCGAATAGGACTAGGCAAACCGATAGCTGATTGCAAACTTAATACAGAATATACAATATTATGTGTATAGCAGATGTACAGCAGTTGCACATTCTCCTAAAGTACGTAGAAAGTAAGTACGCGAACTATTTAATGGGAACCTCTTGTCGAATAAAGTGCGTAGAGTGGAATAATGTCGTGTGTTACTGATATCTGTACTTTATGCCATCCTTTCGTTTTTCTTCGCACTGCACGCGCTTTCTCATCATACGGATACAGTTCAGATCTAAGAGAAACCTCATAAAGATCCAAACATTTAAGTCCATAGTATTTAGGTTACATTGTGATGAAAAAACTGGCGCACTTAGGAACCACATTTCTAATAGTATGATTCGTTCTTTTTCACTAAATTGTCATGGCATGTTATTACACTAATGTCATACCATGTGTACGATTCTTGCAGTAACTACTTTTCCTAAGTTAACGAACTATAGTGTATAATCATTCTTCTATCTATTCTCTTTCTTCGAAGGAAACTTAGTAATATGGGCAAAGTTTCTAATTTTGTATTCTTGTGTTGCGCTACACACACATATCCTATCATATTCGATATTTATACTTACCATAAAATACGGAATAATAGAATAAGTCGGAATAATGTCACACCCGGAGGTACTATTTCGTTTTTTCGGCTGAAATGCATGCTTTGCAGATTAAAACCCCAGGTAGGAATAGTGTTACATCCCAGTTTTTCGTTTTTACATGTTTTGGTCTTTTGGTTTCGGTACCCATATATTTTCATTTCTACTCTTCTACTGAAGATAACCTTATACCTTCGGATAAAGATATAATGGACTAATTTTTCATTTACATATTACCATTCAGCTGACGTATAATTGTAATAAAGTTTTCCTGCCTTGAAAAAGTAATATCCCTACGTTGAAAAACATGTGACCTTATTACTACAGTACTTTTAGCATGCTGAATGGTACCTTCAAATTTTTTATGGTAAATGTACTTACACACGATGTCTTACTATGAATACAAGTAGCTGACTATAGCATCGCTATACTCCTAATTTACTTTTACAAGAATTTTGCGTTTCGGAATAATCAAGAAACAAAAGCTCTAATGGTTAGGTACATGCATAAAATAATGTTTTTGGATATTTAAAATCGAGTGGAACTGGATGTTCATGCGTTCTATATAGTCAATGGTGGTCCAACTCAAGCAGTTGAATTAACCCTACGCCTATATACCAGGACAGTCTTAAGAAGCGCAATGATTTTAAAACACGTTTTACTATTCACAATTCAGATTTACATAAAGCTTGCAGGTTTAGGTAAGGTATAGACAGGCATACCTACGCAGTGCAAAACAAACAACCATCGATACATGACAATTCATTCCTGCTTGTATTAATTTAATAAAATATGATATTCAAAACTAGAACGGTATCAGAAATAAATGGTCGCAAAAAGTTTGGAATATTAGTTTAATAATAGTCTAATATTACAATTTAGCACAACCAATTTTCAAAGATCATTTCAATTTTTAGACAATGTGCTAGTTTTGTTATTGTGTAATAATAACAAGCTGCATTCTTCAGCCTTGAATATTTTACGGGTTGAGTATTTAAGTGGGCAACCCTGTGCATGACGTTGAATAAATGTACATAAAATTTCGCAGTATGCTAATCTTCAGCAAAATGATACAGTGTACTTAAGGAAGTACGCTTACCCATGCTATGCAATTGTTTGACTAAATTCAACTGAATGAAGTAACTGCCCATGAAAATATAAGATGTAAGCCTGTTTACATTTTCTCGTACATGCATGATCGCCATACAAATGAAACGAAAAGCGAGAGGTAGGAGGAGATAGTATAAAATAGGAAACACTGAACAACATACAGAATGTAATCTATCCACGCATTCCATTTTCTGCCCTAACGTTGTTCATCTACAGTATAGTAGTAAGTAACTAGTTTCTAAATGAAATTCTAGTCTCATATTGTAATAAAAGACATTTGTTTCCATGTTAGCCTTCGTTTTGGTCTCTCTCTCTCTGTTTTCTGTCCAGTGAGAAATGAACGTAAATGTTTTCAGAGGTAAGACACAGCATTCAGCTAAAACGGGTTTGTTTTTTAATAATAATGTATTTAACAAGCTTTTATTTTATCACTGCGCAAATAAACCTGAATAAAAAGATTATAAATAATACAATAGCAGTTTCAAAAGAGGATCTGAAACTTCTAGCTATGCAAATAAAATTGGCGTAATTAATTGTTCCATGTTTTTGAAACTAATTAAAATATCAAAAATGCTTACAACAGAATCAACTTAAAAGTTTTGCAACACTATTAGTTGGAATTACTTAGTTCGCAAATGAAGGTTTTTGAATCTACCATTATAAGAATTATATTTTGTAGCCTTGCTTCCATTAAAACGTGTGTGCTTCAGTATACACAATAAGTAATACTCGTATATAAGTTTCTGATGGGTTAGTTCATGGCACGCTAGTTGGAAATATTCCATTCCATAACGATTTCTTTTATCGATTGAAACATTTCAGTGTAAGGAAATAAACTAACGATAGAAGACATAACGGTCACTAAATAAAAGAGAAGAGCTGTGACAGGAATCGTAGAAATGTATAGACTGTTGCTTTATTTTTCTTGCGTTTTTGTTTTCTTTGTCGCTTTTTTACTGTGCCTATAGGCGCCTAATTATATATATGATATAGTTATTTATGTATAGCTAAAGGAAAGCAACAAGACAAAATTATAGGTTAGGCACATGCAAAACATGGAAACTCTATCCTGTAAACCTTAACTACAGCACAAGAGTAGCAAAGCAGCATATAAGTGTAGTGGATTAAGCAAATAGAGTAATAAAATAAATAATTTTTACTTGTTTTTCAAACATAATTGAAGGATTTCATTTTTATATTGTTTACTGTATGGATAAATGGGAAAGGCAAAGTAATTTACCACAATGCTATACCAAAATCGATTTTCTCGTTGCTAATTATTTTAGTAAAATAGGAGAAGGACGGAAATAAAAATTCATCTATATTGCTGTATATTAACGTATAGAAATGTTCGGTTTATATTAAAGAACCAAATGTTTTTCTGTTCTGCCACTACGATTTCAGCTTTAACCCTCGAGTTCCCCTCAGCAACTAACTTAACATTTTAGAGGAAGCCTGAGTCTTTATGGAACACCACACAACAGGACGAGAGTGCAGCGAAGGCTCATATCTTAGGCCGTAGTAGGCGCTAAATTTATTCGGTTTCGATATTAGATATGTAAATTATGTTTCTTAGCTTGGAGCCTTGACTTGGCAGCTAATGGACATACACATCCCCTCAGTCTAACCTAACATACGTAGCAAACTACGAACTAACACGCTAAATCACATTATGCATAAGCAGCAAGCATCTTTTTTGGAAATCTGATAATAAGGCACGGAAGAAACGTTGCCTTACTTTATTTTTATGTATGGATGTGTGTAGTATTTGTAATATGAAGGTGTCTGCCTTAATTTCGCAATTTACATCGCATCACAACCATCACTACTTAACACGCTTCTGCATATACCAATAAAACTGCCTACCTAATAATAATGAACCATCTCTGCTGTCTTCCTACCCTTTACGTGGCTCCAGCACGAAGTTGTGCTGTCTTTAGTTAGAGAACAGCGGAATCGAGTACACGGAAACATTATGTAGTTCTGATTTTCAGTGATTTCAATGTTATGATTAGATTTGAGACGGAATCGAAATGTAATAAAGTTTGTCAAAGCGTGTCTAACATCCTGCAGCAAAACTCGTGCTTATCGTTAGACGCCAACGCTCAGCTCTTCTCAACATCTTCTCAATTCTACTTTTAGTAATACATACACAGAGAGATACATTATACCCGTATAAAACATCATTATATGTGGTACTAGTAACATATCATGTTTAGTTCTCTTTCCCTTACTCCCTAACATTATGAGTGCGAGTTAGGAGAAATATATCACTAAATCTGGTATCAATAGTAAGTAAGATCAGCCAATATAATGCAATGGAGTAGCAGTGTCTCCTAAACTCTTACTACCTTACACTTACAGTAATCTTAGTTTATAATAATACAGTGCGTAGCACTATCTACGTTACATGCCAAAGCCAATGTATTATATTGTAGTAACAGTTTTAGTACTGAACTAGCTCAAACATAGATTTAATGCACATAGGGAAGCTTTAGTTTATTCATACATAGGGTTAGATAGCAGTTGAGTTTAGTTAAGTATGTTACGCAGTAGTTTTAGGTAGGTACCTATTCAATAATATATCATGCACGTATAAAGAACAGTTATAACTCTAGAGGACAGACATTTCTCTCCTACTCGTATTATATTCACTGCCGTGCTTTTACTTAGAGTGGAAAGCTATTACTTTTATAGCATATTTATAGTTTCTCATTCTATCTCTACGTGCTAGTGAGCCAGTGTGCTTTCATAGAGTCACTTTAGTTGGTTTGTTTAGGCATGGCTTGGCTGTGTGAGGGAAAACAGAGAAAGAGAGGAGAAATGATGGAAAAAATTCGAATCGGATCGTAGGGAGCATAAATGGGAATTCATTCTCACCGTCATATCATACATAAGAAAATATCTGTAGTGGCAGTGGGAAAGCATACGTAGATTCGATATTTGCTGTCATAAAGAGTGGGGAAGGTTAGCTTGATCTGATATCTTTTCCTTTTTGATCAAACTATCATAACAACCATTCAGCACAACACAACCTTTATATTTCCACAGACTATTTAATATTTCATTTAAAGTATTATTTTATTTACTTACTGGAGCATCTGGAGGAAACATTTTATTGAACAGAGATCTGCAAGACTGTAAGGTGCAGTGGGTCTGTATTCAGAAAAATGGGATTGGGAGTTACAAGAGAAAGGAAATCAGAATTATAGCACTGCTGCATGGGAGAAAGTTGAAAGACAACTATCTGTAACGCATATGTAGTAGGTATAGGTATAAGCACCACGGTGTATAGCAGCAGAGAGAATAAGTAGAGTAGTCGTAAGCGTAGTTAATGCAATGTAAAGTAAAGAGTCTGGTAATAAGGGAACAGATTGGAAGAATTCCATTGATTGAGTCAGGAAATGAAAAGAAGACGAGGAGGACGGGACGGAAGGACTCAAGTGAGAGAAAGTATTCGCCTCCATTCGAAGCCTAGCAGACTATGCAGGAGATAGAGAAAGAAAAAATTGAATAGCTTAATGACGTAATAAAACGATTTTCAGATTCAATTCATGGCCCCTGTTCCATGCATACATAACGAAGTTTTTCGACTCCACTTCACATCCCTCGTCGTCTCCAGTGATTTGACTTGGCTTGACTTTTTCTATTTCAAAAGCAAAAGACTCTCAGTCTCTTCCTTTCTCACTCTGCGAAGTATTATATACCTTAAGACGATAACTACCATGCCTTACCCGCTAGGTACAAACATATATTATTACCAATATAGCACATAATCTCACTACTACCTGACTTCAGTTGACGGATTGGGAGTTGAATTTATCAAGTCAATAATGTAGTACACAGACAACGTAATTTTACTCCAGCACACAGCATTGTGCTCTAAATACGAATATAAGAGAGCTACATGTTTAAGTACATATACTAAATAGTAGTGCTGTGGTTGAAGTAATTGTTCATGTATAAGTATAATTAAACCCAGGCTATATATTTGTTTGCAGACTATTGTCTTGACTCTTACTCTTGACACATATGAATTAAGCTTTTTATTTCGGCTTCCTGTACCGTGTTATATCTATTACAAGTTAATTTATTAATTGTTCATACCCCTAATTGAGAATTACCTAAGTGTTCTCTGTGCAAAAACCTATTTGCATGCACACCAATTACTTTGTGAAATGTTCATTGCTGCTAATACACTTTTAAAACGTTAATACAGTCTAGTTTCCATATGCTTAAGCATTATGCTGATTGCATGTATGTCCTCATAAATATACCTACTCTAGGAGTTCTCAGAATTACCTACTTAACTATGTATACTGAGTAAAATGTAATGTTCGCATTATTTTATATGGCAAAGAAAGTAATTTTAAGTTATTTATTACATTGCATTACAAGGTAATAATAAGTAAGTAAGCAGCAGGATGTTAGTTCTGTAGTTTTGACATTGCAAAATTACAGAACGGAAAGTAAAGTGGTAAAGGATACGTAGATTGCAACAATTTTATTGCGTAAGTCTTCTGTTGTAGTGGTTATCGAAAAAGAATGTGCATGAGAGAATACATTAGGTCATGAAAATACAAATCCACGAGTTGAGTATACTGAATACCGTACAATCGCTCATGTCGGTGAAACAATCATCTCAATGCATACCTTATGTGGTAAGGTAAGTTATAATTAATTTACTACCGAGTTTAGATTTTAGAATATTTTTTCATGAATAGCGGCTATACGTTTTCAGATAACCTTTCGTTCACAATTCGTCACTTTAGACTGGACCATTAACTAACAGCTATATCATTTATTAGAGGCACTAGAAAACCCACGCGAGTTTTAAGAAAGGAAGTTGAGCATTAAGTGAAAGAATTATACGATTAATGTGATACTGGAATTGGAATTGTAATTGCCGTACCTACACTTTGTACTATGTATAAGAATAGTAGAGAATATTTTGCCGTATTTATGCTAATGTGTTAAATGCGTGCTTGCTGTACATAGGTAGGGCATTTTGGAATTCGTGCGTATGTATTCACTTACTGTCAACTGTGTTGTAGTGCAATGTAACTTTAGTGCGCATTATTAGAGGTTAGTAAGTAGTATTCCTTAGCATTTGTATAAATTAGTAAAGTGTAAGTAACGCAATATTCATAACGCTGTTATTCCTGTTAGAATTTTAGGGTAAACGCTTCTTTGGTATCGCACAAGTTTTTATTTAGGAATGTGATAGTAGTGTATATTCACTTTTATTGTAGGGCAATATAGATAGTACCGAGTTGGGCTGAATTAAACCAAGCTGCAGCTATAACGCTTACAGCTACGCTTATAACTTTACAATTCATACTTATAGTATATCTATCTGAATATCTGTTTTACAGTTTCTGCAAATTGTATTTCCTATAAGTACGCAATATAAAGATAAGAAGGGAATGTAATGAAAATAAATGAATTGAAATGGCGTATGTGTTTCATTACTGCTAACGATCAAGAGAATTTTCTTCTCTGCAATAATGCGTACTCCGCAGAACTACCAACATTTACACAAGTCTTAAACAGCTACAGACGTACATAAAACTAGTATTTGTATTATGCATAGAAAATACACGCATAGGTATTATTGCTCTTTGTGTGAATGCTCGCTTCCTTCAGTGTTTGTGCCTTAAGAGTTGAATTTGTGAGTGGTAAATGAAAGTAAGGTATTATTCTGTGTCCAAAGAAAACATGAGATTGACACGGAAAAGGGCTATAAATGGATTTGACTACTCTTAATTCACAACAGTCAAGTGGTAGAGGAATAAGTGGCATTGTGTGATGACGCATTTTAGGCTAACCAAATGTATTTTTAGATGCTATGCTACTATACTTACGTACTTACCAAATAACTCCCCAGTCAAATGCATATTATATTTACCAACTAACTAGCAGTCCTCATATTGTGAGTTTTCTTTCGAAGTTTGTCAGCATTCAAGTGTACTACGTTACATACTCCGATTATTCATGTCTTGTCTTGTGATTATGGTTAGAATAAGTTACTATAAGACTACTTACTATACTAGTAAATGGTATTTATATGCACAGTTATTTAATTGCTTGACTTACTCTGTTCAAAAATATTATGTGCTTCTGCTCCTACATGCAAAACTAGAGTAAAGCAAAGAAAGGTATTTCGCTTGTACTACTAACAGGTTTCGACTACTATATAAAGTAAGTTCAGTACAGTACAGTCACCTGTGCGTCAAAACTGCTGTACGCTTACATGTTGGAGAAACAGAAAAATGTAATTACGCAGATAGCCCCTTCTTGTAATGCTACATATTTTATTTTATTACCTCCTAACTTCCTTTAATAAACAACAATACCATAATATTATGCTTTCTTTTCTTAGCATGGTCACAAAGAAATCAGAAAATAGATTAAGGTTATGTGAATAAATAATAAGTTATCATTTCTGATAGTGGTTATATTGATTTCCCAAGTTATTCCGCTCTCGAAGTGCTTTTTATTAATTGAATGTTTGCATGAGGTGTAAGAAGATATTCCACAATTATGATTACCAAAAATAGCACTATATAATGTCAATCGCATTGGACATAAATTATAGTGCACCTAATGAATAATTAATGAATCTTCTAAGGTTTGGATGCTTTTATGAATTTTGCTCTGCAAACATCCGAAAGATATAAAATCATTATTGTTTATCATTCACATTCTTAGTATAGGTTAGAATTTAGCTTGCGAAACAACAAACTTTGATAACTTATCTTTTAATTAAAACTTTGGACCTCAATTGCGTACAGCGATAAACAGTCACTCCAATTTATATTAAAAAATCTAAGGTGCAATGTAATTGTTAAATAAAAAAATTAATAATAATATCTTCTCTTCAAAAGGTTTTGTCTACTTCCTAAGTAAGAAAATAGTAAATACTTTCAAGTTATTAAAATTAGAAAATCTACCATTCCATAACTACATTTGTCTTTCTACATAAATGATGCTAATATTAAAGAAGTTAGCATTGACAATTGGCATTGGCACGCCACAACACGTACCTCGCAACCTGCCAAAAGCTACATGTGCTTGTGCACTCACAATAATGTACTTATGAGATTATCATGAATATCTTATAGTAGCTCAGCCTTTTCTGTGTTTCTCCGGAAAAGTTTTCTCATACTAGCATTATTTACTTGTAATTGCACTTAGAGCCAAAAATACTGTAATCAGGGTAATCACCAACAAAGTTGACAATGGATGTTTAAATACATACAGTCTATTGCAAATAATACACGGTACAATATTTCTTGAATTCGTTTTGCCAGGTTGAGTTTAAGGTTGAAGCCTTTAGGTAATGGTGCTAGCTTCTGCTTACCTTCATACCTGATTGACAATCCACGCCCAAATTGCTAGGAAAATCGAAATGAATTTCAAATGGGATATTGTGCAATCGTGCATTTATCTTTTGTATGTGCAATTGAATGGTTTCTTTGAGCAATAATTAATGAATGAATTTACTACCTAAAGCAAACCAACCAGCACCAGTAAATCCCACACTGTCCTGCACTACATGAATTACAAGTGTTCACGGCAGTTTGCATAACATTATTGAACGTAGGTCGAAGACGAAAACATTGACTTCTCATTATTTGTTCTGAATGGCAACCCAAGGATATTCAACTTTCTTTTTCTATTGACTCTACGCTGCAGGTAGTACAGGTATATTGCAATTTTTATTAGGTCTCTAACTTGACAGGCTTTGCAAACTCTTTTCTTCTCATTAATCTATTTAGATATGCATACCCTTCGTAGTGAAAATGAAGACATTAAAACTGAATTTCTCCAACAAATCATAAAATGTGTATTAGCACTACGTTTCTTCAGTGCGACTGATGTTTGTTCACCTCTGGGCTATTTTTCCTATTTCAGGACCTGGCTGACTTGGACTTTTTTAAACTTTAATACAATATGTATCCATTAATGTAAGTGTAATATCAACGTTTCAGTTTAGAAAAGGCACTTTGTCAGTTTCAGTTTGTCAATGTCCTTTATTTTCATTAATACAAATGCCATTTCATTTCATGTGTTAATGAATCCGCCTTTTCATTCAACAATAAGGAAACTCATTGCAATAATAATAGTGTTTGCAGATAGCAGTTGCGAGTTCCGACAGCATATAAATGAATTGACACTCGGTAGCCACTGCTACCTACCGTTTCCTTAATTTATGTGCTTTCGAATTGACATTGACAAGAATAGGGTATTGATACAAAAGTTTACTTACCTTTAACATGTACAATTAATAACTATGTTAGCCTAGGCAATTCCACTTACCTTTTGTCATCAAGTATTATAGCCTATAATAACAAAATTTTACCATTATTTCTGATTTTATGTCTTTATACTGTATGTACAGAGTACTTTATTTTCTAAACAATTTCATTCAATGCATACAGTGATTACTGATTACACAGATTTAAGTAGGTTTGCGTCTACAATCCGCAATTTGTAATCTATTTAATTCTGATTAGATTATTAACATATTTATAAAATTAGAAAGCAAAAGTATTACTCGTCTCGTTTATCACCTTAAAGGAGAAGGACAATAGTGAATGTGTCGAAACCTGGCTTTTGAGTAAGAATACTTACTAAAATTTTCAATGTGGTTTTTTGAAAAAGAATTGGAAAATGCAGAAAAAATAAGATAGTACCGTTAACAAAGCATCATTGGTTAAAAAGTGTTACGTACCATTAAGAAAGTGTATTGTACAGATGTAGGTATGTGTATTGTAGTTTGTATAGGATGATATGGTGAATGCGGATTAGATTCAATTGAGTATGATATAATGTTAGTTGAGTGGCGAAAGAAATGAAGCTGAATAGAATGGTATGTCATGTCACACAGACCAGAACTAGAACAGTGGTGTAATGTAAAGTATGAGGGAAGCTGGATTGGGAAGACATATAGTGTAAAAGCCATTGAGGCAGAGGAGGAAGACAAGAAAGGAAATAAAATGGAGAGGCAGAGCTGTGTAGGGAAAGCCGGTCCGGCTCGGTAACCGAATGACGAAAACTCAATCGCGTATACAGAGCATTGTGTCAATATTTGGTCAGAGCAGACACAGTTCACATCCCAGACAGGCAAAGAGCAAATACCAGTGTTCAATGTTCAACTCAATTCTATCCATGCAACCAGAATTCTATTCTCATTCGTTTCCTTTTCCGTGCAACGTGTACTAGATTTCTATATCTTCCGTTCCCTCTTTCTCCGTTAACACGTAAGTAGTTTTACTTCGCTACAACATAAAAAACACTTCATAATGTATGATATCCCAGTCTACTATCATCCTGGCAAGATAAATACGTATTGTAACTAAGCTGCACATCCTAACGTCAGCTTGTGCTTTTCAAAAATGTAATTTGATCACAGCATATCTCTAAGGTTTAATTTAAGGAAATTTACCAGGAATGTCGTCCAATTGTGCAAATAGACGCAGCAAGAGATGAATGTGCTGCATGTGTACTTAATAAAAGAATTATTGGCAATTGGGAATATTTTTAGTTTCAAGCGACTACTTTCACGTACTGCTATTATCTGTGTGCAGCCTATTGCGTATTTTGGTATGCATTACATTGACGATTGACGTTATTGACATTGGAAACTAATCGGTTAGCGAACTGTTTCAAATAATTTTTATTAGGAAGCAATATGAATTTATTGCTATACAAGTGCCTATTATAATCTTGAAACATATATTCTAAACTAACAAAATGAAATGGTCAAAATCGTACGACTTAAAAAAGCCTGTAATATATAGTGTACTATTTTAGAAGATAGCTTAGTAATTGCTAAGCATACCAAAGCACACAGATCATGAGAATCTTATTGGGTAAGAGAAAACAATGCGTAACTGTATAATTCAGAAGATATACTATATGTACACAAGAAGCAAGATTTTCATTCAACGCAGCACGCACGTAACAGACAGACATATTCTTTGAAAATAACGTTCCAGGACTTACCTCTTATGTTTCCTTTTTTATGTGTTGCTAAAGTATTGCAGTCCCTTAGGAAGTAATGATAAACCAAACCAGTATACCTTTGCTAAATGCTAAGGTATACTGCAGTAAATAATGGCGGAGTTTTAGACGTGTTGAGAGCTAAGCAATATGAACAAGGATATAATATGAAGACTGCAATCCGATACATCCCTCCTGAAAGAATCTCTTTTCCAAGTCACAATGTACTCTTCAGAACACATACTACTCGAAAATGTTTAATGCTCCACCTTTACATTCTATCTATGATACTGAAAGTGCCGACGATCTTTTTAAAGAAAAGCTCAGAGTAAGATAATGGAAGAAAATACCAAAATTGGATTCAATTGAATTTTCCTTCTTAGTTTGGTTTACACGAAATTGGCAGAGACAGGGCAGACTGTGTTTTGGTATTTACTATAAGGCGAATGAAATAGATCATGCTAGAGATACTACATCTAAAAGATATATTAGGACTTTGCAATACTACCTCGGCTTCCAGAAATGATTTATGACATGAATGATGGCATTGGAGTTTAAGAAAGGTCAAAAGGTCATTTTCTTAGACTTAGAAGGTAGTAATTGTGCATTTATAATTATTATGAAATACTATGTAGGATTTTTAATGATAGAGGGTTGGAAATTCCGAAAAGTTATCTGAAATTGTAATCTTGTAGAGAACTAAACTCCAAAAGTGCTGGGCTATTTTCCTGCTTTCTTTTTCATAAAAAATGTTGTTATCACAGATAACTGCACTGCAAACTCTTTTGTCTGAGTGTTCGAAGAAGTCCAATATGTGGCCTTTTGTCAAAAATTCGAAAACCGCATGCTTACCTTTACTTGTGTTTTTTCTATCTATTGTCTTCTGTCTTCCGAAATGTGCTGCTTCAATACTAATTTGGAAAGGTGGTAAACCATAATTACCAATTTTTGAAAATGTTAAACCAATTTGATATTTAATATTCCTATTTTTCCTACTCCTAATGTCTCGAAATAATTTGAATTGAATATCTTATCTTAAACAGGGAAATTCATTCCTTCAGAAGACCTTTACAAAGTTATAATTTTGACGATTAATGGTGCAGTGAACTTTAAACAAACTCAACAGTCAGTAATAATTGTAAGATTTGCAAATATTAATTTAAGAAGTGCGATAAGAGTTTTCAGACTCTCGACATGATTAGATTTACATGCATATGGATTGCTGGTGTACAGAGTAAATAAATGAACTTTTGTCGGCATGCTTAGCTATCCTGGTTAGATTTAGTTAGTTTACAGTTTTGTAATACTTGAGTTTGGTTTGAGCCAATCTCTTGTTATTCTACTGCTTTCTCTTTTCAAACTTTTTTACTCGATTCGATTCCTTGAGCAGTGAGTGAAAGACAGTACAGAACACGACATACTCATACATGAGTATACTTTAAGGACAAAAGTAGTACACACAGACACTACAACGTATTGTATATTTGAAGAATAGTAGACTAACTGTAGGAATTCTCTTTGTGTGCACTTACATACATATAAACTCTCAATAAAAACCTACATAAATACATACAAATCTAGCTATTATTCCAATTTCTTGCCAAAAGGTTACGCAAAGTAAACCAAAAGAAGCCAAAGGAGTGTATCAGCAGAGAAAGGAAGAATGATTCTTCCCCCATCTCAGCTAAAACGTAAACATTTATATCTAGCCCAGGCAGCTAAAAATTCGTTTGAGTCGTATGCATGTATATTATACGTCGTACCACGTAGTCGTAACCACAAAATTTTCCTATTTACAAAGTTTGCGTTGAATTACATTGCATTACATTAGGGAACAAACTTGAGTCTGAGAAGATAATAAATGTTATGAAACTTCTTGCTATACTTAGTGCATAACATATAGCAACAGTACTATATAGCCACATTAAGTAGTTATTAAATAGGTCGTTGAGTATATTATGTTGTTGCGGCTTTGGTTTGTGTGTAAATAAAGCTCTGGTAATCAGAGGAACGAAAAAATGTCTTCTGCACTACTTGTACATCTTGGCGATCTTGGTATCTAATGTAATAGTTTTAGGTTCATTCATCCAGCTAAATTGACTTAACAGAATATCGTTTTGTATGTACGATGGCTTACCGAAAATAAGTAGTGACATTCCACTTTACAAAAGCAAAGCCGAGCTACTTATTAATCTACCTGTGTATCTTCCTTACGATTCTTTTGCTTGAATGTTATATAATATTTATGCATGCATTACTTATCTCTGAAGCTACACGATGCAGAAAGGTAATTGTAGCGAAGAAAAATTTTGGACAATTTCATATTGGATGTTCAAGTCAACTTGTTTGTAATAGAATGAGATACTTACGTTACGTTTGTATGAATGACCGAGTGTATGGTTGAAATTATTTTATAGGCCTGGTGAAAGTTTTTGTTGCCTGTTAAGATAAAGACAGCACAATTCCACAAGTACTGCTACTGACGTAGGTATGATAGCTTTTTTGTAAGTAAACATTTCCTGCTATATCAGAAGTCAGTAACGAATAGTGTACGTTGCGAACATGTAACAGCACAATACATTAGCATGGTACAATTGTATATAGCGGTAGCTCGTGTAAGTAGTACCTAAGTAATGAGACTGGACTACACGCTACGGCAAAAAGTTATTATTAATACAAGTAAAGAGCCGGGAGATTGATGAAAACGATAAACTGCTGCCAAATACACACTGCTATATGCAAATATACATGATGGACAAGAATGATATGGAGTAACGTACATAGAAAGTAGTAAAAGGTATGTACACATCGGAAACTCACAAGCTGGCTGGTAAGTTGAAAGCATAAAGCAATTGTTAAGCAAAGCAAACGCTGAAAGCCCAGTGAGGCAAAGTAAGGCAGTCAAAACCAAGCCAACCTGTTATGCATGCAAAGTTGATAGTAAATTGATGCTTGTATTGTATAAACATAATAGAAACATATCAGAAACGATGACGGAAGAATGCAGGTTCTTATAACGAAGCCAAACTACGTAGGGACTGTGAAAATAAAAGGGAGTTTTATACTTTATGGATACATGATACATTCATGGATACGAAACACAGAATAGTTTAGTTGGCATTATATTTTAGGTAGCGTATCCACATTTATGTAAGTACATATATTGTAGTTGAGCTTTTTCGTTCGTCAATTCAATTCAATTCAACTCAAGTTACCGACAAGTTTTTGTCGTCCTGCTAAGCGAGTTGTGAGTGTTTTCGATGGACGATGAAATGAACGTCTTATCTTATCTTCTCCCTTGCTTTGCTTTGCCTTTCCTTGCTTTCATCTAACGCAACGTAAAACGTAACTCGACTTTTTCCCATTATTACAAAAATTGGTTTCTACGGAGGAAGCAGGAAAAGGAGGGGGAAGGGAAAGTTGTTAGAGAGAGCGGAGATTCTCCATAAGAACCAATACAGTTACATTCACCAAACCATTTGGGTGCACTCTACACTACATTTCAAGTTTACTCCGCGCTAATAGTAATATCAAATAGTAGTAACGTGTATAATATCTGTACATTTTCCGTGATATGACATACACACATAATAGTGCAACTATCTACCTAGTACGTACATTCCAAATACGATTACATACATAAATAACTTATATGAGAGAAAGAAACTTGGTCTTTGTAAAGTGAAGCCCACTAGCTGGCAGAGATAGTGTAGTGTAGTGTGCATTAGCAGCGTGCAGTATGTAATAAGTAAATGCCTATGTTATAAGTATGTACAGATAGACACTAGAAAGACACCAGACCAAAGCCACGCATCCAATTCAAGTCTAGGCAAGGCGAATTTCTCGAAAGCAACAAAGTAAACCAAAGAGCAGACCAGATAGAAAATGGAATTAATATCTTCTCTACACTACGCTTCAGTTCAGCTCACATACACTACTAAAGTAAGTAAGAATTTCTTGTCAAGAAACGGATATGAATTTCTAACTAGTCCTGGCTAACTTTATTACCGTAATCTCACATAGTATAAATGTCTGCAACCCTGTGTTTCTCTGTAGCGCAGATAAATACTTGTAACAACTTTCCTTTCGTGGGATGATGTACGAAATGTGAAGCTTCATAAATATAACATGTAGGTACAATTCTTCCCTCTCTCTGTGTCTAAATATAAGTAAGCACAAATACATGACAAGTCGCATCCGTCTAAATCACATCAAAGATAGAAGATTATGACGGAAAATGCTTTCCAAGATGGTAATGAGTTTCAAGAGCAGAGGGGAAATGATTTTCTGATGAGGATTTGGCTTGTTGAATGACTGATGACTTCTATACGCAATGAAAACTCGCACCTTTTTCTGAATAAACACATAGAAGTACTCTTACTCTGCTTTCATTCATATTCATATGCTCTACCGTTACTCCATGCTACACTTCTGTCTGTGTAAGATTTACTTATATACGCACAAGGTACATCAAAAGCTTCCAAGGATTTACATTTCCACAACAGGTAAATCAAATATTACGAATCAACGTTGCCAATTTCGTAGGTTTATTAAAGTACACTATACATAGGTTTTAGAATGTAGGATGAGGGAGGGAAACCTGTACTGCAGTCCTAACAACTATTTTACATTGAATTTACTCTGACATCCTTATTAGATCATCATGCGAGTTGGTTACCTTGTTTGCAAAGAAGTATTCTGTCTAGCAAGCCTATCCTTTGGTAATTTAAGTAACGTAAACTTTATACTCTCCACTTTCTTTCCAGACATTTTTATTCAATTTTGAATTTTACTTCTTGGAAATCTGTAGGCCATTTTTCTAGAGGAGATAGGAATGGAGGACACTTAATATCTAAGCATAAGCGTCCAAGCTGCAAGCTAAGTTGAGCATCTCAAATGTAATTTCCGGAAACTTCGTTTTGACAAAATTACATTTTCTAATGGGTTACAACACAGTGGATGGTTGGCTAATTCAGGAATACGGAACACTCAACAACATGACATATCAGGTAAAAAGTAAGCTAATATTATCAAGGCTGGTGTAATAGAATCTCCATGGTTACACCAGCCTTGAATGTATCTCTTTACCTCTTTGGGTTGACTATCTATTTACAGATCCTTACAGCCGGATTCTACCTGAGTGACCAAGCTATGATGATGTTATGAAAGCGCTTTCCGATTGGTAGAGTTTCGTCATTTCTGGGACTTGGCCTTACCATAGGCTAATGCGCATTAAAATGATAATCAAAAAATGCGAATCAGTCGCAAAATGACAAAACTCCCACCAATCAGAAAGCGCTTCCATGGCACCATTGGACCCTACCAAGCACATCTGGCTAGGCGGCCTACGTGAATAATCGATCTCTAGGTCCGCTGTCATGAGCAGGGACCTAGAGGGCACGAGGGGGTTCGATTCCCTCGGCTTAGGTGACAAGACCAGAGGTTGTTTGTCCGAGGCACGAGAGGAAAGATAGATAAGCTGCCTGTAGGTGACTGGTACTGGAGGGCCTAAGGAGTCCAAAGTCCAAACATAGGTGCAGAGACCCAATTTAGACGCGAAGCTATGAATCAACTCAGATTACAGTGACAGTCTTTGACCGCTCGGCATTAAAAAACTTCAATGCCAAATGTTAAGAGGAGTTTGCAATGTTCCCATTAGTGGAATGCGCACAGATCCTGCACTCCATAGTGTAGGGGAACCTCATATAACATACACACCATCGGACACTTGTTTGGTCACTCGGGTAGAATCTTATGTATGTTGTACTCTTCCTTGTAGCACATTAATTTAGATTTCATGCAAGATTTTGCTTTAGATACTTTACTGTCAATACTGTGTCCATGTATTATACCCAAGTAAAAACCTTTCGTTATGGTTCTTATAATTTCTTAGAACATTGTATTAGGATAAAAAACATTTATTTTTTTACGGTAATAATAATATGTGTGGAACAATTTTCATAACTAAAATCTTTCACTATTCCTCATTTTTAAATTAGGTAATTTTTTTTCACTAAGTCTCACTTTTAAATGCGTCTCAAGTTCCTAAGAATTATTAACTTGATTTACTCTGTACGTTGAATATTGCTGCCGTCCTAATGTGTAATGGTATTTGGTTTTATTTATTGTAAAGATAAAAATTAGATTCCAAGGTCCTGGTTTACTCAGTTATTTAGCAGTTAATTCAGTTTTAGCTAGTTTAGATTTTCATTTAAAGATAAAAGTGGTTCAAAAGAAATCTAAGCTTTCAACAGCTTATTTCATTTGGTTGGGCCTTTTAAACCGATAAAAGTGTCATGGCTTTATTAGCTGGAAACACGTAAAGCAATTTTGCGTTTGCATTTATTTTTAATACGCTAACATTTAATTCTGCAGATTTTCTTCCTTAAAATGTTGGCAATCTACACCTTTAAAACTATGAAAACCACAAGTAGATATGTCGCCTTCTTCTAAAATTTTGTAGCAAAGAGGTAACAAGGCTTGATTACTCAATATAAGCCATATTTGAAATATATCAGATTTGATCTTTTAGAATGATTTTTTAGAAAAGCTGAGTTGTAACAAGGGAACGTAATCCTAATGGTGACGAAAGGGTACTTTGGCTAGCTCTTGCAAGGAGACAAGACGAACGTAATAAACTGACAAAGCATAAATGGAGGAGGTCACATCATATCTCTCCAGGTCAGTTCTCCAGCAGAGTAAAAAAATAAATTGGTAGGCAAAGGTTAGAGTTAGACATGTAAGGGTAACGCTGTATAATAATACTAAGATATTTGTCAGCAAGTTGTAAACAGAAGGTTGGGAGAGAAAGCAGAGCAAAGTCGAACCACAAACAAGATATAGCAGACCAGAGGAGCGAGACGACATGAAAATAGAATAAGCTTAGTTTTTCCTGATTCTAACGATACAATTAGGTGGAAGGTAATGGTTGGGGGTAAATAGAGGAGTGAATGGTTATGTTGTATGTGATGTCTGTGTCTCAGACTCTTTTCTCCAGTTGTCCTGCTCTCCTTCCTCTTTCCTCCAGGAGCTGATTGTGAACTAACGGTGTTATTGTAAGTCCGTGGCACAATACTATTGTTTTTCTCTGGCTCTCCTCGCAAAGTACTTATAGGCATAGTGTCTTTTATTAAGAGAAAGAGACCTAGAAATGTCTTAGAAGAAAATCTAATGTTCTTGGATGTACCTACCGATATAAGAACACAGGGCTGCAACTACGTTACATGTTACATCATATACTTGCACTCAACTCACTAACTTAACTACCCACTAACGTAACAGTAAATTGCAACGTGTGCGAAACAGTTAAGAAACTAGAGTCACAAGGAAAAGTTCTTATGTGGAACAACTTCAATCGCAGCTTCCACGTTTAGACCTATTTCGTCCTTAACTAACCTACTACGTTTATTTTGGCTACCACTTCTAAATACATAATATAAGAAAACCACCTACTATCTATCTAGTGCTGTAGGATATGCTATCGTATTGGAGAATGTATAGTGTAAATACTGAAAGAAAAAACACTGAGAAAGAAAATAAAGAGTAATACTTTACGTAGTGCAAGCGCAGAAGGTGTCTGGAGAGATGAGGTAAAATTTTCAATTGTACTGATAGTAGGTTATGTATTAGGCTATATTTACTTGCGCTACATATTTATATGCATAGTCAACACCACAGTACATAAGTGTTTTATTAAGAAACTTTAAGATACATTTGTAGGTACTATGGACATGTATTGCTAAGGCTTTTACCGCAAGGTGAAATGAATAAATGCTAAAATTTGTACACTATGCAGTTTTCTCCCAGTAGAATCAACGTGTTATTTATGGACAGGATTCCAGTGAAACTGCAAAGGCATTACACGTATTGAAAAAGTTTCCAAGTAGTAGGGTTAAGGATGAGAAAGAAGTTGACCTGCCCTCCATTTGTTACGCAATACTTCCTTCTCAAAGGAAACGGATATTCAGGCTTGAACTAAAATTGAACATTATAACTTTCTAACAATCAGCAATGATGTATCTGTCTTGGGTGCGTTTATATATTTTATCTTGTAACTTCTATGAAGGGATTTTAAACGTGTAGTTTTAACTATGCTCTAGTCACAGATCAAACGTATATTGTACTACCTATATATTTTGAATTCGTTTTTCGTATATCTTGTCTGACAACAAAATCTTATTTGTAGGATTGATGAGAAAGGCAACAATCGAAAACCGTGTGAGAACAAATATAGGTAATAAATAATATAAGGCGAGGAGAAACAGGAAGCAGATTAGAAGAATTTTGTTGACAAGATTTTGAAGTGTTCTGTACAGTTATACTTATGTAGTTAGTTTAACAACCTTAGCTTTCGTTGATTTAGTTAAGGTTGACTAAAGTTGAAGCGAGCGAAAGCTGATTGTAGGGAATTGCACGGGTGGATATGTGCATAGTAATATGGTTATGTTGTAGTATAGATACAAAAGTAGAAATAAGTAGTGCCCAAGAAAGAAGAGTCACAGTGGAAAGTATTATTTTTGCTTGGTCTGGTCTTTCTATTCTATTCGTTCTGCGAACCAGAAGTATTAGGTTCTGTGAAGTATGTCTCCCAACAAAATTGTAGTACTTACTACAGTTATAGTTTGTGTGGTGTTACAAGGGATGGGAAATGGCAATAGTAGATGTCCAACTTTGGCGGTTTTCCGTTCGGTTGAAGGGCTGGCTGAAGTACGACACTGGCAAAGGAACCAAATCGTTATATCTGAAAGAATGCATGGCTTTAAGTTTCTTTTCTATACTGTCTCTCTTTTCCCAATTCATACAAGGCAGTCTACCTTACTCCTACTACTAACAATACTGTGCATCATATCTGTACTACAATTTTAAGTAAATATACGTAGGTACATACTATTGTAAGATATATGTAGGCATATAAAATATCCTTCGTCTTTAGTTTCCAGTTTGCAAGTGAGTGCAAGTACGTTGGAGAACAGAGGAGCAGCATGTTGACTTGACTTGAGTCAACTCGACTTTATATGAATGTATGTAGTCACATTCGCATCATAAAGAATTCTTTTTGTCACATTTCTCTCGCACCATTTGAACTTGGGGAGAATTTTTCCGTCGTACATTTTGTTCTATGTACTTTATTTGCCTACTACCAAATGGGCACTATTACTCTGTTTCTACTTCCCACACAGTACATGCATTCATTCCTCCTAGACTTTCTTCCTCTACTTTCCTCTCCTCTGTCTACTATCTTTTAGCATTTCTTCAGCAAAAACCTCGAAACCAAGGTTTACTAATACAGCACAAAAATTTTTCAATGTAGAATTGTTTTCAGCACAAAAGATTCTTCTATTTACCTAAAGGTACATATATTACCTATTTATTTGCTCTTCCACCTACAATTTGTCATTTCCAAGAGTATCACCTACCTATACTATATTGCAGTATGTGTAAATATTGTCTTCGTACCGTTATTAGGTAGGTGTTTTGGTGTTTATTACAATTTTGAAAGATGCAAAGGAAGAAAATAAGTAATGAAATCGTAGATGCAATGGGAACAAAGGGGGAAATTGGAAATATGGAAAGGTAAATGCAACTAACCAAAACACACATTTTTAGGCAATATTCTTTAGTTTGTTATGGTGTAGTGAATTGGTTTGCTGCTCTCTTTTCTCGTTTAGGTTTGGTTTATCTGTAGGGATAGAGTAGTGCACTTGACTCCTCAGACAGAAGACATTAGATTACTAGAGCAAAGTGAAGTCAGTGCAGTAACTACAGGGACTGGAGCTAAGGGAAAGAGGGGGCTAAGAAAACCACTAATACTAGAGTGAACATATCCCTGGTAGCATAACATAAGTGGAGACACAATATTATAAGGTGTTTTTGCTTTCTCGGTGATGTTGGAGGGAAGAGAGACAGATTTGAGTGTTGTGCCTTGCCGGCACAACAGAAAATAGAATAGAGACAAAGCAATTGTTAGAGAGACGAAAGGAGACCACACGAGAGGATGAATGCCGATATTAAGAGCGTTCTTGCGCCTCTGATCTAGCTTAAGTAACTAAAGTCAAGCTCACTCGACACAAGAAAAAGAAAGCACAAAGGAATTCTCAGTAGTGCCATTCTTATTTCAGCTTGCAGTCCACAGATGAGACTCTTCTCTTATTTTATTGTATTTTATTTTATTTTACTTACTTTCGTTAGTTTAGTTTAGCTTACCTAGTTATATGTAGTTAGTTTCTTTCTTTACATTGAACATGCCACGATTATATTGTGTATTTACTAGACTGTTTGTATATATTAGTATCGTATTCTTCTCTTGTGGTTTCCCCCGGCATTGTCTCCTAACCTAACTGTAAAAAGAGAAATCCATGGTACACACGATACATACGAAGAATCTCATGTGTCTGTTGTCTTGTCTGACTGCACTGAACTGCTCGGCGGAGCAAATTGTCCGAAAATGACATGAGATGTAGCTTGGGCGATAAGCCCTTTCTCTGTATATTTTACGTCTATGCATGGAAACCGAAACCAAGGAAGAGTGTGGCTTGACTTGACTTCACTTGGCGTCTCATCTCATACAATTCCATCCTAGTGTGCATCTATAGGTTGTTAGTATGTAACTGAAGCTAAACTAAAAACCATCTCTGTCTCGTCTGCCTTCCTTATTGCATGAAAAGAGAGAAGCATTTATATGCGAAGCAAATGTCTCGTCTTTCCCTAGAATTAGACTTTCGAGGAAATCTTTGCCCAGCTGAGTATAAGTTCACTTTGACTTTAACGTCCTATGTGTACGTTTGCTTACTCCAGCTTTGACTTTGGCTTGGCTTCGTATGCCATGCCATGCCACCGCCTTGCTTCCCGATGTGTTTTCTTACACAAGAATTTATGAAGCACCGCAGCATCATCATCGTCATCTTTATGCTGCATCCGTATATCGTCTTTGCTTTATTATTTCTTTCACTATGCCTACGTGCACTCTTATATCTCTACTAAACACCCGAGTTTGTCTTGTTGAATATTATACATACATTCTTACAATCTATAGATCCTCTTTTCCATTTTCACTTTGACAACGTACATTCGCTGCTCCGTGTTCCAAACCAATAGAATACTGCAGAACAGCTACCTGAACACGTCGTATACCTACCTACATTTTATAAGTATTCTGCTCTGGCCTTGTGTGATCTTCAGTGCCTTGCTTCTCACTTATGTCTACTTATACCTAAGTAGATATCAGGCTGTCATTCTCGTTTATTATTTTATACAAGTAAAATAGAATTTTCTCCTCTGCTTTACATACCAAGGTAGCAGGAATCTATAGCCCTCCTCTATAAAAGACATTATTACATATTCTTTTACTTTTCTCCTTACTTTCCTATCACCTAAGCAAACCAATAGAAGCCATCTGCTTTCTTTTGACATAATACACTAGACAGTCTTTCTGACACATTTATTATTAATGCTTGCAATTGAATTTCCTGCATTAAAACTTTCAAGAAGTCGTTCACAATGTAACAAAATGGAATGAAATCGTTTACCCTGGGAATTTCGTAAAACTAATCACATATTTTTGTTCATTTATCGCCAAAATAAATTTTAAAAATCAAGAATAGTGCTTAGATTTTTAACTACTTGCTAATGTGCTCTACTTAAAAGAAAATCTTTTGTATTTTATTTAGATTATTTTGCTTGAAAAATATTAAATAGTAAACGCAGCATTGTTTGTTTAGGGTAAATAATATAATATTAAAGCTTGGAAAACAGTTTTTCTTACTGCAGCTACATGCTAAATTCCGAGTCATTGTAGAATTTATTACATGGAGGCTGTGCGCAGTTCTGATGAAAGACATTCATTCTTCAAAGCTGAAACTTTCTCTCTAATGAACTTTAGGCGAATCTGTCTCTGTATTTCTAACTAATAAATACTTTTGTGTTTGGAACAGAACTATCTAACGAAATGTCAAGTTATCTAAAACTCGACAAAGTACAGTCTGTCTTGTATTCTAGTATAATGAAAGGAGAGAAACTTTAGAGTACTTGTTAAAAACTGCATGTCGGTTCTGGGATTTTAATTTCGAGCTTAATGTCATGTTTCCCCGCTCTCATTTTCCTAAATGTAAAGAATATTTCCAAAACATGGAATCTTATTAGCATTGCTGCTGCTGTTATTACAGACACTGTCCTTCAGCAAAGTTAGTATATTTTTATTACATCCTATCTACTTAGGTACGTTGCCTTATGTAAGTATACCATGAAAATCATTGATAATTGATAACAATACAAAATACAGCACAGTGGTACATTAGACTGCATATTTTTGTGTTGCGTTCTGTTATGTTTATGTAGCACATGCACAGTAGGAAAGTAAAAATTCTTATTGTAATAAAGAAAAAAGTGCATAGCATGATGATGGCTGATGTTGATGGTTGTTAATGTAATGGACAAAACATATACTTAAATGGAGAGTTACTGGAAGGAAGGTATATAATGTGAATCTAGATATAAGAGAAAAGAAGGGTGGTGTGTTTTCCGTTGTGAAATGGAGTACCGTCATTTAGTTTGATATAAGATGGCAAACAGGAAACGATAATGGTGCGAACGTCCATCCAAATGAAATAAAAATCACCCATAAATAACAATTAAACTTCAGCAATCTACTACTAACTAAAACTACTACTACTCCTACTCACACAACACAATGTAACGTTTGCTGCAACAATAAAACATTATATAAATAGGCATATCTACTCTTGCTATTCAATTCAATAATATTATTCCTTTCCTTTTAGCTCTCTATATCCTCTACTAAAATGTTAACTACTACCTTCTCTATAACATCACCTAAAAATACAAAATGTTTTCCTTAACCATTCTGTTTACAATCTAAATTCTATGCATTTCCATTTCCAGTTTTCACCACCGCACGTGTAAGGTGCTTCCGATTGAATTTAATACTTCAGTAACAGTAGTTAAACGTTGACTAATGTCTAAATGAATATGAAATTCACCAGATTCACCACCTAATTTGAAAATTCATTGCAGAAATATCTTTTCAATATTACATCGCCTTAAATATTCAATAGTTTTATTTTTCCATTTTCAATAAAAAGCTGTGGTAGGGACAGTATTTTCGTTTCTTAGTTTGTTAGGTGTATTATTTTATCTTTTAGTTGTTATGATTCTTTGTACTGTCACTGAAAATAAAATGTAATGACAATTACATGACCTGTATGTTATATGTCTCTTACCTGAGACATACAGCAATAGTACCATCTTTACAATTTTAATAATGAGCGAGAATAATGACTAACACGCAAAGCCATCTCATACAGCATGAACTAAGTGAATTGTCTGTAAATTTTCTGAGGGCTTAATTAACAAAGTTTAGCAGCAGAACTGTTAGGAAGATTACCTTAATTTCCACATTATAGCATTTCAATTACGACTATTAACAGAGGAGAAGGAAGACAGAAAACGTGTTTAGAAAATACTTTTAAATGAAAACGTTAAAGGATTTTAATTACACATGTAAATTAAGTTCCTTTTAATTGTACATACCCAATTAGGTTGGATTGATAATGTCATCAAATGTTTAAATTGCGTATTTAATGGTTTAGCATGGTGATAATTAGGATTTCCTCTATTTTTTGGTAGTTGAATTTAATGTGGCAACCTCTGTTGAAAATAAATATTGGATGTGGTAGATAAATCTAAAGTTGTAAACTGGTACTTGGAGTACTTTGTGCACAAGTATCAATAAAATAATAGATGATTATGTATACAACCTGTCTAAGTGACCTTTTAGGATTAAATAGTTGTTCTTGGGTATGCTTGGAAGTACTACGTAATGTTAGTTGGGTGCATTGTAGAATTACTACATAAAGAGTTAGCTGGGCACACACTTACTGATGTGAAGCACTCACTGACATGCATTCCAGTTTTTTGGTTTGGGTTATAAAGAGGTTGTATTGTGTACTTGCAGTAGTTGCACTGCAGTTGAGTTTGTAGCTGGTGTTTTGTACTAGTTGAGTGATCCTTTTCTGTTGTCTCGTCTTGTCGGGACTTGACGTATCCTTATCCGACTCACATAACATAACTCACCCATATCTGTGCAGACACTCCCAAAAGTCACTCATCATCTTCAATTGAGTAGAGAAGAGAAGAGAGTCCGGGTAAAGTACTTAGTGCAAGACTGCAGTATTCAGCATCTTAAGAATATTAGAGCGTCTGGCTATATTAGATAGTAAATTAGACTATTTATATGGATGTGTTTATGTTGTATTGTTGTACAAGTTAGTGCGGACTTTCAACAATCTCTTTCCAGAGTACATTATAGTGAAAAATCATGTACATCACATTTCACATCACCTGCTGGATCTTGGTTCTTATTAAAGTTGCTCGTTACTTGGTTGGATGCTCCCTGATTTTTATTACCTCCGGCAGACTGTTGTAAAGGAAAAGCAACCAACCAACTGGCATGCCATGCCACAGCAGATCTTGATTAATTGCAATCAAAATGTAACATAATGCAACTAATGATAAGACAATGCATTGTTAAGCACGTAGGTAACTTAACTAACTCATTTTCCGTACTTACTATAGCGATGAACTGGATTTTTCTACGATTGTATAGCAAAGAGAGTGTCTAAATT
Organism: Yoshiicerus persimilis; assembly: GCA_020352615.2. Lineage (NCBI taxonomy): Eukaryota > Metazoa > Arthropoda > Collembola > Entomobryomorpha > Tomoceridae > Yoshiicerus > Yoshiicerus persimilis. Next base: position 35,655,503 of record CM036941.2, on the reverse strand, counting down.
GCTATATAGCATTCTTCGCAAGTTGTAAATTGAAAGTGTTAGATTAGAGTAGGAGACGACTGCAGCTCGACTCTGGACTGTTGATAATTCAGTAATGAATTAAATGAGCGCAGAAACCAGTGCATGGAAATTTTAACCCGAAGGTGTAAAAATGCAATTTTCCTAGGAAAGAGATTGTTAATCTTGATTTTTACTAAAATTAACATGCAATGCATAGTTTTTACTAGTTGAACTATCTCTCTGTTTGTAGCCAACACCTCTCGTCCACTTGTCAAGAATATTCCCATCGTTAATTAAGACTCGTGTTTTACAATCCAGCGTTACAAAGAAACTAACATAAGAAAAACGCAAAACTACTGGGCTGCAACAATAAGGAAAATACTCACGTCATAAAAGCCATCCATAACATGACTACTTTCCTGACAAAATGAACAGTTTTTCACGCTAGGTTTTATGTTAATGTAGTACTGTAGTAGTATCGCAGTCGATTCCCCTACTCATCTATACAAGCGTCCACGATATGAACCAGCTTTCTATCCATAACTAATCTTTTTCGTATAAAAAACAATAAAAATTGTAAAAGCTTTTAGAGCTTAAGCAAGTTAGCCGAGCGAAAAGAATTATTATGATTCGTGTGACTAGTGCACATAAAACTAACCAAATAGAAACCAAAAACACAAATACACACAAACCGAATGGTAAGTACACGGAATAGCAATAGCCGATAGGATTAACCCTTTCTACGCTAAAAAGCATTTGCTGATATCATATCTGTAGTTCTACTTGAACTCGTTACCTGAAAGGGAACAAGTTTTTCATTCTAATTCAATATAAAGTTACTTAATACTTAATAGCATCGCGGACTTATGGTTAGCAGAAACAACAATTACGCATTATAGGAAAGGTGCAGGTTGTAACTTATAAGTTTGGGGCGGACAATACGGATGTAGCTAACTTTCCTTTGCCTATCCAATAATGTGTAAATAATAATTTTCTTATCTAAACTAATAAGGGCAAGACCACCTTTAGCTTTCATATCACATTTTCCAGTCTATCATCATACTGTAGAGACGCGTGAAATCTTCTGTGTCAGAAAGGTCGGTAATAATAAGAATAGAGATAGATTAAGCTTACTTCACCCGTACGGCTTATTTTATTACAATAGTAGACAAACTAGGTAATGTAAATGGATGATAAGTATCATACTAATCTGGATCTATTTTCTTTGTTTGTGGCGACGCGTGAGGTAAGGCTTCTATGACTCCGTTTCCGCTTTCTCAATAGAAAAAATGTTTGAAGAAAATCTTAATGCACCTCAAAAGCAGGTTTCAAATTATACACTAAGGCATTATAAATTAAAATACAATTAATTTCTGGTAAGTAATTACTCTGTCAGACAGTTTTTTGATTTCGATTGTAATTCCTATTATCCTGGCTAGTTTCCATTACACACACACGCAGACAATGTTCTTGAGGAATGTTGTAGAATTGTTTGTATTGATAGATTGCCTGGTAATTCTATACTTGTATTTGTATCCTATACTGCTACATTAATATAAATTGCGTTCGTGTACTATTAAATATGTTACTTATTTTATTACGATTTCTACATGTATACTGCTGTGAGCTATTACATTACCCTTTCTGCTTTTTATATGTTTCTCTACCTTTTTCTATATTTATTTGACAGTTTAAGCAAACCTTTTTATATTCTACACATGTTCGCATCTAATATCCTCATTTTACTACACAAGATAATAAATATATTATTTTTATTACATTAGGATGCGTAATTCAGAGTATTGTAATCAACATGTTTGTTATGTACTGGTTTTTTACCACGGATCTAAACGTCAAAGCTACATCACACCATACAATAAGATTTTACTATTTACCAGCATACCTAACAATAATGCAGTTCAATTCGGTACAAGAATTAAAAAAACGCAGATTTCACAAACAGGTTGAACAAGGCGAGTTGTGCTTTATCGGTTGTAAATCGCAGCAATAGAGAATAACCTAACCTCCCACGATTTTTACGTTATGCGTGCGTTTTGTATGTACCTCTGTTTATTACTATTACTCCATCATTACTTTACCACTTATTTCAACAAGAGCACACTATCCATTACTGAACTCTAAGGTTCTATGTACAGAAATTCTTGAATTTAGATTATACATACATAGAGGCATAAGCAACCCTAAAACTGTTAATATGTACACTATCCTCATATATTGAAATGCTATTTGACTCTAGAAAGAAACCCGCATAATTCATCACTCCAAAATAATTTTAAGCGTTACTTTAACATCTGCATAGTAAAATTGACCTTACGTTCATGACCTACCTATTAATTAAATACCAATTTTAGGTCTCGTCAAACATCAATTTTAAGATACCAAAATTGCATTCCAGTGGGACAATGTAAATTACTAGTTTTATTTTATAGTAACAAGTATTGTAATCACATGAATTCTACATTCTTCATTAACAACCTTAATTCTCCGCACTGTTACATTAAGCATTTGCTTGAGAAACTTGCAATTTACTTTTTGCAACCAATAAACGTACAAAGCAATATAGGTTAACTGATACTTGTAATACTATTTTTAGCATTTCTAAAGCTGTATAATGAGATGAAGTCCTGAAAACCGATAAGAAACTTAATGAGAAGCTGGAAATGTGAGAATCTCAGAGCAATTATCTGTCATTAGTCATTAGTTATACAAAAGTCGTTTTATAGGAATTTATGTATACTTTTATATCAACATGTCTAATTTTCTAGTTAGTTATCATACTAATAATAGGATTGTGTAGAAAATTCATCTAAGAAAAACGGGAAAGCTGGACTTGCATTCGAGTGGGAGCTTGAGGGGGAAATAGTGGATATTAGAAAGATGTAACTACTAAAGCAGTCGTCGTAGTGTAAGTAGTAGAGCAGAGCATTTGTCGTGAGACGATGAGAATTTTATTTTTTATTGAGGCATTTTTCATTCGTTACGCAGAGAATGTTATTAACGATATTTACCATGTGAGTGGCTTGGCTCCTACATATTTCTTTATGTTCCTACATTTTCCAGCATAAGCCTTAGCTTTAGAATTTAGTTGTGCAGTAGAATAGCTCTATAAGAAGTATAGCATTATAATAGATGCACCGAAAACTGCTCCCAAGGCAAAGCAAGGCATGCATATGCAAGTCAGTTTCAGTCAACTCATAAGAATTTTTGAATGTAGTATGGGAAGAAGGGAACTGAAATCTACTGAATAAAGCACATCCATTTGTATGGTATATAGTGCTCCAGCTCCCTGACTTATTCACCAGTTTGAGAATCGAATGCCTTGTGCAATAAGAAAAAGAAGGGAATTTTCAGAAGAAACTAACCATGAAAATGAAGGAAGAGTCTACATAATCCATAGTCAACTCACACACACATACAACACAGTTTCGAGTTCAAGTCTACGAATGGAAATTACGGCAGTACGTTTACCTGATGAAACGACTCGTATGTGTTAGTATAGGTATTAGTTCTGCTCCGAGTAGAGGGAATAGAGTAGGAGGACGTCCATGTATCACTGCTAATGCGACACCCGCTATGATCTCCCTGACACCAATGGCCCACAAATTGCCTTCACACATTTGCCAATTCTTGACAGATTAATTTCATTAGTTACCACATGCATTGTATAACTGAACATGCTAACTACGGAGGTACACACTATTACAGATAGTAACTACTCACAAGAATCGCCCTTTTAACCAAGAATTCCCTAATTCCATAGTTCCTACTATATTTGTCTAATGGAGCATATACGCACACTATACCTGTGTAAATTATTTAGGAAGCCACACAGGTACCTGGAATTCTCATCAAGCCAGCATGGTACGCTATACAGATGCTTTATTTTTATATCATTGATATTGTATTTACTGGGGATATAATGATAAAACAGGTATGCACGTATATACTACAGAAAGAACTGTGAATCGCTTACGTATGCATTTTTAAAGGTGTACGGATCTACTTTGCTATTGTATATGTGTATCTTCTATGAGTATACTGGAAACTAGCGTGGTGTATACCTATTTATTCCTTTCATAAAATATTTTTGTTCGTTAAAAAAGTTGCTTGCATGCAGTTTAGTATAGGTATCTGTATGAATGGAAGCACTATGTAGCTAAATACGGTAAGTTGTAAAAAATAATAATATTGCTTCGAAAACCTTGTTGGTAAATATGAAAACCGTTGTGAAAGTACTAACAATAAGAACTACTAGTAAGAAAGGTTGCTAAAGTAAAAAGCTACCTCAAAATAACAGCCACGTAAACGTAATCTCTTTGAGAATTTATGCATGAGTAGTGGTAGTAGTCTAAGTATGGACGAGAGCAGGGAAAAGAAATAGCTATAAGTAAAATGTAAATGTGGAGCAGGGAAAGATGTATCTAGCCAGCAGAATATTGCGTGAGGCAAAGTAAACTAAACAACCCAAGTAACCGGAGCACTCAATAGTTGACTACTGCAGGCCAAGACAAACCACAGAAAAACATAAGTTGCAAGTAAACACATATTGCTAAACTTTTGCATTTCCTCTCCTCTTGTTGCAATTACGCTTCACATAAGGCTAAAAGAAATTTGCATAGTTTCTGCATGAGTTTGCAGTGTTAAATGTAAACTAATGCTAACTACCTATAGTAGACAGTAACTGTAATAACACACCACTGCACAACAGCACAGCACACACACTACAGTATAGCACAAGCACAGCACCAAGTTTTGTAAAAGCAAGTACGGATAGCTGTAGTGGAGAATATTTCTGGGATTGCAGGGCAGGGTACCTCTGTTGAGTTGCATGATGTTGATACGCAATACTATTGTCTTATTGTTAGTGTTTTAGAGTGTAAAGTGTAGGGCCGTGAGTATAATAGAGAGCTTAAGTATACATAGTCAAGTATCTCAATATTAAGCATCCAAGCCAAAAGCTATCCCTCTGTGTTACTTTTTCTACTTTTCTAATCTTAAGCTTTTTTCATTCCCCTTTTAGTGTTTTCCCCTGTTCTTTACTTTCAGGTTGTTTAGCTCCGTTCTTTCTCAGTAAGTGAAGTACAGTAGCCATTGTTTTATTTTTTCGGGTGATTTTTCTAGCTGACAATGCTTTCTCCACTTGCCTGCTCCGTTTCGCCTCATTTCGGATCCTCCGTTATGTTTTCCAGCTACCCACCACTCTCATCTCTAGTGTATCTTTACTTTTCTTTTATTTTCCTACTTTGATCCTCGTAGTCAAGTAAAGCAACTCTGCTAAGACGAGACAGAGATGCATTGGACAGGTTTACGCATGGATTCATGCCCGTGCGCCTTATACTTAACCAACTCGAGTGATTAATACGTAATATCGTTTTTCCAGGTCTTATCTCACCATTATAAATACAAATGCCAATACTTGTAGTGTGCACTTCTCTCAAAAGCTACATTAAGCAGAATAGAGACATTCTTCTATCTCAACGTATTTAACTACTTCATTGTTTCGTGAAATTATTGTTAGTACGTGCAAATCTATAATTACACCTATTATAAAGTGAACTCATTTAAAACACACAAACAATAGCTTATAGTACCTATAGTTATCTGATGAGATGGTGATGTTAGTGCATACCTATGTTTAACATGTGTATGGTATTTGTAATCTGCTCTAGTCCAAAATGATAAGTGGAGAGGGTCCTAGAATGTATTTGTATAGTTTTCTTCGTCTCGTTTTATTAACAATGAGCAGGCAGAGGTTAAGGTTGACTTGTCTTTTGTTTGGCCATGTTTTGAATTCCTTCCGAATCAATGAATCCAATCTCGCTTGTTTTTACCGCAACTACTTCCTCTATGAAAATTCTCTATTATAGCTTGTGCTAAAGCGAAGTCAGACCCAGCGAGCTAATTTATGAGTTCAACTGGAGCATAGCAGGCTCGTATCATTATGATTTGCCTTTTACAGATTTTTTAATTCATTGTCTAGCTACGCTTGTTAGATAATGCGTAGATTACACATAATATGCATACCATTGATACAGGGCAGAGTTAGAGCAGATAATACCACACAAGCTGACTTCCCACTAGTGCCAAACCCACACACTACTGCATTCTACGCTCCAATATTGCCTTCTACTATAAATGAGGTAATAATTTCTCCTCCTCCACAATTTTTTCAGGCATTTTACCTAAATTAAATACTAAACTGGGATGAAAATGCTTTTTAACATTTTATTCCGCTCTCTTGCAATAAAAATTCTTTTGTTGCAATCAATTTTAACCCTACGAACACTAATATATTGACCAACCACAGTTTTTGATGAGCATACATCAAAATTTGCCTCGAGGATTTCTATCTAGTTTAGAATTAAAGAATTTTTTCATTCAAAATGACTCTGCGTTTCCCTTTCTATCTGTATTTATTGTTGGAAGGACTTTCATTAGCTATGGCAGTAAGTATAAGTAATATAGAATCGAACCATGTCATGATTATGATACAGATATTTAGTGTACCGTCTACCATTTCAGTTTTCAGGCAGTATTATCTCTATATACCAAGAAAAACACATTTATGCATACCATACATAAGTTTATACTTAAAATACATACAGAAAATACTTTCATCAAAATCAACCTCTAGTCTTTATAAGAATGTTTATTCAATGGTTGTATTTTTGGTAGGAATGCGTTGGCTTAGCTTATTGTTATCTAGCTACTCAATTCCTATATCTCCACACTGCACACTGCTTGATCTTCTTTTAATGAAAAACTGATTTTCATAGAAAGGCTTACAGGAAAGCCGAAAATGTTCCTATCGTATTACATGTTTGCTATCCTACGACTACAACCTCAATTTACGTCATCCAACCATACCACTACTGTTCTTGATTACATTACTACATACACCCTCCAATGTATAAATGTTGGAACCACTGTGACAGTGTAATATCAGATTATATATAGCTCCTAATATTTTCTGCTGGGTGAAAACTGAAATTGAAAATTAGGTACGTTCTACAGATTAGATTGAAAATTTGAGTATCCCTCTCGGCTACTCAACCATCACTCTGCCTCCAGGTATACATTTACTCTACCGAAAATATCCACCAACATCTATTTTCGTTATTCAATTTAATTTTCGTAACTTATGCTTCTATTTGACTTTTCAGCAGTCCAATATGTACCACCATACCGGTAGAATGTACTTTCAATTGGTTGTATGTAGTTACATTACATCACGCCAACGCACTGCACTGTGCTCGTGGGTGACAAAATTCAGTTTGTTATACAAATAAAATTATTTATAACTACGTTTACGTTTCTGTACCTTTATCACCATATTGCATTCTCCATTTCAAATCATTCACATGGATAATACTGTATAAAGTCATATACGTAAACTCAATGCTGCTAAAATGGAAATTATTTCCAAGATACATTTTACTATTCAATATAATATACAACATTCACATTCACCTTACGACCTTTCTACATTCCCTTTTTAGTAAGCAGATTTCCACAATGTGTACAAATATTGTGCCCGTTATACACAAATACATGCTGTGCAAAATAAATAGTTACCTATGTGTAAATATATTTATAGAATTTAGTTCGATGACTTTGCAGAAAGAAGTTTAGGAAATGGTGTAAAAGCAGCTTTAAAATTTAGGCTAGCTTAGTAAGAATAAACTACACTTCGACCGCCTTAAAAATACCAATGCTCTAAACGCAAAATATATCCAGTGAACAAAAAGAGTGAATTTCTTTGCTTAGTAGTTATTAGTAAGAGAGTGACTTAAAAATTTTGTAATTTGAATATTTTCATTGCAAATGAATGTTTTTAGATTGGTTACATCATTACGGTTAAAATTGCAAAAAAGCATCAATATTTTGAGGGGAGAAATAATTTGGTAAAATGTTGAAAAGGGAATGACATAAAATTGACTTTGACCTTTGACTGTGACTTTAAATAGTGAAACTAACGACTTGCAAAGTCAAACGTAATGTATTGTTGTAAAGTCTTATCTCATGCCTGGTCAAACTGACTTTGACTTCTTTGAATCGACTGTGCCTTTTCCCATCTTATATTGCAGACAGAGTGTATTTGCTATACGTAAGTTGACTTGCAGTGTCATATGAATACAGAACGAGTGTGCTTTGAATTAGAGTGTAGAACATGGGTATATTGTGGCTGGAGTGTAAGAAAAGGGAAATGTGGAGTATATGGAAAAAGTGTATTTGAATGAATGTAATAGTAAACGTAGTGGGTACATTTATATGCATCCTGTAGTGTGTAGTGGAGGAGAGGAAGACTGAGAGAAGAATAATATGGCACGCTGAGGTCGGAGTCGTGACTGGTAATTGTAACCGAATTGAAAGCCTCTAGAGATGAGTCAGAATTTCATGCATGACCATTTTATCTCCACTTTTAATCTCGATTACTTTTGCATCAAGAATTTCACGATGAGCCTTCCAGTCTCTCCTCTCGTTCGTCTATTCTTGACTTGACTTGAGTCTTTCGCGTCTTTTCTACGCATTTGCAACCAACAATAAGCAACCACTTATTCCCACTACTTTACTCTTCTCGCTCCTACAAACCCTAAACTCTCTCCTATACTTCGCTACAGAACAACACAACTCTGCTAACTACTTGAGCTCAAATAGAAATTTTCTTCGTAATCTAGCGTATTGTTCCTTCCCGTTGAGTTGGGTTTACAAAGTAGAGCACAGTGCAATATTGCCAAGACTTGGATGAATTAATGAAAGTTAAAATACTACATAGTAGAGAGTTTCATATCTTACTACGCTATGCATTAGTTATACAATGGTTTGTCCAAAGTCCAGGCCTTATTACCTAATGAACATTATATACATGAAACTATCTACAGAATCTACTTTTGTGGCAAATGGTTGTAGTGTAATGGTGCATACCGCTATCTCTATAGGATAGATCCGTACTATAGTTCTATGCAAAACTGAACCACACAGAAAATGTTAAATATTCAACATGAATTTGTGTTTTGGTCTGTACATGTATCCAAAATGTACAGCGTTTGTAAAGTATGCAGTAGTAGTAGTTAGGTGCTCGGCTGATGTGTTATATTGTTATAATTTTGTCAGTCATGTCATGTAAGACGAAGACAGACAAAACTGAGGACGACAAGATAAGGATAAAAGCTCTAAAGACATACAGATAGAATCTTTCATACTCTTTGCTCCAATTTCACCATTTTAATACTAGTGGCTTGACAATAAACCGTTGAGCTAACGATGGGCAGATAATAGATACGGAAAATGGTCTAGGACTTTATCTACACATAGAACGAACACAATACTTTTAGACTCGAGATGTATTCATGTATTTACCACTGCGCTATTCTATTCCATGTACCCCACAGGCCATACAAGAAAAATTATTGATCTTTTTTTCCAAAGTAAAGTAAGCTACTAAGGAAAATGAAATCATTAGAAAGAAACGAAGGTCATGAAGAAAATCAACGCTAATGGCGCATTACAAAGATAGTTTATGGTAAGTAAGTAAACACTATAACGGAGAATGCTTAATTTACTTCGCTCTATAATAAAATCCCACATAAACAAATTCAGGCGAATCAAACAATTTCACTACACGTAATTCTTCTGACATTATTTATTAGCAAAGGATGAGTAGGACATAAAATAATAGATGTTAGAGTTAAGGATGCAGTGAATAGTGAGCACAGAGAAAAATAGGCCGTAAAACGAGCACCAGGGAGTCTCTTGGTTAAGTAATGTATCTAAATTACAAACACTGATGGGGCTTGCAATGACTTCTCTCTTTACCTCCGTGTACATCCATTATTAAGTAGCGGTCAGCTACTTTATAATAATGTCTGATCTGTCTGTCTGTCTGTCTGTCTGTCTGTCTGTGCGTTCGCGGTAGCCATCTTGGCCGTTCACACAATGCAATACATCCAAACATACAATACAATACAATACGCGGTGTCCAGCAAGTACATATACAACAATGCAGTTCACACAATGCAATACATCCAAACATACAATACAATACGCGGTGTCCAGCAAGTACATATACAACAATGCAGGAGATGCAGTGGTATGTTGTACTCCATCTACAATGCACTGCGTCATACATCTCCTGCACACGCAATTGAATGCGAGGCGGTTTTTACTTTGAAACGAACTAGTATTCATTACTTCGGTTTGAATATATACAGTATTGTTGTGGGTCATGTCAGTCTGCGCTCATCGGTCTGTGGGGTAGTACATCTGAAATTGAACTTCGACATAATCCGTCGTTGACGACCAATCGAAAATGTCAGTTTTGAGGAGTACATCGGTGGTCTGATGGCAAGTACACGTGGACTTCTTTCTGTCTGTCTGTTTGTCATCATTCCGTCATCATCCATCATCATGTCCATGTCCATGTCAATAGTCATCATCCCAAAAATCACGCATCATTGGAAAATTTACAGTGTTGTCCCCAAATCATGCATCATAGGGAAATTACAGTGTTGTCCCCAAGTCATGCATCATAGGAAAATTACAGTGTTGCCCTCAAATCATGCATCATAGGAAAATTACAGTGTTGTCCTCAAATCATGCATCATAGGAAAATTACAGTGTTGTCCTCAAATCATGCATCATAGGAAAATTACAGTGTTGTCCCCAAATCATGCATCATACGGAAATTACAGTGTTGTCCTCAAATCATGCATCATAGGAAAATTACAGTGTTGTTTCCAAATCATGCATCATAGGGAAATTACAGTGTTGTTTCCAAATCATGCATTATAGGAAAATTACAGTGTTGTTTCCAAATCATGCATTATAGGAAAATTACAGTGTTGTTTCCAAATCATGCATTATAGGAAAATTACAGTGTTGTTTCCAAATCATGCATTATAGGAAAATTACAGTGTTGTTTCCAAATCATGCATTATAGGAAAATTACAGTGGTGTCCTCAAATCATGCATCATAGGAAAATTTCAGTGTTGTCCCCAAATCATGCATCATAGGAAAATTTCAGTGTTGTCCCCAAATCATGCATCATAGGAAAATTACAGTGTTGTCCCCAAATCATGCATCATAGGGAAATAAAATTAGTTTACAGTGATGTTTTAACCGCTACTTTCTTATATGCATTTACAATGGTTTATTACATGTTTCGCCTACATGACTCACTGTGCATAGCGATGAGGCTCTCCATATAATACAGTTCTTTCAATATTTGCAATAATAAATTTTACTGAAAAAGCATCGACCTTGGTTTCTGTTTTGTGGATGAGAAGCTAATAAAATCTTTTAAGCTGCCCTGTTTATTGCTGTGAAGGAATTCAGGGGAATAGTAAATGGTAAGGCAAGGAAGTAACAAATATTTTATTTAAAAAACTGCAGTCTCATATCAAACACCAAATGCAGTCTTTCCATTAACGTCCATGCAAAATTTCACGAGCATCCAACTTCAAGTTACAACTTGCAAACAACATACATCAATTGTAAAAATGCTTTCCTAGAAACCGAGTGTATTGTATACTATGCATCATTACCTTCATGCATGGTATAATTCTTGCAATACACAATTTACAATGTAAACTTCTTAATAACTAGCAACATTGCTGCTGACAGCTATATAAATAAAGTGCAAATATGAGGCTTTACCTATTATGTCGACGTTCACACAGTACTATATTATGCAAATGCACTTTTGTTTAGGAATGATCAGATTCTTAAAAGAGTAGCAGTTCACGGAAGCACCGACTCAAAATTTATTTGAGAGCTGAACAATAAAAATTCCGGCTATATATCCACTGAGCAATTAAATTCGTTTTTCTTCCCTTGACAGCTTATATTTCAGCTGTAAAATATATCCTGCTGCAGTACTTAGGGTGTCTGACTTCAAAGAAACTGTAGACAAGTTCAACAAATGCAACGCAATATCAATTAATGGGACCTTGCAAGTGCCGCACAAGTTTTATTATTTAATTGATATTATTTACCACACAAGTGCAAGTTAGCTGGAAGAGAGCAAAAAAAATGTTTCAGGCATCATCGGTTGTATCCAAATGATGTTAAGCGAATTACTTTAATTTTCATATTTTATATCTGTTTGTAAGCAAGTTGACACTAATGCGACTAATCACTAATGAAGCTAAATGAGTTTTCCATATGTGACTATTTTTCATTATAAACAGAAAGCATCCGCAAATACCTAATTGTTAAAATAAAACCCCTAATAATGATTGTATTTGTAAGTAACTCAAATTTACACGGACTAAAATTTTAATTCAGATTACATGGTCTACGCGAATCTGAAGATTAGTTTAATAGAATTCAAGTTTAAGTGTGATCGTTAAACAATTATAAAAAATGGTGAACAATACTTTTATCGGGAAGCTATATGGTATTGCGTTAGTCATTAGGCTCATTGTAAGTAATCTCAATTATGATGCATTTACAAAATATCATTTCTTTGCCCTTAAGTAATGTCAAGTTGGAAATATCCCAATCTTTAATCGTAAATAGTCTTTTCAAGGAGGTCAGATAGGAAAACTCGGCAGAAGGATTACAAGTACAATGCAACTAGAGCAAAAACATTTCTGACGTATTTGAAGATTAGAATTAGAGAGCGAATGGTAAAGCCGTCGTGGCCAGTGTTTAGCGAGGAAGAAGGAGGCGACAAGAAAGGGAGATTCGTCCTCCGTTTTCATCTCTTTGGTTTCCATTGACTCTGGCAGATGTGTTTGGATTTTGGATTTAGAAACAGGAAAACAAAATTGAGTTAGGATTTTAGAGGTCGGCTCTTTCCTAGAAACCGAGTGTATTGTATACTATGCATCATTACCTTCATGCATGGTATAATTCTTGCAATACACAATTTACAATGTAAACTTCTTAATAACTAGCAACATTGCTGCTGACAGCTATATAAATAAAGTGCAAATATGAGGCTTTACCTATTATGTCGACGTTCACACAGTACTATATTATGCAAATGCACTTTTGTTTAGGAATGATCAGATTCTTAAAAGAGTAGCAGTTCACGGAAGCACCGACTCAAAATTTATTTGAGAGCTGAACAATAAAAATTCCGGCTATATATCCACTGAGCAATTAAATTCGTTTTTCTTCCCTTGACAGCTTATATTTCAGCTGTAAAATATATCCTGCTGCAGTACTTAGGGTGTCTGACTTCAAAGAAACTGTAGACAAGTTCAACAAATGCAACGCAATATCAATTAATGGGACCTTGCAAGTGCCGCACAAGTTTTATTATTTAATTGATATTATTTACCACACAAGTGCAAGTTAGCTGGAAGAGAGCAAAAAAAATGTTTCAGGCATCATCGGTTGTATCCAAATGATGTTAAGCGAATTACTTTAATTTTCATATTTTATATCTGTTTGTAAGCAAGTTGACACTAATGCGACTAATCACTAATGAAGCTAAATGAGTTTTCCATATGTGACTATTTTTCATTATAAACAGAAAGCATCCGCAAATACCTAATTGTTAAAATAAAACCCCTAATAATGATTGTATTTGTAAGTAACTCAAATTTACACGGACTAAAATTTTAATTCAGATTACATGGTCTACGCGAATCTGAAGATTAGTTTAATAGAATTCAAGTTTAAGTGTGATCGTTAAACAATTATAAAAAATGGTGAACAATACTTTTATCGGGAAGCTATATGGTATTGCGTTAGTCATTAGGCTCATTGTAAGTAATCTCAATTATGATGCATTTACAAAATATCATTTCTTTGCCCTTAAGTAATGTCAAGTTGGAAATATCCCAATCTTTAATCGTAAATAGTCTTTTCAAGGAGGTCAGATAGGAAAACTCGGCAGAAGGATTACAAGTACAATGCAACTAGAGCAAAAACATTTCTGACGTATTTGAAGATTAGAATTAGAGAGCGAATGGTAAAGCCGTCGTGGCCAGTGTTTAGCGAGGAAGAAGGAGGCGACAAGAAAGGGAGATTCGTCCTCCGTTTTCATCTCTTTGGTTTCCATTGACTCTGGCAGATGTGTTTGGATTTTGGATTTAGAAACAGGAAAACAAAATTGAGTTAGGATTTTAGAGGTCGGCTGCCAAAAATTCTTTCAATTATAGCCACACTTTCATAATAATACGTAGTGGTATACATCACATGTGGCACTTGCATTGCTTTGTCCTCAGCCCGTTTTTCTTCACTTGCTCAACACTCAACTCAACACTACGCATAACTATAGTGAGTTGCTACTACGTCGCATGTACATACATACCTAGGCAATAGTTGCGAGTAACTTTTGTTACAATGAAGTAGTACATAATGTTCTGGTCCTGATTGTGGCCTGGCATGGCTTGGTGTTAGTTTAGATTTTCATATTGCATCTAGTGTTATATATGTGATGTATTTACTCTGCACTATCAATAAGTGTAGCTTATAGCGATATGTAGTATAAATGCGGAGAATAGGAGCCCTGGAGTATAATAGTAATAGTTTTTGTGAAGCTGAACTTTCGCAACATCCGCATTGCCCATAATACACTTAGAAACTAATACTGTATGGTAAGCCAGCTAGAGGAACTTACTTAAGTATTTTTGGGGATATTGGGTAGGTAGCTAGCTGTGAAGCAATTTGAGCTTAGAGTCTAGGAGACAAGTGCTAGCGTATTACAAAGTAGGCATTTCCGTTTAGTTTGGCCAGTCAAGTGTCAAATATAAATATGAATGAAACCACAAGCGATAATAGAAATTTGAAATGTAGGAGCTCTGTCTATGGTAAGCCAAGACACAACACTCGGGTGTTCAGCTCTCAGTTTGAGTTCTGTTCAATGTCGATCGAATATGATTCGATGAAATCCCAATCCCATATATCTACCATTCTATTGACCTTATTTGGCAAAAAGACAGGAGTGGATTTGGCCATGAGCGATAGCAGAACGGAGGAGAGAAAGAAGGATGACGGAAAAACAGAGCCAAGTGAAACTAGGGAAGCCAACTCGACTCAAGATGAAATGAGATGAAACGAAACGAAATAAGGGGAAAGAAGTGCCTTGGCTGCCAAAATCAAAAGAACCTGATGGTAGATTATATTACGTAATATTACCTACATATCAAATCCCCCAATACTTATCTGTCTCTCTGTGGATTAAACTCAGTCACTCAAACCCCGCCAAACACTAAACTATAACTGTAGCGAAAAACTATCTATTTCCATCCTATACAAATGTAAACGTCATATCGTCATGTGTTATGTTTTACTGTCCTTATACTACAGAATATCTGGGTTTTGATTATTTATAATTCTGCTCTTGTAGTTTATACAAGAAATCTATTTGTTGTATCTGTATATGCGTATAATCACAATTAGAATGTGTTGTATAGAAGTATTGCATTTAGATACTGCAGATATACAATTTGTAAATGTGTAAAAATGCTTAACTACGAATTTTTCATTTTAGTAACACTGGAACATTTTCTCCAGCTCAAAATGAGGTTACAGGGGACATTAGTGTTAGGAGAGGGACCACCATAGCAGTAATGGAATGGTATTGTAAGAAGTTTTAAATTTTCCCATTTAAAAGTATGTATTAAGTAATAGCTCTGGTGGATTACTCTGAAAATCCATTATTGTCTAAAAGTTACATGGATTCCGTATCAGATGTTCATGGTACACTTTTGGACATTAGTTTAGTGCTATGAGGGCTACGTTACATTAGAGTTTTGACCATTTTCTTGATATAATGTTAGATATTAGTGGAGTATAGTTATCTTATCGAGTGAGGGTAATGTAGAGGTGCCTAGTTTAGTTTGGACTTTGTTCATGTTGATGATTACGGTGGTTTTATTCTTCTTTATAGTTTGTAAGATGGATGAATGGCTATCTTGAGTATGTGGTTTTTGGTGAGCTTGAGCTGAGTGACCATGAGTGAGTTGAAGTAGAAGTGCGAGCGATTCTGCCGTCACTCTGTCTGAGCGTGGAAATAGTGCGGTGCTCGAAAGTAACAAAAGAGAGTAAATGAATGGACAAGGAGAAGTCGGAGTTGGTTGGACAAGTGAAGTGAAGTCGAGAAAAAATGTCATTGGATCTTGAAGCTGGTTGACCATACGAGAAATGTCATTGCGTAGCTTTTCCCCAAATGGATTTCTTTCGTTATCCGCAGCCTCAGTGAAACATGGGCGGCTTTGACCTGATGTGAAGTATGAAAAATGTTCTCGCACGTGTTTGTAGAGCCCTGGCTAATGTTTTAAGTCAATCAAGTCAGTTTTACTCAATGTCAGCGGAGACAGAGAGACCAGAAGAGCAGAGGAGACTAAATCGAAGGAGACCACGCCAAGCCAGGCCAACTTGATTCGGTTCAACTTTGTCAGACTTCTGACCGTATCTTTGTGAGATGAAAGCCTCATTCTGTTCCATTCCTCATTGCAATCCACTGAGTAGCCACACTTCTGCTCTGTCTATGCTGTCCTCCGAAATAACCAAGGTACACACTTCAGTTGGGAGTTAACATACTTATACGGGAAACTTATCTAAATCTATGGAATACTTCTACTGACATGCGAAAAATACAAGGGATACGTTATGTAGGCTATTCTACGTAGTATTCACAGCTAAATTAATGCGGTGGAGTAAATGCTCCGGAGTATCGGCAGTTCTCTGTTATAGTGTAACTAAAACTAATGTAATATAGCGGGTATTAAGAGAAACTGGAATTTAGTTGAGGAGTGAAACCGCAGAGAGCCTTTCTTGCTTTCGGTTTAGCTCAACTCAATTCTCTTAGGACTCTTCACTTCAATTTTGTTCAGGGATACATCGATATCTGCAGCTTGCTTTACTTTGTATTAATATTTCTACCGTATTATTGCACAGTTCAGAACTAATGCAAGGGACGATACGTTTTGTTGGTGCATTTTAGTAGAAATGGACACACTTGCTATAATACATGATAGAATTGTGTATACTACTGCCAAATAACGCATTATGTAAGTAATAGGGAGAATATCCTTTACAAAGTGAGTATACATCGTAGAAACGGACAAAAGTAATGCACAATAACGAAATGGAGTGTTAAGTCAATACATAGATACATATATGATCTTAGTATCTTTCCTAGTTTCATGTGGTTTGGTTTGGGCGATTTCTGTTGTGTGTATATTGTATATCTCCATTAAATTGTAGTATAAGCTCCGTTTCACTTTCAGATCTCGGCTGATTGTGAGTTGCTTTTAAGTTATGTTATGTGGCTCGTTTCGGGTGAAAATGGCTCCAAGATTGAGTTCAGTTGAGTGCCGAGACTTTGAGACTTATTTTGTCCGAACACTTTAATTCCATCTGTATATACAGTTCCCGTTAAGTGTCGAGTGAAATAGACTTAAGTTAACAGAGAGAGAGAGAGTTCTCTTTTTGTCTTGCTTTTCGTTTTCCTTTGCTTTGGTTTTCTTTGGCTTGACACAGCTTGCCCTTCTTCTCGTCTTGTTTTCCTCCTCATCTTTTTCCTCACTGAGTAACTCAGAGTAGGCTTCCATGCAGCACCATATATCAGCAGAGATACTATAAGTAGACATGAGAACAAAGTAAAGTAATGCAAGCAAGTTGATAACAGTAGTAGTCTATAGGACCTACTAGTAAATAAAATACTAGAGCACAATACACAATACTAGTAGATTCTAGTGCACAGTATGGCAACACTAAAGGAATCAAGACATTACTTACATTACGTAGCTTTTTAAGAGTCTAGCCACTAAAACTCTCTAGACTTTTCAACCTCAGCAAAGCACAGAGACAAATCTCACGTTTTCTCAGCCTCTTAGGCTTTTGGCGACGCCTCGCCAAGTTAAAAATGATTTTGGCACTTCTGTTCTTCTAACCACTCAACAACTCTGAATCCTTTGCTATGGGCTTTACTTTCCTTTGCCTTGTTTCGTCTGTCTTGTCTGTCTCTCTGTCTCTCTAACAATAAGTAAAGTTAAAAGTGCTGCTGACTTGACTGTACTATTTTTTCTCTTGGTACTACTTACTTTTCTACTTATTGTTAGTATCCTTTATCAAGCAATGCTGAATTAAATGTAGTACGTAATAATAGCAAGTATGCATCTCCAGTCTCTTCTGGTCTGGCCTCCTCTGATAAGGTGTCCTATTTGTACAATTTAGAAGCTTTGCTGTTTAGGAGTAACTCTTACGGTGCACTTTTCTCACAGAGTGGAAATACTTAAATGGAACAATGCGAAATAATTTTTACATTTCAACCTTTTTTCCTTTTTATAACTAACGAGGAGTCTATCTCTACTTTGTAAGTATGCAGAGGTAAGTATTGCAGTATATCATCTATGTAGAATGTAGACCAGGCCAGAGCATCTAAAATTGTTTACACAAAACAACAGATAGAGTTTTTTGTCACCCTTGTTAAAAATGCTGTATAATGTAAGTATGCAAGTGAAATACACTTGTATATCAACATTACATGAATCACTTAGAAAATCAAGTAACTATACAACGGGGACCTTAGTAGAGCAATAAAGGTGTATATAGAACTAGTACTCAGAATTTAATGCAAAGCAACAGCACTAAATGTCACTCTATGGAAATAGGAAATGTCAGAATA
The DNA here is from genome assembly GCA_020352615.2 of Yoshiicerus persimilis. Taxonomy (NCBI): domain Eukaryota; kingdom Metazoa; phylum Arthropoda; class Collembola; order Entomobryomorpha; family Tomoceridae; genus Yoshiicerus; species Yoshiicerus persimilis. The sequence continues at coordinate 35,636,892 of CM036941.2, read as the reverse complement.
AAAAACTGTTCGATTAAAGCATCTGCGACTCCATTGCTAACAATTAGACTACTTGTCACATTTCATTCATTCTCCCAATAGGATAGAAGACCTTTGTTAGTCTGTGACATGAGCTAGCTTTCTTACAATTCCATCCAACTCAATCTGCATACCTATACATTAGCGTAGTCCTTTACAATCATTTTGCTACATTACAAAGTGCACAGAGCGTACATAAGAAAGCTCTGACGTATTTAACCGTCTTTGATGATCCACACATTAGAGAACCAGAATAGCTCTCAGCTCGTTCACATTTCCATTCAAATTTGAGATTTTAATTGAACTAATGTTCCATTTGTGGTCGACTCGAGTGTTCTGTTCAGTTTGTGCTCTCATGTTATGGTCGTGTCAAAAGCCAAAGCACCTTTCTGCTCTCCTTACTCTCTACAGCTATCACTGTGGTGTACAATCACTGTGGTGTATAGTCAGCAGAGGAATTCGCAGTAGTACTCAGCCAAGTCAAACCAACTCACTCATCGTCATCGTCAGTCTGTCTGTCTCTTCAGTCGCACTCAAAGGAAGAGGAGTGCAAAGAAACTGCCAGCTCATTGAGTTGAGACAATGGTTAAGACAAGTCCTTGTAATTAAGCAGTTATCCAATCCAGGCCCATTGAAACGAAACCAATTCAGTTCACTCGTCTTGTCTTGTCTTAAACGAAACCACCACTGCCTACTCTCAACTCTACTCCACTGCACTCCAATCTTGTCCAATTCTGTCCCTCGCTTCCTTACCTTCCATTTAGCCTCATTCACTCTGCTTTACCCTTTAGCTTTTTGCCAATTCTTCCCTTCTCATGTCTCACTCAGTTTACACTGCTATCCATTGTTTTACACCATGTTTCGACCATAAGTCATATTATACGTATACATCACTGAGTTATGATCTGTACTGTAATTGTGAATATTGTATTTGAATTTGAATGAAGTATGGCATTGACCTTGCCAGATTTTCTCTTTTTCATTTTACTACCTAATATGTAATAATTTCAATCAAAATTGATACAAAGAGTACTTAATTTATTAACCGTTTTAAAACTCTAAGCGGCAGAGAAAATTCTGTAAAATTGCGTGTTTTCGCGTGTAAAACATAGGGATATTTAAAAGGACATGCCTTCTACCAGTCTGCTCACATTTTTTGAATCTTTTGACAACCGAGTGACATGCAGAGGCTATCATTTCTTGTAGAATTTTATTGAATTGAATGAATAGTGATGGTAGCTTAAAGTTCCTCAATTGTCTTTGGCTAAAAGTGAGTAGAATGGATGATTAGGTGGATCTCTTAGGTAAATTTGATCTCTTAAGAAGCTCCACAGAAAGATATCAAATCAGAAGAACGAGATGGCTATTGGCTACTCGAGAGTACCTCTGTGTCCCATCACCTGTCTGTAAAGTGTTTGTTAAAAAATTGGTAACGATGTTTCCAAAATGAGGGGCTGCTTTATTTCGTTGCAGGTGAGCGTTCAATCATACTTTGCGGTCTATTCTTAAATTGAGTTTTAGATGAACTTTACGAATGGACAAAGGAAGATTTTTCATGAAATGAATGACCTATTCTTTTTAAAGTAGCTTTTGTTGGTGCGGAGCGCGGGGTAGTCGATTTCGGTCCGTTATGAGCCACAGTTTTTGCATTGTGACCACTTTTCTCGAGATCTTTTTAATTGCCTTAGCTAGGAGGGGATGTTCTTGGGAACCCTTTTCTAAATCTATGACGGAATTTTGTAATACTACTAGATTTAGCATATTCTTCCACCAGGACTGTCCTCCTAGTAATAGAAAGCTTTGAAACGGCCTTCGAACGCTTTTTTCCATGATTTACACGGAAAATGCCGATACTATTTGACTCCCCATACTTCCTTTAAAATACAATTGTTTCAGAGAACCATGACATCAATTTTGGTTGAAATTTTGTCCTCTTTCGAATGATGGTCACCACATTTCTGTAGGTTCTCAGGTTTTGGAGTTACAGCCCCCGACATCGTTTCACATTCTTTTGGAACACACTGTACATGGTTACATTTCAAACATTAATTTATTAGTCTTCTAGTACATAATCATATTACTACCGTGCCATGTTTTTCATTTATGGATTGGATTATATATGTAGTTAATTTATCATGATCCTGTAAATGTTTCCAAGTTACACTAATACACTGTGGTATGTAATGCGTTATGTTAAGATGCTGGTAATAGTATATACTACACTACTTAATGTGCAATTTGTGGTGAGAGTTAACTTTGAAGCGCATGCTATCCAAATGCTCTTTACACCGGCCTCCAATCGTGTAATCAAAATTTCTGTTCTCTCATAATCGCATTTTGGACATCCTCCACAAAATCGCTGTTTTGCGGCTTCGCCGCGAGTATTCCATGACAGACATTATATGTGTATTCACCTACTGCGTGTATTATTATTGTTTTAATATGAAATAAATTACTTGGTTGAGAAAGATGTTTAACATTTATTGTAAGACAAGGTTATGCACAAATACTTTTAATGGGTTGCCATTACAGAAGAAGATTACAGAATTACGGATTGTGTAGCAAGTACAAGACTATTACTTTGAGATTTGATAGTTTGAGTCAGTTGTTAAGTTTTTGTTAAAATTAATATTAATACGAAGATAACATAACAGTAAGTATAAGGAAGCAAGGTAGAGTTTGTTTAAAGAGAATGGTTAAGTTGACTTCACGCACGTAAGCTACACGAACAGGTAATTTGAAATTAAGAAAGGCAGGTGGAGAATGGAAATTTAGAGAGGACCTCACAGAAAAATGCCTTATATGTCTCCCCGTGCTGTTCAGTGAGAGTTTTATCTATCTGTAGCTGGGAGATATTAAGAATCGCTGCGGAGGAATATGGATGTAGTTAATATTGTTAACTTTAGTTGGGCACATTAGCTGTTAGGTAGTGAGATGTGAAATACTAATAGAAGAAGCTCACCGGTTGGTCTTTTCTCCTCTATTCGCTGGGAGTGTTTTCTTGGCTGATAAAAACATTTCATTTCATCTTCATCTTCTCGTTGGCACTAATGTGCTCCACTAATTTACTCCAAAACTGGCTGCAATTACTATGATAATACTCTCTAAAGGATAATTGCTCCATTTGCAGAGAGAGCGCTGGAGAATTGCAATATGTGTATGCACAAGCTACATTAGTATCGTTACACAATTTGGCTATGATGTGTACAAGGACGTAAGTACGTTGTGTAATATAAAAGGAATACTATATTTTACATAAAGCGACCGAGCCAGGATAATGGATGAGGGAAAAATTCAAGAGAAACTTAGTCGCCTTGCAGATAGATAGTTTGCATGGAGAACACACTAGTTCATTACATTACATCGGCAATACCATGACAGGGCAATGTGTTCAACTTTGAGTAAATTCTACTTTGATTGTGAGATAGGAGGAAGAGAGACGGGAAAAGATACGTATTCCAGCACAGTAAAAAGTGAAGTATGTATTTAAAGGCTAGCGATGTATAATACAATAGGATTGAATGCTTTAATTTTCACTTTAATTTCCAGAACAGCTGTTATCTGTTCTCCACTCTCTAGAGCAGAGCTGCATTCTGTAAGGGGAGATTCACACACACAGCAGTCTTATATAGGTAGGTATACTTATAAGCATGGGAACGTAAACGAGGCAAATATTTAAATATAGGAGTCACTGTTCACTCTGTATATGTGATTTACAATAGTTTAGTGCAAACAAGTCAAGTAGCCAACTTAGATAGGATCTAGTATCTACAAAGCTATAAATGTGATGTACTACAGCAGTACCACATTACATATTAAATAGTAACCTCTTCTGGGGAGTAGTATAGGAGCAAGAGCGACTAAATACCTGTGCACTTAGAACTTAGATATTTAAAGTTTTTTGTCTGCGTACTTCCATTTACACTCTTTCTCTCCCTCTCCCTGCCAAACTCAAATTACAGGGTACTTAAGGACAAAAGTGGAAAAGTGCATGCTTGCTTCCCTACTTATCTTACTAAAGGTGAACGGAATTAGGAACTACGTGAGTTGGAGATTGGCAAGAGAAAATTGCGAATTCGGATCTAATGATAAGCCCAAAGAGTCTTTTGTCAGTCATTTGGAATGGGAAGGAAGCGTAGCCAGGAGAAAAGCGGACCCAATCAAATCCACCCAAATAAAAGAGTGTACAGGAGAATAGAGGTCTGGCATGGTGAGGACACTTATGGAATTGATTCAAGTCAAGCGACAGAGCAGTCCGATCCGAGCAGACACCAGACCCATTCACTCAACTCAAATGGCTTTCCAGTTCTCAAAACTTTGTCAGCTTTAGTTAGTTATGTACTTGAGCCTCCGCTACGCATATAGTTTAAGTGGGAGTGGAGAGCCATTCTGGACAACTTTTCCTCGCTATTTGAGTACTGGCTTAAATGTTATTGATTGAAACAAACAAGTTAAAGCCACAAATTGCAGTCTAAACGACTTCCCATTTTCTCCTTCCACTAACTAAACGTCGTACCTCTTTATGACAGAATCGGACTAACTACTCCTCACACACACACTTTCGCATCTCCCCATTCTCAACTTCCATAGTCCACCAACTCAAATAAATACCAAATTAACCTTTAAATTCTCTATGTATTTATATGATACGTATAATAACGCAATAATTGATTTTTAGTCTAAAGATGGATATTTGGATATTACAAAAAATCTGTCTTACAATTACTAGTGACACTTAAATGCAAAATACCAAGAAATGTATCTTGTAAGTTTCAAACAAATTGCAATACTGACTTGGGTAAAGCAAATAGGCGAATCGTATGGTTACATGATACATTTATGCTTTTAGTTTTGGATTTGTGTAGATGTCTTGTCTTGCATTTTGCAAGTTACGAAAATCATTACCTGGTTTGCTATTTAAGTAAGAGTAGTAATTCCTTAAGGAATTTTCATTTAGAGTTCTTGAGATATTTAATAGTGTAAGATAAGTTAAGCTTGGTCGTCATTTATGCGTTCACCGTGATGCTTGTGTCCTAAAAACCGTTATGTAATTTAAGGGGTCATCGTAAGCCAAATCTCCTACGCTGATACGATTCCCTTAAGTATGCAATTAAATACACATGAATTAGATAGGGCACACCTTTATATTACACATATAATCAGATCAACAAATTACATACATAATCAGAATTACAAATGCTCAATCAATAATACACATATAAATAATAGCCAATTAGTTAGTACAACAATAAATAAAGAATGACACAAACGATCAAAAGGTTACGCTTGTCCATGGCCCGGATACACGATACGACTCAAACAACACAAAAGAATTAACAAAAGAAATCCGCAGACAACACGTCGTGGTCAACCATCGCAATGGCTGCCGCCAAAGCCGGAGAGAAGAGCTGGACGACTATTCAAGAGAACGACTCCAAAGTGATTAAATGTAGAACTGGCAGACAACTTCCAACGAAGACAGGAGAGTATTCCGTCGAGTTGAGCTGAGTTCCTTTGGCAGGGCCAAGAGATTTTCCTTCCCGCACCAAGCTGTGATGCGCAAGTGCGACTTTTCCACTCACTTCGTAATAGACCACTCTACTCTCATATCCCTTTCGGCAGATTTCACGTCCCGAGAAATAAATTGACATCCGGTTAGTAGAGCTGGTATTCCATGTTGCGACTGTAGGGCGTGCTACATTACATCAGATGTTTGTCATAAGATCCAAGCTGTAACAAATTGAACGACAAGAATTAATACAAGAAAAAATTTTTTAAATCACAACATAATTTCAACAATTCCAAAAACAATTTAACTTAACCTCGTGATGGCCCAAAAATTACAGCTACTTTTTTTAATTAAGCCCAAAATCAAAATCATAATTAACTACAACTAAATGACAACTTCAACTTTATACAGCAATTTACAACGACAAAATTCTGTTCATCAATTGAGAATCATACTTGGAAAAGAAAGAGGGCCATCACCACATTTCCTCCTCTACAAAATCAGCCAAATAAAGACCTTTGATAACCATTACCACACCACATGTAGATATGGACAATCTACAACTTACGACTTTTTAAGAGAAAGTTACTTTACGATTACAGGTCATTCCTCCTGTATGGTAAATTCGTGGTTCATCGGGATCAGGTTCCATCGTTATCGCGTCTGTGGCAATGTCTTTTCTTTCACGTATGTCTCGTGCGGCAATATCGTAATCCGTAATGACATTAGTGCGACCTGCAAACTCGGAGTAAACTCAACAAAAGATTAGGTACATAATTGACATCAGGATTCATCTTTTACATAATTGGGGGTTTCAACATTTATTTTCTTAATTAGCTGAAGCAATACAGTACAACAAAGACAAATTAGTTCGACTGATACAAGTTTAGTTAGGGCGTTTCTTTGTCTGTGCTTATTGTCAGCTAATTACTTACATTCATTTAAATTATCTCATTTTTTTAGCATCTAATTCATTTTATGAGCGACTTAGGTAAAGTACTCCTCAGTGTACTACCTACAAAATATAACCATTATTTCCATGGTGTGAGCGTCTGACTTTTATATTTTACTAGCGGCTTAGGTAAATTCTTATTCAGAATACTACCTACTAAATATTACCATTATTTTCATGGTGTATGCGTCTAACTTTTATATTTTACTAACGGCTACCATATTCTATGGTTTAAACGACAAATCATTTTTTTATGAGCGGCTACCATAATCTATGGTGTACACATCTATCCTTTTATATTTAATTTTTATGAGCGGCTATAGGTGATTTACCTTTCTGAAAAATCTACCTATCTAAATTCATTGGGGTTCAGTCTTTGTTTCGAGACGGCTTAGGTATACTCTTTCTGTACTACCTACTTTCATCTATTTGCATCCAAAACTTAATTTTCGCAACTACTATGCAAATTCTACTTCTATATTCACATCTACATTTTACTTAACTATTCCTTTGTCTCGACTAATTGCCTCCTAGGATACTACAATGCATTTACTTAACCTCGGGTTCATCAGTCTACTATCTACTACTGGCGGCAAGGCGCCGAAAGTCTCAGGGCAACCACGTTTGGACAAAAGATGGTTAAAGTTCAAACTAACAGCATTTTTAAGATCACGAATTATGTTAGGACAACTTTCATCATTCATGCATGTAGGTATTAGGAAAAATAAGGAATAGGATAGGAAACTAGCTTCCTTTCGCGTCTATTTTGAACCACTTTTCGTTCGACTTTTATCTAACGTCTATTTTTCTGACATTGTGCTGTATTTTTCTATTTTTCTCTTTTTATCCAAAATAATAATAAAAAAGTTCGTCCATTTTCATCTTTAAACCTCAATTTAGAACTTTAGAGCATCAAAAACTTATACTTTATGATCAACGTTTTATAGCAGCTTCGTACATGTGACAGCATTTTTGAAAATATCGATGGGCTAGTTGACATGAGTATTGGAACTCATAACGCTAGTCAACGCCTAGGTGTAAATCACATCATACAATAAAGAGAATTGCTCATCACGCTAGTCGACAGCCGATGAGTTATATTTCTCATCATTCACAGCACAAAAAGGCTTTTCGTCGGGCGCAGGTCGACATGAGCCAATCGACAAATATTTTTGGCACTCCAAAACAGTTATCGAAGTAGCTATGCCCTGTAGACCAAGTCAAAGGACTTACTAGCATTGCAGCTTTCTTTTACGTTTCAAAATGCACTTCAGTTTTTTGTCACAACATTTGTAGGGTCAATTTATGCATAAATCCAATCAACGCTTTACGAAACTACTGTGTGCTCATCTCACCTCTATTGTACGTCAAAATAAAACAGGAAAATGGACTACTTGATTTCCGTTACGACTTACTTTCAATTTGCAAAAATGAAATAAAAACCAACAAACAAATAGAAAAATACGTACAACTTTGTTCAGCAAACCAGAATCACTACCTTACTACTTTTTGAAAAATACTATCTGTTTCCGTGATGAACTTCTTTCAAAATTAAAATAATAATCTATCAAAAATAGTAAAAGCAATTTGTTCGTGCTGTTCTCACTACTACTTCTCTTTCGCGACCCGTGGTGTTAATTTCTTTTCTCCGTGTTGAGCGTGTACCGTGGTGATCAAAATTCAACTTTTAATAACATCAAAAATTCTGACTCGTGTAATTTACTACTACAACTGGGGATTAATGTACGCAGGGCAAAACGACTACACTTGACAACAGAGAGGCTTGGTTTGAGGAAAAAAGGAAATACTTTGGAAAACTCCTACATTTCAAAATGTTGAAAGTTAACATACCTTGATCAGCTGTAATTTTCCGTGGTGCTTCTTTTCTCCAAATGGGCCACTATTTCCTTCCCCTCACGAGAACTACCGCAGCATCTTGTAAGATAAGTTAAGCTTGGTCGTCATTTATGCGTTCACCGTGATGCTTGTGTCCTAAAAACCGTTATGTAATTTAAGGAGTCATCGTAAGCCAAATCTCCTACGCTGATACGATTCCCTTAAGTATGCAATTAAATACACATGAATTAGATAGGGCACACCTTTATATTACACATATAATCAGATCAACAAATTACATACATAATCAGAATTACAAATGCTCAATCAATAATACACATATAAATAATAGCCAATTAGTTAGTACAACAATAAATAAAGAATGACACAAACGATCAAAAGGTTACGCTTGTCCATGGCCCGGATACACGATACGACTCAAACAACACAAAAGAATTAACAAAAGAAATCCGCAGACAACACGTCGTGGTCAACCATCGCAATGACTGCCGCCAAAGCCGGAGAGAAGAGCTGGACGACTATTCAAGAGAACGACTCCAAAGTGATTAAATGTAGAACTGGCAGACAACTTCCAACGAAGACAGGAGAGTATTCC